>CAJUYC020000007.1:2400000-3839752 GCA_910591585.2 Nysson spinosus
GCGGCCACTTAGTTTCGTCGAACACATACGGTTTCGAGGAGCATCGCCGCAGATTTCAGAGAACAGGCGCTTCTCCTGGCACAGTATCGAACACTTAGTTTTAGATAGAACAATTAGTTTAAAATGGAACTAAGTTTCGCATCTGGAGTTTCCTCTCTCACAAGGTCGACCATTTAGATTCGTCGAACACACACGGTTTCGAGTAGCATCGCCACAGATTTCAGAGAAGAGGCGCTTCTCCTGGCACAGTATCGAACACTTAGTTTCAGATAGAAAAATTAGTTTAAAATGCAACTAAGTTTCGCATCTGAAGTTTCCTCTCTCACAAGGTCGACCACTTAGTTTCGTCGAACACATACGGTTTCGAGTGGCATCGCCACAGATTTCAGAGAACAGGCGCTTCTCCTGGCACAGTATCGAACACTTAGTTTCAGATAGAACAATTCATTTAAAATGGAACTAAGTTTCGCATCTGTAGTTTCCTCTCTCACAATGTCGGCCACTTAGTTTCGTCGAACACATACGGTTTCGAGGGGCATCGCCACAGATTTCAGAGAACAGGCGCTTCTCCTGGCACGGTATCGAACACTTAGTTTCAGATAGAACAATTGGTCTAAAATGGAACTAATTTTCGCATCTGGAGTTTCCTCTCTCACAAGGTCGACCACTTAGTTTCGTCGAACACATATATGGTTTCGAGTAGCAGCGCGACAGATTTCAGAGAACAGGAGCTTCTCCTGGCACAGTGTCGAACACTTAGTTTCAGATAGAACAATTAGTTTAAAATTGAACTAAGATTCGCATCTGGAGTTTCCTCTCTCACCATGTGGACCACTTCGTTTCGTCGAACACATACGGTTTCGAGTAGCATCGCCACAGATTTCAGAGAACAGGCGCTTCTCCTGGCACAGTATCGAAAACATAGTTACAGATAGAATACTTTGTTTAAAATGGAACTGTTTTTCGCATTTGGAGTTTTCTCTCTCACAAGGTGCACCACTTAGTTTCGTCAAACACATACGGTTTCGAGTAGCATCGCCACTGATTTCAGAGAACAGGCGCTTCTCCTGGCACAGTATCGAACACTTAGTTTCAGATAGAACAATTAGTTTAAAATGGAACAAAGTTTCGCATCTGGAGTTTCCTCTCTCACAAGGTCGACCATTTAGATTCGTCGAACACATACGGTTTCGAGTAGCATCGCCACAGATTTCAGAGAAGAGGCGCTTCTCCTGGCACAGTATCGAACACTTAGTTTCAGATAGAAAAATTAGTTTAAAATGCAACTAAGTTTCGCATCTGAAGTTTCCTCTCTCACAAGGGCGGCCACTTAGTTTCGTCGAACACATACGGTTTCGAATGGCATCGCCACAGATTTCAGAGAACAGGCGCTACTCCTGGCACAGTATCGAACACTTAGTTTCAGATAGAACAATTATTTTAATATGGAACTAAGTTTCGCATCCGGAGTTTCCTCTCTCAGAAGGTCGACCACTTAGTTTCGTCGAACACATACGGTTTCGAGTGGCATCGCCACGGATTTCAGAGAACAGGCGCTTCTGCTGGCACAGTATCGAACACTTAGTTTCAGATAGAACAATCAGTTTAAATGGAACTAAGTCTGGCATCTGGAGTTTCCTCTCTCACAAGGTCGACCACTTAGTTTCCTCGAACACTTACGGTTTCGAGTGGCATCGCCACAGATTTCAAAGAACAGGCGCTTCTCCTGGCACAGTATCGAACACTTAGTTTCAGATCGAACAATTTGTTTAAAATGGAACTACGTTTCACATCTGGAGATTCCTCTCCCACAAGGTCCAACATTTAGATTCGTCGAACACATACGGTTTCGATTAGCATCGCCACACATTTCAGAGAACAGGCGCTTCTCCTGGCACAGTGTCGAACACTTAGTTTCAGATAGAACAATTAGTTTAAAATTGAACTAAGATTCGCAACTGGAGTTTCCTCTCTCACAAGGTCGACCATTTAGATTCGTCGAACACATACGGTTTCGAGTAGCATCGCCACAGATTTCAGAGATCAGGCGCTTCTCCTGGCACACTGTCGAACACTTAGTTTCAGATAGAACAATTAGTTTAAAATTGAACTAAGATTTGCAACTGGAGTTTCCTCTCTCACAAGGTCGACCATTTAGATTCGTCGAACACATACCGTTTCGAGTAGCATCGCCACAGATTTCAGAGAACAGGCACTTCTCCTGGCACAGTATCGAACACTAAGTTTCAGAGAGAACAGTTAATTTAAGATGGAACTATGTTTCGCATCTGAAGTTTCCTCTCTCACAAGGTCGGCCACTTAGTTTCGTCGAACACATACGGTTTCGAGGAGCATCGCCACAGATTTCAGAGAACAGGCGCTTCTCCTGGCACAGTATCGAACACTCAGTTTTAGATAGAACAATTAGTTTAAAATGGAACTAAGTTTCGCATCTGGAGTTTCCTCTCTCACAAGGTCGACCACTTAGTTTCGTCGAACACATACGGTTTCGAGTGGCATCGCCACAGGTTTCAGAGAACTGGCGCTTCTCCTGGCACAGTATGTAACACTTAGTATCAGATAGAACAATTACTTTAAAATGGAACTAAGCTTCGCATCTGGAGCTTCCTCTCTCACAAGGTGGACCTCCTAGTTTCGTCGAACACCTACGGTTTCGAGTGGCATCGCCACAGATTTCAGAGAACAGGCGGTTCTCCTGGCACAGTACCGAACACTTAGTTTCAGACAGAACAATAAGATTAAAATGGAACTAAGTTTCGCATCTGGAGTTTCCTCTCTCACAAGGCGGCCACTCAGTTTCGTGGAACACATTCGGTTTCGAGAAGTATCGCCACAGATTTCAGAGAACAGGCGCTTCTCCTGGCACAGTATCGAACACTAAGTTTCAGAGAGAACAATTAATTTAAAATGGAACTAAGTTTCGCATCTGAAGTTTCCTCTCTCACAAGGTCGGCCACTTAGTTTCGTCGAACACATACGGTTTCGAGGAGCATCGCCGCAGATTTCAGAGAACAGGCGCTTCTCCTGGCACAGTATCGATCACTTAGTTTTAGATAGAACAATTAGTTTAAAATGGAACTAAGTTTCGCATCTGGATTTTCCTCTCTCAAGGTCGACGACTTAGTTTCGTCGAGCACATACGGTTTCGAGTGGTAGCGCCACAGGTTTCAGAGAACAGGCGCTTCTCCTGGCACAGTATCGAACACTTAGTTTTAGATAGAACAATTAGTTTAAAATGGAACTAAGTTTCGCATCTGGAGTTTCCTCTCTCACAAGGTCGACCATTTAGATTCGTCGAACACATACGGTTTCGAGTAGCATCGCCACAGATTTCAGAGAAGAGGTGCTTCTCCTGGCACAGTATCGAACACTTAGTTTCAGATAGAAAAATTAGTTTAAAATGCAACTAAGTTTCGCATCTGAAGTTTCCTCTCTCACAAGGGCGGCCACTTAGTTTCGTCGAACACATACGGTTTCGAGTGGCATCGCCACAGATTTCAGAGAACAGGCGCTTCTCCTGGCACAGTATCGAACACTTAGTTTCAGATAGAACAATTCATTTAAAATGGAACTAAGTTTCGCATCTGTAGTTTCCTCTCTCACAATGTCGGCCACTTAGTTTCGTCGAACACATACGGTTTCGAGTGGCATCGCCACAGATTTCAGAGAACAGGCGCTTCTCCTGGCACGGTATCGAACACTTAGTTTCAGATAGAAAAATTGGTCTAAAATGGAACTAAGTTTCGCATCTGGAGTTTCCTCTCTCAGAAGGTCGACCACTTAGTTTCGTCGAACACATATATGGTTTCGAGTAGCAGCGCGACAGATTTCAGAGAACAGGAGCTTCTCCTGGCACAGTGTCGAACACTTAGTTTCAGATAGAACAATTAGTTTAAAATTGAACTAAGATTCGCATCTGGAGTTTCCTCTCTCACCATGTGGACCACTTCGTTTCGTCGAACACACGGTTTCGAGTAGCATCGCCACAGATTTCAGAGAACAGGCGCTTCTCCTGGCACAGTATCGAAAACATAGTTACAGATAGAATACTTTGTTTAAAATGGAACTGTTTTTCGCATTTGGAGTTTTCTCTCTCACAAGGTGCACCACTTAGTTTCGTCAAACACATACGGTTTCGAGTAGCATCGCCACTGATTTCAGAGAACAGGCGCTTCTCCTGGCACAGTATCGAACACTTAGTTTTAGATAGAACAATTAGTTTAAAATGGAACAAAGTTTCGCATCTGGAGTTTCCTCTCTCACAAGGTCGACCATTTAGATTCGTCGAACACATACGGTTTCGAGTAGCATCGCCACAGATTTCAGAGAAGAGGCGCTTCTCCTGGCACAGTATCGAACACTTAGTTTCAGATAGAAAAATTAGTTTAAAATGCAACTAAGTTTCGCATCTGAAGTTTCCTCTCTCACAAGGGCGGCCACTTAGTTTCGTCGAACACATACGGTTTCGAGTGGCATCGCCACAGATTTCAGAGAACAGGCGCTACTCCTGGCACAGTATCGAACACTTAGTTTCAGATAGAACAATTAGTTTAATATGGAACTAAGTTTCACATCCGGAGTTTCCTCTCTCAGAAGGTCGACCACTTAGTTTCGTCGAACACATACGGTTTCGAGTAGAATCGCCACAGATTTCAGAGAACGGGCGCTACTCCTGGCACAGTATCGAACACTTAGTTTCAGATAGAACAATTAGTTTAAAATGGAAATAAGCTTCGCATCCGGAGTTTCCTCTCTCAAAAGGTCGACCACTTAGTTTCGTCGAACACATACGGTTTCGAGTAGCATCGCCACAGATTTCAGAGAACAGGCGCGTCTCCTGGCACAGTATCGAACACTTAGTTTCAGATAGAACCATTAGTTTAAAATGGTACTAAATTTCGCATCTGGAGTTTCCTCTCTCACAAGGTCGACCACTTAGTTTCGTCGAACACATACGGTTTCGAGTAGCATCGCCACAGAGTTCAGAGAACAGGCGTTTCTTCTGGCACCGTATCGAACACTTAGTTTCAGATAGAACAATTAGTTTTAAATGGAACTAAGTTTCGCATCTGGAGTTTCCTCTCTCACAAGGTCGACCACTTAGTTTCGTCGAACACATACGGTTACGAGTAGTATCGCCACAGATTTCGCAGAACGGGAGTTTCTCCTGGCACAGTATCGAACACTTAGTTTCAGATAGAACAATTAGTTTAAAATGGAACTATGTTTCGTATCTGGAGTATGCTCTCTCACAAGCTCAACCACTTAGTTTCGTCGAACACATACGGTTTCGAGTGGCATCGCGACAGATTTCAGAGAACAGGCGCTTCTCCTGGCACAGTATCGAACACTTAGTTGCAGATAGAACAATTAGTTTAAAATGGTACTAAGTTTCGCATTTGGAGTTTCTTCCCGCACAAGGCGACCACTTAGTCTCGTCGAACACATACGGTTTCGAGTGGCATCGCCACACACTTCACAGAACAGCCACTCCTCCTGGCACATTATCGAACACTTAGTTTCAGATAGAACAATTATTTTAAAATGGAAGTAAGTTTCGCATCTGCAGTTTCCTCTCTCACAAGGTCGACCACTTAGTTTCGTCGAACACATACGGTTTCGAGTAGCATCGCCACAGATTTCAGAGAACAAGCGCTTCTCCTGGCACAGTATCGAACACTTAGTTTCAGAGGGAAAAATTATTTTAAAATGGAAGTAAGTTTCGCATCTGCAGTTTCCTCTCTCACAAGGTCGACAACTTAGTTGCGTCGAACAAATACGGTTTCGAGTTGCATCGCCACAGATTTCAGAGAACAGACGCTTCTCCTAGCACAGTATCGAAAACTTAGTATCAGATAGAACAATTAGTTTAAAATGGACCTAAGTTTCGCATCTGGAGTATCCTCTCTCACAAGGTCGACCACTTAGTTTCGTCGAACACATACGGTTACGAGTAGTATCGCCACAGATTTCGCAGAACGGTAGTTTCTCCTGGCACAGTATCGAATACTTAGTTTCAGATAGAACAATTAGTTTAATATGCAACTATGTTTCGCATCTGGAGTTTCCTGTCTCACAAGGTCGGCCACTTAGTTTCGTCGAACACATAAGGTTTCGAGTGGTATCGCCACAGATTCCAGAGAACAGGCGCTTCTCCTGGCACAGTATCGAACACTTAGTTTTAGATGGAACAATTAGTTTAAAATGCAACTATATTTCGCATGTGGAGTTTCCTCTCTCACAAGGTCGGCCACTTAGTTTCGTCGAACACATACGGTTTCGAGTGGCATCGCCACAGATTTCAGAGAACAGGCGCTTCTCCTGGCACAGTATCGAACACTTACTTTCAGATGGAACAATTAGTTTTAAATGGAACTAAGTTTTGCATCTGGAGTTTCCTCTTTCACAAGGCGACCACTTAGTTTCGTCGAACACAGACGGTTTCGATTGGCACCGCCACAGATTTCAGAGAACAGGCGCTTCTCCTGGCACAGTATCGAACACTTAGTTTCAGTTAGAATAATTAGTTTAAAATGGAAATATGTTTCGCATTTGGAGTTTCCTCTCTCACAAGATCGACCACTTAGTTTCGTCGAACACATACGGTTTCGAGTAGTATCGCCACAGATATCCCAGAACGGGAGTTTCTCCTGGCACAGTATCGAACACTTAGTTACAGATAGAACAATTAGTTTAAAATGCAACTATGTTTCGCATCTGGGGTTTCCTCTCTCACAAGGTCGGCCACTTAGTTTCGTCGAACACATACGGTTTCGAGTGGCATCGCCACAGATTTCAGAGAACAGGCGCTTCTCCTGGCACAGTATCGAACACTTAGTTTCAGATAGAACAATTAGTTTAAAATGGAACTATGTTGCGCATCTGGAGTATCCTCTCTCACAAGGTCGACCACTTAGTTTCGTCGAACACATACGGTTTCGAGTAGCATCGCCACAGATTTCAGAGAACAGGCGCTTCTCCTGGCACAGTGTCGAACACTTAGTTTCAGAGGGAAAAATTATTTTAAAATGGAAGTAAGTTTCGCATCTGCAATTTCCTCTCTCACAAGGTCGACAACTTAGTTGCGTCGAACAAATACGGTTTCGAGTGGCATCGCCACAGATTTCAGAGAACAGACGCTTCTACTGGCACAGTATCGAACACATAGTTTCAGATAGAACAATTCGTTTTAAATGGAACTAAGTTTCGCTTCTGGGGTTTCCTCTCTCATAAGGTCGACCATTTAGTTTCGTCGAACACATACGGTTTCGAGTAGTATCGCCACAGATTTCGCAGAACGGACGTTTCTCCTGGCACAGTATCAAACACTTAGTTTCAGATAGAACAATTAGATTAAAATGCAACTATGTTTCGCATCTGGAGTTTCCTCTCTCACAAGGTCGGCCACTTAGTTTCGTCGAACACATACGTTTTCGAGTGGTATCGCCTCAGATTTCAGAGAACAGGCGCTTCTCCTGGCACATTATCGAACACTTAGTTACAGATAGAACAATTAGTTTAAAATGGAACTATGTTTCGCATCTGGAGTATCCTCTCTCACAAGGTCAACCACTTAGTTTCGTCGAACACATACGGTTTCGAGTGGCATCGCCACAGATTTCAGAGAACAGGCACTTCTCCTGGCACAGTATCGAACACTTTGTTTCAGATAGAACAATTAGTTTAAAATGGAACTAAGTTTCGCATTTGGAGTTTCCTCTTTCACAAAGTCGACAACTTAGTTTCGTCGAACAAATACGGTTTCTAGTGGCATCGCCACAGATTTCAGAGAACAGACGCTTCTACTGGCACAGTATCGAACACATAGTTTCAGATAGAACAATTCGTTTTAAATGGAACTAAGTTTCGCTTCTGGGGTTTCCTCTCTCATAAGGTCGACCATTTAGTTTCGTCGAACACATACGGTTTCGAGTAGTATCGCCACAGATTTCGCAGAACGGACGTTTCTCCTGGCACAGTATCAAACACTTAGTTTCAGATAGAACAATTAGATTAAAATGCAACTATGTTTCGCATCTGGAGTTTCCTCTCTCACAAGGTCGGCCACTTAGTTTCGTCGAACACATACGTTTTCGAGTGGTATCGCCACAGATTTCAGAGAACAGGCGCTTCTCCTGGCACATTATCGAACACTTAGTTACAGATAGAACAATTAGTTTAAAATGGAACTATGTTTCGCATCTGGAGTTTCCTCTCTCACAAGGTCGGCCACTTAGTTTCGTCGAACACATACGTTTTCGAGTGGTATCGCCTCAGATTTCAGAGAACAGGCGCTTCTCCTGGCACATTATCGAACACTTAGTTACAGATAGAACAATTAGTTTAAAATGGAACTATGTTTCGCATCTGGAGTATCCTCTCTCACAAGGTCAACCACTTAGTTTCGTCGAACATATACGGTTTCGAGTGGCATCGCCACAGATTTCAGAGAACAGGCACTTCTCCTGGCACAGTATCGAACACTTTGTTTCAGATAGAACAATTAGTTTAAAATGGAACTAAGTTTCGCATTTGGAGTTTCCTCTTTCACAAGGTCGACAACTTAGTTTCGTCGAACAAATACGGTTTCGAGTGGCATCGCCACAGATTTCAGAGAACAGGCGCTTCTCCTGGCACAGTATCGAACACTTTGTTTCAGATAGAACAATTAGTTTAAAATGGAACTATGTTTCGCATCTGGAGTATCCTCTCTCACAAGGTCAACCACTTAGTTTCGATGAACACATACGGTTTGGAGTAGCATCGCCACCGATTTCAGAGAACAGGCGCTACTCCTGGCACAGTATCGAACACTTAGTTTCAGATAGAACAATTAGTTTAAAATGGAACTAAGTTTCGCATCTGGAGTTTGCTCTCTCAAAAGGTCGACCACTTAATTTCGTTGAACACATACGGTTTCGATTGGCATCGCCACAGATTTCAGAGAACAGGCGCTTCTCCTGGCACAGTATCGAACACTTAGTATCAGAGAGAACTATTAGTTTAAAATGGAACTAAGTTTCGCATCTGGAGTTTCCTCTCTCACAAGGTCGACCACTTAGTTTCGTCGAACACATACGGTTTCGAGTGGCATCGCCACAGATTTCAGAGAACAGGCGCTTCTCCTGGCACAGTATCGAACACTCAGTTTCAGATAGAACAATTAGTTTAAAATGGAACTAAGTTTCGCATCTGGAGTTTTCTCTCTCACAAGGTCGACCACTTAGTTTCGTCGAACACATACGGTTTCGAGGACGCATCGCCACAGATTTCAGAGAACAGGCGCTTCTTCTGGCACAGTATCGAACACTCAGTACCAGTTAGAACAATTAGTTTAAAAGGAACGAAGCTTCGCTTTTGGAGTTTCCTCTCTCACAAGGTCGACCACTGAGTTTCGTCGAACACATACGGTTTCGAGTGGCATCGCCACAGATTTCAGAGAACAGGCGCTTCTCCTGGCACAGTATCGAAAACTTAGTTTCAGATAGAACAATTAGTTTTAAATGGAACTATGTTACGCTTCTGGAGTTTCCTCTCTCACAAGGTCGACCACTTAGTTTCGTCGAACACATATGGTTTCGAGTGGTCTCGCCATAGATTTCAGAGAACAGGCGCTTCTGCTGGCACAGTATCGAACACTTAGTTTCAGCTAGAATATTTAGTTTTAAATGGAAATATGTTTCGCATCTGGAGTATCCTCTCTCACAAGGACAACCACTTAGTTTCGTCGAACACATACGGTTTCGAGTGGCATCGCTACACATTTCAGAGAACAGGCGCTACTCCTGGCACAGTATCGAACACTTAGTTTCAGATAGAACAATTAGTTTAATATGGAACTAAGTTTCACATCCGGAGTTTCCTCTCTCAGAAGGTCGACCACTTAGTTTCGTCGAACACATACGGTTTCGAGTAGAATCGCCACAGATTTCAGAGAACGGGCGCTACTCCTGGCACAGTATCGAACACTTAGTTTCAGATAGAACAATTAGTTTAAAATGGAAATAAGCTTCGCATCCGGAGTTTCCTCTCTCAAAAGGTCGACCACTTAGTTTCGTCGAACACATACGGTTTCGAGTAGCATCGCCACAGATTTCAGAGAACAGGCGCTTCTCCTGGCACAGTATCGAACACTTAGTTGCAGATAGAACAATTAGTTTAAAATGGTACTAAGTTTCGCATTTGGAGTTTCTTCCCGCACAAGGCGACCACTTAGTCTCGTCGAACACATACGGTTTCGAGTGGCATCGCCACACACTTCACAGAACAGCCACTCCTCCTGGCACATTATCGAACACTTAGTTTCAGATAGAACAATTATTTTAAAATGGAAGTAAGTTTCGCATCTGCAGTTTCCTCTCTCACAAGGTCGACCACTTAGTTTCGTCGAACACATACGGTTTCGAGTAGCATCGCCACAGATTTCAGAGAACAAGCGCTTCTCCTGGCACAGTATCGAACACTTAGTTTCAGAGGGAAAAATTATTTTAAAATGGAAGTAAGTTTCGCATCTGCAGTTTCCTCTCTCACAAGGTCGACAACTTAGTTGCGTCGAACAAATACGGTTTCGAGTGGCATCGCCACAGATTTCAGAGAACAGACGCTTCTCCTAGCACAGTATCGAAAACTTAGTATCAGATAGAACAATTAGTTTAAAATGGACCTAAGTTTCGCATCTGGAGTATCCTCTCTCACAAGGTCGACCACTTAGTTTCGTCGAACACATACGGTTACGAGTAGTATCGCCACAGATTTCGCAGAACGGTAGTTTCTCCTGGCACAGTATCGAATACTTAGTTTCAGATAGAACAATTAGTTTAATATGCAACTATGTTTCGCATCTGGAGTTTCCTGTCTCACAAGGTCGGCCACTTAGTTTCGTCGAACACATAAGGTTTCGAGTGGTATCGCCACAGATTCCAGAGAACAGGCGCTTCTCCTGGCACAGTATCGAACACTTAGTTTTAGATGGAACAATTAGTTTAAAATGCAACTATATTTCGCATGTGGAGTTTCCTCTCTCACAAGGTCGGCCACTTAGTTTCGTCGAACACATACGGTTTCGAGTGGTATCGCCACAGATTTCAGAAAACAGGCGCTTCTCCTGGCACAGTATCGAACACTTACTTTCAGATGGAACAATTAGTTTTAAATGGAACTAAGTTTTGCATCTGGAGTTTCCTCTTTCACAAGGCGACCACTTAGTTTCGTCGAACACAGACGGTTTCGATTGGCACCGCCACAGATTTCAGAGAACAGGCGCTTCTCCTGGCACAGTATCGAACACTTAGTTTCAGTTAGAATAATTAGTTTAAAATGGAAATATGTTTCGCATTTGGAGTTTCCTCTCTCACAAGATCGACCACTTAGTTTCGTCGAACACATACGGTTTCGAGTAGTATCGCCACAGATATCCCAGAACGGGAGTTTCTCCTGGCACAGTATCGAACACTTAGTTACAGATAGAACAATTAGTTTAAAATGCAACTATGTTTCGCATCTGGGGTTTCCTCTCTCACAAGGTCGGCCACTTAGTTTCGTCGAACACATACGGTTTCGAGTGGCATCGCCACAGATTTCAGAGAACAGGCGCTTCTCCTGGCACATTATCGAACACTTAGTTTCAGATAGAACAATTAGTTTAAAATGGAACTATGTTGCGCATCTGGAGTATCCTCTCTCACAAGGTCGACCACTTAGTTTCGTCGAACACATACGGTTTCGAGTAGCATCGCCACAGATTTCAGAGAACAGGCGCTTCTCCTGGCACAGTGTCGAACACTTAGTTTCAGAGGGAAAAATTATTTTAAAATGGAAGTAAGTTTCGCATCTGCAATTTCCTCTCTCACAAGGTCGACAACTTAGTTGCGTCGAACAAATACGGTTTCGAGTGGCATCGCCACAGATTTCAGAGAACAGACGCTTCTACTGGCACAGTATCGAACACATAGTTTCAGATAGAACAATTCGTTTTAAATGGAACTAAGTTTCGCATTTGGAGTTTCTTCCCGCACAAGGCGACCACTTAGTCTCGTCGAACAGATACGGTTTCGAGTGGCATCGCCACACACTTCACAGAACAGCCGCTCCTCCTGGCACATTATCGAACACTTAGCTTCAGATAGAACAATTATTTTAAAATGGAAGTAAGTTTCCCATCTGCAGTTTCCTCTCTCACAAGGTCGACCACTTAGTTTCGTCGAACACATACGGTTTCGAGTAGCATCGCCACAGATTTCAGAGAACAAGCCCTTCTCCTGGCACAGTATCGAACACTTAGTTTCAGAGGGAAAAATTATTTTAAAATGGAAGTAAGTTTCGCATCTGCAATTTCCTCTCTCACAAGGTCGACAACTTAGTTGCGTCGAACAAATACGGTTTCGAGTGGCATCGCCACAGATTTCAGAGAACAGACGCTTCTACTGGCACAGTATCGAACACATAGTTTCAGATAGAACAATTCGTTTTAAATGGAACTAAGTTTCGCTTCTGGGGTTTCCTCTCTCATAAGGTCGACCATTTAGTTTCGTCGAACACATACGGTTTCGAGTAGTATCGCCACAGATTTCGCAGAACGGACGTTTCTCCTGGCACAGTATCAAACACTTAGTTTCAGATAGAACAATTAGATTAAAATGCAACTATGTTTCGCATCTGGAGTTTCCTCTCTCACAAGGTCGGCCACTTAGTTTCGTCGAACACATACGTTTTCGAGTGGTATCGCCTCAGATTTCAGAGAACAGGCGCTTCTCCTGGCACATTATCGAACACTTAGTTACAGATAGAACAATTAGTTTAAAATGGAACTATGTTTCGCATCTGGAGTATCCTCTCTCACAAGGTCAACCACTTAGTTTCGTCGAACATATACGGTTTCGAGTGGCATCGCCACAGATTTCAGAGAACAGGCACTTCTCCTGGCACAGTATCGAACACTTTGTTTCAGATAGAACAATTAGTTTAAAATGGAACTAAGTTTCGCATTTGGAGTTTCCTCTTTCACAAAGTCGACAACTTAGTTTCGTCGAACAAATACGGTTTCTAGTGGCATCGCCACAGATTTCAGAGAACAGACGCTTCTACTGGCACAGTATCGAACACATAGTTTCAGATAGAACAATTCGTTTTAAATGGAACTAAGTTTCGCTTCTGGGGTTTCCTCTCTCATAAGGTCGACCATTTAGTTTCGTCGAACACATACGGTTTCGAGTAGTATCGCCACAGATTTCGCAGAACGGACGTTTCTCCTGGCACAGTATCAAACACTTAGTTTCAGATAGAACAATTAGATTAAAATGCAACTATGTTTCGCATCTGGAGTTTCCTCTCTCACAAGGTCGGCCACTTAGTTTCGTCGAACACATACGTTTTCGAGTGGTATCGCCACAGATTTCAGAGAACAGGCGCTTCTCCTGGCACATTATCGAACACTTAGTTACAGATAGAACAATTAGTTTAAAATGGAACTATGTTTCGCATCTGGAGTTTCCTCTCTCACAAGGTCGGCCACTTAGTTTCGTCGAACACATACGTTTTCGAGTGGTATCGCCTCAGATTTCAGAGAACAGGCGCTTCTCCTGGCACATTATCGAACACTTAGTTACAGATAGAACAATTAGTTTAAAATGGAACTATGTTTCGCATCTGGAGTATCCTCTCTCACAAGGTCAACCACTTAGTTTCGTCGAACATATACGGTTTCGAGTGGCATCGCCACAGATTTCAGAGAACAGGCACTTCTCCTGGCACAGTATCGAACACTTTGTTTCAGATAGAACAATTAGTTTAAAATGGAACTAAGTTTCGCATTTGGAGTTTCCTCTTTCACAAGGTCGACAACTTAGTTTCGTCGAACAAATACGGTTTCGAGTGGCATCGCCACAGATTTCAGAGAACAGGCACTTCTCCTGGCACAGTATCGAACACTTTGTTTCAGATAGAACAATTAGTTTAAAATGGAACTATGTTTCGCATCTGGAGTATCCTCTCTCACAAGGTCAACCACTTAGTTTCGATGAACACATACGGTTTGGAGTAGCATCGCCACCGATTTCAGAGAACAGGCGCTACTCCTGGCACAGTATCGAACACTTAGTTTCAGATAGAACAATTAGTTTAAAATGGAACTAAGTTTCGCATCTGGAGTTTGCTCTCTCAAAAGGTCGACCACTTAATTTCGTTGAACACATACGGTTTCGATTGGCATCGCCACAGATTTCAGAGAACAGGCGCTTCTCCTGGCACAGTATCGAACACTTAGTATCAGAGAGAACTATTAGTTTAAAATGGAACTAAGTTTCGCATCTGGAGTTTCCTCTCTCACAAGGTCGACCACTTAGTTTCGTCGAACACATACGGTTTCGAGTGGCATCGCCACAGATTTCAGAGAACAGGCGCTTCTCCTGGCACAGTATCGAACACTCAGTTTCAGATAGAACAATTAGTTTAAAATGGAACTAAGTTTCGCATCTGGAGTTTTCTCTCTCACAAGAACGACCACTTAGTTTCGTCGAACACATACGGTTTCGAGGACGCATCGCCACAGATTTCAGAGAACAGGCGCTTCTCCTGGCACAGTATCGAACACTCAGTACCAGATAGAACAATTAGTTTAAAAGGAACAAAGCTTCGCATTTGGAGTTTCCTCTCTCACAAGGTCGACCACTGAGTTTCGTCGAACACATACGGTTTCGAGTGGCATCGCCACAGATTTCAGAGAACAGGCGCTTCTCCTGGCACAGTATCGAAAACTTAGTTTCAGATAGAACAATTAGTTTTAAATGGAACTATGTTACGCTTCTGGAGTTTCCTCTCTCACAAGGTCGACCACTTAGTTTCGTCGAACACATACGGTTTCGAGTGGCATCGCCATAGATTTCAGAGAACAGGCGCTTCTGCTGGCACAGTATCGAACACTTAGTTTCAGCTAGAATATTTAGTTTTAAATGGAAATATGTTTCGCATCTGGAGTATCCTCTCTCACAAGGTCAACCACTTAGTTTCGTCGAACACATACGGTTTCGAGTGGTATCGCCTCAGATTTCAGAGAACAGGCGCTTCTCCTGGCACATTATCGAACACTTAGTTACAGATAGAACAATTAGTTTAAAATGGAACTATGTTTCGCATCTGGAGTATCCTCTCTCACAAGGTCAACCACTTAGTTTCGTCGAACATATACGGTTTCGAGTGGCATCGCCACAGATTTCAGAGAACAGGCACTTCTCCTGGCACAGTATCGAACACTTTGTTTCAGATAGAACAATTAGTTTAAAATGGAACTAAGTTTCGCATTTGGAGTTTCCTCTTTCACAAGGTCGACAACTTAGTTTCGTCGAACAAATACGGTTTCGAGTGGCATCGCCACAGATTTCAGAGAACAGGCACTTCTCCTGGCACAGTATCGAACACTTTGTTTCAGATAGAACAATTAGTTTAAAATGGAACTATGTTTCGCATCTGGAGTATCCTCTCTCACAAGGTCAACCACTTAGTTTCGATGAACACATACGGTTTGGAGTAGCATCGCCACCGATTTCAGAGAACAGGCGCTACTCCTGGCACAGTATCGAACACTTAGTTTCAGATAGAACAATTAGTTTAAAATGGAACTAAGTTTCGCATCTGGAGTTTGCTCTCTCAAAAGGTCGACCACTTAGTTTCGTCGAACACATACCGTTTCGAGTGCGCATCGCGACAGATTTCAGAGAACAGGCGCTTCTCCTGGCACAGTATCGAACACTTAGTTTCAGATAGAACAATTAGTATAAAATGGTACCAAGTCTCGCATCTGGAGTTTCCTCTTTCACAAGGCGACCACCTAGTTTCTTCGAACACAGGCGGTTTCGATTGGCATCGCCACAGATTTCAGAGAACAGGCGCTTCCCCTGGCACAGTATCGAACACTTACTTTCAGATAGAACAATTAGTGTAAAATGGATCTAAGTTTAGCATCTGGTGTTTCCTCTCTCACAAGGTGGGCCACTTAGTTTCGTCGAGCACATACCGTTTCCAGTGCGCATCGCGACAGATTTCAGAGAACAGGCGCTTCTCCTGGCACAGTATCGAACACTTAGTTTCAAAGAGAACAATTAGTTTAAAACGGAAATAAGTTTCGCATCTGGAGTTTCCTCTCTCACAAGGTCGACCACCTAGTTTCGTCGAACACATACGGTTTCGAGTAGCATCGCCACAGATTTCAGAGAACAGGCGCTTCGCCTGGCACAGTATCGAACACTTAGTTTCAGATAGAACAATTAGTTTAAAATGGAACTAAGTTTTGCATCTGGAGTATCCTCTCTCACAAGGTCGACCACTTAGTTTCGTCGAACCCATACGGTTTCGAGTGGCATCGCCATAGATTTCAGAGAACAGGCGCTTCTCCCGGCACAGTATCGAACACTTAGTATCGGATAGAACAATTACTTTAAAATGGAACTATGTTTCGCATCTGGAGTATCCTTTCTCACAAGGTCGACCACTTAGTTTCGTCGAACACATATGATTTCGAGTAGCATAGTCACAGATTTCAGAGAACAGGCACTTCTCCTGGCACAGTATCGAACACTTAGTTTCAGATAGAACAATTAGTTTAAAATGGAACTATGTTTCGCATCTGGAGTTTCCTCTCTCACAAGGTCAACGACTTAGTTTCGTCGAACACATACGGTTTCGAGGGGCATCGCCACACATTTCAGAGAACAGGCGCTTCTCCTGGCACATTTTCGAACACTTAGATTCAGATAGAGCAATTAGTTTAACATGGAACTATGTGTCGCATCTGGAGTTTCCTCTCTCACAAGGTCGACGACTTAGTTTCGTTGAACGCATTCGGTTTCGAGTGGCATTGCCACAGATTTCAGAGAACAGGCGCTTCCCCTGGCACAGTATCGAACTCTTAGTTTCAGATAGAACGATTAGTTAAAAATGGAACAAAGTTTCGCATCTGGAGTTTCATCTATCACAAGGTCGACCATTTAGTTTCGAAGAACTCATACGGTTTCGAGTGGCATCGCCACAGATTTCAGAGAGCAGGCGCTTCTCCTGGCATAGTATCGAACACTTTCAGAAAGAACAATCAGTTTAAAATGGAACTAAGTTTTGCATCTGGAGTATCCTCTCTCACAAGGTCGACCACTTAGTTTCGTCGAACACATACGGTTTCGAGTGGCATCGCCACAGATTTCAGAGAACAGGCGCTTCTCCCGGGACAGTATCGAACACTTAGTATCGGATAGAACAATTACTTTAAAATGGAACTATGTTTCGCATCTGGAGTATCCTTTCTCACAAGGTCGACCACTTAGTTTCGTCGAACACATATGATTTCGAGTAGCATAGTCACAGATTTCAGAGAACAGGCACTTCTCCTGGCACAGTATCGAACACTTAGTTTCAGATAGAACAATTAGTTTAAAATGGAACTATGTTTCGCATCTGGAGTTTCCTCTCTCACAAGGTCAACGACTTAGTTTCGTCGAACACATACGGGTCCGAGGTGCATCGCCACAGATTTCAGTGAACAGGCGCTTCTCCTGGCACATTTTCGAACACTTAGTTTCCGATAGAGCAATTAGTTTAACATGGAACTATGTGTCGCATCTGGAGTTTCCTCTCTCACAAGTTCACTCGAAACCATATGTGTTCGACGAAACTAAGTGGCCGACCTTGTGAGAGAGGAAACTTCAGATGCGAATCTTAGTTACATTTTAAACTAATTGTTCCATCTGAAATTAAGTGTTCTCTACTGTGCCAGGGGAAGCGGCTGTTCTCTGAAATCTGTGGCGATGCCACTCGAAACCGTATGTGTTCGACGAAACTAAGTGGCCGACCTTGTGAGAGAGGAAACTACGGATGCGAAACATTGTTTCATTTTAAACTAATCGTTCTATCTGAAACTAAGTGTTCGATACTGCGCCAGGAGAAGGGTCTGTTCTCTGAAATCTGTGGCGATGATGTTCGCAGCCGTATGTGTTCGACGAATCTAAATGGTCGACCTTGTGAGAGAGGAAACTCCAGATGCGAAACTTAGTTCCATTTTAAACCTAATGTTCCATCTGATATTAAGTTTTCGATACTGTGCCAGGAGAAGCGCCTGTTCTCTGAAATCTGTGGCGATGCCACTCGAAACCGTATGTGTTCGACGAAACTGAGTGGTCGACATTGTGAGAGAGGAAACTCCAGACGCGAAACTTAGTGCCATTTTAAACTAAATGTTCCATCTGAAACTAAGTGTTCGATACTGTGCCAGGAGTAGCGCCCGTTCTGTGAAACCTGTGGCGATACGACTCGAAACGGTATGTGTTCGACGAAACTGAGGGGTCGACCTTGTGAGAGAGGAAACTCCAGACGCGAAACTTAGTGCCATTTTGAACTAATTGTTCTATCTGAAATTGTGTGTTCGATACTGTGCCAGCAGAAGCGCCTGTTCTCTGAAATCTGTGGCGATGCCACTCGAAACCGTATGCGTTCGGCGAAACTAAGTGGTCGAACTTGTGAGATAGGAAACTCCAGAAGTGAAATTTAGTTCCATTTTATACTAAGTGTTCTATCTGTAACTAAGTGTTCGATACTGCGCCAGGAGAAGGGTCTGTTCTCTGAAATCTGTGGCGATGCCACTCGAAACCGTACGTGTTCGTCGAAACTAAGTGGTCGACCTTGTGAGAGAGGAAACTCCAGATGCGAAAATTAGTTCCATTTTAAACTAATTGTTCTGTCTGAAACTAAGTGTTCGACACTGTGCCAGGGGAAGCCCCTGTTCTCTGAAATCTGTGGCGTTGCCACTCGAAACCGTATGTGTTCGAGGAAACTAATCGGTTGATCTTCTGAGAGAGGATACTCCAGATGCGAAACATAATTCCATTTTACACTAATTGTTCTGTCTGAAATAAGTGTTCGATACTGTGCCAGGCGAAGCGCCTGTTCTCTGAAATCTGTGGCGATGCCACTCGAAACCGTATGTGTTCGACGAAAGTAAGTCGTTGACCGTGTGAGAGAGGAAACTCCAGAGGCGAAACATAGTTCCATTTTAAACTAATTGTTCTATCTGAAACTAAGTGTTCGATACTGTGCCAGGAGTAGCGCCTGTTCTCTGAAATCTGTGGCGATGCAACTCGAAACCGTATGTGTTCGACGAAACTAAGTGGTCGACCTTGTGAGAGAGGAAACTTCAGATGCGAAACTTAGTTTCATTTTAAACTAATTGTTCCATCTGAAATTAAGTGTTCGATACTGTTCCAGGAGAAGCGCCTCTTCTCTGAAATATGTGGCGATGCTACTCGAAACCGTATGTGTTCGAGGAAACTAAGTGGTCGACCTTGTGGGAGAGGAAACTCCATATGCGAAACTTAGTTCCATTTTAAACTAATTGTTCTATCTGAAACTAAGTGTTCGTTACTGTGCCAGGAGAAGCGCCTGTTCTCTAAAATCTGTGGCGATGCCACTCGAAACCGTATGTGTTTGACGAAACTAAGTTGTCGACCTTGTGAGAGAGGAACTCCAGATGCGAAAATTAGTTCCATTTTAAACTTATTGTTCTATCTGAAACTAAGTGTTCGATACTGTGCCATGAGAAGCGCCAGTTCTCTGAAATGTGTGGCGATGCCACTCGAAACAGTATGTGTTCGACGAAACTAAGTGGTCGACCTTGTGAGAGAGGAAACTCCAGATGCGAAACTTAGTTCGATTTTAAACTAATTGTTCTCTCTGAAACTAAGTGTTCGATACTGTGCCAGGAGAAGCCCCTGTTCTCTGAAATCTGTGGCGATGCTACTCGAAACCGAATGTGTTCGACGAAACTAAGTGGTCGACCTTGTGAGAGAAGAAACTCCAGATGCGAAACTTAGTTCCATTTTAAACTAATTGTTATATCTGTAACTGAGTGTTCGATACTGCGCCAGGAGAAGCGCCTGTTCTCTGAAATCGGTGGCGATGCTACTCGAAACCGTATGTGTTCATCGAAACTAAGTGGTCGACCTTGTGAGAGAGGAAACTCCAGATGCGATGCTTAGTTCCATTTTAAACTAATAGTTCTATCTGATACTAAATGTTCGATACAGTGCCAGGAGAAGCGCCTGTTCTCTGAAATCTGTGGCGATGCTACTCGAAACCGAATGTGTTCCAGGAATCTAAGTGGCCGCCATGTGAGAGAGGAAACTCCAGATGCGAAATTTAGTACCATTTTAAACTAATTGTTTTATCTGAAACTATGTGTCCGATACTGTGCCAGGAGAAGCTCCTGTTCTCTGCAATGTGTGGCGATGCCACTCGAAACCGTATGTGTTCGACGAAACTAAGTGGTCGACCTTGTGAGAGAGGATACTCCACATGCGAAACATATTTCTATTTTAAACTAATTGTTCTACATGAAACTAAGTGTTCGATACTGTGCCAGGAGAAGCGCCAGTTCTCTGAAATGTGTAGCGATGCCACTCGAAACCGTATGTGTTCGACGAAACTAAGTGGTCGACCTTGTGAGGGAGGAAACTCCAGATGCGAAACATAGTTCCAATTTAAACTAATTGTTCTCTCTGAAACTAAGTGTTCGATACTGTGCCAGGAGAAGCGCCTGTTCAATGAAATCTGTGGCGATGCTACTCGAAACCGTATGTGTTCGACGAAACTAAGTGGTCGACCTTGTGAGAGAGGAAACTCCAGATGCGAAACTTAGTACCATTTTAAACTAATTGTTCTATCTGAAACTAAGTGTTCGATACTGTGCCAGGAGAAGCGCCAGTTCTCTGAAATGTGTGGCGATGCCACTCGAAACCGTATGTGTTCGACGAAACTAAGTGGCCGACCTTGTGAGAGAGGAAACTACGGATGCGAAACATTGTTTCATTTTAAACTAATCGTTCTATCTGAAACTAAGTGTTCGATACTGCGCCAGGAGAAGGGTCTGTTCTCTGAAATCTGTGGCGATGATGTTCGCAGCCGTATGTGTTCGACGAATCTAAATGGTCGACCTTGTGAGAGAGGAAACTCCAGATGCGAAACTTAGTTCCATTTTAAACCTAATGTTCCATCTGATATTAAGTTTTCGATACTGTGCCAGGAGAAGCGCCTGTTCTCTGAAATCTGTGGCGATGCCACTCGAAACCGTATGTGTTCGACGAAACTAAGTGGTCGACCTTGTGAGAGAGGAAACTCCAGATGCGAAACTTAGTTCCATTTTAAACTAATTGTTCTCTCTGAAACTAAGTGTTCGATACTGTGCCAGGAAAAGCGCTTGTTCTCTGAAATCTGTGGCGATGCTACTCGAAACCGTATGTGTTCGATGAAACTAAGTGGTTGATCTTGTGAGAGAGGATACTCCAGATGCGAAACATAATTCCATTTTAAACTAATTGTTCTATCTGAAACTAAGTGTTCGATACTGTGCCATGAGAAGCGCCAGTTCTCTGAAATGTGTGGCGATGCCACTCGAAACAGTATGTGTTCGACGAAACTAAGTGGTCGACGTTGTGAGAGAGGAAACTCCAGATGCGAAACTTAGTTCGATTTTAAACTAATTGTTCTCTCTGAAACTAAGTGTTCGATACTGTGCCAGGAGAAGCCCCTGTTCTCTGAAATCTGTGGCGATGCTACTCGAAACCGAATGTGTTCGACGAAACTAAGTGGTCGACCTTGTGAGAGAAGAAACTCCAGATGCGAAACTTAGTTCCATTTTAAACTAATTGTTCTATCTGTAACTGAGTGTTCGATACTGCGCCAGGAGAAGCGCCTGTTCTCTGAAATCGGTGGCGATGCTACTCGAAACCGTATGTGTTCATCGAAACTAAGTGGTCGACCTTGTGAGAGAGGAAACTCCAGATGCGATGCTTAGTTCCATTTTAAACTAATAGTTCTATCTGATACTAAATGTTCGATACTGTGCCAGGAGAAGCGCCTGTTCTCTGAAATCTGTGGCGATGCTACTCGAAACCGAATGTGTTCCAGGAATCTAAGTGGCCGCCATGTGAGAGAGGAAACTCCAGATGCGAAATTTAGTACCATTTTAAACTAATTGTTTTATCTGAAACTATGTGTCCGATACTGTGCCAGGAGAAGCTCCTGTTCTCTGCAATGTGTGGCGGTGCCACTCGAAACCGTATGTGTTCGACGAAACTAAGTGGTCGACCTTGTGAGAGAGGATACTCCAGATGCGAAACATATTTCTATTTTAAACTAATTGTTCTATCTGAAACTAAGTGTTCGATACTGTGCCAGGAGAAGCGCCAGTTCTCTGAAATGTGTGGCGATGCCACTCGAAACCGTATGTGTTCGACGAAACTAAGTGGTCGACCTTGTGAGAGAGGAAACTCCAGATGCGAAACATAGTTCCAATTTAAACTAATTGTTCTCTCTGAAACTAAGTGTTCGATACTGTGCCAGGAGAAGCGCCTGTTCTCTAAAATCTGTGGTGATGCTACTCGAAACCGTATGTGTTCGACGAAACTAAGTGATCGACCTTGTGAGAGAGGAAACTCCAGATGCGAAACTTAGTACCATTTTAAACTAATTGTTCTATCTGAAACTAAGTGTTCGACACTGTGCCAGGAGAAGCGCCAGTTCTCTGAAATGTGTGGCGATGCCACTCGAAACCGTATGTGTTCGACGAAACTAAGTGGTTGATCTTGTGAGAGAGGATACTCCAGATGCGAAACATAATTCCATTTTAAACTAATTGTTCTCTCTGAAACTAAGTGTTCGATACTGTGCCAGGAGAAGCGCCTGTTCTCTGAAATCTGTGGCGATGCTACTCGAAACCGAATGTGTTCCACGAAACTTAGTGGCCGCCATGTGAGAGAGGAAACTCCAGATGCGAAATTTAGTACCATTTTAAACTAATTGTTCTATCTGAAACTAAGTGTTCGATACTGTGCCAGGAGAAGGGCCAGTTCTCTGAAATGTGTGGCGATGCCACTCGAAACCGTATGTGTTCAACGAAACTAAGTGGTTGATCTTGTGAGAGAGGATACTCCAGATGCGAAACATAATTCCATTTTAAACTAATTGTTCTCTCTGAAACTAAGTGTTCGATACTGTGCCAGGAGAAGCGCCTGTTCTCTGAAATCTGTGGCGATGCTACTCGAAACCGAATGTGTTCCACGACACTAAGTGATCGACCTTGTGAGAGAGGAAACTCCAGATGCGAAACTTAGTACCATTTTAAACTAATTGTTCTATCTGAAACTAAGTGTTCGACACTGTGCCAGGAGAAGCGCCAGTTCTCTGAAATGTGTGGCGATGCCACTCGAAACCGTATGTGTTCGACGAAACTAAGTGGTTGATCTTGTGAGAGAGGATACTCCGGATGCGAAACATAATTCCATTTTAAACTAATTGTTCTCTCTGAAACTAAGTGTTCGATACTGTGCCAGGAGAAGCGCCTGTTCTCTGAAATCTGTGGCGATGCTACTCGAAACCGAATGTGTTCGACGAAACTAAGTGGTCGACCTTGTGAGAGAGGAAACTCCAGATGCGAAACTTAGTTCCATTTTAAACTAATTGTTCTATCTGTAACTGAGTGTTCGATACTGCGCCAGGAGAAGCGCCTGTTCTCTGAAATCGGTGGCGATGCTACTCGAAACCGTATGTGTTCATCGAAACTAAGTGGTCGACCTTGTGAGAGAGGAAACTCCAGATGCGATGCTTAGTTCCATTTTAAACTAATAGTTCTATCTGATACTAAATGTTCGATACTGTGCCAGGAGAAGCGCCTGTTCTCTGAAATCTGTGGCGATGCTACTCGAAACCGAATGTGTTCCAGGAATCTAAGTGGCCGCCATGTGAGAGAGGAAACTCCAGATGCGAAATTTAGTACCATTTTAAACTAATTGTTTTATCTGAAACTATGTGTCCGATACTGTGCCAGGAGAAGCTCCTGTTCTCTGCAATGTGTGGCGATGCCACTCGAAACCGTATGTGTTCGACGAAACTAAGTGGTCGACCTTGTGAGAGAGGATACTCCAGATGCGAAACATATTTCTATTTTAAACTAATTGTTCTATCTGAAACTAAGTGTTCGATACTGTGCCAGGAGAAGCGCCAGTTCTCTGAAATGTGTGGCGATGCCACTCGAAACCGTATGTGTTCGACGAAACTAAGTGGTCGACCTTGTGAGAGAGGAAACTCCAGATGCGAAACATAGTTCCAATTTAAACTAATTGTTCTCTCTGAAACTAAGTGTTCGATACTGTGCCAGGAGAAGCGCCTGTTCTCTAAAATCTGTGGTGATGCTACTCGAAACCGTACGTGTTCGACGAAACTAAGTGATCGACCTTGTGAGAGAGGAAACTCCAGATGCGAAACTTAGTACCATTTTAAACTAATTGTTCTATCTGAAACTAAGTGTTCGACACTGTGCCAGGAGAAGCGCCAGTTCTCTGAAATGTGTGGCGATGCCACTCGAAACCGTATGTGTTCAACGAAACTAAGTGGTTGATCTTGTGAGAGAGGATACTCCAGATGCGAAACATAATTCCATTTTAAACTAATTGTTCTCTCTGAAACTAAGTGTTCGATACTGTGCCAGGAGAAGCGCCTGTTCTCTGAAATCTGTGGCGATGCTACTCGAAACCGAATGTGTTCCACGACACTAAGTGATCGACCTTGTGAGAGAGGAAACTCCAGATGCGAAACTTAGTACCATTTTAAACTAATTGTTCTATCTGAAACTAAGTGTTCGACACTGTGCCAGGAGAAGCGCCAGTTCTCTGAAATGTGTGGCGATGCCACTCGAAACCGTATGTGTTCGACGAAACTAAGTGGTTGATCTTGTGAGAGAGGATACTCCGGATGCGAAACATAATTCCATTTTAAACTAATTGTTCTCTCTGAAACTAAGTGTTCGATACTGTGCCAGGAGAAGCGCCTGTTCTCTGAAATCTGTGGCGATGCTACTCGAAACCGAATGTGTTCGACGAAACTAAGTGGTCGACCTTGTGAGAGAGGAAACTCCAGATGCGAAACTTAGTTCCATTTTAAACTAATTGTTCTATCTGTAACTGAGTGTTCGATACTGCGCCAGGAGAAGCGCCTGTTCTCTGAAATCGGTGGCGATGCTACTCGAAACCGTATGTGTTCATCGAAACTAAGTGGTCGACCTTGTGAGAGAGGAAACTCCAGATGCGATGCTTAGTTCCATTTTAAACTAATAGTTCTATCTGATACTAAATGTTCGATACTGTGCCAGGAGAAGCGCCTGTTCTCTGAAATCTGTGGCGATGCTACTCGAAACCGAATGTGTTCCAGGAATCTAAGTGGCCGCCATGTGAGAGAGGAAACTCCAGATGCGAAATTTAGTACCATTTTAAACTAATTGTTTTATCTGAAACTATGTGTCCGATACTGTGCCAGGAGAAGCTCCTGTTCTCTGCAATGTGTGGCGATGCCACTCGAAACCGTATGTGTTCGACGAAACTAAGTGGTCGACCTTGTGAGAGAGGATACTCCAGATGCGAAACATATTTCTATTTTAAACTAATTGTTCTATCTGAAACTAAGTGTTCGATACTGTGCCAGGAGAAGCGCCAGTTCTCTGAAATGTGTGGCGATGCCACTCGAAACCGTATGTGTTCGACGAAACTAAGTGGTCGACCTTGTGAGAGAGGAAACTCCAGATGCGAAAGATAGTTCCAATTTAAACTAATTGTTCTCTCTGAAACTAAGTGTTCGATACTGTGCCAGGAGAAGCGCCTGTTCTCTAAAATCTGTGGTGATGCTACTCGAAACCGTATGTGTTCGACGAAACTAAGTGATCGACCTTGTGAGAGAGGAAACTCCAGATGCGAAACTTAGTACCATTTTAAACTAATTGTTCTATCTGAAACTAAGTGTTCGACACTGTGCCAGGAGAAGCGCCAGTTCTCTGAAATGTGTGGCGATGCCACTCGAAACCGTATGTGTTCGACGAAACTAAGTGGTTGATCTGGTGAGAGAGGATACTCCAGATGCGAAACATAATTCCATTTTAAACTAATTGTTCTCTCTGAAACTAAGTGTTCGATACTGTGCCAGGAGAAGCGCCTGTTCTCTGAAATCTGTGGCGATGCTACTCGAAACCGAATGTGTTCCACGAAACTTAGTGGCCGCCATGTGAGAGAGGAAACTCCAGATGCGAAATTTAGTACCATTTTAAATTAATTGTTCTATCTGAAACTAAGTGTTCGATACTGTGCCAGGAGAAGGGCCAGTTCTCTGAAATGTGTGGCGATGCCACTCGAAACCGTATGTGTTCGACGAAACTAAGTGGTTGATCTTGTGAGAGAGGATACTCCAGATGCGAAACATAATTCCATTTTAAACTAATTGTTCTCTCTGAAACTGAGTGTTCGATACTGTGCCAGGAGAAGCGCCTGTTCTCTGAAATCTGTGGCGATGCTACTCGAAACCGAATGTGTTCCACGACACTAAGTGGCCGCCATGTGAGAGAGGAAACTCCAGATGCGAAATTTAGTACCATTTTAAACTAATTGTTCTATCTGAAACTAAGTGTTCGATACTGTGCCAGGAGAAGCGCCTGTTCTCTGAAATCTGTGGCGATGCTACTCGAAACCGTATGTGTTCGACGAAACTAAGTGGTCGACCTTGTGAGAGAGGAAACTCCAGATGCGAAACTTAGTACCATTTTAAACTAATTGTTCTATCTGAAACTAAGTGTTCGATACTGTGCCAGGAGAAGCGCTTGTTCTCTGAAATCTGTAGCGATGCCACTCGAAACCGTATGTGTTCGACGAAACTAAGTGGTCGACCTTGTGAGAGAGGAAACTCCAGATGCGAAACATAGTTCCATTTTAAACTAATTGTTCTATCTGTAACTGAGTGTTCGATACTTCGCCAGGAGAAGCGCCTGTTCTCTGAAATCGGTGGCGATGCTACTCGAAACCGTATGTGTTCATCGAAACTAAGTGGTCGACCTTGTGAGAGAGGAAACTCCAGATGCGATGCTTAGTTCCATTTTAAACTAATAGTTCTATCTGATACTAAATGTTCGATACTGTGCCAGGAGAAGCGCCTGTTCTCTGAAATCTGTGGCGATGCTACTCGAAACCGAATGTGTTCCAGGAATCTAAGTGGCCGCCATGTGAGAGAGGAAACTCCAGATGCGAAATTTAGTACCATTTTAAACTAATTGTTTTATCTGAAACTATGTGTCCGATACTGTGCCAGGAGAAGCTCCTGTTCTCTGCAATGTGTGGCGATGCCACTCGAAACCGTATGTGTTCGACGAAACTAAGTGGTCGACCTTGTGAGAGAGGATACTCCAGATGCGAAACATATTTCTATTTTAAACTAATTGTTCTATCTGAAACTAAGTGTTCGATACTGTGCCAGGAGAAGCGCCAGTTCTCTGAAATGTGTGGCGATGCCACTCGAAACCGTATGTGTTCGACGAAACTAAGTGGTCGACCTTGTGAGAGAGGAAACTCCAGATGCGAAACATAGTTCCAATTTAAACTAATTGTTCTCTCTGAAACTAAGTGTTCGATACTGTGCCAGGAGAAGCGCCTGTTCTCTAAAATCTGTGGTGATGCTACTCGAAACCGTATGTGTTCGACGAAACTAAGTGGTCGACCTTGTGAGAGAGGAAACTCCAGATGCGAAACTTAGTACCATTTTAAACTAATTGTTCTATCTGAAACTAAGTGTTCGATACTGTGCCAGGAGAAGCGCTTGTTCTCTGAAATCTGTAGCGATGCCACTCGAAACCGTATGTGTTCGACGAAACTAAGTGGTCGACCTTGTGAGAGAGGAAACTCCAGATGCGAAACATAGTTCCATTTTAAACTAATTGTTCTATCTGTAACTGAGTGTTCGATACTGCGCCAGGAGAAGCGCCTGTTCTCTGAAATCGGTGGCGATGCTACTCGAAACCGTATGTGTTCATCGAAACTAAGTGGTCGACCTTGTGAGAGAGGAAACTCCAGATGCGATGCTTAGTTCCATTTTAAACTAATAGTTCTATCTGATACTAAATGTTCGATACTGTGCCAGGAGAAGCGCCTGTTCTCTGAAATCTGTGGCGATGCTACTCGAAACCGAATGTGTTCCAGGAATCTAAGTGGCCGCCATGTGAGAGAGGAAACTCCAGATGCGAAATTTAGTACCATTTTAAACTAATTGTTTTATCTGAAACTATGTGTCCGATACTGTGCCAGGAGAAGCTCCTGTTCTCTGCAATGTGTGGCGATGCCACTCGAAACCGTATGTGTTCGACGAAACTAAGTGGTCGACCTTGTGAGAGAGGATACTCCAGATGCGAAACATATTTCTATTTTAAACTAATTGTTCTATCTGAAACTAAGTGTTCGATACTGTGCCAGGAGAAGCGCCAGTTCTCTGAAATGTGTGGCGATGCCACTCGAAACCGTATGTGTTCGACGAAACTAAGTGGTCGACCTTGTGAGAGAGGAAACTCCAGATGCGAAACATAGTTCCAATTTAAACTAATTGTTCTCTCTGAAACTAAGTGTTCGATACTGTGCCAGGAGAAGCGCCTGTTCTCTAAAATCTGTGGTGATGCTACTCGAAACCGTATGTGTTCGACGAAACTAAGTGATCGACCTTGTGAGAGAGGAAACTCCAGATGCGAAACTTAGTACCATTTTAAACTAATTGTTCTATCTGAAACTAAGTGTTCGACACTGTGCCAGGAGAAGCGCCAGTTCTCTGAAATGTGTGGCGATGCCACTCGAAACCGTATGTGTTCGACGAAACTAAGTTGTTGATCTTGTGAGAGAGGATACTCCAGATGCGAAACATAATTCCATTTTGAACTAATTGTTCTCTCTGAAACTAAGTGTTCGATACTGTGCCAGGAGAAGCGCCTGTTCTCTGAAATCTGTGGCGATGCTACTCGAAACCGAATGTGTTCCACGAAACTTAGTGGCCGCCATGTGAGAGAGGAAACTCCAGATGCGAAATTTAGTACCATTTTAAACTAATTGTTCTATCTGAAACTAAGTGTTCGATACTGTGCCAGGAGAAGGGCCAGTTCTCTGAAATGTGTGGCGATGCCACTCGAAACCGTATGTGTTCGACGAAACTAAGTGGTTGATCTTGTGAGAGAGGATACTCCAGATGCGAAACATAATTCCATTTTAAACTAATTGTTCTCTCGGAAACTAAGTGTTCGATACTGTGCCAGGAGAAGCGCCTGTTCTCTGAAATCTGTGGCGATGCTACTCGAAACCGAATGTGTTCCACGACACTAAGTGATCGACCTTGTGAGAGAGGAAACTCCAGATGCGAAACTTAGTACCATTTTAAACTAATTGTTCTATCTGAAACTAAGTGTTCGACACTGTGCCAGGAGAAGCGCCAGTTCTCTGAAATGTGTGGCGATGCCACGCGAAACCGTATGTGTTCGACGAAACTAAGTGGTTGATCTTGTGAGAGAGGATACTCCGGATGCGAAACATAATTCCATTTTAAACTAATTGTTCTCTCTGAAACTAAGTGTTCGATACTGTGCCAGGAGAAGCGCCTGTTCTCTGAAATCTGTGGCGATGCTAATCGAAACCGAATGTGTTCCACGAAACTAAGTGGCCGCCATGTGAGAGAGGAAACTCCAGATGCGAAATTTAGTACCATTTTAAACTAATTGTTCTATCTGAAACTAAGTGTTCGATACTGTGCCAGGAGAAGCGCCTGTTCTCTGAAATCTGTGGCGATGCTACTCGAAACCGTATGTGTTCGACGAAACTAAGTGGTCGACCTTGTGAGAGAGGAAACTCCAGATGCGAAACTTAGTACAATTTTAAACTAATTGTTCTATCTGAAACTAAGTGTTCGATACTGTGCCAGGAGAAGCGCTTGTTCTCTGAAATCTGTGGCGATGCCACTCGAAACCGTATGTGTTCGACGAAACTAAGTGGTCGACCTTGTGAGAGAAGAACCTCCAGATGCGAAACATAGTTCCAATTTAAACTAATTGTTCTCTCTGAAACTAAGTGCTCGATACTGTGCCAGGAGGAGCGCCTGTTCTCTAAAATCTGTGGCGATGCTACTCGAAACCGTATGTGTCCGACGAAACTAAGTGATCGACCTTGTTAGAGAGGAAACTCCAGATGCGAAACTTAGTACCATTTTAAACTAATTGTTCTATCTGAAACTAAGTGTTCGACACTGTGCCAGGAGAAGCGCCAGTTCTCTGAAATGTGTGGCGATGCCACTCGAAACCGAATGTGTTCCACGACACTAAGTGGCCGCCATGTGAGAGAGGAAACTCCAAATGCGAAATTTAGTACCATTTTAAACTAATTGTTCTATCTGAAACTAAGTGTTCGATACTGTGCCAGGAGAAGCGCCAGTTCTCTGAAATGTGTGGCGATGCCACTCGAAACAGTATGTGTTCGACGAAACTAAGTGGTCGACCTTGTGAGAGAGGAAACTCCAGATGCGAAACTTAGTTCGTTTCAAACTAATTGTTCTCTCTGAAACTAAGTGTTCGATAGTGTGCCAGGGGAAGCGCCTGTTCTCTGAAATCTGTGGCAATGCCACTCGAAACCGAATGCGTTCAACGAAACTAAGTGGGTGATCTTGTGAGAGAGAATACTCCAAATGCGAAACATAGTTCCATTTTAAACTGATTGTTCTATCTGAAACTAAGTGTTCGATACTGTTCCAGGAGAAGCGTCTCTGCTCTGATATCAGTGGCGATGCTACGCGAAATCGTATGCGTTCGACGAAACTAAGTGGTCGACCTTGTGCGAGAGGATACTCCAGATGCGAAACATAGTTCCATTTCAAATTAATTGTTCTATCTGAGACTAAGTGTTCGATACTGTGCCAGGAGAAGTGCCTGTTCTCTGAAATCTGTGACGATGCTACTCGAAAACGTATGTGTTCAACGAAACTAATTGGTCGACCTTGTGAGAGAGGAAACTCCAGATGCGAAACTTATTTCCATTTTAAACTAATTGTTCTCTCTGAAACTAAGTGTTCGATACTGTGCCAGGAGAAGCGCCTGTTCTCTGAAATCTGTGGCGATGCCACTCGAAACCGTATGTGTTCGACGAATCTAATTGGTCGACCTTGTGAGAGAGGATACTCCAGATGCGAAACATAGTTCCATTTCAAATTAATTGTTCTATCTGAGACTAAGTGTTCGATACTGTGCCAGGAGAAGTGCCTGTTCTCTGAAATCTGTGACGATGCTACTCGAAAACGTATGTGTTCAACGAAACTAAGTGGTTGATCTTGTGAGAGAGGATACTCCAGATGCGAAACATAGTGCCATTTTAAACTAATTGTTCTATCTGAAACTAAGTGTTCGATAATGTGCCAGGAGAAGCGCCTGTACGCTGAAATGTGTGGCGATGCCACTCGAAACCGTATGTGTTCGAGGAAACTAAGTGGTCGACCTGGTGAGAGAGGAAACTCCAGATGCGAAACTTAGTTCCATTTTAAACTAATTGTTCTCTCTGAAACTAAGTGTTCGATACTGTGCCAGGGGAAGCGCCTGTTCTCTGAAAACTGTGCCGATGCTACTCGAAACCGTGTGTGTTCGACGAAACTAAGCGGTCGACCTTGTGAGAGAGGAAACTCCAAATGCGAAACATAGGTCCATTTTAAACTAATTTTTCTATCTGATACTAAGTGTTCGATACTGTGCCAGGAGAAGCGCCTGTTCCCTGAAATTTGTCCCGATGCTACTCGAAACCGTATGTGTTCGACGAAAATAAGTGGTCGACCTTGTGAGAGAGGAAACTCCAGATGCGAAACATAGTTCCATTTTAAAATATTTGTTCTATCTGATACTAAGTGTTCGATACTGTGCCAGGAGAAGCGCCTGGTCCTGAAATCTGCGGCGATCCAACTCGAAAGCGTATGTGTTTCACGAAACTAAGTGGTCCACCTTGTGAGAGAGGAAACTCCAAATGCGAAACATAGTTCCATTTTAAACTAATTGTTCTCTCTGAAACTAAGTGTTCGATACTGTGCCAGGGGAAGCGCCTGTTCTCTGAAAACTGTGACGATGCTACTCGAAACCGTATGTGCTCGACGAAACTAAGTGGTCGACCTGGTGAGAGAGGAAACTCCAGATGCGAAACTTAGTTCCATTTTAAACTAATTGTTCTCTCTGAGACTAAGTGTTCGATACTGTGCCAGGGGAAGCGCCTGTTCTCTGAAAACTGTGCCGATGCTACTCGAAACCGTGTGTGTTCGACGAAACTAAGCGGTCGACCTTCTGAGAGAGGAAACTCCAGATGCGAAACTTAATACCATTTTAAACTAATTGTTCTATCTGAAACTAAGTGTTCGATACTGTGCCAGGAGAAGCGCCTGTTCTCTGAAATCAGTGGCGATGCTACTCGAAACCGTATGTGTTCGACGAAACTAAGTGGCCGACCTTGTGAGAGAGGAAACTCCAGATGCGGAACTTAGTTCCATTTTAAACTAATTGTTCTATCTGAAAGTGTTCGATACTGTGCCAGGAGAAGCACCTGTTCTCTGAAATCTGTGGCGATGCCACTCGAAACCGTATGTGTTCGACGAAACTCAGTGGTCGACCGTGTGAGAGAGGAAACTCCAAATGCAAAGCTTTGTTCCTTTTAAACTAATTGTTCTATCTGGTACTGAGTGTTCGATACTGTGCTAGGAGAAGCGCCTGTTCTCTGAAATCTGTGGCGATGCCACTCGAAACCGTATGTGTTCGACGAAACTGAGTGGTCGCCTTGTGAAAGGGGAAACTCCAGATGCGAAACTTAGTTCCATTTAAAACTAATTGTTCCATCTGACACTAAGTGTTCGATACTGTGCCAGGAGAAGCGCCTGTTCTCTGAAATCTGTGGCGATGCCAATCGAAACCGTCTGTGTTCGACGAAACTAAGTGGTCGCCTTGTGGAAGAGGAAAATCCAGATGCAAAACTTAGTACCATTTTAAACTAATTGTTTTATCTGAAACTATGTGTCCGATACTGTGCCAGGAGAAGCTCCTGTTCTCTGAAATGTGTGGCGATGCCACTCCAAACCGTATGTGTTCGACGAAACTAAGTGGTCGACCTTGTGAGAGAGGAAACTCCAGATGCGAAACTTAGTACCATTTTAAACTAATTGTTCTATCTGAAACTAAGTGTTCGACACTGTGCCAGGAGAAGCGCCAGTTCTCTGAAATGTGTGGCGATGCCACTCGAAACCGTATGTGTTCGACGAAACTAAGTGGTTGATCTTGTGAGAGAGGATACTCCAGATGCGAAACATATTTCTATTTTAAACTAATTGTTCTATCTGAAACTAAGTGTTCGATACTGTGCCAGGAGAAGCGCCAGTTCTCTGAAATGTGTGGCGATGCCACTCGAAACAGTATGTGTTCGACGAAACTAAGTGGTCGACCTTGTGAGAGAGGAAACTCCAGATGCGAAACTTAGTTCGATTTCAAATTAATTGTTCTATCTGAAACTAAGTGTTCGATACTGTGCCAGGAGAAGCGCCAGTTCTCTGAAATGTGTGGCGATGCCACTCGAAACCGTATGTGTTCGACGAAACTAAGTGGTCCATCTTGCGAGAGAGGAAACTCCAAATGCGAAATTTAGTACCATTTTAAACTAATTGTTTTATCTGAAACTATGTGTCCGATACTGTGCCAGGAGAAGCTCCTGTTCTCTGAAATGTGTGGCGATGCCACTCGACACCGTATGTGTTCGACGAAACTAAGTGGTTGATCTTGAGAGAGAGGATACTCCAGATGCGAAACATAATTCCATTTTAAACTAATTGTTCTCTCTGAAACTAAGTGTTCGATACTGTGCCAGGAGAAGCGCCTGTTCTCTGAAATCTGTGGCGATGCTACTCGAAACCGAATGTGTTCCACGAAACTAAGTGGCCGCCATGTGAGAGAGGAAACTCCAGATGCGAAACTTAGTACCATTTTAAACTAATGGTTCTATCTGAAACTAAGTGTTCGATACTGTCCCAGGAGAAGCGCCAGTTCTCTGAAATGTGTGGCGATGCCACTCGAAACCGTATGTGTTCGACGAAACTAAGTGGTCGACCTTGTGAGAGAAGAACCTCCAGATGCGAAACATAGTTCCAATTTAAACTAATTGTTCTCTCTGAAGCTAAGTGTTCGATACTGTGCCAGGAGAAGCACCTGTTCTCTGAAATCTGTGGCGATGCCACTCGAAACCGTATGTGTTCGACGAAACTAAGTGGCCGACCTTGTGAGAGAGGAAACTCCAGATGCGGAACTTAGTTCCATTTTAAACTAATTGTTCTATCTGAAAGTGTTCGATACTGTGCCAGGAGAAGCGCCTGTTCTCTGAAATCAGTGATGATGCTACTCGAACCCGTATGTGTTCCACGAAACTAAGTGGCCGCCATGTGAGAGAGGAAACTCCAGATGCGAAACTTAGTACCATTTTAAACTAATTGTTCTATCTGAAACTAAGTGTTCGATACTGTCCCAGGAGAAGCGCCAGTTCTCTGAAATGTGTGGCGATGCCACTCGAAACCGTATGTGTTCGACGAAACAAAGTGGTCGACCTTGTGAGAGAAGAACCTCCAGATGCGAAACATAGTTCCAATTTAAACTAATTGTTCTCTCTGAAGCTAAGTGTTCGATACTGTGCCAGGAGAAGCGCCCGTTCTGTGCGACCTGTAGCGATACGACTCGAAACGGTATGTGTTCGACGAAACTGAGTCGTCGACCTTGTGAGAGAGGAAACTCCAGACGCGAAACTTAGTACCATTTTAAACTAATTGTTCTATCTGAATCTATGTGTTCGATACTGTGCCAGCAGAAGCGCCTGTTCTCTGAAATCTGTGGCGATGCCACTCGAAACCGTATGCGTTCGGCGAAACTAAGTGGTCGAACTTGTGAGATAGGAAACTCCAGACGCGAAATTTAGTTCCATTTAATACTAATTATTCTATCTGCAATTGAGTTTTCGATACTGTGCCAGGAGAAGCGCCTGTTCTCTGAAATCTGTGGCGATGCGCACTCGGAACGGTATGTGTTCGACGAAACTAAGTTGTCGACCTTGTGAGAGAGGAAACTCCAGCAGCGAAACTTCGTTCCATTTTAAACTAATTGTTCTATCTGAAACTGTGTTCGATAATGTGCCAGGAGAAACGCCGTGCTGCGAAATCTGTGGCGATACCACTCGAAACCGTATGTGTTCGACGAAACTAAGTGGTCGACCTTGTGAGAGAGGAAACTCCAGAAGTGAAATTTAGTTCCATTTTATACTAAGTGTTCTATCTGTAACTAAGTGTTCGATACTGCGCCAGGAGAAGGGTCTGTTCTCTGAAATCTGTGGCGATGATGTTCGCAGCCGTATGTGTTCGACGAATCTAAATGGTCGACCTTGTGAGAGAGGAAACTCCAGATGCGAAACTTAGTTCCATTTTAAACCTAATGTTCCATCTGAAATTAAGTTTTCGATACTGTGCCAGGAGAAGCGCCTGTTCTCTGAAATCTGTGGCGATGCCACTCGAAACCGTATGTGTTCGACGAAACTAAGTGGTCGACCTTGTGAGAGAGGGGAAACTCCTACTGCGAAGCTTAGTTCCATTTTAAACTAATTGTTCTATCTGATACTAAGTATTCGATGCTGTGCCAGGAGAAACGCCTGTTCTCTGAAATCTGTGGCGATGCCACTCGAAACCGTATGTGTTTGACGAATCTAAGTGGTCGACCTTGTGGTAGAGGAAACTCCAGATGCGAAACATAGTTCCATTTTAAACTAATTGTTCTATCTGAAACTAAGTGTTCGGTACTGTGCCAGGAGAAGCGCTTGTCCTCTGAAATCTGTTGCGATGCCACTCGAAACCGTATGTGTTCGACGAAACTAAGTGGTCGACCTTGTGGTAGAGGAAACTCCAGATGCGAAACATAATTCCATTTTAAACGAATTGTTCTATCTGAAACTAAGTGTTCGGTACTGTGCCAGGAGAAGCGCTTGTTCTCTGAAATCTGTGGCGATGCCACTCGAAACCGTATGTGTTTGACGAATCTAAGTGGTCGACCTTGTGGTAGAGGAAACTCCAGATGCGAAACATAGTTCCATTTTAAACTAATTGTTCTATCTGAAACTAAGTGTTCGGTACTGTGCCAGGAGAAGCGCTTGTTCTCTGAAATCTGTGGCGATACCACTCGAAACCGTATGTGTTCGACGAAACTAAGTGGTCGACCTTGTGGTAGAGGAAACTCCAGATGCGAAACATAGTTCCATTTTAAACTAATTGTTCTATCTGAACCTAAGTGTTCGGTACTGTGCCAGGAGAAGCGCTTGTTCTCTGAAATCTGTGGCGATGCCACTCGAAACCGTATGTGTTCGACGAAACTAAGTGGTCGGCCTTGTGAGAGAGGAAACTCCTATTGCGAAGCTTAGTTCCATTTTAAACTAATTGTTCCATCTGATACTAAGTATTCGATGCTGTGCCAGGAGAAGCGCCTGTTCTCTGAAATCTGTGGCGATGCCACTCGAAACCGTATGTGCTTGACGAAACTAAGTGGCCGACCTTGTGAGAGAGGAAACTCCAGATGCGAAACTTAGTTCCATTTTAAACTAATTGTTCTATCTGAAACTAAGTGTTCGATACTGTGCCAGGAGAAGCACCTGTTCTCTGAAATCTGTGGCGATGCCACTCGAAACCGTATGTGTTCGACGAAACTAAGTGGCCGACCTTGTGAGAGAGGAAACTCCAGATGCGGAACTTAGTTCCATTTTAAACTAATTGTTCTATCTGAAAGTGTTCGATACTGTGCCAGGAGAAGCGCCTGTTCTCTGAAATCAGTGATGATGCTACACGAACCCGTATGTGTTCGACGAAACTAAGTGGCCGACCTTGTGAGAGAGGAAACTCCAGATGCGAAACTTAGTTCCATTTTAAACTAATTGTTCTATCTGAAAGTGTTCGATACTGTGCCAGGAGAAGCACCTGTTCTTTGAAATCTGTGGCGATGCCACTCGAAACCGTATGTGTTCGACGAAACTAAGTGGCCGACCTTGTGAGAGAGGAAACTCCAGATGCGGAACTTAGTTCCATTTTAAACTAATTGTTCTATCTGAAAGTGTTCGATACTGTGCCAGGAGAAGCACCTGTTCTCTGAAATCAGTGATGATGCTACACGAACCCGTATGTGTTCGACGAAACTAAGTGGTCGACCTTGTGAGAGAGGAAACTCCAGATGCGAAACATAGTTCCAATTTAAACTAATTGTTCTCTCTGAAGCTAAGTGTTCGATACTGTGCCACGAGAAGCGCCTGTTCTCCGAAATCTGTGGCGATGCTACTCGAAACCGTATGTGTTCGACGAAACTAAGTGGTCGACCTTGTGAGAGAGGAAACTCCAGATGCGAAACTTAGTACCATTTTAAACTAATTGTTCTATCTGAAACTAAGTGTTCGACACTGTGCCAGGAGAAGCGCCAGTTCTCTGAAATGTGTGGCGATGCCACTCGAAACCGTATGTGTTCGACGAAACTAAGTGGTTGATCTTGTGAGAGAGGATACTCCAGATGCGAAACATAATTCCATTTTAAACTAATTGTTCTCTCTGAAACTAAGTGTTCGATACTGTGCCAGGAGAAGCGCCTGTTCTCTGAAATCTGTGGCGATGCTACTCGAAACCGAATGTGTTCCACGAAACTAAGTGGCCGCCATGTGAGAGAGGAAACTCCAGATGCGAAATTTAGTACCATTTTAACTAATTGTTTTATCTGAAACTATGTGTCCGATACTGTGCCAGGAGAAGCTCCTGTTCTCTGAAATGTGTGGCGATGCCACTCGAAACCGTATGTGTTCGACGAAACTAAGTGGTCGACCTTGTGAGAGAAGAACCTCCAGATGCGAAATTTAGTACCATTTTAAACTAATTGTTCTATCTGAAACTAAGTGTTCGATACTGTGCCAGGAGAAGCGCCAGTTCTCTGAAATGTGTGGCGATGCCACTCGAAACCGTATGTGTTCGACGAAACTAAGTGGTCGACCTTGTGAGAGAGGATTCTCCAGATGCGAAACATATTTCTATTTTAAAGTAATTGTTCTATCTGAAACTAAGTGTTCGATACTGTGCCAGGAGAAGCGCCAGTTCTCTGTAATGTGTGGCGATGCCACTCGAACCGTATGTGTTCGACGAAACTAAGTGGTCGACCTTGTGAGAGAGGAAACTCCAGATGCGAAACATAGTTCCAATTTAAACTAATTGTTCTCTCTGAAGCTAAGTGTTCGATACTGTGCCAGGAGAAGCGCCTGTTCTCCGAAATCTGTGGCGATGCTACTCGAAACCGTATGTGTTCGACGAAACTAAGTGGTCGACCTTGTGAGAGAGGAAACTCCAGATGCGAAACTTAGTACCATTTTAAACTAATTGTTCTATCTGAAACTAAGTGTTCGACACTGTGCCAGGAGAAGCGCCAGTTCTCTGAAATGTGTGGCGATGCCACTCGAAACCGTATGTGTTCGACGAAACTAAGTGGTTGATCATGTGAGAGAGGATACTCCAGATGCGAAATATAATTCCATTTTAAACTAATTGTTCTCTCTGAAACTAAGTGTTCGATACTGTGCCAGGAGAAGCGCCTGTTCTCTGAAATCTGTGGCGATGCTACTCGAAACCGAATGTGTTCCACGAAACTAAGTGGCCGCCAAGTGAGAGAGGAAACTCCAGATGCGAAATTTAGTACCATTTTAACTAATTGTTTTATCTGAAACTATGTGTCCGATACTGTGCCAGGAGAAGCTCCTGTTCTCTGAAATGTGTGGCGATGCCACTCGAAACCGTATGTGTTCGACGAAACTAAGTGGTCGACCTTGTGAGAGAAGAACCTCCAGATGCGAAATTTAGTACCATTTTAAACTAATTGTTCTATCTGAAACTAAGTGTTCGATACTGTGCCAGGAGAAGCGCCAGTTCTCTGTAATGTGTGGCGATGCCACTCGAACCGTATGTGTTCGACGAAACTAAGTGGTCGACCTTGTGAGAGAGGAAACTCCAGATGCGAAACATAGTTCCAATTTAAACTAATTGTTCTCTCTGAAGCTAAGTGTTCGATACTGTGCCAGGAGAAGCGCCTGTTCTCCGAAATCTGTGGCGATGCTACTCGAAACCGTATGTGTTCGACGAAACTAAGTGGTCGACCTTGTGAGAGAGGAAACTCCAGATGCGAAACTTAGTACCATTTTAAACTAATTGTTCTATCTGAAACTAAGTGTTCGACACTGTGCCAGGAGAAGCGCCAGTTCTCTGAAATGTGTGGCGATGCCACTCGAAACCGTATGTGTTCGACGAAACTAAGTGGTTGATCATGTGAGAGAGGATACTCCAGATGCGAAATATAATTCCATTTTAAACTAATTGTTCTCTCTGAAACTAAGTGTTCGATACTGTGCCAGGAGAAGCGCCTGTTCTCTGAAATCTGTGGCGATGCTACTCGAAACCGAATGTGTTCCACGAAACTAAGTGGCCGCCAAGTGAGAGAGGAAACTCCAGATGCGAAATTTAGTACCATTTTAACTAATTGTTTTATCTGAAACTATGTGTCCGATACTGTGCCAGGAGAAGCTCCTGTTCTCTGAAATGTGTGGCGATGCCACTCGAAACCGTATGTGTTCGACGAAACTAAGTGGTCGACCTTGTGAGAGAGGATACTCCAGATGCGAAACATATTTCTATTTTAAACTAATTGTTCTATCTGAAACTAAGTGTTCGATACTGTGCCAGGAGAAGCGCCAGTTCTCTGAAATCTATGGCGATGCCACTCGAAACCGTATGTGTTCGACGAAACTAAGTGGCCGACCTTGTGAGAGAGGAAACTCCAGATGCGGAACTTAGTTCCATTTTAAACTAATTGTTCTATCTGAAAGTGTTCGATACTGTGCCAGGAGAAGCACCTGTTCTCTGAAATCTGTGGCGATGCCACTCGAAACCGTATGTGTGCGACGAAACTCAGTGGTCGACCGTGTGAGAGAGGAAACTCCATATGCAAAGCTCTGTTCCTTTTAAACTAATTGTTCTATCTGGTACTGAGTGTTCGATACTGTGCTAGGAGAAGCGCCTGTTCTCTGAAATCTGTGGCGATGCCACTCGAAACCGTATGTGTTCGACGAAACTGAGTGGTCGCCTTGTGAAAGGGGAAACTCCAGATGCGAAACTTAGTTCCATTTAAAACTAATTGTTCCATCTGACACTAAGTGTTCGATACTGTGCCTGGAGAAGCGCCTGTTCTCTGAAATCTGTGGCGATGCCAATCGAAACCGTCTGTGTTCGACGAAACTAAGTGGTCGCCTTGTGGAAGAGGAAAATCCAGATGCAAAACTTAGTACCATTTTAAACTAATTGTTTTATCTGAAACTATGTGTCCGATACTGTGCCAGGAGAAGCTCCTGTTCTCTGAAATGTGTGGCGATGCCACTCGAAACCGTCTGTGTTCGACGAAACTAAGTGGTCGCCTTGTGGAAGAGGAAAATCCAGATGCAAAACTTAGTACCATTTTAAACTAATTGTTTTATCTGAAACTATGTGTCCGATACTGTGCCAGGAGAAGCTCCTGTTCTCTGAAATGTGTGGCGATGCCACTCGAAACCGTATGTGTTCGACGAAACTAAGTGGTCGACCTTGTGAGAGAGGATTCTCCAGATGCGAAACATATTTCTATTTTAAAGTAATTGTTCTATCTGAAACTAAGTGTTCGATACTGTGCCAGGAGAAGCGCCAGTTCTCTGAAATGTGTGGCGATGCCACTCGAAACCGTATGTGTTCGACGAAACTAAGTGGTCGACCTTGTGAGAGAGGAAACTCCAGATGCGAAACATAGTTCCAATTTAAACTAATTGTTCTCTCTGAAGCTAAGTGTTCGATACTGTGCCAGGAGAAGCGCCTGTTCTCCGAAATCTGTGGCGATGCTACTCGAAACCGTATGTGTTCGACGAAACTAAGTGGTCGACCTTGTGAGAGAGGAAACTCCAGATGCGAAACTTAGTACCATTTTAAACTAATTGTTCTATCTGAAACTAAGTGTTCGACACTGTGCCAGGAGAAGCGCCAGTTCTCTGAAATGTGTGGCGATGCCACTCGAAACCGTATGTGTTCGACGAAACTAAGTGGTTGATCTTGTGAGAGAGGATACTCCAGATGCGAAACATAATTCCATTTTAAACTAATTGTTCTCTCTGAAACTAAGTGTTCGATACTGTGCCAGGAGAAGCGCCTGTTCTCTGAAATCTGTGGCGATGCTACTCGAAACCGAATGTGTTAGACGAAAATAAGTGGACGACCTTGTGGAAGAGGTAACTCCAGATGCGAAACTTAGTTCCATTTTAAACTAATTGTTCTATCTGAAACTAAGTGTTCGATACTGTGCCAGGAGAAGCGCCTGTTCTCTGAAATCAGTGGCGATGCTACTCGAAACCGTATGTTTTCGACGAAACTAAGTGGCCGCCATGTGAGAGAAGAATCTCCAGATGCGAAATTTAGTACCATTTTAAACTAATTGTTCTATCTGAAACTAAGTGTTCGACACTGTGCCAGGAGAAGCGCCAGTTCTCTGAAATGTGTGGCGATGCCACTCGAAACCGTATGTGTTGGACGAAACTAAGTGGTTGATCTTGTGAGAGAGGATACTCCAGATGCGAAACATAATTCCATTTTAAACTAATTGTTCTCTCTGAAAGTGTTCGATACTGTGCCAGGAGAAGCACCTGTTCTCTGAAATCTGTGGCGATGCCACTCGAAACCGTATGTGTTCGACGAAACTCAGTGGTCGACCGTGTGAGAGAGGAAACTCCAAATGCAAAGCTTTGTTCCTTTTAAACTAATTGTTCGATCTGGTACTGAGTGTTCGATACTGTGCTAGGAGAAGCGCCTGTTCTCTGAAATCTGTGGCGATGCCACTCGAAACCGTATGTGTTCGACGAAACTGAGTGGTCGCCTTGTGAAAGGGGAAACTCCAGATGCGAAACTTAGTTCCATTTAAAACTAATTGTTCCATCTGACACTAAGTGTTCGATACTGTGCCAGGAGAAGCGCCTGTTCTCTGAAATGTGTGGCGATGCCACTCGAAACCGTCTGTGTTCGACGAAACTAAGTGGTCGACCTTGTGAGAGAGGAAACTCCAGATGCGAAACATAGTTCCAATTTAAACTAATTGTTCTCTCTGAAACTAAGTGTTCGATACTGTGCCAGGAGAAGCGCCTGTTCTCTGAAATCTGTGGCGATGCTACTCGACACCGTATGTGTTCGACGAAACTAAGTGGTCGACCTTGTGAGAGAGGAAACTCCAGATGCGAAACTTAGTACCATTTTAAACTAATTGTTCTATCTGAAGCTAAGTGTTCGATACTGTGCCAGGAGAAGCGTCTGTTCTCTGAAATCAGTGGCGATGCTACTCTAAACCGTATGTTTTCGACGAAACTAAGTGGCCGCCATGTGAGAGAGGAAACTCCTGATGCGAAATTTAGTACCATTTTAAACTAATTGTTTTATCTGAAACTATGTGTCCGATACTGTGCCAGGAGAAGCTCCTGTTCTCTGAAATGTGTGGCGATGCCACTCGAAACCGTATGTGTTCGACGAAACTAAGTGGTCGACCTTTTGAGAGAGGATACTCCAGATGCGAAACATAGTTCCATTTTAAACTAATTGTTCTATCTGTAACTGAGTGTTCGATACTGTGCCAGGAGAAGCGCTTGTTCTCTGAAATCTGTGGCGATGCCACACGAAACCGCATGTGTTCGACGAAACTAAGTGGTCGGCCTTGTGAGAGAGGAAACTCCTATTGCGAAGCTTAGTTCCATTTTAAACTAATTGTTCCATCTGATACTAAGTATTCGATGCTGTGCCAGGAGAAGCGCCTGTTCTCTGAAATCTGTGGCGATGCCACTCGAAACCGTATGTGCTTGACGAAACTAAGTGGCCGACCTTGTGAGAGAGGAAACTCCAGATGCGAAACTTAGTTCCATTTTAAACTAATTGTTCTATCTGAAACTAAGTGTTCGATACTGTGCCAGGAGAAGCACCTGTTCTCTGAAATCTGTGACGATGCCACTCGAAACCGTATGTGTTCGATGAAACTAAGTGGTTGATCTTGTGAGAGAGGAAACTCCTGATGCGAAATTTAGTACCATTTTAAACTAATTGTTTTATCTGAAACTATGTGTCCGATACTGTGCCAGGAGAAGCTCCTTTTCTCTGAAATGTGTGGCGATGCCACTCGAAACCGTATGTGTTCGACGAAACTAAGTGGTCGACCTTTTGAGAGAGGATACTCCAGATGCGAAACATAGTTCCATTTTAAACTAATTGTTCTATCTGTAACTGAGTGTTCGATACTGTGCCAGGAGAAGCGTCTGTTCTCTGAAATCAGTGGCGATGCTACTCTAAACCGTATGTTTTCGACGAAACTAAGTGGCCGCCATGTGAGAGAGGAAACTCCTGATGCGAAATTTAGTACCATTTTAAACTAATTGTTTTATCTGAAACTATGTGTCCGATACTGTGCCAGGAGAAGCTCCTGTTCTCTGAAATGTGTGGCGATGCCACTCGAAACCGTATGTGTTCGACGAAACTAAGTGGTCGACCTTTTGAGAGATGATACTCCAGATGCGAAACATAGTTCCATTTTAAACTAATTGTTCTATCTGTAACTGAGTGTTCGATAGTGTGCCAGGAGAAGCGCTTGTTCTCTGAAATCTGTGGCGATGCCACTCGAAACCGTATGTGTTCGATGAAACTAAGTGGTTGATCTTGTGAGAGAGGAAACTCCTGATGCGAAATTTAGTACCATTTTAAACTAATTGTTTTATCTGAAACTATGTGTCCGATACTGTGCCAGGAGAAGCTCCTGTTCTCTGAAATGTGTGGCGATGCCACTCGAAACCGTATGTGTTCGACGAAACTAAGTGGTCGACCTTGTGAGAGAAGAACCTCCAGATGCGAAATTTAGTACCATTTTAAACTAATTGTTTTATCTGAAACTATGTGTCCGATACTGTGCCAGGAGAAGCTCCTGTTCTCTGAAATGTGTGGCGATGCCACTCGAAACCGTATGTGTTCGACGAAACTAAGTGGTCGACCTTCTGAGAGAGGATACTCCAGATGCGAAACATAGTTCCATTTTAAACTAATTGTTCTATCTGTAACTGAGTGTTCGATACTGTGCCAGGAGAAGCGCTTGTTCTCTGAAATCTGTGGCGATGCCACTCGAAACAGTATGTGTTCGACGAAACTAAGTGGTCGGCCTTGTGAGAGAGGAAACTCCTATTGCGAAGCTTAGTTCCATTTTAAACTAATTGTTCCATCTGATAGTAAGTATTCGATGCTGTGCCAGGAGAAGCGCCTGTTCTCTGAAATCTGTGGCGATGCCACTCGAAACCGTATGTGCTTGACGAAACTAAGTGGCCGACCTTGTGAGAGAGGAAACTCCAGATGCGAAACTTAGTTCCATTTTAATGTAATTGTTCTATCTGAAACTAAGTGTTCGATACTGTGCCAGGAGAAGCACCTGTTCTCTGAAATCTGTGACGATGCCACTCGAAACCGTATGTGTTCGATGAAACTAAGTGGTTGATCTTGTGAGAGAGGAAACTCCTGATGCGAAATTTAGTACCATTTTAAACTAATTGTTTTATCTGAAACTATGTGTCCGATACTGTGCCAGGAGAAGCTCCTTTTCTCTGAAATGTGTGGCGATGCCACTCGAAACCGTATGTGTTCGACGAAACTAAGTGGTCGACCTTTTGAGAGAGGATACTCCAGATGCGAAACATAGTTCCATTTTAAACTAATTGTTCTATCTGTAACTGAGTGTTCGATACTGTGCCAGGAGAAGCGTCTGTTCTCTGAAATCAGTGGCGATGCTACTCTAAACCGTATGTTTTCGACGAAACTAAGTGGCCGCCATGTGAGAGAGGAAACTCCTGATGCGAAATTTAGTACCATTTTAAACTAATTGTTTTATCTGAAACTATGTGTCCGATACTGTGCCAGGAGAAGCTCCTGTTCTCTGAAATGTGTGGCGATGCCACTCGAAACCGTATGTGTTCGACGAAACTAAGTGGTCGACCTTTTGAGAGATGATACTCCAGATGCGAAACATAGTTCCATTTTAAACTAATTGTTCTATCTGTAACTGAGTGTTCGATAGTGTGCCAGGAGAAGCGCTTGTTCTCTGAAATCTGTGGCGATGCCACTCGAAACCGTATGTGTTCGATGAAACTAAGTGGTTGATCTTGTGAGAGAGGAAACTCCTGATGCGAAATTTAGTACCATTTTAAACTAATTGTTTTATCTGAAACTATGTGTCCGATACTGTGCCAGGAGAAGCTCCTGTTCTCTGAAATGTGTGGCGATGCCACTCGAAACCGTATGTGTTCGACGAAACTAAGTGGTCGACCTTGTGAGAGAAGAACCTCCAGATGCGAAATTTAGTACCATTTTAAACTAATTGTTTTATCTGAAACTATGTGTCCGATACTGTGCCAGGAGAAGCTCCTGTTCTCTGAAATGTGTGGCGATGCCACTCGAAACCGTATGTGTTCGACGAAACTAAGTGGTCGACCTTCTGAGAGAGGATACTCCAGATGCGAAACATAGTTCCATTTTAAACTAATTGTTCTATCTGTAACTGAGTGTTCGATACTGTGCCAGGAGAAGCGCTTGTTCTCTGAAATCTGTGGCGATGCCACTCGAAACAGTATGTGTTCGACGAAACTAAGTGGTCGGCCTTGTGAGAGAGGAAACTCCTATTGCGAAGCTTAGTTCCATTTTAAACTAATTGTTCCATCTGATAGTAAGTATTCGATGCTGTGCCAGGAGAAGCGCCTGTTCTCTGAAATCTGTGGCGATGCCACTCGAAACCGTATGTGCTTGACGAAACTAAGTGGCCGACCTTGTGAGAGAGGAAACTCCAGATGCGAAACTTAGTTCCATTTTAATGTAATTGTTCTATCTGAAACTAAGTGTTCGATACTGTGCCAGGAGAAGCACCTGTTCTCTGAAATCTGTGGCGATGCCACTCGAAACCGTATGTGTTCGACGAAACTAAGTGGTCCATCTTGCGAGAGAGGAAACTCCAAATGCGAAACATAGTTCCATTTTAAACTAATTGTTCTCTCTGAAACTAAGTGTTCGATACTGTGCCAGGAAAAGCGCTTGTTCTCTGAAATCTGTGGCGATGCTACTCGAAACCGTATGTGTTCGACGAAACTAAGTGATCGACCTTGTGAGAGAGGAAACTCCAGATGCGAAACATAGTACCATTTTAAACTAATTGTTTCTATCAGAAACTAAGTGTTCGACACTGTGCCAGGAGAAGCGCCAGTTCTCTGAAATGTGTGGCGATGCCACTCGAAACCGTATCTGTTCGAGGAAACTAAGTGGTTGATCCTGTGAGAGAGGATACTCCAGATGCGAAACATAATTCCATTTTAAACTAATTGTTCTCTCTGAAACTAAGTGTTCGATACTGTGCCAGGAGAAGCATCTGTTCTCTGAAATCTGTGGCGATGCTACTCGAAACCGAATGTGTTCCACGACACTAAGTGGCCGCGATGTGAGAGAGGAAATTCCAGATGCGAAATTTAGTACCATTTTAAACTAATTGTTCTATCTGAAACTAAGTGTTCGATACTGTGCCAGGAGAAGCGCCAGTTCTCTGAAATGTGTGGCGATGCTACTCGACATCGTATGTTTTCGACGAAACTAAGTGGTCGACCTTTTGAGAGAGGATACTCCAGATGCGAAACATAGTTCCATTTTAAACTAATTGTTCTATCTGTAACTGAGTGTTCGATACTGTGCCAGGAGAAGCGCCTGTTCTCTGAAATCTGTGGCGATGCCACTCGAAACCGTATGTGCTTGACGAAACTAAGTGGCCGACCTTGTGAGAGAGGAAACTACAGATGCGAAACATTGTTTCATTTTAAACTGATCGTTCTATCTGAAACTAAGTGTTCGATACTGCGCCAGGAGAAGGGTCTGTGCTCTGAAATCTGTGGCGATGATGTTCGCAGCCGTATGTGTTCGACGAATCTAAATGGTCGACCTTGTGAGAGAGGAAACTCCAGATGCGAAACTTAGTTCCATTTTAAACCTAATGTTCCATCTGAAATTGAGTTTTCGATACTGTGCCAGGAGAAGCGCCTGTTCTCTGAAATCTGTGGCGATGCCACTCGAAACCGTATGTGTTCGACGAAACTAAGTTGTTTATCTTGTGAGAGAGGATACCCCAGATGCGAAAGATAGTTCCATTTTTAACTAATTGTTCTGTCTGAAATAAGTGTTCGATACTGTGCCAGGCGAAGCGCCTGTTCTCCGAAATCTGTGGCGATGCTACTCGAAACCGTATGTGTTCGACGAATCGAAATGGTCGACCTTGTGAGAGAGTAAACACCAAATGCGAAACATAGTTCCATTTTAAACCGATTGTTCTATCTGAAACTAAGTGATCGATAATGAGCCAGGAGAAGCGCCTGTTCTCTGAAATCTGTGGCGATGCTAGTCGAAACCGTATCTGTTCGACGAAACTAAGTGGTCGAACTTGTGAGAGAGGAAACTCCAAATGCGAAACATAGGTCCATTTTAAACTAATCGTTATATCTGAAATAAGTGTTCGATACTGTGCCAGGCGAAGCGCCTGTTCTCTGAAATCTGTGGCGATGCCACTCTAAACCGTATGTGTTCGTCGAAACTAAGTGGTCGACCTTGTGAGAGAGGAAACTCCAGTTGCGAAACTTAGTTCCATTTTACTCTAATTGTTCTATCTGAAACTAAGTGTTCGATAATGTGCCAGGAGAAGCGCCTGTTCTCTGAAATCTGTGGCGATGCCACTCGAAACGGTATGTGTTCGACGAAACTAAGTGGTCGACCTTGTGAGAGAGGATACTCCAGATGCAAAACTTAGTTCCATTTTAAACTGATTGTTCTATCTGAAAGTGTTTGATACTGTGCCACGAAGAAGCGCCTGTTCTCTGAAATCTGTGGCGATGCCACTCGAAACCGTATGAGTTCGTTGAAACTAAATGGTCGACCTTGTGAGAGAGGAAACTCCAGATGCGAAACTTTGTTCCATTTTTAACTAATCGTTCTACCTGAAACTAAGTGTTCGATACTGTGCCAGGAGAAGCGCCTGTTCTCTGAAATCTGTGGCGATGCCACTCGAAACCGTATGTGTTCGACGAAACTAAGTTGTTTATCTTGTGAGAGAGGATACCCCAGATGCGAAAGATAGTTCCATTTTAAACTAATTGTTCTGTCTGAAATAAGTGTTCGATACTGTGCCAGGCGAAGCGCCTGTTCTCCGAAATCTGTGGCGATGCTACTCGAAACCGTATGTGTTCGACGAATCTAAATGGTCGACCTTGTGAGAGAGTAAACACCAAATGCGAAACATAGTTCCATTTTAAACTGATTGTTCTATCTGAAACTAAGTGATCGATAATGAGCCAGGAGAAGCGCCTGTTCTCTGAAATCTGTGGCGATGCTAGTCGAAACCGTATCTGTTCGACGAAACTAAGTGGTCGAACTTGTGAGAGAGGAAACTCCAAATGCGAAACATAGGTCCATTTTAAACTAATCGTTATATCTGAAATAAGTGTTCGATACTGTGCCAGGCGAAGCGCCTGTTCTCTGAAATCTGTGGCGATGCCACTCTAAACCGTATGTGTTCGTCGAAACTAAGGGGTCGACCTTGTGAGAGAGGAAACTCCAGTTGCGAAAATTAGTTCCATTTTACTCTAATTGTTCTATCTGAAACTAAGTGTTCGATAATGTGCCAGGAGAAGCGCCTGTTCTCTGAAATCTGTGGCGATGCCACTCGAAACGGTATGTGTTCGACGAAACTAAGTGGTCGACCTTGTGAGAGAGGATACTCCAGATGCAAAACTTAGTTCCATTTTAAACTGATTGTTCTATCTGAAAGTGTTTGATACTGTGCCACGAGAAGCGCCTGTTCTCTGAAATCTGTGGCGATGCCACTCGAAACCGTATGAGTTCGTTGAAACGAAATGGTCGACCTTGTGAGAGAGGAAACTCCAGATGCGAAACTTTGTTCCATTTTTAACTAATCGTTCTACCTGCAACTAAGTGTTCGATACTGTGCCAGGGGAAGCGCCTGTTCTCTGAAATCTGTGGCAATGCCACTCGAAACCGAATGCGTTCAACGAAACTAAGTCGTCGACCTTGTGAGAGAGGAAACTCCAGATGCGAAACTTATTTCCATTTTAAACTAATTGTTCTCTCTGAAACTGAGTGTTCGATACTGTGCCAGGAGAAGCGCCCGTTCTGTGAAACCTGTGGCGATACCACTCGAAACGGTATGTGTTCGACGAAACTGAGTGGTCGACATTGTGAGAGAGGAAACTCCAGACGCGAAACTTAGTGCCATTTTAAACTTATTGTTCTATCTGAAACTAAGAGTTCGATACTGTGCCAGGAGAAGCGCCCGTTCTGTGAAACCTGTGGCGATACCACTCGAAACGGTATGTGTTCGACGAAACTGAGTGGTCGACATTGTGAGAGAGGAAACTCCAGACGCGAAACTTAGTGCCATTTTAAACTTATTGTTCTATCTGAAACTAAGAGTTCGATACTGTGCCAGGTGAAGCGCGTGTTCTCTGAAATCTGTGGCGATGCCACTCGAAACCGTATGCGTTCGGCGAAACTAAGTGGTCGACCTTGTGAGAGAGGAAACTCCAGATGCGAATCTTAGTTCCATTTTAAACTAATTGTTCTATCTGAAACTAAGTGTTCGATACTGTGCCAGGAGGAGCGTCCGTTCTGTGAAACCTGTGGCGATACTACTCGAAACGGTATGTGTTCGACGAAACTGAGTGGTCGACATTGTGAGAGAGGAAACTCCAGACGCGAAACTTAGTGCCATTTTAAACTAATTGTTCTATCTGAAACTAAGTGTTCGGTACTGTGCCAGGAGAAGCGCTTGTTCTCTGAAATCTGTGGCGATGCCACTCGAAACCGTATGTGTTCGGCGAAACTAAGTGGTCGACCTCGTGAGAGAAGAAACTCCACATGCGAAACATAGTTCAATTTTAAACTAAATGTTCCATCTGAAACTAAGTGTTCGATACTGTGCCAGGAGTAGCGCCCGTTCTGTGAAACCTGTGGCGATACGACTCGAAACGGTATGTGTTCGACGAAACTGAGGGGTCGACCTTGTGAGAGAGGAAACTCCAGACGCGAAACTTAGTGCCATTTTGAACTAATTGTTCTATCTGAAACTATGTGTTCGATACTGTGCCAGCAGAAGCGCCTGTTCTCTGAAATCTGTGGCGATGCCACTCGAAACCGTATGCGTTCGGCGAAACTAAGTGGTCGAACTTGTGAGATAGGAAACTCCAGAAGTGAAATTTAGTTCCATTTTATACTAAGTGTTCTATCTGTAACTAAGTGTTCGATACTGCGCCAGGAGAAGGGTCTGTTCTCTGAAATCTGTGGCGATGCCACTCGAAACCGTATGTGTTCGACGAAACTAAGTGGTCGACCTTGTGAGAGAGGAAACTCCAGATGCGAAAATTAGTTCCATTTTAAACTAATTGTTCTGTCTGAAACTAAGTGTTCGACACTGTGCCAGGGGAAGCCCCTGTTCTCTGAAATCTGTGGCGTTGCCACTCGAAACCGTATGTGTTCGAGGAAACTAATCGGTTGATCTTCTGAGAGAGGATACTCCAGATGCGAAACATAATTCCATTTTACACTAATTGTTCTGTCTGAAATAAGTGTTCGATACTGTGCCAGGCGAAGCGCCTGTTCTCTGAAATCTGTGGCGATGCCACTCGAAACCGTATGTGTTCGACGAAAGTAAGTCGTTGACCGTATGAGAGAGGAAACTCCAGAGGCGAAACATAGTTCCATTTTAAACTAATTGTTCTATCTGAAACTAAGTGTTCGATACTGTGCCAGGAGTAGCGCCTGTTCTCTGAAATCTGTGGCGATGCAACTCGAAACCGTATGTGTTCGACGAAACTAAGTGGTCGACCTTGTGAGAGAGGAAACTTCAGATGCGAAACTTAGTTTCATTTTAAACTAATTGTTCCATCTGAAATTAAGTGTTCGATACTGTTCCAGGAGAAGCGCCTCTTCTCTGAAATATGTGGCGATGCTACTCGAAACCGTATGTGTTCGAGGAAACTAAGTGGTCGACCTTGTGGGAGAGGAAACTCCATATGCGAAACTTAGTTCCATTTTAAACTAATTGTTCTATCTGAAACTAAGTGTTCGTTACTGTGCCAGGAGAAGCGCCTGTTCTCTAAAATCTGTGGCGATGCCACTCGAAACCGTATGTGTTTGACGAAACTAAGTTGTCGACCTTGTGAGAGAGGAACTCCAGATGCGAAAATTAGTTCCATTTTAAACTTATTGTTCTATCTGAAACTAAGAGTTCGATACTGTGCCAGGTGAAGCGCGTGTTCTCTGAAATCTGTGGCGATGCCACTCGAAACCGTATGCGTTCGGCGAAACTAAGTGGTCGACCTTGTGAGAGAGGAAACTCCAGATGCGAAACTTAGTTCCATTTAAAACTAATTGTTCTCTCTGCAACTAAGTGTTCGATACTGTGCCAGGAGATGCGCCTGTTCTCTGAAATCTGTGGCGATGCTACTCGAAACCGTATGTGTTCGACGAAACTAAGTGGTCGACATGGTGAGCGAGGAAACTCCAGATGCGGAACTTAGTTCCATTTTAAACTGATTGTTCTATCTGAAACTATTTGTTCGATACTGTGCCAGGAGATGCGCCTGTTCTCTGAGATCTGTGGCAATACCACTCGAAACCGTATGTGTTAGACGAAACTAAGTGGCCGACCTTGTGAGAGAGGAAACTTCAGATGCGAAATATAGTTGCATTTTAAACTAATTGTTCTATCTGTAACTAAGTGTTCGATACTGTGCCAGGAGAAGCGCCTGTTCTCTGAAATCTGTGGCGATGCCACTCGAAACCGTATGTGTTCGACGCAACTAAGTGGTCGCCTTGTGAAAGAGGAAACTCCAGATGCGAAACTTAATTCCATTTAAAATTAATTGTTCTCTCTGCAACTAAGTGTTCGATACTGTGCCAGGAGAAGCGCCTGTTCTCTGAAATCTGTGGCGATGCTACTCGAAACCGTATGTGTTCGACGAAACTAAGTGGTCGACATGGTGAGCGAGGAAACTCCAGATGCGGAACTTAGTTCCATTTTAAACTGATTGTTCTATCTGAAACTAAGTGTTCGATACTGTGCCAGGAGAAGCGCCTGTTCTCTGAAATCTGTGGCGATGCCACTCGAAACCGTAAGTGTTCGACGAAACTAAGTGGTCGCCTTGTGAAAGAGGAAACTCCAGATGCAAAACTTAGTTCCATTTAAAACTAATTGTTCCATCTGAAACTAAGTGTTCGATACTGTGCCAGGAGAAGCGCCTGTTCTATGAAATCTGTGGCGATACCACTCGAAACCGTATGTGTTAGACGCAACTAAGTGGCCGACCTTGTGAGAGAGGAAACTCCAGATGCGAAATATAGTTGCATTTTAAACTAATTGTTCCATCTGAAACTAAGTGTTCGATACTGTGCCAGGAGAAGCGCCTGTTCTCTGAAATCTGAGGCGATACCACTCGAAACCGTATGTGTTAGACGAAACTAAGTGGCCGACCTTGTGAGAGAGGAAACTTCAGATGCGAAATATAGTTGCATTTTAAACTAATTGTTCTATCTGTAACTAAGTGTTCGATACTGTGCCAGGAGAAGCGCCTGTTCTCTGAAATCTGTGGCGATGCCACTCGAAACCGTATGTGTTCGACGCAACTAAGTGGTCGCCTTGTGAAAGAGGAAACTCCAGATGCGAAACTTAATTCCATTTAAAATTAATTGTTCTATCTGTAACTAAGTGTTCGACACTGTGCCAGGAGAAGCGCCTGTTCTCTGATATCTGTGGCGATGCCACTCGAAACCGTAAGTGTTCGACGAAACTAAGTGGTCGCCTTGTGAAAGAGGAAACTCCAGATGCAAAACTTAGTTCCATTTAAAACTAATTGTTCCATCTGAAACTAAGTGTTCGATACTGTGCCAGGAGAAGCGCCTGTTCTCTGAAATCTGTGGCGATGCTACTCGAAACCGTATGTGTTCGACGAAACTAAGTGGTCGACATGGTGAGCGAGGAAACTCCAGATGCGGAACTTAGTTCCATTTTAAACTGATTGTTCTATCTGAAACTATGTGTTCGATACTGTGCCAGGAGAAGCGCCTGTTCTCTGAAATCTGTGGCAATACCACTCGAAACCGTATGTGTTAGACGAAACTAAGTGGCCGACCTTGTGAGAGAGGAAACTTCAGATGCGAAATATAGTTGCATTTTAAACTAATTGTTCTATCTGTAACTAAGTGTTCGATACTGTGCCAGGAGAAGCGCCTGTTCTCTGAAATCTGTGGCGATGCCACTCGAAACCGTATGTGTTCGACGCAACTAAGTGGTCGCCTTGTGAAAGAGGAAACTCCAGATGCGAAACTTAATTCCATTTAAAATTAATTGTTCTATCTGTAACTAAGTGTTCGACACTGTGCCAGGAGAAGCGCCTGTTCTCTGAAATCTGTGGCGATGCCACACGAAACCGTATATGTTCGACGAAACTAAGTGGTCGACCTCGTGAGAGAGGAAACTCCAAATGCGAAACATATTTCCATTTTAAACTAATTATTCTAACTGAAACTAAGTGTTCGATACTGTGCCTAGAGAAGCGCCTGTTCTCTGAAATCTGTGGCGATGCCAATCGAAACCGTCTGTGTTCGACGAAACTAAGTGGTCGCCTTGTGAAAGAGGAAACTCCAGATGCAAAACTTAGTTCCATTTAAAACTAATTGTTCCATCTGAAACTAAGTGTTCGATACTGTGCCAGGAGAAGCGCCTGTTCTATGAAATCTGTGGCGATACCACTCGAAACCGTATGTGTTAGACGCAACTAAGTGGCCGACCTTGTGAGAGAGGAAACTACAGATGCGAAATATAGTTGCATTTTAAACTAATTGTTCCATCTGAAACTAAGTGTTCGATACTGTGCCAGGAGAAGCGCCTGTTCTCTGAAATCTGAGGCGATACCACTCGAAACCGTATGTGTTAGACGAAACTAAGTGGCCGACCTTGTGAGAGAGGAAACTCCAGATGCGAAATATAGTTGCATTTTAAACTAATTGTTCTATCTGTAACTAAGTGTTCGATACTGTGCCAGGAGAAGCGCCTGTTCTCTGAAATCTGTGGCGATGCCACTCGAAACCGTAAGTGTTCGACGCAACTAAGTGGTCGCCTTGTGAAAGAGGAAACTCCAGATGCGAAACTTAATTCCATTTAAAATTAATTGTTCCATCTGAAACTAAGTGTTCGATACTGTGCCAGGAGAAGCGCCTGTTCTCTGAAATCTGTGGCGATGCTACTCGAAACCGTATGTGTTAGACGCAACTAAGTGGCCGACCTTGTGAGAGAGGAAACTCCAGATGCGAAATATAGTTGCATTTTAAACTAATTGTTCCATCTGAAACTAAGTGTTCGATACTGTGCCAGGAGAAGCGCCTGTTCTCTGAAATCTGAGGCGATACCACTCGAAACCGTATGTGTTAGACGAAACTAAGTGGCCGACCTTGTGAGAGAGGAAACTTCAGATGCGAAATATAGTTGTATTTTAAACTAATTGTTCTATCTGTAACTAAGTGTTCGATACTGTGCCAGGAGAAGCGCCTGTTCTCTGAAATCTGTGGCGATGCCACTCGAAACCGTATGTGTTCGACGCAACTAAGGGGTCGCCTTGTGAAAGAGGAAACTCCAGATGCGAAACTTAATTCCATTTAAAATTAATTGTTCTATCTGTAACTAAGTGTTCGACACTGTGCCAGGAGAAGCGCCTGTTCTCTGAAATCTGTGGCGATACCAGTCGAAACCGTATGTGTTAGACGAAACTAAGTGGCCGACCTTGTGAGAGAGGAAACTCCAAATGCGAAATATAGTTGCATTTTAAACTAATTGTTCTATCTGTAACTAAGTGTTCGACACTGTGCCAGGAGAAGCGCCTGTTCTCTGAAATCTGTGGCGATGCCACTCGAAACCGTATGTGTTCGACGAAACTAAGTGGTCGACCTTGTGAAAGAGGAAACTCCAGATGCAAAACTTAGTTCCATTTAAAACTAATTGTTCCATCTGAAACTAAGTGTTCGATACTGTGCCAGGAGAAGCGCCTGTTCTATGAAATCTGTGGCGATACCACTCGAAACCGTATGTGTTAGACGCAACTAAGTGGCCGACCTTGTGAGAGAGGAAACTCCAGATGCGAAATATAGTTGCATTTTAAACTAATTGTTCTATCTGTAACTAAGTGTTCGACACTGTGCCAGGAGAAGCGCCTGTTCTCTGAAATCTGTGGCGATGCCACTCGAAACCGTATGTGTTCGAAGAAACTAAGTGGTTGACCTTGTGAGAGAGGAAACTCCAGATGCGAAACATAGTTCCATTTAAAACTAATTGTTCTATCTGTAACTAAGTGTTCGATACTGTACCGGGAGAAGCGCCTGTTCCTGAAATCTGCGGCGATCCCACTCGAAACCGTATGTGTTTGACGAAACTAAGTGGTTCGCCTTGTGTGAGAGGTAACTCCAAATGCGAAACCTATTTCCATTTTAAACTAATTGTTCTCTCTGAAACTAAGTGTTCGATACTGTGCCAGGGGAAGCGCCTGATCTCTGAAATTTGGGGCGATGCCACTCGAAACCGTATTTGTTCGGCGAAACAAAGTGGTTGACCTTGTGAGGGAGGAAACTCCAGATGCGAAACATAGTTCAATTTTAAACTAAATGTTCCATCTGAAACTAAGTGTTCTATACTGTGCCAGGAGAAGCGCCTGTTCTCTGAAATCTGTGGCGATGCCACTCGAAACCGTATGTGTTCGAAGAAACTAAGTGGCCGACCTTGTGAGAGAGGAAACTCCAGATGCGAAACATAGTTCAATTTTAAACTAAATGTTCCATCTGAAACTAAGTGTTCAATACTGTGCCAGGAGAAGCGCCTGTTCTCTGAAATTTGGGGCGATGCCACTCGAAACCGTATTTGTTCGGCGAAACAAAGTGGTTGACCTTGTGAGAGAGGAAACTCCAGATGCGAAACATAGTTCCATTTAAAACTAATTGTTCTATCTGTAACTAAGTGTTCGATACTGTGCCGGGAGAAGCGCCTGTTCCTGAAATCTGCGGCGATCCCACTCGAAACCGTATGTGTTTGACGAAACTAAGTGGTTCGCCTTGTGAGAGAGGTAACTCCAAATGCGAAACATAGTTCCATTTTAAACTAATTGTTCTCTCTGAAACTAAGTGTTCGATACTGTGCCAGGGGAAGCGCCTGATCTCTGAAATTTGGGGCGATGCCACTCGAAACCGTATTTGTTCGGCGAAACAAAGTGGTTGACCTTGTGAGAGAGGAAACTCCAGATGCGAAACATAGTCCAATTTTAAACTAAATGTTCCATCTGAAACTAAGTGTTCTATACTGTGCCAGGAGAAGCGCCTGTTCTCTGAAATCTGTGGCGATGCCACTCGAAACCGTATGTGTTCGAAGAAACTAAGTGGCCGACCTTCTGAGAGAGGAAACTCGAGATGCGAAACTTAGTTCCATTTTAAACTAATTGTTCTATCTGAAACTAAGTGTTCGATACTGTGCCAGGAGAAGCGCCTGATCTCTGAAATTTGGGGCGATGCCACTCGAAACCGTATTTGTTCGGCGAAACAAAGTGGTTGACCTTGTGAGAGGGGAAACTCCAGATGCGAAACATAGTTCCATTTAAAACTAATTGTTCTATCTGTAACTAAGTGATCGATACTGTGCCAGGAGACGGGCCTGTTCTCTGAAATCTGTGGCGATGCCACTCGAAACCGTATGTGTTCGACGAAACTAAGTGGTCGACCTTGTGAGAGAGGAAACTCCAGATGCGAAAATTAATACCATTTTAAACAAATTGTTCTATCTGAACCTAAGTGTTCGATACTGTGCCAGGAGAGGCGCCTGTTCTCTGAAATCTGTGGCGATGCTACTGGAAACCGTATGTGTTCGACGAAACTAAGTGGTCGCCTTGTGAAAGTGGAAACCCCAGATGCGAAACTTAGTACCATTTTAAACTAATTGTTCTATCTGAAACTGAGTGTTCGATACTGTGCCAAGAGAAGCGCCTGTTCTCTGAAATCTGTGGCGATGCTACTAGGAACCGTATGTATTCGACGAAACTAAGTGGTCGCCTTGTGAGAGAGGAAACTCCAGATGCGAAACATAGTTGCATTTTAAAGTAATTGTTCTATCTGAAACTAAGTGTTCGATACTGTGCCAGGAGAAACTCCCGTTCTGTGAAATCTGTGGCGATACTACTCGAAAGCGTATGTGTTCGACGAAACTAAGTGGTCGACCTTGTGAGAGAGGAAACTCCAAATGCGAAACATATTTCCATTTTAAACTAATTATTCTAACTGAAACTAAGTGTTCGATACTGTGCCAGGAGAAGCGCCTGTTCTCTGAAATCTGTGGCGATGCCACTCGAAACCGTATGTGTTCGACGAAACTAAGTGGTCGCCTTGTGAAAGAGGAAACTCCAGATGCGAAACTTAGTTCCATTTAAAACTAATTGTTCTCTCTGCAACTAAGTGTTCGATACTGTGCCAGGAGAAGCGCCTGTTCTCTGAAATCTGTGGCGATGCTACTCGAAACCGTATGTGTTCGACGAAACTAAGTGGTCGACATGGTGAGCGAGGACACTCCAGATGCGGAACTTAGTTCCATTTTAAACTGATTGTTCTATCTGAAACTAAGTGTTCGATACTGTGCCAGGAGAAGCGCCTGTTCTCTGAAATCTGTGGCAATACCACTCGAAACCGTATGTGTTAGACGAAACTAAGTGGCCGACCTTGTGAGAGAGGAAACTTCAGATGCGAAATATAGTTGCATTTTAAACTAATTGTTCTATCTGTAACTAAGTGTTCGATACTGTGCCAGGAGAAGCGCCTGTTCTCTGAAATCTGTGGCGATGCCACTCGAAACCGTATGTGTTCGACGAAACTAAGTGGCCGACCTTGTGAGAGAGGAAACTCCAGATGCGAAACATAGTTGCATTTTAAACTAATTGTTCTATCTGAAACTAAGTGTTCGATACTGTGCCAGGAGAAACTCCCGTTCTGCGAAATCTGTGGCGATACTACTCGAAACCGTATGTGTTCGACGAAACTAAGTGGTCGACCTCGTGAGAGAGGAAACTCCAAATGCGAAACATATTTCCATTTTAAACTAATTATTCTAACTGAAACTAAGTGTTCGATACTGTGCCAGGAGAAGCGCCTGTTCTCTGAAATCTGTGGCGATACCAGTCGAAACCGTATGTGTTAGACGAAACTAAGTGGCCGACCTTGTGAGAGAGGAAACTCCAAATGCGAAATATAGTTGCATTTTAAACTAATTGTTCTATCTGTAACTAAGTGTTCGACACTGTGCCAGGAGAAGCGCCTGTTCTCTGAAATCTGTGGCGATGCCACTCGAAACCGTATGTGTTCGACGAAACTAAGTGGTCGACCTTGTGAAAGAGGAAACTCCAGATGCAAAACTTAGTTCCATTTAAAACTAATTGTTCCATCTGAAACTAAGTGTTCGATACTGTGCCAGGAGAAGCGCCTGTTCTATGAAATCTGTGGCGATACCACTCGAAACCGTATGTGTTAGACGCAACTAAGTGGCCGACCTTGTGAGAGAAGAAACTCCAGATGCGAAATATAGTTGCATTTTAAACTAATTGTTCTATCTGTAACTAAGTGTTCGACACTGTGCCAGGAGAAGCGCCTGTTCTCTGAAATCTGTGGCGATGCCACTCGAAACCGTATGTGTTCGAAGAAACTAAGTGGCCGACCTTCTGAGAGAGGAAACTCGAGATGCGAAACTTAGTTCCATTTTAAACTAATTGTTCTATCTGAAACTAAGTGTTCGTTACTGTGCCAGGAGAAGCGCCTGATCTCTGAAATTTGGGGCGATGCCACTCGAAACCGTATTTGTTCGGCGAAACAAAGTGGTTGACCTTGTGAGAGAGGAAACTCCAGATGCGAAACATAGTTCCATTTAAAACTAATTGTTCTATCTGTAACTAAGTGTTCGATACTGTACCGGGAGAAGCGCCTGTTCCTGAAATCTGCGGCGATCCCACTCGAAACCGTATGTGTTTGACGAAACTAAGTGGTTCGCCTTGTGAGAGAGGTAACTCCAAATGCGAAACATATTTCCATTTTAAACTAATTGTTCTCTCTGAAACTAAGTGTTCGATACTGTGCCAGGGGAAGCGCCTGATCTCTGAAATTTGGGGCGATGCCACTCGAAACCGTATTTGTTCGGCGAAACAAAGTGGTTGACCTTGTGAGGGAGGAAACTCCAGATGCGAAACATAGTTCAATTTTAAACTAAATGTTCCATCTGAAACTAAGTGTTCTATACTGTGCCAGGAGAAGCGCCTGTTCTCTGAAATCTGTGGCGATGCCACTCGAAACCGTATGTGTTCGAAGAAACTAAGTGGCCGACCTTGTGAGAGAGGAAACTCCAGATGCGAAACATAGTTCAATTTTAAACTAAATGTTCCATCTGAAACTAAGTGTTCAATACTGTGCCAGGAGAAGCGCCTGTTCTCTGAAATCTGTGGCGATGCTACTAGGAACCGTATGTATTCGACGAAACTAAGTGGTCGCCTTGTGAGAGAGGAAACTCCAGATGCGAAACATAGTTGCATTTTAAAGTAATTGTTCTATCTGAAACTAAGTGTTCGATACTGTGCCAGGAGAAACTCCCGTTCTGTGAAATCTGTGGCGATACTACTCGAAAGCGTATGTGTTCGACGAAACTAAGTGGTCGACCTTGTGAGAGAGGAAACTCCAAATGCGAAACATATTTCCATTTTAAACTAATTATTCTAACTGAAACTAAGTGTTCGATACTGTGCCAGGAGAAGCGCCTGTTCTCTGAAATCTGTGGCGATGCCACTCGAAACCGTATGTGTTCGACGAAACTAAGTGGTCGCCTTGTGAAAGAGGAAACTCCAGATGCGAAACTTAGTTCCATTTAAAACTAATTGTTCTCTCTGCAACTAAGTGTTCGATACTGTGCCAGGAGAAGCGCCTGTTCTCTGAAATCTGTGGCGATGCTACTCGAAACCGTATGTGTTCGACGAAACTAAGTGGTCGACATGGTGAGCGAGGACACTCCAGATGCGGAACTTAGTTCCATTTTAAACTGATTGTTCTATCTGAAACTAAGTGTTCGATACTGTGCCAGGAGAAGCGCCTGTTCTCTGAAATCTGTGGCAATACCACTCGAAACCGTATGTGTTAGACGAAACTAAGTGGCCGACCTTGTGAGAGAGGAAACTTCAGGTGCGAAATATAGTTGCATTTTAAACTAATTGTTCTATCTGTAACTAAGTGTTCGATACTGTGCCAGGAGAAGCGCCTGTTCTCTGAAATCTGTGGCGATGCCACTCGAAACCGTATGTGTTCGACGAAACTAAGTGGCCGACCTTGTGAGAGAGGAAACTCCAGATGCGAAACATAGTTGCATTTTAAACTAATTGTTCTATCTGAAACTAAGTGTTCGATACTGTGCCAGGAGAAACTCCCGTTCTGCGAAATCTGTGGCGATACTACTCGAAACCGTATGTGTTCGACGAAACTAAGTGGTCGACCTCGTGAGAGAGGAAACTCCAAATGCGAAACATATTTCCATTTTAAACTGATTGTTCTATCTGAAACTAAGTGTTCGATACTGTGCCAGGAGAAGCGCCTGTTCTCTGAAATCTGTGGCAATACCACTCGAAACCGTATGTGTTAGACGAAACTAAGTGGCCGACCTTGTGAGAGAGGAAACTTCAGATGCGAAATATAGTTGCATTTTAAACTAATTGTTCTATCTGTAACTAAGTGTTCGATACTGTGCCAGGAGAAGCGCCTGTTCTCTGAAATCTGTGGCGATGCCACTCGAAACCGTATGTGTTCGACGAAACTAAGTGGCCGACCTTGTGAGAGAGGAAACTCCAGATGCGAAACATAGTTGCATTTTAAACTAATTGTTCTATCTGAAACTAAGTGTTCGATACTGTGCCAGGAGAAACTCCCGTTCTGCGAAATCTGTGGCGATACTACTCGAAACCGTATGTGTTCGACGAAACTAAGTGGTCGACCTCGTGAGAGAGGAAACTCCAAATGCGAAACATATTTCCATTTTAAACTAATTATTCTAACTGAAACTAAGTGTTCGATACTGTGCCAGGAGAAGCGCCTGTTCTCTGAAATCTGTGGCGATACCAGTCGAAACCGTATGTGTTAGACGAAACTAAGTGGCCGACCTTGTGAGAGAGGAAACTCCAAATGCGAAATATAGTTGCATTTTAAACTAATTGTTCTATCTGTAACTAAGTGTTCGACACTGTGCCAGGAGAAGCGCCTGTTCTCTGAAATCTGTGGCGATGCCACTCGAAACCGTATGTGTTCGACGAAACTAAGTGGTCGACCTTGTGAAAGAGGAAACTCCAGATGCAAAACTTAGTTCCATTTAAAACTAATTGTTCCATCTGAAACTAAGTGTTCGATACTGTGCCAGGAGAAGCGCCTGTTCTATGAAATCTGTGGCGATACCACTCGAAACCGTATGTGTTAGACGCAACTAAGTGGCCGACCTTGTGAGAGAAGAAACTCCAGATGCGAAATATAGTTGCATTTTAAACTAATTGTTCTATCTGTAACTAAGTGTTCGACACTGTGCCAGGAGAAGCGCCTGTTCTCTGAAATCTGTGGCGATGCCACTCGAAACCGTATGTGTTCGAAGAAACTAAGTGGCCGACCTTCTGAGAGAGGAAACTCGAGATGCGAAACTTAGTTCCATTTTAAACTAATTGTTCTATCTGAAACTAAGTGTTCGTTACTGTGCCAGGAGAAGCGCCTGATCTCTGAAATTTGGGGCGATGCCACTCGAAACCGTATTTGTTCGGCGAAACAAAGTGGTTGACCTTGTGAGAGAGGAAACTCCAGATGCGAAACATAGTTCCATTTAAAACTAATTGTTCTATCTGTAACTAAGTGTTCGATACTGTACCGGGAGAAGCGCCTGTTCCTGAAATCTGCGGCGATCCCACTCGAAACCGTATGTGTTTGACGAAACTAAGTGGTTCGCCTTGTGAGAGAGGTAACTCCAAATGCGAAACATATTTCCATTTTAAACTAATTGTTCTCTCTGAAACTAAGTGTTCGATACTGTGCCAGGGGAAGCGCCTGATCTCTGAAATTTGGGGCGATGCCACTCGAAACCGTATTTGTTCGGCGAAACAAAGTGGTTGACCTTGTGAGGGAGGAAACTCCAGATGCGAAACATAGTTCAATTTTAAACTAAATGTTCCATCTGAAACTAAGTGTTCTATACTGTGCCAGGAGAAGCGCCTGTTCTCTGAAATCTGTGGCGATGCCACTCGAAACCGTATGTGTTCGAAGAAACTAAGTGGCCGACCTTGTGAGAGAGGAAACTCCAGATGCGAAACATAGTTCAATTTTAAACTAAATGTTCCATCTGAAACTAAGTGTTCAATACTGTGCCAGGAGAAGCGCCTGTTCTCTGAAATCTGTGGCGATGCTACTAGGAACCGTATGTATTCGACGAAACTAAGTGGTCGCCTTGTGAGAGAGGAAACTCCAGATGCGAAACATAGTTGCATTTTAAAGTAATTGTTCTATCTGAAACTAAGTGTTCGATACTGTGCCAGGAGAAACTCCCGTTCTGTGAAATCTGTGGCGATACTACTCGAAAGCGTATGTGTTCGACGAAACTAAGTGGTCGACCTTGTGAGAGAGGAAACTCCAAATGCGAAACATATTTCCATTTTAAACTAATTATTCTAACTGAAACTAAGTGTTCGATACTGTGCCAGGAGAAGCGCCTGTTCTCTGAAATCTGTGGCGATGCCACTCGAAACCGTATGTGTTCGACGAAACTAAGTGGTCGCCTTGTGAAAGAGGAAACTCCAGATGCGAAACTTAGTTCCATTTAAAACTAATTGTTCTCTCTGCAACTAAGTGTTCGATACTGTGCCAGGAGAAGCGCCTGTTCTCTGAAATCTGTGGCGATGCTACTCGAAACCGTATGTGTTCGACGAAACTAAGTGGTCGACATGGTGAGCGAGGACACTCCAGATGCGGAACTTAGTTCCATTTTAAACTGATTGTTCTATCTGAAACTAAGTGTTCGATACTGTGCCAGGAGAAGCGCCTGTTCTCTGAAATCTGTGGCAATACCACTCGAAACCGTATGTGTTAGACGAAACTAAGTGGCCGACCTTCTGAGAGAGGAAACTCGAGATGCGAAACTTAGTTCCATTTTAAACTAATTGTTCTATCTGAAACTAAGTGTTCGTTACTGTGCCAGGAGAAGCGCCTGATCTCTGAAATTTGGGGCGATGCCACTCGAAACCGTATTTGTTCGGCGAAACAAAGTGGTTGACCTTGTGAGAGAGGAAACTCCAGATGCGAAACATAGTTCCATTTAAAACTAATTGTTCTATCTGTAACTAAGTGTTCGATACTGTACCGGGAGAAGCGCCTGTTCCTGAAATCTGCGGCGATCCCACTCGAAACCGTATGTGTTTGACGAAACTAAGTGGTTCGCCTTGTGAGAGAGGTAACTCCAAATGCGAAACATATTTCCATTTTAAACTAATTGTTCTCTCTGAAACTAAGTGTTCGATACTGTGCCAGGGGAAGCGCCTGATCTCTGAAATTTGGGGCGATGCCACTCGAAACCGTATTTGTTCGGCGAAACAAAGTGGTTGACCTTGTGAGGGAGGAAACTCCAGATGCGAAACATAGTTCAATTTTAAACTAAATGTTCCATCTGAAACTAAGTGTTCTATACTGTGCCAGGAGAAGCGCCTGTTCTCTGAAATCTGTGGCGATGCCACTCGAAACCGTATGTGTTCGAAGAAACTAAGTGGCCGACCTTGTGAGAGAGGAAACTCCAGATGCGAAACATAGTTCAATTTTAAACTAAATGTTCCATCTGAAACTAAGTGTTCAATACTGTGCCAGGAGAAGCGCCTGTTCTCTGAAATCTGTGGCGATGCTACTAGGAACCGTATGTATTCGACGAAACTAAGTGGTCGCCTTGTGAGAGAGGAAACTCCAGATGCGAAACATAGTTGCATTTTAAAGTAATTGTTCTATCTGAAACTAAGTGTTCGATACTGTGCCAGGAGAAACTCCCGTTCTGTGAAATCTGTGGCGATACTACTCGAAAGCGTATGTGTTCGACGAAACTAAGTGGTCGACCTTGTGAGAGAGGAAACTCCAAAAGCGAAACATATTTCCATTTTAAACTAATTATTCTAACTGAAACTAAGTGTTCGATACTGTGCCAGGAGAAGCGCCTGTTCTCTGAAATCTGTGGCGATGCCACTCGAAACCGTATGTGTTCGACGAAACTAAGTGGTCGCCTTGTGAAAGAGGAAACTCCAGATGCGAAACTTAGTTCCATTTAAAACTAATTGTTCTCTCTGCAACTAAGTGTTCGATACTGTGCCAGGAGAAGCGCCTGTTCTCTGAAATCTGTGGCGATGCTACTCGAAACCGTATGTGTTCGACGAAACTAAGTGGTCGACATGGTGAGCGAGGACACTCCAGATGCGGAACTTAGTTCCATTTTAAACTGATTGTTCTATCTGAAACTAAGTGTTCGATACTGTGCCAGGAGAAGCGCCTGTTCTCTGAAATCTGTGGCAATACCACTCGAAACCGTATGTGTTAGACGAAACTAAGTGGCCGACCTTGTGAGAGAGGAAACTTCAGGTGCGAAATATAGTTGCATTTTAAACTAATTGTTCTATCTGTAACTAAGTGTTCGATACTGTGCCAGGAGAAGCGCCTGTTCTCTGAAATCTGTGGCGATGCCACTCGAAACCGTATGTGTTCGAAGAAACTAAGTGGCCGACCTTCTGAGAGAGGAAACTCGAGATGCGAAACTTAGTTCCATTTTAAACTAATTGTTCTATCTGAAACTAAGTGTTCGATACTGTGCCAGGAGAAGCGCCTGATCTCTGAAATTTGGGGCGATGCCACTCGAAACCGTATTTGTTCGGCGAAACAAAGTGGTTGACCTTGTGAGAGAGGAAACTCCAGATGCGAAACATAGTTCCATTTAAAACTAATTGTTCTATCTGTAACTAAGTGTTCGATACTGTACCGGGAGAAGCGTCTGTTCCTGAAATCTGCGGCGATCCCACTCGAAACCGTATGTGTTTGACGAAACTAAGTGGTTCGCCTTGTGAGAGAGGTAACTCCAAATGCGAAACATATTTCCATTTTAAACTAATTGTTCTCTCTGAAACTAAGTGTTCGATACTGTGCCAGGGGAAGCGCCTGATCTCTGAAATTTGGGGCGATGCCACTCGAAACCGTATTTGTTCGACGAAAGTAAGTGGTCGCCTTGTGAAAGGGGAAACTCCAGATGCGAAACATAGTTCCGTTTAAAACTAAGTGTTCCATCTGAAACTAAGTGTTCGATACTGTGCCAGGAGAAGCGCCTTTTCTCTGATATCTGTGGCGATACTACTCGAAACCGTATGTGTTCGACGAAACTAAGTGGTCGACCTTGTGAGAGAGGACACTCCAGATGCGAAACATAGATCCATTTTAAACTAATTGTTCTATCTGTAACTAAGTGTTCGATAATGTGCCAGGAGAAGCGCCTGTTCTCTGAAATCTGTGGCGATGCCACTCGAAACCGTATGTGTTCGACGAAACTAAGTGGTCGACCTTGTGAGAGAGGATACTCCAGATGCGAAACATATTTCCATTTTAAACTAATTGTTCTATCTGTAACTAAGTGTTCGATAATGTGCCAGGAGAAGCGCCTGTTCTCTGAAATCTGTGGCGATGCCACTCGAAACCGTATGTGTTCGACGAAACTAAGTGGTCGACCTTGTGAGAGAGGATACTCCAGATGCGAAACTTAGTTCCATTTTAAACTAATTGTTCTATCTGATACTAAGTGTTAGATACTGTGCTAGGAGAAGCGCCTGTTCTCTGAAATCTGTGGCGATGCCACTCGAAACCGTATGTGTTCGACGAAAGTGAGTGGTCGCCTTGTGAAAGGGGAAACTCCAGATGCGAAACTTAGTTCCGTTTAAAACTAAGTGTTCCATCTGAAACTAAGTGTTCGATACTGTGCCAGGAGAAGCGCCTGTTCTCTGAAATCTGTGGCGATGCCACTCGAAACCGTATGTGTTCGACGAAAGTAAGTGGTCGCCTTGTGAAAGGGGAAACTCCAGATGCGAAACATAGTTCCGTTTAAAACTAAGTGTTCCATCTGAAACTAAGTGTTCGATACTGTGCCAGGAGAAGCGCCTTTTCTCTGATATCTGTGGCGATACTACTCGAAACCGTATGTGTTCCACGAAACTGAGTGGTCGACCTTGTGAGAGAGGACACTCCAGATGCGAAACATAGATCCATTTTAAACTAATTGTTCTATCTGATACTAAGTGTTCGATACTGTGCTAGGAGAAGCGCCTGTTCTTTGAAATCTGTGGCGATGCCACTCGAAACCGTATGTGTTCGACGAAAGTAAGTGGTCGCCTTGTGAAAGGGGAAACTCCAGATGCGAAACATAGTTCCGTTTAAAACTAAGTGTTCCATCTGAAACTAAGTGTTCGATACTGTGCCAGGAGAAGCGCCTTTTCTCTGATAACTGTGGCGATACTACTCGAAACCGTATGTGTTCGACGAAACTAAGTCGTTGACCTTGTGGGAGAGGATACTCCAGATGCGAAACATATTTCCATTTTAAACTAATTGTTCTATCTGTAGCTAAGTGTTCGATAATGTGCCAGGAGAAGCGCCTGTTCTCTGAAATCTGTGGCGATGCCACTCGAAACCGTATGTGTTCGACGAAACTAAGTGGTCGACCTTGTGAGAGAGGATACTCCAGATGCGAAACTTAGTTCCATTTTAAACTAATTGTTCTATCTGATACTAAGTGTTAGATACTGTGCTAGGAGAAGCGCCTGTTCTCTGAAATCTGTGGCGATGCCACTCGAAACCGTATGTGTTCGACGAAAGTGAGTGGTCGCCTTGTGAAAGGGGAAACTCCAGATGCGAAACTTAGTTCCGTTTAAAACTAAGTGTTCCATCTGAAACTAAGTGTTCGATACTGTGCCAGGAGAAGCGCCTTTTCTCTGATATCTGTGGCGAGGCCACTCTAAACCGTATGTGTTCGACGAAACTAAGTGGTCGAACTTGTGAGAGAGGAAACTCCACATGCGAAACATATTTCCATTTTAAACTAATTGTTCTCTCTGAAACTAAGTGTTCGATACTTTGCCAGGAGATGCGCCTGTTCTCTGAAATCTGTGGCGATGCTACTCGAAACCGAATGTGTTCCACGAAAGTAAGTGGCCGACCTTGTGAGAGAGGAAACTCCAGACGCGAAACTTAGTTCCATTTTAAACTAATTGTTCTACCTGCAACTATGTGTTCGATACTGCGCCAGGAGAAGCGCCTGTTCTCTGAAATCTGTGGCGATGCCACTCGAAACCGTATGTGTTCGAAGAAACTAAGTGGTCGAACTTGTGAGAGAGGAAACTCCAAATGGCAAACATATTTCCGTTTTAAACTAATTGTTCTCTCTGAAACTAAGTGTTGGATACTGTGCCAGGAGAAGCGGCTGTTCTCTGAAATCTGTGGCTATGTCACTCGAAACCGTATGTGTTCTACGAAACTAAGTGATTGACCTTGTGAGGGAGGATTCACCAGATGCGGAACATAGTTCCATTTTAAACTAATTGTTCCATCTGAAACTAAGTGTTCGATACTGTGCCAGGAGAAGCGCCTGTTCTCTGAAATCTGTGGCGATGCCACTCGAAACCGTATGTGTTCGACGAAACTAAGTGGTCGACCTTGTGAGAGAGGATACTCCAGATGCGAAACATATTTCCATTTTAAACTAATTGTTCTATCTGTAACTAAGTGTTCGATAATGTGCCAGGAGAAGCGCCTGTTCTCTGAAATCTGTGGCGATGCCACTCGAAACCGTATGTGTTCGACGAAACTAAGTGGTCGACCTTGTGAGAGAGGATACTCCAGATGCGAAACTTAGTTCCATTTTAAACTAATTGTTCTATCTGATACTAAGTGTTAGATACTGTGCTAGGAGAAGCGCCTGTTCTCTGAAATCTGTGGCGATGCCACTCGAAACCGTATGTGTTCCACGAAACTGAGTGGTCGACCTTGTGAGAGAGGACACTCCAGATGCGAAACATAGATCCATTTTAAACTAATTGTTCTATCTGATACTAAGTGTTCGATACTGTGCTAGGAGAAGCGCCTGTTCTTTGAAATCTGTGGCGATGCCACTCGAAACCGTATGTGTTCGACGAAAGTAAGTGGTCGCCTTGTGAAAGGGGAAACTCCAGATGCGAAACATAGTTCCGTTTAAAACTAAGTGTTCCATCTGAAACTAAGTGTTCGATACTGTGCCAGGAGAAGCGCCTTTTCTCTGATAACTGTGGCGATACTACTCGAAACCGTATGTGTTCGACGAAACTAAGTCGTTGACCTTGTGGGAGAGGATACTCCAGATGCGAAACATATTTCCATTTTAAACTAATTGTTCTATCTGTAACTAAGTGTTCGATAATGTGCCAGGAGAAGCGCCTGTTCTCTGAAATCTGTGGCGATGCCACTCGAAACCGTATGTGTTCGACGAAACTAGGTGGTCGACCTTGTGAGAGAGGATACTCCAGATGCGAAACTTAGTTCCATTTTAAACTAATTGTTCTATCTGATACTAAGTGTTAGATACTGTGCTAGGAGAAGCGCCTGTTCTCTGAAATCTGTGGCGATGCCACTCGAAACCGTATGTGTTCGACGAAAGTGAGTGGTCGCCTTGTGAAAGGGGAAACTCCAGATGCGAAACTTAGTTCCGTTTAAAACTAAGTGTTCCATCTGAAACTAAGTGTTCGATACTGTGCCAGGAGAAGCGCCTTTTCTCTGATATCTGTGGCGAGGCCACTCTAAACCGTATGTGTTCGACGAAACTAAGTGGTCGAACTTGTGAGAGAGGAAACTCCACATGCGAAACATATTTCCATTTTAAACTAATTGTTCTCTCTGAAACTAAGTGTTCGATACTTTGCCAGGAGATGCGCCTGTTCTCTGAAATCTGTGGCGATGCTACTCGAAACCGAATGTGTTCCACGAAAGTAAGTGGCCGACCTTGTGAGAGAGGAAACTCCAGACGCGAAACTTAGTTCCATTTTAAACTAATTGTTCTACCTGCAACTATGTGTTCGATACTGCGCCAGGAGAAGCGCCTGTTCTCTGAAATCTGTGGCGATGCCACTCGAAACCGTATGTGTTCGAAGAAACTAAGTGGTCGAACTTGTGAGAGAGGAAACTCCAAATGGCAAACATATTTCCGTTTTAAACTAATTGTTCTCTCTGAAACTAAGTGTTGGATACTGTGCCAGGAGAAGCGGCTGTTCTCTGAAATCTGTGGCTATGTCACTCGAAACCGTATGTGTTCTACGAAACTAAGTGATTGACCTTGTGAGGGAGGATTCACCAGATGCGGAACATAGTTCCATTTTAAACTAATTGTTCCATCTGAAACTAAGTGTTCGATACTGTGCCAGGAGAAGCGCCTGTTCTCTGAAATCTGTGGCGATACCACTCGAAACCGTATGTGTTACACGAAACTAAGTGGCCGACCTTGTGAGAGAGGAAACTCCAGATGCGAAATATAGTTGCATTTTAAACTAATTGTTCTATCTGTAACTAAGTGTTCGATACTGTGCCAGGAGAAGCGCCTGTTCTCTGAAATCTGTGGCGATGCCACTCGAAACCGTATGTGTTCGACGAAACTAAGTGGTCGCCTTGTGAAAGAGGAAACTCCAGATGCGAAACTTAGTTCCATTAAAAACTAATTGTTCCATCTGAAACTAAGTGTTCGATACTGTGCCAGGAGAAGCGCCTGTTCTCTGAAATCTGTGGCGATACCACTCGAAACCGTATGTGTTCGAAGAAAATAAGTGGCCGACCTTGTGAGAGAGGAAACTCCAGATGCGAAACATAGTTCCATTTTAAACTAATTGTTATATATGAAACTAAGTGTTCGATACTGTGCCAGGAGAATCGCCTGTGCTCTGCAATGTGTGGCGATGCTACTCGAAGCCGTATGTGTTCGACGAAACTAAGTGGCCGACCTTGGGAGAGAGGAAACTCCAGATGCAGAGCTTATTTCCATTTTAAACTAATTGTTCTATATGATACTAAGTGTTCGATACTGTTCCAGGGGAAGTGCCCGTTCTCTGAAATCTGTGGCGATGCTACTGGAAACCGTATGTGTTCGACGAAACTAAGTAGTCGATACTGTGCCGGGAGAAGCTGCCGTTCGGCGAAATCTGCGGCGATACCACTCGAAACCGTGTGTTCGGCGAAGCTAAGTGGTCAACCTTCTCAGCGAGGAAACTCCAGAAGCGAAACTTAGTTCCATTTAAAACTAATTGTTCTATCTGAAACTAAGTGTTCGATACTGTGCCAGGAGAAGCGCCTGTTCTCTGAAATCTGTGGCGATGCTACTCGAAACCGTATGTGTTCGACGAAACTAAGTGGTCGAACTTGTGAGGGACGAAACTCCAAATGCGAAACATATTTCCATTTTAAACTATATATTCTATCTGAAACTAAGTATTCGATAATATGCCAGTAGAAGCGCCTGTTCTCTGAAACCTGTGGCGTTGCTACTCGAAACCGAATGTGTTCGACGAAAGTAAGTGGTCGACCTTGTGAGAGAGGAAACTCCAGACGCGAAACTTAGTTCCATTTTAAACCAAATGTTCCATCTGAAACTAAGTGTTCGATACTGTGCCAGGAGAAGCGCCTGTTCTCTGAAATCTGTGGCGATGCCACTCGAAACCGTATGTGTTCGACGAAACTAAATGGTCGACCTTCTGAAAGAGGAAAGTCCGGATGCGAAACTTAGTTCCATTTTTAACTAATTGTTCTATCTGATACTAAGTGTTCGATACTGTGCCAGGAGAAGCGTCTGTTCTCTGAAATCGGTGGCGATGCTACTCGAAACCGTATGTGTTCGACGAAACTAAGTGGTCGAACTTGTGAGAGAGGAAACTCCAGAAGCGAAACTTAGTTCCATTTAAAACTAATTGTTCTATCTGATACTAAGTGTTCGATACTGTGTCAGGAGAAGCGCCTGTTCTATGAAATCTGTGGCGATGTCACTCGAAACCGTATGTGTTCGACGAAACTAAGTGGTCCACCTTATGGGAGAGGAAACTCCAGATGCGAAAATTAGTTCCATTTAAAACTAATTGTTCTATCAGAAACTAAGTTTTCGATACTGTGCCGGTAGAAACGCCTGTTCTCTGAAATCTGTGGCGATACCACTCGAAACCGTATGTGTTCGACGAATCTAAATGGTCGACCTTGTGAGAGAGGAAACTCCAGAAGCGAAACTTAGTTCCATTTTGAACTAATTGTTCTATCTGAAACTAAGTGTTCGATAATGTGCCAGGAGAAGCGCCTGTTCTCTGAAATCTGTGGCGATGCTACTCGGAACCGTATGTATTCGACGAAACTAAGTGGTCGCCTTGTGAAAGAGGAAACCCCAGATGCGAAAATTAGTTCCATTTAAAACTAATTGTTCTATCAGAAACAAAGTTTTCGATACTGTGCCGGGAGAAACGCCGGTTCTCTGAAATCTGTGGCGATACCACTCGAAACCGTATGTGTTCGACGAATCTAAATGGTCGACCTTGTGAGAGAGATAACTCCAGATGCGAAACTTAGTTCCATTTTAAACTAATTGTTCTATCTGAAACTATGTGTTCGATAATGTGCCAGGAGAAACGCCGTTCTGCGAAATCTGTGGCGATACCCCTCGAAACTGAATGTGTTCGACGAAACTAAGTGGTCGACCTTGTGAGAGAGGAAACTCCAGCAGCGAAACTTAGTTCCATTTAAAACTAAGGGTTCCATCTCAAACTAAGTGTTCGATACTGTGCCAGGAGAAGCGCCTGTTCTCTGAAATCTGTGGCGATGCCACTCGAAACCGTATGTGTTCGACGAAACTAAATGGTCGACCTTCTGAAAGAGGAAAGTCCGGATGCGAAACTTAGTTCCATTTTGAACTAACTGTTCCTTCTGAAACTAAGTGTTCGATACTGTGCCAGGAGAAGCGCCTGTTCCCTGAAATCTGTGGCGATGCCACTCGAAACCGTATCTGTTCGACGAAACTAAGTGGTCGACCTTGTGAGAGAGGAAACTCCAGATGCGAAAATTAGTTCCATTTAAAACTAATTGTTCTATCAGAAACTAAGTTTTCGATACTGTGCCAGGAGAAGCGTCCGTTTTCTGAAGCCTGTGGCGATACCACCCGAAACCGTATGTGTTCGACGAATCTAAATGGTCGACCTTGTGAGAGAGGAAACTCCAGATGCGAAACATATTTCCATTTTAAAATAATTGTTCTATCTGATACTAAGTGTTCGATACTGTGCCAGGGGAAGCGCCTGATCTCTGAAATTTGGGGCGATGCCACTCGAAACCGTATTTGTTCGGCGAAACAAAGTGGTTGACCTTGTGAGAGAGGAAACTCCAGATGCGAGACATAGTTCAATTTTAAACTAAATGTTCCATCTGAAACTAAGTGTTCTATACTGTGCCAGGCGAAGCGCCTATTCTCTGAAATCTGTGGCGATGCCACTCGAAACCGTATGTGTTCGAAGAAACTAAGTGGCCGACCTTGTGAGAGAGGAAACTCCAGATGCGAAACATAGTTCAATTTTAAACTAAATGTTCCATCTGAAACTAAGTGTTCAACACTGTGCCAGGAGAAGCGCCTGTTCTCTGAAATTTGGGGCGATGCCACTCGAAACCGTATTTGTTCGGCGAAACAAAGTGGTTGACCTTGTGAGAGAGAAAACTCCAGATGCGAAACATAGTTCCATTTAAAATTAATTGTTCTATCTGTAACTAAGTGTTCGATACTGTGCCGGGAGAAGCGCCTGTTCCTGAAATCTGCGGCGATCCCACTCGAAACCGTATGTGTTTGACGAAACTAAGTGGTTCGCCTTGTGAGAGAGGTAACTCCAAATGCGAAACATAGTTCCATTTTAAACTAATTGTTCTCTCTGAAACTAAGTGTTCGATACTGTGCCAGGGGAAGCGCCTGATCTCTGAAATTTGGGGCGATGCCACTCGAAACCGTATTTGTTCGGCGAAAAAAAGTGGTTGACCTTGTGAGAGAGGAAACTCCAGATGCGAAACATAGTTCAATTTTAAACTAAATGTTCCATCTGAAACTAAGTGTTCTATACTGTGCCAGGAGAAGCGCCTGTTCTCTGAAATCTGTGGCGATGCCACTCGAAACCGTATGTGTTCGAAGAAACTAAGTGGCCGACCTTGTGAGAGAGGAAACTCGAGATGCGAAACATAGTTCAATTTTAAACTAAATGTTCCATCTGAAACTAAGTGTTCAATACTGTGCCAGGAGAAGCGCCTGTTCTCTGAAATTTGGGGCGATGCCACTCGAAACCGTATTTGTTCGGCGAAACAAAGTCGTTGACCTTGTGAGAGAGGAAATTCCAGATGCGAAACATAGTTCCGTTTAAAACTAAGTGTTCCATCTGAAACTAAGTGTTCGATACTGTGCCAGGAGAAGCGCCTTTTCTCTGATATCTGTGGCGATACTACTCGAAACCGTATGTGTTCGACGAAACTAAGTGGTCGACCTTGTGAGAGAGGACACTCCAGATGCGAAACATAGATCCATTTTAAACTAATTGTTCTATCTGTAACTAAGTGTTCGATAATGTGCCAGGAGAAGCGCCTGTTCTCTGAAATCTGTGGCGATGCCACTCGAAACCGTATGTGTTCGACGAAACTAAGTGGTCGCCTTGTGAAAGAGGAAACTCCAGATGCGAAACCTAGTTCCATTAAAAACTAATTGTTCCATCTGAAACTAAGTGTTCGATACTGTGCCAGGAGAAGCGCCTGTTCTCTGAAATCTGTGGCGATACCACTCGAAACCGTATGTGTTGGACGAGACTAAGTGGTGGATCTTGTGAGAGAGGAAACTCCAGATGTGAAGCTTAATACCATTTTAAACTAATTGTTCTATCTGAAACTAAGTGTTCGATAATGTGTCAGGAGAAGCGCCTGTTCTCTGAAATCTGTGTCGATGCCACTCGAAACCGTATATGTTGGACGAGACTAAGTGGTGGATCTTGTGAGAGAGGAATCTCCAGATGCGAAGCATAGTCCCATTTTAAACTAATTGTTCTATCTGTAACTAAGTGTTCCGTACTGTGCCAGGAGAAGCGTCTGTTCTCTGAAATCGGTGGCGATGCTGCTCGAAACCGTATGTGTTCGACGAAACTAAGTGGTCGAACTTGTGAGAGAGGAAACTCCAGAAGCAAAACTTAGTTCCATTTAAAACTAATTGTTCTATCTGATACTAAGTGTTCGATACTGTGTCAGGAGAAGCGCCTGTTCTCTGAAATCTGTGGCGATGCCACTCGGAACCGTATTTGTTCGAGGAAACTTAGTTGTCGACCTTGTGAGAGTGGAAACTCCAGATGCGAAACATATTTCCATTTTAAAATAATTGTTCTATCTGATACTAAGTGTTCAATACTGTGCCAGGAGAAGCGCCTGTTCTCTGAAATCTGTGGCGATGCCACTCGAAACCGTATGTGTTCGAAGAAACTAAGTGGCCGACCTTGTGAGAGAGGAAACTCGAGATGCGAAACATAGTTCAATTTTAAACTAAATGTTCCATCTGAAACTAAGTGTTCAATACTGTGCCAGGAGAAGCGCCTGTTCTCTGAAATTTGGGGCGATGCCACTCGAAACCGTATTTGTTCGGCGAAACAAAGTCGTTGACCTTGTGAGAGAGGAAATTCCAGATGCGAAACATAGTTCCGTTTAAAACTAAGTGTTCCATCTGAAACTAAGTGTTCGATACTGTGCCAGGAGAAGCGCCTTTTCTCTGATATCTGTGGCGATACTACTCGAAACCGTATGTGTTCGACGAAACTAAGTGGTCGACCTTGTGAGAGAGGACACTCCAGATGCGAAACATAGATCCATTTTAAACTAATTGTTCTATCTGTAACTAAGTGTTCGATAATGTGCCAGGAGAAGCGCCTGTTCTCTGAAATCTGTGGCGATGCCACTCGAAACCGTATGTGTTCGACGAAACTAAGTGGTCGACCTTGTGAGAGAGGAAACTCCAGCAGCGAAACTTAGTTCCATTTAATACTAAGTGATCCATCTCAAACTAAGTGTTCGATATAGTGCCAGAAGGCGCGCCTGTTCTCTGAAATCTGTGTCGATGCCACTCGAAACCGTATGTGTTCGACGAGACTAAGTGGTGGATCTTGTGAGAGAGGAATCTCCAGATGCGAAGCATAGTTCCATTTTAAACTAATTGTTCTATCTGAAACCAAGTGTTCGACACTGTGCCAGGAGAAACTCCCGTTCTCTGAAATCTGTGGCGATACTACTCGAAACCGTATGTGTTCGACGAAACTAAGTGGTCGACCTTGTGAGAGAGGATACTCCAGATGCGAAACTTATTTCCATTTTAAACTAATTGTTCTATCTGATACTAAGTGTTCCGTACTGTGCCAGGAGAAGCGTCTGTTCTCTGAAATCGGTGGCGATGCTGCTCGAAACCGTATGTGTTCGACGAAACTAAGTGGTCGAACTTGTGAGAGAGGAAACTCCAGAAGCAAAACTTAGTTCCATTTAAAACTAATTGTTCTATCTGATACTAAGTGTTCGATACTGTGTCAGGAGAAGCGCCTGTTCTCTGAAATCTGTGGCGATGCCACTCGGAACCGTATTTGTTCGAGGAAACTTAGTTGTCGACCTTGTGAGAGTGGAAACTCCAGATGCGAAACATATTTCCATTTTAAAATAATTGTTCTATCTGATACTAAGTGTTCGATACTGTGCCGGGAGAAGCGCCTGTTCCTGAAATCTGCGGCGATCCCACTCGAAACCTTATGTGTTTGACGAAACTAAGTGGTCCGCCTTGTGAGAGAGGTAACTCCAAATGCGAAACATAGTTCCATTTTAAACTAATTGTTCTCTCTGAAACTAAGTGTTCGATACTGTGCCAGGGGAAGCGCCTGTTCTCTGAAAACTGTGGCGATGCTACTCGAAACCGTATGTGTTCGACGAAACTAAGTTGTCGACCTTGTGAGAGAGGAAACTCCAGATGCGAAACTTAGTTCCATTTTAAACAAATTGTTCTATCTGAAACTATGTGCTCGATAAGGTGCCAGGAGAAACGCCGTTCTGCGAAATCTGTGGCGCTACCACTCGAAACTGTATGTGTGCGACGAAACTAAGTGGTCGACTTGGTGAGAGAGGAAACTCCAGATGCGAAAATTAGTTCCATTTGAAACTGATTGTTCTATCTGAAACTAAGTGTTCGATACTGTGCCAGTAGAAGCGTCTGTTCTCTGAAATCTGTGGCGATGCCACTCGGAACCGTATTTGTTCGAGGAAACTAAGTTGTCGACCTTGTGAGAGTGGAAACTCCAAATGCGAAACTTAATTCCATTTTAAAATAATTGTTCTAACCGAAACTAAGTGTTCGATAGTGTGCCAGGAGAAGCGCCTGTTCTCTGAAATCTGTGGCGATGCTACTCGGAACCGTATGTGTTGGACGAGACTAAGTGGTGGATCTTGTGAGAGAGGAAACTCCAGATGTGAAGCTTAATACCATTTTAAACTAATTGTTCTATCTGAAACTAAGTGTTCGATAATGTGTCAGGAGAAGCGCCTGTTCTCTGAAATCTGTGTCGATGCCACTCGAAACCGTATGTGTTCGACGAATCTAAATGGTCGACCTTGTGAGAGAGATAACTCCAGATGCGAAACTTAGTTCCATTTTAAACTAATTGTTCTATCTGAAACTATGTGTTCGATAATGTGCCAGGAGAAACGCCGTTCTGCGAAATCTGTGGCGATACCCCTCGAAACTGTATGTGTTCGACGAAACTAAGTGGTCGACCTTGTGAGAGAGGAAACTCCAGCAGCGCAACTTAGTTCCATTTAAAACTAAGGGTTCCATCTCAAACTAAGTGTTCGATACTGTGCCAGGAGAAGCGCCTGTTCTCTGAAATCTGTGGCGATGCCACTCGAAACCGTATGTGTTCGACGAAACTAAATGGTCGACCTTCTGAAAGAGGAAAGTCCGGATGCGAAACTTAGTTCCATTTTGAACTAACTGTTCCTTCTGAAACTAAGTGTTCGATACTGTGCCAGGAGAAGCGCCTGTTCTCTGAAATCTGTGGCGATGCCACTCGAAACCGTATCTGTTCGACGAAACTAAGTGGCCGACCTTGTGAGAGAGGAAACTGCAGATGCGAAACTTAGTTCCATTTTAAACAAATTGTTCCATCTGAAACTAAGTTTTCGATACTGTGCCAGGAGAAGCGCCTGTTCTCTGAAATCTGTGGCGATGCCACTCGAAACCGTATGTGTTCGACGAAACTAAGTGGTCGACCTTGTGAGAGAGGAAACTCCAGATGCGAAACTTAATACCATTTTAAACTAATTGTTCTATCTGAACCTAAGTGTTCGATACTGTGCCAGGAGAGGCGCCTGTTCTCTGAAATCTGTGGCGATGCTACTGGAAACCGTATGTGTTCGACGAAACTAAGTGGTCGCCTTGTGAAAGGGGAAACTCCAGATGCGAAACTTAGTTCCATTTTAAACAAATTGTTCCATCTGAAACTAAGTTTTCGATACTGTGCCAGGAGAAGCGCCTGTTCTCTGAAATCTGTGGCGATGCCACTCGAAACCGTATGTGTTCGACGAAACTAAGTGGTCGACCTTGTGAGAGAGGAAACTCCAGATGCGAAACTTAATACCATTTTAAACTAATTGTTCTATCTGAACCTAAGTGTTCGATACTGTGCCAGGAGAGGCGCCTGTTCTCTGAAATCTGTGGCGATGCTACTGGAAACCGTATGTGTTCGACGAAACTAAGTGGTCGCCTTGTGAAAGGGGAAACTCCAGATGCGAAACTTAGTACCATTTTAAACTAATTGTTCTATCTGAAACTGAGTGTTCGATACTGTGCCAAGAGAAGCGCCTGTTCTCTGAAATCTGTGGCGATGCTACTCGGAACCGTATGTATTCGACGAAACTAAGTGGTCGCCTTGTGAAAGAGGAAACTCCAGATGTGAAACTTAATACCATTTTAAACTAATTGTTCTATCTGAAACTAAGTGTTCGATACTGTGTCAGGAGAAGCGCCTGTTCTCTGAAATCTGTGTCGATGCCACTCGAAACCGTATGTGTTGGACGAGACTAAGTGGTGGATCTTGTGAGAGAGGAATCTCCAGATGCGAAGCATAGTTCCATTTTAAACTAATTGTTCTATCTGAAACCAAGTGTTCGATACTGTGCCAGGAGAAACTCCCGTTCTGCGAAATCTGTGGCGATACTACTCGAAACCGTATGTGTTCGACGAATCTAAATGGTCGACCTTGTGAGAGAGGAAACTCCAGATGCGAAACTTAGTTCCATTTTAAACTAATTGTTCTATCTGAAACTATGTGTTCGATAATGTGCCAGGAGAAACGCCGTTCTGCGAAATCTGTGGCGATACCACTCGAAACTGTATGTGTTCCACGAAACTAAGTGGTCGACCTTGTGAGAGAGGAAACTCCAGCAGCGAAACTTAGTTCCATTTAATACTAAGTGATCCATCTCAAACTAAGTGTTCGATAGAGTGCCAGAAGGCGCGCCTGTTCTCTGAAATCTGTGTCGATGCCACTCGAAACCGTATGTGTTCGACGAGACTAAGTGGTGGATCTTGTGAGAGAGGAATCTCCAGATGCGAAGCATAGTTCCATTTTAAACTAATTGTTCTATCTGAAACCAAGTGTTCGACACTGTGCCAGGAGAAACTCCCGTTCTCTGAAATCTGTGGCGATACTACTCGAAACCGTATGTGTTCGACGAAACTAAGTGGTCGACCTTGTGAGAGAGGATACTCCAGATGCGAAACTTATTTCCATTTTAAACTAATTGTTCTATCTGATACTAAGTGTTCCGTACTGTGCCAGGAGAAGCGTCTGTTCTCTGAAATCGGTGGCGATGCTGCTCGAAACCGTATGTGTTCGACGAAACTAAGTGGTCGAACTTGTGAGAGAGGAAACTCCAGAAGCGAAACTTAGTTCCATTTAAAACTAATTGTTCTATCTGATACTAAGTGTTCGATACTGTGTCAGGAGAAGCGCCTGTTCTCTGAAATCTGTGGCGATGCCACTGGAAACGTATTTGTTCGACGAAACTAAGTTGGTGACCTTGTGAGAAAGGAAACTCCAAATGCGAAACTTAATTCCATTTTAAATTAATTGTTCTATCTGAAACTAAGTGTTCGATAGTGTGCCAGGAGAAACGCCGGTTCTCTGAAATCTTTGGCGATGCCACTCGAAACCGTATGTGTTCGACGAAACTAAATGGTCGACCTTGTGAGAGAGGAAACTCCAGATGCGAAACATATTTCCATTTTAAAATAATTGTTCTATCTGATACTAAGTGTTCGATACTGTGCCGGGAGAAGCGCCTGTTCCTGAAATCTGCGGCGATCCCACTCGAAACCTTATGTGTTTGACGAAACTAAGTGGTCCGCCTTGTGAGAGAGGTAACTCCAAATGCGAAACATAGTTCCATTTTAAACTAATTGTTCTCTCTGAAACTAAGTGTTCGATACTCTGCCAGGGGAAGCGCCTGTTCTCTGAAAACTGTGGCGATGCTACTCGAAACCGTATGTGTTCGACGAAACTAAGTTGTCGACCTTGTGAGAGAGGAAACTCCAGATGCGAAACTTAGTTCCATTTTAAACAAATTGTTCTATCTGAAACTATGTGCTCGATAATGTGCCAGGAGAAACGCCGTTCTGCGAAATCTGTGGCGCTACCACTCGAAACTGTATGTGTGCGACGAAACTAAGTGGTCGACTTGGTGAGAGAGGAAACTCCAGATGCGAAAATTAGTTCCATTTGAAACTGATTGTTCTATCTGAAACTAAGTGTTCGATACTGTGCCAGTAGAAGCGTCTGTTCTCTGAAATCTGTGGCGATGCCACTCGGAACCGTATTTGTTCGAGGAAACTAAGTTGTCGACCTTGTGAGAGTGGAAACTCCAAATGCGAAACTTAATTCCATTTTAAAATAATTGTTCTAACCGAAACTAAGTGTTCGATAGTGTGCCAGGAGAAGCGCCTGTTCTCTGAAATCTGTGGCGATGCTACTCGGAACCGTATGTATTCGACGAAACTAAGTGGTCGCCTTGTGAAAGAGGAAACCCCAGATGCGAAAATTAGTTCCATTTAAAATTAATTGTTCTATCAGAAACTAAGTTTTCGATACTGTGCCGGGAGAAACGCCTGTTCTCTGAAATCTGTGGCGATACCACTCGAAACCGTATGTGTTCGACGAATCTAAATGGTCGACCTTGTGAGAGAGATAACTCCAGATGCGAAACTTAGTTCCATTTTAAACTAATTGTTCTATCTGAAACTATGTGTTCGATAATGTGCCAGGAGAAACGCCGTTCTCTGAAATCTGTGGCGATGCCACTCGAAACCGTATCTGTTCGACGAAACTAAGTGGCCGACCTTGTGAGAGAGGAAACTGCAGATGCGAAACTTAGTTCCATTTTAAACAAATTGTTCCATCTGAAACTAAGTTTTCGATACTGTGCCAGGAGAAGCGCCTGTTCTCTGAAATCTGTGGCGATGCCACTCGAAACCGTATGTGTTCGACGAAACTAAGTGGTCGACCTTGTGAGAGAGGAAACTCCAGATGCGAAACTTAATACCATTTTAAACTAATTGTTCTATCTGAACCTAAGTGTTCGATACTGTGCCAGGAGAGGCGCCTGTTCCTGAAATCTGTGGCGATGCCACTCGAAACCGTATCTGTTCGACGAAACTAAGTGGCCGACCTTGTGAGAGAGGAAACTGCAGATGCGAAACTTAGTTCCATTTTAAACAAATTGTTCCATCTGAAACTAAGTTTTCGATACTGTGCCAGGAGAAGCGCCTGTTCTCTGAAATCTGTGTCGATGCCACTCGAAACCGTATGTGTTGGACGCGACTAAGTGGTGGATCTTGTGAGAGAGGAATCTCCAGATGCGAAGCATAGTCCCATTTTAAACTAATTGTTCTATCTGAAACCAAGTGTTCGATACTGTGCCAGGAGAAACTCCCGTTCTGCGAAATCTGTGGCGATACTACTCGAAACCGTATGTGTTCGACGAATCTAAATGGTCGACCTTGTGAGAGAGGAAACTCCAGATGCGAAACTTAGTTCCATTTTAAACTAATTGTTCTATCTGAAACTATGTGTTCGATAATGTGCCAGGAGAAACGCCGTTCTGCGAAATCTGTGGCGATACCACTCGAAACTGTATGTGTTCCACGAAACTAAGTGGTCGACCTTGTGAGAGAGGAAACTCCAGCAGCGAAACTTAGTTCCATTTAATACTAAGTGATCCATCTCAAACTAAGTGTTCGATACAGTGCCAGAAGGCGCGCCTGTTCTCTGAAATCTGTGTCGATGCCACTCGAAACCGTATGTGTTCGACGAGACTAAGTGGTGGATCTTGTGAGAGAGGAATCTCCAGATGCGAAGCATAGTTCCATTTTAAAATAATTGTTCTAACCGAAACTAAGTGTTCGATAGTGTGCCAGGAGAAGCGCCTGTTCTCTGAAATCTGTGGCGATGCTACTCGGAACCGTATGTATTCGACGAAACTAAGTGGTCGCCTTGTGAAAGAGGAAACCCCAGATGCGAAAATTAGTTCCATTTAAAATTAATTGTTCTATCAGAAACTAAGTTTTCGATACTGTGCCGGGAGAAACGCCTGTTCTCTGAAATCTGTGGCGATACCACTCGAAACCGTATGTGTTCGACGAATCTAAATGGTCGCCTTGTGAAAGAGGAAACCCCAGATGCGAAAATTAGTTCCATTTAAAATTAATTGTTCTATCAGAAACTAAGTTTTCGATACTGTGCCGGGAGAAACGCCTGTTCTCTGAAATCTGTGGCGATACCACTCGAAACCGTATGTGTTCGACGAATCTAAATGGTCGACCTTGTGAGAGAGATAACTCCAGATGCGAAACTTAGTTCCATTTTAAACTAATTGTTCTATCTGAAACTATGTGTTCGATAATGTGCCAGGAGAAACGCCGTTCTCTGAAATCTGTGGCGATGCCACTCGAAACCGTATCTGTTCGACGAAACTAAGTGGCCGACCTTGTGAGAGAGGAAACTGCAGATGCGAAACTTAATACCATTTTAAACTAATTGTTCTATCTGAACCTAAGTGTTCGATACTGTGCCAGGAGAGGCGCCTGTTCTCTGAAATCTGTGGCGATGCTACTGGAAACCGTATGTGTTCGACGAAACTAAGTGGTCGCCTTGTGAAAGGGGAAACTCCAGATGCGAAACTTAGTACTATTTTAAACTAATTGTTCTATCTGAAACTGAGTGTTCGATACTGTGCCAAGAGAAGCGCCTGTTCTCTGAAATCTGTGGCGATGCTACTCGGAACCGTATGTATTCGACGAAACTAAGTGGTCGCCTTGTGAAAGAGGAAACTCCAGATGTGAAACTTAATACCATTTTAAACTAATTGTTCTATCTGAAACTAAGTGTTCGATACTGTGTCAGGAGAAGCGCCTGTTCTCTGAAATCTGTGGCGATGCCACTGGAAACGTATTTGTTCGACGAAACTAAGTTGTTGACCTTGTGAGAGAGGAAACTCCAAATGCGAAACTTAATTCCATTTTAAATTAATTGTTCTATCTGAAACTAAGTGTTCGATAGTGTGCCAGGAGAAACGCCGGTTCTCTGAAATCTGTGGCGATGCCACTCGAAACCGTATGTGTTCGACGAAACTAAATGGTCGACCTTGTGAGAGAGGAAACTCCAGATGCGAAACATATTTCCATTTTAAAATAATTGTTCTATCTGATACTAAGTGTTCGATACTGTGCCGGGAGAAGCGCCTGTTCCTGAAATCTGCGGCGATCCCACTCGAAACCTTATGTGTTTGACGAAACTAAGTGGTCCGCCTTGTGAGAGAGGTAACTCCAAATGCGAAACATAGTTCCATTTTAAACTAATTGTTCTCTCTGAAACTAAGTGTTCGATACTGTGCCAGGGGAAGCGCCTGTTCTCTGAAAACTGTGGCGATGCTACTCGAAACCGTATGTGTTCGACGAAACTAAGTTGTCGACCTTGTGAGAGAGGAAACTCCAGATGCGAAACTTAGTTCCATTTTAAACAAATTGTTCTATCTGAAACTATGTGCTCGATAATGTGCCAGGAGAAACGCCGTTCTGCGAAATCTGTGGCGCTACCACTCGAAACTGTATGTGTGCGACGAAACTAAGTGGTCGACTTGGTGAGAGAGGAAACTCCAGATGCGAAAATTAGTTCCATTTTAAACTGATTGTTCTATCTGAAACTAAGTGTTCGATAGTGTGCCAGTAGAAGCGTCTGTTCTCTGAAATCTGTGGCGATGCCACTCGGAACCGTATTTGTTCGAGGAAACTAAGTTGTCGACCTTGTGAGAGTGGAAACTCCAAATGCGAAACTTAATTCCATTTTAAAATAATTGTTCTAACCGAAACTAAGTGTTCGATAGTGTGCCAGGAGCAACGCCGGTTCTCTAAAATCTGTGGCGATGCCACTCGAAACCGTATGTGTTCGACGAAACTAAGTTGTCGACCTTGTGAGAGAGGAAACTCCAGATGCGAAACTTAGTTCCATTTTAAACAAATTGTTCTATCTGAAACTATGTGCTCGATAATGTGCCAGGAGAAACGCCGTTCTGCGAAATCTGTGGCGCTACCACACGAAACTGTATGTGTGCGACGAAACTAAGTGGTCGACCTGGTGAGAGAGGAAACTCCAGCAGCGAAACTTAGTTCCATTTAAAACTAAGGGTTCCATCTCAAACTAAGTGTTCGATACAGTGCCAGAAGGCGCGCCTGTTCTCTGAAATCTGTCGCGATGCTACTCGAAACCGTATGTGTTCGACGAAACTAAGTGGTCGACCTTTTGAGAGTGGAAACTCCAGATGCGCAACTTAGTTCCATTTTGAACTAACTGTTCCTTCTGAAACTAAGTGTTCGATACTGTGCCAGGAGAAGCGCATGTTCTCTGAAATCTGTGGCGATGCCACTCGAAACCGTATCTGTTCGACGAAACTAAGTGGCCGACCTTGTGAGAGAGGAAACTGCAGATGCGAAACTTAGTTCCATTTTAAACAAATTGTTCCATCTGAAACTAAGTTTTCGATACTGTGCCAGGAGAAGCGCCTGTTCTCTGAAATCTGTGGCGATGCCACTCGAAACCGTATGTGTTCGACGAAACTAAGTGGTCGACCTTGTGAGAGAGGAAACTCCAGATGCGAAACTTAATACCATTTTAAACTAATTGTTCTATCTGAAACTAAGTGTTCGATACTGTGTCAGGAGAAGCGCCTGTTCTCTGAAATCTGTGTCGATGCCACTCGAAACCGTATGTGTTGGACGAGACTAAGTGGTGGATCTTGTGAGAGAGGAATCTCCAGATGCGAAGCATAGTCCCATTTTAAACTAATTGTTCTATCTGAAACCAAGTGTTCGATAATGTGCCAGGAGAAACGCCGTTCTGCGAAATCTGTGGCGATACCACTCGAAACTGTATGTGTTCCACGAAACTAAGTGGTCGACCTTGTGAGAGAGGAAACTCCAGCAGCGAAACTTAGTTCCATTTAATACTAAGTGATCCATCTCAAACTAAGTGTTCGATACAGTGCCAGAAGGCGCGCCTGTTCTCTGAAATCTGTGGCGATGCTACTCGGAACGGTATGTATTCGACGAAACTAAGTGGTCGCCTTGTGAAAGAGGAAACTCCAGATGTGAAACTTAATACCATTTTAAACTAATTGTTCTATCTGAAACTAAGTGTTCGATACTGTGTCAGGAGAAGCGCCTGTTCTCTGAAATCTGTGTCGATGCCACTCGAAACCGTATGTGTTGGACGAGACTAAGTGGTGGATGTTGTGAGAGAGGAATCTCCAGATGCGAAGCATAGTTCCATTTTAAACTAATTGTTCTATCTGAAACCAAGTGTTCGACACTGTGCCAGGAGAAACTCCCGTTCTCTGAAATCTGTGGCGATACTACTCGAAACCGTATGTGTTCGACGAAACTAAGTGGTCGACCTTGTGAGAGAGGATACTCCAGATGCGAAACTTATTTCCATTTTAAACTAATTGTTCTATCTGATACTAAGTGTTCCGTACTGTGCCAGGAGAAGCGTCTGTTCTCTGAAATCGGTGGCGATGCTGCTCGAAACCGTATGCGTTCGACGAAACTAAGTGGTCGAACTTGTGAGAGAGGAAACTCCAGAAGCGAAACTTAGTTCCATTTAAAACTAATTGTTCTATCTGATTCTAAGTGTTCGATACTGTGTCAGGAGAAGCGCCTGTTCTCTGAAATCTGTGGCGATGCCACTGGAAACGTATTTGTTCGACGAAACTAAGTTGGTGACCTTGTGAGAGAGGAAACTCCAGATGCGAAACTTAGTTCCATTTTAAACTAATTGTTCTATCTCAAACTATGTGTTCGATATTGTGCCAGGGCAAGCGCCTGTTCTCGGAAGTCTGCCGCGATGCCACTCGAAACCGTATGTGTTCGACGAAACTAAGTGGTCCACCTTGTGAGAGAGGAAACTTCAGATGCGAAACTTAGTTCCATTTTAAACTAATTGTTCTATCTGAAACTAAGTGTTCGATAATGTGCCAGGAGAAGCGCCTGTTCTCTGAAATCTGTGGCGATGCCACTCGAAACCGTATGTGTTCGACGAAACTAAGTGGTCGACCTTGTGAAAGAGGAAACTCCAGATGCGAAACTTAGTTCCATTTTAAATTAATTGTTCTATCTGAAACTAAGTGTTCGATGCTGTGCCACGAGAAGCGCCTGCTCTCTGAAATCTGTGGCGATGCTGCTCGAAACCGTATGTGTTCGACGTAACTAAGTGGTCGACCTTGTGAGAGAGGAAACTCCAGATGCGGAAATTAGTTCCGTTTTAAACTGATTGTTCTATCTGAAACTAAGTGTTCGATACTGTGCCAGGAGAAGCGCCTGTTCTCGGAAGTCTGTCGCGATGCCACTCGAACCGTATGTGTTCGACGAAACTAAGTGGTCCACCTTGTGAGAGAGGAAACTTCAGATGCGAAAATTGGTTCCATTTGAAATTAATTGTTCTATCGGAAACTATGTGTACGACACTGTGCCAGGAGAAGCGCCTGTCCTCTGAAATGTGTGGCGATGCCCCTCGAAACCGTATGTGTTCGACGAAACTAAGTGGTTGATTTTGTGAGAGAGGATACTCCAGATGCGAAACATTATTCCATTTTAAACTAATTGTTCTCTCTGAAACTAAGTGTTCGATACTGTGCCAGGAGAAGCGCCTGTTCTCTGAAATCTGTGGCGATGCTTCTCGTAACCGTATGTGTTCGAGGAAACTTAGTGGTCGACCTTGTGGGAGAGGAAACTCCAGATGCGAAACTTAGTTCCATTTTAAACTAATTGTTCTATCTGAAACTAAGTGTTCGTTACTGTGCCAGGAGAAGCGCCTGTTCTCTGAAATCTGTGGCGATGCTACTCGAAACCCTATGTGTTCGAAGAAACTAAGTGGTGGACCTTGTGATAGAGGAAACTCCAGTTGCGAAACTTAGTTCCATTTTAAACTAATTGTTCTCTGTGAATCTAAGTGTTCGATACTGTGCCAGGAGAAGCGCCTGTTCTCTGAAATCTGTGGCGATGCTACTCGAAACCGTATGTGTTCGACGAAACTAAGTGGTCGACCTTGTGATAGAAGAAACTCCTGATGCGAAACTTAGTTCCATTTTAATCTTATTGTTCTAGCTGAAATTAAGTTTACGATACTGTGCCAGGAGAGGCGCCTGTTCTCTGAAATCTGTGGCGATGCTACTCGAAACCGTATGTGTTCGAAGGAACTAAGTGGTCGACCTTGTGATAGAGGAAACTCCAGTTACGAAACTTGGTTCCATTTTAAACTAATTGTTCTCTGTGAATCTAAGTGTTCGATACTGTGCCAGGAGAAGCGCCTGTTCTCTGAAATCTGTGGCGATACTACTCGATACTGTATGTTTTCGACGAAACTAAGTGGTCGACATGGTGAGAGAGGAAACTCCAGATGCGGAAATTAGTTCCGTTTTAAACTGATTGTTCTATCTGAAACTAAGTGTTCGATACTGTGCCAGGAGAAGCGCCTGTTCTCGGAAGTCTGTCGCGATGCCACTCGAACCGTATGTGTTCGACGAAACTAAGTGGTCCACCTTGTGAGAGAGGAAACTTCAGATGCGAAAATTGGTTCCATTTTAAATTAATTGTTCTATCGGAAACTATGTGTACGACACTGTGCCAGGAGAAGCGCCTGTTCTCTGAAATCTGTGGCGATGCTACTCGAAACCCTATGTGTTCGAAGAAACTAAGTGGTGGACCTTGTGATAGAGGAAACTCCAGTTGCGAAACTTAGTTCCATTTTAAACTAATTGTTCTCTGTGAATCTAAGTGTTCGATACTGTGCCAGGAGAAGCGCCTGTTCTCTGAAATCAGTGGCGATGCTACTCGAAACCGTATGTGTTCGACGAAACTAAGTGGTCGACCTTGTGAAAGAGGAAACTCCAGATGCGAAACTTAGTTACATTTTAAACTAATTGTTCTGTCTGAAATAAGTGTTCGATACTGTGCCAGGAGAAGCGCCTGCTCTCTGAAATCTGTGGCGATGCAACTCGAAACCGTATGTGTTCGACGAAACTCAGTGGTCGAACTTGTGAGAGAGGAAACTCCAGATGCGAAACTTAGTTCCATTTTAAATTAATTGTTCTATCTGAAACTAAGTGTCCGATACTGTGCCAGGAGAAGCGCCTGTTCTCTGAAATCTGTGGCGATGCTACTCGAACCCGTACGTGTTCGACGAAACTAAGTGGTCGGCCTTGTGAGAAAGGAAACTCCAGATGCGAAACTTAGTTCCATTTTAAACTAATTGTTCTATCTGAAAGTGTTCGATACTGTGCCAGGAGAAGTGCCTGTTCTCTGAAATCTGTGGCGATGCTACTCGTTACCGTATGTGTTCGACGAAACTAAGTGCGCCAATACTGTGCCAGGAGGAACTCCCGTTCGGCCAAATCTGTAGCGATACCACTCGAAACCGTATGTGTTCGACGAAACTAAGTTGTCGACCTTGTGAGAGAGGAAGCACCAAATGCGAAACTTAGTTTCATTTTAAACTAATTGTACTATCTGAAACTAAGTGTACGATACAGTGCCAGGAGAAGCGCCTGTTCTCTGAAATCTGTGGCGATGTCACATGGAACCGTATGTGTTCGACGAAACTAAGTGGTCGACCATGTGAGAGAGGAATCTCCAGATGCGACACTTAGTTCCATTTTAAACTAATCGTTCTATCTGAAACTAAGTGTTCGATACTGTGCTAGGAGTAGCGCCGGGTCTCTGAGATCAGTGGCGATGCTTCTCGAAACCGTATGTGTTCATCGAAACTAAGTGGTCGACCTTGTGAGACAGGAAACTCCAGATGCGATGCTTAGTTCCATTTTAAGTAATTGTACTGTCCGATACTAAGTGTTCGATACTGTGCCGGGAGAAGCGCCTGTTCTCTGAAATCTGTGGCGATGCTACTCGAAACCGTATGTGTTCGACGAAACTAAGTGGTCGATCTTGTGAGAGAGGAAACTCCAGATGCGACACTTAGTTCATTTTAAACTAATTGTTCTATCTGAAACTAAGTGTTCGATACTGTGCTAGGAATAGCGCCGGGTCTCTGAGATCAGTGGCGATGCTTCTCGAAACCGTATGTGTTCATCGAAACTAAGTGGTCGACCTTGTGAGACAGGAAACTCCAGATGCGAAGCTTAGTTCCATTTTAAGTAATTGTACTGTCCGATACTAAGTGTTCGATACTGTGCCGGGAGAAGCGCCTGTTCTCTGAAATCTGTGGCGATGCTACTCGGAACCGTATGTGTTAGACGAAACTAAGTGGTCGACCTTGTGGTAGAGGAAACTCCAGATGCGAAACTTAGTTCCATTTTAAACTAATTGTTCTATCTGATACTAAGTGTTCGATAGTGTGCCAGGAGAAGCGCCTGTTCTCTGAAATCTGTGGCGATGCCACTCGAAACCGTATGTGGTCGACGAAACTAAGTGGTCGACCTTGTGAGAGAGGAATATCCAGATGCGAAATTTAGTTCCATTTTAAACTAATTGTTCTATCTGAAACTATGTGTTCGATACTGTGCCAGGAGAAGCGCCTGTCCTCTGAAATATGTGGCGTTGCCACTCGAAACCGTATGTGTTCGACGAAACTAAGTGGTTGACCTTGTGAGAGAGGAAACTCCAGATGCGAAAATTAGTTCGATTTTAAACTAATCGTTCTATCTGAAACTAAGTGTTCGATACTGTGCCAGGAGAAGCGCCTGTTCTCTGAAATCTGTGGCGATGTCACATGGAACCGTATGTGTTCGACGAAACTAAGTGGTCGACCATGTGAGAGAGGAATCTCCAGATGCGACACTTAGTTCCATTTTAAACTAATCGTTCTATCTGAAACTAAGTGTTCGATACTGTGCTAGGAGTAGCGCCGGGTCTCTGAGATCAGTGGCGATGCTTCTCGAAACCGTATGTGTTCATCGAAACTAAGTGGTCGACCTTGTGAGACAGGAAACTCCAGATGCGATGCTTAGTTCCATTTTAAGTAATTGTACAGTCCGATACTAAGTGTTCGATACTGTGCCGGGAGAAGCGCCTGTTCTCTGAAATCTGTGGCGATGCTACTCGAAACCGTATGTGTTCGACGAAACTAAGTGGTCGATCTTGTGAGAGAGGAAACTCCAGATGCGACACTTAGTTCATTTTAAACTAATTGTTCTATCTGAAACTAAGTGTTCGATACTGTGCTAGGAATAGCGCCGGGTCTCTGAGATCAGTGGCGATGCTTCTCGAAACCGTATGTGTTCATCGAAACTAAGTGGTCGACCTTGTGAGACAGGAAACTCCAGATGCGAAACATAGTTCCATTTTAAACTAAGTGTTCTATCTATAACTAAGTGTTCGATACTGTGCCAGGAGAAACGCCTGTTCTCTAAAATCGGTGGCGATGCTACTCGAAACTGTATGTGTTCGACGAAACTAAGTGGTCGAACTTGTGAGAGAGGAAACTCCAAATGCGAAACTTAGTTCCATTTTAAACTAATTGTTCTATCAGAAACTAAGTGTTCGAAACTGTGCCAGGAGAAGCGCCTGTTCTCTGAAATCTGTCGCGATGCTACTCGAAACCGTATGTGTTCGACCAAACTAAGTGGCCGACCTTATGAGAGAGGAAACTCCAGATGCGAAACTTTGTTCCATTTTAAATTAATTGTTCTATCTGAAAGTGTTCGATACTGTGCCAGGAGAAGTGCCTGTTCTCTGAAATCTGTGGCGATGCTACTCGTTACCGTATGTGTTCGACGAAACTAAGTGCGCCAATACTATGCCAGGAGGAACTCCCGTTCGGCCAAATCTGTAGCGATACCACTCGAAACCGTATGTGTTCGACGAAACTAAGTTGTCGACCTTGTGAGAGAGGAAGCACCAAATGCGAAACTTAGTTTCATTTTAAACTAATTGTACTATCTGAAACTAAGTGTACGATACTGTGCCAGGAGAAGCGCCTGTTCTCTGAAATCTGTGGCGATGTCACATGGAACCGTATGTGTTCGACGAAACTAAGTGGTCGACCATGTGAGAGAGGAATCTCCAGATGCGACACTTAGTTCCATTTTAAACTAATCGTTCTATCTGAAACTAAGTGTTCGATACTGTGCTAGGAGTAGCGCCGGGTCTCTGAGATCAGTGGCGATGCTTCTCGAAACCGTATGTGTTCATCGAAACTAAGTGGTCGACCTTGTGAGACAGGAAACTCCAGATGCGAAGCTTAGTTCCATTTTAAGTAATTGTACTGTCCGATACTAAGTGTTCGATACTGTGCCGGGAGAAGCGCCTGTTCTCTGAAATCTGTGGCGATGCTACTCGGAACCGTATGTGTTCGACGAAACTAAGTGGTCGACCTTGTGGTAGAGGAAACTCCAGATGCGAAACTTAGTTCCATTTCAAACTAATTGTTCTATCTGATACTAAGTGTTCGATAGTGTGCCAGGAGAAGCGCCTGTTCTCTGAAATCTGTGGCGATGCCACTCGAAACCGTATGTGTTCGACGAAACTAAGTGGTCGACCTTGTGAGAGAGGAATATCCAGATGCGAAATTTAGTTCCATTTTAAACTAATTGTTCTATCTGAAACTATGTGTTCGATACTGTGCCAGGAGAAGCGCCTGTCCTCTGAAATATGTGGCGTTGCCACTCGAAACCGTATGTGTTCGACGAAACTAAGTGGTTGACCTTGTGAGAGAGGAAACTCCAGATGCGAAAATTAGTTCGATTTTAAACTAATCGTTCTATCTGAAACTAAGTGTTCGATACTGTGCCAGGAGAAGCGCCTGTTCTCTGAAATCTGTGGCGATTCCACTCGAAACCCTATGTGTTTGCCGAAACTAAGCGGTCGACCTTGTGAGGGAGGAAACTCCAAATGCGAAACATAGTTCCATTTTAAACTAATTGTTCTATCTGAAACTAAGTGTTCGATACTGTGCCAGGAGAAGCGCCTGTTCTCTGAAATCTGTGGCGATGCCACTCGAAACCGTATGTGTTCGCCGAAACTAAGTGGTCGACCTTGTGAGAGAGGAAACTCCAAATGCGAGACATAGCTCAATTTTAAACTAATTGTTCTCTCTGAAACTAAGTGTTCGATACTGTGCCTGGAGAAACGCATGTTCTCTGAAATCTGTGGCGATGCCACTCGAAACCGAATTTGTTCGACGAAACTAAGTGGTCGACCTAGTGAGGGAGGAAACTCCAGATGCCAAACTTAGTTCCATTTTAAGCAAATTGTTCTACCTGAAACTAAGTGTTCGACAGTGTGCCAGGAGAAACGCCTGTTCTCTGAAATCTGTGGCGATGCCACTCGAAACCGTATGTGATCGACGAAACTAAGTGGTCGACCTTGTGAGGGAGGAAACTCCCTATGCGAAACTTAGTTCCATATTAAACTAATTGTTCTATCTGAAACCAAGTGTTCGATACTGTGCCAGGAGAAGCGCTTTTTCTCTGAAATCTGTGGCAATGCTACTCGAAACCGTATCTGTCCGACGAAACTAAGTGGTCGACCTTGTGGGAGAGGAAACTCCAGATGCGAAACATAGTTCCATCTTAAACTAATTGTTCTATCTGAACCTGAGTGTTCGATACTGTGCCATTAGAAGCGCCTGTTCTCTGAAATTTGTGGCGAGGCCACTCGAAACCGTATGTATTCGATGAAACTAAGTGGTCGACCATGTGAGAGAGGAAACTCCAGATGCGAAACATAGTTCCATTTTAAACTAATTGTTATGTCTGATCCTGAGTGTTCGATACTGTGCCAGGAGAAGCGCCTGTTCTCTGAAATCTGTGGCGATCCCACTCGAAACCGTATGTGTTCGATGACACTAAGTGGTCGACCATGTGAGAGAGGAAACTCCAGATGCGAAACATAGTTCCATTTTAAACTAATTGTTCTATCTGAACCTGAGTGTTCGATACTGTGCCAGGAGAAGCGCCTGTTCTCTGAAATCTGTGGCGATGCCACTCGAAACCGTATGTGTTCGACGAAACTAAGGGGTCGACCTTGTGAGAGAGGAAACTCCAAATGCGAGACATAGCTCAATTTTAAACTAATTGTTCTCTCTGAAACTAAGTGTTCGATACTGTGCCTGGAGAAACGCATGTTCTCTGAAATCTGTGGCGATGCCACTCGAAACCGAATTTGTTCGACGAAACTAAGTGGTCGACCTTGTGAGGGAGGAAACTCCAGATGCCAAACTTAGTTCCATTTTAAGCAAATTGTTCTATCTGAAACTAAGTGTTCGACAGTGTGCCAGGAGAAACGCCTGTTCTCTGAAATCTGTGGCGATGCCACTCGAAACCGTATGTGATCGACGAAACTAAGTGGTCGACCTTGTGAGGGAGGAAACTCCCTATGCGAAACTTAGTTCCATATTAAACTAATTGTTCTATCTGAAACCAAGTGTTCGATACTGTGCCAGGAGAAGCGCTTTTTCTCTGAAATCTGTGGCAATGCTACTCGAAACCGTATCTGTCCGACGAAACTAAGTGGTCGACCTTGTGGGAGAGGAAACTCCAGATGCGAAACTTAGTTCCATTTTAAGCAAATTGTTCTATCTGAAACTAAGTGTTCGACAGTGTGCCAGGAGAAACGCCTGTTCTCTGAAATCTGTGGCGATGCCACTCGAAACCGTATGTGATCGACGAAACTAAGTGGTCGACCTTGTGAGGGAGGAAACTCCAGATGCGAAACATAGTTCCATCTTAAACTAATTGTTCTATCTGAACCTGAGTGTTCGATACTGTGCCATTAGAAGCGCCTGTTCTCTGAAATTTGTGGCGAGGCCACTCGAAACCGTATGTATTCGATGAAACTAAGTGGTCGACCATGTGAGAGAGGAAACTCCAGATGCGAAACATAGTTCCATTTTAAACTAATTGTTATGTCTGATCCTGAGTGTTCGATACTGTGCCAGGAGAAGCGCCTGTTCTCTGAAATCTGTGGCGATCCCACTCGAAACCGTATGTGTTCGATGACACTAAGTGGTCGACCATGTGAGAGAGGAAACTCCAGATGCGGAACATAGTTCCATTTTAAACTAATTGTTCTATCTGAACCTGAGTGTTCGATACTGTGCCAGGAGAAGCGCCTGTTCTCTGAAATCTGTGGCGATGCCACTCGAAACCGTATGTGTTCGACGAAACTAAGGGGTCGACCTTGTGAGAGAGGAAACTCCAAATGCGAGACATAGCTCCATTTTAAACTAATTGTTCTCTCTGAAACTAAGTGCTCGATATTGTGCCAGCAGAAGCGCTTGTTCTCTGAAATATGTGGCGATGCTGCTCGAAACTGTATGTGTTCGAGGAAACTAAGTGGTCGACCTTGTGGGAGAGGAAACTCCAGATGCGAAACTTAGTTCCATTTTAAGCAAATTGTTCTATCTGAAACTAAGTGTTCGACAGTGTGCCAGGAGAAACGCCTGTTCTCTGAAATCTGTGGCGATGCCACTCGAAACCGTATGTGATCGACGAAACTATGTGGTCGACCTTGTGAGGGAGGAAACTCCCAATGCGAAACTTAGTTCCATATTAAACTAATTGTTCTATCTGAAACCTAGTGTTCGATACTGTGCCAGGAGAAGCGCTTTTTCTCTGAAATCTGTGGCGATGCTACTCGAAACCGTATCTGTTCGACGAAACTAAGTGGTCGACCTTGTGAGAGAGGAAACTCCAGATGCGAAACTTAGTTCCATTTTAAACTAATTGTTCTATCTGAAACTAAGTGTTCGATAATGTGCCAGGAGATGCGCCTGTTCTCTGAAATCTGTGGCGTTGCCACTCGAAACCGAATGTGTTCGACGAAACTAAGTGGTCGACCATGTGAGAGAGGAAACTCCAGATGCGAAACATAGTTCCATTTTAAACTAACTGTTCTATCTGAAACTAAGTGTTCGATAATGTGCCTGGAGGAGCGCCAATTCTCTGAAATCTGTGGCGATACCACTCGAAACCGTATGTGTTTCGCGAAACTGAGTGGTCCACCTTGTGAGAGAGGAAACTCCAGATGCGAAACTTAGTTCCATTTTAAACTAATTGTTCTATCTGAAACTAAGTGTTCGACAGTGTGCCAGGAGAAACGCCTGTTCTCTGAAATCTGTGGCGATGCCACTCGAAACCGTATGTGATCGACGAAACTAAGTGGTCGACCTTGTGAGGGAGGAAACTCCCAATGCGAAACTTAGTTCCATATTAAACTAATTGTTCTATCTGAAACCTAGTGTTCGATACTGTGCCAGGAGAAGCGCTTTTTCTCTGAAATCTGTGGCGATGCTACTCGAAACCGTATGTGATCGACGAAACTAAGTGGTCGACCTTGTGAGGGAGGAAACTCCCAATGCGAAACTTAGTTCCATATTAAACTAATTGTTCCATCTGAAATTAAGTGTTCGATACTGTGCCAGGAGAAGCGCTTTTTCTCTGAAATCTGTGGCGATGCTACTCGAAACCGTATCTGTTCGACGAAACTAAGTGGTCGAACTTGTGAGAGAGGAAACTCCAGATGCGAAACTTAGTTCCATTTTAAACTAATTGTTCTATCTGAAACTAAGTGTTCGATAATGTGCCAGGAGATGCGCCTGTTCTCTGAAATCTGTGGCGTTGCCACTCGAAACCGAATGTGTTCGACGAAACTAAGTGGTCGACCATGTGAGAGAGGAAACTCCAGATGCGAAACATAGTTCCATTTTAAACTAACTGTTCTATCTGAAACTAAGTGTTCGATAATGTGCCTGGAGGAGCGCCAATTCTCTGAAATCTGTGGCGATACCACTCGAAACCGTATGTGTTTCGCGAAACTGAGTGGTCCACCTTGTGAGAGAGGAAACTCCAAATGCGAAATATAGTTCCATTTTAAACGAAGTGTTCTATCTGTAACTCAGGGTTCGATACTATGCCAGGAGAAGCGCCTGTTCTCTGAAATCTGTGGCGATGCTACTCGAAAACGTATGTGTTCGACGAAACTAAGTGTTCGATACTGTGCCAGGAGAAGCGCCTGTTCTCTGAAATCTGTGGCGATGCTACTCGAAACCGTATGTGTTCGACGAAACTAAGTGGTCGACCTTCTGAGAGAGGAAACTCCGGATGCGAAACTTAGGTCCATTTTAAACTAATTGTTCTATCTGAGAGTGTTCGATACTGTTCCAGGAGAAGCGCCTGTTCTCTGAAATCTCTGGCGATGCTACTCAAAACCGTATGTGTTCGACGAAACTAGGTGGTCGACCTTGTGGGAGAGGAAACTCCAGATGGAAAACTTAGTTCCATTTTACACTACTTGTACTATCTGATACTAAGTGTTCGACACTGTGCCAGGAGAAGCGCCCGTTCTGTGAAACCTGTGGCGATACCACTCGAAACGGTATGTGTTCGACGAAACTGAGTGGTCGACCTTGTGAGAGAGGAAACTCCAGACGCGAAACTTAGTGCCATTTTAAACTAATTGTTCTACCTGAAACTAAGTGTTCGATACTATGCCAGCAGAAGCGCCTGCTCTCTGAAATTTGTGGCGATGCCACTCGAAACCGTATGCGTTCGGCGAAACTAAGTGGTCGACCTTGTGAGAGTGGGAACTCCAGATGCGAAACAAAGATCAATTTTAAACTAAATGTTCCATCTGAAACTAAGTGTTAAATGCTGTGCCAGGAGAAGCGCCTGTTCTCTGAAATCTGTGGCGATGCCACTCGAAACCGTATGTGTTCGACGAAACTAAGTGGCCGACCTTGTGAAAGAGGAAACTTCAGATGCGAAACTTAGTTTCATTTTAAACTAATTGTTCCATCTGAAATTAAGTGTTCGATACTGTGCCAGGAGAAGCGGCTGTTCTCTGAAAGCTGTGTCGATGCTACTCGAAACCGAATGTTTTCCACGAAACTAAGTATCCGCCTTGTGAGGGAGGAAACTCCAGATGCGAAACTTAATTCCATTTTAAACTAATTGTTCCATCTGAAATTAAGTGTTCGATACTGTGCCAGGAGAAGCGTCTGTTCTCTGATATCGGTGGCGATGCTACTCGAAACCGTATGTGTTCGACGGAACTAAGTGGTCGAACTTGTGAGAGAGGAAACTCCAGATGCGAAACTTAGTTCCATTTTAAACCAAATGTTCCATCTGTAACTAAGTCTTCGATACTGTGCCAGGAGAATCGCCTCTTCTCAGAAATCTCTGGCGATGCTACTCGAAACCGTATGTGTTCGACGAAACTAAGCGGTCGACCTTGTGAGGGAGGAAACTCCAAATGCGAAACATAGTTCCATTTTAAACTAATTGTTCTATCTGAAACTAAGTGTTCGATACTGTGCCAGGAGTAGCGCCTGTTCTCTGAAATCTGTGGCGATGCCACTCGAAACCGTATGTGTTCGACGAAACTGAGTTGTCGACCTTGTGAGAGAGGAAACTCCAGATGCCAAATTTAGTTCCATTTAAAACTAATTGTTCTATCTGAAACAGTGTTCGATACTGTGCCTGGAGAAACGCCTGTTCTCTGAAATCTGTGGCGATGCCACTCGAAACCGTATGTGTTCAGCGAAACTAAGTGGTCGACCTTGTGAGAGAGGAAACTTCATATGCGAAACTTAGTTCCATTTTAAATTAATTGTTCTATCTGAAACTAAGTGCTCGATACTGCGCCAGGAGAAGCGCCTGTTCTCTGAAATCTGTGGCGATGCTACTCGAAACCGTATGTGTTCGAGAGAAGTAAGTGGTGGACCTTGTGGGACAGGAAACTCCAGATGCGAGACTTAGGACCATTTTAAACTAATTGTTCTATCTGAAACTATATGTTCGATACTGTGCCAGGAGAAGCGCCTGCTCCCTGAAATCTGTGACAATGTTCTCGAAACCGTATGTGTTCGACGAAACTAACTGGTCGCCTTGTGAGGGAGGATAATCCAGATGCGAAACATAGTTACATTTTAAACTAATTGTTCTGTCTGAAATAAGTGTTCGATACTGTGCCAGGGGAAGCGCCTGCGCTCTGAAATCTGTGGCGATGCTACTCGAAACCGTATGTGTTCGAGGAAACTAAGTGGTCGACCTTGTGGGAGAGGAAACTCCAGATGCGGAACTTAGTTACATTTTAAACTAATTGTTCTATCTGAAACTAAGTTTTCGATACTGTGCCAGGAGAAGCGTCTGTTCTCTGAAATCGGTGGCGATGCTACTCGAAACCGTATGTGTTCGACGAAACTAAGTGGTCGACATGGTGAGAGCGGAAACTCCAGACGCGAAACTTAGTGCCATTTTAAACTAATTGTTCTACCTGAAACTAAGTGTTCGATACTGTGCCAGCAGAAGCGCTTGTTCTCTGAAATATGTGGCGATGCTACTCGAACCCGTATCTGTTCGACGAATCTAAATGGTCGACCTTGTGAGAGAGGAAACTCCAGATGCGAAACTTAGTTACATTTTAAACTAATTGTTCTATCTGAAACTAAGTTTTCGATACTGTGCCAGGAGAAGCGTCTGTTCTCTGAAATCGGTGGCGATACTACTCGAAACCGTATGTGTTCGACGAAACTAAGTGGTCGACATGGTGAGAGCGGAAACTCCAGACGCGAAACTCAGTGCCATTTTAAACTAATTGTTCTATCTGAAACTAAGTGTTCAATGCTGTGCCAGGAGAAGCGCCTCTTCTCTGAAATCAGTGGCGATGCCACTCGAAGCCGAATGTGTTCGATGAAACTAAGTGGTCGACCATGTGAGAGAGGAAACTCCAGATGCGAAACATAGTTCCATTTTAAACTAATTGTTATGTCTGATCCTGAGTGTTCGATACTGTGCCAGGAGAAGCGCCTGTTCTCTGAAATCTGTGGCGATCCCACTCGAAACCGTATGTGTTCGATGACACTAAGTGGTCGACCATGTGAGAGAGGAAACTCCAGATGCGAAACATAGTTCCATTTTAAACTAATTGTTCTATCTGAACCTGAGTGTTCGATACTGTGCCAGGAGAAGCGCCTGTTCTCTGAAATCTGTGGCGATGCCACTCGAAACCGTATGTGTTCGACGAAACTAAGGGGTCGACCTTGTGAGAGAGGAAACTCCAAATGCGAGACATAGCTCCATTTTAAACTAATTGTTCTCTCTGAAACTAAGTGCTCGATATTGTGCCAGCAGAAGCGCTTGTTCTCTGAAATATGTGGCGATGCTGCTCGAAACTGTATGTGTTCGAGGAAACTAAGTGGTCGACCTTGTGGGAGAGGAAACTCCAGATGCGAAACTTAGTTCCATTTTAAGCAAATTGTTCTATCTGAAACTAAGTGTTCGACAGTGTGCCAGGAGAAACGCCTGTTCTCTGAAATCTGTGGCGATGCCACTCGAAACCGTATGTGATCGACGAAACTATGTGGTCGACCTTGTGAGGGAGGAAACTCCCAATGCGAAACTTAGTTCCATATTAAACTAATTGTTCTATCTGAAACCTAGTGTTCGATACTGTGCCAGGAGAAGCGCTTTTTCTCTGAAATCTGTGGCGATGCTACTCGAAACCGTATCTGTTCGACGAAACTAAGTGGTCGACCTTGTGAGAGAGGAAACTCCAGATGCGAAACTTAGTTCCATTTTAAACTAATTGTTCTATCTGAAACTAAGTGTTCGACAGTGTGCCAGGAGAAACGCCTGTTCTCTGAAATCTGTGGCGATGCCACTCGAAACCGTATGTGATCGACGAAACTAAGTGGTCGACCTTGTGAGGGAGGAAACTCCCAATGCGAAACTTAGTTCCATATTAAACTAATTGTTCTATCTGAAACCTAGTGTTCGATACTGTGCCAGGAGAAGCGCTTTTTCTCTGAAATCTGTGGCGATGCTACTCGAAACCGTATGTGATCGACGAAACTAAGTGGTCGACCTTGTGAGGGAGGAAACTCCCAATGCGAAACTTAGTTCCATATTAAACTAATTGTTCCATCTGAAATTAAGTGTTCGATACTGTGCCAGGAGAAGCGCTTTTTCTCTGAAATCTGTGGCGATGCTACTCGAAACCGTATCTGTTCGACGAAACTAAGTGGTCGAACTTGTGAGAGAGGAAACTCCAGATGCGAAACTTAGTTCCATTTTAAACTAATTGTTCTATCTGAAACTAAGTGTTCGATAATGTGCCAGGAGATGCGCCTGTTCTCTGAAATCTGTGGCGTTGCCACTCGAAACCGAATGTGTTCGACGAAACTAAGTGGTCGACCATGTGAGAGAGGAAACTCCAGATGCGAAACATAGTTCCATTTTAAACTAACTGTTCTATCTGAAACTAAGTGTTCGATAATGTGCCTGGAGGAGCGCCAATTCTCTGAAATCTGTGGCGATACCACTCGAAACCGTATGTGTTTCGCGAAACTGAGTGGTCCACCTTGTGAGAGAGGAAACTCCAAATGCGAAATATAGTTCCATTTTAAACGAAGTGTTCTATCTGTAACTCAGGGTTCGATACTATGCCAGGAGAAGCGCCTGTTCTCTGAAATCTGTGGCGATGCTACTCGAAAACGTATGTGTTCGACGAAACTAAGTGTTCGATACTGTGCCAGGAGAAGCGCCTGTTCTCTGAAATCTGTGGCGATGCTACTCGAAACCGTATGTGTTCGACGAAACTAAGTGGTCGACCTTCTGAGAGAGGAAACTCCGGATGCGAAACTTAGGTCCATTTAAAACTAATTGTTCTATCTGAGAGTGTTCGATACTGTTCCAGGAGAAGCGCCTGTTCTCTGAAATCTCTGGCGATGCTACTCAAAACCGTATGTGTTCGACGAAACTAGGTGGTCGACCTTGTGGGAGAGGAAACTCCAGATGGAAAACTTAGTTCCATTTTACACTACTTGTACTATCTGATACTAAGTGTTCGACACTGTGCCAGGAGAAGCGCCCGTTCTGTGAAACCTGTGGCGATACCACTCGAAACGGTATGTGTTCGACGAAACTGAGTGGTCGACCTTGTGAGAGAGGAAACTCCAGACGCGAAACTTAGTGCCATTTTAAACTAATTGTTCTACCTGAAACTAAGTGTTCGATACTATGCCAGCAGAAGCGCCTGCTCTCTGAAATTTGTGGCGATGCCACTCGAAACCGTATGCGTTCGGCGAAACTAAGTGGTCGACCTTGTGAGAGTGGGAACTCCAGATGCGAAACAAAGATCAATTTTAAACTAAATGTTCCATCTGAAACTAAGTGTTAAATGCTGTGCCAGGAGAAGCGCCTGTTCTCTGAAATCTGTGGCGATGCCACTCGAAACCGTATGTGTTCGACGAAACTAAGTGGCCGACCTTGTGAAAGAGGAAACTTCAGATGCGAAACTTAGTTTCATTTTAAACTAATTGTTCCATCTGAAATTAAGTGTTCGATACTGTGCCAGGAGAAGCGGCTGTTCTCTGAAAGCTGTGTCGATGCTACTCGAAACCGAATGTTTTCCACGAAACTAAGTATCCGCCTTGTGAGGGAGGAAACTCCAGATGCGAAACTTAATTCCATTTTAAACTAATTGTTCCATCTGAAATTAAGTGTTCGATACTGTGCCAGGAGAAGCGTCTGTTCTCTGATATCGGTGGCGATGCTACTCGAAACCGTATGTGTTCGACGGAACTAAGTGGTCGAACTTGTGAGAGAGGAAACTCCAGATGCGAAACTTAGTTCCATTTTAAACCAAATGTTCCATCTGTAACTAAGTCTTCGATACTGTGCCAGGAGAATCGCCTCTTCTCAGAAATCTCTGGCGATGCTACTCGAAACCGTATGTGTTCGACGAAACTAAGCGGTCGACCTTGTGAGGGAGGAAACTCCAAATGCGAAACATAGTTCCATTTTAAACTAATTGTTCTATCTGAAACTAAGTGTTCGATACTGTGCCAGGAGTAGCGCCTGTTCTCTGAAATCTGTGGCGATGCCACTCGAAACCGTATGTGTTCGACGAAACTGAGTGGTCGACCTTGTGAGAGAGGAAACTCCAGATGCCAAATTTAGTTCCATTTAAAACTAATTGTTCTATCTGAAACAGTGTTCGATACTGTGCCTGGAGAAACGCCTGTTCTCTGAAATCTGTGGCGATGCCACTCGAAACCGTATGTGTTCAGCGAAACTAAGTGGTCGACCTTGTGAGAGAGGAAACTTCATATGCGAAACTTAGTTCCATTTTAAATTAATTGTTCTATCTGAAACTAAGTGCTCGATACTGCGCCAGGAGAAGCGCCTGTTCTCTGAAATCTGTGGCGATGCTACTCGAAACCGTATGTGTTCGAGAGAAGTAAGTGGTGGACCTTGTGGGACAGGAAACTCCAGATGCGAGACTTAGGACCATTTTAAACTAATTGTTCTATCTGAAACTATATGTTCGATACTGTGCCAGGAGAAGCGCCTGCTCCCTGAAATCTGTGACAATGTTCTCGAAACCGTATGTGTTCGACGAAACTAACTGGTCGCCTTGTGAGGGAGGATAATCCAGATGCGAAACATAGTTACATTTTAAACTAATTGTTCTGTCTGAAATAAGTGTTCGATACTGTGCCAGGGGAAGCGCCTGCGCTCTGAAATCTGTGGCGATGCTACTCGAAACCGTATGTGTTCGAGGAAACTAAGTGGTCGACCTTGTGGGAGAGGAAACTCCAGATGCGGAACTTAGTTACATTTTAAACTAATTGTTCTATCTGAAACTAAGTTTTCGATACTGTGCCAGGAGAAGCGTCTGTTCTCTGAAATCGGTGGCGATGCTACTCGAAACCGTATGTGTTCGACGAAACTAAGTGGTCGACATGGTGAGAGCGGAAACTCCAGACGCGAAACTTAGTGCCATTTTAAACTAATTGTTCTACCTGAAACTAAGTGTTCGATACTGTGCCAGCAGAAGCGCTTGTTCTCTGAAATATGTGGCGATGCTACTCGAACCCGTATCTGTTCGACGAATCTAAATGGTCGACCTTGTGAGAGAGGAAACTCCAGATGCGAAACTTAGTTACATTTTAAACTAATTGTTCTATCTGAAACTAAGTTTTCGATACTGTGCCAGGAGAAGCGTCTGTTCTCTGAAATCGGTGGCGATGCTACTCGAAACCGTATGTGTTCGACGAAACTAAGTGGTCGACATGGTGAGAGCGGAAACTCCAGACGCGAAACTCAGTGCCATTTTAAACTAATTGTTCTATCTGAAACTAAGTGTTCAATGCTGTGCCAGGAGAAGCGCCTCTTCTCTGAAATCAGTGGCGATGCCACTCGAAGCCGAATGTGTTCGACGAAAGTAAGTGGTAGACCGTGTGAGAGAGGAAACTCCAAATGCGTAACATAGTTCCATTTTAAACTAAGTGTTCCATCTGAAACTAAGTGTTCGATAATCTGCCAGTAGAAGCGCCTGTTCTCTGAAATCTGTGGCGTTGGTACTCGAAACCGTATGTGTTCGACGAAACTAAGTGGTCGACCTTCTGAGAGAGGAAACTCCGGATGCGAAACTTAGTTCCATTTTAAACTAATTGTTCTATCTGAAACCAAGTGTTCGATACTGTGCCAGGAGAAGCGCCTGCTCTCTGAAATCTGTGGCGATGCCACTCGAAACCGTATGTGATCGACGAAACTAAGTGGCCCACCTTGAGAGAGAGGAAGCTCCAGATGCGAAGCTTAGTTCCATTTTAAAGTAATTGTTCTATCTGATACTAAGTGTTCGATACTGTGCCAGGAGAAGCGGCAGTTCTCTGAAACCTGTGGCGATGCCACTCGAAACCGTATGTGTTTGACGAAACTAAGTGGTCCACTTTGTGAGAGAGGAAACTCCAGAAGTGAAACTTAGTTTCATTTAAAACTAACTGTTCTATCTGAAACTAAGTGTTCGATACTGTGCCAGGAGAAGCGCCTGTTCTCTGAAATCTGTGGCGATTCTACTCGAAAACGTATGTGTTCGACGAAACTAAGTGTTCGATACTGTGCCAGGAGAAGCGCCTGTTTTCTGAAATCTGTGGCGATGCTAATCGAAACCGTATGTGTTCGACGAAACTAAGTGGTCGACCTTCTGAGAGAGGAAACTCCGGATGCGAAACTTAGGTCCATTTTAAACTAATTGTTCTATCTGAAACTAAGTGTTCGATACTGTGCCAGGAGAAGCGCCTGTTCTCGGAAATCTGTGGCGATGCTACTCGAAACCGTATGTGTTCGTCGAAACTAAGTGGTCGTCCTTGTGAGAGAGAAAATTCCAGATGCGAAACTTAGTTCCATTTAAAACTAATTGTTCTATCTGAAACTGAGTGTTCGATACTGTGCCAGGAGAAGCGCCTGTTCTCTGAACTGTGTGGCGATGCTACTCGAAACCGTATGTGTTCGTCGAAACTAAGTGGTCGACCGTGTGAGAGAGGATACTCCAGATGCGAAACATAGTTCCATTTTAAACTAATTGTTCTGTCTGACATAAGTGTCCGATGCTGTGCCAGGAGAAGCGCCTGCTCTCTGAAATCTGTGGCGATGCTACACAAAACCGTATGTGTTCGACGAAACTAAGTGGTCGACCTTGTGAGAGAGAAAATTATAGATGCGAAACTTAGTTCCATTTAAAACTAATTGTTCTATCTGAAACTAAGTGTTCGATACTGTGCCAGGAGAAGCGCCTGTTCTCTGAACTGTGTGGCGATGCTACTCGAAACCGTATGTGTTCGTCGAAACTAAGTGGTCGACCTTGTGAGAGAGAAAATTCCAGATGCGAAACTTAGTTCCATTTTAAACTAATTGTTCTATCTGAAACTAAGTGTTCGTTACTGTGCCAGGAGAAGCGCCTGTTCTCTGAAATCTGTGGCGATGCCACTCGAAACCGTATGTGTTCATAGAAACTAAGTGGTCGACCTTGTGAGAGAGGAAACTCCAGATGCAAAACTTAGTTCCATTTTAAACTAATTGTTCTATCTGAAACTAAGTGTTCGTTACTCTGCCAGGAGAAGCGCCTGTTCTCTGAAATCTGTGGCGATGCTACTCGAAACCGTATGTGTTCGTCGAAACTAAGTGGTCGACCGTGTGAGAGAGGATACTCCAGATGCGAAACTTAGTTCCATTTTAAACTAATTGTTCTATCTGAAACTAAGTGTTCGTTACTGTGCCAGGAGAAGCGCCTGCTCTCTGAAATCTGTGGCGATGTTACACAAAACCGTATGTGTTCGACGAAACTAAGTGGTCGACCTTGTGAGAGAGAAAATTATAGATGCGAAACTTAGTTCCATTTAAAACTAATTGTTCTATCTGAAACTAAGTGTTCGATACTGTGCCAGGAGAAGCGCCTGTTCTCTGAACTGTGTGGCGATGCTACTCGAAACCGTATGTGTTCGTCGAAACTAAGTGGTCGACCTTGTGAGAGAGAAAATTCCAGATGCGAAACTTAGTTCCATTTTAAACTAATTGTTCTATCTGAAACTAAGTGTTCGTTACTGTGCCAGGAGAAGCGCCTGTTCTCTGAAATCTGTGGCGATGCCACTCGAAACCGTATGTGTTCATAGAAACTAAGTGGTCGACCTTGTGAGAGAGGAAACTCCAGATGCAAAACTTAGTTCCATTTTAAACTAATTGTTCTATCTGAAACTAAGTGTTCGTTACTCTGCCAGGAGAAGCGCCTGTTCTCTGAAATCTGTGGCGATGCTACTCGAAACCGTATGTGTTCGTCGAAACTAAGTGGTCGACCTTGTGAGAGAGTAAATTCCAGATGCGAAACTTAGTTCCATTTTAAACTAATTGTTCTATCTGAAACTAAGTGTTCGTTACTGTGCCAGGAGAAGCGCCTGCTCTCTGAAATCTGTGGCGATGTTACACAAAACCGTATGTGTTCGACGAAACTAAGTGGTCGACCTTCTAAGAGAGGAAACTCCAGAAGCGAAACATAGTTCCATTTAAAACTAATTGTTCTATCTGAAACTAAGTGTTCGATAGTGTGCCAAGTGAAGCGCCTGTTCCTGAAATCTGTGGCGATGCCACTCTAAACCGTATGTGTTCGACGAAGCTAAGTGGTCGACCTTGTGAGAGAGGAAACTCCAGTTGCGAAACTTAGTTCCATTTTAATCTAATTGTTCTATCTGAAACTAAGTGTTCGATAATGTGCCAGGAGAAGCGCCTGTTCTCTGAAATCTGTGGCGATGCTACTCGAAACCGTATGTGTTCGACGAAACTAAGTGGTCCACCTTGTGAGAGAGGAAACTCCATATGCGAAGCTTAGTTCCATTTTAAAGTAATTGTTCTATCTGAGACTAAGTGTTCGATACTGTGCCAGGAGAAGCGCCAGTTCTCTGAAACCTGTGGCGATTCCACTCGAAACCGTATGTGTTTGACGAAACTAAGTGGTCCACCTTGTGAGAGAAGAAACTCCAAATGCGAAACATAGTTCCATTTAAAACTAATTGTTCTATCTGAAACTAAGTGATCGATACTGGGCCAGGAGAAGCGCCTGGTCTCTGAAATCTGTGGCGAACCACTCGAAACCTTATGTGTTGGTCGAAACTATCTGTTCGATACTGTGCCAGGAGAAACTCCCGTTCCGCGCAATCTGTGGCGTTACCACTCGAAACCGTATGTGTTGGTTGAAACTATCTGTTCGATACTGTGCCAGGAGGAACTCCCGTTCCGTTTCTCACAACATCAAATTCTGTAAGACTTGATTCGCCTTTTTTTGTCATCGCGCTGACGTCCATGATAACGGCTGTGCCGTGTCGATTCTATATCCATTAGGCGATATGCGTCGATACTGGTCGGAGGCGCAGATCTTTGCATATTTCTAACACGTGAATTCATTCTGAACCCATGACGTCTGACTACATCCGTTGTGGGCCTCCCAATGTAGTCCGACCGAATCCGCTCCGCCTTCTTCCTGAGGTATCTCCTTACCCTTTGCCTGAGTTTCACATCGGCCCGGCAAACCGATAGCCACTTCCGGGAAACATGCGCTGCGCTCAGTAAAGATGCAGAATCCAATTGCCGCAGAATCAACTGCGATATTTTAAGAGGTAACTCATGGACGAAGTCCACATTTGCCGAGCGTGGCGTCCCGATTGCATGTAGCAAGAAACTGAAGGACTCCATGCTAACACGACTGATGCACGTGTGCATATGATCCCCGTGTGCGTATCTGCACGTATTTTATAGGTGGCAAATATCTTGCGGTCCATGTTCCGGATGAGTAGGTTCACCAATGAGCGACAACTCTCTGACTACTTTTTAAGAAATCAGCCCGAAAATCGGAATTCCATGAATCAGGGTTTGCTTCAATTTTGCATACACCGGATCATGATGCACGGTGCGGAATGTGACGATTCTACCAACCACTGTTGGAAAACAGTCACATGACTTCTACGGGTCCTCTGGGGCTCAACTAGGTTCTTCTATTAGGTGGTCCAAAAAGTTCGTTCCGTTTTCGGCGCGGCGACTTATTACCTTCTTACCTGAGTAATAAACCACAGTACATACTCAGGTAAAAATGTACATATTCCAGTACACTTCTAGTTTTGCTTTCGTGCGAATTAGACGTATTTTTTTAAGTTTTTCTGTAATATCTAAACTAAAATCATGACGGACAACAAAATTCATTTTCGACACATCATGTTATAAGAGTTTCGTAAAGGGTATAACGGTTCAGAAACTTCGAGAAATATTTGTGTTGTTTATGGGGAAGGTGCTGTAACAGATCGTACGTGCAGAAAATGGTTTGATCATTTTAGTTAAGGAAATTTTTCATTAGAAGATGACCATCGCGCTGGACGACCACATACTGCTGACAACAGTGCTGTACGTGCAATAGTGGAGCAAAATCGTTGCATTCAAGTGCGTGAAATTCCATCGGAACTTCAAATGAAAAAATCCACCGTGCATGATTGTTTACGGAAGATGGGATTAATATCAAAGTTGTGTGTGCATGGCTCTGTTGAATCGGCATCGAAGTGAATCAATTTTAAAAGGAATGTTACTGGTACTGAGTACCTCCGTACTCTCCTGACATAGCCCCATCAGATTATTATTTATTTCGGTGCATTCAAAATTCGGTTACCGGAAAACAATTTGAAAACTTTGAGGTCCTCCAAACGCACGTGGCGGAGTTGTTTAATAAAAAAAAGGAAAGACTTTTATGCAAAAGGAATTATGAAGCTATCTGAGAAGTGGCAAGAAGTAATTGAAAAGAATGGTGACTATGTATGTAAATAAAATAAATTGTATTTGAAAAAAACGGCGTTTTACTGTAACGGCTGAAACCGGAACGAACTCATTGGACCACCTAATACATTGGTGTTTTTTGCATTTCGTTGGAATGTAAATTATGAAGTTTCACACCGCCCACGACCGAAATATTGTTTTAGGCATCAGGGCGTAGAGTACTTGGTTGGACAGCCGATAGTGCTACTTAACGGGTGTTTGACTCAGTCATTCTTATACTATATTTTAACACTACATTCTCTACGCTTCCCGTGGCACAGTATCGAACACATAGTTTCAGATAGAACAATTAGTTTAAAATGGCACTAAGTTTCGCATCTGGAGTTTCCTCTTTCACAAGGCGACAACTTAGTTTCGTCGAACACATACGGTTTCGAGTAGCATCGCCACAGATTTCAGAGAACAGGCGATTCTCCTGGCACAGTATCGAACACTTTCAGATAGAACAATTAGTTTAAAATGCAACTAAGTTTCGCATCTGGAGTTTCCTCTCTCACAAGGTCGACCACTTAGTTTCGTCGAACACATACGGTTTCGAGTGGTATCGCCACAGGTTTCAGAGAACGGACGCTTCTCCTAACACAGTATCGAACACTTAGTTTCAGATAGCACAATTAATTTGAAATAGAACTAAGTTTCGCATCTGAAGTTTCCTCTCTCACAAGGTCAACCACTTAGTTTCGTCGAACACATACGGTTTCGAGTAGCATCGCCACAGATTTCAGAGAACATGCGCTTCTCCTGGCACAGTATCGAACACTTAGTTTCAGATCGAACAATTAGTTTAAAGTGGAACTAAGTTTCGCATCTGGATATTCCTCTCTCACATGGTCGACTACTTATTTTCGTCGAACACATACGGTTTCGAGTAGCATCGCCACAGATTTCATAGGAGAGGCGCTTCTCCTGGTACAGTATGGAACACTTAGTTACAGATAGAACAATTAGTTTAAAATGGAACTAAGTTTCGCATCTGGAGTTTCCTCTCCCACAAGGTCTACGACTTAGTTTCGTTGAACACATTCGGTTTCGAATGGCATCGGCACAGATTTCAAAGACAGGCGCTTCTCCTGGCACAGTATCGAACACTTATTTCAGACAGAAAAATTAGTTTGAAATGGAACTAAGTTTCGCATCTGGAGTTTCCTCTCTCACAAGGTCGACAACTTAGTTTCCTCGAACACATACGGTTTCGAGTGGCATTGCCACAGATTTCAGGGAACAGGCGCTTCTCCTGGCGCAGTATCGAACACATAGTTTCAGACAGGACAATTAGTTTAAAATGGAAATATGTTTCGCATCTGGAGTTTCCTCTCTCACAAGGTCGACCACTTAGTTTCGTCGAACACATACGGTTTCGAGTTGCATCGCCACAGATTTCAGAGAACAGGCGTTTCTCCTGGCACAGAATCGAACACTTATTTCAGACAGGACAATTAGTTTAAAATGGAAATATGTTTCGCATCTGGAATTTCCTCTCTCACAAGGTCGACCACTTAGTTTCGTCGAACACATACGGTTTCGAGTAGCATCAACACAGATTTCACAGAACAGGCGCTTCTCCGGCCACAGTATCGAACACTTAGTTTCAGATAGAACAATTAGTTTAAAATGGAACAATGTTTCGCATCTGGAGTTTCCTTTCTCACAAGGTCGACCACTTAATTTCGTCGAACACATACGGTTTCGAGTTGCATCGCCACAGATATCAGAGAACAGGCGCTTCTCCTGGCACAGTATGGAACACTTAGTTTCAGATAGAACAATTAGTTTAAAATGGAACTAAGTGTCGCATCTGGATTTTCCTCTCTCACAAGGTCGACCACTTGGTTTCGACGAACACATACGGTGTCGAGTGGCATCGCCACATATTTCAGAGGACAGGCGCTTCTCCTGGCCCAGTATCGAACACATAGTTTCAGATAAAACAATTAGTTTAAAGTGGAACTAAGTTTCGCATCTGGATATTCCTCTCTCACAAGGTCGACTACTTATTTTCGTCGAACACATACGGTTTCGAGTAGCATCGCCACAGATTTCATAGGAGAGGCGCTTCTCCTGGCACAGTATGGAACACTTAGTTACAGATAGAACAATTAGTTTAAAATGGAACTAAGTTTCGCATCTGGAGTTTCCTCTCTCACAAAGTCGACGACTTAGTTTCGTCGAACACATACGGTTTCGAGTGGTATCGCCACAGATTTCGCAGAACGGCGTTTCTCCTGGCACAGTATCGAACACTTAGTTTCAGATAGAACAATTAGTTTTAAATGGATCTCTGTTTCGCTTCTGGAGTTTCCTCTCTCACAAGGTCGACGACTTAGTTTCGTTGAACACATTCGGTTTCGAGTGGCATCGGCACAGATTTCAAAGACAGGCGCTTCTCCTGGCACAGTATCGAACACTTATTTCAGACAGAACAATTTGTTTAAAATGGAACTAAGTTTCGCATCTGGAGTTTCCTCTCTCACAAGGTCGACCACTTGGTTTCGTCGAACACATACGGTTTCGAGTGGCATCGCCACAGATTTCAGAGGACAGGCGCTTCTCCTGGCCCAGTATCGAACACATAGTTTCAGATAGAACAATTAGTTTAAAGTGGAACTAAGTTTCGCATCTGGATATTCCTCTCTCACAAGGTCGACCACTTAGTTTCGCCGAACACATACGGTTTCGAGTAGCATCGCCACAGATTTCAGAGAACAGGCGCTTCTCCTGGCACAGTATCGAACACTTATTTCAGACAGAACAATTAGTTTAAAATGGAAATATGTTTCGCATCTGGATTATCCTCTCTCACAAGGTCAACAACATAGTTTCGTGGAACACATACGGTTTCGAGCGTCATCGGCACACAGTTCAGAGAACAGGGGCTTCTCCTGGCGCAGTATCGAACACATAGTTTCAGATAGAACAATTAGTTTAAAGTGGAACTAAGTTTCGCATCTGGACATTCCTCTCCCACAAGGTCGACTACTTATTTTCGTCGAACACATACGGTTTCGAGTAGCATCGCCACAGATTTCATAGGAGTGGCGCTTCTCCTGGCAAAGTATGGAACACTTAGTTACAGATAGAACAATTAGTTTAAAATGGAACTAAGCTTCGCATCTGGAGTTTCCTCTCTCACAAGGTCGACCACTTGGTTTCGACGAACACATACGGTTTCGAGTGGTATCGCCACAGATTTCGCAGAACGGCGTTTCTCCTGGCACAGTATCGAACACTTAGTTTCAGATAGAACAATTAGTTTTAAATGGAACTATGTTTCGCTTCTGGAGTTTCCTCTCTCACAAGGTCGACGACTTAGTTTCGTTGAACACATTCGGTTTCGAGGGGCATCGCCACAGATTTCAGAGAACAGGCACTTCTCCTGGCACAGTACCGAACACTTAGTTTCAGATAGAACAATTAGTTTAAAATGGAACTAAGTTTCGCATCTGGAGTTTCGTCTCCCACAAGGTCGACCACTTAGTTTCGTCGAACCCTACGTTTTCGAGTGGTATCGCCGCAAATTTCGCCGAACGGGAGCTTCTCCCGGCACAGTACCGACTATTTACTTTCGCCGAACACATACGGTTTCGAGTGGCATCGCCACAGATTTCTGGGAACAGGCGCTTCTCCTGGCACAGAATCGAACACTTGGTTTCAGATAGAACAATTAGTTTAAAATGGTAGTAAGTTTCGCATCTGGAGTTTCCTCTCTCACAAGGTCGACCACTTAGTTTCGTCGAACACATACGGTTTCGAGTAGCATCGCCCCAGATTTCAGAGAGCAGGCGCTTCTCCTGGCACAGTATCGAACACTTAGTTTCAGATAGAACATTTAGTTTAAAATGGAAATATGTTTCGCATTTGGAGTTTAATCCCTCACAAGGTCGACCACTTAGTTACGTCGAACACATACGGTATCGAGTGGCAACGCCACAGATTTCGCAGAACGGCGTTTCTCCTGGCACAGTATCGAACACTTAGTTTCAGATAGAACAATTAGTTTTAAATGGATCTATGTTTCGCTTCTGGAGTTTCCTCTCTCACAAGGTCGACGACTTAGTTTCGTTGAACACATTCGGTTTCGAGTGGCATCGGCACAGATTTCAAAGACAGGCGCTTCTCCTGGCACAGTATCGAACACTTATTTCAGACAGAACAATTTGTTTAAAATGGAACTAAGTTTCGCATCTGGAGTTTCCTCTCTCACAAGGTCGACCACTTGGTTTCGTCGAACACATACGGTTTCGAGTGGCATCGCCACAGATTTCAGAGGACAGGCGCTTCTCCTGGCCCAGTATCGAACACATAGTTTCAGATAGAACAATTAGTTTAAAGTGGAACTAAGTTTCGCATCTGGATATTCCTCTCTCACAAGGTCGACCACTTAGTTTCGCCGAACACATACGGTTTCGAGTAGCATCGCCACAGATTTCAGAGAACAGGCGCTTCTCCTGGCACAGTATCGAACACTTATTTCAGACAGAACAATTAGTTTAAAATGGAAATATGTTTCGCATCTGGAGTATCCTCTCTCACAAGGTCAACAACATAGTTTCGTGGAACACATACGGTTTCGAGCGTCATCGGCAAACAGTTCAGAGAACAGGGGCTTCTCCTGGCGCAGTATCGAACACATAGTTTCAGATAGAACAATTAGTTTAAAGTGGAACTAAGTTTCGCATCTGGATATTCCTCTCTCACAAGGTCGACTACTTATTTTCGTCGAACACATACGGTTTCGAGTAGCATCGCCACAGATTTCATAGGAGAGGCGCTTCTCCTGGCACAGTATGGAACACTTAGTTACAGATAGAACAATTAGTTTAAAATGGAACTAAGCTTCGCATCTGGAGTTTCCTCTCTCACAAGGTCGACCACTTGGTTTCGACGAACACATACGGTTTCGAGTGGTATCGCCACAGATTTCGCAGAACGGCGTTTCTCCTGGCACAGTATCGAACACTTAGTTTCAGATAGAACAATTAGTTTTAAATGGAACTATGTTTCGCTTCTGGAGTTTCCTCTCTCCCAAGGTCGACGACTTAGTTTCGTTGAACACATTCGGTTTCGAAGGGCATCGCCACAGATTTCAGAGAACAGGCGCTTCTCCTGGCACAGTATCGAACACTTAGTTTCAGATAGAACATTTAGTTTAAAATGGAAATATGTTTCGCATTTGGAGTTTAATCCCTCACAAGGTCGACCACTTTGTTTCGTCGAACACATACATTTTCGAGTAGCATCGCCACAGATTTCAGAGAACAGGCGCTTTTCCTGGCACAGTATCGAACATTTAGTTTCAGATAGAACAATTAGTTTAAATTGGAACTAAGTTTCGCATCTGGAGTTTCCTCTCTCACAAGGTCGACCACTTAGTTTCCTCGAACACATACGGTTTCGAGTAGCATCGCCACAGATTTCAGAGAACAGGCGCTCCTCCTGGCACATTATAGAACACTTAGTTTCAGATAGAACAATTAGTTTTAAATTGGAACTAAGTTTCGCATCTGGAGTTTCCTCTCTCACAAGGTCGACCACTTTGTTTCGTCGAACACATACATTTTCGAGTAGCATCGCCACAGATTTCAGAGAACAGGCGCTTTTCCTGGCACAGTATCGAACACTTAGTTTCAGATAGAACAATTAGTTTAAAATGGAACTAAGTTTCGCATCTGGAGTTTCCTCTCCCACAAGGTCGACCACTTAGTTTCCTCGAACACATACGGTTTCGAGTAGCATCGCCACAGATTTCAGAGAACAGGCGCTTCTCCTGGCACATTATCGAACACTTAGTTTCAGATAGAGCAATTAGTTTTAAATGGAACTAAGTTTCGCTTCTGGAGTTTCCTCTCTCACAAGGTCGACCATTTAGATTCGTCGAACACATACGGTTTCGAGTAGCATCGCCACAGATTTCAGAGAACAGGCGCTTTTCCTGGCACAGTATCGAACATTTAGTTTCAGATAGAACAATTAGTTTAAATTGGAACTAAGTTTCGCATCTGGAGTTTCCTCTCTCACAAGGTCGACAACTTTGTGTCGTCGAACACATACATTTTCGAGTAGCATCGCCACAGATTTCAGAGAACAGGCGCTTTTCCTGGCACAGTATCGAACATTTAGTTTCAGATAGAACAATTAGTTTAAATTGGAACTAAGTTTCGCATCTGGAGTTTCCTCTCTCACAAGGTCGACCACTTTGTTTCGTCGAACACATACATTTTCGAGTAGCATCGCCACAGATTTCAGAGAACAGGCGCTTTTCCTGGCACAGTATCGAACATTTAGTTTCAGATAGAACAATTAGTTTAAATTGGAACTAAGTTTCGCATCTGGAGTTTCCTCTCTCACAAGGTCGACCACTTTGTTTCGTCGAACACATACATTTTCGAGTAGCATCGCCACAGATTTCAGAGAACAGGCGCTTTTCCTGGCACAGTATCGAACACTTAGTTTCAGATAGAACAATTAGTTTAAAATGGAACTAAGTTTCGCATCTGGAGTTTCCTCTCCCACAAGGTCGACCACTTAGTTTCCTCGAACACATACGGTTTCGAGTAGCATCGCCACAGATTTCAGAGAACAGGCGCTTCTCCTGGCACATTATCGAACACTTAGTTTCAGATAGAACAATTAGTTTTAAATGGAACTAAGTTTCGCTTCTGGAGTTTCCTCTCTCACAAGGTCGACCATTTAGATTCGTCGAACACATACGGTTTCGAGTAGCATCGCCACAGATTTCAGAGAACAGGCGCTTTTCCTGGCACAGTATCGAACATTTAGTTTCAGATAGAACAATTAGTTTAAATTGGAACTAAGTTTCGCATCTGGAGTTTCCTCTCTCACAAGGTCGACCACTTTGTTTCGTCGAACACATATATTTTCGAGTAGCATCGCCACAGATTTCAGAGAACAGGCGCTTTTCCTGCCACAGTATCGAACATTTAGTTTCAGATAGAACAATTAGTTTAAATTGCAACTAAGTTTCGCATCTGGAGTTTCCTCTCTCACAAGGTCGACCACTTAGTTTCGTTGAACACATACGGTTTCGAGTGGCAACGCCACTGATTTCAGAGAACAGGCGCTTCTCCTGGCACAGTATCGAACATTTTGTTTCAGATAGAACAATTAGTTTAAATTGGAACTAAGTTTCGCATCAGGAGTTTCCTCTCTCACAAGGTCGACCACTTTGTTTCGTCGAACACATATATTTTCGAGTAGCATCGCCACAGATTTCAGAGAACAGGCGCTTTTCCTGGCACAGTATCGAACATTTAGTTTCAGATAGAACAATTAGTTTAAATTGGAACTAAGTTTCGCATCTGGAGTTTCCTCTCTCACAAGGTCGACCACTTTGTTTCGTCGAACACATACATTTTCGAGTAGCATCGCCACAGATTTCAGAGAACAGGCGCTTTTCCTGGCACAGTATCGAACATTTAGTTTCAGATAGAACAATTAGTTTAAATTGTAACTAAGTTTCGCATCTGGAGTTTCCTCTCTCACAAGGTCGACCACTTTGTTTCGTCGAACACATACATTTTCGAGTAGCATCGCCACAGATTTCAGAGAACAGGCGCTTTTCCTGGCACAGTATCGCACACTTAGTTTGAGATAGAACAATTAGTTTAAAATGGAACTAAGTTTCGCATCTGGAGTTTCCTCTCCTACAAGGTCGACCACTTAGTTTCCTCGAACACATACGGTTTCGAGTAGCATCGCCACAGATTTCAGAGAACAGGCGCTTCTCCTGGCACATTATCGAACACTTAGTTTCAGATAGAACAATTAGTTTTAAATGGAACTAACTTTCGCTTCTGGAGTTTCCTCTCTCACAAGGTCGACCATTTAGATTCGTCGAACACATACGGTTTCGAGTAGCATCGCCACAGATTTCAGAGAACAGGCGCTTTTCCTGGCACAGTATCGAACATTTAGTTTCAGATAGAACAATTAGTTTAAAATGGAACTAAGTTTCGCATCTGGAGTTTCCTCTCTCACAAGGTCGACCACTTTGTTTCGTCGAACACATACATTTTCGAGTAGCATCGCCACAGATTTCAGAGAACAGGCGCTTTTCCTGGCACAGTATCGAACATTTAGTTTCAGATAGAACAATTAGTTTAAATTGAAACTAAGTTTCGCATCTGGAGTTTCCTCTCTCACAAGGTGGACCACTTTGTTTCGTCGAACACATACATTTTCGAGTAGCATGGCCACAGATTTCAGAGAACAGGCGCTTTTCCTGGCACAGAATCGAACACTTAGTTTCAGATAGAACAATTAGTTTAAAATGGAACTAAGTTTCGCATCTGGAGTTTCCTCTCCCACAAGGTCGACCACTTAGTTTCCTCGAACACATACGGTTTCGAGTAGCATCGCCACAGATTTCAGAGAACAGGCGCTTCTCCTGGCACATTATCGAACACTTAGTTTCAGATAGAACAATTAGTTTTAAATGGAACTAAGTTTCGCTTCTGGAGTTTCCTCTCTCACAAGGTCGACCATTTAGATTCGTCGAACACATACGGTTTCGAGTAGCATCGCCACAGATTTCAGAGAACAGGCGCTTTTCCTGGCACAGTATCGAACATTTAGTTTCAGGTAGAACAATTAGTTTAAATTGGAACTAAGTTTCGCATCTGGAGTTTCCTCTCTCACAAGGTCGACCACTTTGTTTCGTCGAACACATACATTTTCGAGTAGCATCGCCACAGATTTCAGAGAACAGGCGCTTTTCCTGGCACAGTATCGAACATTTAGTTTCAGATAGAACAATTAGTTTAAATTGGAACTAAGTTTCGCATCTGGAGTTTCCTCTCTCACAAGGTCGACCACTTTGTTTCGTCGAACACATACATTTTCGAGTAGCATCGCCACAGATTTCAGAGAACAGGCGCTTTTCCTGGCACAGTATCGAACATTTAGTTTCAGATAGAACAATTAGTTTAAATTGAAACTAAGTTTCGCATCTGGAGTTTCCTCTCTCACAAGGTCGACCACTTTGTTTCGTCGAACACATACATTTTCGAGTAGCATCGCCACAGATTTCAGAGAACAGGCGCTTTTCCTGGCACAGTATCGAACACTTAGTTTCAGATAGAACAATTAGTTTAAAATGGAACTAAGTTTCGCATCTGGAGTTTCCTCTCCCACAAGGTCGACCACTTAGTTTCCTCGAACACATACGGTTTCGAGTAGCATCGCCACAGATTTCAGAGAACAGGCGCTTCTCCTGGCACATTATCGAACACTTAGTTTCAGATAGAACAATTAGTTTAAATTGGAACTAAGTTTCGCATCTGGAGTTTCCTCTCCCACAAGGTCGACCACTTAGTTTCCTCGAACACATACGGTTTCGAGTAGCATCGCCACAGATTTCAGAGAACAGGCGCTTCTCCTGGCACATTATCGAACACTTAGTTTCAGATAGAACAATTAGTTTTAAATGGAACTAAGTTTCGCATCTGGAGTTTCCTCTCTCACAAGGTCGACCATTTAGATTCGTCGAACACATACGGTTTCGAGTAGCATCGCCACAGATTTCAGAGAACAGGCGCTTTTCCTGGCACAGTATCGAACATTTAGTTTCAGATAGAACAATTAGTTTAAATTGGAACTAAGTTTCGCATCTGGAGTTTCCTCTCTCACAAGGTCGACCACTTTGTTTCGTCGAACACATACATTTTCGAGTAGCATCGCCACAGATTTCAGAGAACAGGCGCTTCTCCTGGCACAGTATCGAACACTTATTTTGAGATAGAACAATCAGTTTAAAATGGAACTAAGTTTCGCATCTGGAGTTTCCTCTCTCACAAGGTCGACCACTTTGTTTCGTCGAACACATACATTTTCGAGTAGCATCGCCATAGATTTCAGAGAACAGGCGCTTTTCCTGGCACAGTATCGAACATTTAGTTTCAGATAGAACAATTTGTTTAAATTGGAACTAAGTTTCGCATCTGGAGTTTCCTCTCTCACAAGGTCGACCACTTTGTTTCGTCGAACACATACATTTTCGGGTAGCATCGCCACAGATTTCAGAGAACAGGCGCTTTTCCTGGCACAGTATCGAACATTTAGTTTCAGGTAGAACAATTAGTTTAAATTGGAACTAAGTTTCGCATCTGGAGTTTCCTCTCTCACAAGGTCGACCACTTTGTTTCGTCGAACACATACATTTTCAAGTAGCATCGCCACAGATTTCAGAGAACAGGCGCTTTTCCTGGCACAGTATCGAACATTTAGTTTCAGATAGAACAATTAGTTTAAATTGGAACTAAGTTTCGCATCTGGAGTTTCCTCTCTCACAAGGTCGACCACTTTGTTTCGTCGAACACATACATTTTCGAGTAGCATCGCCACAGATTTCAGAGAACAGGCGCTTTTCCTGGCACAGTATCGAACATTTAGTTTCAGATAGAACAATTAGTTTAAATTGAAACTAAGTTTCGCATCTGGAGTTTCCTCTCTCACAAGGTCGACCACTTTGTTTCGTCGAACACATACATTTTCGAGTAGCATCGCCACAGATTTCAGAGAACAGGCGCTTTTCCTGGCACAGTATCGAACACTTAGTTTCAGATAGAACAATTAGTTTAAAATGGAACTAAGTTTCGCATCTGGAGTTTCCTCTCCCACAAGGTCGACCACTTAGTTTCCTCGAACACATACGGTTTCGAGTAGCATCGCCACAGATTTCAGAGAACAGGTGCTTCTCCTGGCACATTATCGAACACTTAGTTTCAGATAGAACAATTAGTTTAAATTGGAACTAAGTTTCGCATCTGGAGTTTCCTCTCCCACAAGGTCGACCACTTAGTTTCCTCGAACACATACGGTTTCGAGTAGCATCGCCACAGATTTCAGAGAACAGGCGCTTCTCCTGGCACATTATCGAACACTTAGTTTCAGATAGAACAATTAGTTTTAAATGGAACTAAGTTTCGCATCTGGAGTTTCCTCTCTCACAAGGTCGACCATTTAGATTCGTCGAACACATACGGTTTCGAGTAGTATCGCCACAGATTTCAGAGAACAGGCGCTTTTCCTGGCACAGTATCGAACATTTAGTTTCAGATAGAACAATTAGTTTAAATTGGAACTAAGTTTCGCATCTGGAGTTTCCTCTCTCACAAGGTCGACCACTTTGTTTCGTCGAACACATACATTTTCGAGTAGCATCGCCACAGATTTCAGAGAACAGGCGCTTCTCCTGGCACAGTATCGAACACTTATTTTGAGATAGAACAATCAGTTTAAAATGGAACTAAGTTTCGCATCTGGAGTTTCCTCTCTCACAAGGTCGACCACTTTGTTTCGTCGAACACATACATTTTCGAGTAGCATCGCCATAGATTTCAGAGAACAGGCGCTTTTCCTGGCACAGTATCGAACATTTAGTTTCAGATAGAACAATTTGTTTAAATTGGAACTAAGTTTCGCATCTGGAGTTTCCTCTCTCACAAGGTCGACCACTTTGTTTCGTCGAACACATACATTTTCGGGTAGCATCGCCACAGATTTCAGAGAACAGGCGCTTTTCCTGGCACATTATCGAACACTTAGTTTCAGATAGAACAATTAGTTTTAAATGGAACTAAGTTTCGCTTCTGGAGTTTCCTCTCTCACAAGGTCGACCATTTAGATTCGTCGAACACATAGGGTTTCGAGTAGCATCGCCACAGATTTCAGAGAACAGGCGCTTTTCCTGGCACAGTATCGAACATTTAGTTTCAGATAGAACAATTAGTTTAAATTGGAACTAAGTTTCGCATCTGGAGTTTCCTCTCTCACAAGGTCGACCACTTTGTTTCGTCGAACACATACATTTTCGAGTAGCATCGCCACAGATTTCAGAGAACAGGCGCTTTTCCTGGCACAGTATCGAACATTTAGTTTCAGATAGAACAATTAGTTTAAATTGGAACTAAGTTTCGCATCTGGAGTTTCCTCTCTCACAAGGTCGACCACTTTGTTTCGTCGAACACATACATTTTCGAGTAGCATCGCCACAGATTTCAGAGAACAGGCGCTTTTCCTGGCACAGTATCGAACACTTAGTTTCAGATAGAACAATTAGTTTAAAATGGAACTAAGTTTCGCATCTGGAGTTTCCTCTCCCACAAGGTCGACCACTTAGTTTCCTCGAACACATACGGTTTCGAGTAGCATCGCCACAGATTTCAGAGAACAGGCGCTTCTCCTGGCACATTATCGAACACTTAGTTTCAGATAGAACAATTAGTTTTACTTGGAACTAAGTTTCGCTTCTGGAGTTTCCTCTCTCACAAGGTCGACCATTTAGATTCGTCGAACACATACGGTTTCGAGTAGCATCGCCACAGATTTCAGAGAACAGGCGCTTTTCCTGGCACATTATCGAACACTTAGTTTCAGATAGAACAATTAGTTTTAAATGGAACTAAGTTTCGCTTCTGGAGTTTCCTCTCTCACAAGGTCGACCATTTAGATTCGTCGAACACATACGGTTTCGAGTAGCATCGCCACAGATTTCAGAGAACAGGCGCTTTTCCTGGCACAGTATCGAACATTTAGTTTCAGATAGAACAATTAGTTTAAATTGGAACTAAGTTTCGCATCTGGAGTTTCCTCTCTCACAAGGTCGACCACTTTGTTTCGTCGAACACATATATTTTCGAGTAGCATCGCCACAGATTTCAGAGAACAGGCGCTTTTCCTGCCACAGTATCGAACATTTAGTTTCAGATAGAACAATTAGTTTAAATTGCAACTAAGTTTCGCATCTGGAGTTTCCTCTGTCACAAGGTCGACCACTTTGCTTCGTCGAACACATACATTTTCGAGTAGCATCGCCACAGATTTCAGAGAACAGGCGCTTCTCCTGGCACAGTATCGAACATTTTGTTTCAGATAGAACAATTTCCTCTCCTACAAGGTCGACCACTTAGTTTCCTCGAACACATACGGTTTCGAGTAGCATCGCCACAGATTTCAGAGAACAGGCGCTTCTCCTGGCACATTATCGAACACTTAGTTTCAGATAGAACAATTAGTTTTAAATGGAACTAAGTTTCGCTTCTGGAGTTTCCTCTCTCACAAGGTCGACCATTTAGATTCGTCGAACACATACGGTTTCGAGTAGCATCGCCACAGATTTCAGAGAACAGGCGCTTTTCCTGGCACAGTATCGAACATTTAGTTTCAGATAGAACAATTAGTTTAAAATGGAACTAAGTTTCGCATCTGGAGTTTCCTCTCTCACAAGGTCGAGCACTTTGTTTCGTCGAACACATACATTTTCGAGTAGCATCGCCACAGATTTCAGAGAACAGGCGCTTTTCCTGGCACAGTATCGAACATTTAGTTTCAGATAGAACAATTAGTTTAAATTGAAACTAAGTTTCGCATCTGGAGTTTCCTCTCTCACAAGGTGGACCACTTTGTTTCGTCGAACACATACATTTTCGAGTAGCATGGCCACAGATTTCAGAGAACAGGCGCTTTTCCTGGCACAGAATCGAACACTTAGTTTCAGATAGAACAATTAGTTTAAAATGGAACTAAGTTTCGCATCTGGAGTTTCCTCTCCCACAAGGTCGACCACTTAGTTTCCTCGAACACATACGGTTTCGAGTAGCATCGCCACAGATTTCAGAGAACAGGCGCTTCTCCTGGCACATTATCGCACACTTAGTTTCAGATAGAACAATTAGTTTTAAATGGAACTAAGTTTCGCTTCTGGAGTTTCCTCTCTCACAAGGTCGACCATTTAGATTCGTCGAACACATACGGTTTCGAGTAGCATCGCCACAGATTTCAGAGAACAGGCGCTTTTCCTGGCACAGTATCGAACATTTAGTTTCAGGTAGAACAATTAGTTTAAATTGGAACTAAGTTTCGCATCTGGAGTTTCCTCTCTCACAAGGTCGACCACTTTGTTTCGTCGAACACATACATTTTCGAGTAGCATCGCCACAGATTTCAGAGAACAGGCGCTTTTCCTGGCACAGTATCGAACATTTAGTTTCAGATAGAACAATTAGTTTAAATTGGAACTAAGTTTCGCATCTGGAGTTTCCTCTCTCACAAGGTCGACCACTTTGTTTCGTCGAACACATACATTTTCGAGTAGCATCGCCACAGATTTCAGAGAACAGGCGCTTTTCCTGGCACAGTATCGAACATTTAGTTTCAGATAGAACAATTAGTTCCAATTTAAACTAATTTTCGCATCTGGAGTTTCCTCTCTCACAAGGTCGACCACTTTGTTTCGTCGAACACATACATTTTCGAGTAGCATCGCCACAGATTTCAGAGAACAGACGCTTTTCCTGGCACAGTATCGAACATTTAGTTTCAGATAGAACAATTAGTTTAAATTGGAACTAAGTTTCGCATCTGGAGTTTCCTCTCTCACAAGGTCGACCACTTTGTTTCGTCGAACACATACATTTTCGAGTAGCATCGCCACAGATTTCAGAGAACAGGCGCTTTTCCTGGCACAGTATCGAACATTTAGTTTCAGATAGAACAATTAGTTTAAATTGAAACTAAGTTTCGCATCTGGAGTTTCCTCTCTCAGAAGGTCGACGACTTAGTTTCGTCGAGCACATACGGTTTCGAGTGGCATCGCCACAGATTTCAGAGAGCAGGCGCTTCTCCTGGCACAGTATCGAACATTTAGTTTCAGATAGAACAATTAGTTTAAATTGGAACTAAGTTTCGCATCTGGAGTTTCCTCTCTCACAAGGTCGACCACTTTGTTTCGTCGAACACATACATTTTCGAGTAGCATCGCCACAGATTTCAGAGAACAGGCGCTTTTCCTGGCACAGTATCGAACATTTAGTTTCAGATAGAACAATTAGTTTAAATTGAAACTAAGTTTCGCATCTGGAGTTTCCTCTCTCACAAGGTCGACCACTTTCTTTCGTCGAACACATACATTTTCGAGTAGCATCGCCACAGATTTCAGAGAACAGGCGCTTTTCCTGGCACAGTATCGAACACTTAGTTTCAGATAGAACAATTAGTTTAAATTGGAACTAAGTTTCGCATCTGGAGTTTCCTCTCTCACAAGGTCGACCACTTTGTTTCGTCGAACACATACATTTTCGAGTAGCATCGCCACAGATTTCAGAGAACAGGCGCTTTTCCTGGCACAGTATCGAACACTTATTTTGAGATAGAACAATCAGTTTAAAATGGAACTAAGTTTCGCATCTGGAGTTTCCTCTCTCACAAGGTCGACCACTTTGTTTCGTCGAACACATACATTTTCGAGTAGCATCGCCACAGATTTCAGAGAACAGGCGCTTTTCCTGGCACAGTATCGAACACTTAGTTTCAGATAGAACAATTAGTTTAAAATGGAACTAAGTTTCGCATCTGGAGTTTCCTCTCCCACAAGGTCGACCACTTAGTTTCCTCGAACACATACGGTTTCGAGTACCATCGCCACAGATTTCAGAGAACAGGCGCTTCTCCTGGCACATTATCGAACACTTAGTTTCAGATAGAACAATTAGTTTTAAATGGAACTAAGTTTCGCTTCTGGAATTTCCTCTCTCACAAGGTCGACCATTTAGATTCGTCGAACACATACGGTTTCGAGTAGCATCGCCACAGATTTCAGAGAACAGGCGCTTTTCCTGGCACAGTATCGAACATTTAGTTTCAGATAGAACAATTAGTTTAAATTGGAACTAAGTTTCGCATCTGGAGTTTCCTCTCTCACAAGGTCGACCACTTTGTTTCGTCGAACACATACATTTTCGAGTAGCATCGCCACAGATTTCAGAGAACAGGCGCTTCTCCTGGCACAGTATCGAACACTTATTTTGAGATAGAACAATCAGTTTAAAATGGAACTAAGTTTCGCATCTGGAGTTTCCTCTCTCACAAGGTCGACCACTTTGTTTCGTCGACCACATACATTTTCGAGTAGCATCGCCATAGATTTCAGAGAACAGGCGCTTTTCCTGGCACAGTATCGAACATTTAGTTTCAGATAGAACAATTTGTTTAAATTGGAACTAAGTTTCGCATCTGGAGTTTCCTCTCTCACAAGGTCGACCACTTTGTTTCGTCGAACACATACATTTTCGAGTAGCATCGCCACAGATTTCAGAGAACAGGCGCTTTTCCTGGCACAGTATCGAACATTTAGTTTCAGATAGAACAATTAGTTTAAATTGGAACTAAGTTTCGCATCTGGAGTTTCCTCTCTCACAAGGTCGACCACTTTGTTTCGTCGAACACATACGTTTTCGAGTGGCATCGCCACAGATTTCAGAGAACAGGCGCTTCTCCTGGCACAGTATCGAACACATAGTTTCAGTTGGAACATTTAGTTTAAAATTGAACTATGGTTCGCATCTGGAGTTTCCTCTCTCACAAGGTCGACCACTTACTTTCGCCGAACGCATACGTTTTCGAGTAGCATCGCCACAGATTTCAGAGAACAGGCGCTTCTGCTGGCACAGTATCGAACACTTAGTTTCAGATAGAACAATTAGTTTAAAATGGCACTAAATTTCGCTTCTGGAGTTTCATCTCTCACAAGGTCGACCACTCAGTTTCGTCGAACATATACCGTTTCGAGTGGTATCGCCACAGGTTTCACAGAACGGGCGCTTCTCCTGGCACAGTATCGAACACTTAGTTTCAGTTAGAACAATTATTTTAAAATGGAACTAAGCTTCGCATCTGAAGTTTCCTCTCTCACAACGTCGGCCACTTAGTTTCGTCGAACACATACGGTTTCGAGTGGCATCGCCACAGATTTCAGAGAACAGGCGCTTCTGCTGGCACAGTATCGAACATTTAGTTTCAGATGGAACTTTTAATTTAAAATTGAACTATGTTTCGCATCTGGAGTTTCCTCTCTCACAAGGTCGACCACTTAGTTTCGCCGAACGCATACGGTTTCGAGTGGCATCGCCACAGATTTCAGAGAACAGGCGCTTCTGCTGGCACAGTATCGAACACTTAGTTTCAGATAGAACAATTAGTTTAAAATGGCACTAAGTTTTCCGTCTGGAGTTTCCTCTCTCACAATGTCGACCACTCAGTTTCGTCGAACACATACCGTTTCGAGTGGTATCGCCACAGGTTTCACAGAACGGGCGCTTCTCCTGGCACAGTATCGAACACTTAGTTTCAGATAGAACAATTAGTTTAAAATTTTACTAAATTTCGCATCTGGAGTTTCTTCAATCACAAGGTCGACCACTTAGTTTCGACGAACACATACGGTTTCGAGTAGCATCGCCACATATTTCAGAGGCCAGGCGCTTCTTCTGGCACAGTATCGAACACATAGTTTCAGATAGAACAATTAGTTTAAAATGGAACTAAGTTTCGCATCTGGAGTTTCCTCTCTCACAAGGTCGACCACTTAGTTTCGTCGAACACATACGGTTTCCAGTAGCATCGCCACAGATTTCAGAGAACAGGCGTTTCTCCTTTCACAGTATCGGACACTTAGTTTCAGATAGAACAATTAGTTTAAAATGGAACTATGTTTCGCATCTGGAGTTTCTTCCCTCACAAGGCGACCACTTAATTTCGTCGAACACTGTGCCAGGAGAAGCGCCTGTTCTCTGAAATCTGTGGCGATGCCACTCGAAACCGTGTGTGTTCGACCAAACTAAGTTGTCGATACTGTGCCAGGAGGAACGCCCGTTCGGCGAAATCTGTGGCCGTGCCACTCGAAACCGAATGTGTTCGACGAAACTAAGTGGTCGACCTTGTGGGAGAGTAAACTCCAGATTCGAAGCTTATTTCCATTTTAAACTAATTGTTCTATCTGAAGCTAGGTGTTCGATACTGTGCCAGGGTAAGCCTCTGTTCTCTGAAATCTGTCGCGACGCTACTCGAAACCGTATGTGTTCGACGAAACTAAGTGGCCGACCTTCTGAGAGAGGAAACTCCAGATGCGAAACTTAGTTCCATTTAAAAATAATTGTTCTATCTGAAAGTGTTCGATACTGTGCCAGGAGAAGCGCCTGTTCTCTGAAACTTGTGGCGATGCCCCTCGAAACCGTATGTGTCGATGAAACTAAGTCGCCGACCTTGTGAGAGTGGAAACTCCAAATGCGAAACTTAGTTCCATTTTACACTAATTTTTCTATCTGAGACTAAGTGTTCGATACTGTGCCAGGAGAAGCGCCTGTTTTCTGAAATCAGTGGCGATGCCACTTGAAACCGTATGTGTTCGACGTAACAAAGTGGTCGACCTTGTGAGGGAGGAAACTCCAAATGCGAAACATATTTCCATTTTAAACTAAATGTTCTATCATAAACTAAGTGTTCGATAATGTGCCAGGAGAAGCGCCAGTTCTCTGAAAGCTGTGGCGATGCTACTCGAAACCGTATGTGTTCGACGAAACTAAGTGGTCGACATGGTGAGAGAGGAAACTCCAGATGCGGAGATTAGTTCCATTTTAAACTAATTGTTCTATCTGATACTCAGTGTTCGATACTATGCCAGAAGTAGCGCCTGTTCTCTGAAATCTGTGGCGATGCCACTCGAAACCGTATGTCTTCGACGAAACTAAGTGGTCGACCTTGTGAGAGAGGAAACTCCAGATGCGAAACTTACTACCATTTTAAACTAATTGTTCTATGTGAAACCAAGTGTTCGATAATGTGCCAGGAGAAGCGCCAGTTCTCTGAAAGCTGTGGCGATGCTACTCGAAACCGTATGTGTTCGACGAAACTAAGTGGTCGACATGGTGAGAGAGGAAACTCCAGATGCGGAGATTAGTTCCATTTTAAACTAATTGTTCTATCTGATACTCAGTGTTCGATACTATGCCAGAAGAAGCGCCTGTTCTCTGAAATCTGTGGCGATGCCACTCGAAACCGTATGTGTTCGATGAAACTAAGTGGTCGACCTTGTGAGAGAGGAAACTCCAGATGCGAAACTTACTACCATTTTAAACTAATTGTTCTATGTGAAACCAAGTGTTCGATAATGTGCCAGGAGAAGCGCCAGTTCTCTGAAAGCTGTGGCGATGCTACTCGAAACCGTATGTGTTCGACGAAACTAAGTGGTCGACATGGTGAGAGAGGAAACTCCAGATGCGGAGATTAGTTCCATTTTAAACTAATTGTTCTATCTGATACTCAGTGTTCGATACTGTGCCAGGAGAAGCGCCTATTCTCTGAAATCTGTGGCGATGCTACTCGAAACCGTATGTGTTCGAGGAAACTAAGTGGTCGACCTTGTGGGAGAGGAAACTCCAGATGCGAAACTTAGTTCCATTTTAAGCTGATTGTTCTATCTGAAACCATGTGTTCGATACTGTGCCAGGAAAAGCGCCTGTTCTCTGAAATCTGTGGCGATGCTACTCGAAGATGTATGTGTTCGACGAAACAAAGTGGTCGACCTTGTGAGAGAGGAAACTCCAGATGCGAAACTTAGTTCCATTTTAAACTAATTGTTCTATCTGAAACTAAGTGTTCGATACTGTGCCAGGAAAAGCGCCTGTTCTCTGAAATCTGTGGCGATGCTACTCGAAAATGTATGTGTTCGGCGAAACGAAGTGGTCGACCTTGTGAGAGAGGAAACTCCAGATGCGAAACTTAGTTCCATTTTAACCTAATTGTTCTATCTGTAACTAAGTGTTCGATACAGCGCCAGGAGAAGCGCCTGTTCTCTGAAATCGGTGGCGATGATACTCGAAACCGTATGTGTTCGACGAATCTGAATGTTCGACCTTGTGAGAGAGGAAACTCCAGATGCGAAACTTAGTTCCATTATAAACTAACTGTTCTATCTGAAACTATGTGTTCGATACTGTGCCAGGAGAAGCGCCTGTTCTCTGAAATCTGTGGCGATGCCCCTCGAAACCGTATGTGACGACGAAACTAAGTCGCCGACATTGTGAGAGTGGAAACTCCAAATGCGAAACTTAGTTCCATTTTACACTAATTTTTCTATCTGAGACTAAGTGTTCGATACTGTGCCAGGAGAAGCGCCTGTTTTCTGAAATCAGTGGCGATGCCACTTGAAACCGTATGTGTTCGACGAAACTAAGTGGTCGACCTTGTGAAAGAGGAAACTCCAAATGCGAAACTTAGTTCCATTTTAAACAAATTTTTCTATCTGAGACTAAGTGTTCGATACTGTGCCAGGAGAAGCGCCTGTTCTCTGAGATCAGTGGCGATGCTACTCCAAACCGTATGTGTTCGACGAAACTAAGTGGTCGACCTTGTGATAGAGGAAACTCCAGATGCGAAACTTAGTTCCATTTTAAACTAATTCTTCTATCTGAAACTAAGTGTTCGATACTGTGCCAGGAAAAGCGCCTGTTCTCTGAAATCTGTGGCGATGCTACTCGAAAATGTATGTGCTCGACGAAACAAAGTGGTCGACCTTGTGAGAGAGGAAACTCCAGATGCGAAACTTAGTTCCATTTTAAACTAATTGTTCTATCTGAAACTAAGTGTTCGATAATGTGCCAGGAGAAGCGCCTGTTCTCTGAAATCTGTGGCGATGCTACTCGAAACCGTATGTGTTCAAGGAAACTAAGTTGTCGACCTTGTGGGAGAGGAAACTCCAGATGCGAAACTTAGTTCCATTTTAAACTGATTGTTCTATCTGAAACTAAGTGTTCGATACTGTGCCAGGAAAAGCGCCTGTTCTCTGAAATCTGTGGCAATGCTACTCGAAAATGTATGTGTTCGGCGAAACGAAGTGGTCGACCTTGTGAGAGAGGAAACTCCAGATGCGAAACTTAGTTCCATTTTAAACTAATTGTTCTATCTGAAACTAAGTGTTCGATACTGTGCCAGGAAAAGCGCCTGTTCTCTGAAATCTGTGGCAATGCTACTCGAAAATGTATGTGTTCGGCGAAACGAAGTGGTCGACCTTGTGAGAGACGAAACTCCAGATGCGAAACTTAGTTCCATTTTAACCTAATTGTTCTATCTGTAACTAAGTGTTCGATACAGCGCCAGGAGAAGCGCCTGTTCTCTGAAATCTGTGGCGATGCTACTCGAAACCGTATGTGTTCGACGAAACTAAATGGTCGACCTTGTGAGAGAGGAAACTCCAGAAGCGAAACTTAGTTCCATTTAAAACTAAGTTTTCCATCTGAAACTAAGTGTTCGATACAGTGCCAGAAGACGCGCCTGTTCTCTGAAATCTGTCGCGATGCTACTCGAAACCGTATGTCTCCGACGAAACTAAGTGGTCGATCTTGTGAGAGAGGAAACTCCAAATGCGAAACTTAGTTCCATTTTAAACTAATTTTTCTATCTGATAGTAAGTGTTCGATACTGTGCCAGGAGAAGCGCCTGTTCTCTGAAATGTGTGGCGATGCCACTCGAAACCGTATGTGTTCGAGGAAACTAAGTGGTTGATCTTGTGAGAGAGGATACTCCAGATGCGAAATATAGATCCATTTTACACTAATTGTTCTGTCTGAAATAAGTGTTCGATACTGTGCCAGGAGAAGCGCCTGTTCTCTGAAATCTGTGGCGATGCTACTCGAAACCGTATGTGTTCGAGGAAACTAAGTGGTCGACCTTGTGGGAGAGGAAACTCCAGATGCGAAACTTAGTTCCATTTTAAACTGATTGTTCTATCTGATACTAAGTGTCCGATACTGTGCCAGGAGAAGCGTCTGTTCTCTGAAATCGGTGGCGATGCTACTCGAAACCGTATGTGTTCGACGAAACTAAATGGTCGACCTTGTGAGAGAGGAAACTCCAGAAGCGAAACTTAGTTCCATTTAAAACTAAGTGTTCCATCTGAAACTAAGTGTTCGATACAGTGCCAGAAGACGCGCCTGTTCTCTGAAATCTGTCGCGATGCTACTCGAAACCGTATGTCTCCGACGAAACTAAGTGGTCGATCTTGTGAGAGAGGAAACTCCAAATGCGAAACTTAGTTCCTTTTTAAACTAATTTTTCTATCTGATAGTAAGTGTTCGATACTGTGCCAGGAGAAGCGTCTGTTCTCTGAAATCGGTGGCGATGCTACTCGAAACCGTATGTGTTCGACGAAACTAAATGGTCGACCTTGTGAGAGAGGAAACTCCAGAAGCGAAACTTAGTTCCATTTAAAACTAAGTGTTCCATCTGAAACTAAGTGTTCGATACAGTGCCAGAAGACGCGCCTGTTCTCTGAAATCTGTCGCGATGCTACTCGAAACCGTATGTCTCCGACGAAACTAAGTGGTCGATCTTGTGAGAGAGGAAACTCCAAATGCGAAACTTAGTTCCATTTTAAACTAATTTTTCTATCTGATAGTAAGTGTTCGATACTGTGCCAGGAGAAGCGCCTGTTCTCTGAAATCTGTGGCGATGCTACTCGAAACCGTATGTGTTCGAGGAAACTAAGTGGTCGACCTTGTGGGAGAGGAAACTCCAGATGCGAAACTTAGTTCCATTTTAAACTGATTGTTCTATCTGATACTAAGTGTCCGATACTGTGCCAGGAGAAGCGTCTGTTCTCTGAAATCGGTGGCGATGCTACTCGAAACCGTATGTGTTCGACGAAACTAAATGGTCGACCTTGTGAGAGAGGAAACTCCAGAAGCGAAACTTAGTTCCATTTAAAACTAAGTGTTCCATCTGAAACTAAGTGTTCGATACAGTGCCAGAAGACGCGCCTGTTCTCTGAAATCTGTCGCGATGCTACTCGAAACCGTATGTCTCCGACGAAACTAAGTGGTCGATCTTGTGAGAGAGGAAACTCCAAATGCGAAACTTAGTTCCATTTTAAACTAATTTTTCTATCTGATAGTAAGTGTTCGATACTGTGCCAGGAGAAGCGCCTGTTCTCTGAAATGTGTGGCGATGCCACTCGAAACCGTATGTGTTCGAGGAAACTAAGTGGTTGATCTTGTGAGAGAGGATACTCCAGATGCGGAATATAGATCCATTTTACACTAATTGTTCTGTCTGAAATAAGTGTTCGATAATGTGCCAGGAGAAGCGCATGTTCTCTGAAATCTGTGGCGATGCTACACGAAACCGTATGTGTTCGAGGAAACTAAGTGGTCGACCTTGTGGGAGAGGAAACTCCAGATGCGAAACTTAGTTCCATTTTAAACTGATTGTTCTATCTGATACTAAGTGTCCGATACTGTGCCAGGAGAAGCGTCTGTTCTCTGAAATCGGTGGCGATGCTACTCGAAACCGTATGTGTTCGACGAAACTAAATGGTCGACCTTGTGAGAGAGGAAACTCCAGAAGCGAAACTTAGTTCCATTTAAAACTAAGTGTTCCATCTGAAACTAAGTGTTCGATACAGTGCCAGAAGACGCGCCTGTTCTCTGAAATCTGTCGCGATGCTACTCGAAACCGTATGTCTCCGACGAAACTAAGTGGTCGATCTTGTGAGAGAGGAAACTCCAAATGCGAAACTTAGTTCCTTTTTAAACTAATTTTTCTATCTGATAGTAAGTGTTCGATACTCTGCCAGGAGAAGCGTCTGTTCTCTGAAATCGGTGGCGATGCTACTCGAAACCGTATGTGTTCGACGAAACTAAATGGTCGACCTTGTGAGAGAGGAAACTCCAGAAGCGAAACTTAGTTCCATTTAAAACTAAGTGTTCCATCTGAAACTAAGTGTTCGATACAGTGCCAGAAGACGCGCCTGTTCTCTGAAATCTGTCGCGATGCTACTCGAAACCGTATGTCTCCGACGAAAATAAGTGGTCGATCTTGTGAGAGAGGAAACTCCAAATGCGAAATTTAGTTCCATTTTAAACTAATTTTTCTATCTGATAGTAAGTGTTCGATACTGTGCCAGGAGAAGCGCCTGTTCTCTGAAATGTGTGGCGATGCCACTCGAAACCGTATGTGTTCGAGGAAACTAAGTGGTTGATCTTGTGAGAGAGGATACTCCAGATGCGAAATATAGATCCATTTTACACTAATTGTTCTGTCTGAAATAAGTGTTCGATACTGTGCCAGGAGAAGCGCCTGTTCTCTGAAATCTGTGGCGATGCTACTCGAAACCGTATGTGTTCGAGGAAACTAAGTGGTCGACCTTGTGGGAGAGGAAACTCCAGATGCGAAACTTAGTTCCATTTTAAACTGATTGTTCTATCTGATACTAAGTGTCCGATACTGTGCCAGGAGAAGCGTCTGTTCTCTGAAATCGGTGGCGATGCTACTCGAAACCGTATGTGTTCGACGAAACTAAATGGTCGACCTTGTGAGAGAGGAAACTCCAGAAGCGAAACTTAGTTCCATTTAAAACTAATTGTTCCATCTGAAACTAAGTATTCAATACTCTGCCAGTAGAAGCGCCTGTTCTCTGAAACCTGTGGCGTTGCTACTCGAAGCCGAATGTGTTCGACTAAAGTAAGTGGTAGACCGTGTGAGAGGGGAAACTCCAAATGCGAAACATAGTTCCATTTTAATCTTATTGTTCTACCTGAAACTAAGTGTTCGATACTGTGCCAGGAGAAGCGCCAGTTCTCTGAAACCTGTGGCGATTCCACTCGAAACCGTATGTCTTTGACGAAACTAAGTGGTCCACCTTGTGAGAGAGGAAACTCCAGAAGTGAAATTTAGTTTCATTTAAAACTAACTGTTCTATCTGAAACCAAGTGTTCGATAATGTGCCAGGAGAAGCGCCAGTTCTCTGAAATCTGTGGCGATACAACTCGAAACCGTATGTGTTCGAGGAAACTAAGTGGTCGACCTTGTGGGACAGGAAACTCCAGATGCGAAACTCAGTTCCATTTTAAACTAATTCTTCTATCTGAAACTATGTGTTCGACACTGTGCCAGGAGAAGCGCCTGTTCTCTGAAATGTGTAGCGATGCCACTCGAAACCGTATGTGTTCGACGGACCTAATTGGTTGACCTTGTGAGAGCGGATACTCCAGATGCGAAACATAGTTCCATTTTAAACTAATCGTTCTGTCTGAAAAAAGTATTCGATACTGTGCCAGGAGAAGCGCCTGCTCTCTGAAAACTGTGGCGATGCTAATCGAAACCGTATGTGTTCGACGAAACTAAGTGGTCGACCGTGTGAGAGAGGAAACACCAGATGCGAAACTTACTTCCATTTTAAACTAATTGTTCTATCTGAAACTATGTGTTCGATACTGTGCCAGGAGAAGCGTCTGTTCTCTGGAATCGGTGGCGATGCTACTCGAAACCGTATGTGTTCGACGAAACTAAGTAGTCGACCTTGTGAGAGAGGAATCTCCAGATGCGAAACTTATTTCCATTTTAAAATAATTGTTCTATCTGAAACTAAGTGTTCGATACTGTGCCAGGAGAAGCGCCTGTTCTCTAAAATCTGTGGCGATGCCCCTCGAAACCGTATGTGTTCGAGGAAACTAAGTGGTCGACCTTGTGAGAGAGGAACCTCCTGATGCGAAACTTAGTTCCATTTTAAACTAATTGTTCTATCTGAAACTATGTGTTCGATAATGTGCCAGGCGAAACGCCGTTCTCCGAAATCTGTGGCGATTCCACTCGAAACTGTATGTGTTCGACGAAACTTTGTGGTCGACCTTGTGAGAGAGAAAACTCCAGATGCGAAACTTAGTTCCATTTTAAACTAATCGTTCTATCTGAAACTAAGTGATCGATACTGTGCCAGGGGAAGCGCCTGTTCTCTGAAATCTGTGGCGATGCTACTCGAAACTGTATTTGTTCGACGAAACTAAGTGGTCGACCTTGTGAGAGAGGAAACTCCAGCAGCGAAACTTAGTTCCTCTTTGAACTAATTGTTCTATCTGAAACTAAGTATTCGATACTGTGCGAGTAGAAGCGTCTGTTCTCTGAAATCTGTGGCGATGCCACTCGAAACCGTATTTGTTCGACGAAACTGAGTGGACGACCGTGTGAGAGAGGAATCTTCAGATGCGAAACTTAGTTCCATTTCAAATTAATTGTTCTATCTGAAATTAAGTGTTCGCTACTGTGCCAGGAGGAGCGCGCGTTCTGTGAAACCTGTGGCGATACCATTCGAAACGGTATGTGTTCGACGAAACTGAGTGGTCGACTTTGTGAGAGAGGAAACTCAACATGCGACACATAGTTACATTTTAAACTAATTGTTCTATCTGAAATTAAGTGTTCGCTACTGTGCCGGGAGAAGCGGCTGTTCTCTGAAATGTATGGCGATGCCACTCGAAACCGTATGTGTTCGACGAAACTAAGTGGTCGACCTTGTGAGAGAGGATTCACCAGATGCGGAACATAGTTCCACTTTAAACTAATTGTTCTATCTGAAACTAAGTGTTCGATACTGTGCCAGGAGAAGCGCCTGTTCTCTGAAATCTGTGGCGATGCCACTCCAAACCGTATGTGTTCGACGAAACTAAGTAGTCGATATTGTGAGAGAGGCATCTCCAGATGCGAAACTTATTTCCATTTTAAAATAATTGTTCTATCTGAAACTAAGTGTTCGATACTGTGCCAGGAGAAGCGCCTGTTCTCTAAAATCTGTGGCGATGCCACTCGAAACCATATGTGTTCGAGGAAACTAAGTGGTCGACCTTGTGAGAGAGGAAACTCCAGCAGCGAAACTTAGTTCCATTTTAAACTAATCGTTCTATCTGAAACTAAGTGATCGATACTGTGCCAGGGGAAGCGCCTGTTCTCTGAAATCTGTGGCGATGCTACTCGAAACTGTATTTGTTCGACGAAACTAAGTGGTCGACCTTGTGAGAGAGGAAACTCCAGCAGCGAAACTTAGTTCCTCTTTAAACTAATTGTTCTATCTGAAACTAAGTATTCGATACTGTGCGAGTAGAAGCGTCTGTTCTCTGAAATCTGTGGCGATGCCACTCGAAACCGTATTTGTTCGACGAAACTGAGTGGACGACCTTGTGAGAGAGGAATCTTCAGATGCACAACTTAGTTCCATTTCAAATTAATTGTTCTATCTGAAATTAAGTGTTCGCTACTGTGCCAGGAGGAGCGCCCGTTCTGTGAAACCTGTGGCGATACCATTCGAAACGGTATGTGTTCGACGAAACTGAGTGGTCGACTTTGTGAGAGAGGAAACTCAACATGCGACACATAGTTACATTTTAAACTAATTGTTCTATCTGAAATTAAGTGTTCGCTACTGTGCCGGGAGAAGCGACTGTTCTCTGAAATGTATGGCGATGCCACTCGAAACCGTATGTGTTCGACGAAACTAAGTGGTCGACCTTGTGAGAGAGGATTCACCAGATGCGGAACATAGTTCCACTTTAAACTAATTGTTCTATCTGAAACTAAGTGTTCGATACTGTGCCAGGAGAAGCGCCTGTTCTCTGAAATCTGTGGCGATGCCACTCCAAACCGTATGTGTTCGACGAAACTAAGTAGTCGATATTGTGAGAGAGGCATCTCCAGATGCGAAACTTATTTCCATTTTAAAATAATTGTTCTATCTGAAACTAAGTGTTCGATACTGTGCCAGGAGAAGCGCCTGTTCTCTAAAATCTGTGGCGATGCCACTCGGAACCGTATGTGTTCGAGGAAACTAAGTGGTCGACCTTGTGAGAGAGGAACCTCCTGATGCGAAACTTAGTTCCATTTTAAACTAATTGTTCTATCTGAAACTATGTGTTCGATAATGTGGCAGGCGAAACGCCGTTCTCCGAAATCTGTGGCGATTCCACTCGAAACTGTATGTGTTCGACGAAACTAAGTGGTCGACCTTGTGAGAGAGAAAACTCCAGATGCGAAACTTAGTTCCATTTTAAACTAATCGTTCTATCTGAAACTAAGTGATCGATACTGTGCCAGGGGAAGCGCCTGTTCTCTGAAATCTGTGGCGATGCTACTCGAAACTGTATTTGTTCGACGAAACTAAGTGGTCGACCTTGTGAGAGAGGAAACTCCAGCAGCGAAACTTAGTTCCTCTTTAAACTAATTGTTCTATCTGAAACTAAGTATTCGATACTGTGCGAGTAGAAGCGTCTGTTCTCTGAAATCTGTGGCGATGCCACTCGAAACCGTATTTGTTCGACGAAACTGAGTGGTCGACCTTGTGAGAGAGGAATCTTCAGATGCGAAGTTTAGTTCCATTTTAAACAAATTGTTCTATCTGAAACTAAGTGTTCGATACTGTGCCAGGAGAAGCGCCTGTTCTCTGAAATCTGTGGTGATGCCACTCGAAACCGTATGTGTTCGACGAAACTAAGTGGTCGACCTTGTGAGAGAGGATTCACCAGATGCGGAACTTAGTTCCATTTCAAATTAATTGTTCTATCTGAAACTAAGTGTTCGCTACTGTGCCAGGAGGAGCGCCCGTTCTGTGAAACCTGTGGCGATACCATTCGAAACGGTATGTGTTCGACGAAACTGAGTGGTCGACTTTGTGAGAGAGGAAACTCAACATGCGACACATAGTTACATTTTAAACTAATTGTTCTATCTGAAATTAAGTGTTCGCTACTGTGCCGGGAGAAGCGGCTGTTCTCTGAAATGTATGGCGATGCCACTCGAAACCGTATGTGTTCGACGAAACTAAGTGGTCGACCTTGTGAGAGAGGATTCACCAGATGCGGAACATAGTTCCATTTTAAACAAATTGTTCTATCTGAAACTAAGTGTTCGATACTGTGCCAGGAGAAGCGCCTGTTCTCTGAAATCTGTGGTGATGCCACTCGAAACCGTATGTGTTCGACGAAACTAAGTGGTCGACCTTGTGAGAGAGGATTCACCAGATGCGGAACATAGTTCCACTTTAAACTAATTGTTCTATCTGAAACTAAGTGTTCGATACTGTGCCAGGAGAAGCGCCTGTTCTCTGAAATCTGTGGCGATGCCACTCCAAACCGTATGTGTTCGACGAAACTAAGTAGTCGATATTGTGAGAGAGGCATCTCCAGATGCGAAACTTATTTCCATTTTAAAATAATTGTTCTATCTGAAACTAAGTGTTCGATACTGTGCCAGGAGAAGCGCCTGTTCTCTAAAATCTGTGGCGATGCCACTCGAAACCGTATGTGTTCGAGGAAACTAAGTGGTCGACCTTGTGAGAGAGGAACCTCCTGATGCGAAACTTAGTTCCATTTTAAACTAATTGTTCTATCTGAAACTATGTGTTCGATAATGTGCCAGGCGAAACGCCGTTCTCCGAAATCTGTGGCGATTCCACTCGAAACTGTATGTGTTCGACGAAACTAAGTGGTCGACCTTGTGAGAGAGAAAACTCCAGATGCGAAACTTAGTTCCATTTTAAACTAATCGTTCTATCTGAAACTAAGTGATCGATACTGTGCCAGGGGAAGCGCCTGTTCTCTGAAATCTGTGGCGATGCTACTTGAAACTGTATTTGTTCGACGAAACTAAGTGGTCGACCTTGTGAGAGAGGAAACTCCAGCAGCGAAACTTAGTTCCTCTTTAAACTAATTGTTCTATCTGAAACTAAGTATTCGATACTGTGCGAGTAGAAGCGTCTGTTCTCTGAAATCTGTGGCGATGCCACTCGAAACCGTATTTGTTCGACGAAACTGAGTGGTCGACCTTGTGAGAAAGGAATCTTCAGATGCGAAGTTTAGTTCCATTTTAAACAAATTGTTCTATCTGAAACTAAGTGTTCGATACTGTGCCAGGAGAAGCGCCTGTTCTCTGAAATCTGGGGTGATGCCACTCGAAACCGTATGTGTTCGACGAAACTAAGTGGTCGACCTTGTGAGAGAGGATTCACCAGATGCGGAACATAGTTCCATTTTAAACAAATTGTTCTATCTGAAACTAAGTGTTCGATACTGTGCGAGTAGAAGCGTCTGTTCTCTGAAATCTGTGGCGATGCCACTCGAAACCGTATTTGTTCGACGAAACTGAGTGGACGACCGTGTGAGAGAGGAATCTTCAGATGCGAAACTTAGTTCCATTTCAAATTAATTGTTCTATCTGAAATTAAGTGTTCGCTACTGTGCCAGGAGGAGCGCGCGTTCTGTGAAACCTGTGGCGATACCATTCGAAACGGTATGTGTTCGACGAAACTGAGTGGTCGACTTTGTGAGAGAGGAAACTCAACATGCGACACATAGTTACATTTTAAACTAATTGTTCTATCTGAAATTAAGTGTTCGCTACTGTGCCGGGAGAAGCGGCTGTTCTCTGAAATGTATGGCGATGCCACTCGAAACCGTATGTGTTCGACGAAACTAAGTGGTCGACCTTGTGAGAGAGGATTCACCAGATGCGGAACATAGTTCCACTTTAAACTAATTGTTCTATCTGAAACTAAGTGTTCGATACTGTGCCAGGAGAAGCGCCTGTTCTCTGAAATCTGTGGCGATGCCACTCGAAACCGTATGTGTTCGAGGAAACTAAGTGGTCGACCTTGTGAGAGAGGAACCTCCTGATGCGAAACTTAGTTCCATTTTAAACTAATTGTTCTATCTGAAACTATGTGTTCGATAATGTGCCAGGCGAAACGCCGTTCTCCGAAATCTGTGGCGATTCCACTCGAAACTGTATGTGTTCGACGAAACTAAGTGGTCGACCTTGTGAGAGAGAAAACTCCAGATGCGAAACTTAGTTCCATTTTAAACTAATCGTTCTATCTGAAACTAAGTGATCGATACTGTGCCAGGGGAAGCGCCTGTTCTCTGAAATCTGTGGCGATGCTACTTGAAACTGTATTTGTTCGACGAAACTAAGTGGTCGACCTTGTGAGAGAGGAAACTCCAGCAGCGAAACTTAGTTCCTCTTTAAACTAATTGTTCTATCTGAAACTAAGTATTCGATACTGTGCGAGTAGAAGCGTCTGTTCTCTGAAATCTGTGGCGATGCCACTCGAAACCGTATTTGTTCGACGAAACTGAGTGGTCGACCTTGTGAGAAAGGAATCTTCAGATGCGAAGTTTAGTTCCATTTTAAACAAATTGTTCTATCTGAAACTAAGTGTTCGATACTGTGCCAGGAGAAGCGCCTGTTCTCTGAAATCTGGGGTGATGCCACTCGAAACCGTATGTGTTCGACGAAACTAAGTGGTCGACCTTGTGAGAGAGGATTCACCAGATGCGGAACATAGTTCCATTTTAAACAAATTGTTCTATCTGAAACTAAGTGTTCGATACTGTGCCAGGAGAAGCGCCTGTTCTCTGAAATCTGTGGTGATGCCACTCGAAACCGTATGTGTTCGACGAAACTAAGTGGTCGACCTTGTGAGAGAGGATTCCCCAGATGCGGAACATAGTTCCACTTTAAACTAATTGTTCTATCTGAAACTAAGTGTTCGATACTGTGCCAGGAGAAGCGCCTGTTCTCTGAAATCTGTGGCGATGCCACTCCAAACCGTATGTGTTCGACGAAACTAAGTGGTCGACCTTGTGAGAGAGGATTCACCAGATGCGAAACTTAGTTCCATTTTAAACAAATTGTTCTATCTGAAACTAAGTGTTCGATACTGTGCCAGGAGAAGCGCCTGTTCTCTGAAATCTGTGGCGATGCCACTCCAAACCGTATGTGTTCGACGAAACTAAGTAGTCGGCCTTGTGAGAGAGGCATCTCCAGATGCGAAACTTATTTCCATTTTAAAATAATTGTTCTATCTGAAACTAAGTGTTCGATACTGTGCCAGGAGAAGCGCCTGTTCTCTAATATCTGTGGCGATGCCACTCGAAACCGTATGTGTTCGAGGAAACTAAGTGGTCGACCTTGTGAGAGAGGAACCTCCTGATGCGAAACTTAGTTCCATTTTAAACTAATTGTTCTATCTGAAACTATGTGTTCGATAATGTGCCAGGCGAAACGCCGTTCTCCGAAATCTGTGGCGATTCCACTCGAAACTGTATGTGTTCGACGAAACTAAGGGGTCGACCTTGTGAGAGAGAAAACTCCAGATGCGAAACTTAGTTCCATTTTAAACTAATCGTTCTATCTGAAACTAAGTGATCGATACTGTGCCAGGGGAAGCGCCTGTTCTCTGAAATCTGTGGCGATGGTACTCGAAACTGTATTTGTTCGACGAAACTAAGTGGTCGACCTTGTAAGAGAGGAAACTCCAGATGCGAAACTTAGTTCCATTTTAACCTAATTGTTCTATCTGAAACTATGTGTTCGACACTGTGCCAGGAGAAGCGCCTGTTCTCTGCAATCTGTGGCGATGCCACTCGAAACCGTATGTGTTCGACGAAACTAGGTGGTCGAACTTGTGAGAGAGGAAACTCCAGATGCGAAACTTATTTCCATTTTAAACTAATTGTTCTCTCTGAAACTAAGTTTTCGATACTGTGCCAGGAGAAGCGCCTGTTCTCTGAAATCTGTGGCGATGCCACTGGAAACCGTATGTGTTTGACGAAACTAAGTGGTCCACCTTGGGAGAGAGGAAACTCCAAATGCGAAACATAGTTCCATTTTAAACTAATTGTTCTCTCTGAAACTAAGTGTTCGATACTGTGCCAGGAGAAGCGCCTGTCCTCTGAAATCTGTGGCGATGCTACTCGAAACCGTATGTGTTCGACGAAACTAAGTGGTCGACCTTGTGAGGGAGGAAACTCCAAATGCGAAACATATTTCCATTTTAAACCAAATGTTCCATCTGAAACTAAGTGTTCGATAATCTGCCAGTAGAAGCGCCTGTTCTCTGAAACCTGTGGCGTTGCTACTATAACCATATGTGGTCGACGAAACTAAGTGGTCGACCTTGTGAGAGAGTAAACTCCAGATGCGAAACTTAGTTCCATTTTAAACCAAATGTTCTATCTGTAACTAAGTGTTCGATACTGTGCCAGGAGAAGCGCCTGTTCTCTGAAATCTGTGCCGATGCCACTCGAAACCGTATGTGTTCGACGAAACTAAGTGGTCGACCTTGTGAGAGAGGAAACTCCAGACGCGAAACTTAGTTCCATTTTAAACTAATTTTTTTATATGAAACTAAGTGACCGATAATGTGCCAGGAGAAACGCCGTTCTGCGAAATCTGTGGCGATGCCACTCGAAAATGTATGTGTTCGACGAAACTAAGTGGTCGACCTGGTGAGAGAGGAAACTCCAGATGCGAAACTTAGTTCCATTTTAAACTAATTGTTCTATATGATATTAAGTGTTCGATACTGTGCCAGGAGAAGCGCCTGTTCTCTGAAATCTGTGGCGATGCCACTCGAAACCGTATGTGTTCGACGGAACTAAGTGGTCGACCTTGTGGGAGAGGAAACTCCAGATGCGAAACTTAGTTCCATTTTAAACTAATTGTTCTATCTGAAACTAAGTGTTCGCTACTGTGCCAGGAGAAGCGCCTGTTCTCTGAAATCTGTGGCGATGCCACTGGATACCGTATGTGTTTGACGAAACTAAGTGGTCCACCTTGGGAGAGAGGAAACTCCAAATGCGAAACATAGTTCCATTTTAAACTAATTGTTCTCTCTGAAACTAAGTGTTCGATACTGTGCCAGGAGAAGCGCCTGTCCTCTGAAATCTGTGGCGATGCTACTCGAAACCGTATGTGTTCGACGAAACTAAGTGGTCGACCTTGTGAGGGAGGAAACTCCAAATGCGAAACATATTTCCATTTTAAACCAAATGTTCCATCTGAAACTAAGTGTTCGATAACCTGCCAGTAGAAGCGCCTGTTCTCTGAAACCTGTGGCGTTGCTACTTTAACCATATGTGGTCGACGAAACTAAGTGGTCGACCTTGTGAGAGAGTAAACTCCAGATGCGAAACTTAGTTCCATTTTAAACCAAATGTTTTATCTGTAACTAAGTGTTCGATACTGTGCCAGGAGAAGCGCCTGTTCTCTGAAATCTGTGCCGATGCCACTCGAAACCGTATGTGTTCGACGAAACTAAGTGGTCGACCTTGTGAGAGAGGAAACTCCAGACGCGAAACTTAGTTCCATTTTAAACTAATTTTTTTATATGAAACTAAGTGACCGATAATGTGCCAGGAGAAACGCCGTTCTGCGAAATCTGTGGCGATGCCACTCGAAAATGTATGTGTTCGACGAAACTAAGTGGTCGACCTGGTGAGAGAGGAAACTCCAGATGCGAAACTTAGTTCCATTTTAAACTAATTGTTCTATATGATATTAAGTGTTCGATACTGTGCCAGGAGAAGCGCCTGTTCTCTGAAATCTGTGGCGATGACACTCGAAACCGTATGTGTTCGACGGAACTAAGTGGTCGACCTTGTGGGAGAGGAAACTCCAGATGCGAAACTTAGTTCCATTTTAAACTAATTGTTCTATCTGAAACTAAGTGTTCGCTACTGTGCGCGGAGAAGCGCCTGTTCTGTGAAATCTGTGTTGATGCTACTCGAAACCGTATGCGTTCGACGAAACTAAGTGGTCGACCTTGTGAGAGAGGAAAATCCAGATGCGAAACTTAGTTCCATTTTAAACTAATTGTTCTATCTGAATCTAAGTGTTCGATACTGTGCCAGGAGAAGCGCCTGTTCTCTGAAATCTGTGGCGATGCTTCTCGAAACCGTATGTGTTCGACGAAACTAAGTGGTCGATCTTGTAAGAGAGGAAACTCCAGATGCGAAACTTAGTTCCATTTAAAACTAATTGCTCTATCTGAAACTAAGTGTACGTTACTGTGCCAGGAGAAGCGCCTGTTCTCTGAAATCTGTGGCGATGCCACATGAAACCGTATATGTTCGACGAAACTAAGTGGTCGACTTTGTGAGAGAGGAAACTCCAGATGCGAAATTTAGTTCCATTTTAAACTAATTGTTCTATCTGAAACTAAGTGTTCGATACTGTGCCAGGAGAAGCGCTTGTTCTCTGAAATCTGTGGCGATGCTACTCGAAACCGTATCTGTTCGACGAAACTAAGTGGTCGAACTTGTGAGAGAGGAAACTCCAAATGCGAAACATAGGTCCATTTTAAATTAATGGTTCTATCTGAGACTAAGTGTTCGATACTGTGCCAGGAGAAGCGCCTGTTCTCTGAAATCTGTGGCGATGCTACTCGAAACCGTATGTGTTCGAGGAAACTAAGTGGTCGGCCTTGTGGGAGAGGAAACTCCAGATGCGAAACATAGGTCCATTTTAAATTAATTGTTCTATCTGAGACTAAGTGTTCGATACTGTGCCAGGAGAAGCGCTTGTTCTCTGAAATCTGTGGCGATGCTACTCGAAACCGTATCTGTTCGACGAAACTAAGTGGTCGAACTTGTGAGAGAGGAAACTCCAAATGCGAAACATAGGTCCATTTGAAATTAATTGTTCTATCTGAGACTAAGTGTTCGATACTGTGCCAGGAGAAGCGCCTGTTCTCTGAAATCTGTGGCGATGCTACTCGAAACCGTATATGTTCGACGAAACTAGGTGGTCGACCTTGTGAGAGAGGAAACTCCAGATGGGAAACTTATTTCCATTTTAAACTAATGGTTCCATCTGAAACTAAGTGTTCGATACTATGCCAGGAGAAGCGCCTGTTCTCTGAAATCTGTGGCGATGCTACTCGAAACCGTATGTGTTCGACGAAACTAAGTGGTCGACCTTCTGAGAGAGGGAACTCCGGATGCGAAACATCGTTCCATTTTAACCTAATTGTTCTATCTGAAACTATGTGTTCGACACTGTGCCAGGAGAAGCGCCTGTTCTCTGAAATATGTGGCCATGCCACTCGAAACCGTATGTGTTCGACGAATCTAAGTGGTCGACCTTGTGGGAGAGGAAACTCCACATGCGAAACTTACTTCCATTTTAAACTAATTATTCTATCTGAAACTAAGTGTTCGATACTGTGCCAGGAGATGCGCCTGTTCTCTGAAATCTGTGGCGTTGCCACTCGAAACCGTATGTGTTCAACGAAACTAAGTGGCCGACCTTGTGATTGAACAAACTCCAGATGCGAAACTTAGTTCCATTTTAAACTAATTGTTCTATCTGAAATTGTTCGATACTGTTCCAGGAGAAGCGCCTGTTCTCTGAAATCTCTGGCGATGCCACTCGAAACCGTATGTGTTCGACGAAATTAAGTCGTCGACCTTGTGCGAAAGGAAACTCCAGATGCGAAACATTGTTCCATTTTAAACTAATTGATCTATCTGGAACTAAGTGTTCGATACTGTGCCAGGAGAAGCGCCTGTTCTCTGAAATCAGTGGCGATGCTACTCGAAACCGTATGTGTTCGACGATACTAAGTTGTCGACCTTGTGAGAGAGGAAACTCCAGATGCGAAACTTAGTTCCATTTTAAACTAATTGTTCTATCTGAAACTAAGTGTTCGATACTGTGCCAGGAGAAGCGCCTGTTCTCTAAAATCTGTGGCGTTGCCACTCGAAACCGTATGTGTTCAACGAAACTAAGTGGTCTACCTTGTGAGAGAGGAAACTCCAAATGCGAAATATAGTTCCATTTTAAACTAAGTGTTCTATCTGTAACTAAGGGTTCGATACTGTGCCAGGAGAAGCGCCTGTTCTCTGAAACCTGTGGCGATTCTACTCGAAAACGTATGTGTTCGACGAAACTAAGTGTTCGATACTGTGCCAGGAGAAGCGCCTGTTCTCTGAAATCTGTGGCGTTGCCACTGGAAACCGTATGTGTTTGACGAAACTAAGTGGTCCACCTTGGGAGAGAGGAAACTCCAAATGCGAAACATAGTTCCATTTTAAACTAATTGTTCTCTCTGAAACCAAGTGTTCGATACTGTGCCAGGAGAAGCGCCTGTTCTCTGAAATCTGTGGCGTTGCCACTCGAAACCGTATGTGTTCAACGAAACTAAGTGGCCGACCTTGTGATTGAACAAACTCCAGATGCGAAACTCAGTTCCATTTTAAACTAATTGTTCTATCTGAAATTGTTCGATACTGTTCCAGGAGAAGCGCCTGTTCTCTGAAATCTCTGGCGATGCCACTCGAAACCGTATGTGTTCGACGAAATTAAGTCGTCGACCTTGTGCGAAAGGAAACTCCAGATGCGAAACATTGTTCCATTTTAAACTAATTGATCTATCTGGAACTAAGTGTTCGATACTGTGCCAGGAGAAGCGCCTGTTCTCTGAAATCAGTGGCGATGCTACTCGAAACCGTATGTGTTCGACGATACTAAGTTGTCGACCTTGTGAGAGAGGAAACTCCAGATGCGAAACTTAGTTCCATTTTAAACTAATTGTTCTATCTGAAACTAAGTGTTCGATACTGTGCCAGGAGAAGCGCCTGTTCTCTAAAATCTGTGGCGTTGCCACTCGAAACCGTATGTGTTCAACGAAACTAAGTGGTCTACCTTGTGAGAGAGGAAACTCCAAATGCGAAATATAGTTCCATTTTAAACTAAGTGTTCTATCTGTAACTAAGGGTTCGATACTGTGCCAGGAGAAGCGCCTGTTCTCTGAAACCTGTGGCGATTCTACTCGAAAACGTATGTGTTCGACGAAACTAAGTGTTCGATACTGTGCCAGGAGAAGCGCCTGTTCTCTGAAATCTGTGGCGTTGCCACTGGAAACCGTATGTGTTTGACGAAACTAAGTGGTCCACCTTGGGAGAGAGGAAACTCCAAATGCGAAACATAGTTCCATTTTAAACTAATTGTTCTCTCTGAAACTAAGTGTTCGATACTGTGCCAGGAGAAGCGCCTGTTCTCTGAAATCTGTGGCGTTGCCACTCGAAACCGTATGTGTTCAACGAAACTAAGTGGCCGACCTTGTGATTGAACAAACTCCAGATGCGAAACTCAGTTCCATTTTAAACTAATTGTTCTATCTGAAATTGTTCGATACTGTTCCAGGAGAAGCGCCTGTTCTCTGAAATCTCTGGCGATGCCACTCGAAACCGTATGTGTTCGACGAAATTAAGTCGTCGACCTTGTGCGAAAGGAAACTCCAGATGCGAAACATTGTTCCATTTTAAACTAATTGATCTATCTGGAACTAAGTGTTCGATACTGTGCCAGGAGAAGCGCCTGTTCTCTGAAATCAGTGGCGATGCTACTCGAAACCGTATGTGTTCGACGAAACTATGTGGTCGACCTTGTGAGAGAGGAAACTCCAGATGCGAAACTTAGTTCCATTTTAAACTAATTGTTCTATCTGAAACTAAGTGTTCGATACTGTGCCAGGAGAAGCGCCTGTTCTCTAAAATCTGTGGCGTTGCCACTCGAAACCGTATGTGTTCAACGAAACTAAGTGGTCGACCTTGTGAGAGAGGAAACTCCAATTGCGAAATATAGTTCCATTTTAAACTAAGTGTTCTATCTGTAACTAAGGGTTCGATACTGTGCCAGGAGAAGCGCCTGTTCTCTGAAACCTGTGGCGATGCTACTCGAAAACGTATGTGTTCGACGAAACTAAGTGTTCGATACTGTGCCAGGAGAAGCGCCTGTTCTCTGAAATCTGTGGCGTTGCCACTGGAAACCGTATGTGTTTGACGAATCTAAGTGGTCCACCTTGGGAGAGAGGAAACTCCAAATGCGAAACATAGTTCCATTTTAAACTAATTGTTCTCTCTGAAACTAAGTGTTCGATACTGTGCCAGGAGAAGCGCCTGTTCTCTGAAATCTGTGGCTTTGCCACTCGAAACCGTATGTGTTCAACGAAACTAAGTGGCCGACCTTGTGATTGAGGAAACTCCAGATGCGAAACTTAGTTCCATTTTAAACTAATTGTTCTATCTGAAATTGTTCGATACTGTTCCAGGAGAAGCGCCAGTTCTCTGAAATCTCTGGCGATGCCACTCGAAACCGTATGTGTTCGACGAAATTAAGTCGTCGACCTTGTGCGAAAGGAAACTCCAGATGCGAAACATTGTTCCATTTTAAACTAATTGACCTATCTGGAACTAAGTGTTCGATACTGTGCCAGGAGAAGCGCCTGTTCTCTGAAATCAGTGGCGATGCTACTCGAAACCGTATGTGTTCGACGAAACTAAGTTGTCGACATTGTGAGAGAGGAAACTCCAGATGCGAAACTTAGTTCCATTTTAAACTAATTGTTCTATCTGAAACTAAGTGTTCGATACTGTGCCAGCAGAAGCGCCTGTTCTCTGAAATATGTGGCCATGCCACTCGAAACCGTATGTGTTCGACGAATCTAAGTGGTCGACCTTGTGGGAGAGGAAACTCCACATGCGAAACTTACTTCCATTTTAAACTAATTATTCTATCTGAAACTAAGTGCTCGATACTGTGCCAGGAGATGCGCCTGTTCTCTGAAATCTGTGGCGTTGCCACTCGAAACCGTATGTGTTCAACGAAACTAAGTGGCCGACCTTGTGATTGAACAAACTCCAGATGCGAAACTTAGTTCCATTTTAAACTAATTGTTCTATCTGAAATTGTTCGATACTGTTCCAGGAGAAGCGCCTGTTCTCTGAAATCTCTGGCGATGCCACTCGAAACCGTATGTGTTCGACGAAATTAAGTCGTCGACCTTGTGCGAAAGGAAACTCCAGATGCGAAACATTGTTCCATTTTAAACTAATTGATCTATCTGGAACTAAGTGTTCGATACTGTGCCAGGAGAAGCGCCTGTTCTCTGAAATCAGTGGCGATGCTACTCGAAACCGTATGTGTTCGACGATACTAAGTTGTCGACCTTGTGAGAGAGGAAACTCCAGATGCGAAACTTAGTTCCATTTTAAACTAATTGTTCTATCTGAAACTAAGTGTTCGATACTGTGCCAGGAGAAGCGCCTGTTCTCTAAAATCTGTGGCGTTGCCACTCGAAACCGTATGTGTTCAACGAAACTAAGTGGTCTACCTTGTGAGAGAGGAAACTCCAAATGCGAAATATAGTTCCATTTTAAACTAAGTGTTCTATCTGTAACTAAGGGTTCGATACTGTGCCAGGAGAAGCGCCTGTTCTCTGAAACCTGTGGCGATTCTACTCGAAAACGTATGTGTTCGACGAAACTAAGTGTTCGATACTGTGCCAGGAGAAGCGCCTGTTCTCTGAAATCTGTGGCGTTGCCACTGGAAACCGTATGTGTTTGACGAAACTAAGTGGTCCACCTTGGGAGAGAGGAAACACCAAATGCGAAACATAGTTCCATTTTAAACTAATTGTTCTCTCTGAAACTAAGTGTTCGATACTGTGCCAGGAGAAGCGCCTGTTCTCTGAAATCTGTGGCGTTGCCACTCGAAACCGTATGTGTTCAACGAAACTAAGTGGCCGACCTTGTGATTGAACAAACTCCAGATGCGAAACTTAGTTCCATTTTAAACTAATTGTTCTATCTGAAATTGTTCGATACTGTTCCAGGAGAAGCGCCTGTTCTCTGAAATCTCTGGCGATGCCACTCGAAACCGTATGTGTTCGACGAAATTAAGTCGTCGACCTTGTGCGAAAGGAAACTCCAGATGCGAAACATTGTTCCATTTTAAACTAATTGATCTCTCTGGAACTAAGTGTTCGATACTGTGCCAGGAGAAGCGCCTGTTCTCTGAAATCAGTGGCGATGCTACTCGAAACCGTATGTGTTCGACGAAACTAAGTGGTCGACCTTGTGAGAGAGGAAACTCCAGATGCGAAACTTAGTTCCATTTTAAACTAATTGTTCTATCTGAAACTAAGTGTTCGATACTGTGCCAGGAGAAGCGCCTGTTCTCTAAAATCTGTGGCGTTGCCACTCGAAACCGTATGTGTTCAACGAAACTAAGTGGTCGACCTTGTGAGAGAGGAAACTCCAAATGCGAAATATAGTTCCATTTTAAACTAAGTGTTCTATCTGTAACTAAGGGTTCGATACTGTGCCAGGAGAAGCGCCTGTTCTCTGAAACCTGTGGCGATGCTACTCGAAAACGTATGTGTTCGACGAAACTAAGTGTTCGATACTGTGCCAGGAGAAGCGCCTGTTCTCTGAAATCTGTGGCGTTGCCACTGGAAACCGTATGTGTTTGACGAAACTAAGTGGTCCACCTTGGGAGAGAGGAAACTCCAAATGCGAAACATAGTTCCATTTTAAACTAATTGTTCTCTCTGAAACTAAGTGTTCGATATTGTGCCAGGAGAAGCGCCTGTTCTCTGAAATCTGTGGCTTTGCCACTCGAAACCGTATGTGTTCAACGAAACTAAGTGGCCGACCTTGTGATTGAGGAAACTCCAGATGCGAAACTTAGTTCCATTTTAAACTAATTGTTCTATCTGAAATTGTTCGATACTGTTCCAGGAGAAGCGCCAGTTCTCTGAAATCTCTGGCGATGCCACTCGAAACCGTATGTGTTCGACGAAATTAAGTCGTCGACCTTGTGCGAAAGGAAACTCCAGATGCGAAACATTGTTCCATTTTAAACTAATTGACCTATCTGGAACTAAGTGTTCGATACTGTGCCAGGAGAAGCGCCTGTTCTCTGAAATCAGTGGCGATGCTACTCGAAACCGTATGTGTTCGACGAAACTAAGTTGTCGACATTGTGAGAGAGGAAACTCCAGATGCGAAACTTAGTTCCATTTTAAACTAATTGTTCTATCTGAAACTAAGTGTTCGATACTGTGCCAGCAGAAGCGCCTGTTCTCTAAAATCTGTGGCGTTGCCACTCGAAACCGTATGTGTTCAACGAAACTAAGTGGTCGACCTTGTGAGAGAGGAAACTCCAAATGCGAAATATAGTTCCATTTTAAACTAAGTGTTCCATCTGAAAGTAAGTGTTCGATACTGTGCCAGGAGAAGCGCCTGTTCTCTGAAACCTGTGGCGATTCTACTCGAAAACGTATGTGTTCGACGAAACTAAGTGTTCGATACTGTGCCAGGAGAAGCGCCTGTTCTCTGAAATCTGTGGCGTTGCCACTCGAAACCGTATGTGTTCAACGAAACTAAGTGGTCGACCTTGTGAGAGAGGAAACTCCAGATGCGAAACTTAGTTCCATTTTAAACTAAATGTTCCATCTGAAAGTAAGTGTTCGATACTGTGCCAGTAGAAACTCCCTTTCTGCGAAATCTGTGGCGATACTACTCGAAACCGTATGTGTTCGACGAAACTAAGTGGTCGAGCTTGTGAGGGAAGAAACTCCAGATGCGAAATTTAGTACAATTTTAAACTAATTGTTCTATCTGAAACTATGTGTCTGATACTGTGCCAGGAGAAGCACCTGTTCTCTGAAATCTGTGGCGTTGCCACTCGATACCGTATGTGTTCAACGAAACTAAGTGGTCGCCCTTGTGAGGGAGGGTACTCCAGATGCGAAACATAGTTCCATTTTAAATTAATTGTTCTATCTGAGACTAAGTGTTCGATACTGTGCCGGGACAAGTGCCTGTCCTCTGAATTCTGTGACGATGCTACTCCAAACCGTATGTGTTCGAGGAAACTAGGTGGTCGACCTTGTGGGAGAGGAAACTCCAGATGCGGAACGTAGTTCCATTTTAACCAAATTGTTCTATCTGAAACTAAGTGTTCGATACTGTGCCAGGAGAAGCGCCTGTCCTCTGAAATCTGTGGCGATGCTACTCGAAACCGTATGTGTTTGACGAAACTAAGTTGCCGACCTTGTGAGAGAGGAAACTTCAGATGCGAAACTTAGTTCCATTTCAAATTAATTGTTCTATCTGAAATTAAGTGTTCGATACTGTGCCAGGAGGAGCGCCTGTTCTCTGCAATCTGTGGCGATGCCACTCGAAACCGTATGTGTTCGACGAAACTAGGTGGTCGACCTTGTGAGAGAGGAAACTCCAGATGCGAAACTTATTTCCATTTTAAACTAATTGTTCTCTCTGAAACTAAGTGTTCGATACTGTGCCAGGAGAAGCGCCTGTTCTCCGAAATCTGTGGCGATGCCACTCGATACCGTATGTGTTCAACGAAACTAAGTGGTCGACCTTGTGAGGGAGGGTACTTCAGATGCGAAACTTAGTTCCATTTCAAATTAATTGTTCTATCTGAAATTAAGTGTTCGATACTGTGCCAGGAGAAGCGCCTGTTCTCTGCAATGTGTGGCGATGCCACTCGAAACCGTATGTGTTCGACGAAATTAAGTGGTCGCCTTGGGAGAGAGGAAACTCCAAATGCGAAACATAGTTCCATTTTAAACTAATGGTTCTATCTGAAACTAAGTGTTCGATACTGTGCCAGGAGAAGCGCCTGTTCTCTGAAATCAGTGGCGATGCTACTAGAAACCGTATGTGTTCGACAAAACTAAGTGGTCCACCTAGTGGGAGAGGAAACTCCACATACGAAACATAGTTCCATTTTAAACTAATGGTTCTATCTGAAACTAAGTGTTCGATACTGTGCCAGGAGAAGCGCCTGTGCTCTGAAATCTGTGGCGATGCTACTCGAAACCGTATGTGTTTGACGAAACTAAGTTGCCGACCTTGTGAGAGAGGAAACTTCAGATGCAAAACTTAGTTCTATTTCAAATTAATTGTTCTATCTGAAATTAAGTGTTCGATACTGTGCCAGGAGAAGCGCCTGTTCTCTGAAATCTGTGGCGATACCACTGGAAACCGTATGTGTTCAACGAAACTAAGTGGCCGACCTTGTGATTGAGGAAACTCCAGATGCGAAACTTAGTTCCATTTTAAACTAATTGTTCTATCTGAAATTGTTCGATACTGTTCCAGGAGAAGCGCCTGTTCTCTGAAATCTCTGGCGATGCCACTCGAAACCGTATGTGTTCGACGAAACTAAGTGATTGACCTTGTGAGGGAGGATTCACCAGATGCGGAACATAGTTCCATTTTAAACTAATTGTTCTACCTGAAACTAAGTGTTCGATACTGTGCCAGGAGAAGCGCCTGTTCTCTGAACTGTGTGGCGATGACGCTCGAAACCGTATGTGTTCGACGAAACTAAGTGGTCGACCTTGTGAGAGAGGAAACTTCAGATGCGAAACTTAGTTCCATTTTAATCTTATTGTACTATCTGAAACTAAGTGTTCGATAATGTGACAGGAGAAGCGCCTGTTCTCTGAAATCTGTGGCGATGCCACTCGAAACCGTATGTGTTCGACGAAACTAAGTGGTCGCCTTGTGAAAGAGGAAACTCCAGATGCGAAACTTAGTACCATTTTAAACTAATTGTTCTACCTGAAACTATGTGTTCGACACTGTGCTAGGAGAAGCGCCTGTTCTCTGCAATCTGTGGCGATGCCACTCGAAACCGTATGTGTTCGACGAAACTAGGTGGTCGACCTTGTGAGAGAGGAAACTCCAGATGCGAAACTTATTTCCATTTTAAACTAATTGTTCTCTCTGAAACTAAGTGTTCGATGCTGTGCCAGGAGAAGCGCCTGTTCTCCGAAATCTGTGGCGATGCCACTGGAAACCGTATGTGTTTGACGAAACTAAGTGGTCCACCTTGGGAGAGAGGAAACTCCAAATGCGAAACATAGTTCCATTTTAAACTAATGGTTCTATCTGAATCTAAGTGTTCGATACTGTGCCAGGAGAAGCGCCAGTTCTCTGAAATCAGTGGCGATGCTACTAGAAACCGTATGTGTTCGACAAAACTAAGTGGTCCACCTAGTGGGAGAGGAAACTCCAGATACGAAACATAGTTCCATTTTAAACTAATGGTTCTATCTGAAACTAAGTGTTCGATACTGTGCCAGGAGAAGCGCCCGTTCTCTGAAATCAGTGGCGATGCTACTAGAAACCGTATGTGTTCGTCAAAACTAAGTGGTCCACCTAGTGGGAGAGGAAACTCCAGATACGAAACATAGTTCCATTTTAAACTAATGGTGCTATCTGAAACTAAGTGTTCGATACTGTGCCAGGAGAAACGCCTGTTCGCTGAAATCTGTGGCGATGCCACTGGAAACCGTATGCGTTCGGCGAAAGGAAGTGGTCGACCTTGTGAGAGAGGAAACTCCAGATGCGAAACATAGGTCAATTTTAAACTAAATGTTCCATCTGAAAGTAAGTGTTCGATACTGTGCCAGGAGAAGCGCCTGTTCTCTGAAATCTGTGGCGATGCCACTCGAAACGGTATGTGTTCGACGAAACCGAGTGGTCGACCTTGTGAGAGAGGAAACTCAAGATGCGACACATAGTTACATTTTAAACTAATTGTTCTGTCTGACATAAGTGTTCGATACTGTGCCAAGAGAAGCGCCTGCTCTCTGAAATCTGTGGCGATGCTACTCGAAACCGTGTGTGTTCGACGAAACTGAGTGGTCGACATTGTGAGAGAGGGAACTCAAGACGCAAAACTTAGTGACATTTTAAACTAATTCTTCTCTCTGGAACTAAGTGTTCGATACTGTGCCAGCAGAAGCGCCTGTTCTGTGAAATGTGTGGCGATGCCACTCGAAACCGTATGTGTTTGACGAAACTAAGTTGCCGACCTTGTGAGAGAGGAAACTTCAGATGCGAAACTTAGTTCCATTTCAAATTAATTGTTCTATCTGAAATTAAGTGTTCGATACTGTGCCAGGAGAAGCGCCTGTTCTCTGAAATCTGTGGCGATGCCACTGGAAACCGTATGTGTTTGACGAAACTAAGTGGTCCACCTTGGGAGAGAGGAAATTCCAAATGCGAAACATAGTTCCATTTTAAACTAATGGTTCTATCTGAAACTAAGTGTTCGATACTGTGCCAGGAGAAGCGCCTGTTCTCTGAAATCAGTGGCGATGCTACTAGAAACCGTATGTGTTCGACAAAACTAAGTGGTCCACCTAGTGGGAGAGGAAACTCCAGATACGAAACATAGTTCCATTTTAAACTAATGGTTCTATCTGAAACTAAGTGTTCGATACTGTGCCAGGAGAAGCGCCTGTCCTCTGAAATCTGTGGCGATGCTACTCGAAACCGTATGTGTTTGACGAAACTAAGTTGCCGACCTTGTGAGAGAGGAAACTTCAGATGCGAAACTTAGTTCCATTTCAAATTAATTGTTCTATCTGAAATTAAGTGTTCGATACTGTGCCAGGAGAAGCGCCTGTTCTCTGAAATCTGTGGCGATGCCACTGGAAACCGTATGTGTTCGACGAAACTGAGTGGTCCACCTAGTGGGAGAGGAAACTCCAGATACAAAACATAGTTCCATTTTAAACTAATGGTTCTATCTGAAACTAAGTGTTCGATACTGTGCCAGGAGAAGCGCCTGTCCTCTGAAATCTGTGGCGATGCTACTCGAAACCTTATGTCTTTCGTCGAAACTAAGTGGTCGACCTTGTGAGAGAGGAAACTCCAGATGCGAAACTTATTTCCATTTTAAACTAATTTTTCTCTCTGAAACTAAGTGTTCGATACTGTGCCAGGAGAAGCGCCTGTTCTCTGAAATCTGTGGCGATGCCACTGGAAACCGTATGTGTTTGACGAAACTAAGTGGTCGACCTTGTGAGAGAGGAAACTCCAAATGCGAAACATAGTTCCATTTTAAACTAATGGTTCTATCTGAAACTAAGTGTTCGATACTGTGCCAGGAGAAGCGCCTGTTCTCTGAAATCAGTGGCGATGCTACTAGAAACCGTATGTGTTCGAAAAAACTAAGTGGTCCACCTAGTGGGAGAGGAAACTCCAGATACGAAACATAGTTCCATTTTAAACTAATGGTTCTATCTGACACTAAGTGTTCGATACTGTGCCAGGAGAAGCGCCTGTCCTCTGAAATCTGTGGCGATGCTACTCGAAACCTTATGTGTTTCGTCGAAACTAAGTGGTCGACCTTGTGAGAGAGGAAACTCCAGATGCGAAACTTAGTTCCATTTTAAACTAATTGTTCTATCTGAAACTAAGTGTTCGATACTGTGCCAGGAGAAGCGCCTGTTCTCTGCAATCTGTGGCGATGCCACTCGAAACCGTATGTGTTCGACGAAACTAGGTGGTCGACCTTGTGAGAGAGGAAACTCCAGATGCGAAACTTATTTCCATTTTAAACTAATTGTTCTCTCTGAAACTAAGTGTTCGATACTGTGCCAGGAGAAGCGCCTGTTCTCCGAAATCTGTGGCGATGCCACTCGATACCGTATGTGTTCAACGAAACTAAGTGGTCGACCTTGTGAGGGAGGGTACTTCAGATGCGAAACTTAGTTCCATTTCAAATTAATTGTTCTATCTGAAATTAAGTGTTCGATACTGTGCCAGGAGAAGCGCCTGTTCTCTGCAATGTGTGGCGATGCCACTCGAAACCGTATGTGTTCGACGAAATTAAGTGGTCGCCTTGGGAGAGAGGAAACTCCAAATGCGAAACATAGTTCCATTTTAAACTAATGGTTCTATCTGAAACTAAGTGTTCGATACTGTGCCAGGAGAAGCGCCTGTTCTCTGAAATCAGTGGCGATGCTACTAGAAACCGTATGTGTTCGACAAAACTAAGTGGTCCACCTAGTGGGAGAGGAAACTCCACATACGAAACATAGTTCCATTTTAAACTAATGGTTCTATCTGAAACTAAGTGTTCGATACTGTGCCAGGAGAAGCGCCTGTGCTCTGAAATCTGTGGCGATGCTACTCGAAACCGTATGTGTTTGACGAAACTAAGTTGCCGACCTTGTGAGAGAGGAAACTTCAGATGCGAAACTTAGTTCTATTTCAAATTAATTGTTCTATCTGAAATTAAGTGTTCGATACTGTGCCAGGAGAAGCGCCTGTTCTCTGAAATCTGTGGCGATACCACTGGAAACCGTATGTGTTCAACGAAACTAAGTGGCCGACCTTGTGATTGAGGAAACTCCAGATGCGAAACTTAGTTCCATTTTAAACTAATTGTTCTATCTGAAATTGTTCGATACTGTTCCAGGAGAAGCGCCTGTTCTCTGAAATCTCTGGCGATGCCACTCGAAACCGTATGTGTTCGACGAAACTAAGTGATTGACCTTGTGAGGGAGGATTCACCAGATGCGGAACATAGTTCCATTTTAAACTAATTGTTCTACCTGAAACTAAGTGTTCGATACTGTGCCAGGAGAAGCGCCTGTTCTCTGAACTGTGTGGCGATGACGCTCGAAACCGTATGTGTTCGACGAAACTAAGTGGTCGACCTTGTGAGAGAGGAAACTTCAGATGCGAAATTTAGTTCCATTTTAATCTTATTGTACTATCTGAAACTAAGTGTTCGATAATGTGACAGGAGAAGCGCCTGTTCTCTGAAATCTGTGGCGATGCCACTCGAAACCGTATGTGTTCGACGAAACTAAGTGGTCGCCTTGTGAAAGAGGAAACTCCAGATGCGAAACTTAGTACCATTTTAAACTAATTGTTCTACCTGAAACTATGTGTTCGACACTGTGCTAGGAGAAGCGCCTGTTCTCTGCAATCTGTGGCGATGCCACTCGAAACCGTATGTGTTCGACGAAACTAGGTGGTCGACCTTGTGAGAGAGGAAACTCCAGATGCGAAACTTATTTCCATTTTAAACTAATTGTTCTCTCTGAAACTAAGTGTTCGATGCTGTGCCAGGAGAAGCGCCTGTTCTCCGAAATCTGTGGCGATGCCACTGGAAACCGTATGTGTTTGACGAAACTAAGTGGTCCACCTTGGGAGAGAGGAAACTCCAAATGCGAAACATAGTTCCATTTTAAACTAATGGTTCTATCTGAATCTAAGTGTTCGATACTGTGCCAGGAGAAGCGCCAGTTCTCTGAAATCAGTGGCGATGCTACTAGAAACCGTATGTGTTCGACAAAACTAAGTGGTCCACCTAGTGGGAGAGGAAACTCCAGATACGAAACATAGTTCCATTTTAAACTAATGGTTCTATCTGAAACTAAGTGTTCGATACTGTGCCAGGAGAAGCGCCCGTTCTCTGAAATCAGTGGCGATGCTACTAGAAACCGTATGTGTTCGTCAAAACTAAGTGGTCCACCTAGTGGGAGAGGAAACTCCAGATACGAAACATAGTTCCATTTTAAACTAATGGTGCTATCTGAAACTAAGTGTTCGATACTGTGCCAGGAGAAACGCCTGTTCGCTGAAATCTGTGGCGATGCCACTGGAAACCGTATGCGTTCGGCGAAACGAAGTGGTCGACCTTGTGAGAGAGGAAACTCCAGATGCGAAACATAGGTCAATTTTAAACTAAATGTTCCATCTGAAACTAAGTGTTCGATACTGTGCCAGGAGAAGCGCCTGTTCTCTGAAATCTGTGGCGATGCCACTCGAAACGGTATGTGTTCGACGAAACCGAGTGGTCGACCTTGTGAGAGAGGAAACTCAAGATGCCACACATAGTTACATTTTAAACTAATTGTTCTGTCTGACATAAGTGTTCGATACTGTGCCAAGAGAAGCGCCTGCTCTCTGAAATCTGTGGCGATGCTACTCGAAACCGTGTGTGTTCGACGAAACTGAGTGGTCGACATTGTGAGAGAGGGAACTCAAGACGCAAAACTTAGTGACATTTTAAACTAATTCTTCTCTCTGGAACTAAGTGTTCGATACTGTGCCAGCAGAAGCGCCTGTTCTGTGAAATGTGTGGCGATGCCACTCGAAACCGTATGTGTTCGACAAAACTAAGTGGTCCACCTAGTGGGAGAGGAAACTCCAGATACGAAACATAGTTCCATTTTAAACTAATGGTTCTATCTGAAACTAAGTGTTCGATACTGTGCCAGGAGAAGCGCCTGTCCTCTGAAATCTGTGGCGATGCTACTCGAAACCGTATGTGTTTGACGAAACTAAGTTGCCGACCTTGTGAGAGAGGAAACTTCAGATGCGAAACTTAGTTCCATTTCAAATTAATTGTTCTATCTGAAATTAAGTGTTCGATACTGTGCCAGGAGAAGCGCCTGTTCTCTGAAATCTGTGGCGATGCCACTGGAAACCGTATGTGTTCGACGAAACTGAGTGGTCCACCTAGTGGGAGAGGAAACTCCAGATACAAAACATAGTTCCATTTTAAACTAATGGTTCTATCTGAAACTAAGTGTTCGATACTGTGCCAGGAGAAGCGCCTGTCCTCTGAAATCTGTGGCGATGCTACTCGAAACCTTATGTCTTTCGTCGAAACTAAGTGGTCGACCTTGTGAGAGAGGAAACTCCAGATGCGAAACTTATTTCCATTTTAAACTAATTTTTCTCTCTGAAACTAAGTGTTCGATACTGTGCCAGGAGAAGCGCCTGTTCTCTGAAATCTGTGGCGATGCCACTGGAAACCGTATGTGTTTGACGAAACTAAGTGGTCGACCTTGTGAGAGAGGAAACTCCAAATGCGAAACATAGTTCCATTTTAAACTAATGGTTCTATCTGAAACTAAGTGTTCGATACTGTGCCAGGAGAAGCGCCTGTTCTCTGAAATCAGTGGCGATGCTACTAGAAACCGTATGTGTTCGAAAAAACTAAGTGGTCCACCTAGTGGGAGAGGAAACTCCAGATACGAAACATAGTTCCATTTTAAACTAATGGTTCTATCTGACACTAAGTGTTCGATACTGTGCCAGGAGAAGCGCCTGTCCTCTGAAATCTGTGGCGATGCTACTCGAAACCTTATGTGTTTCGTCGAAACTAAGTGGTCGACCTTGTGAGAGAGGAAACTCCAGATGCGAAACTTAGTTCCATTTTAAACTAATTGTTCTATCTGAAACTAAGTGTTCGATACTGTGACAGGAGAAGCGCCTGTTCTCTGAAATCTGTGGCGATGCCACTCGAAACCGTATGTGTTCCACGAAACTAAGTGGTCGACCTTGTAAGAGAGGAAACTCCAGGCGCGAAACTTAGTTCCATTTTAACCTAATTGTTCTATCTGAAACTATGTGTTCGACACTGTGCCAGGAGAAGCGCCTGTTCTCTGAAATATGTGGCCATGCCACTCGAAACCGTATGTGTTCGACGAATCTAATTGGTCGACCTTGTGAGAGAGGAAACTCCAGTTGCGAAACATTGTTCCATTTTAAACTAATTGATCTATCTGAAACTATGTGTTCGACACTGTGCCAGGAGAAGCGCCTGTTCTCTGAAATCTGTGGCGATGCCACTCGAAACCGTATGTCTTCCACGAAACTAAGTGGTCGACCTTGAAAGAGAGGAAACTCCAAATGCCAAACATAGTTACATTTTAAACTAATTTTTCTATGTGGAACTTAAGTGTTCGATACTGTGCCAGGAGAAGCGCCTGTTCTCTGAAATCTGTGGCGATGCCACTCGAAACCGTCTGTGTTCGACGAAACTAAGTGGTCGACCTTGTGGGAGAGGAAACTCCAGATGCGAAACTTAGTTCCATTTTAAACTAATTGTTCTACCTTAAACTTTGTGTTCGATAATGTGCCAGGAGAAGCGTCTGTACTCTGACATCGGTGGCGATGCTACTCGAAACCGTATGTGTTCGACGAAACAAAGTGGTCGAACTTGTGAGAGAGGAAACTACAAATGCGAAACTTAGTTCCATTTTAAACTAATTTTTCTATCTGAAACTAAGTGTTCGATACTGTGCCAGGAGAAGCGCCTGTTCTCTGCAATCTGTGGCGATGCCACTCGAAACCGTATGTGTTCGACGAAACTAGGTGGTCGACCTTGTGAGAGAGGAAACTCCAGATGCGAAACTTATTTCCATTTTAAACTAATTGTTCTCTCTGAAACTAAGTGTTCGATACTGTGCCAGGAGAAGCGCCTGTTCTCCTAAATCTGTGGCGATGCCACTCGAAACCGTATGTGTTCGACGAAACTAAGTGGCCGACCTTGTGAGAGAGGAAACTCAAGATGCGAAACATATTTCCATTTTAAACTAATTGTTCCATCTGAAACTAAGTGTTCGATAATGTGCCAGGAGAAGCGCCTGTTCTCTGAAATCTGTGGCGATGCCACTCGAAACCGTATGTGTCGACGAAACTAAGTGGTCGACCATGTGAGAGAGGAAACTCCAGATGCGAAACATAGTTCAATTGTATACTAAATGTTCCATCTGAAACTAAGTGTTCGATACTGTGCCAGGAGAAGCGCCTGTTCTCTGAAATCTGTGGCGATGCCACTCGAAACCGTCTGTGTTCGACGAAACTAAGTGGTCGACCTTGTGGGAGAGGAAACTCCAGATGCGAAACTTAGTTCCATTTTAAACTAATTGTTCTACCTGAAACTTTGTGTTCGATAATGTGCCAGGAGAAGCGTCTGTACTCTGACATCGGTGGCGATGCTACTCGAAACCGTATGTGTTCGACGAAACAAAGTGGTCGAACTTGTGAGAGAGGAAACTACAAATGCGAAACTTAGTTCCATTTTAAACTAATTTTTCTATCTGAAACTAAGTGTTCGATACTGTGCCAGGAGAAGCGCCTGTTCTCTGAAATCTGAGGCGATGCTACTCGAAACGGTATGTGTTCGACGAAACTAAGTGGTCGACCTTGTGAGAGAGGAAACTGCAGATGCGAATCTTACTTCCATTTTAAACTAATTGTTCTATCTGAAACTACGTGTTCGATACTGTGCCAGAAGAGGCGGCTGTTCTCTGAAATCTGTGGCGTTGCTACACGAAACCGAATGTGTTCGACGAAAGTAAGTGGTCGACCTTGTGAGAGAGGAAACTCCAGAAGCGAAACTTAGTTCCATTTTAAACTAATTGTTCTATCTGTAACTGAGTGTTCGATACTGCGCCAGGAGAAGCGCCTGTTCTCTGAAATCTGTGACGATGACACTCAAAACCGTATGTGTTCGACGAAACAAAGTGGCCGCCTTGTGGGAGAGGAAACTCCAGATGCGAAACATAGTTCCATTTTAAACTAATTGTTCTATCTGAAACTATGTCTTCGATACTGTGCCAGGAGAAGCACCTGTTCTGTTAAATCTGTGGCGTTGCTACTCGAAACCGTATGTGTTCGAGGAAACTAAGTGGTTGATCTTGTGAGAGAGGATACTCCAGATGCGAGACATAGTTCCATTTTAAACTAATTGTTCTATCTGAAACTAAGTGTTCGATAATGTGCCAGGAGAAGCGCCTGTTCTCTGAAATCTGTGGCGATACCACTCGAAACCGTATGTGTTCGACGAAACTAAGTGGCCGACCTTGTGAGAGAGGAAACTCCAGATGCGAAACATAGTTGCATTTTTACCTAATTGTTCCATCTGTAAGTAAGTGTTCGATAATGTGCCAGGAGAAGCGCCTTTTCTCTGAAATCTGTGGCGATGCCACTCGAAACCGTATGCGTTCGACGAAACTAAGTGGTTGACCTTGTGAGAGAGGATACTCCAGATGCGAAACATAGTTCCATTTTAAACTAATTGTTCTATCTGAAACTAAGTGTTCGATACTGTGCCAGGAGAAGCGCCTGTTCTCTGAAATCTGTGGCGATACCACTCGAAACCGTATATGTTCGACGAAACTAAGTGGCCGACCTTGTGAGAGAGGAAACTCCAGATGCGAAACATAGTTGCATTTCACTCTAATTGTTCTATCTGTAACTAAGTGTTCGATAATGTGCCAGGAGAAGCGCCTGTTCTCTGAAATCTGTGGCGATACCACTCGAAACCGTATGTGTTCGACGAAACTACGTGGCCGACCTTGTGAGAGAGGAAACTCCAGATGCGAAACATAGTTGCATTTTAAACTAATTGTTCCATCTGTAACTAAGTGTTCGATAATGTGCCAGGAGAAGCGCCTGTTCTCTGAAATATGTGGCGATGCCACTCGAAACCATATGTGTTCGGCGAAACTAAGTGGTTGACCTTGTGAGAGAGGAAACTCCAGATACAAAACATAGTTCCATTTTAAACTAATGGTTCTATCTGAAACTAAGTGTTCGATGCTGTGCCAGGAGAAGCGCCTGTTCTCTGAAATCTGTGGCGATGCTACTAGAAACCGTATGTGTTCCACGAAACTAAGTGGTCGACCTTGTAAGAGAGGAAACTCCAGGCGCGAAACTTAGTTCCATTTTAAACTAATTTTTCTATGTGGAACTTAAGTGTTCGATACTGTGCCAGGAGAAGTGCCTGTCCTCTGCAATCTGTGGCGATGCCACTCGAAACCGTATGTGTTCGACGAAACTAGGTGGTCGACCTTGTGAGAGAGGAAACTCCAGATGCGAAACTTATTTCCATTTTAAACTAATTGTTCCATCTGAAACTAAGTGTTCGATAATGTGCCAGGAGAAGCGCCTGTTCTCTGAAATCTGTGGCGATGCCACTCGAAACCGTATGTGTCGACGAAACTAAGTGGTCGACCATGTGAGAGAGGAAACTCCAGATGCGAAACATAGTTCAATTGTATACTAAATGTTCCATCTGAAACTAAGTGTTCGATACTGTGCCAGGAGAAGCGCCTGTTCTCTGAAATCTGTGGCGATGCCACTCGAAACCGTCTGTGTTCGACGAAACTAAGTGGTCGACCTTGTGGGAGAGGAAACTCCAGATGCGAAACTTAGTTCCATTTTAAACTAATTGTTCTACCTTAAACTTTGTGTTCGATAATGTGCCAGGAGAAGCGTCTGTACTCTGACATCGGTGGCGATGCTACTCGAAACCGTATGTGTTCGACGAAACAAAGTGGTCGAACTTGTGAGAGAGGAAACTACAAATGCGAAACTTAGTTCCATTTTAAACTAATTTTTCTATCTGAAACTAAGTGTTCGATACTGTGCCAGGAGAAGCGCCTGTTCTCTGCAATCTGTGGCGATGCCACTCGAAACCGTATGTGTTCGACGAAACTAGGTGGTCGACCTTGTGAGAGAGGAAACTCCAGATGCGAAACTTATTTCCATTTTAAACTAATTGTTCTCTCTGAAACTAAGTGTTCGATACTGTGCCAGGAGAAGCGCCTGTTCTCCTAAATCTGTGGCGATGCCACTCGAAACCGTATGTGTTCGACGAAACTAAGTGGCCGACCTTGTGAGAGAGGAAACTCAAGATGCGAAACATATTTCCATTTTAAACTAATTGTTCCATCTGAAACTAAGTGTTCGATAATGTGCCAGGAGAAGCGCATGTTCTCTGAAATCTGTGGCGATGCCACTCGAAACCGTATGTGTCGACGAAACTAAGTGGTCGACCATGTGAGAGAGGAAACTCCAGATGCGAAACATAGTTCAATTGTATACTAAATGTTCCATCTGAAACTAAGTGTTCGATACTGTGCCAGGAGAAGCGCCTGTTCTCTGAAATCTGTGGCGATGCCACTCGAAACCGTCTGTGTTCGACGAAACTAAGTGGTCGACCTTGTGGGAGAGGAAACTCCAGATGCGAAACTTAGTTCCATTTTAAACTAATTGTTCTACCTGAAACTTTGTGTTCGATAATGTGCCAGGAGAAGCGTCTGTACTCTGACATCGGTGGCGATGCTACTCGAAACCGTATGTGTTCGACGAAACAAAGTGGTCGAACTTGTGAGAGAGGAAACTACAAATGCGAAACTTAGTTCCATTTTAAACTAATTTTTCTATCTGAAACTAAGTGTTCGATACTGTGCCAGGAGAAGCGCCTGTTCTCTGAAATCTGAGGCGATGCTACTCGAAACGGTATGTGTTCGACGAAACTAAGTGGTCGACCTTGTGAGAGAGGAAACTGCAGATGCGAATCTTACTTCCATTTTAAACTAATTGTTCTATCTGAAACTACGTGTTCGATACTGTGCCAGAAGAGGCGGCTGTTCTCTGAAATCTGTGGCGTTGCTACACGAAACCGAATGTGTTCGACGAAAGTAAGTGGTCGACCTTGTGAGAGAGGAAACTCCAGAAGCGAAACTTAGTTCCATTTTAAACTAATTGTTCTATCTGTAACTGAGTGTTCGATACTGCGCCAGGAGAAGCAACTGTTCTCTGAAATCGGTGGCGATGCTACTCGAAACCGTATGTGTTCGACGAAATTAAGTCGCCGACCTTGTGAGAGAGGAAACTCCAGATGCGAAACAGAGTTCCATTTTAAACTAATTGTTCTATCTGAAACTAAGTGTTCGATACTGTGCCAAGAGAAGCGCCTGTTCTCTGAAATCTGTGACGATGACACTCAAAACCGTATGTGTTCGACGAAACAAAGTGGCCGCCTTGTGGGAGAGGAAACTCCAGATGCGAAACATAGTTCCATTTTAAACTAATTGTTCTATCTGAAACTATGTCTTCGATACTGTGCCAGGAGAAGCACCTGTTCTGTTAAATCTGTGGCGTTGCTACTCGAAACCGTATGTGTTCGAGGAAACTAAGTGGTTGATCTTGTGAGAGAGGATACTCCAGATGCGAGACATAGTTCCATTTTAAACTAATTGTTCTATCTGAAACTAAGTGTTCGATAATGTGCCAGGAGAAGCGCCTGTTCTCTGAAATCTGTGGCGATACCACTCGAAACCGTATGTGTTCGACGAAACTAAGTGGCCGACCTTGTGAGAGAGGAAACTCCAGATGCGAAACATAGTTGCATTTTTACCTAATTGTTCCATCTGTAAGTAAGTGTTCGATAATGTGCCAGGAGAAGCGCCTTTTCTCTGAAATCTGTGGCGATGCCACTCGAAACCGTATGCGTTCGACGAAACTAAGTGGTTGACCTTGTGAGAGAGGATACTCCAGATGCGAAACATAGTTCCATTTTAAACTAATTGTTCTATCTGAAACTAAGTGTTCGATACTGTGCCAGGAGAAGCGCCTGTTCTCTGAAATCTGTGGCGATACCACTCGAAACCGTATATGTTCGACGAAACTAAGTGGCCGACCTTGTGAGAGAGGAAACTCCAGATGCGAAACATAGTTGCATTTCACTCTAATTGTTCTATCTGTAACTAAGTGTTCGATAATGTGCCAGGAGAAGCGCCTGTTCTCTGAAATCTGTGGCGATACCACTCGAAACCGTATGTGTTCGACGAAACTACGTGGCCGACCTTGTGAGAGAGGAAACTCCAGATGCGAAACATAGTTGCATTTTAAACTAATTGTTCCATCTGTAACTAAGTGTTCGATAATGTGCCAGGAGAAGCGCCTGTTCTCTGAAATATGTGGCGATGCCACTCGAAACCATATGTGTTCGGCGAAACTAAGTGGTTGACCTTGTGAGAGAGGAAACTCCAGATACAAAACATAGTTCCATTTTAAACTAATGGTTCTATCTGAAACTAAGTGTTCGATGCTGTGCCAGGAGAAGCGCCTGTTCTCTGAAATCTGTGGCGATGCTACTAGAAACCGTATGTGTTCCACGAAACTAAGTGGTCGACCTTGTAAGAGAGGAAACTCCAGGCGCGAAACTTAGTTCCATTTTAAACTAATTTTTCTATGTGGAACTTAAGTGTTCGATACTGTGCCAGGAGAAGTGCCTGTCCTCTGCAATCTGTGGCGATGCCACTCGAAACCGTATGTGTTCGACGAAACTAGGTGGTCGACCTTGTGAGAGAGGAAACTCCAGATGCGAAACTTATTTCCATTTTAAACTAATTGTTCCATCTGAAACTAAGTGTTCGATAATGTGCCAGGAGAAGCGCCTGTTCTCTGAAATCTGTGGCGATGCCACTCGAAACCGTATGTGTCGACGAAACTAAGTGGTCGACCATGTGAGAGAGGAAACTCCAGATGCGAAACATAGTTCAATTGTATACTAAATGTTCCATCTGAAACTAAGTGTTCGATACTGTGCCAGGAGAAGCGCCTGTTCTCTGAAATCTGTGGCGATGCCACTCGAAACCGTCTGTGTTCGACGAAACTAAGTGGTCGACCTCGTGGGAGAGGAAACTCCAGATGCGAAACTTAGTTCCATTTTAAACTAATTGTTCTACCTGAAACTTTGTGTTCGATAATGTGCCAGGAGAAGCGTCTGTACTCTGACATCGGTGGCGATGCTACTCGAAACCGTATGTGTTCGACGAAACAAAGTGGTCGAACTTGTGAGAGAGGAAACTACAAATGCGAAACTTAGTTCCATTTTAAACTAATTTTTCTATCTGAAACTAAGTGTTCGATACTGTGCCAGGAGAAGCGCCTGTTCTCTGCAATCTGTGGCGATGCCACTCGAAACCGTATGTGTTCGACGAAACTAGGTGGTCGACCTTGTGAGAGAGGAAACTCCAGATGCGAAACTTATTTCCATTTTAAACTAATTGTTCTCTCGGAAACTAAGTGTTCGATACTGTGCCAGGAGAAGCGCCTGTTCTCCGAAATCTGTGGCGATGCCACTCGAAACCGTATGTGTTCGACGAAACTAAGTGGCCGACCTTGTGAGAGAGGAAACTCAAGATGCGAAACATATTTCCATTTTAAACTAATTGTTCCATCTGAAATTAAGTGTTCGATAATGTGCCAGGAGAAGCGCCTGTTCTCTGAAATCTGTGGCGATGCCACTCGAAACCGTATGTGTCGACGAAACTAAGTGGTCGACCATGTGAGAGAGGAAACTCCAGATGCGAAACATAGTTCAATTGTATACTAAATGTTCCATCTGAAACTAAGTGTTCGATACTGTGCCAGGAGAAGCGCCTGTTCTCTGAAATCTGTGGCGATGCCACTCGAAACCGTCTGTGTTCGACGAAACTAAGTGGTCGACCTTGTGGGAGAGGAAACTCCAGAAGCGAAACTTAGTTCCATTTTAAACTAATTGTTCTATCTGTAACTGAGTGTTCGATACTGCGCCAGGAGAAGCAACTGTTCTCTGAAATCGGTGGCGATGCTACTCGAAACCGTATGTGTTCGACGAAATTAAGTCGCCGACCTTGTGAGAGAGGAAACTCCAGATGCGAAACAGAGTTCCATTTTAAACTAATTGTTCTATCTGAAACTAAGTGTTCGATACTGTGCCAAGAGAAGCGCCTGTTCTCTGAAATCTGTGACGATGACACTCAAAACCGTATGTGTTCGACGAAACAAAGTGGCCGCCTTGTGGGAGAGGAAACTCCAGATGCGAAACATAGTTCCATTTTAAACTAATTGTTGTATCTGAAACTATGTCTTCGATACTGTGCCAGGAGAAGCACCTGTTCTCTTAAATCTGTGGCGTTGCTACTCGAAACCGTATGTGTTCGAGGAAACTAAGTGGTTGATCTTGTGAGAGAGGATACTCCAGATGCGAGACATAGTTCCATTTTAAACTAATTGTTCTATCTGAAACTAAGTGTTCGATAATGTGCCAGGAGAAGCGCCTGTTCTCTGAAATCTGTGGCGATACCACTCGAAACCGTATGTGTTCGACGAAACTAAGTGGCCGACCTTGTGAGAGAGGAAACTCCAGATGCGAAACATAGTTGCATTTTTACCTAATTGTTCCATCTGTAAGTAAGTGTTCGATAATGTGCCAGGAGAAGCGCCTTTTCTCTGAAATCTGTGGCGATGCCACTCGAAACCGTATGCGTTCGACGAAACTAAGTGGTTGACCTTGTGAGAGAGGATACTCCAGATGCGAAACATAGTTCCATTTTAAACTAATTGTTCTATCTGAAACTAAGTGTTCGATACTGTGCCAGGAGAAGCGCCTGTTCTCTGAAATCTGTGGCGATACCACTCTAAACCGTATGTGTTCGACGAAACTAAGTGGCCGACCTTGTGAGAGAGGAAACTCCAGATGCGAAACATAGTTGCATTTTAAACTAATTGTTCTATCTGAAACTAAGTGTTCGATACTGTGCCAGGAGAAACTCCCGTTCAGCGAAATCTGTGGCGATACTACTCGAAACCGTATGTGTTCGACGAAACTAAGTGGTCGCCTTGTGAAAGAGGAAACTCCAGATGCGAAACTTAGTTCCATTTAAAACTAATTGTTCCATCTGAAACTAAGTGTTCGATACTGTGCCAGGAGAACCGCCTGTTCTCTGAAATCTGTGGCGATACCACTCGAAACCGTATATGTTCGACGAAACTAAGTGGCCGACCTTGTGAGAGAGGAAACTCCAGATGCGAAACATAGTTGCATTTCACTCTAATTGTTCTATCTGTAACTAAGTGTTCGATAATGTGCCAGGAGAAGCGCCTGTTCTCTGAAATATGTGGCGATACCACTCGAAACCGTATGTGTTCGACGAAACTACGTGGCCGACCTTGTGAGAGAGGAAACTCCAGATGCGAAACATAGTTGCATTTTAAACTAATTGTTCCATCTGTAACTAAGTGTTCGATAATGTGCCAGGAGAAGCGCCCGTTCTCTGAAATATGTGGCGATGCCACTCGAAACCATATGTGTTCGGCGAAACTAAGTGGTTGACCTTGTGAGAGGATACTCCAGATGCGAAACATATTTCCATTTTAAACTAATTGTTCTATCTGAAACTAAGTGTTCGATAATGTGCCAGGAGAAGCGTCTGTTCTCTGAAATCTGTGGCGACACCACTCGAAACCGTAAGTGTTCGACGAAACTAAGTGGCCGACCTTGTGAAAGAGGAAACCCCAGATGCGAAACATAGTTGCATTTTAAACTAATTGTTCCATCTGAAACTAAGTGTTCGATACTGTGCCAGGAGAAGCGCCTGTTCTCTGAAATCTGTGGCGATACCACTCGAAACCGTATGTGTTCGACGAAACTAAGTGGCCGACCTTGTGAGAGAGGAAACTCCAGATGCGAAACATAGTTGCATTTTTAACTAATTGTTCTATCTGTAACTAAGTGTTCGATAATGTGCCAGGGCGCCTGTTCTCTGAAATCTGTGGCGATACCACTCGAAACCGTATGTGTTCGACGAAACTAAGTGGCCGACCTTGTGAGAGAGGAAACTCCAGATGCGAAACATAGTTGCATTTTAAACTAATTGTTCTATCTGTAACATAGTGTTCGATAATATGCCAGGAGAAGCGCCTGTTCTCTGAAATCTGTGGCGATGCCACTCGAAACCGTATGTGTTCGACGAAACTAAGTTGTTGACCTTGTGAGAGAGTAAACTCCAGATGCGAAACATAGTTCCATTTTAAACTAATTGTTCTATCTGAAACTAAGTGTTCGATACTGTGCCATGAGAAACTCCCGTTCTGCGAAATCTGTGGCGATACTACTCGAAACCGTATGTGTTCGACGAAACTAAGTGGTCGACCTTCTGAGAGAGGAAACTCCAAATGCGAAACGTATTTCCATTTTAAACTAATTATTCTAACTGAAACTAAGTGTTCGATACTGTGCCAGGAGAAGCGCCTGTTCTCTGAAACCTGTGGCGATGCCAATCGAAACCGTCTGTGTTCGACGAAACTAAGTGGCCGCCTTGTGAAAGAGGAAACTCCAGATGCAAAACTTAGTTCCATTTAAAACTAATTGTTCCATCTGAAACTAAGTGTTCGATACTGTGCCAGGAGAAGCGCCTGTTCTCTGAAATCTGTGGCGATACCACTCGAAACCGTATGTGTTCGACGAAACTAAGTGGCCGACCTTGTGAGAGAGGGAACTCCAGATGCGAAACATAGTTGCATTTTAAACTAATTGTTCTATCTGTAACTAAGTGTTCGATAATGTGCCAGGAGAAGCGCCTGTTCTCTGAAATCTGTGGCGATACCACTCGAAACCGTATGTGTTCGACGAAACTAAGTGGCCGACCTTGTGAGAGAGGAAACTCCAGATGCGAAACATAGTTGCATTTTAAACTAATTGTTCTATCTGTAACAAAGTGTTCGATAATATGCCAGGAGAAGCGCCTGTTCTCTGAAATCTGTGGCGATGCCACTCGAAACCGTATGTGTTCGACGAAACTAAGTTGTTGACCTTGTGAGAGAGTAAACTCCAGATGCGAAACATAGTTCCATTTTAAACTAATTGTTCTATCTGAAACTAAGTGTTCGATACTGTGCCATGAGAAACTCCCGTTCTGCGAAATCTGTGGCGATACTACTCGAAACCGTATGTGTTCGACGAAACTAAGTGGTCGACCTTCTGAGAGAGGAAACTCCAAATGCGAAACGTATTTCCATTTTAAACTAATTATTCTAACTGAAACTAAGTGTTCGATACTGTGCCAGGAGAAGCGCCTGTTCTCTGAAACCTGTGGCGATGCCAATCGAAACCGTCTGTGTTCGACGAAACTAAGTGGCCGCCTTGTGAAAGAGGAAACTCCAGATGCAAAACTTAGTTCCATTTAAAACTAATTGTTCCATCTGAAACTAAGTGTTCGATACTGTGCCAGGAGAAGCGCCTGTTCTCTGAAATCTGTGGCGATACCACTCGAAACCGTATGTGTTCGACGAAACTAAGTGGCCGACCTTGTGAGAGAGGGAACTCCAGATGCGAAACATAGTTGCATTTTAAACTAATTGTTCTATCTGTAACTAAGTGTTCGATAATGTGCCAGGAGAAGCGCCTGTTCTCTGAAATCTGTGGCGATACCACTCGAAACCGTATGTGTTCGACGAAACTAAGTGGCCGACCTTGTGAGAGAGGAAACTCCAGATGCGAAACATAGTTGCATTTTAAACTAATTGTTCTATCTATAACTAAGTGTTCGAAAATGTGCCAGAAGAAGCGCCTGTTCTCTGAAATCTGTGGCGAGGCCACTCGAAACCGTATGTGTTCGACGAAACTAAGTGGTTGACCTTGGGAGAGAGGATACTCCAGATGCGAGACATAGTTCCATTTTAAACTAATTGTTCTCTGTGAAATAAGTGTTCGATACTGTGCCAGGCGAAGCGCCTGTTCTCTGAAATCTGTGGCGATGCCACTCGAAACCGTATGTGTTCGACGAAACTAAGCGGTCGACCTAGTGATTGAGGAAACTCCAGATGCGAAACTTAGTTCCATTTTAAATTAATTGTTCTATCTGAATCTAAGTGTTCGATACTGTACCAGGAGAAGCGCCTGTTCTCTGAAATCTATGGCGTTGCTACTCGAAACCGTATGTGTTCGACGAAATTAAGTCGCCGACCTTGTGAGAGAGGAAACTCCAGATGCGAAACATAGTTCCATTTTAAACTAATTGTTCTATCTGAAACTAAGTGTTCGATACTGTGCCATGAGAAACTCCCGTTCTGCGAAATCTGTGGCGATACTACTCGAAACCGTATTTGTTCGACGAAACTAAGTGGTCGACCTTCTGAGAGAGGAAACTCCAAATGCGAAACGTATTTCCATTTTAAACTAATTATTCTAACTGAAACTAAGTGTTCGATACTGTGCCAGGAGAAGCGCCTGTTCTCTGAAACCTGTGGCGATGCCAATCGAAACCGTCTGTGTTCGACGAAACTAAGTGGCCGCCTTGTGAAAGAGGAAACTCCAGATGCAAAACTTAGTTCCATTTAAAACTAATTGTTCCATCTGAAACTAAGTGTTCGATACTGTGCCAGGAGAAGCGCCTGTTCTCTGAAATCTTTGGCGATACCACTCGAAACCGTATGTGTTCGACGAAACTAAGTGGCCGACCTTGTGAGAGAGGGAACTCCAGATGCGAAACATAGTTGCATTTTAAACTAATTGTTCTATCTGTAACTAAGTGTTCGATAATGTGCCAGGAGAAGCGCCTGTTCTCTGAAATCTGTGGCGATACCACTCGAAACCGTATGTGTTCGACGAAACTAAGTGGCCGACCTTGTGAGAGAGGAAACTCCAGATGCGAAACATAGTTGCATTTTAAACTAATTGTTCTATCTGTAACAAAGTGTTCGATAATATGCCAGGAGAAGCGCCTGTTCTCTGAAATCTGTGGCGATGCCACTCGAAACCGTATGTGTTCGACGAAACTAAGTTGTTGACCTTGTGAGAGAGTAAACTCCAGATGCGAAACATAGTTCCATTTTAAACTAATTGTTCTATCTGAAACTAAGTGTTCGATACTGTGCCATGAGAAACTCCCGTTCTGCGAAATCTGTGGCGATACTACTCGAAACCGTATGTGTTCGACGAAACTAAGTGGTCGACCTTGTGAGAGAGGAAACTCCAAATGCGAAACGTATTTCCATTTTAAACTAATTATTCTAACTGAAACTAAGTGTTCGATACTGTGCCAGGAGAAGCGCCTGTTCTCTGAAACCTGTGGCGATGCCAATCGAAACCGTCTGTGTTCGACGAAACTAAGTGGCCGCCTTGTGAAAGAGGAAACTCCAGATGCAAAACTTAGTTCCATTTAAAACTAATTGTTCCATCTGAAACTAAGTGTTCGATACTGTGCCAGGAGAAGCGCCTGTTCTCTGAAATCTGTGGCGATACCACTCGAAACCGTATGTGTTCGACGAAACTAAGTGGCCGACCTTGTGAGAGAGGGAACTCCAGATGCGAAACATAGTTGCATTTTAAACTAATTGTTCTATCTGTAACTAAGTGTTCGATAATGTGCCAGGAGAAGCGCCTGTTCTCTGAAATCTGTGGCGATACCTCTCGAAACCGTATGTGTTCGACGAAACTAAGTGGCCGACCTTGTGAGAGAGGAAACTCCAGATGCGAAACATAGTTGCATTTTAAACTAATTGTTCTATCTATAACTAAGTGTTCGAAAATGTGCCAGAAGAAGCGCCTGTTCTCTGAAATCTGTGGCGAGGCCACTCGAAACCGTATGTGTTCGACGAAACTAAGTGGTTGACCTTGGGAGAGAGGATACTCCAGATGCGAGACATAGTTCCATTTTAAACTAATTGTTCTCTGTGAAATAAGTGTTCGATACTGTGCCAGGCGAAGCGCCTGTTCTCTGAAATCTGTGGCGATGCCACTCGAAACCGTATGTGTTCGACGAAACTAAGCGGTCGACCTTGTGATTGAGGAAACTCCAGATGCGAAACTTAGTTCCATTTTAAATTAATTGTTCTATCTGAATCTAAGTGTTCGATACTGTACCAGGAGAAGCGCCTGATCTCTGAAATCTATGGCGTTGCTACTCGAAACCGTATGTGTTCGACGAAATTAAGTCGCCGACCTTGTGAGAGAGGAAACTCCAGATGCGAAACAGAGTTCCATTTTAAACTAATTGTTCTATCTGAAACTAAGTGTTCGATACTGTGCCAAGAGAAGCGCCTGTTCTCTGAAATCTGTGACGATGACACTCAAAACCGTATGTGTTCGACGTAACTAAGTGGCCGCCTTGTGGGAGAGGAAACTCCAGATGCGAAACTTAGTTCCATTTTAAACTAATTGTTCTATCTGAATCTAAGTGTTCGATACTGTACCAGGAGAAGCGCCTGTTCTCTGAAATCTATGGCGTTGCTACTCGAAACCGTATGTGTTCGACGAAATTAAGTCGCCGCCTTGTGGGAGAGGAAACTCCAGATGCGAAACTTAGTTCCATTTTAAACTAATTGTTCTATCTGAAACTAAGTGTTCGATACTGTACCAGGAGAAGCGCCTGTTCTCTGAAATCTATGGCGATGCTACTCGAAACCGTATGTGTTCGACGAAATTAAGTGGTCGCCTTGTGAGGGAAGAAACTCCAGATGCGAAATTTAGTACAATTTTAAACTAATTGTTCTATCTGAAACTATGTGTCTGATACTCTGCCAGGAGAAGCGCCTGTTTTCTGAAATCTGTGGCGTTGCCACTCGAAACCGTATGTGTTCAACGAAACTAAGTGGCCGACCTTGTGAGAGGGGAAACTCCAGATGCGAAGCTTCATTCCATTTTAAACTAATTGTTCTATCTGAATCTAAGTGTTCGATACTGTACCAGGAGAAGCGCCTGTTCTCTGAAATCTATGGCGTTGCTACTCGAAACCGTATGTGTTCGACGAAATTAAGTCGCCGACCTTGTGAGAGAGGAAACTCCAGATGCGAAACAGAGTTCCATTTTAAACTAATTGTTCTATCTGAAACTAAGTGTTCGATACTGTGCTAAGAGAAGCGCCTGTTCTCTGAAATCTCTGACGATGACACTCAAAACCGTATGTGTTCGACGTAACTAAGTGGCCGCCTTGTGGGAGAGGAAACTCCAGATGCGAAACTTAGTTCCATTTTAAACTAATTTTTCTATCTGAAACTATGTCTTCGATACTGTGCCAGGAGAAGCGCCTGTTCTCTTAAATCTGTGGCGTTGCTACTCGAAACCGTATGTGTTCGAGGAAACTAAGTGGTTGATCTTGTGAGAGAGGATACTCCAGATGCGAGACATAGTTCTATTTTAAACTAATTGTTCTATCTGAAACTAAGTGTTCGATACTGTGCCAAGAGAAGCGCCTGTTTTCTGAAATCTGTGGCGTTGCCACTCGAAACCGTATGTGTTCAACGAAACTAAGTGGCCGACCTTGTGAGAGGGGAAACTCCAGATGCGAAGCTTCATTCCATTTTAAACTAATTGTTCTATCTGAATCTAAGTGTTCGATACTGTACCAGGAGAAGCGCCTGTTCTCTGAAATCTATGGCGTTGCTACTCGAAACCGTATGTGTTCGACGAAATTAAGTCGCCGACCTTGTGAGAGAGGAAACTCCAGATGCGAAACAGAGTTCCATTTTAAACTAATTGTTCTATCTGAAACTAAGTGTTCGATACTGTGCCAAGAGAAGCGCCTGTTCTCTGAAATCTCTGACGATGACACTCAAAACCGTATGTGTTCGACGTAACTAAGTGGCCGCCTTGTGGGAGAGGAAACTCCAGATGCGAAACTTAGTTCCATTTTAAACTAATTTTTCTATCTGAAACTATGTCTTCGATACTGTGCCAGGAGAAGCGCCTGTTCTCTTAAATCTGTGGCGTTGCTACTCGAAACCGTATGTGTTCGAGGAAACTAAGTGGTTGATCTTGTTAGAGAGGATACTCCAGATGCGAGACATAGTTCTATTTTAAACTAATTGTTCTCAGTGAAATAAGTGTTCGATACTGTGCCAGGCGAAGCGCCTGTTCTCTGAAACCTGTGGCGTTGCCACTCGAAACCGTATGTGTTCGACGAAACTAAGTGGTCGACCTGGTGAGAGAGGAAACTCCAGATGCGAAACTTAGTTCCATTTTAAACTAATTGTTCTATCTGAAACCATATGTTCGATAATGTGCCAGGAGAAACGCTGTTCTGCGAAATCCTTGGCGGTACCACTCGAAACCGTATGTGTTCGACGAAACTAAGTGGTCGACCTTGTGCGAGCGGAAACTCAAGTTGCGAAACTTAGTTCCATTTTAAACTAATTGTTCTATCTGAAACTAAGTGTTCGGTACAGTGCCAGGAGAAGCGCCTGTTCTCTGAAATCTGTGGCGATGCCACTCGAAACCGTATGTGTTCGACGAAATTAAGTGGTCGCCTTGTGAGGGAAGAAACTCCAGATGCGAAATTTAGTACAATTTTAAACTAATTGTTCTATCTGAAACTATGTGTCTGATACTCTGCCAGGAGAAGCGCCTGTTTTCTGAAATCTGTGGCGTTGCCACTCGAAACCGTATGTGTTCAACGAAACTAAGTGGCCGACCTTGTGAGACGGGAAACTCCAGATGCGAAGATTAATTCCATTTTAAACTAATTGTTCTATCTGAATCTAAGTGTTCGATACTGTACCAGGAGAAGCGCCTGTTCTCTGAAATCTATGGCGTTGCTACTCGAAACCGTATGTGTTCGACGAAATTAAGTCGCCGACCTTGTGAGAGAGGAAACTCCAGATGCGAAGCTTAATTCCATTTTAAACTAATTGTTCTATCTGAAACTAAGTGTTCGGTACTGTACCAGGTGAAGCGCCTGTTCTCTGAAATCTGTGGCGATGCCACTCGAAACCGTATCTGTTCGACGAAACTAAGCGGTCGACCTTGTGATTGAGGAAACTCCAGATGCGAAACTTAGTTCCATTTTAAATTAATTGTTCTCTGTGAAATAAGTGTTCGATACTGTGCCAGGCGAAGCGCCTGTTCTCTGAAATCTGTGGCGATGCCACTCGAAACCGTATGTGTTCGACGAAACTAAGCGGTCGACCTTGTGATTGAGGAAACTCCAGATGCGAAACTTAGTTCCATTTTAAATTAATTGTTCTATCTGAAACTAAGTGTTCGTTACTGTGCCAGGAGAAGCGCCTGTTCTCTGAAATCTGTGGCGTTGCCACTCGAAACCGTATGTGTTCAACGAAACTAAGTGGCCGACCTTGTGAGAGGGGAAACTCAAGTTGCGAAACTTAGTTCCATTTTAAACTAATTGTTCTATCTGAAACTAAGTGTTCGGTACAGTGCCAGGAGAAGCGCCTGTTCTCTGAAATCTGTGGCGTTGCCACTCGAAACCGTATGTGTTCAACGAAACTAAGTGGCCGACCTTGTGAGAGGGGAAACTCCAGATGCGAAGCTTAATTCCATTTTAAACTAATTGTTCTATCTGAAACTAAGTGTTCGGTACTGTACCAGGAGAAGCGCCTGTTCTCTGAAATCTATGGCGATGCTACTCGAAACCGTATGTGTTCGACGAAATTAAGTCGCCGACCTTGTGATAGAGGAAACTCCAGATGCGAAACAGAGTTCCATTTTAAACTAATTGTTCTATCGGAAACTAAGTGTTCGATACTGTGCCAAGAGAAGCGCCTCTTCTCTGAAATCTGTGACGATGACACTCAAAACCGTATGTGTTCGACGAAACTAAGTGGCCGCCTTGTGGGAGAGGAAACTCCAGATGCGAAACTTAGTTCCATTTTAAACTAATTGTTCTATCTGAAACTATGTCTTCGATACTGTGCCAGGAGAAGCGCCCGTTCTCTGAAATCTGTGGCGATGCCACTAGAAACCGTATGTGTTCGACGAAAGTAAGTAGTCGACCTTGTGAGGGAGGATACTCCAGATGCGAAACATAGTTACATTTTAAACTAATTGTTCTGTCTGAAATACGTGTTCGATACTGTGCCAGGAGAAGCGCCTGTTCTCTGAAATCTGTGGCGATGCTACTCGAAACCATATGTGTTTGGCGGAACTAAGTTGTCGACCTTGTGAGAGAGGAAACTCCATATGCGAAACTTAGTTCCATTTTAAACCAAATGTTCCATCTGGAACTAAGTGTTCGATACTGTGCCAGGAGAAGCGCCTGTTCTCTGAAATCTGTGCCGATGCTACTCGAAAACGTATGTGTTCGACGAAACTAAGTGGTCGACCTTGTGAGAGAGGAAACTCCATATGCGAAACTTACTACCATTTTAAACTAATTGTTCTATCTGAAACCAAGTGTTCGATACTGAGAACCGCCAGTTCTCTGAAATGTGTGGCGATGCCAATCGAAACCGTATGTGTTCGACGAAACTAAGTGGTCGACCTTCTGAGAGAGGAAACTCCAGATGCGAAACTTAGTTCCATTTTAAACCAAATGTTCCATCTGGAACTAAGTGTTCGATACTGTGCCAGGAGAAGCGCCTGTTCTCTGAAATCTGTGGCGATGCTACTCGAAACCGCATGTGTTCGACGAAACTAAGTGGTCGACCTTGTGAGAGAGGAAACTCCATATGCGAAACTTACTACCATTTTAAACTAATTGTTCTATCTGAAACCAAGTGTTCGATACTGAGAACCGCCAGTTCTCTGAAATGTGTGGCGATGCCAATCGAAACCGTATGTGTTCGACGAAACTAAGTGGTCGACCTTCTGAGAGAGGAAACTCCAGATGCGAAACTTAGTTCCATTTTAAACCAAATGTTCCATCTGGAACTAAGTGTTCGATACTGTGCCAGGAGAAGCGCCTGTTCTCTGAAATCTGTGGCGATGCTACTCGAAACCGTATGTGTTCGTCGTAACTAAGCGGTCCACCTTGTGAGAGAGGAAACTCCAGATGCGAAAATTAGTTCCATTTTAAACTAATTGTTCTATCTGAAACTAAGTGTTCGACACTGTGCCAGGAGAAGCGCCTGTTCTCTGAAATATGTGGCGATGCTACTCGAAACCGTATGTTTTCGACGTAACTAAGTGGTCGACCTTGTGAGGGATTAAACTCCAAATGCGAAACATATTTCCATTTTAAACTAAATGTTCTATCTGAAACTAAGTGTTCGATTCTGTGCCAAGAGAAGCGCCTGTTCTCTGAAATCTGTGGCGAGGCTACTCGAAACCGTATGTGTTCGACGAAACTAAGTGGTCGACCTTGTGAGGGAGGAAACTCCATGTGCGAAACATATTTCCATTTTAAACTAAATATTCTATCTGAAACTAAGTATTCGATACTCTGCCAGTAGAAGCGCCTGTTCAGTGAAATCTGTGCCGATGCCCCTCGAAACCGTATGTGTTCGTCGAAACTAAGTGGTCGACCTTGTGAGAGAGGAAACTCCAGATGCGAAGCTTTGTTCCATTTTAAACTAATTGTTCTAACTGATACTAAGTGTTCGATACTGTGCCAGGAGAAGCGCCTGTTCTCTGAAATCTGTGGCGATGCCACTCGAAACCGTATGTGTTCGACGAAACTAAGTGGTCGACGTGGTGAGAGAGGAAACTCCAGATGCGAAACTTAGTACCATTTTAAACTAATTGTTCTATCTGAAACTAAGTGTTCGATACTGTGCCAGGAGAAGCGCCTGTTCTCTGAAATCTGTGGCGATGCTACTCGAAACCGTATGTGTTCGACGAAAATAAGTGGTCGACCTTGTGGTAGAGGAAACTCCAGATGCGAAACATAGTTCCATTTTACACTAATTGTTCTATCTGAAACTAAGTGTTCGGTACTGTGCCAGGAGAAGCGCCTGTTCTCTGAAATCTGTCGCGACGCTAATCGAAACCGTATGTGTTCGACGAAAATAAGTGGTCGACCTTGTGGTAGAGGAAACTCCATATGCGAAACATAGTTCCATTTTAAACTAATTGTTCTATCTGAAACTAAGTGGTCTGTACTGTGCCAGGAGAAGCACCTGTTCTCTGAAATCTGTCGTGATGCTAATCGAAACCGTATGTGTACGACGAAACTAAGTGGTCGACCTTGTGGGAGAGGAAACTCCGTATGCGAAACTTAGTTCCATTTTAAACTGATTGTTCTATCTGAAACTAAGTGTTCGATACTGTGCCAGGAGAAGCGCCTGTTCTCTGAAATCTGTGGCGATGCTACTCGAAACCATATTTGTTTGGCGGAACTAAGTTGTCGACCTTGTGAGAGAGGAAACTCCATATGCGAAACTTAGTTCCATTTTAAACCAAATGTTCCATCTGGAACTAAGTGTTCGATACTGTGCCAGGAGAAGCGCCTGTTCTCTGAAATCTGTGCCGATGCTACTCGAAAACGTATGTGTTCGACGAAACTAAGTGGTCGACCTTGTGAGAGAGGAAACTCCATATGCGAAACTTACTACCATTTTAAACTAATTGTTCTATCTGAAACCAAGTGTTCGATACTGAGAACCGCCAGTTCTCTGAAATGTGTGGCGATGCCAATCGAAACCGTATGTGTTCGACGAAACTAAGTGGTCGACCTTCTGAGAGAGGAAACTCCAGATGCGAAACTTAGTTCCATTTTAAACCAAATGTTCCATCTGGAACTAAGTGTTCGATACTGTGCCAGGAGAAGCGCCTGTTCTCTGAAATCTGTGGCGATGCTACTCGAACCCGCATGTGTTCGACGAAACTAAGTGGTCGACCTTGTGAGAGAGGAAACTCCATATGCGAAACTTACTACCATTTTAAACTAATTGTTCTATCTGAAACCAAGTGTTCGATACTGAGAACCGCCAGTTCTCTGAAATGTGTGGCGATGCCAATCGAAACCGTATGTGTTCGACGAAACTAAGTGGTCGACCTTCTGAGAGAGGAAACTCCAGATGCGAAACTTAGTTCCATTTTAAACCAAATGTTCCATCTGGAACTAAGTGTTCGATACTGTGCCAGGAGAAGCGCCTGTTCTCTGAAATCTGTGGCGATGCTACTCGAAACCGTATGTGTTCGTCGTAACTAAGCGGTCCACCTTGTGAGAGAGGAAACTCCAGATGCGAAAATTAGTTCCATTTTAAACTAATTGTTCTATCTGAAACTAAGTGTTCGACACTGTGCCAGGAGAAGCGCCTGTTCTCTGAAATATGTGGCGATGCTACTCGAAACCGTATGTTTTCGACGTAACTAAGTGGTCGACCTTGTGAGGGATTAAACTCCAAATGCGAAACATATTTCCATTTTAAACTAAATGTTCTATCTGAAACTAAGTGTTCGATTCTGTGCCAAGAGAAGCGCCTGTTCTCTGAAATCTGTGGCGAGGCTACTCGAAACCGTATGTGTTCGACGAAACTAAGTGGTCGACCTTGTGAGGGAGGAAACTCCATGTGCGAAACATATTTCCATTTTAAACTAAATATTCTATCTGAAACTAAGTATTCGATACTCTGCCAGTAGAAGCGCCTGTTCAGTGAAATCTGTGCCGATGCCCCTCGAAACCGTATGTGTTCGTCGAAACTAAGTGGTCGACCTTGTGAGAGAGGAAACTCCAGATGCGAAGCTTTGTTCCATTTTAAACTAATTGTTCTAACTGATACTAAGTGTTCGATACTGTGCCAGGAGAAGCGCCTGTTCTCTGAAATCTGTGGCGATGCCACTCGAAACCGTATGTGTTCGACGAAACTAAGTGGTCGACGTGGTGAGAGAGGAAACTCCAGATGCGAAACTTAGTTCCATTTTAAACTAATTGTTCTATCTGAAACTAAGTGTTCGATACTGTGCCAGGAGAAGCGCCTGTTCTCTGAAATCTGTGGCGATGCTACTCGAAACCGTATGTGTTCGACGAAAATAAGTGGTCGACCTTGTGGTAGAGGAAACTCCAGATGCGAAACATAGTTCCATTTTACACTAATTGTTCTATCTGAAACTAAGTGTTCGGTACTGTGCCAGGAGAAGCGCCTGTTCTCTGAAATCTGTCGCGACGCTAATCGAAACCGTATGTGTTCGACGAAACTAAGTGGCCGACCTTGTGAGAGAGGAAACTCCAGATGCGAAACATAGTTGCATTTTAAACTAATTGTTCTATCTGAAACTAAGTGTTCGATACTGTGCCAGGAGAAACTCCCGTTCTGCGAAATCTGTGGCGATACTACTCGTAACCGTATGTGTTCGACGAAACTAAGTGGTCGACCTTGTGAGAGAGGATACTCCAGATGCGAAACTTACTTCCATTTTAAACTAATTGTTCTATCTGAAACTAAGTGTTCGATACTGTGCCAGGAGAAGCGCCTGTTCTCTGAACTGTGTGGCGATGACGCTCGAAACCGTATGTGTTTGACGAAACTAAATCTTTGACCTTGTGAGAGAGGAAACTCCAGATGCGAAGCTTAGTTGCATTTTAAAGTCATTGTTCTATCTGAAACTAAGTATTCGATAATCTGCCAGAAGAAGCGCCTGTTCTCTGAAACCTGTGGCGTTGCTACTCGAAGCCGAATGTGTTCGACGAAAGTAAGTGGTAGACCGTGTGAGAGAGGAAACTCCAGATGCGAAACTTAGTTCCATTTTAAACTAATTGTTCTCTCTGAAACTATGTTTTCGATACTGTGCCAGGAGAAGCGCCTGTTCTCTGAACTGTGTGGCGATGCCACTCGAAACCTTATGTGTTCGACGAAACTAAGTGGTCGACCTTGTGAGAGAGGATACTCCAGATGCGAAACTTACTTCCATTTTAAACTAATTGTTCTATCTGAAACTAAGTGTTCGATACTGTGCCAGGAGAAGCGCCTGTTCTCTGAACTGTGTGGCGATGACGCTCGAAACCGTATGTGTTTGACGAAACTAAATCTTTGACCTTGGGAGAGAGGAAACTCCAGATGCGAAGCTTAGTTGCATTTTAAAGTCATTGTTCTATCTGAAACTAAGTATTCGATAATCTTCCAGTAGAAGCGCCTGTTCTCTGAAACCTGTGGCGTTGCTACTCGAAGCCGAATGTTTTCGACGAAAGTAAGTGGTAGACCGTGTGAGAGAGGAAACTCCAGATGCGAAACTCAGTTCCATTTTAAACTAATTGTTCTCTCTGAAACTATGTTTTCGATACTGTGCCAGGAGAAGCGCCTGTTCTCTGAACTGTGTGGCGATGCCACTCGAAACCTTATGTGTTCGACGAAACTAAGTGGTCGACCTTGTGAGAGAGGAAACTCCAGATGCGAAACTTAGTTCCATTTTAAACTAATTGTTCTCTCTGAAACTATGTTTTCGATACTGTGCCAGGAGAAGCGCCTGCTCTCTGAAATCTGTGGCGATGCTACTAGAAACCTTATGTGTTCGACGAAACTAAGTGGTCGACCTTGTGAGAGAGGATACTCCAAATGCGAAACATAGTTCCATTTTAATCTAATTGTTCTGTCTGAAATAAGTGTTCGATACTGCGCCAGGAGAAGCGCCTGCTCTCTGAAACCTGTGGCGATGCTACTCGAAACCGTATGTGTTCGACGAAACTAAGTGGTCGACCTTGTGAGAGAGGAAACTCCAGATGCGAAACTTAGTTCCATTTTAATCTTGTTGTTCTATCGGAAACTGAGTGTTCGATACTGTGCCAGGAGAAGCGCCTGTTCTCTGAAATCTGTGGCGATGCTACTCGAAACCGTATGTGTTCGACGAAACTAAGTGGTCGACCTTGTGAGAGAGGAAACTGCAGATGCGAAACTTACTTCCATTTTAAAATAATTGTTCTATCTGAAACTAAGTGTTCGATAATGTGCCAGGAGAAGCGCCTGTTCTCCGAAATCTGTGGCGATACCACTCGAAACCGTATGTGTTCGACGGAACTAAGTGGCCGACCTTGTGAGAGAGGAAACTCCAGATGTGAAACACAGTTGCATTTTAAACTAATTGTTCTATCTGAAACTAAGTGTTCGATACTGTGCCAGGAGAAACACCCGTTCTGCGAAATCTGTGGCGATACTACTCGAAACCGTATGTGTTCGATGAATCTAAATGGTCCACCTTGTGAGAGAGGAAACCCCAGAAGCGAAACTTAGTTCCATTTAAAACTAATTGTTCTATCTGAAACTATGTGTTCGATACTGTGCCAGTAGAAGCGTCTGTTCTCTGAAATCTGTGGCGATCCCACTAGAAACCGTATTTGTTCGACGAAACTAAGTTGTCGACCTTGTGAAAGAGGAAACTCCAAATGCGAAACTTAGTTCCATTTTAAACTAATTGTTCTATCTGAAACAAAGTGTTCAATACTGTGCCAGGAGAAGTGCCTGTTCTCTGACATCTGTGGCTATACCACTCGAAACCGTATGTGTTCGACGAAACTAAGTGGCCGACCTTGTGAGAAAGGAAACTCCAGATGCGAAACATAGTTGCATTTTAAACTAATTGTTCTAACTAAAACTAAGTGTTCGATAATGTGCCAGGAGAAGCGCCTGTTCTCTGAAACCTGTGGCGATGCTACTCGAAACCGTATGTGTTCGACGAAACTAAGTGGTCGACCTTGTGAGAGAGGAAACTCCAGATGCGAAACTTAGTTCCATTTTATTCTTGTTGTTCTATCGGAAACTGAGTGTTCGATACTGTGCCAGGAGAAGCGCCTGTTCTCTGAAATCTGTGGCGATGCTACTCGAAACCGTATGTGTTCGACGAAACTAAGTGGTCGACCTTGTGAGAGAGGAAACTGCAGATGCGAAACTTACTTCCATTTTAAAATAATTGTTCTATCTGAAACTAAGTGTTCGATAATGTGCCAGGAGAAGCGCCTGTTCTCCGAAATCTGTGGCGATACCACTCGAAACCGTATGTGTTCGACGGAACTAAGTGGCCGACCTTGTGAGAGAGGAAACTCCAGATGTGAAACACAGTTGCATTTTAAACTAATTGTTCTATCTGAAACTAAGTGTTCGATACTGTGCCAGGAGAAACACCCGTTCTGCGAAATCTGTGGCGATACTACTCGAAACCGTATGTGTTCGATGAATCTAAATGGTCGACCTTGTGAGAGAGGAAACCCCAGAAGCGAAACTTAGTTCCATTTAAAACTAATTGTTCTATCTGAAACTATGTGTTCGATACTGTGCCAGTAGAAGCGTCTGTTCTCTGAAATCTGTGGCGATCCCACTAGAAACCGTATTTGTTCGACGAAACTAAGTTGTCGACCTTGTGAAAGAGGAAACTCCAAATGCGAAACTTAGTTCCATTTTAAACTAATTGTTCTATCTGAAACAAAGTGTTCAATACTGTGCCAGGAGAAGTGCCTGTTCTCTGACATCTGTGGCTATACCACTCGAAACCGTATGTGTTCGACGAAACTAAGTGGCCGACCTTGTGAGAAAGGAAACTCCAGATGCGAAACATAGTTGCATTTTAAACTAATTGTTCTAACTAAAACTAAGTGTTCGATAATGTGCCAGGAGAAGCGCCTGTTCTCTGAAATCTGTGGCGATACCACTCGAAACCGTATGTGTTCGACGAAACTAAGTGTTCGATAATGTGCCAGGAGAAGCGCCTGTTCTCTGAAATCTGTGGCGATACCACTCGAAACCGTATGTGTTCGACGAAACTAAGTGGCCGACCTTGTGAGAGAGGAAACTCCAGATGCGAAACATAGTTGCATTTTAAACTAATTGTTCTATCTGAAACTAAGTGTTCGATAATGTGCCAGGAGGAGCGGCTGTTCTGTGAAGTGTGTGGCGATGCCACTCGAAACCGTATGTGTTCGACGAGACTAAGTGGTCGCCTTGTGCGGGAAGAAACTCCAAATGCGAAACTTAGTACCATTTTAAACTAATTTTTCTATCTGAAACTAAGTGTTCGATACTGTGCCAGGAGAAGTTCCTGATCTCTGAAATCAGTGGCGATGCCACTCGGAACCGTATGTGTTCGACGAAATTAAGTGGTCGACCTTGTGAGAGAGGAAACTCCAGAAGCAAAACTTAGTTCCATTTAAAAATTATTGTTATATCTGAAACTAAGTTTTCGATACTGTGCCAGGAGAAGCGCCTGTTCTCTGAAATCTGTGGCGATGCGCACTCGAAACGGTATGTGTTCGACGAAACTAAGTGGTCGACCATGTGAGAGAGGAAACTCCAGCAGCGAAACTTAGTTCCATTTTAAACTAAAGTTTCTATCTGAAACTATGTGTTCGATACTGTGCCAGTAGAAGCGTCTGTTCTCTGAAATCTGTGGCGATGCCACTCAAAACCGTATGTGTTCGACGAAACTAAGTCGTCGACCTCTTGAGAGAGGAATCTCCAGATGCGAAACATAGTTCCATTTTAAACTAATGGTTCTACCTGAAACTAAGTGTTCGATACTGTGCCAGGAGAAGCGCCTGTTCTCTGAAATCTGTGGCGATGCTACTCGAAACCGTATGTGTTCGAGGAAACTTAGTGGTCGACCTTGTGTGACAGGAAACTCCAGATGCGAAACTTAGTTCCATTTTAAACTAATTGTTCTATCTGAAACTATGTCTTCGACACTGTGCCAGGAGAACCGCCTGTTCTCTGAAATGTGTAGCGGTGCCACTCGAAACCGTATGTGTTCGACGAAACTAAGTGGTCGAACTTGTGAGAGAGGTTTCACCAGATGCGGAACATAGTTCCATTTTAAACTAATTGTTCTATCTGAAACTAAGTGTTCGATACTGTGCCAGGAGAAGCGCCTGTTCTATGAAATCTGTGGCGATGCTACTCGAAACCGTATGTGTTGGACGAAACTAAGTGGTCGACCTTGTGAGGGAGGAAACTCCAAATGCGACACTTTGTTCCATTTTAATCTTATTGTTCTATCTGAATTAAGTGTTCGATACTGTGCCAGGAGAAGCGCCTGTTCTATGAAATCTGTGGCGATGCTACTCGAAACCGTATGTGTTCGACGAAATTAAGTGGTCGACCTTGTGAGAGAGGACACTCCAGAAGCAAAACTTAGTTCCATTTAAAAATTATTGTTATATCTGAAACTAAGTTTTCGATACTGTGCCAGGAGAAGCGCCTGTTCTCTGAAATCTGTGGCGATGCGCACTCGAAACGGTATGTGTTCGACGAAACTAAGTGGTCGACCATGTGAGAGAGGAAACTCCAGCAGCGAAAATTAGTTCCATTTTAAACTAAAGTTTCTATCTGAAACTATGTGTTCGATACTGTGCCAGTAGAAGCGTCTGTTCTCTGAAATCTGTGGCGATGCCACTCAAAACCGTATGTGTTCGACGAAACTAAGTCGTCGACCTCGTGAGAGAGGAATCTCCAGATGCGAAACATAGTTCCATTTTAAACTAATGGTTCTACCTGAAACTAAGTGTTCGATACTGTGCCAGGAGAAGCGCCTGTTCTCTGAAATCTGTGGCGATGCTACTCGAAACCGTATGTGTTCGAGGAAACTTAGTGGTCGACCTTGTGGGACAGGAAACTCCAGATGCGAAACTTAGTTCCATTTTAAACTAATTGTTCTATCTGAAACTATGTCTTCGACACTGTGCCAGGAGAACCGCCTGTTCTCTGAAATGTGTAGCGATGCCACTCGAAACCGTATGTGTTCGACGAAACTAAGTGGTCGAACTTGTGAGAGAGGTTTCACCAGATGCGGAACATAGTTCCATTTTAAACTAATTGTTCTATCTGAAACTAAGTGTTCGATACTGTGCCAGGAGAAGCGCCTGTTCTATGAAATCTGTGGCGATGCTACTCGAAACCGTATGTGTTGGACGAAACTAAGTTGTCGACCTTGTGAGGGAGGAAACTCCAAATGCGACACTTTGTTCCATTTTAATCTTATTGTTCTATCTGAATTAAGTGTTCGATACTGTGCCAGGAGAAGCGCCTGTTCTATGAAATCTGTGGCGATGCTACTCGAAACCGTATGTCTTCGACGAAACTAAGTTGTCGACCTTGTGAGGGAGGAAACTCCAGATGCGAAACTAATTTCCATTTTAAACTAAGTGTTCTAGCTGTAACTAAGTGTTCGGTACTGCGCCAGCAGAAGCGCCTGTTCTCTGAAATCTGTGGCGATGCTACTCGAAACCGTATATGTTCGACGAAACTAGATGGTCGAACTTGTGAGAGAGTAAACTCCAGATGCGAAACTAATTTCCATTTTAAACTAAGTGTTCTAGCTGTAACTAAGTGTTCGGCACTGCGCCAGCAGAAGCGCCTGTTCTCTGAAAACAGTGGCGATGCTACTCGAAACCGTATGTGTTCGACGAAACTAAGTGGTCCACCTTGAGGGAGAGGAAACTCCAGATGCGAAACTTAGTTCCATTTTAAACTAAGTGTTCTATCCGAAACTAAGTGTTTGATAATGTCCCAGGAGAAGCGCCTGTTCTCTGAAATCTGTGGCGATGCGCACTCGAAACGGTATGTGTTCGACGAAACTAAGTGGTCGACCTTATGAGAGAGGAAACTCCAGATGCGAAACTTAGTTCCATTTTAAACAAATTGTTCTATCTGAAACTAAGTGTTCGATACTGTGCCAGGAGAAGCGCATGTTCTCTGAAATGTGTGGCGATGCCACTCGAAACCGTATGTGTTCGACGAAACTAAGTGGTTGATCTTGTGAGAGAGGAAACTCCAAATGCGAAACATAAGTCCATTTTAAACTAATTTTTCTATCTGAAGCTAAGTGTTCGATCCTGTGCCAGGAGAAGCGCCTGTTCTCTGAAATCAGTGGCGATGCCACTCGGAACCGTATGTGTTCGACGAAACTAAGTGGTCCACCTTGTGAGAGAGGAAACTCCAAATGCGAAACATAGTTCCATTTTAAACTAATTGTTCTATCTGAAACTAAGTGTTCGATAATGTGCCAGGCGAAGCGCCTGTTCTCTGAAATCTGTGGCGATGCCACTCGAAACCGTATATGTTCAACGAAACTAAGTGGTCGACTTTGTGAGAGAGGATACTCCAGATGCGAAACATAGTTGCATTTAAAACTAATTGTTCCATCTGAAACTAAGTGTTCGATACAGTGCCAGAAGAAGCGCCTGTTCTCTGAAATCTGTCGCGATGCTACTCGAAACCGTATGTGTTCGACGAAACTAAGTGGTCGACCTTGTGAGTGAGGAAACACCAAATGCGAAACATAGGTCCATTTCAATCTTATTGTTCTATCTGAAACTAAGTGTTCGATACTGTGCCAGGAGAAGCGCCTGTTCTCTGGACTGTGTGGCGATGCCGCTCAAAATAGTATGTGTTCGACGAAACTAAGTGGTTGAAGTTGTGAGAGAGGATACTCCAGATGCGAAACATAGTTCCATTTTAAACTAATTGTTCTATCCGAAACTAAGTGTTCGATACTCTGCCAGGATAAGCGGCTGTTCTCTGTAATCTGTGGCTATGCGCAATTCAAACCGTATGTGTTGCACGAAATTAAGTGGTCGACCTTGTGAGAGGTGAAACTCCAAATGCGAAACATAGTTCCATTTTAAACTAATTTTTCTATCTGGAACTAAGTGTTCGATACTGTGCCAGGAGAAGCGCCTGTTCTCTGAAATCTGTGGCGATGCCACTCGAAACCGTATCAGTTCCACGAAACTAAGAGGTCGCCTTGTGACAGAGGAAACTCCAGATGCGAAACTTAGTTCCATTTTAAACTAATTGTTCTATCTGAAACCTAGTGTTCGATACTGTGCCAGGAGAAGCGCCAATTCTCTGAAATCTGTGGCGTTGCTACTCGAAACCGTATGTGTTCGACGAAACTAAGTTGTCGACGTGGTGAGAGAGGAAACTCCAGATGCGAAGCTTAGTTCCATTTTAAACTAATGGTTCGATCTGATACTAAGTGATCGATACTGTGCCAGGAGAAGCGCCTCTTCTCTGAAATCTGTGGCGATGCCACTCGAAACCGTATGTGTTCGACGAAACTAAGTGGTCGACCTTGTGAGAGAGGAAACTCCAGAAGCAAAACTTGGTTCCATTTAAAACTAATTGTTGTATCTGAAACTATGTGTCCGCTACAGTGCCAGGAGAAGCGCCTGTTCTCTGAAATCTGTGGCGATGCTACTCGAAACCGTATATGTTCAACGAAACTAAGTGGTCGACTTTGTGGGAGAGGAATCTCCAGATGCGAAATTTAGTACCATTTTAAACTAATGGTTCTATCTGAAACTAAGTGTTCGATACTGTGCCAGGAGACGCGCCTGTTCTCTGAAATCTGTGGCGATTCTACTCGAAACCGTATCTGTTCGACGAAACTAAGTGGTCGAACTTGTGAGAGAGGAATCTCCAGTTGCGAAACATAGTTCCATTTTAAACTAATTGTTCTACCTGAAACTAAGTGTTCGATACAGTGCCAGGAGAAGCGCCTGGTCTCTGAAATCTGTGGCGCTGCCACTCGAAACCGTATGTGTTCGACGAAACTAAGTCGTCGATCTTGTGAGAGAGGAAACTCCAGATTTGAAGCTTAGTTCCATTTTAAACTAATTGTTCTATCTGTTACTAAGTGTTCGATACTGTGCCAGGAGAAGCGCCTGTTCTCTGAAATCTGTGGCGATGCCACTCGAAACCGTATGTGTTCATCGAAACTAAGTGGTCGACCTTGTGAGAGAGGAAACTCCAAATGCGAAACATAGTTCCATTTTAAACTAATTGTTCTCTCTGAAACTAAGTGTTCGATACTGTGCCAGGAGAAGCGCCTGTTCTCTGAAATCTGTGGCGATGCCACTCGAAACCGTATGTGTTCGACGAAACTAAGTGGTCGACCTTGTGAGAGAGGAAACTCCAGAAGCGAAACTTGGTTCCATTTAAAACTAATTGTTGTATCTGAAACTATGTGTCCGATACTGTACCAGGAGAAGCGCCTGTTCTCTGAAATCTGTGGCGATGCTACTCGAAACCGTATGTGTTCGACGAAACTAAGTGGCCGACCTTGTGAGGGAGGAAACTCCAGATGCGATCATAGTTCCATTTTAAACTAATTGTTCTATCCGAAACTAAGTGTTCGATACTCTGCCAGGATAAGCGGCTGTTCTCTGAAATCTGTGGCTATGCGCAATTCAAACCGTATGTGTTCGACGAAATTAAGTGGTCGACCTTGTGAGAGGTGAAACTCCAAATGCAAAACATAGTTCCATTTTAAACTAAGTGTTCTATCTGAAACTAAGTGTTTGATAATGTCCCAGGAGAAGCGCCTGTTCTCTGAAATCTGTGACGATGCCACTCGAAACCGTATGTGTTCGACGAAACTAAGTGGCCGAACTTGTGGGAGAGGAAACTCCAGATGCGAACCTTAGTTCCATTTTAAACTAATTGTTCTACCTGAAACTAAGTGTTCGATACTGTGCCAGGAGAAGCGCCTGTTCTCTGAAATCTGTGGCGATGCCACTCGAAACCGTATATGTTCAACGAAACTAAGTGGTCGACTTTGTGAGAGAGGATACTCCAGATGCGAAACATAGTTCTATTTTAAATTAATTGTTCTATCTGAGACTAAGTGTTCGATACTCTGCCAGGATAAGCGGCTGTTCTCTGAAATCTGTGGCGATGCGCAATTCAAACCGTATGTGTTCCACGAAATTAAGTTGTCGACCTTGTGAGAGGTGAAACTCCAAATGCGAAACATAGTTCCATTTTAAACTAATTTTTCTATCTGGAACTAAGTGTTCGATACTGTGCCAGGAGAAGCGCCTGTTCTCTGAAATCTGTGGCGATGCCACTCGAAACCGTATCAGTTCCACGAAACTAAGAGGTCGCCTTGTGACAGAGGAAACTCCAGATGCGAAACTTAGTTCCATTTTAAACTAATTGTTCTATCTGAAACCTAGTGTTCGATACTGTGCCAGGAGAAGCGCCTATTCTCTGAAATCTGTGGCGTTGCTACTCGAAACCGTATGTGTTCGACGAAACTAAGTGGTCGGCGTGGTGAGAGAGGAAACTCTAGATGCGAAGCTTAGTTCCATTTTAAACTAATGGTTCGATCTGATACTAAGTGATCGATACTGTGCCAGGAGAAGCGCCTCTTCTCTGAAATCTGTGGCGATGCCACTCGAAACCGTATGTGTTCGACGAAACTAAGTGGTCGACCTTGTGAGAGAGGAAACTCCAGAAGCGAAACTTGGTTCCATTTAAAACTAATTGTTGTATCTGAAACTATGTGTCCGATACTGTGCCAGGAGAAGCGCCTGTTCTCTGAAATCTGTGGCGATGCTACTCGAAACCGTATATGTTCAACGAAACTAAGTGGTCGACTTTGTGGGAGAGGAAACTCCTGATGCGAAACTTAGTTCCATTTTAAACTAATTGTTCTATCTGAATCTAAGTGTTCGATACTGTACCAGGAGAAGCGCCTGTTCTCTGAAATCTGTGGCGATGCCACTCGAAACCGTATGTGTTCATCGAAACTAAGTGGTCGCCTTGTGAGAGAGGAAACTCCAGATGCGAAACTTAGTACCATTCTCAATTAATTGTTCTATCTGAAACTATGTGATCGACACTGTGCCAGGAGAAGCGCCTGTGCTCTGAAATGTGTGCTGATGCCACTCGAAACAGTATGTGTTCGACGAAACTAAGTGGTGAACCTTCTGAGAGAGGAAACTCCGGATGCGAAACATAGTTCCATTTTAAACTAATTGTTCTATCTGAAACTAAGTGTTCAATAGTGTGCCAGGAGAAACGCCTGTTCTCTGAAATCTGTGGCGATGCTACTCGAAACCGTTTGTGTTCGACGAAACTAAGTGGTCGACCTAGTGAGAGAGGAAACTCCATTTCCGAAACATAGTTCCATTTTAAACTAATTGTTCTGTCTGAAGTAAGTGTTCGATACTGTGCCAGGAGAAGCTCCGGTTCTCTGAAATCTGTGGCGATGCCACTCGAAACCGTATGTGTCGACGGAACTAAGTGGTCGACCTTGTGAGAGAGGAAACTCCAGATGCGAAGCTTAGTTCCATTTTAACCTAATTGTTCTATCTGTTACTAAGTGTTCGATACTGTGCCAGGAGAAGCGCCTGTTCTCTGAAATCTGTGGCGATGCCACTCGAAACCGTATGTGTTCATCGAAACTAAGTGGTCGACCTTGTGAGAGAGGAAACTCCAAATGCGAAACATAGTTCCATTTTAAACTAATTGTTCTCTCTGAAACTAAGTGTTCGATACTGTGCCAGGAGAAGCGCCTGTTTTCTGAAATCTGTGGCGATGCCACTCGAAACCGTATGTGTTCGACGAAACTAAGTGGTCGACCTTGTGAGAGAGGAAACTCCAGAAGCGAAACTTGGTTCCATTTAAAACTAATTGTTGTATCTGAAACTATGTGTCCGATACTGTACCAGGAGAAGCGCCTGTTCTCTGAAATCTGTGGCGATGCTACTCGAAACCGTATGTGTTCGACGAAACTAAGTGGCCGACCTTGTGAGGGAGGAAACTCCAGATGCGATCATAGTTCCATTTTAAACTAATTGTTCTATCCGAAACTAAGTGTTCGATACTCTGCCAGGATAAGCGGCTGTTCTCTGAAATCTGTGGCTATGCGCAATTCAAACCGTATGTGTTCGACGAAATTAAGTGGTCGACCTTATGAGAGGTGAAACTCCAAATGCGAAACATAGTTCCATTTTAAACTAAGTGTTCTATCTGAAACTAAGTGTTTGATAATGTCCCAGGAGAAGCGCCTGTTCTCTGAAATCTGTGACGATGCCACTCGAAACCGTATGTGTTCGACGAAACTAAGTGGCCGAACTTGTGGGAGAGGAAACTCCAGATGCGAACCTTAGTTCCATTTTAAACTAATTGTTCTACCTGAAACTAAGTGTTCGATACTGTGCCAGGAGAAGGGCCTGTTCTCTGAAATCTGTGGCGATGCCACTCGAAACCGTATATGTTCAACGAAACTAAGTGGTCGACTTTGTGAGAGAGGATACTCCAGATGCGAAACATAGTTCCATTTTAAATTAATTGTTCTATCTGAGACTAAGTGTTCGATACTGTGCCAGGAGAAGCGCCTGTTCTCTGAAATCTGTGGCGATGCTACTCGAAACCGTATGTGTTCGACGAAACTAAGTGGCCGACCTTGTGAGGGAGGAAACTCCAGATGCGAAACATAGTTCCATTTAAAACTAATTGTTCTATCTGAAACTAAGTGTTCGATACTGTGCCAGGAGAAGCGCCTGTTCTCTGAAATCTGTGGAGATGCTACTCGAAACCGTATGTGTTCGACGAAACTAAGTGGTCCACCTTGTGCGAGAGGAAACTCCTGATGCGAAACTTAGTTCCATTTTAAACTAATTGTTCTATCTGAATCTAAGTGTTCAATACTGTGCCAGGAGAAGCGCCTGTTCTCTGAAATCTGTGGAGATGCTACTCGGAACCGTATGTGTTCGACGAAACTAAGTGGTCGACCTTCTGAGACAAGAACCTCTAGATGCGAAACTTAGTTCCATTTCAAACTAATTGTTCTATCTGAAAATAAGTGTTCGATACTGTGCCAGGAGAAGCGCCTGTTCTCTGGACTGTGTGGCGATGCCGCTCAAAATAGTATGTGTTCAACGAAACTAAGTGGTTGAAGTTGTGAGAGAGGATACTCCAGATGCGAAACATAGTTCCATTTTAAACTAATTGTTCTATCCGATACTAAGTGTTCGATACTCTGCCAGGATAAGCGGCTGTTCTCTGAAATCTGTGGCTATGCGCAATTCAAACCGTATGTGTTCCACGAAATTAAGTGGTCGACCTTGTGAGAGGTGAAACTCCAAATGCGAAACATAGTTCCATTTTAAACTAATTTTTCTATCTGGAACTAAGTGTTCGATACTGTGCCAGGAGAAGCGCCTGTTCTCTGAAATCTGTGGCGATGCCACTCGAAACCGTATCAGTTCCACGAAACTAAGAGGTCGCCTTGTGACAGAGGAAACTCCAGATGCGAAACTTAGTTCCATTTTAAACTAATTGTTCTATCTGAAACCTAGTGTTCGATACTGTGCCAGGAGAAGCGCCTATTCTCTGAAATCTGTGGCGTTGCTACTCGAAACCGTATGTGTTCGACGAAACTAAGTGGTCGGCGTGGTGAGAGAGGAAACTCTAGATGCGAAGCTTAGTTCCATTTTAAACTAATGGTTCGATCTGATACTAAGTGATCGATACTGTGCCAGGAGAAGCGCCTCTTCTCTGAAATCTGTGGCGATGCCACTCGAAACCGTATGTGTTCGACGAAACTAAGTGGTCGACCTTGTGAGAGAGGAAACTCCAGAAGCGAAACTTGGTTCCATTTAAAACTAATTGTTGTATCTGAAACTATGTGTCCGATACTGTGCCAGGAGAAGCGCCTGTTCTCTGAAATCTGTGGCGATGCTACTCGAAACCGTATATGTTCAACGAAACTAAGTGGTCGACTTTGTGGGAGAGGAAACTCCTGATGCGAAACTTAGTTCCATTTTAAACTAATTGTTCTATCTGAATCTAAGTGTTCGATACTGTACCAGGAGAAGCGCCTGTTCTCTGAAATCTGTGGCGATGCCACTCGAAACCGTATGTGTTCATCGAAACTAAGTGGTCGCCTTGTGAGAGAGGAAACTCCAGATGCGAAACTTAGTACCATTCTCAATTAATTGTTCTATCTGAAACTATGTGATCGACACTGTGCCAGGAGAAGCGCCTGTGCTCTGAAATGTGTGCTGATGCCACTCGAAACCGTATGTGTTCGACGAAACTAAGTGGTGAACCTTCTGAGAGAGGAAACTCCGGATGCGAAACATAGTTCCATTTTAAACTAATTGTTCTATCTGAAACTAAGTGTTCAATAGTGTGCCAGGAGAAACGCCTGTTCTCTGAAATCTGTGGCGATGCTACTCGAAACCGTTTGTGTTCGACGAAACTAAGTGGTCGACCTAGTGAGAGAGGAAACTCCATTTCCGAAACATAGTTCCATTTTAAACTAATTGTTCTGTCTGAAGTAAGTGTTCGATACTGTGCCAGGAGAAGCTCCTGTTCTCTGAAATCTGTGGCGATGCCACTCGAAACCGTATGTGTCGACGGAACTAAGTGGTCGACCTTGTGAGAGAGGAAACTCCAGATGCGAAGCTTAGTTCCATTTTAACCTAATTGTTCTATCTGAGACTAAGTGTTCGATAGTGTACCAGGAGAAACGCCTGTTCTCTGAAATGTGTGGCGATACCACTCGAAACCGTATGTGTTCGAAGAAACTAAGTGGTCGACCTTGCGAGAGAGGGAACTCTAGATGCGAAACTTAGTTCCATTTTAAACTAATTGTTCTATCTGAAACTCAGTGTTCGGTACTGTGCCAGGAGAAGCGCCTGTTCTCTGAAATCTGTGGCGATGCCACTCGAAACCGTATGTGTCGATGAAACTAAGTGGTCGACCTTGTGAGAGAGGAAACTCCAGATGCGAAGCTTAGTTCCATTTTAACCTAATTGTTCTTTCTGAAACTAAGTGTTCGATAGTGTACCAGGAGAAACGCCTGTTCTCTGAAATATGTGGCGATACCACTCGAAACCGTATGTGTTCGAAGAAACTGAGTGGTCGACCTTGTGAGAGAGGAAACTCCGGATGCGAAACTTAGTTCCATTTTAAACTAAATGTTCTATCTGAAAATAAGTATTCGATACTCTGCCAGTAGAAGCGCCTGTTCTCTGAAACCTGTGGCGATGCCACTCGAAACCGTATGTGCTCGACGAAACTAAGTCGTCGACCTTCTGAGAGAGGAAACTCCAGATGCGTAACTTAGTTCCATTTTAAACTAATTGTTCTATCTGATACTAAGTGTTCGATACTGTGCCAGGAGAAGCGCCTGTTCTCTGAAGTGTGTGGCGATGCTACTCGAAACTGTATGTGTTCGACGGAACTAATTGGTCGACCTTGTGGGAGAGGAATCTCCAGATGCGAAACTAAGTTCCATTTTAAACAAATTGTTCTATCTGAAAAAAAGTGTTCGATACTGTGCCAGGAGAAACGCCCGTTTTCTGAAATCTGTGGCGATGCTACACGAAACCGTGTTTGTTCGACGAAACTAAGTGGTCCACCTTGTGGGAGAGGATACTCCAGATGCGAAACATAGTTCCATTTTAAACTAATTGTTCTGTCTGAAATAAGTGTTCGATACTGTGCCAGGCGAGGCGCCTGTTCTCTGAAATCTGTGGCGATGCCACTCGAAACCGTATACGTTCGTCGAAACTAAGTGGTCGACCTTGTGAGAGAGGAAACTCCAGATGCGGAACTTAGCTCCATTTTAAACTAATTGTTCTATCTGAAAATAAGTGTTCGATACTGTGCCAGGGGAAGCGCCTGTTCTCTGAAATCTGTGGCGATGCTACTCGAAACCGTATGTGTTCGACGAAACTAAGTGGTCGACATGGTGAGAGAGGAAACTCCAGATGCGGAACTTAGTTCCATTTTAAACTGATTGTTCTATCTGAAACTAAGTGTTCGATACTGTGCCAGGAGAAGCGCTTGTTCTCTGAAACCTGTGGCGTTGCTACTCGAAGCCGAATGTGTTCGACGAAAGTAAGTGGTAGACCGTGTGAGAGAGGAAACTCCAGACGCGAAACTTAGTGCCATTTTAAACTAATTGTTCTATCTGAAACTAAGTGTTCGATACTGTGGCAGGAGAAGCGCCCGTTCTGTGAAACCTGTGACGATGCCACTCGAAACCGTACGTGTTCGACGAAACTAAGTGGTCGACCTTGTGAGAGAGGAAACTCCAGATGCGAAACATAGTTCAATTTTAAACTAAATGTTCCATCTGAAACTAAGTGTTCGATACTGTGCCAGGAGAAGCGGCTGTTCTCTGAAACCTGTGGCGATGCCACTCAAAACCGTATGTGTTCGACGAATCTAAGTGGCCGACCTTGTGAGAGAGGAAACTCCAGATGCGAAACTTAGTGCCATTTTAAACTAATTGTTCTATCTGAAACTAAGTGTTAGACGAAACTAAGTGGCCGACCTTTTGAGAGAAGAAACTCCAGATGCGAAGCTTTGTTCCATTTTAAAATAATTGTTTTATCTGATACTAAGTGTTCGATACTGTGCCAGGAGAAGCGCCTGTTCTTTGAAACCTGTGTCGATGCCACTCGAAACCGTATGTGTTCGACGAAACTAAGTGGCCGACCTTGTGAGAGAGGAAACATCAGATGCGAACCTTAGTTCCATTTTAAATTAATTGTTCTATCTGAAACTAAGTGTTCGCTACTGTGCCAGGCGAAGCGCCCGTTCCCTGAAATCTGTCGCGATGCTACTCGAAACCGTATGTGTTCGACGAAACTAAGTGGTCGACCTTGTGAGAGAGGAAACTCCAGATGGGAAACATAGTTCAATTTTAAACTAAATGTTCCATCTGAAACTAAGTGTTCGATACTGTGCCAGAAGAAGCGGCTGTTCTCTGAAATCTGTGGCGATGCCACTCAAAACCGTATGTGTTCGACGAATCTAAGTGGCCGACCTTGTCAGAGAGGAAACTCCAGATGCGAAACTTAGTTCCATTTTAAACTAATAGTTCTATCTGAAACTAAGTGTTCGATACTGTGCCAGGAGAAGCGGCTGTTCTCTGAAATCTGTGGCGATGCCACTCAAAACCGTATGTGTTCGACGAATCTAAGTGGCCGACCTTGTGGGAGGGGAAACTCCAGATGCGAAACTTAGTTACATTTTAAACTAATTGTTCTATCTGAAACTATGTTTTCGATACTGTGCCAGGAGAAGCGCCTGTTCTCTGAAATCTGTGGCGATGCCACTCGAAACCGTATGTGTTCGACAAAACTGCGTGGTTGATACTGTGCCAGGAGAAACCCCCGCTCGGCGAAATCTGTGACGATACAACTCGAAACCCTATATGTTCGACGAAACTAAGTGGTCGACCTTGTGAGAGAGGAAACTCCAGATACGAAAATTAGTTCAATTTTAAACTAAATGTTCCATCTGAAACTAAGTGTTCGATACTGTGCCAGGAGAAGCGCCCGTTCTCTGAAATCTCTGGCGATGCTACTCGAAACCGAATGTGTTCCACGAAACTAAGTGGCCGCCTTGTGAGAGAGGAAACTCCAGATGCGAAACATAGTTCCATTTTAAACTAATTGTTCTCTCTCAAACTAAGTATTCGATACTGTGCCAGGAGAAGCGCCTGTTCTCTGAAATCTGTGGCGATGCTACTCGAAACCGTATGTGTTCGACGAAACTAAGTGGCCGATCTTGTGAGAGAGGAAACTTCAGATGCGAAACTTAGTTCCATTTTAAATTAATTGTTCTATCTGAAACTAAGTGTTCGATAGTGTGCCAGGAGAAGCGCCTGTTCTCTGAAATCTGTGGCGATGCCACTCGAAACCGTACGTGTTCGACGAAACTAAGTGGTCGACCTTGTGAGAGAGGAAACTCCAGATGCGAAACATAGTTCAATTTTAAACTAAATGTTCCATCTGAAACTAAGTGTTCGATACTGTGCCAGGAGAAGCGCCCGTTCTCTGAAATCTCTGGCGATGCTACTCGAAACCGAATGTGTTCCACGAAACTAAGTGGCCGCCTTGTGAGAGAGGAAACTCCAGATGCGAAACATAGTTCCATTTTAAACTAATTGTTCTATCTAAAACTAAGCGTTCGATACTGTGCCAGGAGAAGCGCTTGTTCTCTGAAATCTGTGGCGATGCTACTCGAAACCGTATCTGTTCGACGGAATTAAGTGGTCGAACTTGTGAGAAAGGAAACCCCAAATGCGAAACATAGGTCCATTTTAAACTAATTGTTCTATCTGAAACTAAGTGTTCGATACTGTGCCAGGAGACGAGCCTGTTCTCTGAAATCTGTGGCGATGCTACTCGAAACCGTATGTGATCGACGAAACTAAGTGGTCCACCTTGTGAGAGAGGAAACTCCAGATGCGAAGCATAGTTTCATTTTAAACTAATTGTTCTCTCTCAAACTAAGTATTCGTTACTGTGCCAGGAGAAGCGCCTGTTCTCTTAAATCTGTGGCGATGCCACTCGAAACCGTATGTGATCGACGAAACTAAGTGGTCCACTTTGTGAGAGAGGAAACTCCAGATGCGAAGCATAGTTTCATTTTAAACTAATTGTTCTCTCTCAAACTAAGTATTCGATACTGTGCCAGGAGAAGCGCCCGTTCTCTGAAATCTCTGGCGATGCTACTCGAAACCGAATGTGTTCCACGAAACTAAGTGGCCGCCTTGTGAGAGAGGAAACTCCAGATGCGAAACATAGTTCCATTTTAAACTAATTGTTCTATCTAAAACTAAGCGTTCGATACTGTGCCAGGAGAAGCGCTTGTTCTCTGAAATCTGTGGCGATGCTACTCGAAACCGTATCTGTTCGACGGAATTAAGTGGTCGAACTTGTGAGAAAGGAAACCCCAAATGCGAAACATAGGTCCATTTTAAACTAATTGTTCTATCTGAAACTAAGCGTTCGATACTGTGCCAGGAGAAGCGACTGTTCTCTGAAATCTGTGGCGATGCCACTCGAAACCGTATGTGATCGACGAAACTAAATGGTCCACCTTGTGGGAGAGGAAACTCCAGATGCGAAGCATAGTTTCATTTTAAACTAATTGTTCTCTCTCAAACTAAGTATTCGTTACTGTGCCAGGAGAAGCGCCTGTTCTCTGAAATCTGTGGCGATGCTACTCGAAACCGTATGTGTTCGACGAAACTAAGTGGCCGATCTTGTGAGAGAGGAAACTTCAGATGCGAAACTTAGTTCCATTTTAAATTAATTGTTCTATCTGAAACTAAGTGTTCGATAGTGTGCCAGGAGAAGCGCCTGTTCTCTGAAATCTGTGGCGATGCCACTCGAAATTGAGTGGTCGACCTTGTGAGAGAGGAAACTCCAGACGCGAAAATTAGTGCCATTTTAAACTAAATGTTCCATCTGAAACTAAGGGTTTGATACTGTGCCAGGAGAAGCGCCTGTTCCCTGAAATCTGTCGCGATGCTACTCGAAACCGTATGTGTTCGACGAAACTAAGTGGTCGACCTTGTGAGAGAGGAAACTCCAGATGGGAAACATAGTTCAATTTTAAACTAAATGTTCCATCTGAAACTAAGTGTTCGATACTGTGCCAGAAGAAGCGGCTGTTCTCTGAAATCTGTGGCGATGCCACTCAAAACCGTATGTGTTCGACGAATCTAAGTGGCCGACCTTGTCAGAGAGGAAACTCCAGATGCGAAACTTAGTTCCATTTTAAACTAATAGTTCTATCTGAAACTAAGTGTTCGATACTGTGCCAGGAGAAGCGCCTGTTCTCTGAAATCTGTGGCGATGCCACTCGAAACCGTATGTGTTCAACAAAACTGCGTGGTTGATACTGTGCCAGGAGAAACCCCCGCTCGGCGAAATCTGTGACGATACAACTCGAAACCCTATATGTTCGACGAAACTAAGTGGTCGACCTTGTGAGAGAGGAAACTCCAGATACGAAAATTAGTTTCATTTTAAACTAATTGTTCTATCTGAAACTAAGTGTTCGACACTGTGCCAGGAGAAGCGCTTGTTCTCTGAAATCTGTGGCGATGCTACTCGAAACCGTATGTGTTCGACGAAACTAAGTGGCCGACCTTTTGAGAGAGGAAACATCAGATGCGAACCTTAGTTCCATTTTAAATTAATTGTTCTATATGAAACTAAGTGTTCGCTACTGTGCCAGGCGAAGCGCCCGTTCTGTGAAACCTGTGACGATGCCACTCGAAACCGTACGTGTTCGACGAAACTAAGTGGCCGCCTCGTGAGAGAGGAAACTCCAGATGCGAAACGTAGTTCCATTTTAAACTAATTGTTCTATCTGAAACTAAGTGTTCGATACTGTGCCAGGAGAAGCGCCTCTTTTCTGAAATCTGTGGCGATGCCACTCGAAACCGTATGTGTTCGACGAAACTAAGTGGCCGACCTTGTGAGAGAGGAAACATCAGATGCGAACCTTAGTTCCATTTTAAATTAATTGTTCTATCTGAAACTAAGTGTTCGCTACTGTGCCAGGCGAAGCGCCCGTTCTGTGAAACCTGTGGCGATGCCACTCGAAACCGTACGTGTTCGGCGAAACTAAGTGGTCGACCTTGTGAGAGAGGAAACTCCAGATGCGAAACATAGTTCAATTTTAAACTAAATGTTCCATCTGAAACTAAGTGTTCGATACTGTGCCAGAAGAAGCGGCTGTTCTCTGAAATCTGTGGCGATGCCACTCAAAACCGTATGTGTTCGACGAATCTAAGTGGCCGACCTTGTGAGAGAGGAAACTCCGGATGCGAAACTTAGTTCCATTTTAAACTAATAGTTCTATCTGAAACTAAGTGTTCGATACTGTGCCAGGAGAAGCGGCTGTTCTCTGAAATCTGTGGCGATGCCACTCAAAACCGTATGTGTTCGACGAATCTAAGTGGCCGACCTTGTGGGAGGGGAAACTCCAGATGCGAAACTTAGTTACATTTTAAACTAATTGTTCTATCTGAAACTATGTTTTCGATACTGTGCCAGGAGAAGCGCCTGTTCTCTGAAATCTGTGGCGATGCCACTCGAAACCGTATGTGTTCGACAAAACTGCGTGGTCGATACTGTGCCAGGAGAAACCCCCGCTCGGCGAAATCTGTGACGATACAACTCGAAACCCTATATGTTCGACGAAACTAAGTGGTCGACCTTGTGAGAGAGGAAACTCCAGATACGAAAATTAGTTCAATTTTAAACTAAATGTTCCATCTGAAACTAAGTGTTCGATACTGTGCCAGGAGAAGCGCCCGTTCTCTGAAATCTCTGGCGATGCTACTCGAAACCGAATGTGTTCCACGAAACTAAGTGGCCGCCTTGTGAGAGAGGAAACTCCAGATGCGAAACATAGTTCCATTTTAAACTAATTGTTCTATCTAAAACTAAGTGTTCGATACTGTGCCAGGAGAAGCGCCTGTTCTCTGAAATCTGTGGCGAAGCTACTCCAAACCGTATGTGTTCGACGAAACTAAGTGGTCGACCTTGTGAGAGAGGAAACTTCAGATGCGAAACTTAGTTCCATTTTAAACTAATTGTTCTATCTGAAACTAAGTGTTCGATACTGTGCCAGGAGAAGCGCTTGTTCTCTGAAATCTGTGGCGATGCTACTCGAAACCGTATCTGTTCGACGGAATTAAGTGGTCGAACTTGTGAGAAAGGAAACCCCAAATGCGAAACATAGGTCCAGTTTAAACTAATTGTTCTATCTGAAACTAAGTGTTCGATACTGTGCCAGGAGACGAGCCTGTTCTCTGAAATCTGTGGCGATGCTACTCGAAACCGTATGTGATCGACGAAACTAAGTGGTCCACCTTGTGAGAGAGGAAACTCCAGATGCGAAACTTCGTTCCATTTTAAATTAATTGAGGTAACTGAGACTAAGTGTTCGATACTGTGCCAGGAGAAGCGCCAGTTCTCTGAAACCTATGGCGATGCCACTCGAAACCGTATGTGTTCGACGAAACTAAGTCGTCGACCTTGTGAGAGAGGAAACTCCAGATGCGAAACATAGTTCCATTTAAAACTACTTGTTCGATCTGAAACTAAGTGTTCGATAGTGTGCCAGGAGAAACTCCCGTTCGGCGAAATCTGTGGCGATACCACTCGACCCCGTATGTATTCGACGAAACTAAGTCGTCGACCTTGTGAGAGAGGAAACTCCAGATGCGAAACATAGTACCATTTTAAACTAATTGTTCTATCTGAAACTAAGTTTTCGATGTTGTGCCAGGAGAAGCGGCTGTTCTCTGAAATCAGTGGCGATGCTACTCGAACCCGTATGTGTTCGACGAAACTGAATGGCCGACCTTGTGAGAGAGGAAACTCCAGATGCGGAACTTAGTTCCATTTTAAACTAATTATTCTATCTGAAAGTGTTCGTTACTGTGCCAGGAGAAGCGCCTGTTCTCTGAAACCTGTGGCGATGCCACTCGAAACCGTATGTGTTCGACGAAACTAAGTCGTCGACCTTGTGAGAGAGGAAACTCCAGATGCGAAACTTAGTTCCATTTTAAACTAATTGTTCTATCTGAAACTAAGTGTTCGATACTGCGCCGGGAGAAGTGCCCGTTCTCTGCAATCTGTGGCGATACCACTCGACCCCGTATGTGTTCGACGAAACTAAGTCGTCGACCTTTTGAGAGAGGAAACTCCAGATGCGAAACTTTGTACCATTTTAAACTAATTGTTCTATCTGAAATTAAGTTTTCGATGTTGTGCCAGAAGAAGCGCCTGTTCTCTGAAATCTGTGGCGATGCTACTCGAAACCGTATGTGCTCGACGAAACTAAGTGGTCGACCTTCTGAGAAAGGAAACTCCGGATGCGAAACTTAGTTCCATTTTAAAGTAATTGTTCTATCTGATACTAAGTGTTCCATACTGTGCCAGGAGTAGCGCCTGTTCTCTGAGATCAGTGGCGATGCTACTCGAAACCGTATGTGTTCGACGAAGCTAAGGGGTCCACCTTGTGAGACAGGAAACTACAGATGCGAAGCTTTTTTCCATTTTAAACTAATTGTTCTAACTGATACTAAGTGTTCGATACTGTGCCAGGAGAAGTGCCTGTTCTCTGAAATGTGTGACGATGCCACTCGAATCCGTAGGTGTTCGACGAAACTAAGTGGTCGACCTTGTGAGAGAGGAAACTCCAGATGCGAAACTTAGTTCCATTTTAAACTAATTGTTCTATCTGAAACTAAGTGTTCGATACTGTGCCAGGAGAAGAGCCTGTTCTCTGAAATCTGTCGCGATGCTACTCGAAACCGTATGTGTTCGACGAAACTAAGTGGCCGACCTTGTGGGAGAGGAAACTTCAGATGCGAAACTTAGTTCCATTTTAAACTAATTGTTCTATCTGAAACTAAGTGTTCGATACTGTGCCAGGAGAAACGCCTGTTCTCTGAAATCTGTGGCGATGCTACTCGAAACCGTATGTGTTCGACGAAACTATGTGGTCGACCTTGTGAGAGAGGAAACTCCAGATGCGAAACTTAGTTCCATTTTAAACTAATTGTTCTATCTGAAACTAAGTGTTTGATACTGTGCCAGGAGTACCGCCTGTTCTCTGAGATCAGTGGCGATGCTACTCGAAACCGTATGTGTTCGACGAAGCTAAGTGGTCCACCTTGTGAGACAGGAAACTACAGATGCGAAGCTTTTTTCCATTTTAAACTAATTGTTCTTACTGATACTAAGTGTTCGATACTGTGCCAGGAGAAGCGCCTGTTCTCTGAAATCTGTGGCGATGCCACTCGAAACCGTATGTGTTCGACGAAACTAAGTGGCCGACCTTGTGAGAGAGGAAACTCCAGATGCGAAACTTAGTTCCATTTTAAACGAATTGTTCTATCTGAAAGTGTTCGATACTTTGCCAGGATAAGCGCCAGTTCTCTGAAATCTGTGGCGACGCTACTCGATACCGTATGTGTTCGACGAAACTAAGTGGTCGACCTTGTGAGAGAGGAAACTCCAGATGCGAAACTTAGTTCCATTTTAAACTAATTGTTCTATCTGTAACTAAGTGTTCGATAGTGTACCAGGAGAAACGCCTGTTCTCTGAAATCTGTGGCGATGCCACTCGAAACCGTACGTGTTCGACGAAACTAAGTGGTCGCCTTGTGAGAGTAGAAACTCCAGATGCGAAACGTAGTTCAATTTTAAACTAATTGTTCTATCTGAAACTATGTGTCTGCTACTCTGCCAGGAGAAGCGCCTGTTCTCTGAAATCTGTGGCGATGTCACTCGAAACCGTATGTTTTCGACGAAATTAAGTGGTCGCCTTGTGAGGGAAGAAACTCCAGATGCGAAACTTAGTACCATTCTAAACTAATTGCTCTATCTAAAACTATGTGTCCGATACTGTGCTAGGAGAAGCGCCTGTTCTCTTTAATCTGTGGCGATGCTACTCGAAAGCATATGTGTTCCACGAAACTAAGTGGTCGACATTGTGAGGGAGGAAACTCAAGATGCGAAACATAGTTACATTTTAAACTAATTGTTCTCTCTGAAACTAAGTGTTTGATACTGTGCCAGGAGAAGCGACTGTCCTGTGAAATCTGTGGCGATGCTACTCGAAACCGTATGTGTTCGACGAATCTACATGGTCGACCTTGTGAGAGAGGAAACTCCAGATGCGAAACTTGGTTCCATTTTAAACTGATTGTTCTATTTGAAACTAAGTGTTCGGTACTGTGCCAGGAGAAGCGCCTGTTCTCTGAAATCTGTGGCGATGCTACTCGAAACCGTATGTGTTCGACGAATCTACATGGTCGACATTGTGAGAGAGGAAACTCCAGAGTACAATTTTAAACTAATTGTTCTCTCTGAAACTAAGTGTTCGATACTGTGCCAGGAGAAGCGCCTGCTCTCTGAAATCTGTCGCGATGCTTCTCGAAACCGTATGTGTTCGACGAAACTAAGTGGTCGACATTGTGAGGGAGGAAACTCAAGATGCGAAACATAGTTACATTTTAAACTAATTGTTCTCTCTGAAACTAAGTGTTTGATACTGTGCCAGGAGAAGCGACTGTCCTGTGAAACCTGTGGCGATGCTACTCGAAACCGTATGTGTTCGACGAATCTACATGGTCGATCTTGTGAGAGAGGAAACTCCAGATGCGAAACTTGGTCCCATTTTAAACTGATTGTTCTATTTGAAACTAAGTGTTCGGTACTGTGCCAGGAGAAGCGCCTGTTCTCTGAAATCTGTGGCGATGCTACACGAAACCGTATGTGTTCGAGGAAACTAAGTGTTCGACCTTGTGAGAGAGGAAACTCCAGATGCGAAGCTTATTTCCATTTTAAACTAATTGTTCTATCTGATACTAAGTGTTCGATACTGTGCCAGGGGAAGTGCCCGTTCTCTGAAATCTGTGGCGATGCTACTCGAAACCGTATGTGTTCGACGAAACTAAGTGGTCGACCTTGTGAGAGAGGAAACGCCAGATGCGAAACTTAGTTCCATTTTAAACTTATTGTTCTCTCTGAAACTAAGTATTCGATACTGTGCCAGGAGAAGCGCCAGTTCTCTGAAATCTGTAGCGATGCCACTCGAAACCGTATGTGTTCGACGAAACTAAGTGGTCGACCTTCTGAGAGAGGAAACTCCGGATGCCAAACTTAATTCCATTTTAAACTAATTGTTCTATCTGAAACTAAGTATTCGATACTGTGCCAGGAGAAGCGCCAGTTCTCTGAAATCTGTAGCGATGCCACTCGAAACCGTATGTGTTCGACCACTTTCCACCACAGTATCGAACACTTTCAGATAGAACAATTAGTTTAAAATGGAACTAAGTTCCGCACCTGGTGTTTCCTCTCTCACAAGGTCGGCCACTTAGTTTCGTCGAACACATACGGTTTCGAGTGGCATCGCCACAGATTTCAAAGAACAGGCGCATCTCCTGGCACAGTATCGAACACTTAGTATCAGATAGAACAATTAGTTTAAAATGGAAATAAGCTTCGCATCTGGAGTTTCCTCTCTCACAAGGTCGACCACTTAGTTTCCTCGAACACAAACGGTTTCGAGTTGCATCGCCACAGATTTCAGAGAACAGGCGCTTCTCCTTGCACAGTATCGAAAACTTAGTTTTAGATAGAACAAAAAGATTAAAATGGAACTAAGTTTCGCATCTGGAGTTTCCTATCCCACAAGGTCGAGCACTAAGTTTCATCGAACACATACGGTTTCGAGTAGCATCGCCACAGATTTCAGAGAGCAGGCGCTTCTCCTGGCACAGTATCGAACACTTATGTCAGACAGAACAAATAGTTTAATATGGAACTATGTTTCGCATCTGGAGTATCCTCTCTCACAAGGTCAACCACTTAGTTTCGTCGAACACATACGGTTTCTAGTAGCATCGCCACTGATTTCAGAGAAGAGGCGCTTCTACTGGCACAGTATCGAACACTCAGTTTCAGATAGAATAATTAGTTTTAAATGGAATTAAGTCTGCCACCTGGAGTTTCCTCTCTCACAAGGTCGGCCACTTAGTTTCGTCGAACACATACGGTTTCGAGTAGCATCGCCACTGATTTCAGAGAACAGGCGCTTCTCCTGGGACAGTATCGAACACTTAGTTTCAGATAGAATAATTAGTTTTAAATGGAATTAAGTCTGGCACCTGGAGTTTCCTCTCTCACAAGGTCGGCCACTTAGTTTCGTCGAACACATACGGTTTCGAGAAGCATCGCGACAGATTTCAGAGAACAGGCGCTTCTCCTGGCACAGTATCGAACACTTAGTATCACATAGAACAATTACTTTAAAATGGAACTAAGCTTCGCATCTCGAGATTCCTCTCTCACAAGGTGGACCACTTAGTTTCATCGAACATATACGGTTTCGAGTAGCATCGCCACTGATTTCAGAGATCAGGCGCTTCTCCTGGCACAGTATCGAACACTTAGTTTCAGATAGAACAATTAGTTTAAAATGGACCTAAGTCTCGCATCTGGAGTTTCCTCTCTCACAAGGTCGACAATTTAGATTCGTCGGAAACATACGGTTTCGAGTGGCATCGCCACAAATTTCAGAGAGCAGGCGCTTCTCCTGGCACAGTGTGGAGCACTTAGTTTCAGATAGAATAATTAGTTTAAAATGGAAATATGTTTCGCATCTGGAGTTTCCTCTCTCACAAGGTCGACCACTTAGTTTCGTCGAACACATACGGTTTCGAGCGGCATCGCCACACAGTTCAGAGAACAGGCGCTTCTCCTGGCACAGTATCGAACACTTAGTTTCAGATAGAACAATTAGTTTAAAATGGACCTAAGTTTCGCATCTGGAGTTTCCTCTCTCACAAGGTCGACCATTTAGATTCGTCGAACACATACGGTTTCGAGTGGCATCGCCACATATTTCAGAGAACAGGCGCTTCTCCTGGCACAGTATCCAACACTTAGTATCAGATAGAACAATTACTTTAAAATGGAACTAAGCTTCGCATCTCGAGATTCCTCTCTCACAAGGTGGACCACTTAGTTTCATCGGACATATACGGTTTCGAGTAGCATCGCCACAGATTTCAGAGAACAGGCGCTTCTCCTGGCACAGTATCGAACACTTAGTTTCAGATAGAACAATTAGTTTAAAATGGAACTAAATTTCGCATCTGGAGTTTCCTCTCTCACAAGGTCGACCACTTAGTTTCGTCGAACACATACGGTTTCGACTAGCATCACCACAGATTTCACAGAACAGGCGCTTCTCCTAGCACAGTATCGAACACTTAGTATCAGATAGAACAATTACTTTAAAATGGAACTAAGCTTCGCATCTCGAGATTCCTCTCTCACAAGGTGGACCACTTAGTTTCATCGAACATATACGGTTTCGAGTAGTATCGCCACAGATTTCAGAGAACAGGCGCTTCTCCTGGCCCATTATCGAACACTAAGTTTCAGAGAGAACAATTAATTTAAAATGGAACTAAGTTTCGCATCTGGAGTTTCCTCTCTCAGAAGGTCGACGACTTAGTTTCGTCGAGCACATACGGTTTCGAGTGGCATCGCCACAGATTTCAGAGAGCAGGCGCTTCTCCTGGCACAGTATCGAACACTTATGTCAGACAGAATTATTAGTTTAAAATGGAACTATATTTCGCATCTGGAGTATCCTCTCTCACATGGTCAACCACTTAGTTTCGTCGAACACATACGGTTTCGACTGGTATCGCCACAGATTTCGCAGAACAAGCGCTTCTCCTGGCACATTATCGAACACTTAGTATCAGATAGAACAATTAGATTAAAATGGAACTAAGTTTCGCATCTGGAGTTTCCTCTCTCAGAAGGTCGACGACTTAGTTTCGTCGAGCACATACGGTTTCGAGTGGCATCGCCACAGATTTCAGAGAACAGGCGCTTCTCCTGGCACAGTATCGAGCACTTAGTTTCAGATAGAACAATTCGTTTAAAATGGAAATACGTTTCGCATCTGGAGTTTCTTCTCTCACAAGGCGACCACTTAGTTTCGTCGGACACATACGGTTTCGAGTGGCATCGCCACATATTTCAGAGAACACGGCGCATCTCCTGGCACAGTATCGAACACTTAGTTTCAGATAGAACAATTAGTTTAAAATGGAAATAAGTTTCGCATCTGGAGTTTGCTCTCTAACAAGGTCGACCATTTAGATTCGTCGAGCACATACGGTTTCGAGTATCATCGCCACAGATTTCAGAGAACAGGCGCTTCTCCTGGCACAGTATCCAACACTTAGTATCAGATAGAACAATTACTTTAAAATGGAACTAAGCTTCGCATCTCGAGATTCCTCTCTCACAAGGTGGACCACTTAGTTTCATCGAACATATACGGTTTCGAGTAGCATCGCCACAGATTTCAGAGAACAGGCGCTTCTCCTGGCACAGTATCCAACACTTAGTATCAGATAGAAGAATTACTTTAAAATGGAACTAAGCTTCGCATCTCGAGATTCCTCTCCCACAAGGTGGACCACTTAGTTTCATCGAACATATACGGTTTCGAGTAGCATCGCCACTGATTTCAGAGATCAGGCGCTTCTCCTGGCACAGTATCGAACACTTAGTTTCAGATAGAACAATTAGTTTAAAATCGACCTAAGTTTCGCATCTGGAGTTGCCTCTCTCACAAGGTCGACCATTTAGATTCGTCGAACACATACGGTTTCGAGTGGCATCGCCACAGATTTCAGAGAACAGGCGCTTCTCCTGGCACAGTATCCAACACTTAGTATCAGATAGAACAATTACTTTAAAATGGAACTAAGCTTCGCATCTCGAGATTCCTCTCTCACAAGGTGGACCACTTAGTTTCATCGAACATATACGGTTTCGAGTAGCATCGCCACTGATTTCAGAGATCAGGCGCTTCTCCTGGCACAGTCTCGAACACTTAGTTACAGATAGAACACTTAGTTTAAAATGGAACTGTGTTTCGTATTTGGAGTTTCCTATCCCACAAGGTGGACCACTCAGTTTCGTCAAACACATACGGTTTCGAGTGGCATCGCCACAGATTTCGGAGAACAGGCGCTTCTCCTAGCAAAGTATCGAACACTTAGTATCAGATAGAACAATTACTTTAAAGTGGAACTAAGCTTCGCATCTCGAGATTCCTCTCTCACAAGGTGGACCACTTAGTTTCATCGAACATATACGGTTTCGAGTAGCATCGCCACTGATTTCAGAGATCAGGCGCTTCTCCTGGCACAGTATCGAACACCTAGTTTCAGATGGAGCATTTAGTTTAAAATTGAACTGTGTTTCGCATTTGGAGTTTCCTCTCTCACAAGGTGGACCACTCAGTTTCGTCAAACACATACGGTTTCGAGTGGCATCGCCACAGATTTCGGAGAACAGGCGCTTCTCCTAGCACAGTATCGAACACTTTGTATCAGATAGAACAATTACTTTAAAATGGAACTAAGCTTCGCATCTCTAGATTCCTCTCTCACAAGGTGGACCACTTAGTTTCATCGAACATATACGGTTTCGAGTAGCATCGCCACTGATTTCAGAGATCAGGCGCTTCTCCTGGCACAGTATCGAACACTTAGTTTCAGATAGAACAATTAGTTTAAAATGGACCTAAGTTTCGCATCTGGAGTTTCCTCTCTCACAAGGTCGACCATTTAGATTCGTCGAACACATACGGTTTCGAGTGGCATCGCCACAGATTTCAGAGAACAGGCGCTTCTCCTGGCACAGTATCCAACACTTAGTATCAGATAGAACAATTACTTTAAAATGGAACTAAGCTTCGCATCTCGAGATTCCTCTCTCACAAGGTGGACCACTTAGTTTCATCGGACATATACGGTTTCGAGTAGCATCGCCACAGATTTCAGAGAACAGGCGCTTCTCCTGGCACAGTATCGAACACTTAGTTTCAGATAGAACAATTAGTTTAAAATGGAACTAAATTTCGCATCTGGAGTTTCCTCTCTCACAAGGTCGACCACTTAGTTTCGTCGAACACATACGGTTTCGACTAGCATCACCACAGATTTCACAGAACAGGCGCTTCTCCTAGCACAGTATCGAACACTTAGTATCAGATAGAACAATTACTTTAAAATGGAACTAAGCTTCGCATCTCGAGATTCCTCTCTCACAAGGTGGACCACTTAGTTTCATCGAACATATACGGTTTCGAGTAGTATCGCCACAGATTTCAGAGAACAGGCGCTTCTCCTGGCCCATTATCGAACACTAAGTTTCAGAGAGAACAATTAATTTAAAATGGAACTAAGTTTCGCATCTGGAGTTTCCTCTCTCAGAAGGTCGACGACTTAGTTTCGTCGAGCACATACGGTTTCGAGTGGCATCGCCACAGATTTCAGAGAGCAGGCGCTTCTCCTGGCACAGTATCGAACACTTATGTCAGACAGAATTATTAGTTTAAAATGGAACTATATTTCGCATCTGGAGTATCCTCTCTCACATGGTCAACCACTTAGTTTCGTCGAACACATACGGTTTCGACTGGTATCGCCACAGATTTCGCAGAACAAGCGCTTCTCCTGGCACATTATCGAACACTTAGTATCAGATAGAACAATTAGATTAAAATGGAACTAAGTTTCGCATCTGGAGTTTCCTCTCTCAGAAGGTCGACGACTTAGTTTCGTCGAGCACATACGGTTTCGAGTGGCATCGCCACAGATTTCAGAAAACAGGCGCTTCTCCTGGCACAGTATCGAGCACTTAGTTTCAGATAGAACAATTCGTTTAAAATGGAAATACGTTTCGCATCTGGAGTTTCTTCTCTCACAAGGCGACCACTTAGTTTCGTCGGACACATACGGTTTCGAGTGGCATCGCCACATATTTCAGAGAACACGGCGCATCTCCTGGCACAGTATCGAACACTTAGTTTCAGATAGAACAATTAGTTTAAAATGGAAATAAGTTTCGCATCTGGAGTTTGCTCTCTAACAAGGTCGACCATTTAGATTCGTCGAGCACATACGGTTTCGAGTATCATCGCCACAGATTTCAGAGAACAGGCGCTTCTCCTGGCACAGTATCCAACACTTAGTATCAGATAGAACAATTACTTTAAAATGGAACTAAGCTTCGCATCTCGAGATTCCTCTCTCACAAGGTGGACCACTTAGTTTCATCGAACATATACGGTTTCGAGTAGCATCGCCACAGATTTCAGAGAACAGGCGCTTCTCCTGGCACAGTATCCAACACTTAGTATCAGATAGAAGAATTACTTTAAAATGGAACTAAGCTTCGCATCTCGAGATTCCTCTCTCACAAGGTGGACCACTTAGTTTCATCGAACATATACGGTTTCGAGTAGCATCGCCACTGATTTCAGAGATCAGGCGCTTCTCCTGGCACAGTATCGAACACTTAGTTTCAGATAGAACAATTAGTTTAAAATGGACCTAAGTTTCGCATCTGGAGTTGCCTCTCTCACAAGGTCGACCATTTAGATTCGTCGAACACATACGGTTTCGAGTGGCATCGCCACAGATTTCAGAGAACAGGCGCTTCTCCTGGCACAGTATCCAACACTTAGTATCAGATAGAACAATTACTTTAAAATGGAACTAAGCTTCGCATCTCGAGATTCCTCTCTCACAAGGTGGACCACTTAGTTTCATCGAACATATACGGTTTCGAGTAGCATCGCCACTGATTTCAGAGATCAGGCGCTTCTCCTGGCACAGTCTCGAACACTTAGTTACAGATAGAACACTTAGTTTAAAATGGAACTGTGTTTCGTATTTGGAGTTTCCTATCCCACAAGGTGGACCACTCAGTTTCGTCAAACACATACGGTTTCGAGTGGCATCGCCACAGATTTCGGAGAACAGGCGCTTCTCCTAGCACAGTATCGAACACTTAGTATCAGATAGAACAATTACTTTAAAGTGGAACTAAGCTTCGCATCTCGAGATTCCTCTCTCACAAGGTGGACCACTTAGTTTCATCGAACATATACGGTTTCGAGTAGCATCGCCACTGATTTCAGAGATCAGGCGCTTCTCCTGGCACAGTATCGAACACCTAGTTTCAGATGGAGCATTTAGTTTAAAATTGAACTGTGTTTCGCATTTGGAGTTTCCTCTCTCACAAGGTGGACCACTCAGTTTCGTCAAACACATACGGTTTCGAGTGGCATCGCCACAGATTTCGGAGAACAGGCGCTTCTCCTAGCACAGTATCGAACACTTTGTATCAGATAGAACAATTACTTTAAAATGGAACTAAGCTTCGCATCTCGAGATTCCTCTCTCACAAGGTGGACCACTTAGTTTCATCGAACATATACGGTTTCGAGTAGCATCGCCACTGATTTCAGAGATCAGGCGCTTCTCCTGGCACAGTATCGAACACTTAGTTTCAGATAGAACAATTAGTTTAAAATGGACCTAAGTTTCGCATCTGGAGTTTCCTCTCTCACAAGGTCGACCATTTAGATTCGTCGAACACATACGGTTTCGAGTGGCATCGCCACAGATTTCAGAGAACAGGCGCTTCTCCTGGCACAGTATCCAACACTTAGTATCAGATAGAACAATTACTTTAAAATGGAACTAAGCTTCGCATCTCGAGATTCCTCTCTCACAAGGTGGACCACTTAGTTTCATCGGACATATACGGTTTCGAGTAGCATCGCCACAGATTTCAGAGAACAGGCGCTTCTCCTGGCACAGTATCGAACACTTAGTTTCAGATAGAACAATTAGTTTAAAATGGAACTAAATTTCGCATCTGGAGTTTCCTCTCTCACAAGGTCGACCACTTAGTTTCGTCGAACACATACGGTTTCGACTAGCATCACCACAGATTTCACAGAACAGGCGCTTCTCCTAGCACAGTATCGAACACTTAGTATCAGATAGAACAATTACTTTAAAATGGAACTAAGCTTCGCATCTCGAGATTCCTCTCTCACAAGGTGGACCACTTAGTTTCATCGAACATATACGGTTTCGAGTAGTATCGCCACAGATTTCAGAGAACAGGCGCTTCTCCTGGCCCATTATCGAACACTAAGTTTCAGAGAGAACAATTAATTTAAAATGGAACTAAGTTTCGCATCTGGAGTTTCCTCTCTCAGAAGGTCGACGACTTAGTTTCGTCGAGCACATACGGTTTCGAGTGGCATCGCCACAGATTTCAGAGAGCAGGCGCTTCTCCTGGCACAGTATCGAACACTTATGTCAGACAGAATTATTAGTTTAAAATGGAACTATATTTCGCATCTGGAGTATCCTCTCTCACATGGTCAACCACTTAGTTTCGTCGAACACATACGGTTTCGACTGATATCGCCACAGATTTCGCAGAACAAGCGCTTCTCCTGGCACATTATCGAACACTTAGTATCAGATAGAACAATTAGATTAAAATGGAACTAAGTTTCGCATCTGGAGTTTCCTCTCTCAGAAGGTCGACGACTTAGTTTCGTCGAGCACATACGGTTTCGAGTGGCATCGCCACAGATTTCAGAAAACAGGCGCTTCTCCTGGCACAGTATCGAGCACTTAGTTTCAGATAGAACAATTCGTTTAAAATGGAAATACGTTTCGCATCTGGAGTTTCTTCTCTCACAAGGCGACCACTTAGTTTCGTCGGACACATACGGTTTCGAGTGGCATCGCCACATATTTCAGAGAACACGGCGCATCTCCTGGCACAGTATCGAACACTTAGTTTCAGATAGAACAATTAGTTTAAAATGGAAATAAGTTTCGCATCTGGAGTTTGCTCTCTAACAAGGTCGACCATTTAGATTCGTCGAGCACATACGGTTTCGAGTATCATCGCCACAGATTTCAGAGAACAGGCGCTTCTCCTGGCACAGTATCCAACACTTAGTATCAGATAGAACAATTACTTTAAAATGGAACTAAGCTTCGCATCTCGAGATTCCTCTCTCACAAGGTGGACCACTTAGTTTCATCGAACATATACGGTTTCGAGTAGCATCGCCACAGATTTCAGAGAACAGGCGCTTCTCCTGGCACAGTATCCAACACTTAGTATCAGATAGAAGAATTACTTTAAAATGGAACTAAGCTTCGCATCTCGAGATTCCTCTCTCACAAGGTGGACCACTTAGTTTCATCGAACATATACGGTTTCGAGTAGCATCGCCACTGATTTCAGAGATCAGGCGCTTCTCCTGGCACAGTATCGAACACTTAGTTTCAGATAGAACAGTTAGTTTTAAATGAAACTAAATTTCACTTCTGGAGTTTCCTCTCTCACAAGGTGGACCACTTAGTTTCGTCAAAGACATACGGTTTCGAGTGGAATCGCCACAGGTTTCAGAGAACTGGCGCTTCTCCTGGCACAGTATCGAACACTTAGTTTCAGATAGAACAATTAGTTTAAAATGGAACTATGTTCCGGATCTGGTGAATCCTCTCTCACAAGGTCGACCACTTAGTTTCGTCGAACACATACGGTTTCGAGTGGTATCGCCACACATTTCATAGAACAGGCGCTTCTCCTGGCACATTATCGAACACTTAGTTTCAGATAGAACAATTAGTTTAAAATGGAAGTAAGTTTCGCATCTGAAGTTTCCTCACTCACAAGGTCGGCCACTTATTTTCGTCGAACACGTACGGTTTCGAGTGGCATCGCCACAGATTTCAGAGAACAGGCGCTTCTCCTGGCACAGTATCGAAAACTTAGTTTCAGGTAGAACAATAAGATTAAAATGGAACTATGTTTCGCATTTGGGGTTTCCCCTCTCACAAGGTCGACCACTTAGTTTCGTCGAAAACATACGGTTTCGAGTGGCATCGCCACAGATTTCAGAGAACAGGCGCTTCTCCTGGCACATTATGGAACACTGAGTTACAGATAGGACAATTAGTTTAAAATGCAACTATGTTTCGCATCTGGAGTTTCCTCTCTCACAAGGTCGGCCACTTAGTTTCGTCGAACACATACGGTTTCGAGTGGCATCGCCACAGATTTCAGAGAACAGGCGCTTCTCCTGGCATATTATCGAACACTTAGTTACAGATAGGACAATTAGTTTAAAATGCAACTATGTTTCGCATCTGGAGTTTCCTCTCTCACAAGGTCGGCCACTTAGTTTCGTCGAACACATACGGTTTCGAGTGGTATCGCTACAGATTTCAGAGAACAGGCGCTTCTCCTGGCACAGTATCGAACAGTTAGTTTCCGATGGAACAATTAGTTTTAAATGGAACTAAGTTTCGCATCTGGAGTTTCCTCTTTCAGAAGGCGACCACTTAGTTTCGTCGAACACATACGGTTTCGAGTGTGATCGCCACAGATTTCAGAGAACAGACGCTTCTCCTGGCACAGTATCGAACACTTAGTTTCAGATAAAACAATTAGTTTAAAATGGAACTAAGATTCGCATTTGGAGTTTCCCCTCTCACAAGGTCGACCACTTAATTTCGTCGAACCCATACGGTTTCGAGTGGCATCGCCACAGATTTCAGAGAACAGACGCTTCTTCTGGCACATTATCGAACACTCTCAGATAGAACAATTAGTTTAAAATCGAACTAAGTTTCGCATCTGAAGTTTCCTCTCTCACAAGGTCGGCAACTTATTTTCGTCGAACACATACGGTTTCGAGTGGCATCGTCACAGATTTCAGAGAACAGGCGCTTCTCCTGGCACAGTATCGAAAACTTAGTTTCAGATAGAACATTTAGCTTAAAATAGATATATGTTTCGCATTTGTAGTTTCCTCCGTCACAAGGTCGACCGCTTAGTTTCGTCGAACACATACGGTTTCGAGTAGCATCGCCACAGATTTCAGAGTACAGGCGCTTCTCCTGGCACAGTATCGAACACTTAGTTTCGCCGAACGCATACGATTTCGAGTGGCATCGCCACAGATGTAAGAGAACAGGCACTTCTGCTGGCACAGTATCAAACACTTAGTTTCAGATAGAACAATTAGTTTAAAATGGCACTAAGTTTCGCGTCTGAAATTTCCTCTCTCACAATGTCGGCCACTTAGTTTCGTCGAACACATACGGTTTCGAGTGGCATCGCCACAGATTTCGGAGAACAGGCGCTTGTCCTGGCACAGTATCGAACACTTAGTTTCGGATGGAACATTTGGTTTAAAGTGGAACTAAGTTTCGCATCTGGAGTTTCCTCTCTCACAAGGTCGACCACTCAGTTTCGTCGAACACATACCGTTTCGAGTGGTATCGCCACAGGTTTCCCAGATCGGGCGCTTCTCCTGGCACAGTATCAAACACTTAGTTTCAGATAGAACAATTACTTTAAAATGGGATTAAGTTTCGCATCTGGAGTTTCCTCTCCCACAAGGTCGACCACTTAGTTTCCTCGAACACATACGGTCTGGAGTAGCATCGTCACAGATTTCAGAGAGCAGGAGCTTTTCCTAGCACAGTATCGAACACTTAGTTTCAGATAGAACAATCAGTTTCAAATGGAACTATGTTCCGCCTCTGGAGTTTCCACGCTCACCATGTCGACCACTTAGTTTCGTCGAACACCTACGGTATCGAGTGGTATCGCCGCAAATTTCGCCGAACGGGAGCTTCTCCCGGCACAGTATCGACTACTTACTTTCGCCGAACACATACGGTTTCGAGTGGCATCGCCACAGATTTCAGAGAACAGGCGCTTCTCCTGGCACATTATCGAACACTTAGTTTCAGATAGAACAATTAGTTTAAAATGGAACTATGTTTCGCAACTGGAGTTTCCTCTCTCACAAGGTCGACCACTTAGTTCCGTTGAACACATACGGTATCGAGTTGCAACGCCACAGATTTCAGAGAACAGGCGCTTCTACTGGCAGATTTTCGAACACTTAGTTTCAGATGGAACATTTGGTTTAAAATGGAACTATGTTTCGCATCTGGAGTTTCCTCTCTCACAAGGACGGCAACTTAGTTTCGTCGAACACATACGGTTTCGAGTGGCATCGCCACAGATTTCAGAGAACAGGCGCTTCTCCTGGCACAGTAACGAACACTTAGTTTCGGATAGAACAATCAGTTTAAAATGGAACTAAGTTTCGCATCTGGAGTTTCCTCTCTCACCATGTCGACCACTTAGTTTCGTCGAAAACATACGGTTTCGAGTAGCAAAGCCGCAGATTCCAGAGAATAGGCGCTTCTCCTGGCACAGTATCGAACACTTAGTTTCAGAGAGAACAATTAGTTTAAAATGGAATAATGTTTCGCATCTGGAGTATCCTCTCTCACAAGATCAACCACTTAGTTTCGTCGAACACATACGGTTTCGAGTGGCATCGCCACAGATTTCAGAGAACAGGCGCTTCTCCTGGCACAGTATCGAACACTTAGTTTCAGATAGAACATTTAGTTTAAAATGGAAATATGTTTCGCATTTGGAGTTTCCTCCCTCACAAGGTCGACCACTTAGTTTCGTCGAACACATACGGTTTCGAGTGGCATCGCCACAGATTTCAGGGAACAGGCGCTTCTCCTGGCACAGTATCGAACACTTAGTTTCAGATAGAACATTTAGCTTAAAATGGAAATATGTTTCGCATTTGGAGTTTCCTCGCTCACAAGGTCGACCACTTAGTTTCGTCGAACACATACGGTTTCGAGTGGCATCGCCACAGATTTCAGAGAACAGGCGCTTCTCCTGGCACAGTAACGAACACTTAGTTGCAGATAGAACAATTAGTTTAAAATGGAACTAAGTTTCGCATCTGGAGTTTCCTCTCCCACAAGGTCGACCACTTAGTTTCCTCGAACACATACGGTTTCGAGTAGCATCGCCACAGATTTCAGAGAACAGGCGCATCTCATGGCACAGTATCGAACACTTAGTTTCAGACAGAACAATCAGTTTAAAATGGATCTAAGTCTCGCATCTGGAGTTTCCTCTCCAACAAGGTCGACCACTTAGATTCGTCGAACACATATCGTTTCGAATAGCATCGCCACAGATTTCAGAGAACAGGCTCTTCTCCTGGCACAGTATCGGACACTTAGTTTCAGATAGAAAAATTAGTTTAAAATGGAACTATGTTTCGCATTTGGAGTTTCCCCTCTCACAAGGTCAACGACTTAATTTCGTTGAACACATGCGGTGTGGATTGCGCATCGCCACACAGTTCAGAGAACAGGCGCTTCTCCTGGCACAGTATCGAAAACTTAGTTTCAGATAGAACAATTAGTTTTAAATGGAACCAAGTTTCGCTTCTGGAGTTTCCTCTCTCACAAGGTCGACCACTTAGTTTCGTCGAACACATACGGTTTCGAGTGGCATCGCCACAGATTTCAGAGAACAGGCGCTTCTGCTGGCACAGTATCGAACACTTAGTTTCAGATAGAACAATTAGTTTAAAATGGCACTAAGTTTCGCGTCTGGAGTTTCCTCTCTCACAAGGTCGACCACTCAGTTTCGTCGAACACATACCGGTTCGAGTAGCATCGCGACAGATTTCAGAGAACAGGCGCTTCTCCTGGCACAGTATCGAACACTTAGTTTCAGATAAAACAATTAGTTTAAAATGGAACTAAGATTCGCATCTGGAGTTTCCTCTCTCACAAAGTCGACCACTTAGTTTCGTCGAACACATACGGTTTCGAGTAGCATCGCAACAGATTTCAGAAAACAGGCGCTTCTCCTGGCATATTATCGAACACTTAGCTACAGATAGGACAATTAGTTTAAAATGCAACTATGTTTCGCATCTGGAGTTTCCTCTCTCACAAGGTCGGCCACTTAGTTTCGTCGAACACATACGGTTTCGAGTGGTATCGCTACAGATTTCAGAGAACAGGCGCTTCTCCTGGCACAGTATCGAACAGTTAGTTTCCGATGGAACAATTAGTTTTAAATGGAACTAAGTTTCGCATCTGGAGTTTCCTCTTTCAGAAGGCGACCACTTAGTTTCGTCGAACACATACGGTTTCGAGTGTGATCGCCACAGATTTCAGAGAACACACGCTTCTCCTGGCACAGTATCGAACACTTAGTTTCAGATAAAACAATTAGTTTAAAATGGAACTAAGATTCGCATTTGGAGTTTCCCCTCTCACAAGGTCGACCACTTAATTTCGTCGAACCCATACGGTTTCGAGTGGCATCGCCACAGATTTCAGAGAACAGACGCTTCTTCTGGCACATTATCGAACACTCTCAGATAGAACAATTAGTTTAAAATCTAACTAAGTTTCGCATCTGAAGTTTCCTCTCTCACAAGGTCGGCCACTTATTTTCGTCGAACACATACGGTTTCGAGTGGCATCGCCACAGATTTCAGAGAACAGGCGCTTCTCCTGGCACAGTATCAAACACTTAGTTTCAGATAGAACAATTAGTTTAAAATGGGATTAAGTTTCGCATCTGGAGTTTCCTCTCCCACAAGGTCGACCACTTAGTTTCCTCGAACACATACGGTCTGGAGTAGCATCGTCACAGATTTCAGAGAGCAGGCGCTTTTCCTAGCACAGTATCGAACACTTAGTTTCAGATAGAACAATCAGTTTCAAATGGAACTATGTTCCGCCTCTGGAGTTTCCACGCTCACCATGTCGACCACTTAGTTTCGTCGAACACCTACGGTATCGAGTGGTATCGCCGCAAATTTCGCCGAACGGGAGCTTCTCCCGGCACAGTATCGACTACTTACTTTCGCCGAACACATACGGTTTCGAGTGGCATCGCCACAGATTTCAGAGAACAGTCGCTTCTCCTGGCACAGTATCGTACACTTAGTTTCAGATAGAACAATTAGTTTAAAATGGAACTAGGTTTCGCATCTGGAGTTTCCTCCCTCACAAGGTCGACCACTTAGTTTCGTCGAACACATACGGTTTCGAGTGGCATCGCCACAGATTTCAGAGAACAGGCGCTTCTCCTGGCACATTATCGAACACTTAGTTTCAGATAGAACAATTAGTTTAAAATGGAACTATGTTTCGCAACTGGAGTTTCCTCTCTCACAAGGTCGACCACTTAGATTCGTCGAACACATATGGTTTCGACTAGCATCGCCACAGATTTCAGAGAACAGGCTCTTCTCCTGGCACAGTATCGGACACTTAGTTTCAGATAGAAAAATTAGTTTAAAATGGAACTATGTTTCGCATTTGGAGTTTCCCCTCTCACAAGGTCAACCACTTAATTTCGTCGAACACATGCGGTGTGGATGGCGCATCGCCACACAGTTCAGAGAACAGGCGCTTCTCCTGGCACAGTATCGAAAACTTAGTTTCAGATAGAAAAATTAGTTTTAAATGGAACCAAGTTTCGCTTCTGGAGTTTCCTCTCTCACAAGGTCGACCACTTAGTTTCGTTGAACACATACGGTACCGAGTGGCAACGCCACAGATTTCAGAGAACAGGCGCTTCTACTGGCAGATTATCGAACACTTAGTTTCAGATGGAACATTTGGTTTAAAATGGAACTAAGTTTCGCATCTGGAGTTTCCCCTCTCACAAGGTCGGCCACTTAGTTTCGTCGAACACATACGGTTTCGAGTGGCATCGCCACAGATTTCAGAGAACAGGCGCTTCTCCTGGCACATTATCGAACACTTAGTTTCAGATAGAACAATTAGTTTAAAATGGAACTATGTTTCGCAACTGGAGTTTCCTCTCTCACAAGGTCGACCACTTAGTTTCGTTGAACACATACGGTATCGAGTTGCAACGCCACAGATTTCAGAGAACAGGCGCTTCTACTGGCAGATTTTCGAACACTTAGTTTCAGATGGAACATTTGGTTTAAAATGGAACTATGTTTCGCATCTGGAGTTTCCACTCTCACAAGGACGGCAACTTAGTTTCGTCGAACACATACGGTTTCGAGTGGCATCGCCACAGATTTCAGAGAACAGGCGCTTCTCCTGGCACAGTAACGAACACTTAGTTTCGGATAGAACAATCAGTTTAAAATGGAACTAAGTTTCGCATCTGGAGTTTCCTCTCTCACCATGTCGACCACTTAGTTTCGTCGAAAACATACGGTTTCGAGTAGCAAAGCCGCAGATTCCAGAGAATAGGCGCTTCTCCTGGCACAGTATCGAACACTTAGTTTCAGAGAGAACAATTAGTTTAAAATGGAATAATGTTTCGCATCTGGAGTATCCTCTCTCACAAGATCAACCACTTAGTTTCGTCGAACACATACGGTTTCGAGTGGCATCGCCACAGATTTCAGAGAACAGGCGCTTCTTCTGGCACAGTATCGAACACTTAGTTTCAGATAGAACATTTAGTTTAAAATGGAAATATGTTTCGCATTTGGAGTTTCCTCCCTCACAAGGTCGACCACTTAGTTTCGTCGAACACATACGGTTTCGAGTGGCATCGCCACAGATTTCAGGGAACAGGCGCTTCTCCTGGCACAGTATCGAACACTTAGTTTCAGATAGAACATTTAGCTTAAAATGGAAATATGTTTCGCATTTGGAGTTTCCTCGCTCACAAGGTCGACCACTTAGTTTCGTCGAACACATACGGTTTCGAGTGGCATCGCCACAGATTTCAGAGAACAGGCGCTTCTCCTGGCACAGTAACGAACACTTAGTTGCAGATAGAACAATTAGTTTAAAATGGAACTAAGTTTCGCATCTGGAGTTTCCGCTCCCACAAGGTCGACAACTTAGTTTCCTCGAACACATACGGTTTCGAGTAGCATCGCCACAGATTTCAGAGAACAGGCGCATCTCATGGCACAGTATCGAACACTTAGTTTCAGACAGAACAATCAGTTTAAAATGGAACTAAGTCTCGCATCTGGAGTTTCCTCTCCAACAAGGTCGACCACTTAGATTCGTCGAACACATATGGTTTCGAATAGCATCGCCACAGATTTCAGAGAACAGGCTCTTCTCCTGGCACAGTATCGGACACTTAGTTTCAGATAGAAAAATTAGTTTAAAATGGAACTATGTTTCGCATTTGGAGTTTCCCCTCTCACAAGGTCAACGACTTAATTTCGTTGAACACATGCGGTGTGGATTGCGCATCGCCACACAGTTCAGAGAACAGGCGCTTCTCCTGGAACAGTATCGAAAACTTAGTTTCAGATAGAACAATTAGTTTTAAATGGAACCAAGTTTCGCTTCTGGAGTTTCCTCTCTCACAAGGTCGACCACTTAGTTTCGTTGAACACATACGGTATCGAGTGGCAACGCCACAGACTTCAGAGAACAGGCGCTTCTACTGGCAGATTATCGAACACTTAGTTTCAGATGGAACATTTGGTTTAAAATGGAACTAAGTTTCGCATCTGGAGTTTCCTCTCTCACAAGGTCGGCCACTTAGTTTCGTCGAACACATACGGTTTCGAGTGGCATCGCCACAGATTTCAGAGAACAGGCGCTTCTCCTGGCACATTATCGAACACTTAGTTTCAGATAGAACAATTAGTTTAAAATGGAACTATGTTTCGCAACTGGAGTTTCCTCTCTCACAAGGTCGACCACTTAGTTTCGTCGAACACATACGGTTTCGAGTGGCATCGCCACAGATTTCAGAGAACAGGCGCTTCTCCTGGCACAGTAACGAACACTTAGTTTCAGATAGAACAATCAGTTTAAAATGGAACTAAGTTTCGCATCTGGAGTTTCCTCTCTCACCATGTCGACCACTTAGTTTCGTCGAAAACATACGGTTTCGAGTAGCAAAGCCGCAGATTCCAGAGAATAGGCGCTTCTCCTGGCACAGTATCGAACACTTAGTTTCAGAGAGAACAATTAGTTTAAAATGGAATAATGTTTCGCATCTGGAGTATCCTCTCTCACAAGATCAACCACTTAGTTTCGTCGAACACATACGGTTTCGAGTGGCATCGCCACAGATTTCAGAGAACAGGCGCTTCTTCTGGCACAGTATCGAACACTTAGTTTCAGATAGAACATTTAGTTTAAAATGGAAATATGTTTCGCATTTGGAGTTTCCTCCCTCACAAGGTCGACCACTTAGTTTCGTCGAACACATACGGTTTCGAGTGGCATCGCCACAGATTTCAGGGAACAGGCGCATCTCCTGGCACAGTATCGAACACTTAGTTTCAGATAGAGCATTTAGCTTAAAATGGAAATATGTTTCGCACTTGGAGTTTCCTCGCTCACAAGGTCGACCACTTAGTTTCGTCGAACACATACGGTTTCGAGTGGCATCGCCACAGATTTCAGAGAACAGGCGCTTCTCCTGGCACAGTATCGAATACTTAGTTTCAGATAGAACATTTGGTTTAAAATAGATATATGTTTCGCATTTGTAGTTTCCTCCGTCACAAGGTCGACCGCTTAGTTTCGTCGAACACATACGGTTTCGAGTAGCATCGCCACAGATTTCAGAGTACAGGCGCTTCTCCTGGCACAGTATCGAACACTTAGTTTCGCCGAACGCATACGATTTCGAGTGGCATCGCCACAGATGTAAGAGAACAGGCACTTCTGCTGGCACAGTATCAAACACTTAGTTTCAGATAGAACAATTAGTTTAAAATGGCACTAAGTTTCGCGTCTGAAATTTCCTCTCTCACAAGGTCGACCGCTTAGTTTCGTCGAACACATACGGTTTCGAGTAGCATCGCCACAGATTTCAGAGTACAGGCGCTTCTCCTGGCACAGTATCGAACACTTAGTTTCGCCGAACGCATACGATTTCGAGTGGCATCGCCACAGATGTAAGAGAACAGGCACTTCTGCTGGCACAGTATCAAACACTTAGTTTCAGATAGAACAATTAGTTTAAAATGGCACTAAGTTTCGCGTCTGAAATTTCCTCTCTCACAATGTCGGCCACTTAGTTTCGTCGAACACATACGGTTTCGAGTGGCATCGCCACAGATTTCGGAGAACAGGCGCTTGTCCTGGCACAGTATCGAACACTTAGTTTCGGATGGAACATTTGGTTTAAAGTGGAACTAAGTTTCGCATTTGGAGTTTCCTCTCTCACAAGGTGGACCACTCAGTTTCGTCGAACACATACCGTTTCGAGTGGTATCGCCACAGGTTTCCCAGATCGGGCGCTTCTCCTGGCACAGTATCGAACACTTAGTTTCAGATAGAACAATCAGTTTCAAATGGAACTATGTTCCGCCTCTGGAGTTTCCACGCTCACCATGTCGACCACTTAGTTTCGTCGAACACCTACGGTATCGAGTGGTATCGCCGCAAATTTCGCCGAACGGGAGCTTCTCCCGGCACAGTATCGACTACTTACTTTCGCCGAACACATACGGTTTCGAGTGGCATCGCCACAGATTTCAGAGAACAGTCGCTTCTCCTGGCACAGTATCGTACACTTAGTTTCAGATAGAACAATTAGTTTAAAATGGAACTAGGTTTCGCATCTGGAGTTTCCTCCCTCACAAGGTCGACCACTTAGTTTCGTCGAACACATACGGTTTCGAGTGGCATCGCCACAGATTTCAGAGAACAGGCGCTTCTCCTGGCACATTATCGAACACTTAGTTTCAGATAGAACAATTAGTTTAAAATGGAACTATGTTTCGCAACTGGAGTTTCCTCCCTCACAAGGTCGACCACTTAGTTTCGTCGAACACATACGGTTTCGAGTGGCATCGCCACAGATTTCAGAGAACAGGCGCTTCTCCTGGCACATTATCGAACACTTAGTTTCAGATAGAACAATTAGTTTAAAATGGAACTATGTTTCGCAACTGGAGTTTCCTCTCTCACAAGGTCGACCACTTAGATTCGTCGAACACATATGGTTTCGACTAGCATCGCCACAGATTTCAGAGAACAGGCTCTTCTCCTGGCACAGTATCGGACACTTAGTTTCAGATAGAAAAATTAGTTTAAAATGGAACTATGTTTCGCATTTGGAGTTTCCCCTCTCACAAGGTCAACCACTTAATTTCGTCGAACACATGCGGTGTGGATGGCGCATCGCCACACAGTTCAGAGAACAGGCGCTTCTCCTGGCACAGTATCGAAAACTTAGTTTCAGATAGAAAAATTAGTTTTAAATGGAACCAAGTTTCGCTTCTGGAGTTTCCTCTCTCACAAGGTCGACCACTTAGTTTCGTTGAACACATACGGTACCGAGTGGCAACGCCACAGATTTCAGAGAACAGGCGCTTCTACTGGCAGATTATCGAACACTTAGTTTCAGATGGAACATTTGGTTTAAAATGGAACTAAGTTTCGCATCTGGAGTTTCCTCTCTCACAAGGTCGGCCACTTAGTTTCGTCGAACACATACGGTTTCGAGGGGCATCGCCACAGATTTCAGAGAACAGGCGCTTCTCCTGGCACATTATCGAACACTTAGTTTCAGATAGAACAATTAGTTTAAAATGGAACTATGTTTCGCAACTGGAGTTTCCTCTCTCACAAGGTCGACCACTTAGTTTCGTTGAACACATACGGTATCGAGTTGCAACGCCACAGATTTCAGAGAACAGGCGCTTCTACTGGCAGATTTTCGAACACTTAGTTTCAGATGGAACATTTGGTTTAAAATGGAACTATGTTTCGCATCTGGAGTTTCCTCTCTCACAAGGACGGCAACTTAGTTTCGTCGAACACATACGGTTTCGAGTGGCATCGCCACAGATTTCAGAGAACAGGCGCTTCTCCTGGCACAGTAACGAACACTTAGTTTCGGATAGAACAATCAGTTTAAAATGGAACAAAGTTTCGCATCTGGAGTTTCCTCTCTCACCATGTCGACCACTTAGTTTCGTCGAAAACATACGGTTTCGAGTAGCAAAGCCGCAGATTCCAGAGAATAGGCGCTTCTCCTGGCACAGTATCGAACACTTAGTTTCAGAGAGAACAATTAGTTTAAAATGGAATAATGTTTCGCATCTGGAGTTTCCTCTCTCACAAGATCAACCACTTAGTTTCGTCGAACACATACGGTTTCGAGTGGCATCGCCACAGATTTCAGAGAACAGGCGCTTCTTCTGGCACAGTATCGAACACTTAGTTTCAGATAGAACATTTAGTTTAAAATGGAAATATGTTTCGCATTTGGAGTTTCCTCCCTCACAAGGTCGACCACTTAGTTTCGTCGAACACATACGGTTTCGAGTGGCATCGCCACAGATTTCAGGGAACAGGCGCTTCTCCTGGCACAGTATCGAACACTTAGTTTCAGATAGAACATTTAGCTTAAAATGGAAATATGTTTCGCATTTGGAGTTTCCTCGCTCACAAGGTCGACCACTTAGTTTCGTCGAACACATACGGTTTCGAGTGGCATCGCCACAGATTTCAGAGAACAGGCGCTTCTCCTGGCACAGTAACGAACACTTAGTCGCAGATAGAACAATTAGCTTAAAATGGAACTAAGTTTCGCATCTGGAGTTTCCTCTCCCACAAGGTCGACCACTTAGTTTCCTCGAACACATACGGTTTCGAGTAGCATCGCCACAGATTTCAGAGAACAGGCGCATCTCATGGCACAGTATCGAACACTTAGTTTCAGACAGAACAATCAGTTTAAAATGGAACTAAGTCTCGCATCTGGAGTTTCCTCTCCAACAAGGTCGACCACTTAGATTCGTCGAACACATATGGTTTCGAATAGCATCGCCACAGATTTCAGAGAACAGGCTCTTCTCCTGGCACAGTATCGGACACTTAGTTTCAGATAGAAAAATTAGTTTAAAATCGAACTATGTTTCGCATTTGGAGTTTCCCCTCTCACAAGGTCAACGACTTAATTTCGTTGAACACATGCGGTGTGGATTGCTCATCGCCACACAGTTCAGAGAACAGGCGCTTCTCCTGGCACAGTATCGAAAACTTAGTTTCAGATAGAACAATTAGTTTTAAATGGAACCAAGTTTCGCTTCTGGAGTTTCCTCTCTCACAAGGTCGACCACTTAGTTTCGTTGAACACATACGGTATCGAGTGGCAACGCCACAGACTTCAGAGAACAGGCGCTTCTACTGGCAGATTATCGAACACTTAGTTTCAGATGGAACATTTGGTTTAAAATGGAACTAAGTTTCGCATCTGGAGTTTCCTCTCTCACAAGGTCGGCCACTTAGTTTCTTCGAACACATACGGTTTCGAGTGGCATCGCCACAGATTTCAGAGAACAGGCGCTTCTCCTGGCACATTATCGAACACTTAGTTTCAGATAGAACAATTAGTTTAAAATGGAACTATGTTTCGCAACTGGAGTTTCCTCTCTCACAAGGTCGACCACTTAGTTTCGTCGAACACATACGGTTTCGAGTGGCATCGCCACAGATTTCAGAGAACAGGCGCTTCTCCTGGCACAGTAACGAACACTTAGTTTCAGATAGAACAATCAGTTTAAAATGGAACTAAGTTTCGCATCTGGAGTTTCCTCTCTCACCATGTCGACCACTTAGTTTCGTCGAAAACATACGGTTTCGAGTAGCAAAGCCGCAGATTCCAGAGAATAGGCGCTTCTCCTGGCACAGTATCGAACACTTAGTTTCAGAGAGAACAATTAGTTTAAAATGGAATAATGTTTCGCATCTGGAGTATCCTCTCTCACAAGATCAACCACTTAGTTTCGTCGAACACATACGGTTTCGAGTGGCATCGCCACAGATTTCAGAGAACAGGCGCTTCTTCTGGCACAGTATCGAACACTTAGTTTCAGATAGAACATTTAGTTTAAAATGGAAATATGTTTCGCATTTGGAGTTTCCTCCCTCACAAGGTCGACCACTTAGTTACGTCGAACACATATGGTTTCGACTAGCATCGCCACAGATTTCAGAGAACAGGCTCTTCTCCTGGCACAGTATCGGACACTTAGTTTCAGATAGAAAAATTAGTTTAAAATGGAACTATGTTTCGCATTTGGAGTTTCCCCTCTCACAAGGTCAACCACTTAATTTCGTCGAACACATGCGGTGTGGATGGCGCATCGCCACACAGTTCAGAGAACAGGCGCTTCTCCTGGCACAGTATCGAAAACTTAGTTTCAGATAGAAAAATTAGTTTTAAATGGAACCAAGTTTCGCTTCTGGAGTTTCCTCTCTCACAAGGTCGACCACTTAGTTTCGTTGAACACATACGGTACCGAGTGGCAACGCCACAGATTTCAGAGTACAGGCGCTTCTCCTGGCACAGTATCGAACACTTAGTTTCGCCGAACGCATACGATTTCGAGTGGCATCGCCACAGATGTAAGAGAACAGGCACTTCTGCTGGCACAGTATCAAACACTTAGTTTCAGATAGAACAATTAGTTTAAAATGGCACTAAGTTTCGCGTCTGAAATTTCCTCTCTCACAATGTCGGCCACTTAGTTTCGTCGAACACATACGGTTTCGAGTGGCATCGCCACAGATTTCAGGGAACAGGCGCTTCTCCTGGCACAGTATCGAACACTTAGTTTCAGATAGAACATTTAGCTTAAAATGGAAATATGTTTCGCATTTGGAGTTTCCTCGCTCACAAGGTCGACCACTTAGTTTCGTCGAACACATACGGTTTCGAGTGGCATCGCCACAGATTTCAGTGAACAGGCGCTTCTCCTGGCACAGTATCGAATACTTAGTTTCAGATAGAACATTTAGTTTAAAATAGATATATGTTTCGCATTTGTAGTTTCCTCCGTCACAAGGTCGACCGCTTAGTTTCGTCGAACACATACGGTTTCGAGTAGCATCGCCACAGATTTCAGAGTACAGGCGCTTCTCCTGGCACAGTATCGAACACTTAGTTTCGCCGAACGCATACGATTTCGAGTGGCATCGCCACAGATGTAAGAGAACAGGCACTTCTGCTGGCACAGTATCAAACACTTAGTTTCAGATAGAACAATTAGTTTAAAATGGCACTAAGTTTCGCGTCTGAAATTTCCTCTCTCACAATGTCGGCCACTTAGTTTCGTCGAACACATACGGTTTCGAGTGGCATCGCCACAGATTTCGGAGAACAGGCGCTTGTCCTGGCACAGTATCGAACACTTAGTTTCGGATGGAACATTTGGTTTAAAGTGGAACTAAGTTTCGCATCTGGAGTTTCCTCTCTCACAAGGTGGACCACTCAGTTTCGTCGAACACATACCGTTTCGAGTGGTATCGCCACAGGTTTCCCAGATCGGGCGCTTCTCCTGGCACAGTATCAAACACTTAGTTTCAGATAGAACAATTAGTTTAAAATGGGATTAAGTTTCGCATCTGGAGTTTCCTCTCCCACAAGGTCGACCACTTAGTTTCCTCGAACACATACGGTTTGGAGTAGCATCGTCACAGATTTCAGAGAACAGGCACTTCTCCTGGCACAGTATCGAACACTTAGTCTCAGATAGAACAATTAATTTAAAATGGAACTATGTTTCGCATCTGTAGTATCCTCTCTCACAAGATCAACCACTTAGTTTCGTCGAACACGTACGGTTTCGAGTGGTATCGCCACACATTTCATAGAACAGGCGCTTCTCCTGGCACATTATCGAACACTTAGTTTCAGATAGAACAATTAGTTTAAAATGGAATTAAGTGTCGCATCTGGAGTTTCCTCTCTCACAAGGTCGACCACTTATTTTCGTCGAAAACATACGGTTTCGAGTGGCATCGCCACAGGTTTCAGAGAACAGGCGCTTCTCCTGGCACATTATCGAACACTTAGTTTCAGATAGAACAATTAGTTTAAAATGGAACTAATTTCGCATCTGGAGTTTCCTCTCTCACAAGGTCGACCAGTTAGTTTCGTCGAACACATACGGTTTCGAGTAGCATCGCCACAGATTTCAGAGAACAGGCGCTTCTCCTGGCACAGTATCGAACACTTAGTTTCAGATAGTACAATTAGTTTAAAATGGTACTAAGTTTCGCATCTGGAGTTGCCTCTCTCACAAGGTGGACCACTTAGTTTCGTCGAACACATACGGTTTCGAGTGGTATGGCCAGAGATTTCAGAGAACAGGCGCTTCTCCTGGCACAGTATCGAACACTTAGTTTCAGATAGAACAATTAGGTTAAAATGGAACTAAGCTTCGCATCTGGAGCTTCCTCTATCACAAGGTCGACCACTCAGTTTCGTCGAACACATACGGTTTCGAGTGGCATCGCCAAAGATTTCAGAGAACAGGCGCTTCTCCTGGCACAGTATCGAACACTTAGTTTCAGATAGTACAATTAGTTTAAAATGGTACTAAGTTTCGCATCTGGAGTTGCCTCTCTCACAAGGTGGACCACTTAGTTTCGTCGAACACATACGGTTTCGAGTGGTATGGCCAGAGATTTCAGAGAACAGGCGCTTCTCCTGGCACAGTATCGAACACTTAGTTTCAGATAGAACAATTAGGTTAAAATGGAACTAAGCTTCGCATCTGGAGCTTCCTCTATCACAAGGTCGACCACTCAGTTTCGTCGAACACATACGGTTTCGAGTGGCATCGCCAAAGATTTCAGAGAACAGGCGCTTCGCCTGGCACAGTATCGAACACTCTCAGATTGAACAATTAGTTTAAAATGGAACAAAGGTTCGCATCTGGAGTTTCCTCTCTCACAAGGCCGGCGACTTAGTTTCGTCGAACACATACGGTTTCGATTAGCATCACGACAGATTTCAGAGAACAGGCGCTTCTCCTGGCACAGTACAGAACACTTAGTTTCAGATAGAACAATTAGTTTAAAATGGAACTATGTTTCGCATCTGGAGTTTCCTCTACCACAAGGTCGACCACTTATTTTCGTCGAACACATACGGTTTCGATTAGCGTCGCGACAGGTTTCAGAGAACAGGCGCTTCTCCTGGCACAGTACCGAACACTTAGTTTCAGATAGAACAATTAGTTTAAAATGGAACTATGTTTCGCATCTGGAGTTTCCTTTACCACAAGGTCGACCACTTATTTTCGTCGAACACATACGGTTTCGAGTGGCATCGCCACAGGTTTCAGAGAACTGGCGTTTCTCCTGGCACAGTATCGAACACTTAGTTTCACATAGAACGATTACTTTAAAATGGAAATAAGCTTCGCATCTGGAGTTTCCTCTCTCACAAGGCGGGCACTTACTTTCGGAACACATACGGTTTCGATTAGCATCGCCACAGATTTCAGAGAACAGGCGCTTCTCCTGGCACAGTATCGAACACTTAGTTTCAGATAGAACAATTAATTTAAAATGGAACTAAGTTTCGCATCTGGAGTTTCCTCTCTCAGAAGGTCGACCACTTAGTTTCGTCGAACACATACGGGTTCGAGTAGCATCGCGACAGATTTCAGAGAACAGGCGCTTCTCCTGGCACAGTATCGAACACTTAGTTTCAGATAGAACAATTAGTTTAAAATGGAACTAAGTTTCGCATCTGGAGTTTCCTCTCTCACAAGGCGGCCACTTAGTTTCTGAACACATACGGTTTCGAGTTGCATCGCCACAGATTTCAGAGAATATGCGCTTCTCCTGGCACAGTATCGAACACTTAGTTTCAGATAGAACAATTAGTTTAAAATGGAACTGTGTTTCGCATCTGAAGTTTCCTCTACCACAAGGTCGGCCACTTAGTTTCGTCGAACACATTCGGTTTCGAGTAGCATCGCCACAGATTTCAGAGGACGGGCGCTTCTCCTGGCACAGTATCGAACACTTAGTTTCAGATAGAACAATTAGTTTAAAATGGAACTAAGTTTCGCATCTGGAGTTTCCTCTCTCACAAGGCGGGCACTTAGTTTCGTCGAACACATACGGTTCGATTAGCATCACGACAGATTTCAGAGAACAAGCGCTTCTCCTGGCACAGTACAGAACACTTAGTTTCAGATAGAACAATTAGTTTAAAATGGAACTATGTTTCGGATCTGGAGTTTCCTCGACCACAAGGTCGACCACTTATTTTCGTCGAACACATACGGGTTCGAGTAGCATCGCGACAGATTTCAGAGAACAGGCGCTTCTCCTGGCACAGTATCGAACACTTAGTTTCAGATAGGTACAATTATATTAAAATGGAACTAATTTTCGCATCTGGAGTTTCCTCTCTCAGAAGGTCGAACACTTAGTTTCGTCGAACACATACGGGTTCGAGTAGCATTACCACAGATTTCACAGAACAGGCGCTTCTCCGGGCAAAGTATCGAACTCTTAGTTTCAGATAGAACAATTACTTTAAAATGGTACTAAGTTTCGTATCTGGAGATTCCTCTCCCACAAGGTCGACCACTTAGTTTCGTCGAACACATACGGTTTCGAGTAGCAACGCCACAGATATCAGAGAATAGGCGCTTCTCCTGGCACAGTATCGAACACTTAGTTTCAGATAGAACAATTAGTTTAAAATGGAACTAAGTTTCGCATCTGGAGTTTCCTCTCTCACAAGGCGGGCACTTAGTTTCGGAACACATACGGTTTCGAGTGGCATCGCCAGAGATTTCAGAGAACAGGCGCTTCTCCTGGCACAGTATCGAACACATAGTTTCAGATAGAACAATTAGTTTAAAATGGAACTAAGTTTCGCATCTGGAGTTTCCTCTCTCACAAGGCGGGCACTTACTTTCGGAACACATACGGTTTCGATTAGCATCGCCACAGATTTCAGAGAACAGGCACTTCTCCTGGCACAGTATCGAACACTTAGTTTCAGATAGAACAATTAATTTAAAATGGAACTAAGTTTCGTATCTGGAGATTCCTCTCCCACAAGGTCGACCACTTAGTTTCGTCGAACACATACGGTTTCGAGTAGCAACGCCACAGATATCAGAGAATAGGCGCTTCTCCTGGCACAGTATCGAACACTTAGTTTCAGATAGAACAATTAGTTTAAAATGGAACTAAGTTTCGCATCTGGTGTTTCCTCTCTCACAAGGCGGGCACTTAGTTTCGGAACACATACGGTTTCGAGTGGCATCGCCAGAGATTTCAGAGAACAGGCGCTTCTCCTGGCACAGTATCGAACACATAGTTTCAGATAGAACAATTAGTTTAAAATGGAACTAAGTTTCGCATCTGGAGTTTCCTCTCTCACAAGGCGGGCACTTACTTTCGGAACACATACGGTTTCGATTAGCATCGCCACAGATTTCAGAGAACAGGCACTTCTCCTGGCACAGTATCGAACACTTAGTTTCAGATAGAACAATTAATTTAAAATGGAACTAAGTTTCGCATCTGGAGTTTCCTCTCTCAGAAGGTCGACCACTTAGTTTCGTCGAACACATACGGGTTCGAGTAGCATCGCGACAGATTTCAGAGAACAGGCGCTTCTCCTGGCACAGTATCGAACACTTAGTTTCAGATAGAACAATTAGTTTAAAATGGAACTAAGTTTCGCATCTGGAGTATCCTCTCTCACAATGTCAACCACTTAGTTTCGTTGAACCCATTCGGTTTCGAGTGGCATCGCCTCAGATTTCAGGGACAGGCGCTTCGCCTGGCAGACTATCAGACACATAGTTTCTGATAGAACAATTAGTTTAAAATTGTACTAAATTTCGCATCTGGAGTTACTTCCCTCACAAGGAGACCACTTAATTTCGTCGAACACATACGGTTCCGAGTGGCATCGCCACAGATTTCAGAGAACAGGCGTTTCTCCTGGCACAGTATCGAACACTTAGTTTCAGATAGAACAATTAGTTTAAAATGGAACTAAGTTTCGCATCTCAAGTTTCCTCTCTCACAAGGTCGACGACTTAGTTTCGTCGAACACATACGGTTTCGAGTAGCATCGCCACCGATTTCAGAGAACAGGCGCTTCACCTGGCAGACTATCAGACACATAGTTTCAGAAAGAACAATTAGTTTAAAATTGTACTAAATTTCGCATCTGGAGTTTCTTCCCTCACAAGGCCACCACTTAATTTCGTCGAACACATACGGTTTCGAGGGGCATCGCCACAGATTTCAGAGAACAGGCGCTACGCCTGGCACAGTATCGAACACTTATTTCAGACAGAACAATTAGTTTAAAATGGAACTATGTTTCGCATCTGGAGTATCCTCTCTCACAAGATCAACCACTTAGTTTCGTCGAACACATACGGTTTCGAGTGGCATCGCCACACATTTCAGAGAACAGGCGCTTCGCCTGGCAGACTATCAGACACATAGTTTCAGATAGAACAATTAGTTTAAAATTGTACTAAATTTCGCATCTGGAGTTACATCCCTCACAAGGCGACCACTTAATTTCGTCGAACACATACGGTTTCGAGGGGCATCGCCACAGATTTCAGAGGACAGGTGCTTCGCCTGGCACAGTATCGAACACTTATTTCAGACAGAACAATTAGTTTAAAATGGAACTATGTTTCGCACCTGGAGTATCCTCTCTCACAAGATCAACCACTTAGTTTATTCGAACACATACGGTTTCGAGTGGCATCGCCACACATTTCCGAGAACAGGCGCTTCGCCTGGCACAGTATCGAACACTTATTTCAGACAGAACAATTAGTTTAAAATGGAACTATGTTTCGCACCTGGAGTATCCTCTCTCACAAGGCGACCACTTAATTTCGTCGAACACATACGGTTTCGAGGGGCATCGCCACAGATTTCAGAGGACAGGTGCTTCGCCTGGCACAGTATCGAACACTTATTTCAGACAGAACAATTAGTTTAAAATGGAACTATGTTTCGCACCTGGAGTATCCTCTCTCACAAGATCAACCACTTAGTTTATTCGAACACATACGGTTTCGAGTGGCATCGCCACACATTTCCGAGAACAGGCGCTTCGCCTGGCACAGTATCGAACACTTATTTCAGACAGAACAATTAGTTTAAAATGGAACTATGTTTCGCATCTGGAGTATCCTCTCTCACAAGATCAACCACTTAGTTTCGTCGAACACATACGGTTTCGAGTGGCATCGCCACACATTTCAGAGAACAGGCGCTTCGCCTGGCAGACTATCAGACACATAGTTTCAGATAGAACAATTAGTTTAAAATGGAACTATGTCTCGCATCTGGAGTTTCCTCTCTCACAAGGTCGACGACTTAGTTTCGTCGAATACATACGGTTTCGAGGGCATCGCCACAGATTACAGAGAACATGCGCTTCGTCTGGCACAGTATCGAACACTTATTTCAGACAGAACAATTAGTTTAAAATGGAACTATGTTTCGCACCTGGAGTATCCTCTCTCACAAGATCAACCACTTAGTTTATTCGAACACATACGTTTTCGAGTGGCATCGCCACACATTTCCGAGAACAGGCGCTTCTCCTGGCACAGTATCGAACACTTAGTTTCAGATAGAACATTTAGTTTAAAATGGAACTAAGTTTCGCATCTGGAGTTTCCTCTGTCACAAGGTCGACCACTTAGTTTCGTCGAACACATACGGTTTCGACTAGCATCACCACAGATTTCACAGAACAGGCGCTTCTCCGCGCACAGTATCGAACACTTAGTTTCAGATAGAACAATTAGTTTAAAATGGAACTATGTTTCGCATCTGGAGTTTCCTCTCTCACAAGGTCGACCACTTAGTTTCCTTGAACACATACGGTTTCGAGTGGCAACGCCACAGATTTCAGAGAACAGGCTCTTCTCCTGCACAGTATCGAACACTTAGTTTCAGATAGAACAATTAGTTCAAAATGGAACTAAGTTTCCTTTCTGGCGTTTCCTCTCTCAGAGGTCGAACACTTACTTTCGTCGAACACATACGGTTTCGAGTAGCATCGCGACAGATTTCAGAGAACAGGCGCTTCTCCTGGCACAGTATGGAACACTTAGTTTCAGATAGATCAATTAGTTTAAAATGTAACTAATTTCGCATCTGGAGGTTCCTCTATCACAAGGTCGACCAGTTAGTTTCGTCGAACACATACGGTTTCGATTAGCATCGCCCCAGATTTCAGAGAACAGGCGCTTCTCCTGGCACAGTATCGAACACTTAGTTTCAGATAGAACAATTAGTTTAAAATGGTACTAAGTTTCGCATCTGGAGTTTCCTCTCTCACAAGGTCGACCACTTAGTATCGTCGAACACATACGGTTTCGAGTAGCAACGCCAAAGGTTTCAGAGAACAGGCGCTTCTCATGGCACATTATCGAACACTTAGTTTCAGATAGATCAATTAGTTTAAAATGGAACTAATTTCGCATCTGGAGTTTCCTCTATCACAAGGTCGACCAGTTAGTTTCGTCGAACACATACGGTTTCGATTAGCATCGCCACAGATTTCAGAGAACAGGCGCTTCTCCTGGCACAGTATCGAACACTCAGTATCAGATAGAACAATTAGTTTAAAATGGAACAAAGCTTCGCATCTCGAGATTCCTCTCGCACAAGGTCGGCCTCTTAGTTTCGTCGAACACATACGGTGTCGAGTGGCATCGCCACCGAGTTCAGAGAACAGGCGCTTCTCCTGGCACGGTAGCGAACACTTAGTTTCAGATAGAACAATCAGTTTAAAATGGAACTAAGTTTCGCATCTGGAGTTTCCTCTCTCAGAAAGTCGACCACTTAGTTTCGTCGAACACATACGGTTTCGAGTAGCATCGCGACAGATTTCAGAGAACAGACGCTTCTTCTGGCACATTATCGAACACTCTCAGATAGAACAATTAGTTTAAAATGGAACTAAGTTTCGCATCTGAAGTTTCCTCTCTCACAAGGTCGGCCACTTAGTTTCGTCGAACACATACGGTTTCGAGGGGCATCGCCACAGATTTCAGTGAACAGGCGCTTCGCCTGGCAGACTATCAGACACATAGTTTCAGATTGAACAATTAGTTTAAAATTGTACTAAATTTCGCATCTGGAGTTACTCCCCTCACAAGGCGACCACTTAATTTCGTCGAACACATACGGTTTCGAGTAGCATCGCCACAGATTTCAGAGAACAGACGCTTCTTCTGGCACATTATCGAACACTCTCAGATAGAACAATTAGTTTAAAATGGAACTAAGTTTCGCATCTGAAGTTTCCTCTCTCACAAGGTCGGCCACTTAGTTTCGTCGAACACATACGGTTTCGAGGGGCATCGCCACAGATTTCAGAGAACAGGCGCTTCGCCTGGCAGACTATCAGACACATAGTTTCAGATTGAACAATTAGTTTAAAATTGTACTAAATTTCGCATCTGGAGTTACACCCCTCACAAGGCGACCACTTAATTTCGTCGAACACATACAGTTTCGAGTGGTATCGCCACAGATTTCGCAGAACGGCGTTTCTCCTGGCACATTATCGAACACATAGTTTCAGATAAAACAATTAGTTTAAAATGGAACTAAGTTTCGCATCTGGAGTTTCCTCTCTCACAAGATCGACCACTTAGTTTCGTCGAACACATATGGTTTCGAGTAGCATCGCGACAGATTTCAGAGAACGGGCGCGTCTCCTGGCACTGTATCGAACACTTAGTATCAAATAGAACAATTAGTTTAAAATGGAACTAAGTTTCGCATCTGGAGTTTCCTCTCGCACAAGGTGGACCACTTAGTTTCGTCGAACACATACGGTTTCGAGTAGCATCGCCACAGATTTCAGAGAACAGGCGCTTCTCCTGGCACAGGATCGAACACTTAGTTTCAGATAGAACAATTAGTTTAAAATGGAACTAAGTTTCGCATCTGGAGTTTCCTCTCTCAAAAGGTCGACCACTTAGTTTCGTCGAACACATACGGTTTCGAGTAGCAGCGCCACCGATTTCAGAGAACAGACGCTTTTCCTGGCACAGGATCGAACACTTAGTTTCGGATAGAACAATTGGTTTAAAATGGAACTAAGTTTCGCATTTGGAGTTTCCTCCCTCACAAGGTCGACCACTTAGTTTCGTCGAACACATACGGTTTCGAGTAGCATCGCGACAGATTTCAGAGAACAGGCGCTTCTCCTGGCACAGTATCGAACACTTAGATTCAGAAGGAACAGTTATTTTATAATGGAACTAAGTTTCGCATCTGGAGTTTCCTCTCTCAAAAGGTCGACCACTTAGTTTCGTCGAACACATACGGTTTCGAGTAGCATCGCCACCGATTTCAGAGAACAGACGCTTCTCCTGGCACAGGATCGAACACATAGTTTCGGATAGAACAATTAGTTTAAAATGGAACTAAGTTTCGCATTTGGAGTTTCCTCTCTCACAAGGTCGACCACTTAGTTTCGTCGAACACATACGGTTTCGAGTAGCATCGCGACAGATTTCAGAGAACAGGCGCTTCTCCTGGCACAGTATCGAACACTTAGTTTCAGATAGAACATTTAGTTTAAAATGGAACTAAGTTTCGCATCTGGAGTTTCCTCTGTCACAAGGTCGACCACTTAGTTTCGTCGAACACATACGGTTTCGACTAGCATCACCACAGATTTCACAGAACAGGCGCTTCTCCGCGCACAGTATCGAACACTTAGTTTCAGATAGAACAATTAGTTTAAAATGGAACTATGTTTCGCATCTGGAGTTTCCTCTCTCACAAGGTCGACCACTTAGTTTCCTTGAACACATACGGTTTCGAGTGGCAACGCCACAGATTTCAGAGAACAGGCTCTTCTCCTGCACAGTATCGAACACTTAGTTTCAGATAGAACAATTAGTTCAAAATGGAACTAAGTTTCCTTTCTGGCGTTTCCTCTCTCAGAGGTCGAACACTTACTTTCGTCGAACACATACGGTTTCGAGTAGCATCGCGACAGATTTCAGAGAACAGGCGCTTCTCCTGGCACAGTATGGAACACTTAGTTTCAGATAGATCAATTAGTTTAAAATGGAACTAATTTCGCATCTGGAGGTTCCTCTATCACAAGGTCGACCAGTTAGTTTCGTCGAACACATACGGTTTCGATTAGCATCGCCCCAGATTTCAGAGAACAGGCGCTTCTCCTGGCACAGTATCGAACACTTAGTTTCAGATAGAACAATTAGTTTAAAATGGTACTAAGTTTCGCATCTGGAGTTTCCTCTCTCACAAGGTCGACCACTTAGTATCGTCGAACACATACGGTTTCGAGTAGCAACGCCAAAGGTTTCAGAGAACAGGCGCTTCTCCTGGCACATTATCGAACACTTAGTTTCAGATAGATCAATTAGTTTAAAATGGAACTAATTTCGCATCTGGAGTTTCCTCTATCACAAGGTCGACCAGTTAGTTTCGTCGAACACATACGGTTTCGATTAGCATCGCCACAGATTTCAGAGAACAGGCGCTTCTCCTGGCACAGTATCGAACACTCAGTATCAGATAGAACAATTAGTTTAAAATGGAACAAAGCTTCGCATCTCGAGATTCCTCTCGCACAAGGTCGGCCTCTTAGTTTCGTCGAACACATACGGTTTCGAGTGGCATCGCCACCGAGTTCAGAGAACAGGCGCTTCTCCTGGCACGGTAGCGAACACTTAGTTTCAGATAGAACAATCAGTTTAAAATGGAACTAAGTTTCGCATCTGGAGTTTCCTCTCTCAGAAAGTCGACCACTTAGTTTCGTCGAACACATACGGTTTCGAGTAGCATCGCGACAGATTTCAGAGAACAGACGCTTCTTCTGGCACATTATCGAACACTCTCAGATAGAACAATTAGTTTAAAATGGAACTAAGTTTCGCATCTGAAGTTTCCTCTCACAAGGTCGGCCACTTAGTTTCGTCGAACACATACGGTTTCGAGGGGCATCGCCACAGATTTCAGAGAACAGGCGCTTCGCCTGGCAGACTATCAGACACATAGTTTCAGATTGAACAATTAGTTTAAAATTGTACTAAATTTCGCATCTGGAGTTACTCCCCTCACAAGGCGACCACTTAATTTCGTCGAACACATACAGTTTCGAGTGGTATCGCCACAGATTTCGCAGAACGGCGTTTCTCCTGGCACATTATCGAACACATAGTTTCAGATAAAACAATTAGTTTAAAATGGAACTAAGTTTCGCATCTGGAGTTTCCTCTCTCACAAGATCGACCACTTAGTTTCGTCGAACACATATGGTTTCGAGTAGCATCGCGACAGATTTCAGAGAACGGGCGCGTCTCCTGGCACTGTATCGAACACTTAGTATCAAATAGAACAATTAGTTTAAAATGGAACTAAGTTTCGCATCTGGAGTTTCCTCTCGCACAAGGTGGACCACTTAGTTTCGTCGAACACATACGGTTTCGAGTAGCATCGCCACAGATTTCAGAGAACAGGCGCTTCTCCTGGCACAGGATCGAACACTTAGTTTCAGATAGAACAATTAGTTTAAAATGGAACTAAGTTTCGCATCTGGAGTTTCCTCTCTCTAAAGGTCGACCACTTAGTTTCGTCGAACACATACGGTTTCGAGTAGCAGCGCCACCGATTTCAGAGAACAGACGCTTTTCCTGGCACAGGATCGAACACTTAGTTTCGGATAGAACAATTGGTTTAAAATGGAACTAAGTTTCGCATTTGGAGTTTCCTCCCTCACAAGGTCGACCACTTAGTTTCGTCGAACACATACGGTTTCGAGTAGCATCGCGACAGATTTCAGAGAACAGGCGCTTCTCCTGGCACAGTATCGAACACTTAGATTCAGAAGGAACAGTTATTTTATAATGGAACTAAGTTTCGCATCTGGAGTTTCCTCTCTCAAAAGGTCGACCACTTAGTTTCGTCGAACACATACGGTTTCGAGTAGCATCGCCACCGATTTCAGAGAACAGACGCTTCTCCTGGCACAGGATCGAACACATAGTTTCGGATAGAACAATTAGTTTAAAATGGAACTAAGTTTCGCATCTGGAGTTTCCTCTCTCACAAGATCGACCACTTAGTTTCGTCGAACACATATGGTTTCGAGTAGCATCGCGACAGATTTCAGAGAACGGGCGCGTCTCCTGGCACTGTATCGAACACTTAGTATCAAATAGAACAATTAGTTTAAAATGGAACTAAGTTTCGCATCTGGAGTTTCCTCTCGCACAAGGTGGACCACTTAGTTTCGTCGAACACATACGGTTTCGAGTAGCATCGCCACAGATTTCAGAGAACAGGCGCTTCTCCTGGCACAGGATCGAACACTTAGTTTCAGATAGAACAATTAGTTTAAAATGGAACTAAGTTTCGCATCTGGAGTTTCCTCTCTCTAAAGGTCGACCACTTAGTTTCGTCGAACACATACGGTTTCGAGTAGCAGCGCCACCGATTTCAGAGAACAGACGCTTTTCCTGGCACAGGATCGAACACTTAGTTTCGGATAGAACAATTGGTTTAAAATGGAACTAAGTTTCGCATTTGGAGTTTCCTCCCTCACAAGGTCGACCACTTAGTTTCGTCGAACACATACGGTTTCGAGTAGCATCGCGACAGATTTCAGAGAACAGGCGCTTCTCCTGGCACAGTATCGAACACTTAGATTCAGAAGGAACAGTTATTTTATAATGGAACTAAGTTTCGCATCTGGAGTTTCCTCTCTCAAAAGGTCGACCACTTAGTTTCGTCGAACACATACGGTTTCGAGTAGCATCGCCACCGATTTCAGAGAACAGACGCTTCTCCTGGCACAGGATCGAACACATAGTTTCGGATAGAACAATTAGTTTAAAATGGAACTAAGTTTCGCATCTGGAGTTTCCTCTCGCACAAGGTGGACCACTTAGTTTCGTCGAACACATACGGTTTCGAGTAGCATCGCCACAGATTTCAGAGAACAGGCGCTTCTCCTGGCACAGGATCGAACACTTAGTTTCAGATAGAACAATTAGTTTAAAATGGAACTAAGTTTCGCATCTGGAGTTTCCTCTCTCAAAAGGTCGACCACTTAGTTTCGTCGAACACATACGGTTTCGAGTAGCAGCGCCACCGATTTCAGAGAACAGACGCTTTTCCTGGCACAGGATCGAACACTTAGTTTCGGATAGAACAATTGGTTTAAAATGGAACTAAGTTTCGCATTTGGAGTTTCCTCCCTCACAAGGTCGACCACTTAGTTTCGTCGAACACATACGGTTTCGAGTAGCATCGCGACAGATTTCAGAGAACAGGCGCTTCTCCTGGCACAGTATCGAACACTTAGATTCAGAAGGAACAGTTATTTTATAATGGAACTAAGTTTCGCATCTGGAGTTTCCTCTCTCAAAAGGTCGACCACTTAGTTTCGTCGAACACATACGGTTTCGAGTAGCATCGCCACCGATTTCAGAGAACAGACGCTTCTCCTGGCACAGGATCGAACACATAGTTTCGGATAGAACAATTAGTTTAAAATGGAACTAAGTGTCGCATTTGGAGTTTCCTCTCTCACAAGGTCGACCACTTAGTTTCGTCGAACACATACGGTTTCGAGTAGCATCGCGACAGATTTCAGAGAACAGGCGCTTCTCCTGGCACAGTATCGAACACTTAGTTTCAGATAGAACATTTAGTTTAAAATGGAACTAAGTTTCGCATCTGGAGTTTCCTCTGTCACAAGGTCGACCACTTAGTTTCGTCGAACACATACGGTTTCGACTAGCATGACCACAGATTTCACAGAACAGGCGCTTCTCCGCGCACAGTATCGAACACTTAGTTTCAGATAGAACAATTAGTTTAAAATGGAACTATGTTTCGCATCTGGAGTTTCCTCTCTCACAAGGTCGACCACTTAGTTTCCTTGAACACATACGGTTTCGAGTGGCAACGCCACAGATTTCAGAGAACAGGCTCTTCTCCTGCACAGTATCGAACACTTAGTTTCAGATAGAACAATTAGTTCAAAATGGAACTAAGTTTCCTTTCTGGCGTTTCCTCTCTCAGAGGTCGAACACTTACTTTCGTCGAACACATACGGTTTCGAGTAGCATCGCGACAGATTTCAGAGAACAGGCGCTTCTCCTGGCACAGTATGGAACACTTAGTTTCAGATAGATCAATTAGTTTAAAATGGAACTAATTTCGCATCTGGAGGTTCCTCTATCACAAGGTCGACCAGTTAGTTTCGTCGAACACATACGGTTTCGATTAGCATCGCCCCAGATTTCAGAGAACAGGCGCTTCTCCTGGCACAGTATCGAACACTTAGTTTCAGATAGAACAATTAGTTTAAAATGGTACTAAGTTTCGCATCTGGAGTTTCCTCTCTCACAAGGTCGACCACTTAGTATCGTCGAACACATACGGTTTCGAGTAGCAACGCCAAAGGTTTCAGAGAACAGGCGCTTCTCCTGGCACATTATCGAACACTTAGTTTCAGATAGATCAATTAGTTTAAAATGGAACTAATTTCGCATCTGGAGTTTCCTCTATCACAAGGTCGACCAGTTAGTTTCGTCGAACACATACGGTTTCGAGTAGCATCGCCACAGATTTCAGAGAACAGGCGCTTCTCCTGGCACAGGATCGAACACTTAGTTTCAGATAGAACAATTAGTTTAAAATGGAACTAAGTTTCGCATCTGGAGTTTCCTCTCTCAAAAGGTCGACCACTTAGTTTCGTCGAACACATACGGTTTCGAGTAGCAGCGCCACCGATTTCAGAGAACAGACGCTTTTCCTGGCACAGGATCGAACACTTAGTTTCGGATAGAACAATTGGTTTAAAATGGAACTAAGTTTCGCATTTGGAGTTTCCTCCCTCACAAGGTCGACCACTTAGTTTCGTCGAACACATACGGTTTCGAGTAGCATCGCCACAGATTTCAGAGAACAGGCGCTTCTGCTGGCACAGTATCGAACACTTAGTTTCAGATAGAACAATTATTTTAAAATGGCACTAAGTTTCGCGTCTGGAGTTTCCCCTCTCACCATGTCGACCACTTAGTTTCGTCGAACACATACGGTTTCGAGTAGCATCGCCACCGATTTCAGAGAACAGACGCTTCTCCTGGCACAGTATCGAACACTTAGTATCAGATAGAAAAATTAGTTTAAAATGGAACTAAGTTTCGCATTTGGAGTTTCCTCTCTCACAAGGTTGAGCACTTAGTTTCGTCGAACACATACGGTTTCGAGTAGCATCGCCACCCATTTCAGAGAACAGACGCTTCTCCTGGCACAGGATCGAACACTTAGTTTCGGATAGAACAATTAGTTTAAAATGGAACTAAGTTTCGCATTTGGAGTTTCCTCTCTCACAAGGTCGACCACTTAGTTTCGTCGAACACATACGGTTTCGAGTAGCATCGCCACAGATTTCAGAGAACAGGCGCTTCTGCTAGCACAGTATCGAACACTTAGTTTCGGATAGAACAATTAGTTTAAAATGGAACTAAGTTTCGCATTTGGAGTTTCCTCTCTCACAAGGTCGACCACTTAGTTTCGTCGAACACATACGGTTTCGAGTAGCATCGCGACAGATTTCAGAGAACAGGCGCTTCTCCTGGCACAGTATCGAACACTTAGATTCAGAAGGAACAATTATTTTAAAATGGAATTAAATTTCGCATCTGGAGTTTCCTCTCTCAAAAGGTCGACCACTTAGTTTCGTCGAACACATATGGTTTCGAGTAGCATCGCGACAGATTTCAGAGAACAGGCGCGTCTCGTGGCACTGTATCGAACACTTAGTTTCAGATGGAACACTTAGTTTTAAATGGAACTAAGTTTCGCTTCTGGAGTTTCCTCTCTCACAAGGTCGACCATTTAGATTCGTCGAACACATACGGTTTCGAGTAGCATCGCCACAGATTTCAGAGAACAGGCGCTTCTGCCGGCACAGTATCGAACACTTAGTTTCATATAGAACAATTAGTTTAAAATGGCACTAAGCTTCGCGTCTGGAGTTTCCTCTCTCACAAGGTCGACCACTTAGTTTCGTCGAACACATACAGATTCGAGTGGTATCGCTACAGATTTCGCAGAACGGCGTTTATCCTGGCACATTATCGAACACATAGTTTCAGATAGAACAATTAGTTTAAAATGGAACTAAGTGTCGCATCTGGAGTTTCCTCTCTCACAAGGTCGGCCACTTAGTTTCGTCGAACACATACGGTTTCGAGTGGGATCGCCACAGATTTCAGAGAACAGGCGCTTCTCCTGGCACAGTATCGAACACTTAGTATCAGATAGAACAATTAGTTTAAAATGGAACTACGTTTCGCATCTGGAGTTTCCTCTCGCACAAGGTGGACCACTTAGTTTCGTCGAACACATACGGTGCCGAGTAGCATCGCCACAGATTTCAGAGAACAGGCGCTTCTCCTGGCACAGGATCGAACACTTAGTTTCAGATAGAACAATTAGTTTAAAATGGAACTAAGTTTCGCATTTGGAGTTTCCACTCTCACAAGGTCGACCAGTTAGTTTCGTCGAACACATTCGGTTTCGAGTGGTATCGCCACAGATTTCAGAGAACAGGCGCTTCTCCTGGCACAGTATCGAACACTTAGATTCAGAAGGAACAATTATATTAAAATGGAACTAAGTTTCGCATCTGGAGTTTCCTCTCTCAAAAGGTCGACAACTTAGTTTCGTCGAACACATATGGTTTCGAGTAGCATCGCGACAGATTTCAGAGAACAGGCGCGTCTCCTGGCACTGTATCGAACACTTAGTTTCAAATGGAACACTTAGTTTTAAATGGAACTAAGTTTCGCTTCTGGAGTTTCCTCTCTCACAATGTCGACCATTTAGATTCGTCGAACACATACGGTTTCGTGTAGCATCGCCACAGACTTCAGAGAACAGGCGCTTCTGCTGGCACAGTATCGAACACTTAGTTTCAGATAGAACAATTAGTTTAAAATGGCACTAAGTTTCGCGTCTGGAGTTTCCTCTCTCACAAGGTCGACGACTTAATTTCGCCGAACACATACGGTTTCGAGTAGCAACGCCACAGGTTTCGGAGACAGGCGCTTCTCCTGGCACAGTATCGAACACGATCACATAGTTTCAGATAGAACAATTAGTTTAAAATGGAACTAAGTGTCGCATCTGGAGTTTCCTCTCTCACAAGGTCGGCCACTTAGTTTCGTCGAACACATACGGTTTCGAGTGGTATCGCCACAGATTTCAGAGAACAGGCGCTTCTGCCGGCACAGTATCGAACACTTAGTTTCTTATAGAACAATTAGTTTAAAATGGCACTAAGCTTCGCGTCTGGAGTTTCCTCTCTCACAAGGTCGACCACTTAGTTTCGTCGAACACATACAGTTTCGAGTGGTATCGCTACAGATTTCGCAGAACCGCGTTTATCCTGGCACATTATCGAACACATAGTTTCAGATAGAACAATTAGTTTAAAATGGAACTAAGTGTCGCATTGGAGTTTCCTCTCTCACAAGGTCGGCCACTTAGTTTCGTCGAACACATACGGTTTCGAGTGGTATCGCCACAGATTTCAGAGAACAGGCGCTTCTCCTGGCACAGTATCGATCACTTAGATTCAGAAGGAACAGTTATTTTAAAATGGAACTAAGTTTCGCATCTGGAGTTTCCTCTCTCAAAAGCTCGACCACTTAGTTTTGTCGAACACATATGCTTTCGAGTAGCATCGCGACAGATTTCAGAGAACAGGCGCGTCTCCTGGCACTGCATCGAACACTTAGTATCAGATAGAACAATTAGTTTAAAATGGAACTACGTTTCGCATCTGGAGTTTCCTCTCGCACAAGGTGGACCACTTAGTTTCGTCGAACACATACGGTTTCGAGTAGCATCGCCACAGATTCCAGAGAACAGGCGCTTCTCCTGGCACAGGATCGAACACTTAGTTTCAGATAGAACAATTAGTTTAAAATGGAACTAAGTTTCGCATTTGGAGTTTCCACTCTCAAAAGGTCGACCACTTAGTTTCCTCGAACACATTCGGTTTCGAGTGGTATCGCCACAGATTTCAGAGAACAGGCACTTCTCCTGGCACAGGATCGAACACTTAGTTTCAGATAGAACACTTAGTTTAAAATGGAACTAAGTTTCGCATCTGGAGTTTCCTCTCTCACAAGGTCGGCCACTTAGTTTCGTCGAACACATACGGTTTCGAGTGGTATCGCCACAGATTTCAGAGAACAGGCGCTTCTGCCGGCACAGTATCGAACACTTAGTTTCATATAGAACAATTAGTTTAAAATGGCACTAAGCTTCGCGTCTGGAGTTTCCTCTCTCACAAGGTCGACCACTTAGTTTCGTCGAACACATACAGTTTCGAGTGGTATCGCTACAGATTTCGCAGAACGGCGTTTATCCTGGCACATTATCGAACACATAGTTTCAGATAGAACAATTAGTTTAAAATGGAACTAAGTGTCGCATTGGAGTTTCCTCTCTCACAAGGTCGGCCACTTAGTTTCGTCGAACACATACGGTTTCGAGTGGTATCGCCACAGATTTCAGAGAACAGGCGCTTCTCCTGGCACAGTATCGATCACTTAGATTCAGAAGGAACAGTTATTTTAAAATGGAACTAAGTTTCGCATCTGGAGTTTCCTCTCTCAAAAGCTCGACCACTTAGTTTCGTCGAACACATATCCTTTCGAGTAGCATCGCGACAGATTTCAGAGAACAGGCGCGTCTCCTGGCACTGCATCGAACACTTAGTATCAGATAGAACAATTAGTTTAAAATGGAACTACGTTTCGCATCTGGAGTTTCCTCTCGCACAAGGTGGACCACTTAGTTTCGTCGAACACATACGGTTTCGAGTAGCATCGCCACAGATTCCAGAGAACAGGCGCTTCTCCTGGCACAGGATCGAACACTTAGTTTCAGATAGAACAATTAGTTTAAAATGGAACTAAGTTTCGCATGTGGAGTTTCCACTCTCAAAAGGTCGACCACTTAGTTTCGTCGAACACATTCGGTTTCGAGTGGTATCGCCACAGATTTCAGAGAACAGGCACTTCTCCTGGCACAGGATCGAACACTTAGTTTCAGATAGAACACTTAGTTTAAAATGGAACTAAGTTTCGCATCTGGAGTTTCCTCTCTCAAAAGCTCGACCACTTAGTTTCGTCGAACACATATCCTTTCGAGTAGCATCGCGACAGATTTCAGAGAACAGGCGCGTCTCCTGGCACTGCATCGAACACTTAGTATCAGATAGAACACTTAGTTTAAAATGGAACTAAGTTTCGCATCTGGAGTTTCCTCTCTCACAAGGTCGGCCACTTAGTTTCGTCGAACACATACGGTTTCGAGTGGTATCGCCACAGATTTCAGAGAACAGGCGCTTCTCCTGGCACAGTATCGAACACTTAGATTCAGAAGGAACAATTATATTAAAATGGAACTAAGTTTCGCATCTGGAATTTCCTCTCTCGAAAGGTCGACCACTTAGTTTCGTCGAACACATATGGTTTCGAGTAGCATCGCGACAGATTTCAGAGAACAGGCGCGTCTCCTGGCACTCTATCGAACACTCAGTTTCAGATGGAACACTTAGTTTAAAATGGAACTAAGTTTCGCATTTGGAGTTTCCTCTCTCACAAGGTCGGCCACTTAGTTTCGTCGAACACATACGGTTTCGAGTGGTATCGCCACAGATTTCAGAGAACAGGCGCTTCTGCCGGCACAGTATCGAACACTTAGTTTCATATAGAACAATTAGTTTAAAATGGCACTAAGCTTCGCGTCTGGAGTTTCCTCTCTCACAAGGTCGACCACTTAGTTTCGTCGAACACATACAGTTTCGAGTGGTATCGCTACAGATTTCGCAGAACGGCGTTTATCCTGGCACATTATCGAACACATAGTTTCAGATAGAACAATTAGTTTAAAATGGAACTAAGTGTCGCATTGGAGTTTCCTCTCTCACAAGGTCGGCCACTTAGCTTCGTCGAACACATACGGTTTCGAGTGGTATCGCCACAGATTTCAGAGAACAGGCGCTTCTCCTGGCACAGTATCGATCACTTAGATTCAGAAGGAACAGTTATTTTAAAATGGAACTAAGTTACGCATCTGGAGTTTCCTCTCTCAAAAGCTCGACCACTTAGTTTCGTCGAACACATATCCTTTCGAGTAGCATCGCGACAGATTTCAGAGAACAGGCGCTTCTCCTGGCACAGGATCGAACACTTAGTTTCAGATAGAACAATTAGTTTAAAATGGAACTAAGTTTCGCATTTGGAGTTTCCACTCTCAAAAGGTCGACCACTTAGTTTCCTCGAACACATTCGGTTTCGAGTGGTATCGCCACAGATTTCAGAGAACAGGCACTTCTCCTGGCACAGTATCGAACACTTAGTTTCATATAGAACAATTAGTTTAAAATGGCACTAAGCTTCGCGTCTGGAGTTTCCTCTCTCACAAGGTCGACCACTTAGTTTCGTCGAACACATACAGTTTCGAGTGGTATCGCCACAGATTTCGCAGAACGGCGTTTATCCTGGCACATTATCGAACACATAGTTTCAGATAGAACAATTAGTTTAAAATGGAACTAAGTGTCGCATTGGAGTTTCCTCTCTCACAAGGTCGGCCACTTAGTTTCGTCGAACACATACGGTTTCGAGTGGTATCGCCACAGATTTCAGAGAACAGGCGCTTCTCCTGGCACAGTATCGATCACTTAGATTCAGAAGGAACAGTTATTTTAAAATGGAACTAAGTTTCGCATCTGGAGTTTCCTCTCTCAAAAGCTCGACCACTTAGTTTCGTCGAACACATATCCTTTCGAGTAGCATCGCGACAGATTTCAGAGAACAGGCGCGTCTCCTGGCACTGCATCGAACACTTAGTATCAGATAGAACAATTAGTTTAAAATGGAACTACGTTTCGCATCTGGAGTTTCCTCTCGCACAAGGTGGACCACTTAGTTTCGTCGAACACATACGGTTTCGAGTAGCATCGCCACAGATTCCAGAGAACAGGCGCTTCTCCTGGCACAGGATCGAACACTTAGTTTCAGATAGAACAATTAGTTTAAAATGGAACTAAGTTTCGCATTTGGAGTTTCCACTCTCAAAAGGTCGACCACTTAGTTTCGTCGAACACATTCGGTTTCGAGTGGAATCGCCACAGATTTCAGAGAACAGGCACTTCTCCTGGCACAGGATCGAACACTTAGTTTCAGATAGAACACTTAGTTTAAAATGGAACTAAATTTCGCATCTGGAGTTTCCTCTCTCACAAGGTCGGCCACTTAGTTTCGTCGAACACATACGGTTTCGAGCGGTATCGCCACAGATTTCAGAGAACAGGCGCTTCTCCTGGCACATTATCGATCACTTAGATTCAGAAGGAACAGTTATTTTAAAATGGAACTAAGTTTCGCATCTGGAGTTTCCTCTCTCAAAAGCTCGACCACTTAGTTTCGTCGAACACATATCCTTTCGAGTAGCATCGCGACAGATTTCAGAGAACAGGCGCGTCTCCTGGCACTGCATCGAACACTTAGATTCAGAAGGAACAGTTATTTTAAAATGGAACTAAGTTTCGCATCTGGAGTTTCCTCTCTCAAAAGCTCGACCACTTAGTTTCGTCGAACACATATCCTTTCGAGTAGCATCGCGACAGATTTCAGAGAACAGGCGCGTCTCCTGGCACTGCATCGAACACTTAGTATCAGATAGAACAATTAGTTTAAAATGGAACTACGTTTCGCATCTGGAGTTTCCTCTCGCACAAGGTGGACCACTTAGTTTCGTCGAACACATACGGTTTCGAGTAGCATCGCCACAGATTCCAGAGAACAGGCGCTTCTCCTGGCACAGGATCGAACACTTAGTTTCAGATAGAACAATTAGTTTAAAATGGAACTAAGTTTCGCATTTGGAGTTTCCACTCTCAAAAGGTCGACCACTTAGTTTCGTCGAACACATTCGGTTTCGAGTGGAATCGCCACAGATTTCAGAGAACAGGCACTTCTCCTGGCACAGGATCGAACACTTAGTTTCAGATAGAACACTTAGTTTAAAATGGAACTAAGTTTCGCATCTGGAGTTTCCTCTCTCACAAGGTCGGCCACTTAGTTTCGTCGAACACATACGGTTTCGAGCGGTATCGCCACAGATTTCAGAGAACAGGCGCTTCTCCTGGCACATTATCGATCACTTAGATTCAGAAGGAACAGTTATTTTAAAATGGAACTATGTTTCGCATCTGGAGTTTCCTCTCTCAAAAGCTCGACCACTTAGTTTCGTCGAACACATATCCTTTCGAGTAGCATCGCGACAGATTTCAGAGAACAGGCGCGTCTCCTGGCACTGCATCGAACACTTAGATTCAGAAGGAACAATTATATTAAAATGGAACTAAGTTTCGCATCTGGAATTTCCTCTCTCGAAAGGTCGACCACTTAGTTTCGTCGAACACATATGGTTTCGAGTAGCATCGCGACAGATTTCAGAGAACAGGCGCGTCTCCTGGCACTGTATCGAACACTTAGTTTCAGATGGAACACTTAGTTTTAAATGGAACTAAGTTTCGCTTCTGGAGTTTCCTCTCTCACAATGTCGACAATTTAGATTCGTCGAACACATACGGTTTCGAGTAGCATCGCCACAGATTTCAGAGAACAGGCGCTTCTGCTGGCACAGTATCGAACACTTAGTTTCAGATAGAACAATTAGTTTAAAATGGCACTAAGTTTCGCGTCTGGAGTTTCCTCTCTCACAAGGTCGACGACTTAATTTCGCCGAACACATACGGTTTCGAGTAGCAACGCCACAGGTTTCGGAGACAGGCGCTTCTCCTGGCACAGTATCGATCACTTAGATTCAGAAGGAACAGTTATTTTAAAATGGAACTAAGTTTCGCATCTGGAGTTTCCTCTCTCAAAAGCTCGACCACTTAGTTTCGTCGAACACATATCCTTTCGAGTAGCATCGCGACAGATTTCAGAGAACAGGCGCGTCTCCTGGCACTGCATCGAACACTTAGTATCAGATAGAACAATTAGTTTAAAATGGAACTACGTTTCGCATCTGGAGTTTCCTCTCGCACAAGGTGGACCACTTAGTTTCGTCGAACACATACGGTTTCGAGTAGCATCGCCACAGATTCCAGAGAACAGGCGCTTCTCCTGGCACAGGATCGAACACTTAGTTTCAGATAGAACAATTAGTTTAAAATGGAACTAAGTTTCGCATTTGGAGTTTCCACTCTCAAAAGGTCGACCACTTAGTTTCGTCGAACACATTCGGTTTCGAGTGGTATCGCCACAGATTTCAGAGAACAGGCACTTCTCCTGGCACAGGATCGAACACTTAGTTTCAGATAGAACACTTAGTTTAAAATGGAACTAAGTTTCGCATCTGGAGTTTCCTCTCTCACAAGGTCGGCCACTTAGTTTCGTCGAACACATACGGTTTCGAGTGGTATCGCCACAGATTTCAGAGAACAGGCGCTTCTCCTGGCACAGTATCGAACACTTAGATTCAGAAGGAACAATTATATTAAAATGGAACTAAGTTTCGCATCTGGAATTTCCTCTCTCGAAAGGTCGACCACTTAGTTTCGTCGAACACATATGGTTTCGAGTGGTATCGCCACAGATTTCAGAGAACAGGCGCTTCTGCCGGCACAGTATCGAACACTTATTTTCATATAGAACAATTAGTTTAAAATGGCACTAAGCTTCGCGTCTGGAGTTTCCTCTCTCACAAGGTCGACCACTTAGTTTCGTCGAACACATACAGTTTCGAGTGGTATCGCTACAGATTTCGCAGAACGGCGTTTATCCTGGCACATTATCGAACACATAGTTTCAGATAGAACAATTAGTTTAAAATGGAACTAAGTGTCGCATTGGAGTTTCCTCTCTCACAAGGTCGGCCACTTAGCTTCGTCGAACACATACGGTTTCGAGTGGTATCGCCACAGATTTCAGAGAACAGGCGCTTCTCCTGGCACAGTATCGATCACTTAGATTCAGAAGGAACAGTTATTTTAAAATGGAACTAAGTTACGCATCTGGAGTTTCCTCTCTCAAAAGCTCGACCACTTAGTTTCGTCGAACACATATCCTTTCGAGTAGCATCGCGACAGATTTCAGAGAACAGGCGCTTCTCCTGGCACAGGATCGAACACTTAGTTTCAGATAGAACAATTAGTTTAAAATGGAACTAAGTTTCGCATTTGGAGTTTCCACTCTCAAAAGGTCGACCACTTAGTTTCCTCGAACACATTCGGTTTCGAGTGGTATCGCCACAGATTTCAGAGAACAGGCACTTCTCCTGGCACAGTATCGAACACTTAGTTTCATATAGAACAATTAGTTTAAAATGGCACTAAGCTTCGCGTCTGGAGTTTCCTCTCTCACAAGGTCGACCACTTAGTTTCGTCGAACACATACAGTTTCGAGTGGTATCGCTACAGATTTCGCAGAACGGCGTTTATCCTGGCACATTATCGAACACATAGTTTCAGATAGAACAATTAGTTTAAAATGGAACTAAGTGTCGCATTGGAGTTTCCTCTCTCACAAGGTCGGCCACTTAGTTTCGTCGAACACATACGGTTTCGAGTGGTATCGCCACAGATTTCAGAGAACAGGCGCTTCTCCTGGCACAGTATCGATCACTTAGATTCAGAAGGAACAGTTATTTTAAAATGGAACTAAGTTTCGCATCTGGAGTTTCCTCTCTCAAAAGCTCGACCACTTAGTTTCGTCGAACACATATCCTTTCGAGTAGCATCGCGACAGATTTCAGAGAACAGGCGCGTCTCCTGGCACTGCATCGAACACTTAGTTTCATATAGAACAATTAGTTTAAAATGGCACTAAGCTTCGCGTCTGGAGTTTCCTCTCTCACAAGGTCGACCACTTAGTTTCGTCGAACACATACAGTTTCGAGTGGTATCGCTACAGATTTCGCAGAACGGCGTTTATCCTGGCACATTATCGAACACATAGTTTCAGATAGAACAATTAGTTTAAAATGGAACTAAGTGTCGCATCTGGAGTTTCCTCTCTCACAAGGTCGGCCACTTAGTTTCGTCGAACACATACGGTTTCGAGTGGGATCGCCACAGATTTCAGAGAACAGGCGCTTCTCCTGGCACAGTATCGAACACTTAGATTCAGAAGGAACAGTTATTTTAAAATGGAACTAAGTTTCGCGTCTGGAGTTTCCTCTCTCAAAAGCTCGACCACTTAGTTTCGTCGAACACATATCCTTTCGAGTAGCATCGCGACAGATTTCAGAGAACAGGCGCGTCTCCTGGCACTGCATCGAACACTTAGTATCAGATAGAACAATTAGTTTAAAATGGAACTACGTTTCGCATCTGGGGTTTCCTCTCGCACAAGGTGGACCACTTAGTTTCGTCGAACACATACGGTGCCGAGTAGAATCGCCACAGATTTCAGAGAACAGGCGCTTCTCCTGGCACAGGATCGAACACTTAGTTTCAGATAGAACAATTAGTTTAAAATGGAACTAAGTTTCGCATTTGGAGTTTCCACTCTCACAAGGTCGACCACTTAGTTTCGTCGAACACATTCGGTTTCGAGTGGTATCGCCACAGATTTCAGAGAACAGGCGCTTCTCCTGGCACAGTATCGAACACTTAGATTCAGAAGGAACAATTATATTAAAATGGAACTAAGTTTCGCATCTGGAGTTTCCTCTCTCAAAAGGTCGACCACTTAGTTTCGTCGAACACATATGGTTTCGAGTAGCATCGCGACAGATTTCAGAGAACAGGCGCGTCTCCTGGCACTGTATCGAACACTTAGTTTCAGATGGAACACTTAGTTTTAAATGGAACTAAGTTTCGCTTCTGGAGTTTCCTCTCTCACAATGTCGACCATTTAGATTCGTCGAACACATACGGTTTCGAGTAGCATCGCCACAGACTTCAGAGAACAGGCGCTTCTGCTGGCACAGTATCGAACACTTAGTTTCAGATAGAACAATTAGTTTAAAATGGCACTAAGTTTCGCGTCTTGAGTTTCCTCTCTCACAAGGTCGACGACTTAATTTCGCCGAACACATACTGTTTCGAGTAGCAACGCCACAGGTTTCGGAGACAGGCGCTTCTCCTGGCACAGTATCGAACACGATCACATAGTTTCAGATAGAACAATTAGTTTAAAATGGAACTAAGTGTCGCATCTGGAGTTTCCTCTCTCACAAGGTCGGCCACTTAGTTTCGTCGAACACATACGGTTTCGAGTGGTATCGCCACAGATTTCAGAGAACAGGCGCTTCTGCCGGCACAGTATCGAACACTTAGTTTCATATAGAACAATTAGTTTAAAATGGCACTAAGCTTCGCGTCTGGAGTTTCCTCTCTCACAAGGTCGACCACTTAGTTTCGTCGAACACATACAGTTTCGAGTGGTATCGCTACAGATTTCGCAGAACGGCGTTTATCCTGGCACATTATCGAACACATAGTTTCAGATAGAACAATTAGTTTAAAATGGAACTAAGTGTCGCATCTGGAGTTTCCTCTCTCACAAGGTCGGCCACTTAGTTTCGTCGAACACATACGGTTTCGAGTGGGATCGCCACAGATTTCAGAGAACAGGCGCTTCTCCTGGCACAGTATCGAACACTTAGATTCAGAAGGAACAGTTATTTTAAAATGGAACTATGTTTCGCATCTGGAGTTTCCTCTCTCAAAAGCTCGACCACTTAGTTTCGTCGAACACATATCCTTTCGAGTAGCATCGCGACAGATTTCAGAGAACAGGCGCGTCTCCTGGCACTGCATCGAACACTTAGTATCAGATAGAACAATTAGTTTAAAATGGAACTACGTTTCGCATCTGGAGTTTCCTCTCGCACAAGGTGGACCACTTAGTTTCGTCGAACACATACGGTGCCGAGTAGAATCGCCACAGATTTCAGAGAACAGGCGCTTCTCCTGGCACAGGATCGAACACTTAGTTTCAGATAGAACAATTAGTTTAAAATGGAACTAAGTTTCGCATTTGGAGTTTCCACTTTCACAAGGTCGACCACTTAGTTTCGTCGAACACATTCGGTTTCGAGTGGTATCGCCACAGATTTCAGAGAACAGGCGCTTCTCCTGGCACAGTATCGAACACTTAGATTCAGAAGGAACAATTATATTAAAATGGAACTAAGTTTCGCATCTGGAGTTTCCTCTCTCAAAAGGTCGACCACTTAGTTTCGTCGAACACATATGGTTTCGAGTAGCATCGCGACAGATTTCAGAGAACAGGCGCGTCTCCTGGCACTGTATCGAACACTTAGTTTCAGATGGAACACTTAGTTTTAAATGGAACTAAGTTTCGCTTCTGGAGTTTCATCTCTCACAATGTCGACCATTTAGATTCGTCGAACACATACGGTTTCGAGTAGCATCGCCACAGACTTCAGAGAACAGGCGCTTCTGCTGGGACAGTATCGAACACTTAGTTTCAGATAGAACAATTAGTTTAAAATGGCACTAAGTTTCGCGTCTTGAGTTTCCTCTCTCATAAGGTCGACGACTTAATTTCGCCGAACACATACGGTTTCGAGTAGCAACGCCACAGGTTTCGGAGACAGGCGCTTCTCCTGGCACAGTATCGAACACGATCACATAGTTTCAGATAGAACAATTAGTTTAAAATGGAACTAAGTGTCGCATCTGGAGTTTCCTCTCTCACAAGGTCGGCCACTTAGTTTCGTCGAACACATACGGTTTCGAGTGGTATCGCCACAGATTTCAGAGAACAGGCGCTTCTGCCGGCACAGTATCGAACACTTAGTTTCATGTAGAACAATTAGTTTAAAATGGCACTAAGCTTCGCGTCTGGAGTTTCCTCTCTCACAAGGTCGACCACTTAGTTTCGTCGAACACATACAGTTTCGAGTGGTATCGCTACAGATTTCGCAGAACGGCGTTTATCCTGGCACATTATCGAACACATAGTTTCAGATAGAACAATTAGTTTAAAATGGAACTAAGTGTCGCATCTGGAGTTTCCTCTCTCACAAGGTCGGCCACTTAGTTTCGTCGAACACATACGGTTTCGAGTGGTATCGCCACAGATTTCAGAGAACAGGCGCTTCTCCTGGCACAGTATCGAACACTTAGATTCAGAAGGAACAGTTATTTTAAAATGGAACTAAGTTTCGCATCCGGAGTTTCCTCTCTCAAAAGCTCGACCACTTAGTTTCGTCGAACACATATCCTTTCGAGTAGCATCGCGACAGATTTCAGAGAACAGGCGCGTCTTCTGGCACTGCATCGAACACTTAGTATCAGATAGAACAATTAGTTTAAAATGGAACTACGTTTCGCATCTGGTGTTTCCTCTCGCACAAGGTGGACCACTTAGTTTCGTCGAACACATACGGTTTCGAGTAGCATCGCCACAGATTCCAGAGAACAGGCGCTTCTCCTGGCACAGGATCGAACACTTAGTTTCAGATAGAACAATTAGTTTAAAATGGAACTAAGTTTCGCATTTGGAGTTTCCACACTCACAAGGTCGACCACTTAGTTTCGTCGAACACATTCGGTTTCGAGTGGTATCGCCACAGATTTCAGAGAACAGGCGCCTCTCCTGGCACAGTATCGAACACTTAGATTCAGAAGGAACAATTATATTAAAATGGAACTAAGTTTCGCATCTGGAGTTTCCTCTCTCAAAAGGTCGACCACTTAGTCTCGTCGAACACATATGGTTTCGAGTACCATCGCGACAGATTTCAGAGAACAGGCGCGTCTCCTGGCACTGTATCGAACACTTAGTTTCAGATGGAACACTTAGTTTTAAATGGAACTCAGTTTCGCTTCTGGAGTTTCCTCTCTCACAATGTCGACCATTTAGATTCGTCGAACACATACGGTTTCGAGTAGCATCGCCACAGACTTCAGAGAACAGGCGCTTCTGCTGGCACAGTATCGAACACTTAGTTTCAGATAAAACAATTAGTTTAAAATGGCACTAAGTTTCGCGTCTGGAGTTTCCTCTCTCACAAGGTCGACGACTTAATTTCGCCGAACACATACGGTTTCGAGTAGCAACGCCACAGGTTTCGGAGACAGGCGCTTCTCCTGGCACAGTATCGAACACGATCACATAGTTTCAGATAGAACAATTAGTTTAAAATGGAACTAAGTGTCGCATCTGGAGTTTCCTCTCTCACAAGGTCGGCCACTTAGTTTCGTCGAACACATACGGTTTCGAGTGGTATCGCCACAGATTTCAGAAAACAGGCGCTTCTGCCGGCACAGTATCGAACACTTAGTTTCATATAGAACAATTAGTTTAAAATGGCACTAAGCTTCGCGTCTGGAGTTTCCTCTCTCACAAGGTCGACCACTTAGTTTCGTCGAACACATACAGTTTCGAGTGGTATCGCTACAGATTTCGCAGAACGGCGTTTATCCTGGCACATTATCGAACACATAGTTTCAGATAGAACAATTAGTTTAAAATGGAACTAAGTGTCGCATCTGGAGTTTCCTCTCTCACAAGGTCGGCCACTTAGTTTCGTCGAACACATACGGTTTCGAGTGGTATCGCCACATATTTCAGAGAACAGGCGCTTCTCCTGGCACAGGATCGAACACTTAGATTGAGAAGGAACAGTTATTTTAAAATGGAACTAAGTTTCGCATCTGGAGTTTCCTCTCTAAAAACGTCGACCACTTAGTTTCGTCGAACACATACGGTTTCGAGTAGCATCGCCACTGATTTCAGAGAACAGGCGCTTCTCCTGGCACAGGATCGAACACTTAGTTTCAGATAGAACAATTAGTTTAAAATGGAACTAAATTTCGCATTTGGAGTTTCCTCTCTCACAAGGTCGACCACTTAGTTTCGTCGAACACATAAGGTTTCGAGTACCAACGCCACAGGTTTCAGAGAACAGGCGCTTCTACTGGCAGATTATCGAATACTTAGTTTCAGATGGAACACTTAGTTTAAAATGGAACTATGTTTCGCATTTGGAGTTTCCTCTCTCACAAGGTCGACCACTTAGTTTCGTCGAACACATTCGGCTTCGAGTAGCATCGCCACAGATTTCAGAGAACAGGCGCTTCTCCTGGCACAGTATCAAACACTTTCATAAAGAACAATTAGTTTAAATTGGAACTAAGTTTCGCATCTGGAGTTTCCTCTCTCACAAGGTCGGCCACTTAGTTTCGTCGAACACATACGGTTTCGAATGGCATCGCCACAGATTTCAGAGAACAGGCGCTTCTCCTGGCCCAGTATCGAACACTTGGTTTCAGATAGAACGATTAGTTTATAATGGAACAAGGTTTCGCATCTGGAGTTTCCTCTCCCACAAGGTCGACTACTTAGTTTCGTCGAACACATACGGTTTCGAGTAGCATCGCCACAGATTTCAGAGAACAGGCGCTTCTCCTGGCTCATTATCGATCACTTAGTTTCAGATAGAACAAGCAGTTTAAAAAGGAACTAAGTTTCGCATCTGGAGTTTCCTCTCTCCAAGGTCGACCACTTATTTTCATCGAACACATACGGTTTCGAGTGGCATCGCCACAGATTTCAGAGAACAGGCGCTTCTCCTGGCACAGTATCGAATACTTGGTTTCAGATAGAACGATTAGTTTATAATGGAACAAGGTTTCGCATCTGGAGTTTCCTCTCCCACAAGGTCGACTACTTAGTTTCGTCGAACACATACGGTTTCGAGTAGCATCGCCACAGATTTCAGAGAACAGGCGCTTCTCCTGGCTCATTATCGATCACTTAGTTTCAGATAGAACAAGCAGTTTAAAATGGAACTAAGTTTCGCATCTGGAGTTTCCTCTCTCCAAGGTCGACCACTTAGTTTCGTCGAACACATGCGGTTTCGAGCCGCATCGCCACATATTTCAGAGAACAGGCGCTTCTCCTGGCACAGTACCGAACACTTAGTTTCAGATAGAACAATTAGTTTAAAATGGAACTATGTTTCGCATCTGGAGTTTCCTCTACCACAAGGTCGACCACTTAGTGTCGTGGAACACATACGGTTTCGAGTGGCATCGCCACGGATTTCAGAGAACAGGCGCTTCTCCTGGCACAGTATCGAACACTGAGTTTCAGATAGAACAATTAGTTTTACATGAAATTATGTTTCGCATCCGGACTTTCCTCTCTCAGAAGGTCGACCACTTAGTTTCGTCGAACACATACGGTTTCGAGTAGCATCGCGACAGATTTCAGAGAACAGGCGCTTCTCCTGGCACAGTATCGAACACTTAGTTTCAGATAGAACTATTAGTTTAAAATGGGAAAAAGTTTCGCATCTGGAGTTTCCTCTCTCACAAGGTCGGCCACTTAGTTTCGTCGAACAAATACGGTTTCGAGTGGCATCGCCACAGATTTCAGAGAACAGGCGCTTCTCCTGGCACAGTATCGAACACTTAGTTTCAGATAGAACTATAAGTTTAAAATGGGACTAAGTTTCGCATCCGGAGTTACCTCTCTCAGAAGGTCGACCACTTAGTTTCGTCGAACACATACGGTTTCGAGTAGCAACGCCACAGGTTTCAGAGAACAGGCGCTTCTACTGGCAGATAATCGAACACTTAGTTTCAGATGGAACACTTAGTTTAAAATGGAACTATGTTTCGCATTTGGAGTTTCCTCTCTCACAAGGTCGACCACTTAGTTTCGTCGAACACATGCGGTTTCCAGCCGCATCGCCACATATTTCAGAGAACAGTCGCTTCTCCTGGCACAGTACCGAACACTTAGTTTCAGATAGAACAATTAGTTTAAAATGGAACTATGTTTCGCATCTGGAGTTTCCTCTACCACAAGGTCGACCACTTAGTGTCGTGGAACACATACGGTTTCGAGTGGCATCGCCACGGATTTCAGAGAACAGGCGCTTCTCCTGGCACAGTATCGAACACTTAGTTTCAGATAGAACAATTAGTTTTACATGAAACTATGTTTCGCATCCGGACTTTCCTCTCTCAGAAGGTCGACCACTTAGTTTCGTCGAACACATACTGTTTCGAGTAGCATCGCGACAGATTTCAGAGAACAGGCGCTTCTCCTGGCACAGTATCGAACACTTAGTTTCAGATAGAACTATTAGTTTAAAATGGGACAAAGTTTCGCATCTGGAGTTTCCTCTCTCACGAGGTCGGCCACTTAGTTTCGTCGAACAAATACGGTTTCGAGTGGCATCGCCACAGATTTCAGAGAACAGGCGCTTCTCCTGGCACAGTATCGAACACTTAGTTTCAGATAGAACTATTAGTTTAAAATGGGACTAAGTTTCGCATCCGGAGTTTCCTCTCTCAGAAGGTCGACCGCTTAGTTTCGTCGAACACATACGGTTTCGAGTACCAACGCCACAGGTTTCAGAGAACAGGCGCTTCTACTGGCAGATTATCGAATACTTAGTTTCAGATGGAACACTTAGTTTAAAATGGAACTATGTTTCGCATTTGGAGTTTCCTCTCTCACACGGTCTACCACTTACTTACGTCGAACACATTCGGCTTCGAGTGGCATCGACACAGATTTCAGAGAACAGTCGCTTCTCCTGGCACAGTATCGAACACTTGGTTTCAGATAGAACAATTAGTTTAAAATGGAACTAAGTTTCGCATCCGGAGTTTCCTCTCTCAGAAGGTCGACCACTTAGTTTCGTCGAACACATACGGTTTCGAGTAGCATCGCGACAGATTTCAGAGAACAGGCGCTTCTCATGGCACAGTATCGAACACTTAGTTCCAGATAGAACTATTAGTTTAAAATGGAACTAAGTTTCGCATCCGGAGTTTCCTCTCTCAGAAGGTCGACCACTTAGTTTCGTCGAACACATACGGTTTCGAGTAGCATCGCGACAGATTTCAGAGAACAGGCGCTTCTCCTGGCACAGTACCGAACACTTAGTTTCAGATAGAACAATTAGTTTAAAATGGAACTATGTTTCGCATCTGGAGTTTCCTCTACCACAAGGTCGACCACTTATTTTCGTCGAACACATACGGTTTCGAGTGGCATCGCCACAGATTTCAGAGAACAGGCGCTTCTCCTGGCATACTATCGAACACTTGGTTTCAGATTGAACGATTAGTTTATAATGGAACAAAGTTTCGCATCTGGAGTTTCCTCTCCCACAAGGTCGACTACTTAGTTTCGTCGAACACATACGGTTTCAAGTCGCATCGCCACAGATTTCAGAGAACAGGCGTTTCTCCTGCACAGTATCGAACACTTAGTTTCAGATAGAACAATCAGTTTAAAATGGAACTAAGTTTCGCATCTGTAATTTCCTCTCTCACAAGGTGGACCACTTAGTTTCATCGAACACATACGGTTTCGAGGGGCATCGCCACAGATTTCAGAGGACAGGCGCTTCTCCTGACACAGTATCGAACACATAGTATCAGATAGAACAATTACTTTAAAATGGAAGTATGTTTCGCATCTGCAGTTTCCTCTCTCACAAAGTCGACCACTTAGTTTCGTCGAACTCATACTGTTTCGAGTGGCATCGCCACAGATTTCAGAAAACAGGCGCTTCGCCTGGCACAGTATCGAACACTTAGTTTCAGATAGAACAATTAGTTTAAAATGGAACTAGCTTTCGCTTCTGAAGTTTAATCTTTCACAAGGTCGGCCACATAGTTTCGTCGAACACATACGGTTTCGAGTAGCATCGCCACAGATTTCATAGAACAGGCGCTTCTCCTGGCACAGTACCGAACACTTAGTTTCAGATAGAACAATTAGTTTAAAATGGAACTATGTTTCGCATCTGGAGTTTCCTCTACCACAAGGTCGACCACTTATTTTCGTCGAACACATACGGTTTCGAGTGGCATCGCCACAGATTTCAGAGAACAGGCGCTTCTCCTGGCATACTATCGAACACTTGGTTTCAGATAGAACGATTAGTTTATAATGGAACAAAGTTTCGCATCTGGAGTTTCCTCTCCCACAAGGTCGACTACTTAGTTTCGTCGAAAACATACGGTTTCAAGTCGCATCGCCACAGATTTCAGAGAACAGGCGTTTCTCCTGCACAGTATCGAACACTTAGTTTCAGATAGAACAATCAGTTTAAAATGGAACTAAGTTTCGCATCTGTAATTTCCTCTCTCACAAGGTGGACCACTTAGTTTCGTCGAACACATACGGTTTCGAGGGGCATCGCCACAGATTTCAGAGGACAGGCGCTTCTCCTGACACAGTATCGAACACATAGTATCAGATAGAACAATTACTTTAAAATGGAAGTATGTTTCGCATCTGCAGTTTCCTCTCTCACAAAGTCGACCACTTAGTTTCGTCGAACTCATACTGTTTCGAGTGGCATCGCCACAGATTTCAGAAAACAGGCGCTTCTCCTGGCACAGTATCGAACACTTAGTTTCAGATAGAACAATTAGTTTAAAATGGAACTAGGTTTCGCTTCTGAAGTTTAATCTTTCACAAGGTCGGCCACATAGTTTCGTCGAACACATACGGTTTCGAGTAGCATCGCCACAGATTTCAGAGAACAGGCGCTTCTCCTTGCACACTATCGAACACTTAGTTTCAGATAGACCAATTAGTTTAAAATGGAACTATGTTTCGCATCTGGAGTTTCCTCTACCACAAGGTCGACCACTTAGTTTCGTCGAATACATACGGTTTCGAGTAGCATCGCCACAGCTTTCAGAGAACTGCCGCTTCTCCTGGCACAGTATCGAACACCTAGTTTCAGATAGAACGTTTAGTTTAAAATGGAAATATGTTTCGCATTTGGAGTTTCCTCCCTCACAAGGTCGACCACTTAGTTACGTCGAACACATACGGTTTCGAGTAGCATCGCCACAGATTTCAGAGAACAGGCGCTTTTCCTGGCACAGTATCGAACACTTGGTTTCAGATAGAACAATTAGTTTAAAATGGTAGTAAGTTTCGCATCTGGAGTTTCCTGTCTCACAAGGTCGACCACTTAGTTTCTTCGAACACATACGGTTTCGAGTAGCATCGCCACAGATTTCAGAGAACAGGCGCTTCTCCTGGCACAGTTTCGAACACTTAGTTTCAGATAGAACATTTAGTTTAAAATGGAAATATGTTTCGCATTTGGAGTTTAATCCCTCGCAAGGTCGACCACTTAGTTACGTCGAACACATATGGTTTCGCGTAGCATCGCCACATATTTCAGAGAACAGGCACTTCTCCTGGCACAGTACCGAAAACTTAGTTTCAGGTAGAACAATTAGTTTAAAAAGGAACTATGTTTCGCAACTGGAGATTCCTCCCTCACAAGATCGACGACTTAGTTTCGTCGAACACATACGGTTTCGAGTGGCATCGCCACAGATTTCAGAGGGCAGGCGCTTCTCCTGGCACATTATCGAAAACTTAGTTTCAGATAGAACAATTAGTTTCAAATTGAACTAAGTTTCGCATCTGAAGTTTCCTCTCTAAGAAGGTCGGCCACTTAATTTCGTCGGACACATACGCTTTCGCGTAGCATCGCCACAGATTTTAGAGAACAGGCGCTTCTCCTGGCACTGTATCGAACACTTAGTTACAGATAGAACACATAGTTTAAAATGGAACTGTGTCTCGCATTTGGAGTTTCCCCTCTCACAAGGTGGACCACCTAGTTTCGTCAAACACAAACGGTTTCGAGTGGCATCGCCAAAGATTTCAGAGAACAGGCGCTTCTCCTGGCACAGTATCGAACACTTTCAGATAGAACAATTAGTTTAAAATGGAACAAAGTTTCGCATCTGGAGTTTCCTCTCTCACAAGGTCGGCCACTTAGTATCGTCGAACACATACGGTTTTGAGTAGCATCGCCACAGATTTCAGAGAACAGGTGCTTCTCCTGGCACAGTACCGAACACTTAGTTTCAGATAGACCAATTAGTTTAAAATGGAACTATGTTTCGCATCTGGAGTTTCCTCTACCACAAGGTCGACCACTTAGTTTCGTCGAATACATACGGTTTCGAGTAGCATCGCCACAGCTTTCAGAGAACTGCCGCTTCTCCTGGCACAGTATCGAACACCTAGTTTCAGATAGAACATTTAGTTTAAAATGGAAATATGTTTCGCATTTGGAGTTTCCTCCCTCACAAGGTCGACCACTTAGTTACGTCGAACACATACGGTTTCGAGTAGCATCGCCACAGATTTCAGAGAACAGGCGCTCCTCCTGGCACAGTATCGAACACTTGGTTTCAGATAGAACAATTAGTTTAAAATGGTAGTAAGTTTCGCATCTGGAGTTTCCTGTCTCACAAGGTCGACCACTTAGTTTCGTCGAACACATACGGTTTCGAGTAGCATCGCCACAGATTTCAGAGAACAGGCGCTTCTCCTGGCACAGTTTCGAACACTTAGTTTCAGATAGAACATTTAGTTTAAAATGGAAATATGTTTCGCATTTGGAGTTTAATCCCTCACAAGGTCGACCACTTAGTTACGTCGAACACATATGGTTTCGAGTAGCATCGCCACATATTTCAGAGAACAGGCGCTTCTCCTGGCACAGTATCGAACACTCAGTTTCAGATAGAACAACAAGATTAAAATGGAACTAAATTTCGCATCTGGAGTTTCCTCTCTCACAAGGTCGACCACTTAGTTTCGTCGAACACATACGGTTTCGAGTAGGATCGCCACAGATTTCAGAGAGCAGGCGCTTCTCCTGGCACAGTATCGAACACTTATTTCAGACAGAACAATAAGATTAAAAGGGAACTAAGTTTCGCATCTGGAGTTTCCTCTCTCACAAGGTCGACCACTTAGTTTCGTCGAACACATACGGTTTCGAGTAGCATCGCCACAGATTTCAGAGAGCAGGCGCTTCTCCTGGCACAGTATCGAACACTTATTTCAGACAGAACAATTAGTTTAAAATGGATCTAAGTTTCGCATCTGGAGTTTCCTTTCTCACAAGGTCGACAACTTAGTTTCGTCGAACACATAAGTTTTCGAGTGGCATCGCCACACAGTTCAGAGAACAGGCGCTTCTACTGGCAGACTATCGAATACTTAGTTTCAGACAGAACATTTAGTTTAAAATGGAAATATGTTTCGCATTTGGAGTTTCCTCCCTCACAAGGTCGACCACTTAGTTTCGTCGAACACATGCGGTTTGAGTAGCATCGCCACAGATTTCAGAGAACAGGCGTTTCTCGTGGCACAGTATCGAACACTTTCAGATAGAACAATTAGTATAAAATGGTACTATGTTTCGCATCTGGAGTTTCCTCTTTCACAAGGCGACCACTTAGTTTCGTCAAACACATACGGTTTCGAGTGGTATCGCCACAGATTTCAGAGAACAGGCGCTTCTCCTGGCACAGTATCGAACACTTAGATTCAGAAGGAACAATTAGTTTAAAATGGAACTAAGTTTCGCATCTGGAGTTTCCCCTCTCAAAAGTTCGACCACTTAGTTTCGTCGAACACATACGGTTCCGAGTAGCATCGCGACAGATTTCAGAGAAAAGGCGCGTCTCCTGGCACTGTATCGAACACTTAGTTCCAGCTGGAACACTTAGTTTTAAATGGAACTAATTTTCGCTTCTGGAGTTTCCTCCCTCACCATGTCGACCACTTAGTTTCGCCGAAAACATACGGTTTCGAGTAGCAAAGCCACAGATTTCAGAGAATAGGCGCTTCTCCTGGCACAGTATCGAACACTTAGTTTCAGAGAGAACAATTAGTTTAAAATGGAATAATGTTTCGCATCTGGAGTATCCTCTCTCACAAGATCAACCATTTATTTTCGTCGAACACATACGGTTTCGAGTGGCATCGCCACACATTTCAGAGAACTGGCGCTTCTCCTGGCACAGTATCGAACACTTGGTTTCAGATAGATCAATTAGTTTAAAATGGAACTATGTTTCGCATCTGGAGTTTCCTCTCTCACAAGGTGGACCACTTAGTTTCGTCGAACACATAAGGTTTCGAGTGGCATCGCCACAGATTTCAGAGAACAGGCCCTACTCCTGGCACAGTATCGAACACTTAGTATCAGATAGAACAATTAGTTTTAAATGGAACTATGTTTCGCATCTGGAGTTTCCTCTCTCACAAGGTGGACCACTTAGTTTCGTCGAACACATACGGTTTCGAGTAGCATCGCCATATATTTCAGAGAACAGGCGCTTCTCCTGGCACAGTGTCGAACACTTAGTTTCAGATAGAACAATTAGTTTAAAATGGAACTAAGTTTCGCATCTGGAGTTCCTCTCTCACAAGGTCGACCACATAGTTTCGTCGAACACATACGGTTTCGAGTGGCATGGCCACAGATTTCAGAGAACAGGCGCTTCTCCTGGGACAGTGTCGAACACTTAGTTTCAGATAGAACAAATAGTTTAAAATGGAACTAATTTTCGCATCTGGAGTTTCCTCTCTCACAAGGTGGACCACTTAGTTTCCTCGAACACATACGGTTTCGGGTGGCATCGCCACACATTTCAGAGAACTGGCGCTTCTCCTGGCACAGTATCGAACACTTAGTTTCAGGTAGAACAATTAGTTTAAAATGGTAATATGTTTCGCATCCGGAGTTTCCTCTTTCTCAAGGCGACCACCTAGTTTCGTCGAACATATACGGTTTCGAGTGGCATCGCCACAGATTTCAGAGAACAGGCGCTTCTCCTGCCACAGTGTCGAACACTTGGTTTCAGATAGATCAATTAGTTTAAAATGTAACTATGTTTCGCATCTGGAGTTTCCTCTCTCACAAGGTGGACCACTTAGTTTCGTCGAACACATACGGTTTCGAGTGGCATCGCCACAGATTTCAGAGAACAGGCCCTACTCCTGGCACAGTATCGAACACTTAGTATCAGATAGAACAATTAGTTTTAAATGGAACTAAACTTCGCATCTGGAGTTTCCTCTCTCACAAGGTGGACCACTTAGTTTCCTCGAACACATACGGTTTCGAGTGGCACCGCCACAGATTTCAGAGAACAGGCGCTTCTCCTGGCACAGTATCGAACACATAGTTTCAGATAGAACAATTTGTTTAAAATGGAACTAAGTTTCGCATCTGGAGATTCCTCTCTCACAAGGTTGCCCACTTAGTTTCCTCGAACACATACGGTTTCGAGTGGCATCGCCACACATTTCAGAGAACAGGCGCTTCATCTGGCACAGTATCGAACACTTAGTTTCAGATAGAACAATTAGTTTAAAATGGAACTAAGTTTCGCATCTGGAGTTTCCTCTCTAACAAGGTCGACCACTTAGTTTCGTTGAACACATGCGGTTTCGAGTGGCAACGCCACAGATTTCAGAGAACAGGCGCTTCTCCTGGCACAGTATCAGACACATAGTTTCAGATAGAACAATTAGTCTAAAATTGTACTAAATTTCGCATCTGGAGTTTCTTCCCTCACAACGCGACCACTTAATTTCGACGAACACATACGGTTTCGAGTGGCATCGCCACAGATTTCAGAGAACAGGCGCTTCTCCTGGCACAGTATCTTTAACACTTAGTTTCAGGTAGAAAAATTAGTTTAAAATGGTAATAAATTTCGCATCTGGAGTTTCCTCTTTCTCAAGGCGACCACTTAGTTTCGTCGAACACATACGGTTTCGAGTAGCATCGCCACAGATTTCAGAGAACAGGCGCCTCTCCTGGCACAGTATCGAACACTTAGTATTAGATAGAACAATTAGTTTAAAATGGAACTAAGTTTCGCATCTGAAGTTTCCTCTCTCACAATGTCGACCACTTAGTTTCGTCGAACACATACGGTTTCGAGTGGCATCACCACACATTTCAGAGAACAGGCCCTACTCCTGGCACAGTATCGAACACTTAGTATCAGATAGAACAATTAGTTTTAAATGGAACGAAGTTGCGCATCTGGAATTTCCTCTCTAACAAGGTCGACCACTTAGTTTCGTCGAACACATACGGTTTCGAGTGGCATCGCCACAGATTTCAGAGAACAGGCCCTACTCCTGGCACAGTATCGAACACTTAGTATGAGATAGAACAATTAGTTTTAAATGGAACTAAACCTCGCATCTGGAGTTTCCTCTCTCACAAGGTGGACCACTTAGTTTCCTCGAACACATACGGTTTCGAGTGGCACCGCCACAGATTTCAGAGAACAGGCGCTTCTCCTGGCACAGTATCGAACACTTAGTTTCAGATAGAACAATTTGTTTAAAATGGAACTAAGTTTCGCATCTGGAGATTCCTCTCTCACAAAGTTGACCACTTAGTTTCCTCGAACACATACGGTTTCGAGTGGCATCGCCACTGATTACAGAGAACAGGGGCTTCTCCTGCCACAGTGTCGAACACTTGGTTTCAGATAGATCAATTAGTTTAAAATGGAACTATGTTTCGCATCTGGAGTTTCTTCCCTCACAACGCGACCACTTAATTTCGACGAACACCTACGGTTTCGAGTGGCATCGCCACAGATTTCAGAAAACAGGCGCTTCTCCTGGCACAGTATCGAACACTTAGTTTCAGATAGAACAATTTGTTTAAAATGGAACTAAGTTTCGCATCTGGAGATTCCTCTCTCACAAGGTTGACCACTTAGTTTCCTCGAACACATACGGTTTCGAGTGGCATCGCCACACATTTCAGAGAACAGGCGCTTCATCTGGCACAGTATCGAACACTTAGTTTCAGATAGAACAATTAGTTTAAAATGGAACTAAGTTTCGCATCTGGAGTTTCCTCTCTAACAAGGTCGACCACTTAGTTTCGTTGAACACATACGGTTTCGAGTGGCAACGCCACAGATTTCAGAGAACAGGCGCTTCTCCTGGCACAGTATCAGACACATAGTTTCAGTTAGAACAATTAGTCTAAAATTGTACTAAATTTCGCATCTGGAGTTTCTTCCCTCACAACGCGACCACTTAATTTCGACGAACACCTACGGTTTCGAGTGGCATCGCCACAGATTTCAGAGAACAGGCGCTTCTCCTGGCACAGTATCGAACACTTAGTTTCAGGTAGAACAATTAGTTTAAAATGGAACTAAGTTTCGCATCTGGAGTTTCCTCTCCCACAAGGTCGACCACTTAGTTTCGTCGAACACATACGGTTTCGACTGGCATCGCCACAGATTTCAGAGAACAGGCGCTTCTCCTGGCACAGTATCGAAAACTTAGTTTCAGATAGAACAATTAATTTAAAATGGAACTAAGTTTCGCATCTGGAGTTTCCTCTCTCACAGGGTCGACCACTTAGTTTCGTCGAACACATACGGATTCGAGCGGTATCGCCACACGTTTCAGAGAACAGGCGTTTTTCCTGGTACACTATCGAACACTTAGCTTCAGATCGAACAATTAGTTTTAAATGGAACTGTGTTTCGCTTCTGGAGTTGCCCCTCTCAGAAGGTCGACCACTTAGTTTCGTCGAACAGATACGGTTTCGTGTAGCATCGCCACAGATTTCAGAGAGCAGGCGCTTCTCCTGGCACAGTATCGAACACTTATGTCAGACAGAACAATTAGTTTAAAATGGAACTAAGTTTCGCATCTGGAGTTTCCTCTCTCACAAGGTGGATCACTTAGGTTCGTCGACCACATACGGTTTCGAGTAGCATCGCCACAGATTTCAGAGAACAGGCGCTTCTCCTGGCACATTATCGAACACTTAGTTTCAGCTAGAATATATAGTTTTAAATGGAAATATATTTCGCATTTGGAGTTTCCTCTCTCACAAAGTCGACCACTTAGTTTCGTCGAACACATACGGTTTCGAGTGACATCGCCACAGATTTCAGAGAAAAGGCGCTACTCCTGGCACAATATCGAACACTTAGTATCAGATAGAACAATTAGTTTAAAATGGAACTATGTTTCGCATCTGGAGTTTCTTATCTCACAAGGTCGACCACTTAGTTTCGCCGAACGCATACGGTTTCGAGTGGCATCGCCACAGATTTCAGAGAACAGGCGCTTCATCTGGCACAGTATCGAACACTTAGTTTCAGATGGAACGTTTGGTTTAAAATGGAACTAAGTTTCGCATCTGGAGCTTCCTCTCTCACAATGTGGACCACTTAGTTTCGTCGAACATATACGGTTTCGAGTAGTATCGCCACAGATTTCAGAGAACAGGCGCTTCTCCTGGCACAGTAACGAACACTTAGTTTCAGATAGAACAATCAGTTTAAAATGGAACTAAGTTTCGCATCTGGAGTTTCCTCTCCCACAAGGTCGACCACTTAGTTTCCTCGAACACATACGGTTTCGAGTAACATCGCCACTGATTTCAGAGAACAGGCGCTTCTCCTGGCACAGTAACGAACACTTAGTTTCAGATAGAACAATCAGTTTAAAATGGAACTAAGTTTCGCATTTGGAGTTTACTCTCTCACAAGGTCGACCACTTAGTTTCGTCGAACGCATGCGGATTCGAGTAGCATCGCCACAGATTTCAGAGAACAGGCGCTTCTCCTGGCACTGTATCGAAAACTTAGTTTCAGATAGAACAATCAGTTTAAAATGGAACTAAGTTTCGCATCTGGAGTTTCCTCTCTCACAAGGTCGACCACTTAGTTTCGTCGAACACATACGGTTTCGAGTAGCATCGCCACAGATTTCAGAGGACAGGCGCTACTCCTGGCACAGTATCGAACACTTGGTTTCAGATAGAACAATTAATTAAAACGGAACTATGTTTCGCGTCTGGAGTATCCTCTCTCACAAGGTCGACTACTTAGTTTCGTCGAGCACATACGGTTTCGAGTGGTATCGCCACAGACTTCACAGAACAGCCGCTTCTCCTGGCACAGTATCGAACACTTTCAGATAGAACAATTAGTTTAAAATGGAACAAAGCTTCGCATCTGGAGTTTCCTCTCTCACAAGGTCGACTACTTAGTTTCGTCGAACACATACGGTTTCGAGTGGTATCGCCACAGATTTCACAGAACAGCCGCTTCTCCTGGCACAGTATCGAACACATAGTATCAGATAAAACAATTAGTTTAAAATGGAACAAAGCTTCGCATCTGGAGTTTCCTCTCTCACAAGTTCGACCACTTAGTTTCGTCGAACACATACGGTTTCGAGTGGCATCGCCACAGATTTCAGAGAACAGTCTATTCTCCTGGCACAGTATCGAAAACTTATTATCAGATAGAACAATTGGTTTCAAATTGAACTATGTTTCGCATCTGGAGTATCCTCTCTCACAAGTTCAACCACTTAGTTTCGTCGAACACATACGGTTTCGAGCGGCATCGCCACACAGTTCAGATAACAGGCGCTTCTCCTGGCACAGTATCGAACATTTAGTTTCAGATAGAACAATTAGTTTAAAATGGAACTAATTTTCGCATCTGGAGTTTCCTCTCTCAGAAGGTCGACCACTTAGTTTCGTCGAACACATACGGTTTCGAGTAGCATCGCCACAGATTTCTGAGAACAGGCGCTTCATCTGGCACAGTATCGAACACTTAGTTTCAGATGGAACGTTTGGTTTAAAATGGAACTAAGTTTCGCATCTGGAGCTTCCTCTCTCACAATGTGGACCACTTAGTTTCGTCGAACATATACGGTTTCGAGTAGTATCGCCACAGATTTCAGAGAACAGGCGCTTCTCCTGGCACAGTAACGAACACTTAGTTTCAGATAGAACAATCAGTTAAAATGGAACTAAGTTTCGCATCTGGAGTTTCCTCTCCCACAAGGTCGACCACTTAGTTTCCTCGAACACATACGGTTTCGAGTAACATCGCCACTGATTTCAGAGAACAGGCGCTTCTCCTGGCACAGTAACGAACACTTAGTTTCAGATAGAACAATCAGTTTAAAATGGAACTAAGTTTCGCATTTGGAGTTTACTCTCTCACAAGGTCGACCACTTAGTTTCGTCGAACGCATGCGGATTCGAGTAGCATCGCCACAGATTTCAGAGAACAGGCGCTTCTCCTGGCACAGTATCGAAAACTTAGTTTCAGATAGAACAATCAGTTTAAAATGGACCTAAGTTTCGCATCTGGAGTTTCCTCTCTCACAAGGTCGACCACTTAGTTTCGTCGAACACATACGGTTTCGAGTAGCATCGCCACAGATTTCAGAGGACAGGCGCTACTCCTGGCACAGTATCGAACACTTGGTTTCAGATAGAACAATTAATTTAAAACGGAACTATGTTTCGCGTCTGGAGTATCCTCTCTCACAAGGTCGACTACTTAGTTTCGTCGAACACATACGGTTTCGAGTGGTATCGCCACAGATTTCACAGAACAGCCGCTTCTCCTGGCACAGTATCGAACACTATCAGATAGAACAATTAGTTTAAAATGGAACAAAGCTTCGCATCTGGAGTTTCCTCTCTCACAAGGTCGACTACTTAGTTTCGTCGAACACATACGGTTTCGAGTGGTATCGCCACAGATTTCACAGAACAGCCGCTTCTCCTGGCACAGTATCGAACACATAGTATCAGATAAAACAATTAGTTTAAAATGGAACAAAGCTTCGCATCTGGAGTTTCCTCTCTCACAAGTTCGACCACTTAGTTTCGTCGAACACATACGGTTTCGAGTGGCATCGCCACAGATTTCAGAGAACAGTCTATTCTCCTGGCACTGTATCGAAAACTTATTATCAGATAGAACAATTGGTTTCAAATTGAACTATGTTTCGCATCTGGAGTATCCTCTCTCACAAGTTCAACCACTTAGTTTCGTCGAACACCTACGGTTTCGGGTGGTATCGCCACAGATTTCAGAGAACAGGCGTTTATCCTGGCACACTATCGAACACTTAGTTCCAGATAGAACAATTAGTTTTAAATGGAACTAAGTTTCGCATCTGGAGTTTCCTCTCTCTCAAGGTCGACAACTTAGTTTCGTCGAACACATACGGTTTCGAGTAGTATCGCCACAGATTTCAGAGAACTAGCGCTTCTCCTGGCACATTATCGAACACTTAATTTCAGATAGAACAATTAATTTAAAATGGAACTAAGTTTCGCATATGAAGTTTCCTCTCTCGCAAGGTCGGCCACTTAGTTTCGTCGAACACATACGGTTTCGAGTAGCATCGCGAAAGATTTCCGAGAACAGGCGCTTCTCCTGGCACAGTATCGAACACTTATTTCAGACAGAACAATTAGTTTAAAATGTAACTATGTTTCGCATGTGGAGTATCCTCCCTCGCAAGGTCGACCACTTAGTTTCGTCGTACACATACGGTTTCGAGTGGCATCGCCACAGATTTCAGTGAACAGGCGCTTCTCCTGGCACAGCATCGAACACATGGTTTCAGATAGAGCAATTAGTTTAAAATGGAACTAAGTTTCGCTTCTGGAGTTTCTTCTCTCACAAGGTCGACCACTTAGTTTCGTCGAACACATACGGTTTCGAGTAGCATCGCCACAGATTTCAGAGAGCAAGCGCTTCTCCTGGCACAGTATCGAACACTTATTAAAGACAGAACAATTTGTTTAAAATGTAAATATGTTTCGCATCTGGAGTATCCTCCCTCACAAGGTCGACCACTTAGTTTCATCGCACACATACGGTTTCGAGTGGCATTGCCACAGATTTCAGAGAACAGGCGCTTCTCCCGGTACAGTATCGAACACTTAGTTTCAGATAGAACAATTACTTTTAAATGAAACTATGTTTCACTTCTGGAGTTTCCACTCTCACAAGGCCGACCACTTAGTTTCGTCGAACACATACGGTTTGGAGTGGTATCGCCACAGATTTCGCAGAACAGGCGCTTCTCCTGGCACATTATCGAACACTTAGTTTCAGGTAGCACAGTTAGTTTTAAATGAAACTAAGTTCCACTTCTGGAGTTTCCACTCTCCCAAGGCCGACCACTTAGTTTCGTCGAACACATACGGTTTCGAGTGGCATCGCCACAGATTTCAGAGAACAGGCGCTTCTCCTGGCACAGGACCGAACACTTAGTTTCAGATAGAACAATTAGTTTAAAATGGAAATATATTTCGCATCTGGAGTTTCCTCTACCACAAGGTCGACCACTTATTATCGTCGAACACATACGGTTTCGAGTAGCATCGCCACAGATTTCAGAGAACAGACGCTTCTCCTGGCACAGTATCGAACACTTAGTTTCAGATAGAACAATTAGTTTAAAATGGAACTAAGTTTCGCAACTGGAGTTTCCTCTCTCACAAGGTCGACCACTTAGTTTCGTTGAACACATACGGTATCGAGTGGCAACGCCACAGATTTCAGAGAACAGGCGCTTCTGCTGGCAGATTATCGAACACTTAGTTTCAGATGGAACATTTGGTTTAAAATGGAACTAAGTTTCGCATCTGGAGTTTCCTCTCTCACAAGGTCGACCACCTAGTTTCGTCGAACACATACGGTTTCGAGTAGCATCGCAACAGATTTCAGAGAACAGGCGCTTCTCCTGGCACAGTATCGAACACTTAGTTTCAGATAGAACAATTAGTTTAAAATGGAACTAAGTTTCGCATCTGGAGTTTCCTCTCTCACAAGGTCGACCGCTTAGTTTCGACGAACACATACGGTTTCCAGTGGCATTGCCACAGATTTCAGAGAACAGGCGCTCCGCCTGGCACTGTATCGAACACTTAGTTTCTGATAGGACACTTAGTTTATAATTGAACTATGTTTCGCATCTGGAGTTTCCGCTCTCACAAGGTCTACCACTTAGTTTCGTCGAACATATACGGTTTCGAGTAGCATCGCCACAGATTTCAGAGAACAGGCGCTTCTCCTGGCACAGTATCGAACACTCAGTTTCAGATAGAACAATTAGTTTTAAATGGTACTAAGTTTCGCATCTGGAGTTTCATCTCTCACAAGTTCGGCCACTTAGTTTCGCCGAACACATACGGTTTCGAGTGGCATCGCCACAGATTTCAGAGAACAGGCGCTCCGCCTGGCACTGTATCGAACACTTAGTTTCAGATAGAACACTTAGTTTATAATTGAACTATGTTTCGCATCTGGAGTTTCCTTCTCACAAGGTCGACCACTCAGTTTCGTCGAACACACACCGTTTCGAGTGGTATCGCCACAGGTTTCACAGAACGGGGGCTTCTCCTGGCACAGTATCGAACACTTAGTTTCAGATAGAACAATTAATTTAAAATGGAACTAAGTTTCTCATCTGTAGTTTCCTCTCTCACAAGGTCGGCCACTTAGTTTCGTCGTACACATACGGTTTCGAGTGGCATCGCCACAGATTTCAGAGAACAGGCGCTTCGCCTGGCACAGTATCGAACACTTATTTCAGACAGAACAGTTAGTTTAAAATGGAACTCTGTTTCGCATCTGGAGTATCCTCTCTCACAAGATCAACCACTTAGTTTCCTCGAACACATGCGGTTTCGAGTGGCATCGCCACAGATTTCAGGGAACAGGCGCTTCTCCTGGCACAGTATCGAACACTAAGTTTCAGGTAGAACAATTAGTTTAAAATGGAACTAAGTTTCGCATCTGGAGTTTCCTCTCCCACAAGGTCGACCACTTAGTTTGGTCGAACACATACGGTTTCGAGTGGCATCGCCACATATTTCAGAGAACAGGCGCTTCTCCTGGCACAGTATCGAACACCTAGATTCAGATAGAACAATTATTTTAAAATGGAACTAAGTTTCGCATCTGGAGTTTCCTCTCCCACAAGGTCGACCACATAGTTTCGTCGAACACATACGGTTTCGAGTGGCATCGCCACAGATTTCAGAGAAAAGGCGCTTCTCCTTGCACAGTATCGAAGACACAGTTTCAGATAGAACAATTAGTTTAAAATGGAACTCTGTTTCGCATCTGGAGTTTCCTCTCTCACAAGGTCGGCGACTTAATTTCGTCGAACACATACGGTTTCGAGTAGCATCGCCATAGATTTCAGAGAACAGGCGCTTCTCCTGGTACAGTACCGAACACTTAGTTTCAGATAGAACAATTAGTTTAAAATGGAATTAAGCTTCGCATCTGGAGTTTCCCCTCTCACAAGGTCGGCCACTTAGTTTCGTTGAACACATACGGTTTCGAGTGGCAACGCCACAGATTTCAGAGAACAGGCGCTTCTCCTGGCACAGTAACGAACACTTAGTTTCAGATAGAACAATTAGTTTAAAATGGAACTAAGTTTCGCATCTGGAGTTTCCTCAATCACCGGTTTCGAGTGGCATCGCCACAGATTTCAGAGAACAGGCGCTTCGCCTGGCACAGTATCGAACACTTATTTCACAGAGAACAATTAGTTTAAAATGGAACTATGTCTCGCATCTTGAGTATCCTCTCTCACAAGATCAACCGCTTAGTTTCCTCGAACACATACTGTTTTGAGTAGCAACGCCACAGATTTAAGAGAACAGGCGCTTCTCCTGGCAGAGTATCGAAGACATAGTTTCAGATAGAACAATTAGTTTAAAATGGAACTAAGTTTCGCATCTGGAGTTTCCTCTCCCACAAGGCGGCCACTTAGTTTCGTCGAACACATACGGTTTTGAGTGGTACCGCCAAAGGTTTCGCAGAACAGCGTTTCTCCTGGCACATTACATACGGTTTGATCGTCACAGATTTCAGAGAACAGGCGCTTCTCCTGGCACAGTAACGAATACATAGTTTCAGATCGAACATTTAGTTTAAAATGGAAATATCTTTCGCATTTGGAGTTTCCTCCCTCACAAGGTCGACCACTTAGTTTGGTCGAACACATTCGGTTTCGAGTAGCATCGCCACAGATTTCAGAGAACAGGCGCTTCTCCTGGCACTGTACCGAACACTTATTTCAGATAGAACAATTAGTTTAAATTGGAATTAAGCTTCGCATCTGGAGTTTCCCCTCTCACAAGGTCGGCCACTTAGTATCGTTGAACACATACGGTTTCGAGTGGCAACGCCACAGATTTCAGAAAACAGGCGCTTCTCCTGGCAGAGTATCAGACACATAGTTTCAGATAGAACAATTAGTTTAAAATTGTACTAAATTTCGCATCTGGAGTTTCTTCCCTCACAAGGCGACCACTTAATTTCGTCGAACACATACGGTTTCGAGTAGCATCGCCACAGATTTCAGAGAACAGGCGCTTCTCCTGGCACTGTACCGAACACTTATTTCAGATAGAACAATTAGTTTAAAATGGAATTAAGCTTCGCATCTGGAGTTTCCTCCCTCACAAGGTCGACCACTTAGTTTGGTCGAACACATACGGTTTCGAGTAGCATCGCCACAGATTTCAGAGAACAGGCGCTTCTCCTGGCACTGTACGGAACACTTATTTCACAGAGAACAATTAGTTTAAAATAGAACTATGTCTCGCATCTGGATTTTCCTCTCTCACCAGGTCGACCACTTAGTTTCGTCGAACACATACGGTTTCGAGTAGCATCGCCACAGATTTCAGAGAACAGGCGCTTCTCCTGGCACTGTACCGAACACTTATTTCAGATAGAACAATTAGTTTAAAATGGAATTAAGCTTCGCATCTGGAGTTTCCCCTCTCACAAGGTCGGCCACTTAGTATCGTTGAACACATACGGTTTCGAGTGGCAACGCCACAGATTTCAGAAAACAGGCGCTTCTCCTGGCAGAGTATCAGACACATAGTTTCAGATAGAACAATTAGTTTAAAATTGTACTAAATTTCGCATCTGGAGTTTCTTCCCTCACAAGGCGACCACTTAATTTCGTCGAACACATACGGTTTCGAGTAGCATCGCCACAGATTTCAGAGAACAGGCGCTTCTCCTGGCACTGTACCGAACACTTATTTCAGATAGAACAATTAGTTTAAAATGGAATTAAGCTTCGCATCTGGAGTTTCCTCCCTCACAAGGTCGACCACTTAGTTTGGTCGAACACATACGGTTTCGAGTAGCATCGCCACAGATTTCAGAGAACAGGCGCTTCTCCTGGCACTGTACGGAACACTTATTTCACAGAGAACAATTAGTTTAAAATAGAACTATGTCTCGCATCTGGATTTTCCTCTCTCACCAGGTCGACCACTTAGTTTCGTCGAACACATACGGTTTCGAGTAGCATCGCCACAGATTTCAGAGAACAGGCGCTTCTCCTGGCACTGTACCGAACACTTATTTCACAGAGAACAATTAGTTTAAAATAGAACTATGTCTCGCATCTGGAGTATCCTCTCTCACAAGGTCGGCGACTTAATTTCGTCGAACACATACGGTTTCGAGTAGCATCGCCATAGATTTCAGAGAACAGGCGCTTCTCCTGGTACAGTACCGAACACGTAGTTTCAGATAGAACAATTAGTTTAAAATGGAATTAAGCTTCGCATCTGGAGTTTCCCCTCTCACAAGGTCGGCCACTTAGTTTCGTTGAACACATACGGTTTCGAGTGGCAACGCCACAGATTTCAGAGAACAGGCGCTTCTCCTGGCACAGTAACGAATACATAGTTTCAGATCGAACATTTAGTTTAAAATGGAAATATCTTTCGCATTTGGAGTTTCCTCCCTCACAAGGTCGACCACTTAGTTTGGTCGAACACATACGGTTTCGAGTAGCATCGCCACAGATTTCAGAGAACAGGCGCTTCTCCTGGCACTGTACCGAACACTTATTTCAGATAGAACAATTAGTTTAAAATGGAATTAAGCTTCGCATCTGGAGTTTCCCCTCTCACAAGGTCGGCCACTTAGTATCGTTGAACACATACGGTTTCGAGTGGCAACGCCACAGATTTCAGAAAACAGGCGCTTCTCCTGGCAGAGTATCAGACACATAGTTTCAGATAGAACAATTAGTTTAAAATTGTACTAAATTTCGCATCTGGAGTTTCTTCCCTCACAAGGCGACCACTTAATTTCGTCGAACACATACGGTTTCGAGTAGCATCGCCACAGATTTCAGAGAACAGGCGCTTCTCCTGGCACTGTACCGAACACTTAGTTTCAGATAGAACAATTAGTGTAAAATGGAATTAAGTTTCGCATTTGGAGTTTCCTCTCTCAACAGGTCGACCACTTAGTTTCGTCGAACACATAGAGTTTCGAGTGGCACCGCCACAGATTTCGCAGAACAGCGTTTCTCCTGGCACATTATCGAACACATGGTTTCAGATAGAACAATTAGTTTAAAATAGAACTAAGTTTCGCATCTGGATTTTCCTCTCTCACCAGGTCGACCACTTAGTTTCGTCGAACACATACGGTTTCGAGTAGCATCGCCACAGATTTCAGAGAACAGGCGCTTCTCCTGGCACTGTACCGAACACTTATTTCACAGAGAACAATTAGTTTAAAATAGAACTATGTCTCGCATCTGGAGTATCCTCTCTCACAAGATCAACCACTTAGTTTCCTCGAACACATACGGTTTCGAGTAGCAACGCCACAGATTTAAGAGAACAGGCGCTTCTCCTGGCACATTATCGAACACATGGTTTCAGATAGAACAATTAGTTTAAAATGGAACTAAGTTTCGCGTTGGAGTTTCCTCTCCCACAAGGCGGCCACTTAGTTACGTCGAACACATACGGTTTTGAGTGTCATCGTCACAGATTTCAGAGAACAGGCGCTTCTCTTGGCATAGTATCGAACACTTAGTTTCAGATAGAACAATTAGTTTAAAATGGAACTCTGTTTCGCATCTGGAGTTTCCTCTCTCACAAGCTCGGTGACTTAATTTCGTCGAACATATACGGTTTCGAGTAGCATCGCCATAGATTTCAGAGAACAGGCGCTTCTCCTGGCACAGTATCGAACACTTAGTTACAGATATAACACTTAGTTTAAATGGAACATTTTTTCGCCTTTGGAGTTCCTCCCTCAAAAGGTCGACCACTTAGTTTCGTCAAACACATACGGTTTCGAGTAGCATCGCCACAGATTTCAGAGAACGGGCGTTTCTCCTGGCACAGTATCGAACACTTAATATCATGTAGGACAATTATTTTTAAATCGAATTATGTTTCGCATTTGGAGTTTCCTCTCTCACAAAGTCGACCACTTAGTTTCGTCGAACACCTACGGTTTCGAGTGGCATGGGCACAGATTTCAGAGAACAGGCGCTTCTCCGGGCACAGTATCGAACACTTAGTTACAGATATAACACTTAGTTTAAATGGAACATTGTTTCGCCTTTGGAGTTCCTCCCTCAAAAGGTCGACCACTTAGTTTCGTCAAACACATACGGTTTCGAGTAGCATCGCCACAGATTTCAGAGAACGGGCGCTTCTCCTGGCACAGTATCGAACACTTAATATCATGTAGGACAATTATTTTTAAATCGAATTATGTTTCGCATTTGGAGTTTCCTCTCTCACAAAGTCGACCACTTAGTTTCGTCGAACACCTACTGTTTCGAGTGGCATGGGCACAGATTTCAGAGAACAGGCGCTTCTCCGGGCACAGTATCGAACACTTAGTTACAGATATAACACTTAGTTTAAATGGAACATTGTTTCGCCTTTGGAGTTCCTCCCTCAAAAGGTCGACCACTTAGTTTCGTCAAACACATACGGTTTCGAGTAGCATCGCCACAGATTTCAGAGAACGGGCGCTTCTCCTGGCACAGTATCGAACACTTAATATCATGTAGGACAATTATTTTTAAATCGAAATATGTTTCGCATTTGGAGTTTCCTCTCTCACAAAGTCGACCACTTAGTTTCGTCGAACACCTACGGTTTCGAGTGGCATGGGCACAGATTTCAGAGAACAGGCGCTTCTCCGGGCACAGTATCGAACACTTAGTTTCAGATAGAACAATTAATTTAAAATGGAACTAAGTTTCGCATCTGGAGTTCCTCCCTCACATGGTCGACCACTTAGTTTCGTCGAACACATACGGTTTCGAGTAGCATCGCCACAGATTTCAGAGAACGGGCGCTTCTCCTGGCACAGTATCGAACACTTAGTTTCAGATGGAACAATTAGTTTTAAATGGAACTAAATTTCGCATCTGGAGTTTCCCCTTTCACAAGGCGACCACTCAGTTTCATCGAACACATACGGTTTCGAGTGGCATCGCCACAGATTTCAGAGAACAGGCGCTTCTCCTAGCACAGTATCGAACACTTTCAGATAGAACAATTAGTTTTAAATGAAACTAAGTTTCACTTCTGGAGTTTCCTCTCTCACAAGGACGACCACTTAGTTTCGTCGAACACATACGGTTTCGAGTAGCATCGCCAGAGATTTCAGAGAAGGGGCACTTCTCCGGGCACAGTATCGAACACTTAGTTTCAGATAGAACAATTAGTTTAAAATGGAACTAAGTTTCGCATCTGGAGTTTCTTCTCTCACAAGGTCGACCACTTAGTTTCGTCGAACACATACGGTTTCGAGTAGCAACGCCACAGGTTTCAGAGAACAGGCGCTTCTACTGGCAGATTAACGAACACTTAGTTTCAGATGGAACATTTTGTTTAAAATGGAACTAAATTTCGCATCTGGAGTTATCTCTCTCACCATGTCGACCACTTAGTTTCGTCGAACACATACGGTTTCGAGTAGTATCGCCACAGATTTCAGAGAACAGGCGCTTTTCCTGGCACAGTATCGAACACTTAGTTTCAGAGAGAACAATTAGTTTAAAATGGAACTATGTTTCGCATTTGGAGTTTCCTCTCTCACAAGGTCGACCCCTTAGTTTCGTCGAACACATACGGTTTCGAGTGGCATGACCACAGATTTCAGAGAACAGGCGCTTCTCCTGGCACAGTATCGAACACATAGTTTCAGAGAGAACAATTAGTTTAAAATGGAACTATGTTTCGCATTTGGAGTTTCCTCTCTCACAAGGTCGACCACTTAGTTTCGTCGAACACATAAGGTTTCGAGTGGCATGGGCACAGATTTCAGGGAACAGGCGCTTCTCCGGGCACAGTATCGAACACTTAGTTTCAGATAGAACAATTAGTTTAAAATGGAACTAAGTTTCGCATCTGGAGTTCCTCCCTCACAAGGTCGACAACTTAGTTCCGTCGAACACATACGGTTTCGAGTAGCATCTCCACAGATTTCAGAGAACAGGCGCTTCTCCTGGTACAGTATCGAACACTTAGTTTCAGATAGAACAATTAGTTTAAAATGGAACCAAGTTTCGCATCTGGAGTTTCCTCCCTCACTAGGCGTCCACTTAGTTTCGTCGAACACATACGGTTTGGAGTGGCATCGCCACAGATTTCAGAGAACAGGCGCTTCTCCTGGCACAGTATCGAACACTTAGTTTCAGATAGAACAATTAGTTTAAAATGGAACTAAGTTTCGCATCTGGAGGTTCCCCTCTCACAAGGTCGACCACTTAGTTTCGTCGAACACATACGTTTTCGAGTAGCATCGCCACACATTTCAGAGAACAGGCGCTTCTTCTGGCACAGTATCGGACACATAGTTTCAGATAGAACAATTAATTAAAATGGAACCAAGTTTCGCATCTGGAGTTTCCTCCCTCACTAGGCGTCCACTTAGTTTCGTCGAACACATACGGTTTGGAGTGGCATTGCCACAGATTTCAGAGAACAGGCGCTTCTCCTGGCACAGTATCGAACACTTAGTTTCAGATAGAACAATTAGTTTAAAATGGAACTAAGTTTCGCATCTGGAGGTTCCCCTCTCACAAGGTCGACCACTTAGTTTCGTCGAACACATACGTTTTCGAGTAGCATCGCCACACATTTCAGAGAACAGGCGCTTCTTCTGGCACAGTATCGGGCACATAGTTTCAGATAGAACAATTAGTTTAAAATGGTACTAAGTTTCGCATCTGGAGTTTCCTCTCCCACAAGGTCGGCCACTTTGTTTCGTCGAACACATACGGTTTCGAGTGGTATCGCCACAGATTTCAGAGAACAGGCGCTTCTCCTGGCGCAGCATCGAACACTTAGTTACAGATAGAACAATTAGTTTAAAATGGATCTATATTTCGCATCTGGAGTTTCCTCTCTCACAAGGTCGACCACTTAATTTCGTCCAACACATACGGTTTCGAGCGGCATCGTAACACATTTCAGGGAGCAGGCGCTTCTCCTGGCACAGTATCGAACACTTAGTTTCAGTTAGAATATTTAGTTTAAAATGGAAATATGTTTCGCATTTGGAGTTTCCTCTCTCACAAGGTCGACCACTTAATTTCGTCGAACACAAACGGTTTCGAGTAGTATCGCCACAGATTTCGCAGAACGGGAGTTTCTCCTGGCACAGTATCGAACACTTAGTTTCAGATAGAACAGTTAGTTTAAAATGCAACTAAGTTTCGCATCTGGAGTTTCCTCTCTCACAAGGTCGACCACTTAGTGTCGTCGAACACATACGGTATTGAGTGGGATCGCCACACATTTCAGAGACCAGGCGCTTCTCCTGGCACAGTATCGAACACTTAGCTTCAGATAGAAAAATTAGTTTAAAATGGACCTTTGTTTCGCATTTGGAGTTTCCTCTCTCACAAGTTCGACCACTTAGTTTCTTCGAACACATACGGTTTCGAGTGGCATCGCCACAGATTTCAGAGAACAGGCGCTTCTCCTGGCACATTATCGAACATATAGTTGCGGATAGAACAATTAGTTTCAAATGGAACTAAGTTTCGCATCTGGAGTTTCCTCTCTCAAAAGGCGGCCACTTAGTTTCGTGGAACACATTCGGTTTCGAGTAGCATCGCCACAGATTTCAGAGAACAGGCGCTTCTCCTGGCACAGTATCGAACACTTAGCTTCAGATAGAACAATTAGTATAAAATGGTACTATGTTTCGCATCTGAAGTTTCCTCTGTCACAAGGCGACCACTTAGTTTCGTCGAACACATACGGTTTCGATTAGCATCGCGACAGATTTCAGAAAACAGGCGCGTCTCCTGGCACAGTATCGAACACTTATTTCAGACAGAACAATTAGGTTAAAATGGAACTATGTTTCGCATCTGGAGTTTCCTCTCTCACAAGATCGACCACTTAGTTTCGTAGAACACATATGGTTTCCAGTGGCATCGCCACAGATTTCAGAGAACAGGCGCTTCTCCTGGCACAGTATCGGACACTTAGTTTCAGATAGAACAATTAGTTTAAAATGGAACTAAGCTTCGCATCTGGAGTTTCCTCTCTCACAAGCTGGACAACTTAGTTTCGTCGAACACATACGGTTTCGAGTAGCATCGCCACTGATTTCAGAGAACAGGCGCTTCTCCTGGCACAGTATCGAACACTTAGTTTGAGATAGAACAATTAGTTTAAAGTGGAACTAAGTTTCGCATCTGGAGTTTCCTCTCTCACAACGTGGACCACTTAGTTTTGTCAAACACATACGGTTTCGAGTGGCATCGCCACAAATTTCAGAGAAGAGGCACTTCTCCTGGCACAGCATTGAACACTTAGTTTGAGAGAGAACAATTATTTTTGAATGGAACTGAGTTTCGCCTCTGGAGTTTCCTCTCTCACAAGGTCGACCACTTAGTTTCGCCGAACACATACGATTTCGAGTGGCATCGTCACACATTTCAGAGAACAGGCGCTTCTCCTGGCACAGTATCGAACAATTAGTTTAAAATGGAACTAAGTTTGGCATCTGGAGTTTCCTCTCTCACAAGGTCGCCCACTTAGTTTCGTCGAACACATACGGTTTCGAGTAGCATCGCCACAGATTTCAGAGAACAGGCGCTTCTCCTGGCACAGTACCGAACACTTAGTTTCAGAGAGAACAATAAGTTTTAAATGAAACTAAGTTTGGCATCTGGAGTTTCCTCTCTCACAAGGTGACTACTTAGTTTCGTGGAACACATACGGTTTCGAGTGGCATCGCCACAGATTTCAGAGAACAGGCGTTTCTCCTGGCACAGTACCGAACACTTAGTTTCAGATAGAACAATTAGTTTTAAATCGAACTAAGTTCGCTTCTGGAGTTTCCTCCCTCACAAGGTCGCCCACTTAGTTTCGTCGAACACATACGGTTTCGAGTAGCATCGCCACAGATTTCAGAGAACAGGCGCTTCTCCTGGCACAGTACCGATCACTTAGTTTCAGAGAGAACAATTAGTTTTAAATGAAACTAAGTTTGGCATCTGGAGTTTCCTCTCTCACAAGGTGACCACTTAGTTTCGTGGAACACATAGGGTTTCGAGTGGCATCGCCACGGATTTCAGAGAACAGGCGTTTCTCCTGGCACAGTACCGAACACTTAGTTTCAGATAGAACAATTAGTTTTAAATCGAACTAAGTTCGCTTCTGGAGTTTCCTCCCTCACAAGGTCGCCCACTTAGTTTCGTCGAACACATACGGTTTCGAGTAGCATCGCCACAGATTTCAGAGAACAGGCGCTTCTCCTGGCACAGTACCGAACACTTAGTTTCAGATAGAACAATTAGTTTTAAATCGAACTAAGTTCGCTTCTGGAGTTTCCTCTTTCACAAGGCGACCACTTAGTTTGGTCGAACACATACGGTTTCGAGTAGCATCGCCACACATTTCAGAGAACAGGCGCTTCTCCTGGCACAGTATCGAACACATAGTTTCAGATAGAAGAATTACTTTAAAATGGAACTAAGCTTCGCATTTGGAGTTTCCTCTCTCACAAGCTGGACAACTTAGTTTCGTCGAACACATACGGTTTCGAGTAGCATCGCCACTGATTTCAGAGAACAGGCGCTTCTCCTGGCACAGTATCGAACACTTAGTTTGAGATAGAACAATTAGTTTAAAGTGGAACAATGTTTCGCATCTGGAGTTTCCTTTCGCACAAGGTCGACGACTTAATTTCGTCGAACACATACGGTTTCGAGTGGCATCGCCAGAGATTTCAGAGAACAGGCGCTTCTCCTGGCACAGTATCGGACACTTAGTTTCAGATAGAACAATTAGTTTAAAATGGAACTAAGTTTCGGTTCTGGAGTTTCCTCTCTCACAAGGTCGCCCACTTAGTTTCGTCGAACACATACGGTTTCGAGTAGCATCGCAACAGATTTCAGAGAACAGGCGCTTCTCCTGGCACAGTATCGAAAACTTAGTTTCAGATGGAACAATTAGTTTAAAATGGCACTAAATTTCGCGTCTGGAGTTTCCTCTCTCACAAGCTCGACCACTTAGTTTCGTGGAACACATACGGTTTCGAGTGGCATCGCCACACATTTCAGAGAACAGGCGCTTCTCCTGGTACAGTAACGAACACATAGTTTCAGATAGAACAATTACTTTAAAATGGAACTAAGCTTCGCATCTGGAGTTTCCTCTCTCACAAGCTGGACAACTTAGTTTCGTCGAACACATACGGTTTCGAGTAGCATCGCCACTGATTTCAGAGAACAGGCGCTTCTCCTGGCACAGTATCGAACACTTAGTTTGAGATAGAACAATTAGTTTAAAGTGGAACTAAGTTTCGCATCTGGAGTTTCCTCTCTCACAACGTGGACCACTTAGTTTTGTCAAACACATACGGTTTCGAGTGGCATCGCCACAAATTTCAGAGAAGAGGCACTTCTCCTGGCACAGCATTGAACACTTAGTTTGAGAGAGAACAATTATTTTTGAATGGAACTGAGTTTCGCCTCTGGAGTTTCCTCTCACACAAGGTCGACCACTTAGTTTCGCCGAACACATACGATTTCGAGTGGCATCGTCACACATTTCAGAGAACAGGCGCTTCTCCTGGCACAGTATCGAACAATTAGTTAAAAATGGAACTAAGTTTGGCATCTGGAGTTTCCTCTCTCACAAGGTCGCCCACTTAGTTTCGTCGAACACATACGGTTTCGAGTAGCATCGCCACAGATTTCAGAGAACAGGCGCTTCTCCTGGCACAGTACCGAACACTTAGTTTCAGAGAGAACAATAAGTTTTAAATGAAACTAAGTTTGGCATCTGGAGTTTCCTCTCTCACAAGGTGACTACTTAGTTTCGTGGAACACATACGGTTTCGAGTGGCATCGCCACAGATTTCAGAGAACAGGCGTTTCTCCTGGCACAGTACCGAACACTTAGTTTCAGATAGAACAATTAGTTTTAAATCGAACTAAGTTCGCTTCTGGAGTTTCCTCCCTCACAAGGTCGCCCACTTAGTTTCGTCGAACACATACGGTTTCGAGTAGCATCGCCACAGATTTCAGAGAACAGGCGCTTCTCCTGGCACAGTACCGAACACTTAGTTTCAGAGAGAACAATTAGTTTTAAATGAAACTAAGTTTGGCATCTGGAGTTTCCTCTCTCACAAGGTGACCACTTAGTTTCGTGGAACACATACGGTTTCGATTGGCATCGCCACGGATTTCAGAGAACAGGCGTTTCTCCTGGCACAGTACCGAACACTTAGTTTCAGATAGAACAATTAGTTTTAAATCGAACTAAGTTCGCTTCTGGAGTTTCCTCCCTCACAAGGTCGCCCACTTAGTTTCGTCGAACACATACGGTTTCGAGTAGCATCGCCACAGATTTCAGAGAACAGGCGCTTCTCCTGGCACAGTACAGAACACTTAGTTTCAGATAGAACAATTAGTTTTAAATCGAACTAAGTTCGCTTCTGGAGTTTCCTCTTTCACAAGGCGACAACTTAGTTTGGTCGAACACATACGGTTTCGAGTAGCATCGCCACACATTTCAGAGAACAGGCGCTTCTCCTGGCACAGTAACGAACACATAGTTTCAGATAGAACAATTACTTTAAAATGGAACTAAGCTTCGCATCTGGAGTTTCCTCTCTCACAAGCTGGACAACTTAGTTTCGTCGAACACATACGGTTTCGAGTAGCATCGCCACTGATTTCAGAGAACAGGCGCTTCTCCTGGCACAGTATCGAACACTTAGTTTGAGATAGAACAATTAGTTTAAAGTGGAACTAAGTTTCGCATCTGGAGTTTCCTCTCTCACAACGTGGACCACTTAGTTTTGTCAAACACATACGGTTTCGAGTGGCATCGCCACAAATTTCAGAGAAGAGGCACTTCTCCTGGCACAGTATTGAACACTTAGTTTGAGAGAGAACAATTATTTTTGAATGGAACTGAGTTTCGCCTCTGGAGTTTCCTCTCTCACAAGGTCGACCACTTAGTTTCGCCGAACACATACGGTTTCGAGTGGCATCGTCACACATTTCAGAGAACAGGCGCTTCTCCTGGCACAGTATCGAACACTTAGTTTCAGATAGAACAATTAGTTTAAAATGGAACTAAGTTTCGCATCTGGAGTTTCCTCTCTCACAAGGTCGCCCACTTAGTTTCGTCGAACACATACGGTTTCGAGTAGCATCGCCACAGATTTCAGAGAACAGGCGCTTCTCCTGGCACAGTACCGAACACTTAGTTTCAGAGAGAACAATTAGTTTTAAATGAAACTAAGTTTGGCATCTGGAGTTTCCTCTCTCACAAGGTGACTACTTAGTTTCGTGGAACACATACGGTTTCGAGTGGCATCGCCACAGATTTCAGAGAACAGGCGTTTCTCCTGGCACAGTACCGAACACTTAGTTTCAGATAGAACAATTAGTTTTAAATCGAACTAAGTTCGCTTCTGGAGTTTCCTCCCTCACAAGGTCGCCCACTTAGTTTCGTCGAACACATACGGTTTCGAGTAGCATCGCCACAGATTTCAGAGAACAGGCGCTTCTCCTGGCACAGTACCGAACACTTAGTTTCAGAGAGAACAATTAGTTTTAAATGAAACTAAGTTTGGCATCTGGAGTTTCCTCTCTCACAAGGTGACCACTTAGTTTCGTGGAACACATACGGTTTCGAGTGGCATCGCCACGGATTTCAGAGAACAGGCGTTTCTCCTGGCACAGTACCGAACACTTAGTTTCAGATAGAACAATTAGTTTTAAATCGAAGTAAGTTCGCTTCTGGAGTTTCCTCTTTCACAAGGCGACCACTTAGTTTGGTCGAACACATACGGTTTCGAGTAGCATCGCCACCCATTTCAGAGAACAGGCGCTTCTCCTGGCACAGTATCGAACACATAGTTTCAGATAGAACAATTACTTTAAAATGGAACTAAGCTTCGCATCTGGAGTTTCCTCTCTCACAAGCTGGACAACTTAGTTTCGTCGAACACATACGGTTTCGAGTAGCATCGCCACTGATTTCAGAGAACAGGCGCTTCTCCTGGCACAGTATCGAACACTTAGTTTGAGATAGAACAATTAGTTTAAAGTGGAACAATGTTTCGCATCTGGAGTTTCCTTTCGCACAAGGTCGACGACTTAATTTCGTCGAACACATACGGTTTCGAGTGGCATCGCCAGAGATTTCAGAGAACAGGCGCTTCTCCTGGCACAGTATCGGACACTTAGTTTCAGATAGAACAATTAGTTTAAAATGGAACTAAGTTTCGCATCTGGAGTTTCCTCTCTCACAAGGTCGGCCACTTAGTTTCGTCGAACACATACGGTTTCGAGTAGCATCGCAACAGATTTCAGAGAACAGGCGCTTCTCCTGGCACAGTATCGAAAACTTAGTTTCAGATGGAACAATTAGTTTAAAATGGCACTAAATTTCGCGTCTGGAGTTTCCTCTCTCACAAGGTCGACCACTCAGTTTCGTCGAACACATACGGTTTCGAGTGGCATCGCCACAGATTTCAGAGAACAGTCGCTTCTCCTGGCACAGTCTCGAACACTTACTTTCAGATGGAACAATTAGTTTTAAATGAAACTAAGTTTCGCATCTGGAGTTTCCTCTCTCACAACGTGGACCACTTAGATTTGTCAAACACATACGGTTTCGAGTGGCATCGCCACAAATTTCAGAGAAGAGGCACTTCTCCTGGCACAGTATTGAACACTTAGTTTGAGAGAGAACAATTATTTTTGAATGGAACTGAGTTTCGCCTCTGGAGTTTCCTCTCTCACAAGGTCGACCACTTAGTTTCGCCGAACACATACGGTTTCGAGTGGCATCGCCACAAATTTCAGAGAAGAGGCACTTCTCCTGGCACAGTATTGAACACTTAGTTTGAGAGAGAACAATTATTTTTGAATGGAACTGAGTTTCGCCTCTGGAGTTTCCTCTCTCACAAGGTCGACCACTTAGTTTCGCCGAACACATACGGTTTCGAGTGGCATCGTCACACATTTCAGAGAACAGGCGCTTCTCCTGGCACAGTATCGAACACTTAGTTTCAGATAGAACAATTAGTTTAAAATGGAACTAAGTTTCGCATCTGGAGTTTCCTCTCTCACAACGTGGACCACTTAGTTTTGTCAAACACATACGGTTTCGAGTGGCATCGCCACAAATTTCAGAGAAGAGGCACTTCTCCTGGCACAGTATTGAACACTTAGTTTGAGAGAGAAGAATTATTTTTGAATGGAACTGAGTTTCGCCTCTGGAGTTTCCTCTCTCACAAGGTCGACCACTTAGTTTCGCCGAACACATACGGTTTCGAGTGGCATCGTCACACATTTCAGAGAACAGGCGCTTCTCCTGGCACAGTATCGAACACTTAGTTTGAGATAGAACAATTAGTTTAAAATGGAACTATGTCTCGCATCTGGAGTTTCCTCTCTCACAAGGTGGACCACTTAGTTTCGTCGAACACATACGGTTTCGAGTGGCATCGTCACACATTTCAGAGAACAGGCGCTTCTCCTGGCACAGTATCGAACACTTAGTTTCAGATAGAACAATTAGTTTAAAATGGAACTATGTCTCGCATCTGGAGTATCCTCTCTCACAAGTTCAACCACTTAGTTTCGTCGAACACATACGGTTTCGAGCGGCATCGCCACACAGTTCAGAGAACAGGCGCCTCTCCTGGCACACTATCGAACACTTAGTTTCAGATAGAACAATTATTTTTAAATGGAATTATGTTTCCCATTTGGAGTTTCCTCTCTCAAAAGGTCGACCACTTAGTTTCGTCGAACATATACGGTTTCGAGTAGCATCGCCACAGATTTCGCAGAACGGCGTTTCTCCTGGCACAGTATCGAAGACTTAGTTTCAAATAGAACAATTAGTTTTAACTGAAACTAAGTCTGGCATCTGGAGTTTCCTCTCTCACAAGGTGGACCACTTAGTTTCGTCGAACTCATACCGTTTAGAGTGGCATCGCCACAGATTTCAGAGAACAGGCGCTTCACCTGGCACATTATCGAACACTGAGTATCAGATAGAACAATTAGTTTAAAATGGAACTAAGCTCCGCATCTTGAGTTTCCTCTCTCACCATGTCGACCACTTAGTTTCGTCGAACACATACCGTTTCGATTGTTATCGCCACAGGTTTCCCAGAACAGGCGCTTCTCCTGGCACAGTATCGAACACTTAGTTTCAGATAGAACAATTAGTTTAAAATGGAACTAAGTTTGCATCTGGAGTTTCCTCTCTCACAAGGTCGACCACTCAGTTTCGTCGAACACATACCGTCTCGAGTGGTATTGCCACAGGTTTCACAGAACGGGCGCTTCTCCTGGCACAGTATCGAACACTTAGTTTCGTCGAACTCATACGGTTTAGAGTGGCATCGTCACAGATTTCAGAGAACAGGCGCTTCACCTGGCACAGTATCGAACACTGAGTATCAGATAGAACAATTAGTTTAAAATGGAACTAAGCTCCGCATCTTGAGATTCCTCTCTCACCATGTCGACCACTTAGTTTCGTCGAACTAATACCGTTTCGATTGTTATCGCCACAGGTTTCACAGAACGGGCGCTTCTCCTGGCACAGTATCGAACACTTAGTTTCAGATAGAACAGTTAGTTTTAAATGGAACTATGTTTCGCATTTGGAATTTCCTCCCTCACAAGCTCGATCGCTTAGTTTCATCGAACACATACGGTTTCGAGTAGCATCGCCACAGATTTCAGAGAACAGGCGCTTCTCCTGGCACAGTATCGAACACTTAGTATCAGAAAGAACAATTAGTTTAAAATGGAACAAAGCTTCGCATTTTGAGTTTCCTCTCTCAAAAGGTCGCCCACTTAGTTTCGTCGAACACATACGGTTTCGAGTAGCATCGCCACAGATTTGGCAGAACGGCGGTCCTCCTGGCAAAGTATCGAACACTTATTTTCAGATAGAACAATTAGTTTAAAATGGAACTATGTTTCGCATCTGGAGTTTCCTCTCCTACAAGGTCGGCGACTTAGTTTCGTCGAACACATACGGTTTCGAGCAGCATCGCCACAGATTTCAGAGAAGAGGCGCTTCTGCTGGCACAGTATCGAACACTTAGTTTCAGATAGAACAATTAGTTTAAAATGTAACTAAGTTTCGCATCTGGAGTTTCCTCTCTCACAAGGTCGACCACTTAGTTTCGTCGAACATATACGGTTTCGAGTGGCATCGCCACAGATTTCACAGAACGGGCGCTTCTCCTGGCAAAGTATCGAACACTTAGTTTCACATAGAACAGTTAGTTTTAAATGGAACTATGTTTCGCATTTGGAATTTCCTCCCTCACAAGCTCGATCGCTTAGTTTCATCGAACACATACGGTTTCGAGTAGCATCGCCACAGATTTCAGAGAACAGGCGCTTCTCCTGGCACAGTATCGAACACTTAGTATCAGAAAGAACAATTAGTTTAAAATGGAACAAAGCTTCGCATTTTGAGTTTCCTCTCTCAAAAGGTCGCCCACTTAGTTTCGTCGAACACATACGCTTTCGAGTAGCATCGCCACAGATTTCAGAGAACAGGCGCTTCTCCTGGCACAGTATCGAACACTTAGTTTCAGATAGAACAATTAGCTTAAAATGGAATTAAGTTTCGCATCTGGAGTTTCCTCTCCCACAAGGTGGACCACTTAGTTTCGTCGAACACATACGGTTTCGAGTAGCATCGCCACAGATTTGGCAGAACGGCGATCCTCCTGGCAAAGTATCGAACACTTATTTTCAGATAGAACAATTAGTTTAAAATGGAACTATGTTTCGCATCTGGAGTTTCCTCTCCTACAAGGTCGGCGACTTAGTTTCGTCGAACACATACGGTTTCGAGTAGCATCGCCACAGATTTCAGAGAAGAGGCGCTTCTGCTGGCACAGTATCGAACACTTAGTTTCAGATAGAACAATTAGTTTAAAATGGAACTAAGTTTCGCATCTGGAGTTTCCTCTCTCACAAGGTCGACCACTTAGTTTCGTCGAACATATACGGTTTCGAGTGGCATCGCCACAGATTTCACAGAACAGGCGCTTCTCCTGGCACATTATCGAACACTTAGTTTCAGATAGAACAATTAGTTTAAAATGGAACTAAGTTTCGCATCTGGAGCTTCCTCTCTCACAAGGCCGACCACTTAGTTTCGTCGAACACATACGGTTTCGAGTGGCAACGCCACAGATTTCAAGGATCGGCGTTCTCCTGGCACACTATTGAACACTTAGTTTCAGATAGAACAATTATTTTTAAATGGAATTAAGTTTCGCATTTGGAGTTTCCTCTCTCAAAAGGTCGACCACTTAGTTTCGTCGAACACATACGGTTTCGAGTATCATCGCCACAAATTTCAGAGAACAGGCACTTCTCCTGGCACAGTATTGAACACTTAGTTTGAGATGGAACAATTATTTTAGAATGGAACTGAGTTTCGCCTCTGGAGTTTCCTCTCTCACAAGGTCGACCACTTAGTTTTGTGGAACACATACAGTTTCGAGTGGCATCGTCACACATTTTAGAGAACAGGCGCTTCTTCTGGCAGAGTATCGGACACATAGTTTCAGATAGAACAATTAGTTTAAAATGGTACTATGTCTCGTATCTGGAGTATCCTCTCTCACAAGTTCAACCACTTAGTTTCGTCGAACACATACGGTTTCGAATGGCATCGCCACACAGTTCAGAGAACAGGCGCTTCTCCTGGCACACTATCGAACACTTAGTTTCAGATAGAACAATTATTTTTAAATGGAATTAAGTTTCGCATTTGGAGTTTCCTCTCTCAAAAGGTCGACCACTTAGTTTCGTCGAACATATACGGTTTCGAGTAGCATCGCCACAGATTTCGCAGAACGGCGTTTCTCCTGGCACAGTATCGAACACTTAGTTTTAAATAGAACAATTAGTTATAACTGAAACTAAGTCTGGCATCTGGAGTTTCCTCTCTCACAAGGTGGACCACTTAGTTTCGTCGAACTCATACGGTTTAGAGTGGCATCGCCACAGATTTCAGAGAACAGGCGCTTCACCTGGCACATTATCGAACACTGAGTATCAGATAGAACAATTAGTTTAAAATGGAACTAAGCTCCGCATCTTGAGTTTCCTCTCTCACCATGTCGACCACTTAGTTTCGTCGAACACATACCGTTTCGATTGTTATCGCCACAGGTTTCACAGAACAGGCGCTTCTCCTGGCACAGTATCGAACACTTAGTTTCAGATAGAGCAATTAGTTTAAAATGGAACTAAGTTTGCATCTGGAGTTTCCTCTCTCACAAGGTCGACCACTCAGTTTCGTCGAACACATACCGTTTCGAGTGGTATTGCCACAGGTTTCACAGAACGGGCGCTTCTCCTGGCACAGTATCGAACACTTAGTTTCGTCGAACTCGTACGGTTTAGAGTGGCATCGCCACAGATTTCAGAGAACAGGCGCTTCACCTGGCACATTATCGAACACTGAGTATCAGATAGAACAATTAGTTTAAAATGGAACTAAGCTCCGCATCTTGAGTTTCCTCTCTCACCATGTCGACCACTTAGTTTCGTCGAACACATACCGTTTCGATTGTTATCGCCACAGGTTTCACAGAACGGGCGCTTCTCCTGGCACAGTATCGAACACTTAGTTTCAGATAGAACAATTAGTTTAAAATGGAACTAAGTTTCGCATCTGGAGTTTCCTCTCTCACAAGGTCGACCACTCAGTTTCGACGAACACAGACGGTTTCGAGTGGCATCGCCACAGATTTCAGAGAACAGGCGCTTCTCCTGGCACAGTATCGAACACTTAGTTTCAGATAGAACAATTAGTTCAAAATGGAACTAAGTTTCGCATCTGGAGTTTCCTCTCTCACAAGGTCGACCACTCAGTTTCGACGAACACATACGGTTTCGAGTAGCATCGCCACCCATTTCAGAGAACAGGCGCTTCTCCTGGCACAGTATCGAACACTTAGTTTCAGATAGAACAATTAGGTTAAAATGGAACTAAGTTTCGCATCTGGAGTTTCCTCTCTCACAAGGTCGACCACTTAGCTTCGTCGAACACATACGGTTTCGAGCGGCATCGCCTCAGATTTCAGAGAACAGGCGCTTCTCCTGGCACAGTATCGTACACTTAGTTTCAGATAGGATTATTAGTTTAAAAGGGAACTAAATTTTTAAATTTAGAGTATCCTCTCTCACAAGGTCGACCACTTAGTTTCGCCGAACTCATACTGTTTCGAGCGGCCTCGCTACAGATTTCAGAGAACGGGCGCTTCTCCTGGCACAGTATCGAACACTTAGTTTCAGATAGAACAATTAGTTTAAAACGGTACTAAGTTTCGCATCTGGAGTTTCCTCTCTCACAAGGTCGACCACTTTGTTTCGTCGAACACATACGGTTTCGAGTAGCATCGCCACAGATTTCAGAGAGCAGGCCTTTCTCCTGGCACAGTATCGAACACTTATTCCAGACAGAACAATTAGTTTAAAATGGAACTATGTTTCGCATCTGGAGTATCCTCTCTCACAAGGTCAACCACTTAGTTTCGTCGAAGACATACGGTTTCGAGTAGCATCGCCACAGATTTCAGAGAACAGGCGCTTCTCCTGGCACAGTATCGAACACTTAGTTTCAGATAGAACAATTTGTTTAAAATGGAACTAAGTTTCGCATCTGGAGTTTCCTCTCGCACAAAGTCGACCACTTAGTTTCCTCGAAAACATACGGTTTCGAGTAGCATCGCCACAGATTTCAGAGAACAGGCGCTTCTCCTGGCTCATTATCGAACACTTAGTTTCAGATAGAACAATTAGTTTAAAATGGAACTATGTTTCGCATCTGGAGTGTCCTCTCCCACAAGGTCGACCACTTAGTTTCCTCGAACACATACGGTTTGGAGTGGCATCGCCACAGATTTCAGAGAATAGGCGCTTCTCCTGGCACACTGTCGAACACTCAGTATCAGATAGAACAATTAGTTTTAAATGGAACTAAGTTTCGCATCCGGAGTTTCTTCTCTCACAAGGTCAACCACTTAGTTTCGTCGAACACATACGGTTTCGAGTAGCATCGTCACAGATTTCAGAGAACAGGCGCCTCTCCTGGCACAGTATCGAACACATAGTTTCAGAGAGAACAATTAGTTTAAAATGGAACTAAGTTTCGCATCTGGAGTTTCCTCTCTCACAAGGTCGACCACTCAGTTTCGACGTACCTATACGGTTTCGAGCGGCATCGCTACAGATTTCAGAGAACGGGCGCTTCTCCTGGCACAGTATCGAACACTTAGTTTCAGATAGAACAATTAGTTTAAAATGGTACTAAGTTTCGCATCTGGAGTTTCCTCTCTCACAAGGTCGGCCACTTAGTTTCGTCGAACACATACGGTTTCGATGGGCATCGCCACAGGTTTCACAGAACAGGCGCTTCTCCTGGCACAGTATCGAACACTTACTTCAGATAGAACAATTAATTTGAAATGGAACTAAGTTTCGCATCTGAAGTTTCCTCTCTCACAAGGTCGGCCACTTAGTTTCGTCGAACACATACGGTTTCGAGTGGCATCGCCACAGATTTCAGAGAACAGGCGCTTCTCCTGGCACAGTATCGAACACATAGTTTCAGAGAGAACAATTAGTTTAAAATGGAACTAAGTTTCGCATCTGGATATTCCTCCCTCAAAAGGTCGACCACTTTGTTTCGTCGAACACATACGGTTTCGAGCGGCATCGCCACAGATTTCAGGGAACAGGCGCTTCTCCTAGCACAGTATCGAACACTCAGTAGCAGATAGAACAATTAGTTTAAAATGGAACAAAGCTTCGCATTTGGAGTTTCCTCTCTCACAAGCTCTACCACTTAGTTTCGTCGAACACATACGGTTTCGAGTAGCATCGCCACAGATTTCAGAGATCAGGCGCTTCTCCTGGCACAGTATCGGATACTCAGTTTCAGATAGAACGATTAGTTTAAAATGGAACAAAGTTTCGAATCTGGAGTCTCCTGTCTCACAAGGTCGACGACTTAGTTTCGTTGAACACATTCGGTTTCGAGTGTTATCGCCACAGGTTTCACAGAACGGGCGCTTCTCCTGGCACAGTATCGAACACTTTGTTTCAGATAGAACAATTAGTTTAAAATGGAACTAAGTTTCGCATCTGGAGTTTCCTCTCCCACAAGGTCGACCACTCAGTTTCGACGAACACATACGGTTTCCAGCGGCATCGCCACAGATTTCAGAGAACAGGCGCTTCTCCTAGCACAGTATCGAATACTCAGTAGCAGATAGAACAATTAGTTTAAAATGGAACAAAGCTTCGCATTTGGAGTTTCCTCTCTCACAAGCTCTACCACTTAGTTTCGTCGAACACATACGGTTTCGAGTAGCAACGCCACAGATTTCAGGGAGCAGGCGCTTCTCCTGGCACAGTATCGAACACTTATTTCACACAGAACAATTAGTTTAAAATGGAACTATGTTTCGCATGTGGAGTATCCTACCTCACAACTTCAACCACTTAGTTTCGTCGAACACATACGGTTTCGAGGGGCATCGCCACACAGTTCAGAGTACAGGCGCTTCTCCTGGCACAGTATCGAACACTTAGTTTCAGATAGAACAATTAGTTTAAAATGGAATTAAATTTCGCATCTGGAGTTTCCTCTCTCACAAGGTCGACCACTTAGTTTCGTCGAACACATACGGTTTCGAGTAGCATCGCCACAGATTTCAGAGAACAGGCGCTTCTCCTGGCACATTATCGAACACTTAGTTTCAGATAGAACAATTGGTTTAAAATGGACCTATGTTTCACATTTAGAGTTTCCTCTCTCACAAGCTCGACCACTTAGTTTCGTCGAACACATACGGTTTCGAGTGGCCTCGCCACAGATTTCACAAAACGGACGCTTCTCCTAGCACAGTATCGAACACTTAGTTTCAGATGGAACATTTAGTTTAAAATTGAACTATGTTTCGCATTTAGAGTTTCCTCTCCCACAAGCTCGACCACTTAGTTTCGTCGAACACATACGGTTTCGAGTGGACTCGCCACAGATTTCACAAAACGGACGCTTCTCCTGGCACAGTATCGACACTTAGTTTCAGCTGGAACATTTAGTTTAAAATTGGACTAGGTTTCGCATCTGGAGTTTCCTCTCTCAGAAGGTCGACGACTTAATTTCGTCGAACATGTAAGGATTCGAGTGGCATCGCCACAGATTTCAGGGAACAGGCCTTCTCCTGGCAAAGTATCGAGCACGTAGTTTCAGATAGAACAATTTGTTTAAAATGGAACTAAGTTTCGCATCTGGAGATTTGTCTCCCACACGGTCGACCAATTAGATTCGTGGATCACATACGGTTTCGAGTAGCATCGCCACACATTTCAGAGAACAGGCTCTTCTCCTGGCACAGTATCGAACACTTAGTTTCAGATAGAACAATTAGTTTAAAATGAAACTAAATTTCGCAACTGGAGTTTCCTCTCTCACAAGGTCGACGACATAATTTCGTCGAACATGTAAGGATTCGAGTGGCATCGCCACAGATTTCAGAGAACAGGCTCTTCTCCTGGCACAGTATCGAACACTTAGGTTCAGATAGAACAATTAGTTTAAAATGGAACTAGGTTTCGCATCTGGAGTTTCCTCTCTCAGAAGGTCGACGACTTAATTTCGTCGAACATGTAAGGATTCGAGTGGCATCGCCACAGATTTCAGGGAACAGGCCCTTCTCCTGGCACAGTATCGAGCTCGTAGTTTCAGATAGAACAATTAGTTTAAAATGAAACTAAATTTCGCAACTGGAGTTTCCTCTCTCACAAGGTCGGCCACTTAGTTTCGTCGAACACATACGTTTTCGAGTGGCATCGCCACAGATTTCAGAGAGCAGCCGCTTCTCCTGGCACAGTATCGAACACTTAGTTTCAGATAGTACAATTAAATTGGAATGGAACTAAGTTTCGCATCTGAAGTTTCCTCTCTCACAAGGTCGGCCACTTAGTTTCGTCGAACACATACGTTTTCGAGTGGCATCGCCACAGATTTCAGAGAGCAGCCGCTTCTCCTGGCACAGTATCGAACACTTAGTTTCAGATGGAACATTTAGTTTAAAATTGAACTATGTTTCCCATCTGGAATTTCCTCTCCCACAAGGTCGACCACTTAGTTTCGTCGAACACCTTTCGGTTTCGAGTGGCTTCGCCACAGATTTCAGAAAACAGGCGCTACTCCTGGCAGAGTATCGAACACTTAGTTTCAGATAGAACAATTAGTTTAAAATGGAACTAAGTTTCGCATCTGGAGTTTCCTCTCTCACAAGGTCGACCACTCACTTTCGTCGAACATATACGCTTTCGAGTAGCATCGCCACAGAGTTCAGAGAACAGGCGCTTCTCCTGGCACAGTGTCGCACACTTAGTTTCAGATAGAACATTCAATTTAAAATGGAACTGAGTTTCGCATCTGGAATTTCCTCACCCATGTTACGAGCCCAGGGCGAGTTATGTCTTACTACGTTAGACTGGGCTGTAATTTCTTCTTGGTCACTCCGAGAGGCTGGAGTGAACGGTTCGATGGTAATACTCTATACTGAATGATGGAGCAGGGAAGGTGAAATATCGTACTCTCGTTATTTCGTTAACTAAGGATTATGATACTGTATTCTTTGTTCATACTTGTACAATGAGTTGGCGAGAATGTTCCTTACAATACTGTTTGGTGTTGTTGAGTCCTGAGCGTGCTTACCTATCCCGAGCGAATGTTTCGGTTGCAATCTGAGCACGGCGGATATTTTCGGTAGGTTCTTGGTGATTTGATGTCGTGTGGTCCTGCGTTCGGTGATCGTCCAGGAACTTGGGCACACTTGACTATAACCTTCAAACCGCACTGCACCAAAGGGTGTTTCAAGACTGCCAGTCACGGTGGAAAATTGCTCTTTTAAAGGAAACTTTGTGGCTAGAGCCGAAGGAAAAAGGGTGGGTGAAATGTGCTGAGTTCTTGGAAAATGAAAAAGAAAAGGGGAAGGTCATAAATCCACCCCAAGGTGCATCGCTTATCTGGTATGGGCCTCAAGTTTCCCGGAGGGTCCCGTCCCCCGAACATCACAGCCGCGTCTATTCCATAAATAAAACCCTTGGCCATGGGACCCATTTCCGTTGGTCGTAACTTAGATAACCCCCACGGCCAAGGGCTGCATACGCAACATCTCCCCCTTTACATGAAACATCGCTGGACCGCGATGCTTTCCGTCACATTCGCCCGGAACAGGTAACCCCAGGTGAGGTGTGATGAGAGTCCTTATCTTTAGTGTGTGAGCGTCAGTGTGCTTATTTTACTAAAATTTACAATTTATATATGTGGGAGTCCTGGCATTTGATGGTCCTGGTTGACTATTATATTAAAATTTTTGAATAGAACACATTTTCAGGATAGAATTATACGATCTCTATTCCCGATGAGGTGAGGCCTATTGGTTGCAAGAATGGCGTGAATTGATCCTTTGGAGGATATGACTCGGATTTTGCCCGGAACATCACCAGAGGTTGAGTTGCTGGTTGTTTCTTGCTACTCTTTTCCAAGTGCGTCCAGTAATTAAGCCCAATTAGCAACAATATCAAAAGGATAGCCTCGATCCCCGTTCCCGTGTAGACCGCTGGTCGGATGCGCTGGAATGTGCGGTGATGCAATTCCAATGCCTTTGCCTGTTGTTGTATTTCGGCCAAAGATTGTGTTGCAGAAGCTTCCGTCCACTGGTTACCCTGATATAGGATAATGTCCGGGCTTGCGTTAAGTAATTTGTGTAAATGTACGTTGTTGGTAGGTATCATGGTGGAGATGTTTAGCGAAACAGCCGCCAAGTATTCGCTTTCTTCGGTGGCCCTAATGGTTTCCAAAGAAGTCAACTTGATTGACTCCATTACCGCCGCACATTGTGGCCGTATCCGTATGGTTCCGGCTCCGGTTAAGATCGCTGAACCGGTGGCAAACCCTTTACAGGTGGTCTGTATTCTTTTCTCCGTCGATACATAGTACAACCAGGTCTGCTGTGACCGCAACCGTTGTATTAAAAGGTCCTTGGGTTTAAAAATCCTTACGTCGCACTGGTCCCAGTTCGTGGCTGCTTGGTTGAGCAACAATGCCGCCTCACAGGTCAATTTTCCCTGCGAGCTATAAATGGGTTGAATTGCTGGTCCCAGATACTGACCCTTATGTTGTGAGCAGATACTCAGATATTCCTCATCGACGGTGAAATAGGTTTGCTCGTCGGTGGAAACGGCTATGTACGTCGTGGCCGGTTTTATGAACGCGGCGACGCTGGGGTTTCCATAAATTTGGGTGGAAGGCAATGGGTACGCCTTGTGGAGTGTATAGCTATCTTGATCCAGAAGTGGTACTGAAATTTCCAGAATTATCCTATTTTTTCCGAAGTAAGTCCTTATCTTTGCTACCTCCCCAATTTGTTCGGTTTCTAGCTCCTTTGTGGTGAGAGGGAATTTGTATTTAGTGTTCTCCTTTATTTCTTGTGCTGCCCGGAGTAACTGTGCGGGTGCTAAGATAGCTGGGTGTAGCATTCCTTTCTTGGTAAAAAGGACGGCGTCTAGTAATATTATTAAATTTGACTTGTAGTTGTCGACCTCCCTCTTCACCTGCGATGACCAATACCACATCTGGTTGATTATGTCCATCCGGTCGAGTTCCTCGGCCATTTCTTCGGTGCTATCGGATATCTTTCTCACCTGGACCGCCAGTTGTTCTACTCCTTTTGAAAAGTTTAAGAATTGCTGATGGATTCGGTTGAATTCCGACTGCATGATTTGAGTCTGGTTAGCTACTAGGGAGGAGAATTGATTATTCCGGTCGTAGAGCTTATCCAGTTCCTGGTTATATTGATGCAAGTCCTCCTCTGTCAGTGTTCCGAAAAGCGCTCTGCTGATGTCTCCAACAAATCCCAGGGGTACGGAACGTTTTACAGGTACTCTGTCTCCTTTTACTAGTGAGCTAAGGAGAGTACGGTACTGTTCAAGGTTCTTTAGTTCTGCCTGGAGTTGTGGCCTTGTTTCTTCACTAATGCAGGGTGAGACTTTATGTTTAATGCAGACTTCCTTGGTCAGATTGAGGTATTGGGTTAGGTTTGGTACTGTTTCCAGAAAACTTTCGATCTCCAAAGCAGTTACGAGTTTCCATTGTGTATGATATAAATGCAGTGATGCTAATTTTTCAAAGTAAATCCCTGGGTTATTTGAGAATTTGTTGATGACTGACTGGGTGGGTTGTGAGTCATTAATTCTCCCGTGCGTCATCCAAGTTATGGTGGCGAGGATTACCAGGCCAATGGTTAAAATGGAGTTTTTCTCCATATTCAGATCTCTGCAACTGTTTTGCACTCGTCAGGAAGGTAAGCGGGTTTTAGCTTGTCTTGGTGCTTTACTATAGCCTTGTGACTGGGAGTTTGCAACACCACATTATGCAAATCCGTAACATCCAGTATTCGGTATGGTCCTACGTAGTGGGGATCGAATTTACTAATGCGAGGTTCTAACTGAACATATACGAAATCTCCTACGTTAAATTTCACAGGGTTTGATTTCGCGTCATAATATTTCTTTGAACGGACTTTAGCTTTGTTTAAGTTATCGGTGGCTAGATTCCTAATCTTTCCTAATTTAAATATTAGCTCTTCCAAATAATTTCCGTATGTCTTAAGATTTTCACCATCCGGAAATGAACTTGGCGTCCTGGCTAATTTACCGAAAACCAATTCGTGAGGAGTAAAATTAGTAGCCTCATGAACAGAAGTATTATAGGAAAACATTGCAAATGGGATTAGTAGGTCCCAGTCCTCGTATTTGTGCATAAAATGTTTCAAATACTCTGTTAGGACTATGTGACTCCTTTCAAGCGATCCATTCGTCTGTGGACGGTACCCAGACGTGGTTACCTGCTTTATTTTAAAAATCTCTGCTAAGTTGGCCATTAATTTTCCTATAAAACTTGTTCCTCGGTCAGTTAAAATGGCTTTAGGTGTGCCGAACACGGATATAAAATGCCTGGCAAACGCGTCAGCAATGGTAGTAGCTCGAATATTAGGGATGGCTACACCAAGACAATATTTGGTTAAATTATCCTGCATGGTCAGAATGTATCTGTTTCCACTAGGAGTTTCCGGAAGAGGTCCCACTGTATCTAGCGCGATTTTATCAAACGGTTCCGAAGGAGTGTCTGTAATAATCATAGGTTGCCGCGTTTTTGCTCGTAATAACTTTTGCTCTTGGCAACTAGCGCATTCTCTAATGAAATTTTGAATTTCTGCACGCATACCGGACCAATTGAATCGTGACCTTAAGCGGTTTTGAGTTTTATTGACACCCTTGTGTCCACCGATTAAACTACTGTGTGCTTCCCTTATTAATTCCACTCGGTCTGCCTCTAATGGTGTTTTGATTTTTGCATCGCACAGGGTTATCCTTATATTGGTATTTTTAAACGTATTTTTTAATAGACTGTAGAAGGTGGATGGTTGAATATTATCATGTCCGTCGCCTAGGAGGGACATGCGAAGATAACGTACCTTGTATCGTACTAGAGCCTTCTTAAGGTTATTTAAACCAATCGTGATTTCAGATATGGTTGGAGTTTCAAAATGGTGTTTCGATGCTACAATACTAAATATTTTATATCTGTCGTTACCGGATACCAGTATAGTTTCTTTCCGGGGTTTTCCTTCCAGAAGTTTTTCCCCGTTTAATTTTTGGGTTTCAAATAGCAATTTACCGATTGGGTGTTTTAAGCTACAGTCTGCTGACAGGAAATGAGCCAAGTGGCCTTTTTCGGAGATAAGTCCATTTGAAGATAGAACGACATTCTTGCTATGATAATTTGATGGATCTGCAGTTGGTTCCTCTTCTGAATCACTATGTTGGACGTTTCGCTATTTTCGTACTCAGACATATCCGAAGTCAATACCCCGAGCAAACTATTTATGTTAGCAATATGACTCGAGGGTGTCAAATTACCTGGTTGTATACTTGATTCTTCATTTACGGTGAGCATTGGTTCGAGACAAGGTACATTGGTTTCCGGAATCGGGGAGCACAATAAATTTCCTTGATCATTCATCGGTTCCTCTTCGTCCGAAGAGGAGGGTAAATTTGTCGGGAATAATTCGATAATTCCGTCTCTTGGTTCATCGAGTCTTCTTGGTTCGACCACAGTATTATTTACTTCCTGATCAAAATTAATTAGTGCTGGCGATTCATGAAGTCGGGAAGCATCTAGGTAATTAGTTGTTTCCAATTCGGTAGAGAATCCCTTGGGTGGTGTATCTATGACACGAAAGGTTTCGTCCTCCAGGGTTTTTTCCATTTCCAGGCTCGGTAGTGCCCTTCGGTTTGATCCAGTAATGATTTGTGAATTTCTTACGTTGACAAATGATCGCTTTGGTGAGGGAGCGCTAATCTGGTCATCGGAAGAATTCGAATCAACTTCTTTATAGAAGGGTGTGGACCGCGTTTTCCTCTTACTCGCGCATACCCTTTTTCCTATTGTACTAGTATTATTGGTAGGCTTGTAATTGCAGTCCTTGTAAATTGGATCCTTATTCCGTTCTCGAGGTATGAGCGGCAAACATATCACTGGGTTCCTGGAGAGTGCATCCGCATTTTTGTTTACCTTACCGGCCTTGTGAACCACATGATAATCGTACTCTAGGAGTTTTAATTTCCACTTTACGAGTCTTGAAGTGGGATCTTTGACTGAGTGCAACCATACTAATGGCCTAAGGTCCGTCACCAGGGTAAACCTTTGGCCATAAAGGTACGGTCGGAAATGGTTAATTGCATAGACCATAGCTAGGCACTCTTTTTCGGTGGCTGAATAATTCCTCTCGGCAGGGTTCAATACGCGCGACGCGTAGGCTATGGGTAAATCTTGACCTATGTCTCCTTGACATTAAAACTGCTCCGACTGCGGTTTCCGAAGCATCTGTCGTCACTATGAAAGGTTGGCCAAAATCCGGAAATTGCAGAATAGGTTGATTACACAATTCATTACGTAGCGTCTCAAAGCTATGCTGCTGTTCCTCTTCCCATTTGAACCGTTTTCCTTTCCCTAACAAGCTTGTTAGAGGTTTGGTTTTGAATGAGAACTGTTGTATGAAACGGCGGTAGTAACCTGCGAGTCCCAAAAATTGCTGGATATTTCTCTGAGATTTCGGAACAGGAAAATTTCTAACCGCTTGAATTTTCTTAGGGTCGGGTCTCACACCCTCAGAAGAGATTATGTGACCCAAGTAAGCCACTTCTTTCCGCAGGAATTCGCATTTACTAGTCTGTAGGGTTAGACCATGCTCTCTCAAACGCTTGAGTAACTTCTTTACTTTGATTTTATGTTCCTCCAATGATGATGAGTAAACAACAATGTCATCTATATAGACGAATAATTCCTCACCCTGGAGTCCAGTTAATACCTGATCCATTATTCGTAGTGTCCTAAAGGTGTTGTAAAAGCAGTCTTACTCCTGTCTTTTGGATCCAACTGGATTTGGTGAAATCCGTTGGCCCGGTCAAAAATGGAGCAATATTTCGCGCCGCCCAGTCGGTCCAATATTTCAGTAATTTGTGGTAAGGGATACCTATCGCCTACCTTCTTTTTATTTAAATCCCGAAAATCGATAACCATTCGCCAACGTCTGTTTCCGTCTGCGTCCGGTTTCTTCGGTACTATCCATAGAGGAGAGTTATACGGTGATATGGACTTCGTAATAATACCTTCCTTCAGCATTGCGCTTACTTGCCGTTCGATGCCCTTGCGATGGACCGGTGGATACCGATAATGTCTAGTATTAATCGGAATGTCGTCGGTCGTGTGTAGTGCGTGCTGAAAATTTTTAGCTTTTCCTAATTTATTGCCAGGTAGGAAGAATCGGTCGGCAAATTCCTCTACCAATCCCAATACATGTTCCTTTTCCTCGGCATTTAGGTGATTCAGATGCAGGTTGCGCTTAATTTGATCAGTGCGGTTACGCGTATCACTGATTTGCTCCTGTTGAGTTAAATAGTACTCCTCGTCTGAGGATGAACAAATATTATACGGAGTGATATCTTGCGGTTCAATTTCAAATTCGATGTCCTGCGTGTCAGTGTTGCAGGCAAGAACTTGACATTCGCCATTGTTATTTTTTACCGCGGCGTCTCCTATGAATAATTTGTTGGGCGTCCTTAGCCTAGGCAGGTACCCTTCCTTAATTGTTGTATTTGTGATTTTTATTGGAATTTGTTGAATGGTTCGACCCGGTATAACGTGTTTTGTCTTCGTTGCAGAGGGTTGCCTTTTATCGTAATCGTAGAAGTTACAGAATTTCGATGGCCTGGTGGGGGTGTCCCGTAAAACTATTGTGCTATGAAAATACGATATCTCTGCTTCTTCTTGTAGTAAGAACGAGCTACCCAAAAGTCCATCCGCGAGTATCGGTAGGTCCTCCACAACGTAAAAAATGGCCGATGTACCATTAAGGCTTAGAATGGTGGTTCCAAGCGTGAGGACAGGTATTAATAACAGACCGGTTATCTCTATTTCCTCCCTCGATGTGATATCGGCATTTGTTCCCAACGCATTTCGTGAAATTAAATTCACTGAGGCTCCTCCATCTATGATGAATTCTCCCATCCCCGTTTCCAATTCGGGAACCTTGACTCTGATTTTTGGGCTAGGGGATTCCTTGATGAGGATCCTTAGTTTTTCTTCTGGGCGAATCTTACAAATTTTTGACGAGATTGATTTCGCTCGCTCATTGCCTCGTTGGTTCGATGAGCGCGATTGGAGTTTAAATGACCGGTTTTTCCGGCGTATCTTGGCGATTTGGATCTTTCCCTACAGGTCCTTCCATCATGACCCTTAGCTCCGCATTTCCAACAAAATTGTTTCGCAAAATTCTTTGGCTTCCCCACGTGTTCCTTTTCATGTTTATAATCCGAAAATGGGGCGGGCGAAACATCCCGCGAGGACGGTCTCCGAAGGAGCGTCATTGCCGATGCTCGGTGTCTTCGAATCGGAGATTCTTCGTCAGACTCCGATTCTTGACGACTACGATAACGATGAAAACTTACGGGGCTTGGCGAAGAGGGGTAAGACACGTACCTCTCTTTTTCTCTACTTCTAGACCTACTAGGATTTCTGTATTCAAATCTCGAACGTCTATCAGGGGTTCGTTCCCTGCAAGTTTCTCCTCTATTTCGTAGCCGTCGGTCAACTCTTAAAGCTGCCTCAAAAGCATCCTCGAGGTTTCGCAATTCCTTATTTGTCGAATGCACTCGCCAACCGATTTCATTAGGAAGTCCATCCAGAAAATTCTCGATCACGTCGTCGTTTATTTGTTTAACAATTTCCTCGCTATGCGTGGGGTAACGATCCTTAGCCGCGGTACGTGCAGAGTGCCATAAATAAGCAGTCCTATCGATATATCGGGAGAGGTTTTTACCTTCGCGAATTTTCAACCTAGCGATGTCGGTTTGGAAATAAGCTAGATCCCTACCCGGCGCGAATCGTTTTTTTAAATAATTTAATAAAGCTTCCACGTTTTCAAAGCGAAGCTCCAGAACGCAACGTCTCGCGGCACCCGTGAGTTTGGATAATATCACGGCTAGTTACTGTGTTTCACTATCTTTAGGAATGAGCGCTAAGCCATTCTGTACCGCTTGGGCAAATACCGATAATGGGGGATTTTCTCCATCAAATACCGGAATACTGAATGCTACATTCTGGATACAGTTTTGTCTGGTCATCATCGCCAACGATGCGGACAAATCATTCATTATAAAAGAAGATGAGCCGTTCTCAAACATTTTGAATAAAAGAAAATGCCTTCCCTGCAATTAGAATTCAACTAAACAGTATCCCACCGCTGTCACCAGTTTGTTACGAGCCCAGGGCGAGTTATGTCTTACTACGTTAGACTGGGCTGTAATTTCTTCTTGGTCAATCCTAGCGGCTGGAGTGAACGGTTCGATGGTAATACTCTATACTGAATGATGGAGCAGGGAAGGTGAAATATCGTACTCTCGTTATTTCGTTAACTAAGGATTATGATACTGTATTCTTTGTTCATACTTTTACAATGAGTTGGCGAGAATGTCCCTTACAATACTGTTTGGTGTTGTTGAGTCCTGAGCGTGCTTACCTATCCCGAGCGAATGTTTCAGTTGCAATCTGAGCACGGCGGATATTTTCGATAGGTTCTTGGTGATTTGATGTCGTGTGGTCCTGCGTTCGCTGGTCGTCCAGGAACTTGGGCACACTTGACAATAACCTTCAAACCGCACTGCACCAAAGGGTGTTTCAAGACTGCCAGTCACGGTGGAAAGTTGCTCTTTTAATGGAAACTTTGTGGCTAGGGCCGAAGGAAACAGGGTGGGTGAAATGTGCTGAGTTCTTGGAAAATGAAAAGGAAAAGGGGAAGGTCATAAATCCACCCCAAGATGCATCGCTTATCTGGTATGGGCCTCAAGTTTCCCGGAGGGTCCCGTCACCCGAACATCACAGCCGCGTCTATTCCATAAATAAAACCCTTGGCCATGGGACCCATTTCCGTTGGTCGTAACTTAGATAACCCCCACGGCCAAGGGCTGCATACGCAACACCCACAAGGTCGACCACTTAGTTTCTTCGAACACATACGGTTTCGAGTAGCATCACTACAGATTTCAGAGAACAGGCGCTTCTCCTGGCACAGTAACGAACACTTAGTTTCAGATAGAACAATTAGTTTAAAATGGAGCTAAGTTTCGCATCTGGAATTTCCTCTCTCACAAGGTCGACCACTTAATTTCGTCGAACACATACGGTTTCGAGTGGCATCGCCACAGATTACAGAGAACAGGCGTTTCTCCTGACACAGTATCGAACACTTAGTTTCAGCTAGAACGATTAGTTTAAAATGGAACTAAGTTTCGCATCTGGAGTTTCCTCTCTCACAAGGTCGACCACTTAGTTTCGTCGAACACATACGGTTTCGAGTGGCATCGCCACAGATTACAGAAAACAGGCGCTTCTCCTGGCACAGTATCGAACACTTAGTATCAGATAGAACAATTAATTTAAAATGGAACTAAGCTTCGCATCTGGAGTTTCCTCTCTCACAGGGTCGACCACTTAGTTTCCTCGAACACATACGGTTTCGAGTGGCATCGCCACAGATTTCAGAGAACAGGCGCTTCTCCTGGCACAGTATCGAACACTTAGTTTCAGATGGAACATTTAGTTTAAAATTGAACTATGTTTCGCATCTGGTGAATCCTCCCTCACAAGGTCGACCACTTAGTTTCGCCGAAAACATAAGATTTCGAGTAGCATCGCCACAGATTTCAGAGATCAGGCGCTTCTCTTGGCACAGTATCGAACACTTTCGGATAGAACAATCCGTTTAAAATGGAACTATGTTTGGCATCTGGAGTATCCTCTCTCACAAGGTCGACCATTTAGTTTCGTCGAACACATACGGTTTCGAGTAGCATCGCCACAGATTTCAGAGAACAGGCGCTTCTCCTGGCACAGTATCGAACACTTAGTATCAGATAGAACAATTACTTTAAAATGGAACTATGCTTCGCATCTGGAGTTTCCTCTCTCACAAGGTCGACCACTTAGTTTCGTCGAACACATACGGTTTCGAGTAGCATCGCCACCGATTTCAGAGAACAGGCCCTTCTCCTGGCACAGTATCGAACACTTAGTATCAGATAGAACAATTACTTTAAAATGGAACTAAGCTTCGTATCTGGAGTTTCCTCTCGCACAAGGTGGACCACTTAGTTTAGTCGACCACATACGGTTTCGAGTAGCATCGCCACAGATTTCAGAGAACAGGCGCTTCTCCTGGCGCAGTATCTAACACTTAGTTACAGGTGGAACACTTAGTTTAAAATGAAAATAAGTTTCGCATTTGGTGTTTCCTCTCTCACAAGGTCGACCACTTAGTTTCGTCGAACACATACAGTTTCGAGTAGCATCGCCACAGATTTCAGAGAACAGGCGCTTCTCCTGGCACAGTATCGAACACTTAGTTTCACAGAGAACAATTAGTTTAAAATGGAAATATGTTTCGCATTTGGAGTTTCCTCTCTCACAAGGTCGGCCACTTAATTTCGTCGACCACATACGGTTTCGAGTAGCATCGCCACAAATTTCAGAGAACAGGCGCTTTTCCTGGCACAGTATCGAACACTTAGTATCAGATAGAACAATTACTTTAAAATGGAACTATGCTTCGCATCTGGAATTTCCTGTCTCACAAGGTCGACCACTTAGTTTCGTCGAACACATACGGTTTCGAGTAGCATCGCCACCGATTTCAGAGAACAGGCCCTTCTCCTGGCACAGTATCGAACACTTAGTATCAGATAGAACAATTACTTTAAAATGGAACTAAGCTTCGTATCTGGAGTTTCCTCTCGCACAAGGTGGACAACTTAGTTTAGTCGACCACATACGGTTTCGAGTAGCATCGCCACAGATTTCAGAGAACAGGCGCTTCTCCTGGCGCAGTATCTAACACTTAGTTACAGGTAGAACACTTAGTTTAAAATGAAAATAAGTTTCGCATTTGGTGTTTCCTCTCTCACAAGGTCGACCACTCAGTTTCGTCGAACACATACGGTTTCGAGTGGCATCGCCACAGATTTCAGAGAACAGGCGCTTCTCCTGGCACAGTATCGAACACTTAGTTTCAGACGGAACATTTAGTTTAAAATTGAACTATGTTTCGCATCTGGTGAATCCTCTCTCACAAGGTCGACCACTTAGTTTCGCCGAACACATACGGTTTCGAGTAGCATCGCCACAGATTTCAGAGATCAGGCGCTTCTCTTGGCACAGTATCGAACACTTTCGGATAGAACAATCCGTTTAAAATGGAACTCTGTTTGGCATCTGGAGTATCCTCTCTCACAAGGTCGACCATTTAGTTTCGTCGAACACATACGGTTTCGAGTAGCATCGCCACAGATTTCAGAGAACAGGCGCTTCTCCTGGCACAGTATCGAACACTTAGTTTCAGATAGAACAATTAATTTATGATGCAACTAAATTTCGCATATGGAGTTTCCTCTCTCACAAGGTCGGCCACTTAGTTTCGTCGAACACATACGGTTTAGAGTAGCATCGCCACAGATTTCAGAGAACAGGCGGGTCTCCTGGCACAGTATCGAACACTTATAGACAGAACAATTAGTTTAAAATGGAACTAAGTTTCGCATCTTCAGTTTCCTCTCTCACAACGTCGGCCACTTAGTTTCGTCGAACACATACGTTTTCGAGTGGCATCGCCTCAGATTTCAGAGAACAGCCGCTTCTCCAGGCACAGTATCGAACACTTAATTTCAGATGGAACAATTAGTTTAAAATGGAACTAAGTTTCGCATCTTCAGTTTCCTCTCTCACAACGTCGGCCACTTAGTTTCGTCAAACACATACGTTTTCGAGTGGCATCGCCTCAGATTTCAGAGAACAGCCGCTTCTCCTGGCACAGTATCGAACACTTAATTTCAGATGGAACAATTAGTTTAAAATGGAACAAAGTTTCGCATCTGAAGTTTCCTCTCTCACAAGGTCGGCCACTTAGTTACGTCGAACACATACGTTTTCGAGTGGCATCGCCTCAGATTTCAGAGAACAGCCGCTTCTCCTGGCACAGTATCGAACACTTAATTTCAGATGGAACAATTAGTTTAAAATGGAACAAAGTTTCGCATCTGAAGTTTCCTCTCTCACAAGGTCGGCCACTTAGTTTCGTCGAACACATACGGTTTAAAGTAGCATCGCCACAGATTTCAGAGAACAGGCGCTTCTCCTGGCATAGTATCGCACACTTAGTATCAGATAGAACCATTAGTTTAAAATGGAACTAAGTTTCGCATCTGGAGTTTCCTCACTCAGAAGGTCGACCACTTATTTTCGTCGAACACATACGGTTTGGAGTAGCATCGTCACAGTTTTCAGAGAACAGGCACTTCTCCTGGCACAGCATCGAACACTTAGTCTCAGATAGAACAATTAGTTTAAAATAGAACTATGGTTCGAATCTGGAGTATCCTCTCTCACAAGGGCGACCACTTAGGTTCGTCGAACACATACGGTTTCGAGTGCGCATCGCCACAGATTTCAGAGAACAGGCGCTTCTCCTGGCACAGTATCGAACACTTAGTTTCACAGAGAACAATTAGTTTAAAATGGAAATATGTTTCGCATCTGGGGTTTCCTCTCTCACAAGTTCGACCACTTAGTTTCGTCGAACACATACGGTTTCGACTGGCATCGCCATATATTTCAAAGAACAGGCGCTTCTCCTGGCACAGTATCGAACACTTAGTTTCAGATAGAACAATTAATTTATGATGCAACTAAATTTCGCATATGGAGTTTCCTCTCTCACAAGGTCGGCCACTTAGTTTCGTCGAACACAGACGGTTTAGAGTAGCATCGCCACAGATTTCAGAGAACAGGCGGGTCTCCTGGCACAGTATCGAACACTTATAGACAGAACAATTAGTTTAAAATGGAACTAAGTTTCGCATCTTCAGTTTCCTCTCTCACAACGTCGGCCACTTAGTTTCGTCGAACACATACGTTTTCGAGTGGCGTCGCCTCAGATTTCAGAGAACAGCCGCTTCTCCTGGCACAGTATCGAACACTTAATTTCAGATGGAACAATTAGTTTAAAATGGAACAAAGTTTCGCATCTGAAGTTTCCTCTCTCACAAGGTCGGCCACTTAGTTTCGTCGAACACATACGTTTTCGAGTGGCATCGCCTCAGATTTCAGAGAACAGCCGCTTCTCCTGGCACAGTATCGAACACTTAATTTCAGATGGAACAATTAGTTTAAAATGGAACAAAGTTTCGCATCTGAAGTTTCCTCTCTCACAAGGTCGGCCACTTAGTTTCGTCGAACACATACGGTTTAAAGTAGCATCGCCACAGATTTCAGAGAACAGGCGCTTCTCCTGGAATAGTATCGCACACTTAGTACCAGATAGAACCATTAGTTTAAAATGGAACTAAGTTTCGCATCTGGAGTTTCCTCACTCAGAAGGTCGACCACTTATTTTCGTCGAACGCATACGGTTTGGAGTAGCATCGTCACAGTTTTCAGAGAACAGGCACTTCTCCTGGCACAGCATCGAACACTTAGTCTCAGATAGAACAATTAGTTTAAAATAGAACTATGGTTCGAATCTGGAGTATCCTCTCTCACAAGGGCGACCACTTAGGTTCGTCGAACACATACGGTTTCGAGTGCGCATCGCCACAGATTTCAGAGAACAGGCGCTTCTCCTGGCACAGTATCGAACACTTAGTTTCACAGAGAACAATTAGTTTAAAATGGAAATATGTTTCGCATTTGGAGTTTCCTCTCTCACAAGGTCGGCCACTTAATTTCGTCGACCACATACGGTTTCGAGTAGCATCGTCACAGTTTTCAGAGAACAGGCACTTCTCCTGGCACAGCATCGAACACTTAGTCTCAGATAGAACAATTAGTTTAAAATAGAACTATGGTTCGAATCTGGAGTATCCTCTCTCACAAGGGCGACCACTTAGGTTCGTCGAACACATACGGTTTCGAGTGCGCATCGCCACAGATTTCAGAGAACAGGCGCTTCTCCTGGCACAGTATCGAACACTTAGTTTCACAGAGAACAATTAGTTTAAAATGGAAATATGTTTCGCATTTGGAGTTTCCTCTCTCACAAGGTCGGCCACTTAATTTCGTCGACCACATACGGTTTCGAGTAGCATCGACACAGATTTCAGAGAACAGGCGCCTCTCCTGGCACAGTATCGAACACTTAGATTCAGGTAGAATAATTAGTTTAAAATGGAAGTAAGTTTCGCATGTGGAGTTTCCTGTCCCACAAGGTCGACCACTTAGTTTCGACGAACACATACGGTTTCGAGTAGCATCGCCACTGATTTCAGAGAACGGGCGCTTCTCCTGGCACAGTATCGAACACTTAATATCATATAGAACAATTATTTTAAAATGGAATTAAGTTTCGCATTTGGAGTTTCCTCTCTCACAAGGTCGACAACTTAGTTTCGTCGAACAAATACGGTTTCGAGTGGCATCGCCACAGATTTCGGAGAACAGACGCTTCTACTGGCACAGTATCGAACACATAGTTTCAGATAGAATAATTAGTTTAAAATGGAAGTAAGTTTCGCATGTGGAGTTTCCTCTCCCACAAGGTCGACCACTTAGTTTCGTCGAACAAATGCGGTTTCGAATGGCATCGCCACAGATTTCGGAGAACAGACGCTTCTACTGGCACAGTATCGAACACATAGTTTCAGATAGAACAATTAGTTTAAAAAGGAACTAAGTTTGGCTGCTGGAGTTTCCTCTCCCACAAGATCAACCACTTAGTTTCCTCGAACACATACGGTTTCGAGTGGCATCGCCACACATTTCAGAGAACAGGCGCTTCTCCTGGCACAGTATCGAACACTTAGTATCAGATAGAACAATTAGTTTAAAATGGAACTAAGTTTCGCATCTGGAGTTTCCTCTCTAACAAGGTCGACCACTTAGTTTCGTTGAACACATACGGTTTCGAGTTGCAACGCCACAGATTTCAGAGAACAGGCGCTTCTCCTGGCACAGTATCAGACACATAGTTGCAGATAGAACCATTAGTCTAAAATTGTACTAAATTTCGCATATGGAGTTTCTTCCCTCACAACGCGACCACTTAATTTCGACGAACACATACGGTTTCGAGTGGCAACGCCACAGATTTCAGAGAACAGGCGCTTCTCCTGGCACAGTATCAGACACATAGTTTCAGATAGAACAATTAGTCTCAAATTGTACTAAATTTCGAATCTGGAGTTTCTACCCTCACAACGCGATCACTTAATTTCGACGAACACATACGGTTTCGAGTAGCATCGCAAACAGATTTCAGAGGACAGGCGCCTCTCCTGGCACAGTATCGAACACTTAGTTTCAGATAGAATAATTAGTTTAAAATGGAAGTAAGTTTCGCATGTGGAGTTTCCTCTCCCACAAGGTCGACCACTTAGTTTCGTCGAACACATACGGTTTCGAGTGGCATGGCCACAGATTTCAGAGAACAGGCGCTTCTCCTGGCACAGTGTCGAATACATAGTTTCAGATAGAACAATTAGTTTAAAATGGAACTAAGTTTCGCATCTGGAGTTTCCTGTCCCACAAGGTCGACCACTTTGTTTCCTCGAACACATACGGTTTCGAGTGGCATCGCCACAGATTTCAGAGAACAGGCGCTTCTCCTGGCACAGTATCGAACACTTAGTTTCAGATAGAACAATTAGTTTGAAATGGAACTATATTTCGCATTTGGAGTTTCCTCTCTCACAAAGTCGACCACTTAGTTTCGTCGAACTCATACCGTTTCGAGTCGCATCGCCACAGATTTCAGAGAACAGGCGCTTCTCCTGGCACAGTATCGAACACCTAGTTTCAGATAGAACAATTAGTTTAAAATGGAACTATGTTCCGCATCTGGTGAATCCTCTCTCACAAGGTCGACCACTTAGTTTCGTCGAACACATACGGTTTCGAGTGGCATCACCACAGATTTCAGAGAACAGGCGCTTCTCCTGGCACAGTATCGAACACTTAGTATCAGATAGAACAATTAGTTTAAAATGGAACTAAGTTTCGCATCTGGAGTTTCCTGTCCCACAAGGTCGACCACTTTGTTTCCTCGAACACATACGGTTTCGAGTGGCATCGCCACAGATTTCAGAGAACAGGCGCTTCTCCTGGCACAGTATCGAACACTTAGTTTCAGATAGAACAATTAGTTTGAAATGGAACAATGTTTCGCATTTGGAGTTTCCTCTCTAACAAGGTCGACCACTTAATTTCGACGAACACCTACGGTTTCGAGTGGCATCGCCACAGATTTCAGAGAACAGGCGTTTCTCCTGGCACAGTATCGAACACCTAGTTTCAGATAGAACAATTAGTTTAAAATGGAACTATGTTCCGCATTTGGAGTTTCCTCTCTCACAAGGTGGACCACTTAGTTTCGTCGAACACATACGGTTTCGAGTAGCATCGCCACAGATTTCAGAGAGCAGGCGCTTCTCCTGGCACAGTATCAAGCACTTATTTCAGACAGAACAATTAGTTTAAAATGTAAATATGTTTCGCATCTGGAGTATCCTCTCTCACAAGGTCGATCACTTAGTTTCGTCGAACACATACGGTTTCGAGTGGCATCGCCACAGATTTCAGAGAACAGGCGCTTCTCCTTAAACAGTATCGAACACTTAGTTTCGGATAGAACAATAAGATTAAAATGGAACTAGGTTTCCCATCTGGAGTTTCCTCTCTCACAAGGTCGACCACTTAGTTTCGTCGAACACATACGGTTTCGAGTAGCATCGCCACAGGTTTCAGAGAGCAGGCGCTTCTCCTGGCACAGTATCGAACACTTATTTCAGACAGAACAATTAGATTAAAATGGAACTATGTTTCGCATCTGGAGTATCCTCTCTCACAAGGTAAACCACTTAGTTTCGTCGAACAACTACGGTTTCGAGTGGCATCGCCACAGATTTCAGAGAACAGGCGCTTCTCCTGGCACAGTATCGAAAACTTAGTTTCAGATAGAACAATTAGTTTAATTTGGAACTAAGTTTCGCATCTGGAGTTTCCTCTTTCACAAGGTCGACCACTTAGTTTCGTCAGACACATACGGTTTCGAGTAGCATCGCCACAGATTTCAGACAACAAGCACTTCTCCTGGCACAGTATGGAACACTTAGTTTCAGATAGAACAGTTAGTTTAAAATGGACCTATGTTTCGCATTTGGAGTTTTCTCTCTCACAAGTTCGACCACTTAGTTTCGTCGAACACATACGGTTTCGGGTGGCATCGCCACAGATTGCAGAGAACAGGCGCTTCTCCTGGCACAGTGTCGAACACATAGTTTCAGATAGAACAATTAAGTTAAAATGGAACTAAGTTTCGTATCTGGAGTTTCCTCTCTTACAAGGTCGACCACTTAGTTTCGTCGAACACATACGGTTTCGAGTGGCATGGCCACAGATTTCAGAGAACAGGCGCTTCTCCTGGCACAGTATCGAACACTTAGTATCAGATAGAACAATCAGTTTTAAATGGAACTAAACTTCGCATCTGGAGTTTCCTCTCTCACAAGGTGGACCACTTAGTTTCGTCGAACACAAACGGTTTCGAGTAGCATCGCCACAGATTTCAGAGAACAGGCGCTTCTCGTGGCTCATTATCAAACACTGAGTTTCAGATAGAACAATCAGTTTGAAATGGAACTAAGTTTCGCATCTGGAGTTTCCTCTCTCACAAGGTCGACCACTTAGTTTCGTCAGACACATACGGTTTCGAGTAGCATCGCCACAGATTTCAGACAACAAGCACTTCTCCTGTCACAGTATGGAACACTTGGTTTCAGATAGAACAGTTAGTTTAAAATGGACCTATGTTTCGCATTTGGAGTTTTCTCTCTCACAAGTTCGACCACTTAGTTTCGTCGAACACATACGGTTTCGGGTGGCATCGCCACAGATTGCAGAGAACAGGCGCTTCTCCTGGCACAGTGTCGAACACATAGTTTCAGATAGAACAATTAAGTTAAAATGGAACTAAGTTTCGCATCTGGAGTTTCCTCTCTTACAAGGTCGACCACTTAGTTTCGTGGAACACATACGGTTTCCAGTGGCATCGCCACAGATTTCAGAGAACAGGCGCTTCTCCTGGCACAGTGTCGAACACATAGTTTCAGATAGAACAATTAGGTTAAAATGGAACAAATTTTCGCATCTGGAGTTTCCTCTCTTACAAGGTCGACCACTTAGTTTCGTGGAACACATACGGTTTCGAGTGGCATCGCCACAGATTTCAGAGAACAGGCGATTCTCCTGGCACAGTATCGAACACTTAGTTTCAGATAGAACAATTAATTTAAAATGGAACTATGTTCCGCATCTGGTGAATCCTCCCTCACAAGGCCGACCACTTAGTTTCGTCGAACACATACGGTTTCGAGTAGCATCGCCACTGATTTCAGAGAACAGGCGCTTCACCTGGCACAGTATCGAACACTTAGTTTCAGACAGAACAATTAGTTTAAAATGGAACTAAGTTTCGCATCTGGAGTTCCTCTCTCACAAGATCAACCACTTAGTTTCCTCGAACACATACGGTTTCGAGTGGCATCGCCACACATTTCAGAGAACAGGCGCTTCTCCTGGCACAGTATCGAACACTTAGTATCAGATAGAACAATTAGTTTTAAATGGAACTAAACTTCGCATCTGGAGTTTCTCTCTCACAAGGTGGACCACTTAGTTTCGTCGAACACGGTCGATCAAACGGTTCCGAGTAGCATCGCCACAGATTTCAGAGAACAGGCGCTTCTCCTGGCTCATTATCAAACACTATGTTTCAGATAGAACAATCAGTTTGAAATGGAACTAAGTTTCGCATCTGGAGTTTCCTCTCTCACAAGGTCGACCACTTAGTTTCGTCAGACACATACGGTTTCGAGTAGCATCGCCACAGATTTCAGAAAACAGCCGCTTCTCCTGGCACAGTATCGAACACTTAGTTTCAGATAGAACAATTAATTTGAAATGGAACTAAGTTTCGCATCTGAAGCTTCCTCTCTCACAAGGTCGGCCACTTAGTTTCGTCGAACTCATACGGTTTCGAGTGGTATCGCCACAGATTTCAGAGAACGGGCACTTCTCCCGGCACGGTATCGAACACTTAGTTTCAGATAGAACAATTAGTTTAAAATGGAACTATATTCCGCATCTGGTGAATCCTCCCTCACAAGGTCAATCACTTAGTTTCGTCGAACACATACGGTTTCGAGTGGCATCGCCACAGATTTCAGAGAACAGGCGCTTCTCCTGGCACAGTATCGAACACTCAGGTTCAGATAGAATAATTAGTTTAAAAGGGAACTATGTTTCGCATCTGGCGTTTCCTCTCCCACATGGTCGACCACTTAGTTTCGTCGAACACATACGGTTTCGAGTGGCATCGCCACAGATTTCAGAAAACAGCCGCTTCTCCTGGCACAGTATCGAACACTTAGTTTCAGATAGAACAATTAATTTGAAATGGAACTAAGTTTCGCATCTGAAGCTTCCTCTCTCACAAGGTCGGCCACTTAGTTTCGTCGAACTCATACGGTTTCGAGTGGTATCGCCACAGATTTCAGAGAACGGGCACTTCTCCCGGCATGGTATCGAACACTTAGTTTCAGATGGAACATTTAGTTTAAAATGGAACTATGTTTCGCATCTGGAGTATCCTCTCTCACAAGGTCAACCACTTAGTTTCGTCGAACACATACGGTTTCGTGTGGCATCGCCACAGATTTCAGAGAACAGGCGCTTCTCCTGGCACATTATCGAACACTTAGTTTCAGATAGAACAATTAATTTGAAATGGAACTAAGTTTCGCATCTGAAGCTTCCTCTCTCACAAGGTCGGCCACTTAGTTTCGTCGAACTCATACGGCTTCGAGTGGTATCGCCACACAGTTCAGAGAACAGGCGCTTCTCCTGGCACAGTATCGAAAACTTAGTTTCAGATAGAACAATTAGTTTAAAATGGAACTATATTCCGCATCTGGTGAATCCTCCCTCACAAGGTCAATCACTTAGTTTCGTCGAACACATACGGTTTCGAGTGGCGTCGCCACAGATTTCAGAGAACAGGCGCTTCTCCTGGCACAGTATCGAACACTCAGGTTCAGATAGAATAATTAGTTTAAAAGGGAACTATGTTTCGCATCTGGCGTTTCCTCTCTCACATGGTCGACCACTTAGTTTCGTCGAACACATACGGTTTCGAGTGGCATCGCCACAGATTTCAGAAAACAGCCGCTTCTCCTGGCACAGTGTCGAACACATAGTTTCAGATAGAACAATTAGTTTAAAATGGAAGTAAGTTTCGCATGTGGAGTTTCCTCTCCCACAAGGTCGACCACTTAGTTTCGTCGAACACATACGGTTTCGAGTGGCATGGCCACAGATTTCAGAGAACAGGCGCTTCTCCTGGCACAGTATCGAACACTTAGTATCAGATAGAACAATTAGTTTTAAATGGAACTAAACTTCGCATCTGGAGTTTCCTCTCTCAAAAGGTGGACCACTTAGTTTCGTCGAACACAAACGGTTTCGAGTAGCATCGCCACAGATTTCAGAGAACAGGCGCTTCTGGTGGCTCATTATCAAACACTAAGTTTCAGATAGAACAATCAGTTTGAAATGGAACTAAGTTTCGCATCTGGAGTTTCCTCTCTCACAAGGTCGACCACTTAGTTTCGTCAGACACATACGGTTTCGAGTAGCATCGCCACAGATTTCAGACAACAAGCACTTCTCCTGGCACAGTATGGAACACTTAGTTTCAGATAGAACAGTTAGTTTAAAATGGACCTATGTTTCGCATTTGGAGTTTTCTCTCTCACAAGTTCGACCACTTAGTTTCGTCGAACACATACGGTTTCGGGTGGCATCGCCACAGATTGCAGAGAACAGGCGCTTCTCCTGGCACAGTGTCGAACACATAGTTTCAGATAGAACAATTAAGTTAAAATGGAACTAAGTTTCGCATCTGGAGTTTCCTCTCTTACAAGGTCGACCACTTAGTTTCGTCGAACACATACGGTTTCGAGTGGCATGGCCACAGATTTCAGAGAACAGGCGCTTCTCCTGGCACAGTATCGAACACTTAGTATCAGATAGAACAATCAGTTTTAAATGGAACTAAACTTCGCATCTGGAGTTTCCTCTCTCACAAGGTGGACCACTTAGTTTCGTCGAACACAAACGGTTTCGAGTAGCATCGCCACAGATTTCAGAGAACAGGCGCTTCTCGTGGCTCATTATCAAACACTGAGTTTCAGATAGAACAATCAGTTTGAAATGGAACTAAGTTTCGCATCTGGAGTTTCCTCTCTCACAAGGTCGACCACTTAGTTTCGTCAGACACATACGGTTTCGAGTAGCATCGCCACAGATTTCAGACAACAAGCACTTCTCCTGGCACAGTATGGAACACTTGGTTACAGATAGAACAGTTAGTTTAAAATGGACCTATGTTTCGCATTTGGAGTTTTCTCTCTCACAAGTTCGACCACTTAGTTTCGTCGAACACATACGGTTTCGGGTGGCATCGCCACAGATTGCAGAGAACAGGCGCTTCTCCTGGCACAGTGTCGAACACATAGTTTCAGATAGAACAATTAAGTTAAAATGGAACTAAGTTTCGCATCTGGAGTTTCCTCTCTTACAAGGTCGACCACTTAGTTTCGTGGAACACATACGGTTTCCAGTGGCATCGCCACAGATTTCAGAGAACAGGCGCTTCTCCTGGCACAGTGTCGAACACATAGTTTCAGATAGAACAATTAGGTTAAAATGGAACAAATTTTCGCATCTGGAGTTTCCTCTCTTACAAGGTCGACCACTTAGTTTCGTGGAACACATACGGTTTCGAGTGGCATCGCCACAGATTTCAGAGAACAGGCGATTCTCCTGGCACAGTATCGAACACTTAGTTTCAGATAGAACAATTAATTTAAAATGGAACTATGTTCCGCATCTGGTGAATCCTCCCTCACAAGGCCGACCACTTAGTTTCGTCGAACACATACGGTTTCGAGTAGCATCGCCACTGATTTCAGAGAACAGGCGCTTCACCTGGCACAGTATCGAACACTTAGTTTCAGACAGAACAATTAGTTTAAAATGGAACTAAGTTTCGCATCTGGAGTTCCTCTCTCACAAGATCAACCACTTAGTTTCCTGGAACACATACGGTTTCGAGTGGCATCGCCACACATTTCAGAGAACAGGCGCTTCTCCTGGCACAGTATCGAACACTTAGTATCAGATAGAACAATTAGTTTTAAATGGACCTATGTTTCGCATTTGGAGTTTTCTCTCTCACAAGTTCGACCACTTAGTTTCGTCGAACACATACGGTTTCGAGTGGCATCGCCACAGATTGCAGAGAACAGGCGCTTCTCCTGGCACAGTGTCGAACACATAGTTTCAGATAGAACAATTAGGTTAAAATGGAACTAAGTTTCGCATCTGGAGTTTCCTCTCTTACAAGGTCGACCACTTAGTTTCGTGGAACACATACGGTTTCCAGTGGCATCGCCACAGATTTCAGAGAACAGGCGCTTCTCCTGGCACAGTATCGAACACTTAGTTTCAGGTAGAACAATTAGTTTAAAATGGAACTAAGTTTCGCATCTGGAGTTTCCTCTCTCACAAGGTCGACCACTTAGTTTCGTCAGACACATACGGTTTCGAGTAGCATCGCCACAGATTTCAGACAACAAGCACTTCTCCTGGCACAGTATGGAACACTTAGTTTCAGATAGAACAGTTAGTTTAAAATGGACCTATGTTTCGCATTTGGAGTTTTCTCTCTCACAAGTTCGACCACTTAGTTTCGTCGAACACATACGGTTTCGGGTGGCATCGCCACAGATTGCAGAGAACAGGCGCTTCTCCTGGCACAGTGTCGAACACATAGTTTCAGATAGAACAATTAAGTTAAAATGGAACTAAGTTTCGCATCTGGAGTTTCCTCTCTTACAAGGTCGACCACTTAGTTTCGTCGAACACATACGGTTTCGAGTGGCATGGCCACAGATTTCAGAGAACAGGCGCTTCTCCTGGCACAGTATCGAACACTTAGTTTCAGGTAGAACAATTAGTTTAAAATGGTACTAATTTACGCATCTGGAGTTTCCTCTTTCACAAGGCGACCACTTAGTTTCGTCGAACACATACGGTTTCGAGTAGCATCGCCACAGATTTCAGAGAACAGGCGCCTCTCCTGGCACAGTATCGAACACTTAGTTTCAGATAGAAGAATTAGTTTAAAATGGAAGGAAGTTTCGCATGTGGAGTTTCCTCTCCCACAAGGTCGACCACTTAGTTTCGTCGAACACATACGGTTTCGAGTGGCATGGCCTCAGATTTCAGAGAACAAGCACTTCTCCTGGCACACTATGGAACACTTAGTTTCAGATAGAACAATTAGTTTAAAATGGACCTATGTTTCGCAATTTGGAGTTTTCTCTCTCACAAGTTCGACCACTTAGTTTCGTGGAACACATACGGTTTCCAGTGGCATCGCCACAGATTTCAGAGAACAGGCGCTTCTCCTGGCACAGTATCGAACACTTAGTTTCAGGTAGAACAATTAGTTTAAAATGGTACTAAGTTACGCATCTGGAGTTTCCTCTTTCACACGGCGACCACTTAGTTTCGTCGAACACATACGGTTTCGAGTAGCATCGCCACAGATTTCAGAGAACAGGCGCTTCTGGTGGCTCATTATCAAACACTAAGTTTCAGATAGAACAATCAGTTTGAAATGGAACTAAGTTTCGCATCTGGAGTTTCCTCTCTCACAAGGTCGACCACTTAGTTTCGTCAGACACATACGGTTTCGAGTAGCATCGCCACAGATTTCAGACAACAAGCACTTCTCCTGGCACACTATGGAACACTTAGTTTCAGATAGAACAATTAGTTTAAAATGGACCTATGTTTCGCATTTGGAGTTTTCTCTCTCACAAGTTCGACCACTTAGTTTCGTCGAACACATACGGTTTCGAGTGGCATCGCCACAGATTGCAGAGAACAGGCGCTTCTCCTGGCACAGTGTCGAACACATAGTTTCAGATAGAACAATTAGGTTAAAATGGAACTAAGTTTCGCATCTGGAGTTTCCTCTCTTACAAGGTCGACCACTTAGTTTCGTGGAACACATACGGTTTCCAGTGGCATCGCCACAGATTTCAGAGAACAGGCGCTTCTCCTGGCACAGTATCGAACACTTAGTTTCAGGTAGAACAATTAGTTTAAAATGGTACTAATTTACGCATCTGGAGTTTCCTCTTTCACAAGGCGACCACTTAGTTTCGTCGAACACATACGGTTTCGAGTAGCATCGCCACAGATTTCAGAGAACAGGCGCCTCTCCTGGCACAGTATCGAACACTTAGTTTCAGATAGAAGAATTAGTTTAAAATGGAAGTAAGATTCGCATGTGGAGTTTCCTCTCCCACAAGGTCGACCACTTAGTTTCGTCGAACACATACGGTTTCGAGTGGCATGGCCTCAGATTTCAGAGAACAAGCACTTCTCCTGGCACACTATGGAACACTTAGTTTCAGATAGAACAATTAGTTTAAAATGGACCTATGTTTCGCAATTTGGAGTTTTCTCTCTCACAAGTTCGACCACTTAGTTTCGTGGAACACATACGGTTTCCAGTGGCATCGCCACAGATTTCAGAGAACAGGCGCTTCTCCTGGCACAGTATCGAACACTTAGTTTCAGGTAGAACAATTAGTTTAAAATGGTACTAAGTTACGCATCTGGAGTTTCCTCTTTCACACGGCGACCACTTAGTTTCGTCGAACACATACGGTTTCGAGTAGCATCGCCACAGATTTCAGAGAACAGGCGCCTCTCCTGGCACAGTATCGAACACTTAGTTTCAGATAGAACGATTAGTTTAAAATGAAACAAAGTTTCGCATCTGGAGTTTCCTCTCTCACAAGGTCGACCACCTAGTTTCGTCGAACACATACGGTTTCGAGTAGCCTCGCGGGAGATTTCAGAGAACAGGCGCTTCTCCTGGCTCATTATCGATCACTTAGTTTCAGATAGAACAATCAGTTTAAAATGGAACTAAGCTTCACATTTGGTGTTTACTCTCTCACAAGGTCGACCACTTAGATTCGGCGAACACATACGTTTTCGAGTAGCATCGCCACAGATTTCAGAGAACAGGCGCTTCTCCTGGCACAGTATCGAACACTTAGTTTCAGATAGAACAATTAGTTTAAAATGGAACTAAGTTTCGCATCTGGAGTTTCCTCTCTCACAAGGTCGACCACTTAGTTTCGACGAACACATACGGTTTCGAGTGGCATCGCCACAGATTTCAGTGAACAGACGCTTTTCCTGGCACAGTATCTAACACTTAGTTTCAGATAGAACAATTAGTTTAAAATTGAAGTAAATTTCGCATCTGGAGTTTCTTCCCTCACAAGGCGACCACTTAATTTCGTCGAACACATACGGTTTCGAGTGGCATCGCCAGAGATTTCAGAGAACAGGCGCTTCTCCTGGCACGTTATCGATCACTTAGTTTCAGATAGAACAATTAGATTAAAATGGAACTATGTTTCGCATCTGGAATTTCCTCTCTCACAAGGTCGACCACTTAGTTTCGACGAACACATACGGTTTCGAGTGGCATCGCCACAGATTTCAGTGAACAGACGCTTTTCCTGGCACAGTATCTAACACTTAGTTTCAGATAGAACAATTAGTTTAAAATTGAAGTAAATTTCGCATCTGGAGTTTCTTCCCTCACAAGGCGACCACTTAATTTCGTCGAACACATACGGTTTCGAGTGGCATCGCCAGAGATTTCAGAGAACAGGCGCTTCTCCTGGCACGTTATCGATCACTTAGTTTCAGATAGAACAATTAGATTAAAATGGAACTATGTTTCGCATCTGGAATTTCCTCTCTCACAAGGTCGACCACTTAGTTTCGACGAACACATACGGTTTCGATTAGCATCGCCACAGATTTCACAGAACAAGCGCTTCTCCTGGCACAATATCGAACATTTAGTACCAGATGGAACAATTAGTTTTAAATGGAACTAAGTCTCGCATCTGAAGTTTCTTCTCTCACAAGGTCGACCACTTAGTTTCGTCGAACACATACGGTTTCGAGTAGTATCGCCACAGATTTCGCAGAACGGGAGTTTCTCCTGGCACAGTATCGAACACTTAGTTTCAGATAGAACAATTAGTTTAAAATGGAACTAATTTTCGAATCTGGAGTATCCTCTCTCACAAGGTCGACCACATAGTTTCGTCGAACACATACGGTTTCGAGTAGTATCGCGACAGATTTCAGAGAACAGGCGCGTCTCCGGGCACTGTATCGAACACTTAGTTTAAAATGGAACTAAGTTTCGCATCTGGAGTTTCCTCTCTCACAAGGTCGACCACTTGGTTTCCTCGAACACATACGGTTTCGAGTGGCATCGCCACAGATTTCAGAGAACAGGCGCTTCTCCTGGCACAGTATCGAACACTTAGTTTCAGATAGAACAATTAGTTTAAAATGGAAATATATTTCGCATTTGGATTTTCCTCTCTCACAAGGTCGACCATTTAGTTTCGTCAAACACATACGGTTTCGAGTGACATCGCCACAGATATCGGTCCATATAGATTATAATTAAATATAATAATGTAATATATTTATAAATATATTATTATTTATATAAATAATATTATATATAAATTATATATATATTTAATATAATTAATATATATATTATCGGTAATAAATTTATACTCTTATATTATTAATAATATATATATTAATAAATATAATTTATATAATATTAATATATATATATATAAATTATTAAATCATAAATATAAACTATACTAAATATATAATATAATAATTTATATTAAAATTTTTTTATAATTTAATATAATAACATATATTAATATTATATATTTATAAATTTATTTTAATTATATATAAAAAAAATATTTATATATATAAATATTAATATATATATATAAATAATAATTAATTGATTTTTATTACTAGATATTTTTTAATTTATATAGGTATATAATGTAAAATTATTTTTGTTACTAGAGATTGTTTAATTTATATAGGTATATAATGTAAAATTATTTTTGTTACTCGAGATTTTTTAATTTATATATGTATATAATGTAAAATTATTTTTGTTACTAGAGATTTTTTAATTTATATATATTAGAGCAGCAACACAATCTGAATGTATGTAGCAAAACAAATAGTCGACTGGTTTCTGTCGAGTCGTTTTGGTTACCGCGTTTTTGTTTCGTTATTAATAAAAAAAAGGTTTATACTCTGCAATAGGTTATGGGCCCAGCTCCCTTGGAATAGTATATTTTAGGTAGTTAATTAAAGTCAATATATCGCGAGTGAAGGTAATAAGTGTATGTGCGCGAAAATGAGTACCAGCAGTTGTACACGAATAGAAATGTTAGAAAGGGATAATTATGAGACTTGGAAATTACAAGCCGAAGCCCTTTTGGTGAAGAATGATGCATGGGGATATGTGAGTGGTGAGATACCGAAACCGGATTTGGCAGAAGGAGCTATAGTCAAAAAGCAGTGGAAAATTGCTGACAAGAAAGCCAGGTCAGATCTAATACTATCTATCCACCCTCATGCATTAAAACAAATCAAGAATTGTACCACATCTCGAGATGTTTGGCTTAAATTAGAAAGCACCTATCAATCTAAGGGACCTGCTCGAAAAGCGAACCTTTTAAAACAACTCACTTTGCAAAAAATGCGTGAAGGTGAAGACACACGAGACCACATTTCTAAATTCTTTGATGTGGTTGACAAGCTACAAGAAATGGATGTAGAAATTGTTACGTACTGGATGTTAAATTAAAATTTGCATACCTAAACACGGCACGTGCCGTGTCGTCGAACATCGATCATGCTATGCGAGCCGAAAAAGCAGATCGAAGCAAATTCCTCGACCGCGAATATTCTTCGAACGGTGGTCACGTTTTGCTAATAAGCGAAATTGCAATAGCGGGAGGCTATGGATGGGAAATAGCTGATGAACTGCGGGCGGAATTCTTAGAACAGGAACGGGCGATTTCCTGAGTGGGAGGAACGAGCATAGCTCTTGGAACTTCCCCTTAGCGGTCCCCAAAATCTACAAAAGAGGCAGAGAAACCGCCGCGAGTTGCAATCGTTAGTCAAATCGCGAGGTGCGTGGCGTTTTGCCCTTGTTACTATTTTGAGCCAGAGTTCGTGTTAAACTAGTGAAATTACTTCATAGTTACCGAAGGACTCAGTAAACAAGAAATTATTCAAATTAAAATCAATCTTGAGATCGAAACAAATCTCCATCCTAATATATTAAATTCTTCTTTATAGTATTTATAGTATTTATCGTATTTATAGTATAGTGAAAATAGAATTGCGTTAACTCACAGAAGTGAAAAGTTCATCAGCCATTCCTTCATCTTTGGGCTCCCTCAGCATCTAGGACAATTCACATCAGAGCTAGCGAAAAACATTGCTTCCAAGATAGTATTCATTGGTGAGTTTTCCATACTTATGTTAGCATTGCGATACGAGGACCCAAACATATGTTTATATGCTTGTGGGAATTTCCCTTGGGCCCATTCGTAAACTTAGCACGTTAGGAATTTACCAATCTAAGACTCCAACTAAAATAGGTATTGTAAAATTGTCATCCATTCTGGACTCCGATATTTCTGAACCATTCCTTGTAATTGTGTTTATATAATGTAAAGAATCAATAGAACAGCCCAATAAGGTATTTATCCTCTATTCTGCGTTAACACCTCTTTCATTCCTGACCTATGCGCGGATTCCGTATGGAATCTTAGATGATACGACCCATCCTAAATTAAATTTATTCAAGCGTTACATGCGGAACGGCTAGCCGCTCGGCCCACGAAATAATTCCTTACGCACGTAACAGCTGAATTGGTGTCAGAAGTGGGATACTGATATTGTCAGTTAGCGCATGTGTTAGTGCAGAATAATTAAAGGATCATATAGACTTGAGATTCGCACACAGTTGCATAGATAGTTCAATTCATAATCAATAATCAACATCAATTATAATTACACGATAGCGATTGCTGAATTTTCCTTCACTTAATTTATCAAAATGGCCACAAATTCCTCTCGTAATGCAGCAGCACAAGTTTCGGCAAATGTTACATTGGACGAATTACACGTTACTAATTTGATGATGGCTTCTATGGCTGAATGCTTCACAATTCAACAAAGTACACTAAACATTCCCTTCTTTGACGGGAAAAACATTCCGCTTAAAAATTTCTTAAGTGACATTCAAAACGGTGCAGTCTATGTGCCGCCAGCACTGGAAACTTCATATGTAAAGGCAATATTGGGAAAATTGCAGGGAACAGCGAGAGATAGTATTTGGGGTAAAAATTTCCAAAAACTAGATGATCTCGTAAAACATTTAAAGGAAAGATTTGCGCCGGGTAAAACATATCCATACTACCATCACGAAATAGAAAATATCCGAATGAGACGCGGAGAAGCGGTCAGTGACTTTGCAGATCGATTAAATATCCTAATCAGCGATGCTCGTGTTGCTTTAGAAGATAAATATGGGGAATGCGCTAATCAAATGATGGCTCCCGTAGAAGAATGTGCTTTAGAGGCTTTTATTCGAGGATTACCCGACGAAATTGCTATCGCGGTTGATTCGCGTGAACCAAAGAAAATACAGGACGCTGTAAAAATTGCTGCACGAATAGAAACCCGAATGAAATCAGGAATAATCCCCGGTGGTGAACCTTCGCGATTAATGTTATCACAACATTCAGTTCCGAATCCAGATTCTCGTGACTTACCTACCACCTACACAAACCGCTCCCAAACCTTGCGAGAGCAAGATTCGAGGAGTTCCAGTCCCATGAGAAATCCGAACTATAATCGCGCAAATTCACCGATTACCATTTTAAAATCTGCACGTCCTACATCACCTGTTCCTTACAAGCATCACCATTATCCGTTGCCACCGCATCCTTATCCATACTATCCACCGTATTTTTATCCACCAATGCCATATCCGCCTTACAGTCCAATATACGATCACCCTCAATCTTTCCATATGAATCCAAACTTGACTAATCATACTCTAACCAGAGCAAATTCTCCAACCCCAGTTCCTTCGCGAAGCATTGAACCTTCAAGATCCAACACACCCACTAACCAAAATTCCAGATCTTCTTCCCCTATCCCAACATTTGATCATTTTAACTCGAATTCGTCGAGAAGGAACAGTGAAAATTTAAACTCCCGCACAACTCGTCGTGCCGGCGCGACGGCGAGTTACTCGAATCAGGAGCGTCGAACAGTAAAATTTTTGGAAGCAGAGGAATCGTCTATTCCTATAAACGACAGCAAGAATCACCATTAATTAAAATGTCTGCGAAAGAATTACGCAATAAATCTGGTTTATTTTTGGTTGATACCGGCGCAGATATAAATCTGATAAAATTAAATGCTTTGCACGAAGACGTCGAAGTAGACATTCAGAAATCAGTCTCTATAACTGGAATTACCCCGGAAAAATTGAGAACTTTAGGAACAACTACCGTTACACTTTTGGAACAACCAGTTAAATTTCACGTCGTTAGATCATCGTTTCCCTTGCATAATGATGGAATTTTAGGCAAAGATTACTTACGTCAAGAGCAGGCGGAAATCTCGTTCGCTCATAATACCTTGGTCACAAAAACTGAACCCATCAGACCTTTTAGGTTCATTGGGGAAGAACCAAATCAGAAATCTAAACGTAGTCCTAGTTCGCAAATTCTTACGATTAAAGCTCGCACTCGTCAACCGATAGCTATAGACGTGGTTAATTCAGAAATAAAAGAAGGATACTTGCCAAAGTTAGAATCAGTAGAAGGCTTATACATAGGCGAAGCAGCTGTTAGCGTACGGGATGGTGTCTGTCACGTATTAGCAATTAATACGTTGGAAGAAGACATACAAGTCGAGGTTACTCCACAAGAAGTAATTCCCTTTGAATACTATGATTTTCCAGAAGAAGAATATTTCGATTCAGATTCAGAAGTTCAGGATTTCCCTGTAGTTCAAGATAGGGTTTTTGAAATTCTAAAACGTTTGCGCTTAAATCACCTGAATGACGAGGAACGAGACCATATAATCGAAATTATAGAAGAATACCCAAATCGCTTTTATTTGCCAGGAGACCAATTACCTTTCACCCCGTTAATAAAATATACAATTCCGACATCAGATGATTTACCGATTAATACTAGACAGTATCGCTTTCCACCGGTTCACAAGGAAGGAATACATCGTCAAATTTTGACAAAATTAAACAATAGGATAATTAAACCATCAAATTCGCCTTATAATTCACATCTCTGGATCGTCCCTAAGAAACCTGATTCTCAAGGAAGACCCAGGTGGAGAATGGTAATTGATTTTCGCAAACTTAACGAAAAAACGATAGGAGATGCATATCCGTTACCAAATATAACCGATATTCTGGATCAATTAGGCCAAGCTAGATATGTCTCGATCATCGATCTCGCGAGTGGATTCCAACAAATAGAGATGGATCCGAAGGATAGGGCTAAAACAGCCTTTACAACTCCTAATGGGCACTACGAGTATATCCGTATGCCCGAAGGTTTGAAAAATGCACCTGCCACCTTTCAATGGCTTATGGATCAAACGTTACGTGGTTTGCAGGGAACGGAAGTTTTCGTTTATCTCGATGACATTGTAGTGTACGCAAAAACTCTTGAAGAACACGGAAAGAAAATTCGTAGATTATTTAATCGGTTAGAAAAAGCTAAATTAACATTACAACCCGATAAATGTGAATTTTTGAAAACGGAAGTAGCATACCTAGGACATATAATTAGTCAAAAGGGTGTAAGACCAGATCCAAAAAAGATTATAGCAGTAAAAAACTTTCCTCGACCAAAAACAGCAAAGAATGTCAGACAATTTTTAGGTTTAGCAGGTTATTATCGCAGATTTATTAAAGATTTTGCAGCAAAATCAAAACCATTAACAGAATTGTTAAAAAAGAACGCGACCTTCGTTTGGGGAAAGGAACAAAAACGTAGCTTCCAGGAATTACGAAAAGCGCTCTGTAGAGGTCCAATTCTCCAATATCCAAATTTTGATAAGCCTTTCACTTTAACAACAGACGCCTCAGATTTTGCGATAGGAGCAATACTTAGTCAGGAGGTTGATGGAAACGATTTACCAATAGCTTATCTTTCTAGAACTTTAAAAAACCCTGAGAAAAATTATTTCACCACCGAAAAAGAATGTTTGGCAGTATTATACGCAATTTTGCATTTTAGGCCGTATCTTTACGGTAGGAAATTCACGTTAGTTAGCGATCACGAACCCCTGAAATGGATAGACTCCATAAAGGATCCAGGGCAACATTTAATTCGATGGAGATTGAAATTGTGTGACTACGACTATAATTTCGTTCATAAAGCGGGAAAATTAAACACAAGCGCAGACGCGTTATCCAGAAATCCTGTTGTTAAATTTAACCTCTCCGATACCAGCAGTACCGACTCTGACATTGAACTTGAATCATCAAAAATTCTACCGATTCAAGAACAACCAGCAAAATCTAAACTTAGCTCAGCAGCAACCACATCTAGACCAATATCCAAATTAGTTTCGGAAGCACCCAGAAAACCAGGAAGGCCCATTCGATCGAAAAATAAACAAAAAATTTCAAACCCTTTAAATGTCAGTGCAATAGCAACTAGGACCCGAAATCAATTAAACCCCAACGCTTACATTCCACCACGACCTACAGTTCCATCGTCAGCAGATACGCCAGACGTAGATTCCGATAATTCACAGGACGAGTCATCAGAACCACCCATATTACGGAAAAGGAAAAGTGTAATGCCAAGCCTGGATTTACACAAGAAAATTACTTCAAAGCATCCGAAAGGGAAAGTATTGGAACCAATTGCCGAGGACGTTGATACTGAAACCGTAGACGAGATAACAACAGATGCTGACACCATACTACTAGAGTTACAGCCACCCTCAGAGGACAGCGACGATGACGTTTTCCTAGATGACGAACGAAGACTGTCTATAAACAAACAGGAATTACATGACTCTTTCAAACGTTTTGACGAATCTCTTAAAGAACACAGCGAAATTATGGAAGAATCATCAGGTAATACTTCGGACACTGACGAACTAGACGACTTAGAGTTAAATAGTAGAATAGAAAAATTACTTAAACAATATGGAACAGAAGGACATGATAAATCGAAACCTGACTGTACACTAGAAACATCCGAGCAGACCAAAATTCATTGGCAACCCCATAGATCCACATTACCTACTCCTATTCCACATTCTAAACCATTGGCATTGTCAACTCCTTTTCCAGCTTCACCAATCCATACGAGACAGAATGCACTTCTACCAGGACACTTCAGTGAAACTAAATCAAAATCTCTTGGTATACCAAGGCGAATAATTCCAAGGACGGTATCAGGTAACGAGACGTACTGCACTGGCATCCAGCTGAATCAGGGAATTCCCCCGGATATCACACCTAACTCTCCCGTAAATCTTTCTCGGAAACCACCACGCTCTTCAAAGAAATTAATTAATATCAGCCGAGAAAATTTGATCTACTCACATGATAATTATGTTCACTTTATTTCTGCTGATTGCGAATTGAAAACATCCGTAGGAAAATTGCTAACAGATATAGGCGCTATCAGCGTTGAAAATATCAGAGAAATTAAACCAAAGGAAGGTCAAGTACTAATCACTAGACAGGGAAAGTACAAAATATTTAGCATCGTTGGGCAGAAACATCATTTTGACGAGACTTTCGTCGCGAAAATAAAAACCGGGCTTAGGAACTTAAAATTAATTCTTCCAAATTCCGATATTAACTCCTTTCGAATTTCAAAATCCGGTGATTATACCGATTCACTTACTCTCGAATCACTAAAGGAAATCCTAACAGAAATGTTCGAGGAAATCGACATCGAAATTACAATTTGCCTTGGGAAAATTCAAATTCCTCCCGAAGAACTTCGTCATAATATAATTTCAGAATTACATGAAGGCATAGTCGGCAGTCACAAAGGAGTAACTAAAACGTATCGTAGGATTCGCGAAAGATTCTATTGGCCAGGAATGAGGAATGATATTCAAAATTTCATTAGAACTTGCCATAGCTGTCAAGAAAATAAATTAGTCAGAACAAAAACGCGTGAACCAATGATAATCACAGATACCCCTATAGAACCGTTTGCTAAAGTATCATTAGATACTGTGGGACCCCTACCTACAACCCCTGATGGCAATCGGCACATATTGACTATGCAAGATAATTTGACAAAATATTGCATCGCCGTACCCGTACCGGATATAAAAGCTGAAACAATTGCTCACGCGATAGTAACACATTTAATCTTACAATTTGGAGCTCCGCGTATTATATTAACCGACAGAGGAACAAGTTTTATAAACAAGATTCTAAAGGAATTAACAAAAATCTTCAAAATTCATCACGTAACAACGTCTGGTTACAGACCACAGACAAACGGTGCTTTAGAAAGGAGCCATATAGTATTAACGGACTATATAAAACATTATATAAATGATTTCAATGATTGGGATAAGTTAGTTCCGTTTGCCATGTTCTCATACAACACCTCAGTACACGAAGCCACTAACTTCACTCCATATGAATTAGTTTTTGGAAAATTAGCTCGTTACCCTAGTTCATTTCCCGAAGAGGATGATATGCTAACGTATAATTCATATCTTCGTGAATTGATAATTCGACTTTCCGAATCACAAATATTAGCTGGACAAAATTTAATTTCTGCTAAACATAAGTCTAAAGGATATTATGATGAAAAGGCACGACCATTCCCAGGAAAAGTAGGAGATATGGCTCGTGTTCTAGTAGAACCCAGGAAAGGAAAGTTCAGTACTCGATATCATGGTCCCTATAAAATAGTTGGAGTTTTGGAGAAAAATAATATTGTTTTGGAAGATGGAAATGGTAAAAGATTCATCAAACACGCGGATAAAGTAGAATTGGCCGCACAGTAATTTCAAATTTCGTAAAATAATAATCATTGATGCCTGATATTTGATAGGGAATGGCGATGGACTCACTGAATATTTGTATCAACCTGACCTGTCGCTAAACATTTCCGAAATTTCACCAATTTTGCCATATTATAAGAGCCTTAGAACCATAGCAGATGACATAAGCGAACCTGACAATCCTAAAGGAGCATCACTGTTCGAACTAGAAGCAAAACTTGACGAGATAGGAACACACCACAGGGAAAAGCAATATCAGCATACATTACTCTTCGGAGGCCTAATAGTTCAAAAGCCGATGTTTGAGGAGACGACCGAGGAAAACCACAGATTGGAAAACATCACGACAAGGGCACAACCTATACCAGGAACAGCAGAACAAAATACCCCGAGACGTACATTACCTTGTCAGAAAGCATTAATCAATTAAAAAAAAAACGAACAAGCCGGAGTATATATATATATATATGTGTGTGTGTATGTATGTATATGCATATGTGTATGTATGTATATGCATATGTGTATGTGTGTATATGCGAACATGTATAGATATAAGTATAAATTTATGTTTTTGGTCCTCGTCATCGTGCGCCCTTAGTAATATCCATTGTAAACTGCGTACTAACCATCTCTTACTTATTATTAGCCAGCATTAGTTCCACCACAATGACCACCGAAGGCCGTCGATTGTTGGTCACCCGATTGGCACCACACACCAAAAAGGCGCACCTGCTCCAAATCTTCCGAGATTATGGGATCGAGCACGCGGTGGTACGGAGGAGTTCCGCGGGGAATACTGCGTTCATAAGTTTCGCCAAGGCCGAAGACGCAGCCCATGTCTTGAATCATTCGAAAACGGAACCTTTTATTATAAATAATCGGAAGGTCCGAATTCTTCCCGCTGATCCTTGGCACGAGAGAGAACCAACTTATAAACCTGAACACCCTTCTAACCCTACTCCAAGCATCAATCCTTTCCCTGGATACGTCCCTCCTTCCGCACCTATTCTACCCCCTGAATGTGTTGAGGAAATAGCCAAGTATCTAAATTACAGGGACAGAGCATGCATGGAGCAAGTGTCACGGAGTTGGCGGGAGGGCACGCTGCGTTCGTACCGCGGAATTACCGAGATATCACAATCCGATAAAAATTGGCGACCAACAAGGGTGTCTTTGCGCGCTTTTTACTGGGCGATCCTAAGGTTTGGCAACACTCTGAACCGAGTAATCCTGGACGATGCCGAGTTCTGCGCTGAAGTACAACCCCAGCTGATCACCATCCTCACGAAGCACGCCCCTGACCTGGAAGTGTTGGACACAACGGCCGTAACCATTAGACCATCGGCGCTCCGAGAACTCACAAGGTTGCATAAACTAAAGGAAGTGAGACTTGGACCATGCAAAGGCAGCATAGATTTGGACCATGTAGCGTTATTAATCAAAAATAACCACCTGCACACCTTGAACATTACGAAAAACCACGTAACAGGGAACGTCAGCCAGTCAGGACTCAGTTTGCAGGAATTAAATTTACGGGAAGTGTCAACGAAGGGAGACACGTTGGAACAATTATTTACAAAAATCACGCAACTAAGAAAATTGACTATTGACCAGCCAGAGGGACTCGAGAACGAGCTGCCGCTCATCGCACTTTTGAGAAATACGGAACTCCACGAAACACTAAGATCATTAAATTTAATCTACTGCAATTTCGACAACCCGGCAGAGGCCACCGCGGAAAGCGGGGAAGAAGAAGATGCCGAGGCCCGTTTTTTCGAACTTAGTTTGGGACCAGTCGAAATATCAAAATCAATACCAGCAGCCTTCACAAAGCTGACCGAGCTCTCCATTCCTTTTTGCGGGTGGGTAACAGCAGGTTTTGTCAACGAGATCGGACAACATCTCAGGACACTACATGCACTGGATATTACGGGTTGCACCAACATCCGAGGAGAGGCTTCCTTGGATCCACTCGCTCGAACAGCCCTCAGGACATTAAAGATGAGTTACCTGCATCCCACCGTAGGAGGATACTTCCTGGAGGAATTGAGAAACCTTGAGTTCTTGGAGTGCCGGGAGAACGAAGGTGTAACAGACGAGGACTTCGTGCCGTTGTTGAGCAACTGCGCCAAATTATACCATCTGGACCTGGAAGGTTGCTATGGGATAGGGCGTGCACTCGTCAACGCTGTCCAGAGGATACTACGGGGCGACCCGCACAACCAGAGACTAGCCCTTTACCTGGGAGGAACCGCCGCAACGCCGTGCAGGCGTGATAGGAGAATGCTTCACGTAAGCATTCACTATCACAGGCTCGGACGGCAGGTCTTTGGGTAAAAGTCATATGTGTCATTAACATCACCTTCGATGTTATGGAGCTACTCCTGAATGTGCATATGGCTCTACACAAAGCCCTGATACCCTTGTTGAGTCAAGCCAATTACCCACGTTATATTTTGAATACCAATCACTTTGTACATTACCAGTTCAATAATTGCGAAAATTTTTATATGCGACCATCTCTCTAATTCGACCTACTGTCAAGCCGCAAAGCATCATCGAGGGCGATGATCAGTCTAAGGGGGGAGGGGTGTTACGTACCGGATGTTAAATTAAAATTTGCATACCTAAACACGGCACGTGCCGTGGCGTCGAACATCGATCATGCTATGCGAGCCGAAAAAGCAGATCGAAGCAAATTCCTCGACCGCGAATATTCTTCGAACGGTGGTCACGTTTTGCTAATAAGCGAAATTGCAATATCGGGAGGCTATGGATGGGAAATAGCTGATGAACTGCGGGCGGAATTCTTAGAACAGGAACGGGCGATTTCCTGAGTGGGAGGAACGAGCATAGCTCTTGGAACTTCCCCTTAGCGGTCCCCAAAATCTACAAAAGAGGCAGAGAAACCGCCGCGAGTTGCAATCGTTAGTCAAATCGCGAGGTGCGTGGCGTTTTGCCCTTGTTACTATTTTGAGCCAGAGTTCGTGTTAAACTAGTGAAATTACTTCATAGTTACCGAAGGACTCAGTAAACAAGAAATTATTCAAATTTAAAATCAATCTTGAGATCGAAACAAATCTCCATCCTAATATATTAAATTCTTCTTTATATTTTGCCTAACGGCTAATGTTTTTCAATTTAACAACAAGTTCTATAAACAAATTTTTGGCGCAGCCATGGGCTCACCACTGTCACCGGTGGCCGCAGAAATTGTTATGGAAAAATTGCAAGCCACCTGCATTAATAAACTCGCCTTTAGGTTACCCTTCTACTTCAGGTATGTGGATGACATCATCACCTGCCTTCCATCCAACGAGGTGACAAACACCATTGATACATTTGAATCTTTCCATGATAGGATTAAATTTACTTTCGAGTTAGAGAATAATAACAGAATCAGCTTTTTAGACACTGAGGTGATAAGAGAGAATAATAAGATCGTCACGAATTGGTTTCGTAAAAAAACATGGTCTGGGCGTTACATTAACTTTAACTCAGCGCACTCTATTGCACATAAAAGAAGTCTAGTTGTAGGATTGGTTGACCGTGCGGTAAAACTAGCACACCCGAATTTTAGAAAAGACAACCTTCAGCTTATTGTTAACACACTATCCCGCAATGGCTACCCGACTAACTTTGTTAAGAACATTATCAAGAGACGGGTGGATGATATCTATCATCCCTATCGAGTAAATCAAGATAGGATAAATCGCTTGCGGGACCCATCTCCGAGAGGTACGGTGGTACTCCCCTTCGTTTATGATTTGGATTTGACTCCTATCCTAAAAAGGTACAATTTGCAATGTATACACACTACAAACAGCAATGCTTATGGCTTCTTCGCCAAAGGTAAAGATAAACTGCATAATTGCAAAAAAAACTGACATAGTGTACAAAATACCTTGTAGAAACTGTGGAGAATGCTACGTGGGCCAAACCCACAATCAATTAGCAACAAGACTGTACCAACATAAGTACAGTCTCACGCACTTGTCCAACAGAACGGCTCTCACAGAGCACGTGTTGGATAATGGCCACGCGTTTGATTTCGATAACGCTAGTATTCTCCACAAGGACAACAACTACTACCGCCGGAGTATCGCCGAATCTCTATACATACAATTAGAGAACAGTGTTAACAAGAAGTTTGAATCAGTCAATTTAGCCATCCACTACACGGACCTCATCGCCCATGTGCTGCAGTAGCTGAATTAATTCACATCAATTAAAACTATTCATATATTGTAATTATCTTCACTAATAGCTATAAAGATATATCACGCTGTTTACTTACCACCTTAAACTATAAACACGCACAGGATCACAAGTAAAAATTCCGATTTATAGTGACGCCTTGCCTCAGCACTCAAGAACGAATTGTGATGGCTGCTGGATAGTAAATGAACGTAAATCCATTCACTTCCGCCGATCGATTCTACGGATCGATATTACCGACCCTTGGTCGCACAGAATCTGAGCGGGATTGTGTCCTTACTGTCCAGCAGACCACGTTCAAATAAAGTGCGCAACTGATTTCGTGACGTCAATTAGTGTAAATAAATAACCCTTGTCCTTCCTCTCCGCCTCAGCGTTACAGTTAATTCTAAGTTCAAAATTTGTACTTTAGTCTTCATATAACACCGAAGACACAAGCACCTAGGGCCGATAATAAGTAGCCTAGGACTTCTTTTAGTGAGTACAAATTTTCTAATTTTTCCGCCAATGATTAGTGTATATAAGAACAATAGGCATTTAAGAAACCTGTATAACATTATTGTAACAGAGTAACTTTTTCTTCTCCATATAGTAACAATTGTTTAGACTGAAGAGGGTACAAAATTCGTACCGAAACGTTTCTACGATTAAACAATAAAGAAGTTTATATCCTTACATTGGTCCATAAAAAGCCGTAACCCAAAATCACATATATTAACTATCACTGGACCAAGAAATAAACTATTGATTACTATATTCTTCTTTATAGTATTTATAGTATTTATCGTATTTATAGTATAGTGAAAATAGAATTGCGTTAACTCACAGAAGTGAAAAGTTCATCAGCCATTCCTTCATCTTTGGGCTCCCTCAGCATCTAGGACAATTCACATCAGAGCTAGCGAAAAACATTGCTTCCAAGATAGTATTCATTGGTGAGTTTTCCATACTTATGTTAGCATTGCGATACGAGGACCCAAACATATGTTTATATGCTTGTGGGAATTTCCCTTGGGCCCATTCGTAAACTTAGCACGTTAGGAATTTACCAATCTAAGACTCCAACTAAAATAGGTATTGTAAAATTGTCATCCATTCTGGACTCCGATATTTCTGAACCATTCCGTGTAATTGTTTTTATATAATGTAAAGAATCAATAGAACAGCCCAATAAGGTATTTATCCTCTATTCTGCGTTAACACCTCTTTCATTCCTGACCTATGCGCGGATTCCGTATGGAATCTTAGATGATACGACCCATCCTAAATTAAATTTATTCAAGCGTTACATGCGGAACGGCTAACCGCTCGGCCCACGAAATAATTCCTTACGCACGTAACAAAATCAATACAGATTTGTTAGCCATAATGTTATTGTATAGTCTCCCAGAGAAATTTGAAAATTTCCGATGTGCAATCGAATCCACAGATGAATTACCATCACCGGAAATATTGAAGATAAAGATAGTTGAAGAAAGTGATGCACGCAATCAGAAATTAAAGGAAGAAGTCCCGAATGCAATGATGGTTGGAAGACAAGCATTCAAAAATCATAAATTCCGGAACAATAGGCCCAACGAGCGTAGGGAAGAACATAGAGAAGAATTCAAATTCCGCTGCCATAAATGCAAAAAGGTGGGACACAAAGCTATAGACTGCAGACTAGAAGATGGGAAATACAAACCTTGGAAGTCGGGAAAGCAGAGTCCCAAGGAATCTAGCTTACTAGTCACAGATAGAAAAGACTATGCTTTAAAGACCGGACACGACATAAGTACAAGCGATTGGTGCTTAGATAGTGGTTGTACATCGCATATTACGAAGCAAGAAGAAAGCCTAAAGAATCTGGAGTCATATGAGTTCGAAGACTTGAATTTAGCGACTAACAATACATCAGCTAAAGTATTGGCGAAAGGGACAGCATCTATTATTGCCTCAAACAAAGATGGCAGTCAGAAAATAAATTTATTAAATACCTTATATGTTCCAGGATTACGCACAAATTTAATGTCTGTTTCAAAGATTACAGACAAGGGATATAATGTAACCTTCGGTAGAAACGGTGCTCTAGTCAAGGATAGAGCAGGAACCATTTTAATGCGCGCTGACAGAATCGATGGTTTATATTACATTAGGCAAAGCACACAATATGCAGGAAGAATGTCGAGTGAATCAGAAGAAAATTTAAAAATATGGCATGAGAGATACGGACACTTGAACGGAAGAGATCTGAAGGAAATGGTTGCTAACAAAGAGGTATGTGGCATCAGAATCAGAACACAAAAAGAACTACCTACGTGTGAAGTATGCTTAAAAGGCAAACTTACGCAGACACCTTACCCAAAAGAGTCCAGTCGTAAATCGGAACTGCTAGAATTAGTACACACAGACTTATGTGGACCGATGAGGACAGAGTCATTGAATGGGTCAAAATATTTCTTAATCTTCATAGAAAACAGAACGAGGTGGTGCGAAGTAAGATTCTTGAAGAGGAAAAGCGAAGCCCTCACTGAATTCAAAAAGTACAAGAGCATGGTTGAAAACATCACTGGTAGGAAAATCAAATACATTCAGTCCGACAACGGAAAATAATATTGCAATAAAGAATTTGACGACTATTTAAAAAAATCTGGAATCCAAAGAAGATTGACAATCCCGCACACACCGCAACAAAATGGCACCGCGGAACGCATGAATTGAACACTTGTGGAAATGGCAAGATGTCTACTAATTCAATCGAAACTATCCCCATCGTTTTGGGCAGAAGCACTTCATACAGCTAATTACATCCGCAATAGATGCCCCGCAAACCACTTAAATGGGCAAACACCTTATAAACTTTGGACCGGTAAAAGGCCAAATGTGAAATATTTCCGAACATTCGGATGTAAAGGATATGCATTGGACCGAGATACAAACAAAGGAAAATTTTCTCCAAGATCCAGAGAGTGTATATTCGTAGGTCATTCTTTGGAATCTAAAGGTTACCGAGTTTGGGTACCTAGTGAAAGGAAAATAATTGTATCCAGAGATATAAAATTCTTCGAAGAAATTGGTGCCGGAACAAAATATGAAGAATTCGTTAATGAAAATAGGATGATTAATGGAAACAAACTAAAGGAAAGAAAATATGCTGAAATAGAGACAAAAACGATCAGAGACCTCGGAGAACAAAACTCATTACAAGAAGAAGAAGAAGATGATGATGAAGAATACGAAGAAGCTATGGAGTAGACTCACGAAGAACCACAAAATAATGAAAACAGTGAAACCTGCGAACAAAGGGAAGAAAATGGGTTAAATAACCAACATCAAGAGCAAGAACAGGTAATACAAAATCCAGAAGTACAGTTGCGAAGAACCGTGGGGAGACCCAAAATAATAAGGACGGGAAATCCAGGAAGACCCAAGAAACAATATCACTATGAGGTAGCACAACAAGTCACTACAAAAGAAGAAGAGACAGAAGAACATGTGGATACAAGTAAAATTTCGGCTAAAAAGGCAATGGCCAGTAAAGATAGGGAAGAGTGGAAAGCAGCCATACGTAGTGAGATAATGTCTATGATCAAAAATAATACGTGGGAAATCGTAGATCGACCAAGGGACCGAAGCATCGTAAGCTGTCGTTTAATATTACGGAATAAATGTAAGGCTGACGGGACGCTGGATAGGAGGAAGGCGAGACTCGTAGCTCGAGGTTTTACACAAGTCCCGGGAATGGACTTTCATGAAACTTTTGCACCAGTAGCAAGATTGAGTTCCATAAGGACATTAATCGCTCTAGCAGTTGAGCGAGACATGCTGGTTGATCATCTTGATGTATCGACCGCTTTTCTGAATGGAGATATAGATGAAGAGATATACATGGAAATACCAGAAATGCTGGAAGAAACATTACAAGACATAAGATCAGCAAAGAACAGTAAAATCAGTAAGGATCAGAAGATCAGAATTAACAAAATGTTGCAAGATATTAAAGGCGAGAATAAAGTCTGTTTACTAAAGAAGGCAATTTATGGTTTGAAACAATCAAGCAGACAATGGAATATTAGACTTGATGAGAAATTGCGTGAATTAGGATTGCAATCGATGAATCCTGACCCCTGTGTTTACTTCAAAATAATGAACGAAAATTTGGTTATCGTGGCGATTTATGTCGATGATATATTAATGATATCAAGAAATAGAGAACACATGGAAGAATTAAAACAAGGACTAATGTCAACGTTTGAAATGAAGGACTTAGGACCCATTCAGCATTGCTTAGGAATTAAGTTCACGCGGAGTAAGGGGAAGATGGCGATGACTCAGAAGACCTATATTGAAGACACATTGAAAAAATTTGGCATGAGTGATGCGAAACCGATTTCTACTCCTTGTGAACTAAATAAACGGGATATAAAGGAAGAAACGAATGAAGATGTATCGGGAGCCGAAATTAAAGGGTTGCCATATAGGGAACTGATAGGATCGTTGATGTACATAGCCATTGCCACGAGACCAGACATAGCTCACGTGGTGAGCTGGCTCAGTCAATTCAGCTCCAATTTTGATCAAAACCATTGAAAAGCTGCGAAAAGAGTTCTGCGATACTTGAGGGGAAGCCTAAATTATGGATTAGTGTTCACCAAAGCCAAAGAAGATTTAATGGGATATGTTGACGCGGATTGGGGAGCCTGCCCGGATGATGGAAGGTCATATACTGGTTACATCTTCAAATATGGTAATGCAGCTATAAGCTGGGAATCACGGAAGTAGCGAACAGTAGCCCTGTCTAGTACGGAGGCAGAGTACATGGCTCTGACAGAAGCGACGAAAGAAGCAATCAACCTCCAAACTTTCCTGAAAGAATTAGGCGTTAGAGATGAGACGCCATTGACACTGTGGAACCACAATCAAGGAGCACAAAAATTGGCCAAAAACGCCGTATTTCACAGGAGGACCAAGCATATCGACATAAGGCATCATTTCGTCCGCGATGCATTGAAAGAAAGATCTGTGGTATTAAAATATATGCCCACGCAGGAAATGATGGCCGATGTGCTGACGAAGGGACTACCACGTTCAAAACACGAACACTGTCGCGATTTACTGGGAGTCCAGTCAATCGAAGATTGAAGTTGAAGACTCGGTGGAGAGTAACAACATTTACGATTGAGGGGAAGTATTAGAGCAGCAACACAATCTGAATGTATGTAGTAAACAAATAGTCGACTGGTTTCTGTCCAGTCGTTTTGGTTACCGAGTTGTTGTTTCGTTATTAATAAAAAAAAAGGTTTATACTCTGCAATAATATAGGTATATAATGTGAAATTATTTTTATTACCAGAGATTTTTTATTAAAATAAATTAATTAATAAATTACTTATATTAATTAAATAAATTATAAATTTTATTGGGATAAAAGAATTAGGTCATTGTTGAAATTTGTTTTAAATTATCGGCCAACTATAACCGATATTGGAGGAAGTGAAACTTCCTCCTCCGGTCCGGACGAGGGAGAGTGGGTAAAGGTAACTCCAAACCAATATGCCTTTGTTTCCCTCTGACTGTCCTGAAAAGGACAGTCGTTTATTACAGACCCTTTTTCGCTCTGTATAATACACAGTGTTTTTGCCGATCTCAAGAATTTAACTTCTCGGTAGCCTGGCTGTCGGCGGGCCTGGTTGTCCTAGGTTATGACTCTGGAACAACAGAAAAAAGAACGAACGGGTGTAATCACCTGAAATACGATAATCGTATTAACGTTCTGTCTCGGGAATGTTTTGACGCTCACACTTAAACAGCAACGGTAACCGTGCTGTGTGTGCTAATGCGTGTACTGGTGCGCGGCTTTTAAATACGGTAAGCCACGCGTCGACTGTTTTGGCCGATCTGTTCCGTCTTTTTCAGGAACACAGTCGTGGCGGTCGGCTAGATTTACGCAATGAAATCTTTAGTGCAACGACCGCACAGTCGTATTGCCTCGAACGGAAAACCAAGGCGGAGGTTGTAAATCTCCTGTATGGATTCCGTGAGCGGGGAGATCCAAGGTTACTAGTAACTAGTCCCAGTGGCTGACAACGGAGGCTGATCTAACCGTTTCTTTCTCAACACGCTTTGGCGTGGAGTTAAATTAGGACCGCTAAATTACTAAAAGGCGCAGCTATTGTGCTGAAGAGTCAACACGAATTGTCGTGTGCTATTCTCGATTCAGTTTCACAATTGCTGGTGTTGAGCTGAAAGCTGTGTTCGTTATAACGGGAGCACGATCGACAATCGATGCGCTCCGTGCGAACTGTTTCTGAGGACTCTCGAAATTGAACTGACTGTCGGCGACGTTACACCGTCGTCGGCAAGCGCGAACGAGTAATTCCTCGTTACGCGGCGCTTTCGTCAAACTATTAGTTCTTTCTCACTCTCTCTCATATCCGTTTACTATTCGCAAATTCGAACGTCTTCAAACGGTAATATGTACCGGTCAGACGTGCCGATCTCTGGTCTCCCACGGTCTAGACGAAAACAATCATTGTCATGTTATTGGACCTCGCTAGTTTTTCTATTTCCTTTTCGAATCACACCGGTCAAATAAACTCGGTAGACTCAAGAAAAAGAAATTAACTATGAGGCTCGTGATCGGGTGAAACAACTACTGGTCACTTATTTAAACATACCGCCCTCCTTGCACTGTGTGTGCAATTTCTGGAGGGTTTGGTAGTTGTGACATCGAGACTCGAATCGCGGAATTTTACAAATTCAAGTTGAATTGTCGTTTGAGAGAGAGGATAAATGCAAGTTAATTATATTGTATAATTATAACTTACTTTTTGGTTGCGGCGAGGGGGTGACTGTCGTCTCCAGCAGTCTCAACGACGTCTCCAGGGCCATACGAGTGATTTGCTCGTACAACGCCCTGCTGTCCCCGGAGGGCGTGAGGCTGCCTGAGCTTCCGCTCGTCGAGCTGGACGAAGCCCTTCCAGCTCGTCCCCGATGTCGCCTCCGTTTCGGGTCTGTAGAGCTACGCTCCTTTGGACCCGTTGTTGCCCCCTGTGCCGTGGGTGTTGGTGCCGGGAGTGCCGGACACGGCGTCCTCTCCGGTGGATTCTCCGGTTTGACCTTGTATAGGAGGGACGTTAAACGTCCCTCGAAGTTCCAGCGGAGGGTGTACTTCCCGCCTTCCACCCGGCAGTTATACCTCCGGGTGGTCCGGGGTATGTGCTGCGGCACCCGCAACACATCGTGCCCCAGGTCGATTATTAGGCCCTCCTTTGGTTTGCCCGGGGTGGGCCTTGCCCCGCTGGGGTCCTCCACCTCCATGCTGGGGCCAGCCTCTTCCTCGTGGGCTGCTCACACTTGCTCGCCGAGCTTGAGACATTTCTCAAAGCTCGCGCTATCAAAGCTCGGTGGTACCCGTGGGCAACGGGGGTACCTCCCCTACAGGTGCGAAACCAGAAGAAAGACTTTACGCCCTCTTTTCGTCTTATCCTGAGGAGTGGGGGCCAAGAAGGGGGTACCGGATCGAATTTTCGAGCTCAACGGTTTCTCTCCCCTTGTTGCCTCACCTAACCGAAAAACAGTCCTCTGAAGTTTATTCGTCTTCGGGGTCACGATTCGTGCCCGAAGACTCGTTTCCCACGGGTAGCTTACACAGTCTCGTTATCGGACGTGTGTAGGTGGAGGTTTTTGTACGGAGTTTAACCACTCGCACATTACCGTCTCTACCCGGGAAAATCTCCTCAATTCTTCCCATTTCTCATTGATTAGGTGGGAGAAGAGGGTTTTGCACCAGTACCAGATCCCCTGGTTGCAGGTGCATTTCGATGGATCGCCACTTATTGCGATTCTGGAGATGCGTGATATAATCACGTGTCCAATGCTTCCACAGCTGCTCGTGAAATTTCTGGATCGCTCTCCAGCGCGATAGGCGCGAGAGCTGTTCCGTCTCAACAGAGCGCATCGGAAGTGCATTTAAAGGACCTCCACTAAGGAAGTGGCCCGGCGTGAGAGGCGCATAGCTATCGGGTGCATCACTCAACGCTGCGATCGGGCGGGAGTTTAAGCTCGCCTCGATCTTGCAAAGGAGCGTATACATCTCCTCTGCGGTGGGAGTGAATGCACCGAGAATGCGCTTTAAGTGATGTTTCACTGATTTCACGCCGGCTTCCTGCATGCCACCGAAATGTGGTGCACTAGGAGGATTAAATCTCCATTCTATGCCCTGCGTGCCGCAGTTATTTTGCACTTCCTGCGAATTACTCACCTCGCGGAAGTGCGTTCTTAGCTCGCGATCTGCACCGACGAAGTTTGTCCCATTGTCACTGAAAATGCAGGATGGGGTTCCACGTCGGGCGATAAAGCGATCTAAGGCGGCAATAAACGAGCCTGTCGTGTAATCACTGACAAGTTCGAGATGGACAGCTCTTGTAGCGTAACATACGAAAACCGCAAGGTACGCTTTATGAGCTGTCTTCCCTCGGCCAGCGGAGTAGCGAACGCGAAACGGTCCAGCATAATCCACTCCGCAATTCGAGAAAGCTCGAGCCGGTCTGGAACGCTCAGGGATCAAACCAGCCATTATCTGCGTGGAGGTGCGACCCTTCCACCTTATGCATTTCATGCATTGGTTGATCACCGTTCGAGCGGCATTTCGGCAGCCAAGGATCCAGAATTGCTGTCTCACCTTGTACAAGGTCATCTGCAAACCTCCGTGCAACGTATCCACGTGCCCCTGCCTAATTATTAGTGTGGCCACATAATGTTTCGGCAGGATTATCGGATGTTTCGTTTGCCAATCGCGTACTGTATTCTCCAGCCTTCCACCGACCCACAAGACGCCTTTATCGTCGAGAAACGGATGCAGACTTTTTATCGGAGATTTCGCAGGAATTCCGCGGTGTTTTTTCAAGCACCGGTACTCCTCTGCGAAGTGCGTACTCTGTACGTACTGTGCAATTCTGTGGGTTGCTTGTTGCAACTCCGATGCGTGGAGGATCTCCTTGACAAAGGACCTTGGGTCACCTTGCACTCGTCTCCGAAACCGGAGACAATATGCTGTGACACGCACTAGTTTTCTCCACGATGGAAATCGGAATAGGAAATCCCATTCCTTTTCGGGAGTAACTAGATGAGTATGCGCTACGCGCTTTCCCTCATCGGTCTCTATGGAAGCGGGTATTTTCGGCCACCTCACTTCCACTTGTCTTAGCCACGCTGGTCCTGACGACCACAGCTCCGAGGATAGCAGCTCCGCAGCTTCCACTCCACGTGAATTAAGATCCGCGGGATTGGAGCTTGTCGGAACATACCGCCATTGTGCACTCGGAAGCATCGTCTGTACCTTCGACACTCGGTTGGCAACAACCACCTTCCATGTCAAAGGATGTTTCCTCAACCATGCGAGTGCAATCGTGGAGTCCAACAGACCACGCGCTCAACTCTGGTACAGAGCGAGCTTTGCACATGCAGCATTAGTTCGGTGAGGAGCACAACCCCGTTCAACTCCAGAATCGGGATTGATTGCGTTTTGATGGGAGCCACTCGCGTTTTTGCCATTAATAATGTAGTATTTACATCATTATTCATCGACGTTACTCTTAAATAAGTAACGGCGGAATAGGCAGCGAGTGATGCGTCACAGAATCCGTGTAATTCCACAGAAAGTGTGTCGGCTCCGCATCTTAACCATCGGGGAATTTTCAAATCATTCAACTTGCTCCAATCCACACAAAACGCATTCCACGTTTTGAGTGTATTCGCGGAGACTTGTTCGTCCCACTGGATTTTCTCCAGCCATTGGGCCTGCATGAGGACCTTTGCGCGAATCACTACCGGGGATAACCACCCGAGTGGATCGTACAATTTCGCGATCTCCGAGAACAAAGTGCGCTTCGTTATCGGGACCAGCGACGGTTGAAACCGTTGCAAGTTGAAATAGAAATAATCTCCCGACGGTACCCATCGTAGGCCTAATACCTTAAGTTCGGAATCCTCGAACAGTGCGAGGTCGACCGCGTGCGAATGGGCACTTTGGGGGATATTGCTCAGTAAATCTGGTGAATTTCCAGCCCACTTTCGCAGGCGAAATCCACCTTTTTGTAGAAGCTCGCAAATTTGCCTTCGCGTTTGCTCTAACAACGATTTATCTGGAGCCCCCATAAATACGTCGTCAACGTATATGTCCTTCTCGAGGACTGGAGCGGCAATAGGGAAATCACCTCCGTCCTGCTCTTTCAACTCGAGAAGGGTTCGCATCGATAGATATGGCGCGCAAGCCGTACCGTATGTCACGGTATTTAACTCGAAAGCGATAAGTCGCTCGGTTTTTGGCGCACGCCATAGGATGCATTGAAACCGACGGTCCTCCGGGGCGACGAGAATTTGTTTAAACATTTTCTCAATGTCTGCCACCAGCACGTAGGCATGCAGACGCCATCTCATCAGAACCGACGTGATGTCATTCTGCAATTTTGGCCCTACGTGAAGGACGTCGTTCAACGAGCGACCGCTCGTGGTTCCGGAGGTTGCATTAAATACGACGCGCAACTTCGTCGTCGAGCTATCCTCACGGATGACTGCTCGATGTGGAATATATAGTCGTGCTCGGTCAAGCGACTCAAGACGGGTCATATGCCCCATCGACTCATATTCGGTGAGAAACTCACCGTATTCCTCTTCGAGGGTCTGGTTTGCTTCCAGCTTCTTCCTTAACCTTGTGAGGACGGAGAGCACTATGTGGAAGGAATCTCCCAGCACTTCTTCCGGCCTCGGATGGTTGAAGGGCAAGCGGACGACAAACCTGCCCATTGCATCGCGTGCAACGGTCTTTGCGAAGTGCGCTTCGCAATCCTCCTCGTCTTTGGTTAAAACCAATTTGCGAGGGATCTCCTCAATCTCCCAAAAACGCCGTATCGCTTCGTCCAGCGATTCAAGGACGTTGCAATGCAACGTCCTCAGCGTCTTGGTGGAGGAGGTTGTTGCGCTTAAAGGTCCGGATAGCACCCAACCGAGCGCGGTTTCTTGGGCTATCGGACCTGTGGTGCTTATCCGACGGAAACCCCGTCGAATAATTTGCGCATACAGCTCAGCGCCGAGCAACACCTCAATACGGTGGTTCGACGCTAGATTCGGGTCTGCGAGTGGGAGGTCACGTATGGCATCGCTATCGGGTATTTGCACCGATGGCGGAACATACGTCGTGATCCTCGGGACCACATACGCGCTCGTTACAAAAACTTCCGAGGCGTTATGCAGCGACGACAGACTCATCTGCACCATGTGGGTTATGGATTGGGTTCGACCGCCCCCCAAGCCCGTTACCGTGGCTGGTGATCTTTTCCGCCGGAGTCTAAGGTCATTGACTAGACTCGCGGAGATAAAAGAAGCCTCTGACCCTTGATCCAGGAGGGCACGCGCGATGCGCGTTGTGCCATCCCTTCCCAACAGGCGCACATTCGCTGTAGCGAGTAGCACCGGCGGTGTTTTTACTGCCATCGACGCGCTACAGTGTGACGTCACTGAGGCGGATGACATATCAGTCGGCTTACTGCTCGAGCGACGGGGTGGGGCGTTGCTCAGTCCCGCTCTCCGTTTGCTCGGCGTAGCCGTACTCATCGGCGACGGTTTTACCTGTGCCTTGCTTGTCCGTTGTTCGAAATGCAGCAGGGTACGATGTCTCCCACTGCACTTCTCACAGACTGCACGGCTCTGGCATTGCTTCGTCGTGTGAGTGGCGGCCAAGCAGAGTATACAATGCTGGCTGCCTCTAATAAACTGGAAACGGTGCTCGGGCGACAGTCGCTTGAAGCTATCACAATATGATACGTCGTGCGACTGACAGCAAAACGCACACGTTTCGTTCGGGGAAGGGCACGCCTGTACCACGGTATTATGAGCCCGTAGTCTTGGCTTCGATTGGGGATCGGTCGAGGCTTTCCGGCGCTGCTCGTTTGGCACCAGCATAGCGCACTCATACACCTCCAGGAACGCCAATATCTCGTCAAACGAGGGGTATTCCTTGGCGTTTTTCAACGACTTTTCCCAATCCCAATCGAGCGCAGGCTCCAACTTATTTTTTACCAGTAGGACTAGCAAGTCACTCCAGTGTTTCACTGGTCGGTTCAGCTTTTGCAAGGCGGCAAGCGTTCGCTTTATGCCAACCGTAACTTGCTGCAGACTCGCTAGATCCCCCTTCCTTATTGGTTTTAGCTTCCCGATTGGCTCGAGAAGCTGCGCGATCACTACGCGTGGTTTCCCAAATTTGTCCTTCGGGGCTTCCCACGCCACCTCGAAATTAGTATCCCTAATTTCGAGGGATGCGATCGTCGCCGACGCGTCTCCCTCAACGCAGGCATTAAGGTATTGCAACCTTTGTCCATCCGACAGCCTATCGTCGTTAATTATAACGGAGGTGAATAGATCCTCGAACTGAGCCCAGTTCCGTGGATCTCCTCCGAATCTTGGGAGACTTTGCTTCGGGAGTTCTAATGGGAAGGGGATGCGGCTCGCTTTGCCCTCTAAAGAGGTTCGCGAGGCTTCACCCTTCTCCCTTTCCTTCTCAGCTGCGGCGAGGCTGGCTAATTCCGAGGTCAGGTAATCCTGACTCTCAAGGAATTCTTCCTCAGCCTCTACCATGCGGTTCAACTTAAAGAAGCTGTAGCTCTTACGTTTGTTGGGAGGAATGGCTCTCATCAACTCCGAGTGGCGTGAGAGAGCGTCCATCCAAATTCCCGTAATGTAGCGCAGCTTTTCTTTAAGGAGCGCTTCTGAGAAGTTAGCTCGTCCTCTTTTTTTCAGATTTGTCATCACGGGCTTAAGTCGTTCTAGACCGAATACGAGATCATCGATCTGCCCCTTGAAATCAAATTCCATGTCATGATCGGTCTCTTCAACTTGAGCCATTGTGATTTATTGAGGATTAAATAATCGACTCGCAAACCTGCGTGTGTTACTCCACACGCTCAAGCTTGTTTGGTTGGATGTCTTTCCCAAACTCTCGACCTCTAGTCCGTATATCCGGCTCGAAGGACCTTGTTGAAATTTGTTTTAAATTATCGGCCAACTATAACCGATATTGGAGGAAGTGAAACTTCCTCCTCCGGTCCGGACGAGGGAGAGTGGGTAAAGGTAACTCCAAACCAATATGCCTTTGTTTCCCTTTGACTGTCCTGAAAAGGACAGTCGTTTATTACAGACCCTTTTTCGCTCTGTATAATACACAATGTTTTTGCCGATCTCAAGAATTTAACTTCTCGGTAGCCTGGCTGTCGGCGGGCCTGGTTGTCCTAGGTTATGACTCTGGAACAACAGAAAAAAGAACGAACGGGTGTAATCACCTGAAATACGATAATCGTATTAACGTTCTGTCTCGGGAATGTTTTGACGCGCACACTTAAACAGCAACGGTAACCGTGCTGTGTGTGCTAATGCGTGTACTGGTGCGTGGCTTTTAAATACGGTAAGCCACGCGTCGACTGTTTTGGCCGATCTGTTCCGTCTTTTTCAGGAACACAATCGTGGCGGTCGGCTAGATTTACGCAATGAAATCTTTAGTGCAACGACCGCACAGTCGTATTGCCTCGAACGGAAAACCAAGGCGGAGGTTGTAAATCTCCTGTATGGATTCCGTGAGCGGGGAGATCCACGGTTACTAGTAACTAGTCCCGGTGGCTGACAACGGAGGCTGATCTAACCGTTTCTTTCTCAACACGCTTTGGCGTGGAGTAAGAGTGGACCAACGCTATTTCTAACCCGTCTTCTTCAACACGCCGCGTCGTGAAGGAAGCCTGGACACAGCGGTATCGAAACTCTCCGGTCGCTCTTTGGTTTCTCTAAACGTCACCAAGGCGATTCCCGGTAGAGAACGAGTAGCGGGTCTTAAGTTAGAATAGCGCCCCAACTAACGTAGTGCTCCGCCGACCAGTGGTCATCCAAGGAGTGGACTCCTGACGCTCCCACGTCGAATAACAATGGTTGGCGAAAACCAGGTGAACCCACCGATTTTCGCCCCAGTACTAATTCAGGGTAAAGACCGCTAAATTACTAAAAGGCGCAGCTATTGTGCTGAAGAGTCAACACGAATTGTCGTGTCCTATTCTCGATTCAGTTTCACAATTGCTGGTGTTGAGCTGAAAGCTGTGTTCGTTATAACGGGAGCACGATCGACAATCGATGCGCTCCGTGCGAACTGTTTCTGAGGACTCTCGAAATTGAACTGACTGTCGGCGACGTTACACCGTCGTCGGCAAGCGCGAACGAGTAATTCCTCGTTACGCGGCGCTTTCGTCAAACTATTAGTTCTTTCTCACTCTCTCTCATATCCGTTTACTATTCGCAAATTCGAACGTCTTCAAACGGTAATATGTACCGGTCAGACGTGCCGATCTCTGGTCTCCCACGGTCTAGACGAAAACAATCATTGTCATGTTATTGGACCTCGCTAGTTTTTCTATTTCCTTTTCGAATCACACCGGTCAAATAAACTCGGTAGACTCAAGAAAAAGAAATTAACTATGAGGCTCGTGATCGGGTGAAACAACTACTGGTCACTTATTTAAACAGTCATTGTTTTTGGTATAATATTAAAAGAAAGAATATGTTTTTATTTAGATACTTTTCGTTAAAGTGGGGATTAACGATTTTTAGTTTGATAAAAAAAAGCTTTCTCGTTGAATTGATGTTTTTATTTAGATACTTTTCGTTAAAGTGGGGATTAACAATAAATAGAGTTTTATAAAAAATTTTATATTATAAATTAATATTTTATACTATTTATACAAAAATGTAATTTTTGTTTTAAAATTAATAATATAAATAGTGTAATAAATAAAAATTAGTATTATTTAAATAATTAAATTATAATTAATATAAAATATTAAAAAATAATTAAAGTTAGATTTAGTATTTTAAAAAATTTTAGTTAATTTAGTGCCAGCAACTGCGGTTATACTAATAAAATAAATTAATTTAGGATTAATTAGAATAAGTTGAAATTTAATTGTTTTAAAATTTTTATTTTTTTGGTGAAATAAATAATGTAAAATTTTTAAATATTTAATTATAAATTATTTTTAAATTTTTTTTATAAAACTAGGATTAGATACCCTATTATAGAATAAAAAATAATATTAATTTAGTAAATGTTGAATCATTAAATAAAGAAAATTTGGCAGTATTTAATTTAAATTAGAGGAACTTTGTTTAAATAAGTGACCAGTAGTTGTTTCACCCGATCACGAGCCTCATAGTTAATTTCTTTTTCTTGAGTGTACCGAGTTTATTTGACCGGCGTGATTCGAAAAGGAAATACAAAAACTATAGAGGTCCGATAACATGACAATGATTGTTTTCGTCTAGACCGTGCGAAACCAGGGATCGGCACGTCTGACCGGTACATATTACCGTTTGAAGACGTTCGAATTCGCGAATAGTAAACGGATATGAGAGAGAGTGAGAAAGAGCTAATAGTTTGACGAAAGCGCCGCGTAACGAGTAATTACTCGTTCGCGCTTGTCGACGACGGTGTAACGTCGCAGACAGTCAGTTCTTCTTAGAGAGTCCTCAGCAACAGTTCGCACGGAGCGCATCGATTGTCGATCGTGCTCCCGTTATAACGAACACTGCTTTCAGCTTACCACCAGCAAATTGTGAAACTGAATCGAGAATAACACACGACGATTCGTGTTGACTCTTCAGCACAATAGCTGCGCCTTTTAGTAATTTAGCGGTCTTTACCCTGAATTAGTACTGGGGCGAAAATCGGTGGGTTCACCTGGTTTTCGCCAACCATTGTTATTCGACGTGGGAGCGTCAGGAGTCCACTCCTTGGATGACCACTGGTCGGCGGAGCACTACGTTAGTTGGCGCGCTATTCTAAACTTAAGACCCGCTACTCGTTCTCTACCGGGAATCGCCTTGGAACGTTTAGAGTAACCAAAGAGCGACCGGAGAGTTTCGATATCGCTTCCAGGCTTCCAGGACTATTGCGTCCAGGCTTATCCGCTTGGTAGCGTTTACTTTCGAAAACATTTATGACTAACGTAACGTACTTATGAATTAGTAGGTATATAAAGTAAAATTGTAAGATTTTTTTTAAACATTATTTTTTATTGTTTACAGTTTATAATTGACCATCGTATGGTACCGTTTAAAACATTCTCCGATATGCAATCCCGGTTTTCTCTCGCAGGTTTCGCATATATAAGAAGTCTCTTTTCTACCACCTGGAACTTTTCGGTTTGAACAAACTGCACAATCCTTGTGTTTGTGCTGGGGATGTATTGTAATAATATGCAATGTTCCATCTAGTCGCTGTTCCTTGTCGCTGGATGATGGTCGTCCACGTTTTGCTGTTGTACGGAAGTCCCCCACAAGCTCAAGCAACAGTTTTTCTCTGAACTGTTTGTGCGAAATGTTTTTGTTGGTATTAGGAGGAGATGCTTTATATAAAATATAAGCATTGATAGTTGATGCTTCCAAACAACAGAAAAACAGTTTCCTCCACCATTTTAGGGTTTTGCGAAGGAAACAGTAGGATGCAGTGTATTGGTCTGCTAAATCGACGCCGCCCATGTTTTTATTATATTGAATTATTGTGGTTGGTTTCAAGACTGGCTGCGTTCTATTATTCCTAACTCTTCTATCTCTGACAATTTCGGATCTTGACGTACCACACGTTGATAGCATAGTCACGACACGTTTATCGCGCCATGCAAGCAACAATATGTCATGTTTGCGATAAGCAATTGTTTCCCCAATCCTTAATTTCGGTGATTTCATCGAGAAAGGTATTCCCTTTCTATTCGTCATTACTGTTCCCGTTAAATGACATTGCAAATTATGTAATTTTTGGCCAAGTATGATGCTAGTATAAAGTCTATCGGTAAACATATGGTATCCTGTAGCTTCGGGTATTGACTGTTGTAGATTATTATATAGATGTAAAACAATCCGGCTTGTGACTGGTAAATCGGGGTAAATTAGTAGGTCTGTCGTTTTTTTTCCAAAATATGGTAAAAAAGTGTATATATATCCGGACGATGAGTCAGCTAATACGTATAGACGGATTCCCCATTTGTTTGGTTTTTTAGGGTTGTACGTTTTAAATGAAATTCTTCCTTTGAATCCAACAATGGATTCATCTACAGAGATATTCTGTGCTGGTACAAAATGACGTCTGAATTTTGTGTCCAAATAGTTGAGAAAATAGGCAACTTTATCCACAGAAATTCTTTCCTTATTGCCCGTTTGCGGCGTCGTTTCTAAATGTATTGCCCAAAATATTTGTAGAAATCGTTGGCGTTTAAAAATTGTATTATAAAATGGAATGTGTGCGTGGAATTTTGTGCTCCAATAATCTTTGATGTCATGCACAGGCATCAATCCCATATTGATAATTACACCAAGAAATGCTCTTAATTCAGTAACTGTAACGTCATACCAATTATGCCATAATGAGTGCACAGAGACTTACCAGCCGCCAATTATTTTTTGAGCATATAAATTTGTTTCTGCCGCTATTTTACTAAAAAGCTCATTCGTAAAAAATAATGAAAAAAACTGCAGGGGTGTAAAGCAATCACTCGGAACTTGCGGCCCTTGCATCTTGTCTCCCGTAGAAAATTCGATGGAATTGGAATATGTGTCGTTTTCAGTGACATTCTGCCAATCGCTGTTCTGGTCCGTTTCATTATTACTTTCAGATGTATCACCAATTCTATTTATACGTCTGCTTCGTCTGAATGTAACCACGTCCTCTGCATCTTCACTACTTTCGATTTCTGATGCACACATTCTTTGAAATTGTTGTTCTACGTCGCCCAAACAATCACTATCATCACTTTCAAATTCATTGTCACGCACTGTTGTACCTCGACTCTGTCGTCTAGCCATATTCTTTACAAAAAAAATTATTTTATAGAAATTTAGGCTTTGAAAATGCTTTCTAGTTGTGCTACGAAATCGAACTGTATACCACGATGGGTTTGAAAATACTAAAACTGTCCGGTCAAGCCGTACATATTATAAGGTATTTTTAATCAGGGTTTATGATACGGACGTGACTTGAACGCTATTTTTGAGGATTAACCATTTCTTTGTGCATGCTCTTCATTATTAGCTATTTTATGAAGGCTTTACATCTGGAAGGACTTATACTCAGGATTGAGAACTTTTTGGACTGTCCTTCCAGATGTGACCTTCCGGACTCAATAGTAATAGCCGTATCATAAACTCTATCGGACCGTGTCGCCTGCACACCACCCTCTCAGACCTCCTGAGAGCCCCCGGCCGGACCCTGACCGGGCCCCGACCGGGCGCGATCTTGAGGTCACCTGGGTAGAAGGAAAGTTCAGGAAATTCCTGGGCCGTACCTTGACGAAAGGGTCCGCCTCCTGAAGGGGTCCGAGGGCGGTTTTTGGAAGCAGGGTAGGTGATGGTTTTTATTGGATCACCCGATATTCGCGGTTATCCTTAACAAAAACTAAGCCCTTAATTTCAAGAGGCATAGCCTATTTCGGATATGCTACACTGCAGTTCTTATCTTATATCATTTAGATTAAGAATGAGACATTGTCGGGTGAAACTTGATTCAGGACGTGCCCGAACGCAAAGCGATGTCGTGCCACACTCGACATAGGACACGCTAGAACGAAAAGCGATGTCGTGCAACACTCGACATAGGACGTGCTAGAACGAAATGCGATGTCGAGCCCCACTCGACATAGGACCGCAAAGGGTTAATATTTGAATTTTATAAAATAAATTTAATAATTTATTAAAATTAAAATATGATTTATAAAAAATTTAATTAATTATAGAAAAATATTAAAAAATTATTTTTTAATAATTTTAAGGATAAAATTAGTAAAAATATTTATATAATTAAATTTTAATATTAAAATTTAGTTAAAGAATTAATTAGGCAAATTTATTATTCGCTTGTTTATCAAAAACATGTCTTTTTGTTTATAATTTAAGGTCGGGTCTGCCCAATGAAAATTTTGTAATAGCTGCAGTATTTTAACTGTACAAAGGTAGCATAATCAATTGTCTTTTTAATGAAGGCTTGAATGAAAGATTTGACGAAATAATAACTGTTTCAATTGAATAATATTGAATTTTATTTTTTAGTAAAAAAGCTAAAATTTTATTATAAGACGAGAAGACCCTATAGATTTTTATATTAAAATTTTTATTTTATTTAAAATTATTTATTTTATTTAAAATAAAAATTTTTAATTAATTTTAATATTTAATTGGGAGGATTTTTAAATTTGATGAACTTTAAATTGTTACTTACAATAATTTTTGTATTAAATGAATTTTTAGAAAAATTTAAAAGAATAAAATACTTTAGGGATAACAGCGTAATATTTTTAGATAGATCTTATTGATAAAAATGTTTGCGACCTCGATGTTGAATTAAGATAAAAATTAGAAGTATAAGTTTAATATTTAAGTCTGTTCGACTTTTAAAATCTTACATGATTTGAGTTCAGATCGGTGTGAACCAGATCGGTTTCTATCTATTTATAATTAAAAATAATAAATTTGTACGAAAGGATCATTTATTAAAAATATTTTTTAAAAGAAGAATAATTATAATTATATTGTTTTGGCAGAAAAGTGTAATAATTTTAGAAATTATAAATAAATTAATTTTATATTAATTTAAACAATAATTTTAATTAATTATATAATTTTAAATTTAGTTTCATTTATTTTACTTATTATTATAATATTAGTGTTTGGTTTTTGGGTAAAACGCAGGAATGAAATATAATATAAGATTTAAACGGATGAACAATATTATATTTAGGAACATTAAAACACATACATAATGGAGACAGAATAAATAGTACGACCGACCGCTAACAAATCTAAAACGCAACCACCGAAAATCAATAGACAAAAGAACATACAAGAACGAAAGTCATCTAGATCCGTGGCCTCCTAGAATGTCATCAGATATACATACATGTGTTACATACGCGTCTTTCTCTATGAGAGTTTCTTAAATTCTCGGAGTAACACCGGAAAGTCGGCCGACAGTGCAAATAGAAAGCAGACAACCTGTCTTGGGCTTCCAACAATACCCCCGAAAAACAATACGTCGTTACCGGGCCCAGGGCGAGGCACCTAGGTGTTTCGCGCCCGGGGTTCGGTAGCGACGCCGCTAGCTCCACCTTTTTTCCACCTTTCGGTAAACCACGTTTTTCTTGGTATAAATAGAGCAGCCCTTTAGGGCCCAATGGTAGTCAAGTTCAAACAGCTTAAGGGGAATTGCTGAAGCCTGGGACAAGTTACCCATAACATCAAAGTCAGTTTCTAGTATCAACCGTACACCGAAACCGCAAGGTACCACTCAACATCATTTGTAAAGGCCAGGTCTTTAAACATTCAGAAACTGTGATAATATATTTAGATATTTTTATATAACCCTTGTAGTCAATAACTCTGACCTACCCTCTAATACTAGAATCATCGTTTGAGCACGATCCCGTGAGTTCACTCCAGCCGCTCGGAGTGTACAATCAAATAATAAGTTAACGAGCTGCGACTCAGACGGTACTCACTTAGATAAAGTCAGTGGTGGTTACCAAGTAGATCCACCTTTACTGACCCGAATCTTAGGATTCGTTATTAACAGGAGAAGGCAGAGGGGTCACAACGCCGAAAACCCTCTCCTGGGTATATTCATTCGTAAGCGAGGATTATCTGAGTTCGCGAGCACCTGCTTCTGGCTACTTCTCTCTACCAGTCAGTGGTGGTTACCAAGTAGATCCACCTTTACTGACGCGAATCTTCGGATTTGTTATTAACGGGAGAAGGCAGAGGGGTCACAACGCCGAAACCCCTCTCCCGGGTATATTAATTCGAGAGACGCCACAAGCAGGGTACTGAATTTCTACGTCGGTCCACGCACGCCGCGCCCCGGCTCGTAACACATGCATGTCGATATACTATTTCCAACAATTAGTAAGAGTTGGATTTTTAGTACTTGTAGAACGAAAAATTTTAGGATATATTCAATACCGTAAAGGTCCAAATAAAGTGGGAGTAATAGGATTATTTCAACCCTTAGGTGATGCAATTAAATTATTTTCTAAAGAAATTATTATTTTAAGAAATTCTAGAATTTTATTTTTTCATCTAATACCTATAATAATAATAATAATTTCTTTATTAATTTGAATTGTTATACCCTTTTCTAATAATATTTGAAGAATAGAATTTAATTCTTTAGTAATAATATGTTTTTTTGGGGCAAGAGTTTATCCTGTAATAATTGTAGGATGATCATCTAATTCTAATTATTCAATAATTGGGGCTTTACGAGCTGTTGTTCAATCAATTTCTTATGAAATTAATTTATTTTTAATTTTGTTTAATTTTTTTATTATATCCTTTAGTTTTTCTTTTCTTGATTTTCAATTTTTTCAAGAATTTGAATTTTTTTTTATTTACTTACCTGTTTTAGTAATTTGATTAATTTGTCTTTTAGCAGAATTAAATCGATCCCCATTTGATTTTATTGCAGAGTATGAACCTTTCTTTTATTAATAACGAAACAACAACGCGGTAACCAAAACGACTGGACAGAAACCAGTCGACTATTTGTTTACTACATACATTCAGATTGTGTTGCTGCTCTAATACTTCCCCTCAATCGTAAATGTTGTTACTCTCCACCGAGTCTTCAACTTCAATCTTCGATTGACTGGACTCCCAGTAAATCGCGACAGTGTTCGTGTTTTGAACGTGGTAGTCCCTTCGTCAGCACATCGGCCATCATTTCCTGCGTGGGCATATATTTTAATACCACAGATCTTTCTTTCAATGCATCGCGGACGAAATGATGCCTTATGTCGATATGCTTGGTCCTCCTGTGATATACGGCGTTTTTGGCCAATTTTTGTGCTCCTTGATTGTGGTTCCACAGTGTCAATGGCGTCTCATCTCTAACGCCTAATTCTTTCAGGAAAGTTTGGAGGTTGATTGCTTCTTTCGTCGCTTCTGTCAGAGCCATGTACTCTGTCTCCGTACTAGACAGGGCTACTGTTCGCTGTTTCCGTGATTCCCAGCTTATAGCTGCATTACCATATTTGAAGATGTAACCAGTATATGACCTTCCATCATCCGGGCAGGCTCCCCAATCCGCGTCAACATATCCCATTAAATCTTGTTTGGCTTTGGTGAACACTAATCCATAATTTAGGCTTCCCCTCAAGTATCGCAGAACTCTTTTCGCAGCTTTTCAATGGTTTTGATCAAAATTGGAGCTGAATTGACCGAGCCAGCTCACCACGTGAGCTATGTCTGGTCTCGTGGCAATGGCTATGTACATCAACGATCCTATCAGTTCCCTATATGGCAACCCTTTAATTTCGGCTCCCGATACATCTTCATTCGTTTCTTCCTTTATATCCCGTTTATTTAGTTCACAAGGAGTAGAAATCGGTTTCGCATCACTCATGCCAAATTTTCTCAATGTGTCTTCAATATAGGTCTTCTGAGTCATCGCCATCTTCCCCTTACTCCGCGTGAACTTAATTCCTAAACAATGCTGAATGGGTCCTAAGTCCTTCATTTCAAACGTTGACATTAGTCCTTGTTTTAATTCTTCCATGTGTTCTCTATTTCTTGATATCATTAATATATCATCGACATAAATCGCCACGATAACCAAATTTTCGTTCATTATTTTGAAGTAAACACAGGGGTCAGGATTCATCGATTGCAATCCTAATTCACGCAATTTCTCATCAAGTCTAATATTCCATTGTCTGCTTGATTGTTTCAAACCATAAATTGCCTTCTTTAGTAAACAGACTTTATTCTCGCCTTTAATATCTTGCAACATTTTGTTAATTCTGATCTTCTGATCCTTACTGATTTTACTGTCCTTTGCTGATCTTATGTCTTGTAATGTTTCTTCCAGCATTTCTGGTATTTCAATGTATATCTCTTCATCTATATTTCCATTCAGAAAAGCGGTCGATACATCAAGATGATCAACCAGCATGTCTCGCTCAACTGCTAGAGCGATTAATGTCCTTATGGAACTCAATCTTGCTACTGGTGCAAAAGTTTCATGAAAGTCCATTCCCGGGACTTGTGTAAAACCTCGAGCTACGAGTCTCGCCTTCCTCCTATCCAGCGTCCCGTCAGCCTTACATTTATTCCGTAATATTAAACGACAGCTTACGATGCTTCGGTCCCTTGGTCGATCTACGATTTCCCACGTATTATTTTTGATCATAGACATTATCTCACTACGTATGGCTGCTTTCCACTCTTCCCTATCTTTACTGGCCATTGCCTTTTTAGCCGAAATTTCACTTGTATCCACATGTTCTTCTGTCTCTTCTTCTTTTGTAGTGACTTGTTGTGCTACTTCATAGTGATATTGTTTCTTGGGTCTTCCTGGATTTCCCGTCCTTATTATTTTGGGTCTCCCCACGGTTCTTCGCAACTGTACTTCTGGATTTTGTATTACCTGTTCTTGCTCTTGATGTTGGTTATTTAACCCATTTTCTTCCCTTTGTTCGCAGGTTTCACTGTTTTCATTATTTTGTGGTTCTTCGTGAGTCCACTCCATAGCTTCTTCGTATTCTTCATCATCATCTTCTTCTTCTTCTTGTAATGAGTTTTGTTCTCCGAGGTCTCTGATCGTTTTTGTCTCTATTTCAGCATATTTTCTTTCCTTTAGTTTGTTACCATTAATCATCCTATTTTCATTAACGAATTCTTCATATTTTGTTCCGGCACCAATTTCTTCGAAGAATTTTATATCTCTGGATACAATTATTTTCCTTTCACTAGGTACCCAAACTCGGTAACCTTTAGATTCCAAAGAATAACCTACGAATATACACTCTCTGGATCTTGGAGAAAATTTTCCTTTGTTTGTATCTCGGTCCAATGCATATCCTTTACATCCGAATGTTCGGAAATATTTCACATTTGGCCTTTTACTGGTCCAAAGTTTATAAGGTGTTTGCCCATTTAAGTGGTTTGCGGGGCATCTATTGCGGATGTAATTAGCTGTATGCAGTGCTTCTGCCCAAAACGATGGGGATAGTTTCGATTGAATTAGTAGACATCTTGCCATTTCCACAAGTGTTCTATTCATGCATTCCGCGGTGCCATTTTGTTGCGGTGTGTGCGGGATTGTCAATCTTCTTTGGATTCCAGATTTTTGTAAATAGTCGTCAAATTATTTATTGCAATATTATTTTCCGCTGTCGGACTGAATGTATTTGATTTTTCTACCAGTGAAGTTTTCAACCATGCTCTTGTACTTTTTGAATTCAGTGAGGGCTTCGCTTTTCCTCTTCAAGAATCTCACTTCGCACCACCTCGTTCTGTCTTCTATGAAGATTAAGAAATATTTTGACCCATTCAATGACTCTGTCCTCATCGGTCCACATAAGTCTGTGTGTACTAATTCTAGCAGTTCCAATTTACGACTGGACTCTTTTGGGAAAGGTGTCTGCGTAAGTTTGCCTTTTAAGCATACTTCACACGTATGTAGTTCTTTTTGTGTTCTGATTCTGATGCCACATACCTCTTTGTTAGCAACCATTTTCTTCAGATCTCTTCCGTTCAAGTGTCCGTATCTCTCAAGCCATATTTTTAAATTTTCTTCTGATTCACTCGACATTCTTCCTGCATATTGTGTGCTTTGCCTAATGTAATATAAACCATCGATTCTGTCAGCGCGCATTAAAATGCTTCCTGCTCTATCCTTGACTAGAGCACCGTTTCTACCGAAGGTTACATTATATCCCTTGTCTGTAATCTTTGAAACAGACATTAAATTTGTGCGTAATCCTGGAACATATAAGGTATTTAATAAATTTATTTTCTGACTGCCATCTTTGTTTGAGGCAATAATAGATGCTGTCCCTTTCGCCAATACTTTAGCTGATGTATTGTTAGTCGCTAAATTCAAGTCTTCGAACTCATATGACTCCAGATTCTTTAGGCTTTCTTCTTGCTTCGTAATATGCGATGTACAACCACTATCTAAGCACCAATCGCTTGTACTTATGTCGTGTCCGGACTTTAAAGCATAGTCTTTTCTATCTGTGACTAGTAAGCTAGATTCCTTGGGACTCTGCTTTCCCGACTTCCAAGGTTTGTATTTCCCATCTTCTAGTCTGCAGTCTATAGCTTTGTGTCCCACCTTTTTGCATTTATGGCAACGGAATTTTGTATTCTTCTCTATGTTCTTCCCTACGCTCGTTGGGCCTATTGTTCCGGAATTTATGATTTTTGAATGCTTGTCTTCCAACCATCATTGCATTCGGGACTTCTTCCTTTAATTTCTGATTGCGTGCATCACTTTCTTCAACTATCTTTATCTTCAATATTTCCGGTGATGGTAATTCATCTGTGGATTCGATTGCACATCGGAAATTTTCAAATTTCTCTGGGAGACTATACAATAATATTATGGCTAACAAATCCTTATTGATGTCTACATCCATTTCTTGTAGCTTGTCAACCACATCAAAGAATTTAGAAATGTGGTCTCGTGTGTCTTCACCTTCACGCATTTTTTGCAAAGTGAATTGTTTTAAAAGGTTCGCTTTTCGAGCAGGTCCCTTAGATTGATAGGTACTTTCTAATTTAAGCCAAACATCTCGAGATGTGGTACAATTCTTGATTTGTTTTAATGCATGAGGGTGGATAGATAGTATTAGATCTGACCTGGCTTTCTTGTCAGCAATTTTCCACTGCTTTGTGACTATAGCTCCTTCTGCCAAATCCGGTTTCGGTATCTCACAACTCACATATCCCCATGCATCATTCTTCACCAAAAGGGCTTCGGCTTGTAATTTCCAAGTCTCATAATTATCCCTTTCTAACATTTCTATTCGTGTATAACTGCTGGTACTCATTTTCGCGCACATACACTTATTATCTTCACTCGCGATATATTGACTTTAATTAACTACCTAAAATATACTATTCCAAGGGAGCTGGGCCCATAACCTATTGCAGAGTATGAACCTGTCTTTTATTAATAACGAAACAACAACGCGGTAACCAAAACGACTGGACAGAAACCAGTCGACTATTTGTTTACTACATACATTCAGATTGTGTTGCTGCTCTAATAGATTTAGTTGAAGGAGAATCAGAATTAGTTTCTGGTTTTAATACAGAATATTACAGATGAGGGTTTGCATTAATTTTTATATCTGAATATATAATAATTATATTTATAAGAATAATAACAGGTGTATTATTTACAGAATTAAAGTATTTTCTTTAAAATTTTTATTATTTTATTTATTTATAATTTTTATTATTATTTTTATTCGAGCAATTATACCTCGTTTACGGTATGATGATTTAATATATATATGTTGAAAATTTATTTTACCATATATTTTGTTTTTTGTTTTTTTTAAATTATGTAATTTTTTTACATAATTATTATTTATATTAAGTTAATAGAAAATTTAAATTTCTATCATATATTTTCAAAATATATACTTGTTTCAAGTTCATTAACTTATAGAATTAATTTTTTATAAAAATAATTTTATCTCATAATTTATTAATTATAGGAGAAATAATAAAAAATGAAAAATAAATAATTGCACTAATTTGAGCAATAAATATGTAAGGATACTCAATTGGTTTAGCACCTGTTCATGTTAAAATAATACATGTTGATATGAATATTCAAAAATAAAATTGATTAATTGGATAAAATTTAGTAGTTTTAAATTTTGTTAATCCGTTAAAAGGTAGAATTATTAAAATTAGAATTGAAAATATTAATCCAATTACTCCCCCTAATTTATTAGGAATTGAACGTAAAATTGTATAGGCAAATAGAAAATATCATTTAGGTTGAATATGTTTAGGGGTATTTATTTGGGAAGCTGGGGTGAAATTATCAGGGTCACAGAAAATATATGGATTATATAATACAATAATAAAAAAAATTATTAAAATTCATCTAAATCCTACTAAATCTATTCAAGTGAAGTAAGGATGAAATTTAATTTTTCCTGGATTTCTAGAAATTCCGTTAGGATTATTAGATCCATATATATGGAGGTATGTTAAATGAATAATTACTATAGATGTAATAATAATAGGAAATAAATAATGTATACAAAAAAATCGTCCAAGGGTTTGTGTTCTAATTGAATAATCTCCTCAAATTCAGTGAATTATAAATTTTCCAAAGGATGGGATAGCTGTTAATAGATTTGTGATAACTGTTGCTCCTCAATGACATTTGTCCTCAGGGTAAAACATATCCTATAAATGCAGTTGTTATAGATAATATTAAAATTATTACACCTAATAATCAAACATGTTTAAAGTTATAAGAATGATAATATAATCCTCGTCAAATATGTAAATATATACAAATGAAAAATAAAGATGCTCCATTTATATGGGCTGTTCGGATATATCATCCTTCAATATTTTGAATAATATGAATGATTCTATCAAATGCTATTGATGTTTGAGGGATATAATGTATTGATAAAAGGATTCCTGAGCTAATTTGAATAATTAGAATTAAGGCAAGAATTGAACCAAAATTTCATCATCTAGAAATATTTATAGGAGTAGGTAAAACAATAAATGTATTTTTAAATACATTAATTATTGGGTCATTATTAGATTTAGAATATTTAAACATTATTATTGTGTTCGACGAATAAATTTATATTTTTGTTTACAGATTTTAATAATAGTAATTATTGAAAAGAATATGTTGAAGATACGATCCGTCGGTGATTGCTGAAGTGCTGCGTTACCGACTGTATCACGACAGTGTTTTGTTATTTACCTTTTGTTTTACTTTATTAGTCGCGTCTCTCCCGAACGGTGAACACGTGCGTTACCTAATGTTCCATAAACTGCTATTCTTATCATAACTTCCCACTAATCTCTAATAGGTTATGGGCCCAGGTCATCGTGAAGTGCGTGGATAAATAGCGGAGAATATAAATAGGTGAATTCAATCGCGTGTTCGGTGTAAGAACATTCGAGAACGCGTAAGAGACTGATCGAGTCACAATGGCGTCCAGTTCGGTGCGAATCGAGTTATTAAGCAGGAATAACTACGACACATGGCGAATCCAAATGCAAGCGTTGTTGTTTAAAAACGACGAATGGGAATACGCAAGCGGAAGGATAACGAAACCCATGATAATCCCGGGAGATGCCGATTCAGCGGAAAAGGCAAGACGATGGGAAATCGAGGATGGAAAAGCGCGCGCGGACATCATCCTTGCGATTAAACCATCGGAGCTGAAACAAGTAAAGGATTGTAATACTTCACATGAGTTGTGGACGAAATTGCAAAAAGTGTTTCAATCGTCGGGACCGGCAAGAAAGGCGACGCTCATCAAACAATTGACATACTATCACATGAGTGAAGGTGACGACGTGCACGAGCACATCGTAAGATTTTTCGATACGGTAGATAGGCTCGGAGAAATGGAAGTAGACATTAATAGCGATTTGCTATCGGTGATGTTGCTGCACAGTCTTCCCGCATCCTTCGATAATTTCCGGTGCGCGATAGAATCTCGCGATACCTTACCCACACCAGAAGCTCTACGAATTAAAATTCTCGAGGAAAGTGAGGCGAGAAAGCATCAAGGTCGAGATGGCACGACGAGTGCGATGTTCGTGAAAAAGAGGTTTGAGAGGGGGAAGGGCGCGACGAAAAGGACGGAGTACGAATCGAAGAAAGATCCAAAGGTGCAACGACAAAAGGACAAATTTAAATACAAGTGCTTCCGATGTCGAAAGATTGGACATAAAGCCGCCGATTGCACGGAAACCGTGCGAAATTCGGACGACGCGAATACGGCGAACGGAGTGAGTTTGTGCGCGGTCACGAAAGATTCGAGTGACGGTAAAGTTTTTCGGGCCGAAGACGTGAAAGACAACAAAGTGTGGTGCTTGGACAGTGGGTGCACGACGCACATGTGTGGTGATGCTAATGAATTCGAGAACATTCGCAAATCCGTGATCGGAAGAGTGAATCTCGCGAGCAACGCGTGTGCGGAAATTAAAGGGAAAGGAGTCGTTAGTCTGGAAGCCAACGTCAACAGTATGACGAAGATGGTGAGACTAAACGAGACTCTTCACGTGCCCGACCTACGGACAAATCTTCTTTCGGTCGGAAAAATCTGTGATAAGGGATATTCAGTGATTTTCGATAGCGATGGCGCGACGGTCATGGACGCGAAGAAAAGGACGATCGTGAGAGCCGAACGAGAACGCGGCGGTCTCTACGTCCTGACGACCACGGAACAAAAAGTCGACGCGAGAGCCGCTCGCGACGACAATTCCCGAAGAAAGCCGAAATCGATCGAAGTTTGGCATAAGCGGATGGGTCATTTGAATTATCGAAACCTGACCCGGTGTTTTCGAGACGGAACAGTCACGGGATTAAATTTAGAATCGGATGAAAACGACATATTTTGCGAAATCTGTGCAAAAGGGAAAATGGTTCGGTCGGCATTCCCAAAGGCATCCGAACGAAAAACGACTGTACTTGAGATAGTACACACCGATTTATGTGGTCCGTTTCGAACCACGTCAATGGGAGGTTCGAAGTATTTTGCCATATTTATCGATGACGCATCGAGGTGGTGTGAAACACGTTTTCTGCGAAACAAGAGCGACGTTTTCCAAGCATTTAAAGATTATAAAGCCTTCGTGGAAAACCAAACGGGGAGAAGAATAAAGTTCTTACAGTCCGACAATGGGAAAGAGTACTGCAATGAAAAATTCGATACGTTCTTAAGGGAGAACGGAATTGGTAGACGACTCACGGTGTCGCACACGCCACAACAGAACGGCGTTGCAGAGCGAAAGAATAGAACACTTCTCGACATGGCTCGTTGTTTGATGCTGCAGTCTTCGGTACCACCATCGCTCTGGGCAGAGGCGATTAACACGGCTAATTTCATACGAAATAGATGCCCTACGAATCATCTCGAAGGTAAAACGCCTTATGAGGCATGGAAAGGAAAAATTCCGAATGTCGGACATTTCCAGGAGTTCGGATGTGAGGTAATCACCTTAAGGAGAGAGCCCGGAAAAGAAAAATTTGAACCGCGATCGAGAAAAGGAATATTTGTAGGCTATTCGGAGACTTCCAAGGCTTACCGCATTTGGCTGCCGAATGACAGAAAAGTAGAAGTGGCACGCGACGTAAAGTTCACGGATGGTAAGTTCGAACCAACGATGAACGGGAAGTGCGACGAGCTATTGGAGCTACAAGACGCAAAGGACGACAGTGTCGTATTTGAGATTCAGTCGAAGGATCGCATGAATTCCACATCGGAGAGTTCTAGTGAAGAACCAGTCACATCATCTGCAGACGAAGTCAGACGAGACGATGACGAAGAGGAAAATGCGAACGACGAAGAAGAAGTCGAAATCGAAAGCAGAATCCAAAGGCGAGGTCGAGGACGACCACGTTTACAACGCACGGGATTCAGAGGAAGACCCAGAAAGTTGTTTCATCAGGTCAACCTAGCTCACAATCCGGAGGAAATCGCTTGTCTGACCGAAATTCCAGTAAAAGAGGCAATTGAAGGTCCCAATGCCAACGAATGGCATGATGCGATAGCACGCGAGCTGGAATCAATCATCAAGAATGGAACGTGGAAGCTCGTAGATCGACCCGACGACGCGCCTGTGATAGGAAGCCGCATTGTTTTTCGAAACAAATTAAGAGAGGACGGAACTCTTGAGCGCCGGAAAGCGCGCATCGTCGCAAGGGGTTATGCTCAACGCACAGGTGTTGACTTTGAGGACACGTTTGCACCAGTGGCCCGAATGGAGTCGATTCGAACCATGATGGCAATCGCTGCTGAGAAAGGGATGATCGTCGAACAACTGGATGTGACTACGGCGTATCTAAACGGTGAACTAAATGAGAGGATCTACATGGAGGTTCCAAGGCACATTAAATTGGGACTCGAATCCTTAGCCGAAAGAGAGACCGGGAATAGCGAGGTCAAACGAGGAGCGAAGCAAATGCTTTCAGATATGCAAAGCGGAGACAAGGTATGTATCCTCAACAAAGCGTTGTACGGATTAAAGCAAGCCGGACGTTGTTGGAACGAGAAGTTATGCAGTCTTTTAAGCAAGTTTGGCGCGAGAAAGTCAACCGCGGATCCTTGTATATTCGTCAAAGGGAATGGGAAAAATTTCCTGGCGATAGCTACATACGTAGACGATATTCTAATGGCGTCGGCGAGAGACACCGAGATCATGAAGCTGAAGAAATTCCTATCGAGAGAGCTCGATGTGAAGAGTCTTGGACCTGTTTCCTATTGTCTGGGAATTGAGTTTTGTCAAGACAAAACGGGGATATCAATGACCCAGAGAAAGTACATCCAGGATATTCTTGAGAGATTTAACATGTCGGAGGCGAACCCAATATCAACACCATTGAATCAAGGCGAGAAGTTGGTACCATGCCGAGAAGAGGATTGGGATCCGGATAGATATCCTTATCGTGAGCTAATCGGATCATTGATGTATGTTGCCACGTGTACTCGTCCGGACATATCCTTTGCGGTGAGTCACTTGAGCCAATTCGGAACATGTTATGGTTCGACTCATTGGACGGCTGCAAAAAGGGTGTTACGCTACCTAAAGGGAACGCCTGAACTCGGATTGAGGTATAAGAGGACAGGAGACCAGTTGAAGGGGTACGTGGACGCCGATTGGGCAGGCTGCACCATCGATAGGAGATCCTACACCGGACATACTTTCATCCTCGGAGGGAATCCTGTGTCGTGGGAATCGAGGAAACAGCGGACCGTGGCGTTATCGTCCACCGAGGCCGAATACATGGCACTCACGGAGGCCACTAAACAAGCAACGTTCTTGGCGAGATTTCTCACGGAGTTGAAATTCATGGGAGATCGCGAAATGATAATTTTTTGTGATAACGAAGGAGCACGAAAAATTGCCGAGAATCCAGTGCATCATAATCGCACTAAACATATTGACACTCGACATCATTACGTTCGCGAAGTGCTGAATCAAGGAAAATTGATCGTCGAGCATGTCTCCACTGAAAACATGGCGGCAGACCTACTAACAAAAGGTTTAGCTGCTCCCAAGATTCGAGCAAATCTGAGATTGCTTGGACTATTGGACTGATCGGACCAACGGATCGAGGGGGCGTGTTGAAGATACGATCCGTCGGTGATTGCTGAAGTGCTGCGTTACCGACTGTATCACGACAGTGTTTTGTTATTTACCTTTTGTTTTACTTTATTAGTCGCGTCTCTCCCGAACGGTGAACACGTGCGTTACCTAATGTTCCATAAACTGCTATTCTTATCATAACTTCCCACTAATCTCTAATAGAATAAATAAAAAATTCTTAATAAATAATATATTATGTTAGAATATTGATAAGTTAAATTATTTGTTTTTTTTTAAATTCAATTATATTTATTTTTAAAATAATTAATATTATAAAAATTATTATTAGTGAAATTATAATAATTTTTATAAATATATTATTTGTTTTTATTTTTGATACTCTAATTGATGTTGTAAAAAATAGAAATATTACTATTATTCCTCTAATTATTGAAATAAAAAGAATAAGAGCAAAAATATTAAATGAGGTTGTGTATAAACTTATAATAATAACAATTATTAGGGTAAAAATTATTTGATAAATTAGAAATAAGATAGGATTATTTTTTATTAAGAAAATTAATCTTAATAATATAAAAATACTAAATATAGGAATAATTATTTTTATTAAAATAGTGAGTTTAAACATTTCAAGAAATAGTTTAATTAAAATATTAATTTTGGAGATTAAAGACATAAAATTTTTATTTTTTTGAAAGCTATAACATATTTATTTATTTTTAATTTACAAAATTAATATTTTAATTTAAATTATTGTTGCGTATGCATAAGTTCATACGATTTAGTTAAGAACGCTCGGCGACAGAAAGGCGCCTCAGAAGAGTTTTATTTAACTTCCCAGGATACATTCAGTGAATTCAAAATGCGTTTCCCACTGTCCACGTCGGTCCCACTTGACTTCAATTACCTAAACATCCCCTAGGCAGTGTAGCCTCTCCTAAAAGCATCTCCTACCGTAAACAACCTAGACCTGCGAAGAAGGAAGCCTATTCCTCCCACTCGCCCTATAGTTTCCTCCCATTTTTCCTCCTGTTTCCCCAAAATCAAGCCCTATAAAAAGGCACCCATTTTCCATCCAAGCCAGTGTAAAACCATCTTACGACATCACAACGTTACTCTGTCCGATTAAGTCCACGCGTCTTAGGAGTGCGCCGCTCGAATTCACTGAAAGTATCTAAGCTCAACTAAAGTGTCGTTCACCATTGTGATCTTGCGATAAAACAGCAATCGAAGCGGAGTGACCTTTCAACGAGTCAACGAACAATATACGTCGTCGCTACTTAGGTAAGCGTTACACTCACACACTAAACACATTTGTAAAAGAGTCATTAATAGAGATTTGTTAGAATAAACTTGTAACTGTTCAAAAAGGGAACATCAACGTCTTGTGCATTTCCTTTACTAAAATCAATCACAGCAACGAGCCCATCACAGATTCACTCCAACCGCTCGGAGTGAATCAATTAATTGTTAACGGGTAGTATCTCGATTCGTCGTCACTCTCTCTCCCAGCCTAGGTGGTAGTTCTTAGGACCTATCCACAAAAGGTGCAATACAGCCTTCCGGTAATAACAGGTGACAGCAGTTCCTAGGATCTGTCTCGTACCTGTCGCAAGCAATACGCAAGCGAGGAAGTACCTGTATTGTTATTAACGGATGCCTGCTGCGGTCTTAGGATCCCCAGTCAGAACCCGGTCTTATTTATCGAGAGAGGACGGTCAAACGAGGTACGCGACGCGATTCGGTCATCTGCCATTTGATAATTAAAACTCGCACGCCCCAGCTCGTAACATTATATAGCTTTATATTATTAAGTAATAATTTATTATGTTTTTTAAAATTATTTTAAGAATATTTTTATTTATAAAATATTATAATCATATTTTAATAGTTTTAATTTCTTTAGAATTTATTGTTGTAAGAATTTATTTTATAATTTTTTTATGTTCTAGAAGATATTTAGAATCTTTTATATTATTTTATTTCTTATTTTCTATTTGTGAAAGAGTATTAGCCTTGGGATTAATAATTATGATAATTCATTATTATGGAAATGAAAAATGAAAAATTATAAATATTAATTTATGATAGAATTATTAATTGTATTAATTTTTTTTAAATTTATATTTTATTTTTTTTAATAAAATAAATATTTTAATTTTTTTAAGGTATTATATAATATTTTATTTTTTTCAAAATTTGGAAATTTTAGATAATATTTATATTAGATATAGATTTTGTTTAACAAAACTGTCTTTAATATTAATTATTTTATCTATTTGGGTAGTATTACTAATTATTTTAAGAATTAATTTAAAATTTAGTCAATTATATTTTATTAATATTTTTTTAATTTTATTAATAATTTTAGTAATAATTTTTTTGAGAATAGATTTATTATTATTTTATATAGTTTATGAATTAAGAATTATTCCTACATTTTTATTAATTTTTTACTGGGGTTCTTATAAAAATCGAGTTGAGGCAAGATATCTTATAATATATTGTATGTTATTTTTTTCTTTACCTATTTTAGTAATTTTAATATATAGGATATATATAGGATTTAATATAAAATTTAGGATAAGATTTATTTTTATTGAAATGGTTAAGTATTCTATTAATAGATTTTTTATAATTTTTATTTTAATAGTATTTTTAATTAAATTCCCTATATTTTTAAGACATTTTTGACTATTAAAAGCTCATGTGGAAGCTCCTTATTTTGGTTCAATAATTTTAGCTTCAGTTTTATTCAAATTGGGAGGGTATGGATTAATCCGAGTAATATTAATAATAATTTTTAATAATTTATTAAATTATTTAATTTTATCTTTATCTTTAATTGGAAGAATAATTTTGAGATTAATTTGTTTACGACAAATTGATATAAAATTATTAGTTGCTTATTCTTCGGTTGTTCATATAAATTTTATACTTTTTAGAATATTTATATTTGAAGAATTAATAATTACTGCTTCTTTAATAATAATAATTGCTCATGGTTTATGTTCATCAAGTATATTTTATATTGTAAATATTATTTATGTTCCTACAGGTAGTCGAATATTTATAATTAATAAAGGATTATTAAATGTTATGCCTTCAATAATATTATTATGATTTTTAGTTTTTTTTTAATATATCAGCTCCTTTTTCTTTAAACTTAATAAGAGAAATTTTAATAATTAGAATTGTTTTATTAAAATATACATATTTACTGAGTTTATTAATTTTAATTATTTTTTTAAGTTCAATTTTTACTTTATATATTTTGAGTTATAGATCTCATGGTAAAATAATTTTTTATTTAGGATTTAATTCTGGAAAATTAAAAGAATATATTGTTTTATTTATACATTTAATTCCTTTAAATTTTTTATTTTTATTAAATTTAAATTTTTATTTAAATAGTTTAATAAAAATTTTAGTTTGTGATACTAAAGATGTATAAAATTATATTTTGAATTATTTTTATTATAATATTATCTGTAATAATTTTACTTTTATTTCTTAGATTTATAATATTTATATTATCTATGTATTTTAAAATTTATGAATTAATATTTTTATATATTTTTGATTTATATGATTTAAATATTTGTAGATTTGAGTATGTTCTATTAGTTGATTGAATTTCGATAGTATTTTTATTTTAAAATATTAATTTTAAGATTTATTATTATTGGTTTAATTTTAGGTTATTTTATATATAATAGTATTATAATAAATAAAGTTAAAATATTTTTTTATAATTTGATAATAATAAATTTATTATGATCTTATTTATCTATTTTTCCTTAAAAAATAAGAAGATTTACATTGTTAGAAGTTGAGAAAGGTTTATTGGAAATATTTATCGGTCGATTTGATTCTTTTAATATTTTGTATTATTATGAAAAAAATATTTTAATAAGATGAAGAAGTATTATAATATTTATAAAAAGAATTTTTATTATAATATTATTAATTTTAATATTTAATTAATTTAAATAGCTTAAAAATTAAAGTTTAATATTGAAGATATTAAGATAATATAATTATTTTTAAAAATGTACGGAAAAGTGAGAAGTTGAGTGGACTGTATGTTTTAATAAAGTCTGAGGCGCGTATCTTAATAGTTATTTATTAATAAGTTAACCGTAGGCACGAGTACACGGAGTCAGTCATACGCACACACACTCAGTTAATTAGTTATACGCAATAAGTCAATAAGCACGATAGAGAAAGCAGCTCAAAAGCAGATACGTAAAGTACGCAGATTTACAGGTAAGCACACCAGTAAATTAACCGTATAAAGTTACAAAGATAAGCACTAAGCAGCCAAAGCAGATACGTAAAGTACGCAGATTTACAGGTAAGCACACCAATAATTAACGTGTATAAAGTTATACGAAAGTAATAAACCCAATAAGTAATTGTAATCGCACGTTTAAGCTATAACGTCGATACACCCGAAGTAGAATAGATTACCAGAACAAAAGACCCGAACTAAGAGCGCGACCGGTGCCGTCGCACCGGTATTTATGATTTGAGTGAGGGGCTACCCCTTGAGGGGAGCTCACGCGCTCGTGACGCTTCGAGAATATTCGGGAATTCAATTCCTTCTCGAATATTCTCAACTGCTGCGAAGAAGCCCTTGTTTCCAGTACGTTCGACGTATTTAAAGTTTTTGCACCATAGTTAAGACGCACGAAGCGAAGCCAGAAAAAGAGTCAAAAGTAAGCATAACACTGTTTGACTACGTCGAACGTTCCGGACTTCGAGAAATCCTGAACAATATATATATGTGTTGAAATTTGTTTCAAATATCGGCCAACTACAACCGATATTGGAGGAAGTGAAACTTCCTCCTCCGGTCCGGACGAGGGAGAGTGGGTAAAGGTAACTCCAAACCAATATGCCTTTGATTCCCTTTGACTGTCCTGAAAAGGACAGTCGTTTATTGCAGACCCTTTTCGCTCTGTATAATACAAAGTGTTTTTGCCGATCGCAAGAATTTAACTTCTCGGTAGCCTGGCTGTCGGCGGGCCTGGTTGTCCTAGATTATAATCTCTGGAACAACAGAAAAAGAACGAACGGGTGTAATAACCTGAAATACGATAATCGTATTAACGTTCTGTCTCGGGAATGTTTTGACGCGCACACTTAAACAGCAACGGTAACCGTGCTGTGTGTGCTAATGCGTGTACTGGTGCGTGGCTTTTAACTACGGTAAGCCACGCGTCGACTGTTTTGGCCGATCTGTTCCGTCTTTTTCAGGAACACAATCGTGGCGGTCGGCTAGATTTACGCAATGAAATCTTTAGTGCAACGACCGCACAGTCGTATTGCCTCGAACGGAAAACCATGGCGGAGGTTCTAAATCTCCTGTATGGATTCCGTGAGCGGGGAGATCCACGGTTACTATTAACTAGTCCCGGTGGCTGACAACGGAGGCTGAACTAACCGTTTCTTTCTCAACACGTCTTGACGTGGAGTAAGAGTGGGCCAACGCTAATTCTAACCCGTCTTCCTCAACACGCCGCGTCGTGAAGGAAGCCTGGACACAGCGATATCGAAACTCTCCGGTCGCTCTTTGGTTCCTCTAAACGTCGCCAAGGCGATTCCCGGTAGAGAACGAGTAGCGGGTCTTAAGTTTAGAATAGCGCGCCAACTAACGTAGTGCTCCGCCGACCAGTGGTCATCCAAGGAGTGGACTCCTGACGCTCCCACGTCGAACAACAATAGTTGGCGAAAACCAGGTGAACCCACCGATTTTCGCCCCAGTACTAATTCAGGGTAAAGACCGCTAAATTACTAAAAGGCGCAGCTATTGTGCTGAAGAGTCAACACGAATTGTCGTGTGTTATTCTCGATTCAGTTTCACAATTTGCTGGTGTTAAGCTGAAAGCAGTGTTCGTTATAACGGGAGCACGATCGACAATCGATGCGCTCCGTGCGAACTGTTGCTGAGGACTCTCTAAGAAGAACTGACTGTCTGCGACGTTACACCGTCGTCGACAAGCGCGAACGAGTAATTACTCGTTACGCGGCGCTTTCGTCAAACTATTAGTTCTTTCTCACTCTCTCTCATATCCGTTTACTATTCGCGGATTCGAACGTCTTCAAACGGTACTATGTACCGGTCAGACGTGCCGATCTCTGGTTTCCCACGGTCTAGACGAAAACAATCATTGTCATGTTATTGGACCTCTATAGTTTTTGTATTTCTTTTTCGAATCACGCCGGTCAAATAAACTCGGTAGACTCAAGAAAAAGAAATTAACTATGAGGCTCGTGATCGGGTGAAACAACTACTGGCCACTTATTTAAACACAATTAATAGATTAATTTTTCTAATCTTTATTATTTTTGAAACTTTAATAAGAAAACGAAAAATTTTATTTAAATTTTATATATCATCTTTAGAATGAATACAAAATTTTCCACCTTATAATCATTCTTACACAGAAATTCCTGCAATTTCAGATAAATATTTAACATGGCAGAATAGTGCAACAGTTTTAAACACCGTATATATAAAGATATCCTTTATTGTTAAAAATTAATATTTGAATAAATTTGACTTTCCAAGTTGCTAACTCACCTATAATAGAACATTTAATTTTTGTTCATGATACAGGTATAATTATTTTAAGGATAATTACAATTTTAATTATTTACCTAATTTTAACACTTATTTTAAATAAAAATATTAATCGATACTTATTACAAGGTCATATAATTGAAATATTATGAACAATTATTCCAATAATTATTCTTTTATTTATAGCTTTCCCCTCATTAAAAATTCTTTATATTCTTGATGATCTATATAATATTATTTTTTCTGTTAAAGCTATTGGTCATCAATGATATTGAAGATATGAATTTTCAGATTTTAAAAAAAATTTAGAATTTAATTCATTTATAAAAACATATTTATTAAATGATTTTCGATTACTAGATGTTGATACACGTTTAATTTTACCTTATAATTATAATATTCGTTTAATTGTTTCATCAACAGATGTTATTCATTCTTGAACAATTCCATCATTAGGAATTAAAATTGATGCTACACTAGGACGAATTAATCAAACTTTATTAATTATAAATCGACCAGGACTCTTTTTTGGGCAATGCTCAGAAATTTGCGGAATAAACCATAGATTTATACCCATTGTTGTAGAATCAGTTTCATTTAAAGACTTCATAGACTGAATCAATAAAATTACTTAATTTCTAAATCATTAGATGACTGAAAAAAAGTATTGATCTCTTAAATCAAATATAGTATATTTATTATACTTCTAATGAAAGAAATTAGTTAATTAAATAACATTAATTTGTCAAATTAAAATTATTATATAACTATAATATATCTTAATTCCCCAAATAAGACCACTTAATTGATTAATAATAATAATAATTATTTTAATTATTTATATAATAATTTTATCTATTAATTATTTCAATTATTTTCAATTTAACTTTAAATATAAAATAAATTTTTTAAATAAATGAATTTGAAAATGATAAATTTATTTTCAATTTTTATATATATATATAATTTTATATATATATATTAATTATATATTATATATATATATTAATTATATATTATATATATATATTAATTATATATTATATATATATATATTAATTCATAAAATTGAATATTGAGAAGGAATGATTCAGTAAGGAAATAATATAAATAATATTGGACAAGTTAAACTTAATCAATTGTATCTTGTTTCTATACTTGTGTGAGGATCAAAAATTGAAAATAAATTTATCATTTTCAAGATATATATATATATATATATATATCTTATTAATGAATGTAAAATTCTATTAAATAAAATTTCTAATAAAAATTTATTAATATTTATTTCTATATTTAATTTTATTATATTAATTAATATTTTAGGATTATTCCCTTATATTTTTACTCCATCAAGACCAATATCTTTTTCATTATCTTTTTCATTTTCTATATGATTATCTTTTATAATTTTTGGTTGATTAATAAATTATAAAAATATATTTATACACCTCATTCCTACAGGAACTCCTTATATTCTAATACCTTTTATATAGTAATCAATAGTTTATTTCTTGGTCCAATGATAGTTAATATATGTGATTTTGGGTTACGGCTTTTTATGGACCATTGCTCTCTGTGTGTGTACAAACCGTTTGACTAGGTCATTTGGTAGACACGCCATAAGGTGTTCGAATTTATTGTTTATTTCTTTTTTTGCTAAGTGAATGTTTCGGAAAATATCGTTGATCATTATGTTAAGAATCTTTCTGCTATGTTTGTATTCTAAATTCTGTAGTTTTCTATTATTATTACAACTATCTATGTGTATATAACTTCTTGTATGCTCAATTTTATCCGGGATTATCCTGTATCTCCTACATTCCAAAAGAAAGGCACGTTGAGAATTCAGTGAAATCAGCCTCTTGTTTGAGTTAATCCATCGTTTAAGAAGAATTGTAGATTCAGCGGAAAACGTGTTCGTAATGTGCGAAAAGAACCCAGTATTATTCATTTTTATAGCCGGATGTAATGATATAGTAATCAATAGTTTATTTCTTGGTCCAATGATAGTTAATATATGTGATTTTGGGTTACGGCTTTTTATGGACCAGACCATTACCTTTTATAGTAATTTTTGAATCAATTAGAAATATTATTCGATCAAGAACATTAGCTATTCGATTGTCAGCTAATATAATTGCAGGTCATTTATTATTAAATTTAATTGGTTCAACAAATTTTAATATTCTTATTTTTCCTCTAACGTTTTCAACTCAAACTTTATTAATAATTCTAGAAATTGCAGTAGCTATAATTCAAGCTTATGTATACTCAATTCTTAGAACTTTATATTCTAATGAAGTTTCTTAAATGTCAATACATAATCATCCATTTCATTTAGTTACTGCAAGACCATGACCACTATTAACATCATTTTCAATTTTCAATTTATTAACAAGAATAATTCAATGAATACATAATAATAATTACTTAAATTTAATTATTAATTTTATAATTATTATTTTATGTATATCTCAATGATGACGAGATGTAATCCGAGAAAGACTTTATCAAGGAATACACACTTATCTTGTTTAGTATGTGTGATTTTGGGTTTCGGCTTTTAATAGACCAATGTAACGATTTAAACTTCTTTATTTTTCAACGTAGAAACGTTTCGGTACAATTTTGCACCCTCTTCAGTCTAAACATTAAGTCTATGTGGAAGGAAAAGAAAAAGTTTCTCTATTACAATAATATTTTACAAGTGTCTTAAATACCTATTATTCCTATGTAAAACTAATTGTTAACGGAAAATTGAATAAATTGTACTCACTAAAAGAAGTCCTAGGCTACTTATTATCTGCCCTAGGTGCTTATGTCTTCGGTGTTAAAGGAAGACTAAAGTACAAATTTTAAACTTAGAATTAACTGTAACCACTGAGGCGGAGAGGAAGGACAAGGGTTATTTATTTACATTAATTGACGTCACGAAATCAGTTGCGCACTTTATTTGAACGTGGTCTGCTGGACAGTAAGGACACAATCCCGCCTGGATTCTGCGCGACCTAGGGTCGGTAATATCGATCCATAGAATCGATCGGCGGAAGTGAATGGATTTACGTATCGCTTACTATCCAGCAGCCATCACAGTTCGTTCAAGGGTGCTGAGGCAAGGCGTTCTTATAGATCGGAATTTTTCCCTGTGATCCGGTGCATGTCTGTAATTGAAAGTGGTAGGTAAGATGCGTAATCTATCCCTTTGGCTATTAATAGAATTATTGACAATGTACAAGCAGTTTTCTTTTTTAACTGATATATAGTAATTCGGCTACGTCAGCAGGTGGGCGATGAGGTCCGTGTAGTGGATTGCTAAATTGACCGATTCAAACTTCTTGTTAACACTATTCTCTAACTGTATATATAGGGATTCGGCGATACTCCGGCGGTAGTAATTATTGTCCTTGTGAAGAATACTAGCGTTATCAAAGTCGAACGCGCGGCCGTTATCCAGCACGTGCTCTGTGAGAGCCGTTCTGCTGGACAGGTGCGTGAGGCTGTACCTATGTTGGTACAGTCTTGTTGCTAATTGGTTGTGAGTGTGGCCCACGTAGCACTCTCCACAATTCCTGCAAGGTATTTTATACACTATGTACGTTTTCTTACATGTGTGTAGCTTATCCTTTCCTTTGGCGAAGAAGCCAAAAGCATTGCTATTTGTAGTGTAAATACATCGCAAGTTGTAACTTTTTAGGATTGGAATCAAGTCCAAATCATAGACAAAAGGAAGTACCACCGTACCGCTCGGAGATGGGTCCCGCAAGCGGTTTATCCTATCCTGGTTTACCCGATAGGGATGATAAATATCATCCACCCGTCTCTTGATGATGTTCTTGACAAAGTTCGTCGGGTAGCCGTTACGAGATAATGTGTTAACAATAAGTTCAAGATTGTCCTTTCTAAAATTCGGGTGTGCTAATTTAACCGCACGGTCAACCAGACCTACAACTAGACTTCTTTTGTGTACAATAGAATGCGCTGAATTGAAGTTAATATAACGCCCAGACCATGTTTTTTTACGGAACCAATTCGTGACGATCTTATTGTTCTCTCTATGAGGTTATAAGATAAATTATATTTATATTCTAATAATATTATTAACAATAATATACCTCTTTTTGGTTTCATTTAATATATATATATAAAGTAAAAATTACATTTAACTTCGAATTGAAATTTTGATTAAATTATTTAATCTATATATGTTGTTGCGGCGCGTGCGGGGCATATCGGTACACGGAAGAGACAATTACGATTAACAGAGCGTTTTTGGTATTTTATGAATCAGAGCGTCGAGCGCGCGTCCGGTCGCTCTCGCTGTCGGATTACAATTCAATTCTTTTGCGACTGTTTATAAATTGCTAGGCGCCCTTGACGACCCTCGTCGTCAAGGGGTTACAACGTAAGGGGTGGTCGTAACAATATATATATATTTATATAGTTTATTTTAAAACATTATATTTTCATTATAAAAATAATATACTTTATTTATAAATAACAAATATATATATATTGTTTAAATAAGTGACCAGTAGTTGTTTCACCTGATCACGAGCCTAGTTACTCCCGAAAAGGAATGGGATTTCCTATTCCGATTTCCATCGTGGAGAAAACTAGTGCGCGTCACAGCATATTGTCTCCGGTTTCGGAGACGAGTGCAAGGTGACCCAAGGTCCTTTGTCAAGGAGATCCTCCACGCATCGGAGTTGCAACAAGCAACCCACAGAATTGCACAGTACATACAGAGTACGCATTTCGCGGAGGAGTACCGGTGCTTGAAAAATCACCGCGGAATTCCTGCGAAATCTCCGATAAAAAGTCTGCATCCGTTTCTCGACGATAAAGGCGTCTTGTGGGTCGGTGGAAGGCTGGAGAATACAGTACGCGATTGGCAAACGAAACATCCGATAATCCTGCCGAAACATTATGTGAGCACACTAATAATTAGGCAGGGGCACGTGGATACGTTGCACGGAGGTTTGCAGATGACCTTGTACAAGGTGAGACAGCAATTCTGGATCCTTGGCTGCCGAAATTTTGCTCGAACGGTGATCAACCAATGCATGAAATGCATAAGGTGGAAGGGTCGCACCTCCACGCAGATTATGGCTGGTTTGATCCCTGAGCGTTGCAGACCGGCTCGAGCTTTCTCGAATTGCGGAGTGGATTATGCTGGACCGTTTCGCGTTCGCTACTCCGCTGGCCGAGGGAAGACAGCTCATAAAGCGTACCTTGCGGTTTTCGTATGTTACGCTAGAAGAGCTGTCCATCTCGAACTTGTCAGTGATTACACGACAGGCTCGTTTATTGCCGCCTTAGATCGCTTTATCGCCCGACGTGGAACCCCATCCTGCATTTTCAGTGACAATGGGACAAACTTCGTCGGTGCAGATCGCGAGCTAAGAACGCACTTCCGCGAGGTGAGTAATTCGCAGGAAGTGCAAAATAACTGCGGCACGCAGGGCATAGAATGGAGATTTAATCCTCCTAGTGCACCACATTTCGGTGGCATGCAGGAAGCCGGCGTGAAATCAGTGAAACATCACTTAAAGCGCATTCTCCGTGCATTCACTCCCACCGCAGAGGAGATGTATACGCTCCTTTGCAAGATCGAGGCGAGCTTAAACTCCCGCCCGATCGCAGCGTTGAGTGATGCACCCGATAGCTATGCGCCTCTCACGCCGGGCCACTTCCTTAGTGGAGGTCCTTTAAATGCACTTCCGATGCGCTCTGTTGAGACGGAACAGCTCTCGCGCCTATCGCGCTGGAGAGCGATCCAGAAATTTCACGAGCAGCTGTGGAAGCATTGGACACGTGATTATATCACGCATCTCCAGAATCGCAATAAGTGGCGATCCATCGAAATGCACCTGCAACCAGGGGATCTGGTACTGGTGCAAAACCCTCTTCTCCCACCTAATCAATGGGAAATGGGAAGAATTGAGGAGATTTTCCCGGGTAGAGACGGTAATGTGCGAGTGGTTAAACTCCGTACAAAAACCTCCACCTACACACGTCCGATAACGAGACTGTGTAAGCTACCCGTGGGAAACGAGTCTTCGGGCACGAATCGTGACCCCGAAGACGAATAAACTTCAGAGGACTGTTTTTCGGTTAGGTGAGGCAACAAGGGGAGAGAAACCGTTGAGCTCGAAAATTCGATCCGGTACCCCCTTCTTGGCCCCCACTCCTCAGGATAAGACGAAAAGAGGGCGTAAAGTCTTTCTTCTGGTTTCGCACCTGTAGGGGAGGTACCCCCGTTGCCCAAGGGTACCACCGAGGAAATAAAACAGGTCCCGATCCGTTCGCCCTCATAGTTCTAACTGTGATAGCCGGCAGAATGGACGGAGAGAGCCACAAACTGATAAGCGCGAGCTTTGAGAAATGTCTCAAGCTCGGCGAGCAAGTGTGAGCAGCCCACGAGGAAGAGGCTGGCCCCAGCATGGAGGTGGAGGACCCCAGCGGGGCAAGGCCCACCCCGGGCAAACCAAAGGAGGGCCTAATAATCGACCTGGGGCACGATGTGTTGCGGGTGCCGCAGCACATACCCCGGACCACCCGGAGGTATAACTGCCGGGTGGAAGGCGGGAAGTACACCCTCCGCTGGAACTCCGAGGGACGTTTAACGTCCCTCCTATACAAGGTCAAACCGGAGAATCCACCGGAGAGGACGCCGTGTCCGGCAATCCCGGCACCAACACCCACGGCACAGGGGGCAACAACGGGTCCAAAGGAGCGTAGCTCTACAGACCCGAAACGGAGGCGACATCGGGGACGAGCTGGAAGGGCTTCGTCCAGCTCGACGAGCGGAAGCTCAGGCAGCCTCACGCCCTCCGGGGACAGCAGGGCGTTGTACGAGCAAATCACTCGTATGGCCCTGGAGACGTCGTTGAGACTGCTGGAGACGACAGTCACCCCCTCGCCGCAACCAAAAAGTAAGTTATAATTATACAATATAATTAACTTGCATTTATCCTCTCTCTAAAACGACAATTCAACTTGAATTTGTAAAATTCCGCGATTCGAGTCTCGATGTCACAACTACCAAACCCTCCAGAAATTGCACAGACAGTGCAAGGAGGGCGGTATGTTTAAATAAGTGACCAGCAGTTGTTTCACCCGATCACGAGCCTCATAGTTAATTTCTTTTTCTTGAGTCTACCGAGTTTATTTGACCGGCGTGATTCGAAAAGGAAATACAAAAACTATAGAGGTCCGATAACATGACAATGATTGTTTTCGTCTAGACCGTGCGAAACCAGGGATCGGCACGTCTGACCGGTACATATTACCGTTTGAAGACGTTCGAATTCGCGAATAGTAAACGGATATGAGAGAGAGTGAGAAAGAACTAATAGTTTGACGAAAGCGCCGCGTAACGAGGAATTACTCGTTCGCGCTTGCCGACGACGGTGTAACGTCGCCGACAGTCAGTTCAATTTCGAGAGTCCTCAGAAACAGTTCGCACGGAGCGCATCGATTGTCGATCGTGCTCCCGTTATAACGAACACAGCTTTCAGCTCAACACCAGCAATTGTGAAACTGAATCGAGAATAGCACACGACAATTCGTGTTGACTCTTCAGCACAATAGCTGCGCCTTTTAGTAATTTAGCGGTCTTTACCCTGAATTAGTACTGGGGCGAAAATCGGTGGGTTCACCTGGTTTTCGCCAACCATTGTTATTCGACGTGGGAGCGTCAGGAGTCCACTCCTTGGATGACCACTGGTCGGCGGAGCACTACGTTAGTTGGCGCGCTATTCTAACTTAAGACCCGCTACTCGTTCTCTACCGGGAATCGCCTTGGTGACGTTTAGAGAAACCAAAGAGCGACCGGAGAGTTTCGATACCGCTGTGTCCAGGCTTCCTTCACGACGCGGCGTGTTGAAGAAGACGGGTTAGAAATAGCGTTGGTCCACTCTTACTCCACGCCAAAGCGTGTTGAGAAAGAAACGGTTAGATCAGCCTCCGTTGTCAGCCACTGGGACTAGTTACTAGTAACCGTGGATCTCCCCGCTCACGGAATCCATACAGGAGATTTACAACCTCCGCCTTGGTTTTCCGTTCGAGGCAATACGACTGTGCGGTCGTTGCACTAAAGATTTCATTGCGTAAATCTAGCCGACCGCCACGACTGTGTTCCTGAAAAAGACGGAACAGATCGGCCAAAACAGTCGACGCGTGGCTTACCGTATTTAAAAGCCACGCACCAGTACACGCATTAGCACACACAGCACGGTTACCGTTGCTGTTTAAGTGTGAGCGTCAAAACATTCCCGAGACAGAACGTTAATACGATTATCGTATTTCAGGTGATTACACCCGTTCGTTCTTTTTTCTGTTGTTCCAGAGTCATAACCTAGGACAACCAGGCCCGCCGACAGCCAGGCTACCGAGAAGTTAAATTCTTGAGATCGGCAAAAACACTGTGTATTATACAGAGCGAAAAAGGGTCTGTAATAAACGACTGTCCTTTTCAGGACAGTCAGAGGGAAACAAAGGCATATTGGTTTGGAGTTACCTTTACCCACTCTCCCTCGTCCGGACCGGAGGAGGAAGTTTCACTTCCTCCAATATCGGTTATAGTTGGCCGATAATTTAAAACAAATTTCAACAATGACCTAATTCTTTTATCCCAATAAAATTTATAATTTATTTAATTAATATAAGTAATTTATTAATTAATTTATTTTAATAAAAAATCTCTGGTAATAAAAATAATTTCACATTATATACCTATATTATTGCAGAGTATAAACCTTTTTTTTTATTAATAACGAAACAACAACGCGGTAACCAAAACGACTGGACAGAAACCAGTCGACTATTTGTTTACTACATACATTCAGATTGTGTTGCTGCTCTAATACTTCCCCTCAATCGTAAATGTTGTTACTCTCCACCGAGTCTTCAACTTCAATCTTCGATTGACTGGACTCCCAGTAAATCGCGACAGTGTTCGTGTTTTGAACGTGGTAGTCCCTTCGTCAGCACATCGGCCATCATTTCCTGCGTGGGCATATATTTTAATACCACAGATCTTTCTTTCAATGCATCGCGGACGAAATGATGCCTTATGTCGATATGCTTGGTCCTCCTGTGAAATACGGCGTTTTTGGCCAATTTTTGTGCTCCTTGATTGTGGTTCCACAGTGTCAATGGCGTCTCATCTCTAACGCCTAATTCTTTCAGGAAAGTTTGGAGGTTGATTGCTTCTTTCGTCGCTTCTGTCAGAGCCATGTACTCTGCCTCCGTACTAGACAGGGCTACTGTTCGCTACTTCCGTGATTCCCAGCTTATAGCTGCATTACCATATTTGAAGATGTAACCAGTATATGACCTTCCATCATCCGGGCAGGCTCCCCAATCCGCGTCAACATATCCCATTAAATCTTGTTTGGCTTTGGTGAACACTAATCCATAATTTAGGCTTCCCCTCAAGTATCGCAGAACTCTTTTCGCAGCTTTTCAATGGTTTTGATCAAAATTGGAGCTGAATTGACTGAGCCAGCTCACCACGTGAGCTATGTCTGGTCTCGTGGCAATGGCTATGTACATCAACGATCCTATCAGTTCCCTATATGGCAACCCTTTAATTTCGGCTCCCGATACATCTTCATTCGTTTCTTCCTTTATATCCCGTTTATTTAGTTCACAAGGAGTAGAAATCGGTTTCGCATCACTCATGCCAAATTTTCTCAATGTGTCTTCAATATAGGTCTTCTGAGTCATCGCCATCTTCCCCTTACTCCGCGTGAACTTAATTCCTAAGCAATGCTGAATGGGTCCTAAGTCCTTCATTTCAAACGTTGACATTAGTCCTTGTTTTAATTCTTCCATGTGTTCTCTATTTCTTGATATCATTAATATATCATCGACATAAATCGCCACGATAACCAAATTTTCGTTCATTATTTTGAAGTAAACACAGGGGTCAGGATTCATCGATTGCAATCCTAATTCACGCAATTTCTCATCAAGTCTAATATTCCATTGTCTGCTTGATTGTTTCAAACCATAAATTGCCTTCTTTAGTAAACAGACTTTATTCTCGCCTTTAATATCTTGCAACATTTTGTTAATTCTGATCTTCTGATCCTTACTGATTTTACTGTCCTTTGCTGATCTTATGTCTTGTAATGTTTCTTCCAGCATTTCTGGTATTTCCATGTATATCTCTTCATCTATATCTCCATTCAGAAAAGCGGTCGATACATCAAGATGATCAACCAGCATGTCTCGCTCAACTGCTAGAGCGATTAATGTCCTTATGGAACTCAATCTTGCTACTGGTGCAAAAGTTTCATGAAAGTCCATTCCCGGGACTTGTGTAAAACCTCGAGCTACGAGTCTCGCCTTCCTCCTATCCAGCGTCCCGTCAGCCTTACATTTATTCCGTAATATTAAACGACAGCTTACGATGCTTCGGTCCCTTGGTCGATCTACGATTTCCCACGTATTATTTTTGATCATAGACATTATCTCACTACGTATGGCTGCTTTCCACTCTTCCCTATCTTTACTGGCCATTGCCTTTTTAGCCGAAATTTTACTTGTATCCACATGTTCTTCTGTCTCTTCTTCTTTTGTAGTGACTTGTTGTGCTACCTCATAGTGATATTGTTTCTTGGGTCTTCCTGGATTTCCCGTCCTTATTATTTTGGGTCTCCCCACGGTTCTTCGCAACTGTACTTCTGGATTTTGTATTACCTGTTCTTGCTCTTGATGTTGGTTATTTAACCCATTTTCTTCCCTTTGTTCGCAGGTTTCACTGTTTTCATTATTTTGTGGTTCTTCGTGAGTCCACTCCATAGCTTCTTCGTATTCTTCATCATCATCTTCTTCTTCTTCTTGTAATGAGTTTTGTTCTCCGAGGTCTCTGATCGTTTTTGTCTCTATTTCAGCATATTTTCTTTCCTTTAGTTTGTTTCCATTAATCATCCTATTTTCATTAACGAATTCTTCATATTTTGTTCCGGCACCAATTTCTTCGAAGAATTTTATATCTCTGGATACAATTATTTTCCTTTCACTAGGTACCCAAACTCGGTAACCTTTAGATTCCAAAGAATAACCTACGAATATACACTCTCTGGATCTTGGAGAAAATTTTCCTTTGTTTGTATCTCGGTCCAATGCATATCCTTTACATCCGAATGTTCGGAAATATTTCACATTTGGCCTTTTACCGGTCCAAAGTTTATAAGGTGTTTGCCCATTTAAGTGGTTTGCGGGGCATCTATTGCGGATGTAATTAGCTGTATGAAGTGCTTCTGCCCAAAACGATGGGGATAGTTTCGATTGAATTAGTAGACATCTTGCCATTTCCACAAGTGTTCAATTCATGCGTTCCGCGGTGCCATTTTGTTGCGGTGTGTGCGGGATTGTCAATCTTCTTTGGATTCCAGATTTTTTTAAATAGTCGTCAAATTCTTTATTGCAATATTATTTTCCGTTGTCGGACTGAATGTATTTGATTTTCCTACCAGTGATGTTTTCAACCATGCTCTTGTACTTTTTGAATTCAGTGAGGGCTTCGCTTTTCCTCTTCAAGAATCTTACTTCGCACCACCTCGTTCTGTTTTCTATGAAGATTAAGAAATATTTTGACCCATTCAATGACTCTGTCCTCATCGGTCCACATAAGTCTGTGTGTACTAATTCTAGCAGTTCCGATTTACGACTGGACTCTTTTGGGTAAGGTGTCTGCGTAAGTTTGCCTTTTAAGCATACTTCACACGTAGGTAGTTCTTTTTGTGTTCTGATTCTGATGCCACATACCTCTTTGTTAGCAACCATTTTCTTCAGATCTCTTCCGTTCAAGTGTCCGTATCTCTCATGCCATATTTTTAAATTTTCTTCTGATTCACTCGACATTCTTCCTGCATATTGTGTGCTTTGCCTAATGTAATATAAACCATCGATTCTGTCAGCGCGCATTAAAATGGTTCCTGCTCTATCCTTGACTAGAGCACCGTTTCTACCGAAGGTTACATTATATCCCTTGTCTGTAATCTTTGAAACAGACATTAAATTTGTGCGTAATCCTGGAACATATAAGGTATTTAATAAATTTATTTTCTGACTGCCATCTTTGTTTGAGGCAATAATAGATGCTGTCCCTTTCGCCAATACTTTAGCTGATGTATTGTTAGTCGCTAAATTCAAGTCTTCGAACTCATATGACTCCAGATTCTTTAGGCTTTCTTCTTGCTTCGTAATATGCGATGTACAACCACTATCTAAGCACCAATCGCTTGTACTTATGTCGTGTCCGGACTTTAAAGCATAGTCTTTTCTATCTGTGACTAGTAAGCTAGATTCCTTGGGACTCTGCTTTCCCGACTTCCAAGGTTTGTATTTCCCATCTTCTAGTCTGCAGTCTATAGCTTTGTGTCCCACCTTTTTGCATTTATGGCAACGGAATTTGAATTCTTCTCTATGTTCTTCCCTACGCTCGTTGGGCCTATTGTTCCGGAATTTATGATTTTTGAATGCTTGTCTTCCAACCATCATTGCATTCGGGACTTCTTCCTTTAATTTCTGATTGCGTGCATCACTTTCTTCAACTATCTTTATCTTCAATATTTCCGGTGATGGTAATTCATCTGTGGATTCGATTGCACATCGGAAATTTTCAAATTTCTCTGGGAGACTATACAATAACATTATGGCTAACAAATCTGTATTGATTTTGTTACGTGCGTAAGGAATTATTTCGTGGGCCGAGCGGTTAGCCGTTCCGCATGTAACGCTTGAATAAATTTAATTTAGGATGGGTCGTATCATCTAAGATTCCATACGGAATCCGCGCATAGGTCAGGAATGAAAGAGGTGTTAACGCAGAATAGAGGATAAATACCTTATTGGGCTGTTCTATTGATTCTTTACATTATATAAAAACAATTACACGGAATGGTTCAGAAATATCGGAGTCCAGAATGGATGACAATTTTACAATACCTATTTTAGTTGGAGTCTTAGATTGGTAAATTCCTAACGTGCTAAGTTTACGAATGGGCCCAAGGGAAATTCCCACAAGCATATAAACATATGTTTGGGTCCTCGTATCGCAATGCTAACATAAGTATGGAAAACTCACCAATGAATACTATCTTGGAAGCAATGTTTTTCGCTAGCTCTGATGTGAATTGTCCTAGATGCTGAGGGAGCCCAAAGATGAAGGAATGGCTGATGAACTTTTCACTTCTGTGAGTTATCGCAATTCTATTTTCACTATACTATAAATACGATAAATACTATAAATACTATAAAGAAGAATTTAATATATTAGGATGGAGATTTGTTTCGATCTCAAGATTGATTTTAAATTTGAATAATTTCTTGTTTACTGAGTCCTTCGGTAACTATGAAGTAATTTCACTAGTTTAACACGAACTCTGGCTCAAAATAGTAACAAGGGCAAAACGCCACGCACCTCGCGATTTGACTAACGATTGCAACTCGCGGCGGTTTCTCTGCCTCTTTTGTAGATTTTGGGGACCGCTAAGGGGAAGTTCCAAGAGCTATGCTCGTTCCTCCCACTCAGGAAATCGCCCGTTCCTGTTCTAAGAATTCCGCCCGCAGTTCATCAGCTATTTCCCATCCATAGCCTCCCGATATTGCAATTTCGCTTATTAGCAAAACGTGACCACCGTTCGAAGAATATTCGCGGTCGAGGAATTTGCTTCGATCTGCTTTTTCGGCTCGCATAGCATGATCGATGTTCGACGACACGGCACGTGCCGTGTTTAGGTATGCAAATTTTAATTTAACATCCGGTACGTAACACCCCTCCCCCCTTAGACTGATCATCGCCCTCGATGATGCTTTGCGGCTTGACAGTAGGTCGAATTAGAGAGATGGTCGCATATAAAAATTTTCGCAATTATTGAACTGGTAATGTACAAAGTGATTGGTATTCAAAATATAACGTGGGTAATTGGCTTGACTCAACAAGGGTATCAGGGCTTTGTGTAGAGCCATATGCACATTCAGGAGTAGCTCCATAACATCGAAGGTGATGTTAATGACACATATGACTTTTACCCAAAGACCTGCCGTCCGAGCCTGTGATAGTGAATGCTTACGTGAAGCATTCTCCTATCACGCCTGCACGGCGTTGCGGCGGTTCCTCCCAGGTAAAGGGCTAGTCTCTGGTTGTGCGGGTCGCCCCGTAGTATCCTCTGGACAGCGTTGACGAGTGCACGCCCTATCCCATAGCAACCTTCCAGGTCCAGATGGTATAATTTGGCGCAGTTGCTCAACAACGGCACGAAGTCCTCGTCTGTTACACCTTCGTTCTCCCGGCACTCCAAGAACTCAAGGTTTCTCAATTCCTCCAGGAAGTATCCTCCTACGGTGGGATGCAGGTAACTCATCTTTAATGTCCTGAGGGCTGTTCGAGCGAGTGGATCCAAGGAAGCCTCTCCTCGGATGTTGGTGCAACCCGTAATATCCAGTGCATGTAGTGTCCTGAGATGTTGTCCGATCTCGTTGACAAAACCTGCTGTTACCCACCCGCAAAAAGGAATGGAGAGCTCGGTCAGCTTTGTGAAGGCTGCTGGTATTGATTTTGATATTTCGACTGGTCCCAAACTAAGTTCGAAAAAACGGGCCTCGGCATCTTCTTCTTCCCCGCTTTCCGCGGTGGCCTCTGCCGGGTTGTCGAAATTGCAGTAGATTAAATTTAATGATCTTAGTGTTTCGTGGAGTTCCGTATTTCTCAAAAGTGCGATGAGCGGCAGCTCGTTCTCGAGTCCCTCTGGCTGGTCAATAGTCAATTTTCTTAGTTGCGTGATTTTTGTAAATAATTGTTCCAACGTGTCTCCCTTCGTTGACACTTCCCGTAAATTTAATTCCTGCAAACTGAGTCCTGACTGGCTGACGTTCCCTGTTACGTGGTTTTTCGTAATGTTCAAGGTGTGCAGGTGGTTATTTTTGATTAATAACGCTACATGGTCCAAATCTATGCTGCCTTTGCATGGTCCAAGTCTCACTTCCTTTAGTTTATGCAACCTTGTGAGTTCTCGGAGCGCCGATGGTCTAATGGTTACGGCCGTTGTGTCCAACACTTCCAGGTCAGGGGCGTGCTTCGTGAGGATGGTGATCAGCTGGGGTTGTACTTCAGCGCAGAACTCGGCATCGTCCAGGATTACTCGGTTCAGAGTGTTGCCAAACCTTAGGATCGCCCAGTAAAAAGCGCGCAAAGACACCCTTGTTGGTCGCCAATTTTTATCGGATTGTGATATCTCGGTAATTCCGCGGTACGAACGCAGCGTGCCCTCCCGCCAACTCCGTGACACTTGCTCCATGCATGCTCTGTCCCTGTAATTTAGATACTTGGCTATTTCCTCAACACATTCAGGGGGTAGAATAGGTGCGGAAGGAGGGACGTATCCAGGGAAAGGATTGATGCTTGGAGTAGGGTTAGAAGGGTGTTCAGGTTTATAAGTTGGTTCTCTCTCGTGCCAAGGATCAGCGGGAAGAATTCGGACCTTCCGATTATTTATAATAAAAGGTTCCGTTTTCGAATGATTCAAGACATGGGCTGCGTCTTCGGCCTTGGCGAAACTTATGAACGCAGTATTCCCCGCGGAACTCCTCCGTACCACCGCGTGCTCGATCCCATAATCTCGGAAGATTTGGAGCAGGTGCGCCTTTTTGGTGTGTGGTGCCAATCGGGTGACCAACAATCGACGGCCTTCGGTGGTCATTGTGGTGGAACTAATGCTGGCTAATAATAAGTAAGAGATGGTTAGTACGCAGTTTACAATGGATATTACTAAGGGCGCACGATGACGAGGACCAAAAACATAAATTTATACTTATATCTATACATGTTCGCATATACACACATACACATATGCATGTACATACATACACACACACACACACACACACACACACATATATATATATATATATATATATATATATACTCCGGCTTGTTCGTTTTTTTTTTTAATTGATTAATGCTTTCTGACAAGGTAATGTACGTCTCGGGGTATTTTGTTCTGCTGTTCCTGGTATAGGTTGTGCCCTTGTCGTGATGTTTTCCAATCTGTGGTTTTCCTCGGTCGTCTCCTCAAACATCGGCTTTTGAACTATTAGGCCTCCGAAGAGTAATGTATGCTGATATTGCTTTTCCCTGTGGTGTGTTCCTATCTCGTCAAGTTTTGCTTCTAGTTCGAACAGTGATGCTCCTTTAGGATTGTCAGGTTCGCTTATGTCATCTGCTATGGTTCTAAGGCTCTTATAATATGGCAAAATTGGTGAAATTTCGGAAATGTTTAGCGACAGGTCAGGTTGATACAAATATTCAGTGAGTCCATCGCCATTCCCTATCAAATATCAGGCATCAATGATTATTATTTTACGAAATTTGAAATTACTGTGCGGCCAATTCTACTTTATCCGCGTGTTTGATGAATCTTTTACCATTTCCATCTTCCAAAACAATATTATTTTTCTCCAAAACTCCAACTATTTTATAGGGACCATGATATCGAGTACTGAACTTTCCTTTCCTGGGTTCTACTAGAACACGAGCCATATCTCCTACTTTTCCTGGGAATGGTCGTGCCTTTTCATCATAATATCCTTTAGACTTATGTTTAGCAGAAATTAAATTTTGTCCAGCTAATATTTGTGATTCGGAAAGTCGAATTATCAATTCACGAAGATATGAATTATACGTTAGCATATCATCCTCTTCGGGAAATGAACTAGGGTAACGAGCTAATTTTCCAAAAACTAATTCATATGGAGTGAAGTTAGTGGCTTCGTGTACTGAGGTGTTGTATGAGAACATGGCAAACGGAACTAACTTATCCCAATCATTGAAATCATTTATATAATGTTTTATATAGTCCGTTAATACTATATGGCTCCTTTCTAAAGCACCGTTTGTCTGTGGTCTGTAACCAGACGTTGTTACGTGATGAATTTTGAAGATTTTTGTTAATTCCTTTAGAATCTTGTTTATAAAACTTGTTCCTCTGTCGGTTAATATAATACGCGGAGCTCCAAATTGTAAGATTAAATGTGTTACTATCGCGTGAGCAATTGTTTCAGCTTTTATATCCGGTACGGGTACGGCGATGCAATATTTTGTCAAATTATCTTGCATAGTCAATATGTGCCGATTGCCATCAGGGGTTGTAGGTAGGGGTCCCACAGTATCTAATGATACTTTAGCAAACGGTTCTATAGGGGTATCTGTGATTATCATTGGTTCACGCGTTTTTGTTCTGACTAATTTATTTTCTTGACAGCTATGGCAAGTTCTAATGAAATTTTGAATATCATTCCTCATTCCTGGCCAATAGAATCTTTCGCGAATCCTACGATACGTTTTAGTTACTCCTTTGTGACCGCCGACTATGCCTTCATGTAATTCTGAAATTATATTATGACGAAGTTCTTCGGGAGGAATTTGAATTTTCCCAAGGCAAATTGTAATTTCGATGTCGATTTCCTCGAACATTTCTGTTAGGATTTCCTTTAGTGATTCGAGAGTAAGTGAATCGGTATAATCACCGGATTTTGAAATTCGAAAGGAGTTAATATCGGAATTTGGAAGAATTAATTTTAAGTTCCTAAGCCCGGTTTTTATTTTCGCGACGAAAGTCTCGTCAAAATGATGTTTCTGCCCAACGATGCTAAATATTTTGTACTTTCCCTGTCTAGTGATTAGTACTTGACCTTCCTTTGGTTTAATTTCTCTGATATTTTCAACGCTGATAGCGCCTATATCTGTTAGCAATTTTCCTACGGATGTTTTCAATTCGCAATCAGCAGAAATAAAGTGAACATAATTATCATGTGAGTAGATCAAATTTTCTCGGCTGATATTAATTAATTTCTTTGAAGAGCGTGGTGGTTTCCGAGAAAGATTTACGGGAGAGTTAGGTGTGATATCCGGGGGAATTCCCTGAGTCAGCTGGATGCCAGTGCAGTACGTCTCGTTACCGGATACCGTCCTTGGAATTATTCGCCTTGGTATACCAAGAGATTTTGATTTAGTTTCACTGAAGTGTCCTGGTAGAAGTGCATTCTGTCTCGTATGGATTGGTGAAGCTGGAAAAGGAGTTGACAATGCCAATGGTTTAGAATGTGGAATAGGAGTAGGTAATGTGGATCTATGGGGTTGCCAATGAATTTTGGTCTGCTCGGATGTTTCTAGTGTACAGTCAGGTTTCGATTTATCATGTCCTTCTGTTCCATATTGTTTAAGTAATTTTTCTATTCTACTATTTAACTCTAAGTCGTCTAGTTCGTCAGTGTCCGAAGTATTACCTGATGATTCTTCCATAATTTCGCTGTGTTCTTTAAGAGATTCGTCAAAACGTTTGAAAGAGTCATGTAATTCCTGTTTGTTTATAGACAGTCTTCGTTCGTCATCTAGGAAAACGTCATCGTCGCTGTCCTCTGAGGGTGGCTGTAACTCTAGTAGTATGGTGTCAGCATCTGTTGTTATCTCGTCTACGGTTTCAGTATCAACGTCCTCGGCAATTGGTTCCAATACTTTCCCTTTCGGATGCTTTGAAGTAATTTTCTTGTGTAAATCCAGGCTTGGCATTACACTTTTCCTTTTCCGTAATATGGGTGGTTCTGATGACTCGTCCTGTGAATTATCGGAATCTACGTCTGGCGTATCTGCTGACGATGGAACTGTAGGTCGTGGTGGAATGTAAGCGTTGGGGTTTAATTGATTTCGGGTCCTAGTTGCTATTGCACTGACATTTAAAGGGTTTGAAATTTTTTGTTTATTTTTCGATCGAATGGGCCTTCCTGGTTTTCTGGGTGCTTCCGAAACTAATTTGGATATTGGTCTAGATGTGGTTGCTGCTGAGCTAAGTTTAGATTTTGCTGGTTGTTCTTGAATCGGTAGAATTTTTGATGATTCAAGTTCAATGTCAGAGTCGGTACTGCTGGTATCGGAGAGGTTAAATTTAACAACAGGATTTCTGGATAACGCGTCTGCGCTTGTGTTTAATTTTCCCGCTTTATGAACGAAATTATAGTCGTAGTCACACAATTTCAATCTCCATCGAATTAAACGTTGCCCTGGATCCTTTATGGAGTCTATCCATTTCAGGGGTTCGTGATCGCTAACTAACGTGAATTTCCTACCGTAAAGATACGGCCTAAAATGCAAAATTGCGTATAATACTGCCAAACATTCTTTTTCGGTGGTGAAATAATTTTTCTCAGGGTTTGTTAAAGTTCTAGAAAGATAAGCTATTGGTAAATCGTTTCCATCAACCTCCTGACTAAGTATTGCTCCTATCGCAAAATCTGAGGCGTCTGTTGTTAAAGTGAAAGGCTTATCAAAATTTGGATATTGGAGAATTGGACCTCTACAGAGCGCTTTCCGTAATTCCTGGAAGTTACGTTTTTGTTCCTTTCCCCAAACGAAGGTCGCGTTCTTTTTTAACAATTCTGTTAATGGTTTTGATTTTGCTGCAAAATCTTTAATAAATCTGCGATAATAACCTGCTAAACCTAAAAATTGTCTGACATTCTTTGCTGTTTTTGGTCGAGGAAAGTTTTTTACTGCTATAATCTTTTTTGGATCTGGTCTTACACCCTTTTGACTAATTATATGTCCTAGGTATGCTACTTCAGTTTTCAAAAATTCACATTTATCGGGTTGTAATGTTAATTTAGCTTTTTCTAACCGATTAAATAATCTACGAATTTTCTTTCCGTGTTCTTCAAGAGTTTTTGCGTACACTACAATGTCATCGAGATAAACGAAAACTTCCGTTCCCTGCAAACCACGTAACGTTTGATCCATAAGCCGTTGAAAGGTGGCAGGTGCATTTTTCAAACCTTCGGGCATACGGATATACTCGTAGTGCCCATTAGGAGTTGTAAAGGCTGTTTTAGCCCTATCCTTCGGATCCATCTCTATTTGTTGGAATCCACTCGCGAGATCGATGATCGAGACATATCTAGCTTGGCCTAATTGATCCAGAATATCGGTTATATTTGGTAACGGATATGCATCTCCTATCGTTTTTTCGTTAAGTTTGCGAAAATCAATTACCATTCTCCACCTGGGTCTTCCTTGAGAATCAGGTTTCTTAGGGACGATCCAGAGATGTGAATTATAAGGCGAATTTGATGGTTTAATTATCCTATTGTTTAATTTTGTCAAAATTTGACGATGTATTCCTTCCTTGTGAACCGGTGGAAAGCGATACTGTCTAGTATTAATCGGTAAATCATCTGATGTCGGAATTGTATATTTTATTAACGGGGTGAAAGGTAATTGGTCTCCTGGCAAATAAAAGCGATTTGGGTATTCTTCTATAATTTCGATTATATGGTCTCGTTCCTCGTCATTCAGGTGATTTAAGCGCAAACGTTTTAGAATTTCAAAAACCCTATCTTGAACTACAGGGAAATCCTGAACTTCTGAATCTGAATCGAAATATTCTTCTTCTGGAAAATCATAGTATTCAAAGGGAATTACTTCTTGTGGAGTAACCTCGACTTGTATGTCTTCTTCCAACGTATTAATTGCTAATACGTGACAGACACCATCCCGTACGCTAACAGCTGCTTCGCCTATGTATAAGCCTTCTACTGATTCTAACTTTGGCAAGTATCCTTCTTTTATTTCTGAATTAACCACGTCTATAGCTATCGGTTGACGAGTGCGAGCTTTAATCGTAAGAATTTACGAACGAGGACTACGTTTAGATTTCTGATTTGGTTCTTCCCCAATGAACCTAAAAGGTCTGATGGGTTCAGTTTTTGTGACCAAGGTATTATGAGCGAACGAGATTTCCGCCTGCTCTTGACGTAAGTAATCTTTGCCTAAAATTCCATCATTATGCAAGGGAAACGATGATCTAACGACGTGAAATTTAACTGGTTGTTCCAAAAGTGTAACGGTAGTTGTTTCTAAAGTTCTCAATTTTTCCGGGGTAATTCCAGTTATAGAGACTGATTTCTGAATGTCTACTTCGACGTCTTCGTGCAAAGCATTTAATTTTATCAGATTTATATCTGCGCCGGTATCAACCAAAAATAAACCAGATTTATTGCGTAATTCTTTCGCAGACATTTTAATTAATGGTGATTCTTGCTGTCGTTTATAGGAATAGACGATTCCTCTGCTTCCAAAAATTTTACTGTTCGACGCTCCTGATTCGAGTAACTCGCCGTCGCGCCGGCACGACGAGTTGTGCGGGAGTTTAAATTTTCACTGTTCCTTCTCGACGAATTCGAGTTAAAATGATCAAATGTTGGGATAGGGGAAGAAGATCTGGAATTTTGGTTAGTGGGTGTGTTGGATCTTGAAGGTTCAATGCTTCGCGAAGGAACTGGGGTTGGAGAATTTGCTCTGGTTAGAGTATGATTAGTCAAGTTTGGATTCATATGGAAAGATTGAGGGTGATCGTATATTGGACTGTAAGGCGGATATGGCATTGGTGGATAAAAATACGGTGGATAGTATGGATAAGGATGCGGTGGCAACGGATAATGGTGATGCTTGTAAGGAACAGGTGATGTAGGACGTGCAGATTTTAAAATGGTAATCGGTGAATTTGCGCGATTATAGTTCGGATTTCTCATGGGACTGGAACTCCTCGAATCTTGCTCTCGCAAGGTTTGGGAGCGGTTTGTGTAGGTGGTAGGTAAGTCACGAGAATCTGGATTCGGAACTGAATGTTGTGATAACATTAATCGCGAAGGTTCACCACCGGGGATTATTCCTGATTTCATTCGGGTTTCTATTCGTGCAGCAATTTTTACAGCGTCCTGTATTTTCTTTGGTTCACGCGAATCAACCGCGATAGCAATTTCGTCGGGTAATCCTCGAATAAAAGCCTCTAAAGCACATTCTTCTACGGGAGCCATCATTTGATTAGCGCATTCCCCATATTTATCTTCTAAAGCAACACGAGCATCGCTGATTAGGATATTTAATCGATCTGCAAAGTCACTGACCGCTTCTCCGCGTCTCATTCGGATATTTTCTATTTCGTGATGGTAGTATGGATATGTTTTACCCGGCGCAAATCTTTCCTTTAAATGTTTTACGAGATCATCTAGTTTTTGGAAATTTTTACCCCAAATACTATCTCTCGCTGTTCCCTGCAATTTTCCCAATATTGCCTTTACATATGAAGTTTCCAGTGCTGGCGGCACATAGACTGCACCGTTTTGAATGTCACTTAAGAAATTTTTAAGCGGAATGTTTTTCCCGTCAAAGAAGGGAATGTTTAGTGTACTTTGTTGAATTGTGAAGCATTCAGCCATAGAAGCCATCATCAAATTAGTAACGTGTAATTCGTCCAATGTAACATTTGCCGAAACTTGTGCTGCTGCATTACGAGAGGAATTTGTGGCCATTTTGATAAATTAAGTGAAGGAAAATTCAGCAATCGCTATCGTGTAATTATAATTGATGTTGATTATTGATTATGAATTGAACTATCTATGCAACTGTGTGCGAATCTCAAGTCTATATGATCCTTTAATTATTCTGCACTAACACATGCGCTAATTGACAATATCAGTATCCCACTTCTGACACCAATTCAGCTGTTACGTGCGTAAGGAATTATTTCGTGGGCCGAGCGGCTAGCCGTTCCGCATGTAACGCTTGAATAAATTTAATTTAGGATGGGTCGTATCATCTAAGATTCCATACGGAATCCGCGCATAGGTCAGGAATGAAAGAGGTGTTAACGCAGAATAGAGGATAAATACCTTATTGGGCTGTTCTATTGATTCTTTACATTATATAAAAACAATTACACGGAATGGTTCAGAAATATCGGAGTCCAGAATGGATGACAATTTTACAATACCTATTTTAGTTGGAGTCTTAGATTGGTAAATTCCTAACGTGCTAAGTTTACGAATGGGCCCAAGGGAAATTCCCACAAGCATATAAACATATGTTTGGGTCCTCGTATCGCAATGCTAACATAAGTATGGAAAACTCACCAATGAATACTATCTTGGAAGCAATGTTTTTCGCTAGCTCTGATGTGAATTGTCCTAGATGCTGAGGGAGCCCAAAGATGAAGGAATGGCTGATGAACTTTTCACTTCTGTGAGTTAACGCAATTCTATTTTCACTATACTATAAATACGATAAATACTATAAATACTATAAAGAAGAATTTAATATATTAGGATGGAGATTTGTTTCGATCTCAAGATTGATTTTAAATTTGAATAATTTCTTGTTTACTGAGTCCTTCGGTAACTATGAAGTAATTTCACTAGTTTAACACGAACTCTGGCTCAAAATAGTAACAAGGGCAAAACGCCACGCACCTCGCGATTTGACTAACGATTGCAACTCGCGGCGGTTTCTCTGCCTCTTTTGTAGATTTTGGGGACCGCTAAGGGGAAGTTCCAAGAGCTATGCTCGTTCCTCCCACTCAGGAAATCGCCCGTTCCTGTTCTAAGAATTCCGCCCGCAGTTCATCAGCTATTTCCCATCCATAGCCTCCCGCTATTGCAATTTCGCTTATTAGCAAAACGTGACCACCGTTCGAAGAATATTCGCGGTCGAGGAATTTGCTTCGATCTGCTTTTTCGGCTCGCATAGCATGATCGATGTTCGACGCCACGGCACGTGCCGTGTTTAGGTATGCAAATTTTAATTTAACATCCAGTACGTAACAATTTCTACATCCATTTCTTGTAGCTTGTCAACCACATCAAAGAATTTAGAAATGTGGTCTCGTGTGTCTTCACCTTCACGCATTTTATGCAAAGTGAGTTGTTTTAAAAGATTCGCTTTTCGAGCAGGCCCCTTAGATTGATAGATACTTTGTAATTTAAGCCAAACATCTCGAGATGTGGTACAATTCTTGATTTGTTTTAATGCATGAGGGTGGATAGATAGTATTAGATCTGACCTGGCTTTCTGGTCAGCAATTTCCCACTGCTTTGTGACTATAGCTCCTTCTGCCAAATCCGGTTTCGGTATCTCACCACTCACATATCCCCATGCATCATTCTTCACCAAAAGGGCTTCGGCTTGTAATTTCCAAGTCTCATAATTATCCCTTTCTAACATTTCTATTCGTGTACAACTGCTGGTACTCATTTTCGCGCACATACACTTATTACCTTCACTCGCGATATATTGACTTTAATTAACTACCTAAAATATACTATTCCAAGGGAGCTGGGCCCATAACCTATTGCAGAGTATAAACCTTTTTTTTATTAATAACGAAACAAAAACGCGGTAACCAAAACGACTCGGCAGAAACCAGTCGACTATTTGTTTACTACATACATTCAGATTGTGTTGCTGCTCTAATATATATAAATTAAAAAATATCTAGTAATAAAAATCAATTAATTATTATTTATATATATATATAAATATTTTTTTTATATATAATTAAAATAAATTTATAAATATATAATATTAATATATGTTATTATATTAAATTATAAAAAAATTTTAATATAAATTATTATATTATATATATAGTATAGTTTATATTTATGATTTAATAATTTTTATATATATATTAATATTATATAAATTATATTTATTAATATATATATTATTAATAATATAAGAGTATAAATTTATTACCGATAATATATATATTAATTATATTAAATATATATATAATTTATATATAATATTATTTATATAAATAATAATATATTTATAAATATATTATATTATTATATTTAATTATAATCTATATGGACCGATATCTGTGGCGATGTCACTCGAAACCGTATGTGTTTGACGAAACTAAGTGGTCGACCTTGTGAGAGAGGAAAATCCAAATGCGAAATATATTTCCATTTTAAACTAATTGTTCTATCTGAAACTAAGTGTTCGATACAGTGCCCGGAGACGCGCCTGTTCTCTGAAATCTGTCGCGATACTACTCGAAACCGTATGTGTTCGACGAAACTAACTGGCCGACCTTGTGGGAGAGGAAACTCCAGATGCGAAACATAGTTGCATTTTAAAATAATTGTTCTATCTGAAACTAAGTGTTCGATACTGTGCCAGGAGAAACTCCCGTTCTGCGAAATCTGCGGCGATACTACTCGAAACCGTATGTGTTCGACGAAACTATGTGGTCGACCTTGTGAGAGAGGATACTCCAGATTCGAAAATTAGTTCCATTTTAAACTAATTGTTCTATCTGAAACTAAGTGTTAGATACTGTGCCAGGAGAAACTCCCGTTCTGCGAAATCTGTGGCGATACTACTCGAAACCGTATGTGTTCGACGAAACTAAGTGGTCGACCTTGTGAGAGAAGAAACTTCAGATGCGAGACTTAGTTCCATTTAAAACTAATTGTTCCATCTGGTACTAAATGTTCGATATTGTGCCAGGAGAAGCGCTTGTTCTGTGAAATCTGTGGCGATGCTACTCGAAACCGTATGTGTTCGACGAAACTAAGTGGTCGACCTTGTGAGAGAGGAAATTCCAGATGCGAAACATAGTTCCATTTTAATCTAATTGTTCTATCTGAAACTAAGTGTTCGATACTGTGCCAGGAGAAGCGTCTGTTCACTGAAATCTGTGGCGATGCCACTCGAAACCGTATGTGTTCGACGAAATTAAGTGGTCGCCTTGTGAGGGAAGAAACTCCAGATGCGAAATTTAGTACAATTTTAGAATAATTGTTCTATCTGAAACTATGTGTCTGATACTGTGCCAGGAGAAGCGCCTGTACTCTGAAATCTGTGGCGATGCCACTCGAAACCGTATGTGTTCGACGAAACTAAGTGATTGACCTTGTGAGGGAGGATTCACCAGATGCGGAACATAGTTCCATTTTAAACTAATTGTTCTATCTGAAACTAAGTTTTCGATACTGTGCCAGAAGATGCGCCTGTTCTCTGAACTGTGTGGCGATGCCCCTCGAAACCGTATGTGTTCGATGAAACTAAGTGGTTTACCTTGTGAGAGAGGATACTCCAGATGCGAAACATAGTTCCATTTTAATCTAATTGTTCTGTCTGAAATAAGTGTTCGATACTGTGCCAGGAGAAGCGCCTGCTCTCTGAAACCTGTGGCGATGCTACTCGAAACCGTATGTGTTCGACGAAACTGTGTGGTCGACCTTGTGAGAGAGGAAACTCCAGATGCGAAACTTAGTTCCCTTTTAATCTTATTGTTCTATCCGAAACTAAGTGTTCGATACTGTTTAAGGAGAAGCGCCTGCTCTCTGAAATCTGTGGCGATGCTACTCGAAACCGTATGTGTTCGACGAAACTAAGTGGTCCACCTTGTGAGAGAGGAAACTCCAGATGCGAAACATAGTTCCCTTTTAAACTAATTGTTCTATCTGATACTGAGTGTTCGATACTGTGCCAGCAGAGCCGCCTGTTCTCTGAAATCTGTGGCGATGCCACTCGAAACCGTATTTGTTCGACGAAACTAAGTGATTGACCTTGTGAGGGAGGATTCACCAGATGCGGAACATAGTTCCATTTTAAACTAATTGTTCTATCTGAAACTACGTGTTCGACATTGTGCCAGGAGAAGCGCCTGTTCTCTGAAATCTGTGGCCATGCCACTCGAAACCGTATGTGTTCGACGAAACTAAGTTGTCGACCTTGTGGGAGAGGAAACTCCACATGCGAAACTTACTTCCATTTTAAACTAATTATTCTATCTTCAACTAAGTGTTCGATACTGTGCCAGGAGAGGCGCCTGTTCTCTGAAATCTGTGGCGATGCTACTCGAAACCGTATGTGTTCGACGAAACTAAGTGGTCGCCTTGTGAAAGAGGAAACTCCAGATGCGAAACTTAGTACCATTTTAAACTAATTGTTCTACCTGAAATTAAGTGTTCGATACTGTGCCAGGAGAAGCGCCTGTTCTCTGAAATCTGTGGCGATGCCACTCGAAACCGTAGGTGTTCGTCGAAATTAAGTCGTCGCGTTGTGAGGGAAGAAACTCCAGATGCGAAATTTAGTACAATTTTAGACTAATTGTTCCGTCTGAAACTATGTGTCTGATACTGTGCCAGGAGAAGCGCCTGTTCTCTGAAATCAGTGGCGTTGCCACTCGAAACCGTATGTGTTCAACGAAACTAAGTGGTCGACCTTGTTAGAGAGGAAACTCCAGATGCGAAACTTAGTTCCATTTTAATCTTATTGTTCTATCCGAAACTAAGTGTTCGATACTGTTTAAGGAGAAGCGCCTGCTCTCTGAAATCTGTGGCGATGCTACTCGAAACCGTATGTGTTCGACGAAACTAAGTGGTCCACCTTGTGAGAGAGGAAATTCCAGATGCGAAACATAGTTCCATTTTAATCTAATTGTTCTATCTGAAACTACGTGATCGATAACGTGCCAGGAGAAGCGCCTGTTCTCTGAAATCTCTGGCGATGCCACTCGAAACCGTATGTGTTCGACGAAATTAAGTGGTCGCCTTGTGAGGGAAGAAACTCCAGATGCGAAATTTACTTCAATTTTAAACTAATTGTTCTATCTGAAACTAAGTGTTCGATACTGTGCCAGGAGAAGCGTCTGTTCACTGAAATCTGTGGCGATGCCACTCGAAACCGTATGTGTTCGACGAAACTAAGTGATTGACCTTGTGAGGGAGGATTCACCAGATGCGGAACATAGTTCCATTTTAAACTAATTGTTCTATCTGAAACTAAGTTTTCGATACTGTGCCAGAAGATGCGCCTGTTCTCTGAACTGTGTGGCGATGCCCCTCGAAACCGTATGTGTTCGATGAAACTAAGTGGTTTACCTTGTGAGAGAGGATACTCCAGATGCGAAACATAGTTCCATTTTAATCTAATTGTTCTGTCTGAAATAAGTGTTCGATACTGTGCCAGGAGAAGCGCCTGCTCTCTGAAACCTGTGGCGATGCTACTCGAAACCGTATGTGTTCGACGAAACTATGTGGTCGACCTTGTGAGAGAGGAAACTCCAGATGCGAAATTTAGTTCCCTTTTAATCTTATTGTTCTATCCGAAACTAAGTGTTCGATACTGTTTAAGGAGAAGCGCCTGCTCTCTGAAATCTGTGGCGATGCTACTCGAAACCGTATGTGTTCGCCGAAACTAAGTGGTCCACCTTGTGAGAGAGGAAACTCCAGATGCGAAACATAGTTCCCTTTTAAACTAATTGTTCTATCTGATACTAAGTGTTCGATACTGTGCCAGCAGAGCCGCCTGTTCTCTGAAATCTGTGGCGATGCCACTCGAAACCGTATTTGTTCGACGAAACTAAGTGGTCGACCTTGTAAGAGAGGAAACTCCAGATGCGAAACTTAGTTCTATTTTAACCTAATTGTTCTATCTAAAACTACGTGTTCGACATTGTGCCAGGAGAAGCGCCTGTTCTCTGAAATCTGTGGCCATGCCACTCGAAACCGTATGTGTTCGACGAAACTAAGTGATTGACCTTGTGAGGGAGGATTCACCAGATGCGGAACATAGTTCCATTTTAAACTAATTATTCTATCTTCAACTAAGTGTTCGATACTGTGCCATGAGATGCGCCTGTTCTCTGAACTGTGTGGCGATGCCCCTCCAAACCGTATGTGTTCGATGAAACTAAGTGGTTTACCTTGTGAGAGAGGATACTCCAGATGCGAAACATAGTTCCATTTTAATCTAATTGTTCTGTCTGAAATTAGTGTTCGATACTGTGCCAGGAGAAGCGCCTGCTCTCTGAAACCTGTGGCGATGCCACTCGAAACCGTATGTGTTCGACGAAACTAAGTGGTCGACCTTGTGAGAGAGGAAACTCCAGATGCGAAACTTAGTTCCATTTTAATCTTATTGTTCTATCTGATACTAAGTGTTCGATACTGTGCCAGGAGAAGCGCCTGTTCTCTGAAATCTGTGGCGATGCCACTCGAAACCGTATGTGTTCCACGAAACTAAGTGGTCGACCTTGTAAGAGAGGAAACTCCAGATGCGAAACTTAGTTCCATTTTAACCTAATTGTTCTATCTGAAACTACGTGTTCGACACTGTGCCAGGAGAAGCGCCTGTTCTCTGAAATCTGTGGCCATGCCACTTGAAACCGTATGTGTTCGACGAAACTAAGTGGTCGACCTTGTGGGAGAGGAAACTCCACATGCGAAACTTACTTCCATTTTAAACTAATTATTCTATCTGAAACTAAGTGTTCGATACTGTGCCAAGAGAGGCGCCTGTTCTCTGAAATCTGTGGCGATGCTACTCGAAACCGTATGTGTTCGACGAAATTAAGTGGTCGCCTTGTGAGGGAAGAAACTCCAGATGCGAAATTTAGTACAATTTTAGAATAATTGTTCTATCTGAAACTATGTGTCTGATACTGTGCCAGGAGAAGCGCCTGTACTCTGAAATCTGTGGCGATGCCACTCGAAACCGTATGTGTTCGACGAAACTAAGTGATTGACCTTGTGAGGGAGGATTCACCAGATGCGGAACATAGTTCCATTTTAAACTAATTGTTCTATCTGAAACTAAGTTTTCGATACTGTGCCAGAAGATGCGCCTGTTCTCTGAACTGTGTGGCGATGCCCCTCGAAACCGTATGTGTTCGATGAAACTAAGTGGTTTACCTTGTGAGAGAGGATACTCCAGATGCGAAACATAGTTCCATTTTAATCTAATTGTTCTGTCTGAAATAAGTGTTCGATACTGTGCCAGGAGAAGCGCCTGCTCTCTGAAACCTGTGGCGATGCTACTCGAAACCGTATGTGTTCGACGAAACTATGTGGTCGACCTTGTGAGAGAGGAAACTCCAGATGCGAAACTTAGTTCCATTTTAATCTTATTGTTCTATCCGAAACTAAGTGTTCGATACTGTTTAAGGAGAAGCGCCTGCTCTCTGAAATCTGTGGCGATGCTACTCGAAACCGTATGTGTTCGCCGAAACTAAGTGGTCCACCTTGTGAGAGAGGAAACTCCAGATGCGAAACATAGTTCCCTTTTAAACTAATTGTTCTATCTGATACTAAGTGTTCGATACTGTGCCTGGAGAAGCGCCTGTTCTCTGAAATCTGTGGCGTTGACACTCGAAACCGTATGTGTTCCACGAAACTAAGTGGTCGACCTTGTAAGAGAGGAAACTCCAGATGCGAAACTTAGTTCTATTTTAACCTAATTGTTCTATCTGAAACTACGTGTTCGACATTTTGCCAGGAGAAGCGCCTGTTCTCTGAAATCTGTGGCCATGCCACTCGAAACCGTATGTGTTCGACGAAACTAAGTGATTGACCTTGTGAGGGAGGATTCACCAGATGCGGAACATAGTTCCATTTTAAACTAATTATTCTATCTTCAACTAAGTGTTCGATACTGTGCCAGGAGATGCGCCTGTTCTCTGAACTGTGTGGCGATGCCCCTCCAAACCGTATGTGTTCGATGAAACTAAGTGGTTTACCTTCTGAGAGAGGATACTCCAGATGCGAAACATAGTTCCATTTTAATCTAATTGTTCTGTCTGAAATAAGTGTTCGATACTGTGCCAGGAGAAGCGCCTGCTCTCTGAAACCTGTGGCGATGCTACTCGAAACCGTATGTGTTCGACGAAACTAAGTGGTCGACCTTGTTAGAGAGGAAACTCCAGATGCGAAACTTAGTTCCATTTTAATCTTATTGTTCTATCCGAAACTAAGTGTTCGATACTGTTTAAGGAGAAGCGCCTGCTCTCTGAAATCTGTGGCGATGCTACTCGAAACCGTATGTGTTCGACGAAACTAAGTGGTCCACCTTGTGAGAGAGGAAACTCCAGATGCGAAACATAGTTCCCTTTTAAACTAATTGTTCTATCTGATACTGAGTGTTCGATACTGTGCCAGCAGAGCCGCCTGTTCTCTGAAATCTGTGGCGATGCCACTCGAAACCGTATTTGTTCGACGAAACTAAGTGATTGACCTTGTGAGGGAGGATTCACCAGATGCGGAACATAGTTCCATTTTAAACTAATTGTTCTATCTGAAACTACGTGTTCGACATTGTGCCAGGAGAAGCGCCTGTTCTCTGAAATCTGTGGCCATGCCACTCGAAACCGTATGTGTTCGACGAAACTAAGTTGTCGACCTTGTGGGAGAGGAAACTCCACATGCGAAACTTACTTCCATTTTAAACTAATTATTCTATCTTCAACTAAGTGTTCGATACTGTGCCAGGAGAGGCGCCTGTTCTCTGAAATCTGTGGCGATGCTACTCGAAACCGTATGTGTTCGACGAAACTAAGTGGTCGCCTTGTGAAAGAGGAAACTCCAGATGCGAAACTTAGTACCATTTTAAACTAATTGTTCTACCTGAAATTAAGTGTTCGATACTGTGCCAGGAGAAGCGCCTGTTCTCTGAAATCTGTGGCGATGCCACTCGAAACCGTAGGTGTTCGTCGAAATTAAGTCGTCGCGTTGTGAGGGAAGAAACTCCAGATGCGAAATTTAGTACAATTTTAGACTAATTGTTCCGTCTGAAACTATGTGTCTGATACTGTGCCAGGAGAAGCGCCTGTTCTCTGAAATCAGTGGCGTTGCCACTCGAAACCGTATGTGTTCAACGAAACTAAGTGGTCGACCTTGTAAGAGGGGAAACTCCAGATGCGAAACTTAGTTCCATTTTAACCTAATTGCTCTATCTGAAACTACGTGTTCGACACTGTGCCAGGAGAAGCGCCTGTTCTCTGATATCTGTGGCCATGCCACTCGAAACAGTATGTGTTCGACGAAACTAAGTGGTCGACCTTGCGGGAGAGGAAACTCCACATGCGAAACTTAGTTCCAATTTAAACTAATTGTTCTATCTGAAACTAAGTGTTCGATACTGTGCCAGGAGAAGCGCCTGTTCTCTGAAATCTGTGGCGATGCCACTCGAAACCGTATGTGTTCGATGAAACTAAGTGGTTGACCTTGTGAGAGAGGATACTCCAGATGCGAAACATAGTTCCATTTTAATCTAATTGTTCTGTCTGAAATAAGTGTTCGATACTGTGCCAGGAGAAGCGCCTGCTCTCTGAAATCTGTGGCGATGCTACTCGAAACCGTATGTGTTCGACGAAACTAAGTGGTCCACCTTGTGAGAGAGGTAACTCCAGATGCGAAACATAGTTCCCTTTTAAACTAATTGTTCTATCTGAACATGAGTGTTCGATACTGTGCCAGGAGAAGCGCTTGTTCTCTGAAATCTGTGGCGATGCCACTCGGAACCGTATGTGTTCGACGAAACTAAGTGATTGACCTTGTGAGGGAGGATTCACCAGATGCGGAACATAGTTCCATTTTAAACTAATTGTTCTATCTGAAACTAAGTTTTCGATACTGTGCCAGGAGAAGCGCCTGTTCTCTGAACTGTGTGGCGATGCCCCTCGAAACCGTATGTGTTCGATGAAACTAAGTGGTTGACCTTGTGAGAGAGGATACTCCAGATGCGAAACATAGTTCCATTTTAATCTAATGGTTCTGTCTGAAATAAGTGTTCGATACTGTGCCAGGAGAAGCGCCTGCTCTCTGAAATCTGTGGCGATGCTACTCGAAACCGTATGTGTTCGACGAAACTAAGTGGTGGACCTTGTGAGAGAGGAAACTCCAGATGCGAAACTTAGTTCCATTTTAATCTTATTGTTCTATCTGAAACTAAGTGTTCCATACTGTTTAAGGAGAAGCGCCTCTTCTCTGAAATCTGTGGCGTTGCCACTCGAAACCGTATGTGTTCCACGAAACTAAGTGGTCGACCTTGTAAGAGGGGAAACTCCAGATGCGAAACTTAGTTCCATTTTAACCTAATTGCTCTATCTGAAACTACGTGTTCGACACTGTGCCAGGAGAAGCGCCTGTTCTCTGATATCTGTGGCCATGCCACTCGAAACAGTATGTGTTCGACGAAACTAAGTGGTCGACCTTGTGGGAGAGGAAACTCCACATGCGAAACTTAGTTCCAATTTAAACTAATTGTTCTATCTGAAACTATGTGTCTGATACTGTGCCAGGAGAAGCGCCTGTTCTCTGAAATCTGTGGCGATGCTACTCGAAACCGTATGTGTTCGACGAAACTAAGTCGTCGCCTTGTGAAAGAGGAAACTCCAGATGCGAAACTTAGTACCATTTTAAACTAATCGTTCTATCTGATACTAAGTGTTCGATACTGTGCCAGGAGAAGCGCCCGTTCTCTGAAATGTGTGGCGATGCCACTCGAAATCGTATGTGTTCGAGGAAACTAAGTGGTTGATCTTGTGAGAGAGGAAACTCCAGATGCGAAACTTAGTTCCATTTTAAACTAATTGTTCTCTCTGAAACTATGTGTCTGATACTGTGCCAGGAGAAGCGCCTGTTCTCTGAAATCTGTGGCGTTGCCACTCGAAACCGTATGCATTCAACGAAACTAAGTGGTCGACCTTGTTAGAGAGGAAACTCCAGATGCGAAACTTAGTTCCATTTTAAACTAATTTTTCTATCTGATACTAAGTGTTCGATACTGTGCCAGGAGAAGCGCCTGTTCTCTGAAATCTGTGGCCATGCCACTCGAAACCGTATGTGTTCGACGAAACTAAGTTGTCGACCTTGTGAGAGAGGATACTCCAGATGCGAAAATTAGTTCCATTTTAAACTAATTGTTCTATCTGAAACTAAGTGTTAGATACTGTGCTAGGAGACGCGCCTGTTCTCTGAAATCTGTCGCGATGGTACTCGAAACCGTATGTGTTCGACGAAACTGAGTGGTCGCCTTGTGAAAGGGGAAACTCCAGATGCGAAACATAGTTTCATTTAAAGCTAATTGTTCCATCTGAAACTAAGTGTTCGATACTGTGCCAGAAGATGCGCCTGTTCTCTGAACTGTGTGGCGATGCCCCTCGAAACCGTATGTGTTCGATGAAACTAAGTGGTTTACCTTCTGAGAGAGGATACTCCAGATGCGAAACATAGTTCCATTTTAATCTAATTGTTCTGTCTGAAATAAGTGTTCGATACTGTGCCAGGAGAAGCGCCTGCTCTCTGAAACCTGTGGCGATGCTACTCGAAACCGTATGTGTTCGACGAAACTAAGTGGTCGACCTTGTTAGAGAGGAAACTCCAGATGCGAAACTTAGTTCCATTTTAATCTTATTGTTCTATCCGAAACTAAGTGTTCGATACTGTTTAAGGAGAAGCGCCTGCTCTCTGAAATCTGTGGCGATGCTACTCGAAACCGTATGTGTTCGACGAAACTAAGTGGTCCACCTTGTGAGAGAGGAAACTCCAGATGCGAAACATAGTTCCCTTTTAAACTAATTGTTCTATCTGATACTGAGTGTTCGATACTGTGCCAGCAGAGCCGCCTGTTCTCTGAAATCTGTGGCGATGCCACTCGAAACCGTATTTGTTCGACGAAACTAAGTGATTGACCTTGTGAGGGAGGATTCACCAGATGCGGAACATAGTTCCATTTTAAACTAATTGTTCTATCTGAAACTACGTGTTCGACATTGTGCCAGGAGAAGCGCCTGTTCTCTGAAATCTGTGGCCATGCCACTCGAAACCGTATGTGTTCGACGAAACTAAGTTGTCGACCTTGTGGGAGAGGAAACTCCACATGCGAAACTTACTTCCATTTTAAACTAATTATTCTATCTTCAACTAAGTGTTCGATACTGTGCCAGGAGAGGCGCCTGTTCTCTGAAATCTGTGGCGATGCTACTCGAAACCGTATGTGTTCGACGAAACTAAGTGGTCGCCTTGTGAAAGAGGAAACTCCAGATGCGAAACTTAGTACCATTTTAAACTAATTGTTCTACCTGAAATTAAGTGTTCGATACTGTGCCAGGAGAAGCGCCTGTTCTCTGAAATCTGTGGCGATGCCACTCGAAACCGTAGGTGTTCGTCGAAATTAAGTCGTCGCGTTGTGAGGGAAGAAACTCCAGATGCGAAATTTAGTACAATTTTAGACTAATTGTTCCGTCTGAAACTATGTGTCTGATACTGTGCCAGGAGAAGCGCCTGTTCTCTGAAATCAGTGGCGTTGCCACTCGAAACCGTATGTGTTCAACGAAACTAAGTGGTCGACCTTGTAAGAGGGGAAACTCCAGATGCGAAACTTAGTTCCATTTTAACCTAATTGCTCTATCTGAAACTACGTGTTCGACACTGTGCCAGGAGAAGCGCCTGTTCTCTGATATCTGTGGCCATGCCACTCGAAACAGTATGTGTTCGACGAAACTAAGTGGTCGACCTTGCGGGAGAGGAAACTCCACATGCGAAACTTAGTTCCAATTTAAACTAATTGTTCTATCTGAAACTAAGTGTTCGATACTGTGCCAGGAGAAGCGCCTGTTCTCTGAAATCTGTGGCGATGCCACTCGAAACCGTATGTGTTCGATGAAACTAAGTGGTTGACCTTGTGAGAGAGGATACTCCAGATGCGAAACATAGTTCCATTTTAATCTAATTGTTCTGTCTGAAATAAGTGTTCGATACTGTGCCAGGAGAAGCGCCTGCTCTCTGAAATCTGTGGCGATGCTACTCGAAACCGTATGTGTTCGACGAAACTAAGTGGTCCACCTTGTGAGAGAGGTAACTCCAGATGCGAAACATAGTTCCCTTTTAAACTAATTGTTCTATCTGAACATGAGTGTTCGATACTGTGCCAGGAGAAGCGCTTGTTCTCTGAAATCTGTGGCGATGCCACTCGGAACCGTATGTGTTCGACGAAACTAAGTGATTGACCTTGTGAGGGAGGATTCACCAGATGCGGAACATAGTTCCATTTTAAACTAATTGTTCTATCTGAAACTAAGTTTTCGATACTGTGCCAGGAGAAGCGCCTGTTCTCTGAACTGTGTGGCGATGCCCCTCGAAACCGTATGTGTTCGATGAAACTAAGTGGTTGACCTTGTGAGAGAGGATACTCCAGATGCGAAACATAGTTCCATTTTAATCTAATGGTTCTGTCTGAAATAAGTGTTCGATACTGTGCCAGGAGAAGCGCCTGCTCTCTGAAATCTGTGGCGATGCTACTCGAAACCGTATGTGTTCGACGAAACTAAGTGGTGGACCTTGTGAGAGAGGAAACTCCAGATGCGAAACTTAGTTCCATTTTAATCTTATTGTTCTATCTGAAACTAAGTGTTCCATACTGTTTAAGGAGAAGCGCCTCTTCTCTGAAATCTGTGGCGTTGCCACTCGAAACCGTATGTGTTCCACGAAACTAAGTGGTCGACCTTGTAAGAGGGGAAACTCCAGATGCGAAACTTAGTTCCATTTTAACCTAATTGCTCTATCTGAAACTACGTGTTCGACACTGTGCCAGGAGAAGCGCCTGTTCTCTGATATCTGTGGCCATGCCACTCGAAACAGTATGTGTTCGACGAAACTAAGTGGTCGACCTTGTGGGAGAGGAAACTCCACATGCGAAACTTAGTTCCAATTTAAACTAATTGTTCTATCTGAAACTATGTGTCTGATACTGTGCCAGGAGAAGCGCCTGTTCTCTGAAATCTGTGGCGATGCTACTCGAAACCGTATGTGTTCGACGAAACTAAGTCGTCGCCTTGTGAAAGAGGAAACTCCAGATGCGAAACTTAGTACCATTTTAAACTAATCGTTCTATCTGATACTAAGTGTTCGATACTGTGCCAGGAGAAGCGCCCGTTCTCTGAAATGTGTGGCGATGCCACTCGAAATCGTATGTGTTCGAGGAAACTAAGTGGTTGATCTTGTGAGAGAGGAAACTCCAGATGCGAAACTTAGTTCCATTTTAAACTAATTGTTCTCTCTGAAACTATGTGTCTGATACTGTGCCAGGAGAAGCGCCTGTTCTCTGAAATCTGTGGCGTTGCCACTCGAAACCGTATGCATTCAACGAAACTAAGTGGTCGACCTTGTTAGAGAGGAAACTCCAGATGCGAAACTTAGTTCCATTTTAAACTAATTTTTCTATCTGATACTAAGTGTTCGATACTGTGCCAGGAGAAGCGCCTGTTCTCTGAAATCTGTGGCCATGCCACTCGAAACCGTATGTGTTCGACGAAACTAAGTTGTCGACCTTGTGAGAGAGGATACTCCAGATGCGAAAATTAGTTCCATTTTAAACTAATTGTTCTATCTGAAACTAAGTGTTAGATACTGTGCTAGGAGACGCGCCTGTTCTCTGAAATCTGTCGCGATGGTACTCGAAACCGTATGTGTTCGACGAAACTGAGTGGTCGCCTTGTGAAAGGGGAAACTCCAGATGCGAAACATAGTTTCATTTAAAGCTAATTGTTCCATCTGAAACTAAGTGTTCGATACTGTGCCAGGAGAAGCGCCTGTTCCGTTTCTCACAACATCAAATTCTGTAAGACTTGATTCGCCTTTTGTTGTCATCGCGCTGATGTCCATGATAACGACTGTGCCGTGTCGATTCTATATCCATTAGGCGATATGCCTCAATACTGGTCGGAGGCGCAGATCTTTGCATATTTCTAACACGTGAATTCATTCTGAACCCATGACGTCTGACTACATCCGTTGTGGGCCTCCCAATGTAGTCCGACCGAATCCGCTCCGCCTTCTTCCTGAGGTATCTCCTTACCCTTTGCCTGAGTTTCACATCGGCACGGCAAACCGATAGCCACTTCCGGGAAACAAGCGCTGCGCTCAGTAAAGATGCAGAATCCAATTGCCGCAGAATCAACTGCGATATTTCCAGAGGTAACTCATGGACGAAGTCCACATTTGCCGAGCGTGGCGTCCCGATTGCATGTAGCAAGAAACTGAAGGACTCCATGCTAACACGACTGATGCACGTGTGCATATGATCCCCGTGTGCGTATCTGCACGTATTTTATAGGTGGCAAATATCTTGCGGTCCATGTTCCGGATGATTAGGTTCACCAATGAGCGACAACTCTCTGACTACTTTTTAAGAAATCAGCCCGAAAATCGGAATTCTATGAATCAGGGTTTGCTTCAATTTTGCATACACCGGATCATGATGCACGGTGCGGAATGTGACGATTCCACCACCCACTGTTGGAAAACAGTCACATGTCTTCTACGGGTCCTCTGGGGCTCAACTAGGTTCTTCTATTAGGTGTTCCAAAAAGTTCGTTCCGTTTTCGGCGCGGCGACTTATTACCTTCTTACCTGAGTAATAAACCACAGTACATACTCAGGTAAAAAGGTACATATTCCAGTACACTTCTAGTTTTGCTTTCGTGCGAATTAGACGTATTTTTTTAAGTTTTTCTGTAATATCTAATCTAAAATCATGACGGACAACAAAATTCATTTTCGACACATCATGTTATAAGAGTTTCGTAAAGGGTATAACGGTTCAGAAACTTTGAGAAATATTTGTGTTGTTTATGGGGAAGGTGCTGTAACAGATCGTACGTGCAGAAAATGGTTTGATCATTTTCGTTAAGGAAATTTTTCATTAGAAGATGACCATCGCGCTGGACGACCACATACTGCTGACAACAGTGCTGTACGTGCATTAGTGGAGCAAAATCGTTGCATTCAAGTGCGTGAAATTCCATCGGAACTTCAAATGAAAAAATCCACCGTGCATGATTGTTTACGGAAGATGGGATTAATATCAAAGTTGTGTGTGCATGGCTCTGTTGAATCGGCATCGAAATGAATCAATTTTAAAAGGAATGTTACTGGTACTGAGTACCTCCGTACTCTCCTGACATAGCCCCATCAGATTATTATTTATTTCGGTGCATTCAAAATTCGGTTACCGGAAAACAATTTGAAAACTTTGAGGTCCTCCAAAAGCACGTGGCGGAGTTTTTTAATAAAAAAAAGGAAAGACTTTTATGCGAAAGGAATTATGAAGCTACCTGAGAAGTGGCAAGAAGTAATTGAAAAGAATGGTGACTATGTATGTAAATAAAATAAATTGTATTTGAAAAAAACGGCGTTTTACTGTAACGGCTGAAACCGGAACGAACTCATTGGACCACCTAATACACTGGTGTTTTTTGCATTTCGTTGGAACGTAAATTATGAAGTTTCACACCGCCCACGACCGAAATATTGTTTTAGGCATCAGGGCGTAGAGTACTTGGTTGGACAGCCGATAGTGCTACTTAACGGGTGTTTGACTCAGTCATTCTTATACTATATTTTAACACTACATTCTCTACGCTTCTCGTGGCACAGTATCGAACACATAGTTTCAGATAGAACAATTAGTTTAAAATGGTACTAAGTTTCGCATCTGGAGTTTCCTCTTTCACAAGGCGACCACTTAGTTTCGTCGAACACATTCGGTTTCGAGTAGCATCGCCACAGATTTCAGAGAAGAGGCGATTCTCCTGGCACAGTATCGAACACTTAGTTTCAGATAGAACAATTAATTTGAAATAGAACTAAGTTTCGCATCTGAAGTTTCCTCTCTCACAAGGCCGGCCACTTAGTTTTGTCGAACACATACGTTTTCGGGTGGCATCGCCACAGATTTCGGAGAACAGGCGCTTCTCCTGGCACAGTATCGAGCACTTAATTTCAGATAGAACAATTAATTTGAAATGGAACTAAGTTTCGCATCTGGAGTTTCCTCTCTCAGATGGTCAGCCACTTACTTTCGTCGAACACATACGGTTTCGAGTGGCATCGCCACAGATTTCGTAGAACGGCGTTTCTCCTGGCACAGTATCGAACACTTAGTATAAGATAGAACAATTAGTTTAAAATGAAACAAAGCTTCGCATCTGGAGTTTCCTCTCTCACAAGGTGGACCACTTAATTTCGTCGAACACATACGGTTCCGAGTAGCATCGCCACAGATTTCAGAGAACAGACGCTTCTCCTGGCACAGTATCGAACATGTTGGGTTTTATATTTTAGCAGAGGAACAATATTTATAGAGAACAATGTATTTATTAATAGATATAGATAACGAACGAAATAAAACAAAGGAACATGTGCCAACAAATCTAAATTATTCATGAAACTACAGGATTAACGTATGGATTATATATTTATGCAGACTTAATGGATACTAATATATAAACAAAGATCTTAATGGTAGCTATTTTCATTTTATATTATTTTATATTATTTTAATATTTCTGGGTGAGCTTACCATACGCGCATCTTCCTTACAAGAACAAAGAGAGAGAGACCGGAAGAGAGCGTGCCCTCTGACGGTACTACCTACGAATGCTTGAATTAATTTCAGCTTTCAACACTCCCCCTTAATTCTAGCATTGCCTTTATTTAACTAGCTCTCTTTTGCAGTTCTCAAATTTAATTGCACTCAAGGCTTTCGTGAATATGTCTGCTATCTGATAATTGGTCGGACAATACTTGAGTTCAATTACATTTGTTTTTACTAATTCATGAACAAATCTGTATTTTACATCTATGTGCTTCGAACGCTTATTTACTACACCGTTTTTAATTAAGGCTATTGCACTTTGATTGTCCACATTAAGTTCTATATTTATCTTATTATTTAGCAGTTCTTGCAGAAGTGTTTTTATATAGACTAGTTCTTTGCAGTATTCGGCTGCAGCGATATATTTTGCTCCTGTACTCGATAGAGCTATCACTGGCTGCTTGCGTGAGCGCCAACTTATTGCTCCTTCTGCGTAGTATATTATGTACCCTGTTGTGCTCTTTCTTGTCTTAGGATCTCCAGCATAGTCTCCGTCACAGTATGCTTTCAGAAGATTTGTTTCTCTAGATCTCCTATATTCGATTCCATATTCGACAGTTCCTTTTAGGTATTTCATAATATGTTTCACATCGGTGATTCTTTCTTTTGTAGGTTCTTCTACATATCTGCTGCAGAAATTTACCCCATAGGCTATGTCTGGTCTTGTTCTTGTTGTTAAATATAATAAACTTCCGATTGCTTCTCTATACGGATAGTTTTCGTTGCCTGTTTTAGTTTCATTGTCATCTCCCTTTTGTATTGGAACTTTCACCGTTTTTGCTTGTTCCATTCCGTATTGTTTTAGCGTTCTTTTTATGTAATCCTCTTGTTTCAGTTTTATCCCATTTTGTGTTTTATTTATTTCAAGGCCCACGAAAGTTTCCGGGTTGTTAAAAACAGTCGTTTTAAATTCCGAGTTTAGCTTATGTATTAGGTCATTTATTTCTTTTGTGTTCTTCCCAATTGTTATGCCATCGTCCACATAGACTCCGAGTATTAGTTCATTATGTAGGCTTTTTAACAAACACTGTTCACTTTCAAGTGGCTTTAACCCTTCTTTGCATAGAAAATTTGTGAACCTCTTGTTCCAGCTCAACGGAGCTTGTTTTAGCCCATACATTGCTTTCTTTAGCTTGAAAACTTTGTTTTTACAGTTGTAGCCTTCAGGAGGATGTATATATATTTGTTCAGTTAACTTGCCATACAAAAAAGCCGTTTTGATGTCAAATGTTCTGATCTCGTAGTTTTTCATTACTGTGATTGCAAACAAGATTCTTATTGCACTCAACCCTATCACTGGACTGAAAGTTTCTTTATAATTTACCCGTATTTTTGTTCACATCCTTTCACAACTAATCTCGCCTTGTAGCGTCCATCTTGTTTGATTTTAAATACCCACTTGCTGTTGAGTGGTTTTTGGTTGTTCAACCCCTTTATGTCAACTATTTCCCATGCATTGTTTTCTTCTAGTGAGTGCTTTTCTTCATTTATGGCATCCAGCCACTTATACTTTTCTGGACCGTCTGTTGCTTCTTTATATGTTAAAAACGCAGAATTATCGTACCTTTCTGGGGGTTTTGTTTTCCTTTCTGATCTTCTTAGTTGCGGGTGTGGGTGACTCTGCTGTTCCTCTTCATCTTGTGCATCTTCATAGTTGTCTCCGTCACTTTCTTCTTGTTCTTCTTGTAGATCACATCTTTCTATTCCATCTTGTTCTTCCAGGTTTTCTGTTTGAGCGTCTTCATCCCTTTCTATAATTATTATTTTCCTGTTTCCATTTTCCTCGGTTTTATTTTCTTTGTTTCTATTTTTGTTTGTAACTCTATCTGTAAATTTGACGTCTCTTTCTATCACTATTCTTCTTCTTTCTGGATCCCACAATCTATATCCTGTTGGAGCATACCCTACGAATATAAGTTGCCTGCTCCTTTTGTCTAGTTTTTTTAGTGGTTTTAGGATTTTTGCGTATGATTCTCCACCAAACAATTGTATTTTATTTATGTTGGGCTTTTTATTTTCCCACATTTCATATGGAGTGGATTCTAAGGTATTAGTTGGTGTTCTATTTAACAGATAAACTGATGTGTAGAGAGCCTCTCCCCACATTTCCTTGCCTAAACCAGAGTCAAATAACAGTGCTCTGGTTTTGTCCATCAAGGTTCTGTTCAGCCTTTCTGCTCTTCCATTTAGTTGTGGTGTATACGGTATTGTATTGTCCATTTCTATTCCTTGTTCCTTACACCAACTTTTCACTTCACTATGCATATACTCCTTACCATTATCACATCTTATTTTAGACACTTTTGTATTCAACTTGTTTTCGACCCTTTTTGTATATTCTTTTATTTTACTCGGCACTTCATGCTTGTTTTTTTATCATGTACACCATTGTATAGCGGGTATAATCGTCTAGGAATGTGATAAAGTATCTATTTCCATCCCATGTGGTAGGGCTTATGGAACCGCAAAGATCCGTGTGAATTATTTGGAGTGGCCGTGTTGCTCTTGTTCTTGAGGCACTGAATTTCGTTCTTGTTTGTTTTGCTTCTTCACAGATTTCACACACCGTTTTCATTTCTTTCAGATCCATTGATTTTAGGTTCAAACCTTCACTCATTGTTAACAGCCTTTTGAAATTCTCATTTCCAATATGACCTAGCTTCCTGTGCCATAATGCTATGTGGTTAATTTGCTCTTCTGCAATGAAAGATTTGGTTTTATTTTCCTTTTTTAGTTTTACCCGGAACAGTCCATTTTTATGTTTGTAGCCTTTCACAACGACTTCATTTTTATGTTTTATTATTACTTCATTTTCCACAAATTGAACTTCATTTCCATTTCTTGTTATTGCGTTAACCGACAATAGATTAGTACTTAGCTCGGGTACATACAACACTTCAGTTAACTTGCATTCCTTGTACTTTATATTTCCAACTCCTTTGGCTGTCATTGTCTCATTTGATTTGGCTACTGCAATTGTCGAGTCCTTTTCTTTGAAGTCTTGTATATCGTTTCTGTCGTTTGTCATGTGTGAAGTTGTGCCAGAATCGATGATCCATGTACCTTCAGTATTATACTCACTAGTGAAGAAGGCAACTTCTCTAGTCTCATTTGTCTTGAATTTACTCCTATTTCAGAAGAAACAGTTCTGTTCTTCATGATTATTTTTCATGCAGATACTACAGAACTTTTCTGTCCTTTTTTTACTTTCGTTACACATTTTACTTGTGTGCCCCAATTTGTTACAGCTGAAGCAGCGTATAAGGTTTTCTTGAGTCCTTGGTTTACTATTGTATTTCCAATCCTTTGGTTTGTTATATTTCTTCATTGATGCCTTGAATGCCACTGCCTTCTCTTCAGGCTCGTTGTACTTGTGTCTCATTTCTTCTGCGATGAGCCTTGCAGTCAGGTTCTCCAGTGTCCTTTCCTTTTTTTCTGTCGATTCCCATGCACTTGCAAAGTGTTTATATTTCTCTGGAAGTGTGGCTAGTATTTTAGAAATTAGCATTTCATCATTCATTTCCGTACCAACGGTTTTCAACTTGCAAGCCAGACTTCTTAATCTTCCTATATAGGTTGCTAATTCACACTTCTCATCATAAGTATAGCTGTAGAATGTCTGTAGTAGGTTACACTTTTGTTGCTCATTGTCTCTTTCATATATCCGACAGATTTTTGTCCACATTTCATAAGCCGTGGTACAGCACATTACATGCATTAGTGGAGTTTTGTCTATTGTTGTTTAAATAAGTCACCAGTAGTTGTTTCACCCGATCACGAGCCTCATAGTTAATTTCTTTTTCTTGAGTCTACCGAGTTTATTTGACCGACGTGATTCGAAAAGGAAACACAAAAACTATAGAGGTCCAATAACATGACAATGATTGATTTCGTCTAGACCGTGGGAAACCAGAGATCGGCACGTCTGACCGGTACATATTACCGTTTGAAGACGTTCGAATTCGCGAATAGTAAACGGATATGAGAGAGAGTGAGAAAGAACTAATAGTTTGACGAAAGCGCCGCGTAACGAGTAATTACTCGTTCGCGCTTGTCGACGACGGTGTAACGTCGCAGACAGTCAGTTCAATTTAGAGAGTCCTCAGCAACAGTTCGCACGGAGCGCATCGATTGTCGATCGTGCTCCCGTTATAACGAACACTGCTTTCAGCTTAACACCAGCAAAATGTGAAACTGAATCGAGAATAACACACGACAATTCGTGTTGACTCTTCAGCACAATAGCTGCGCCTTTTAGTAATTTAGCGGTCTTTACCCTGAATTAGTACTGGGGCGAAAATCGGTGGGTTCACCTGGTTTTCGCCAACCATTGTTATTCGACGTGGGAGCGTCAGGAGTCCACTCCTTGGATGACCACTGGTCAGCGGAGCACTACGTTAGTTGGCGCGCTATTCTAACTTAAGACCCGCTACTCGTTCTCTACGGGGAATCGCCTTGGTGACGTTTAGAGAAACCAAAGAGCGACCGGAGAGTTTCGATACCGCTGTGTCCAGGCTTCCTTCACGACGCGGCGTGTTGAGGAAGACGGGTTAGAATTAGCATTGGTCCACTCTTACTCCACGTCAAGGCGTGTTGAGAAAGAAACGGTTAGATCAGCCTCCGTTGTCAGCCACCGGGACTAGTTACTAGTAACCGTGGATCTCCCCGCTCACGGAATCCATACAGGAGATTTACAACCTCCGCCTTGGTTTTCCGTTCGAGGCAATACGACTGTGCGGTCGTTGCACTAAAGATTTCATTGCGTAAATCTAGCCGACCGCCACGATTGTGTTCCTGAAAAAGACGGAACAGATCGGCCAAAACAGTCGACGCGTGGCTTACCGTATTTAAAAGCCACGCACCAGTACACGCATTAGCACACACAGCACGGTTACCGTTGCTGTTTAAGTGTGCGCGTCAAAACATTCCCGAGACAGAACGTTAATACGATTATCGTATTTCAGGTGATTACACCCGTTCGTTCTTTTTCTGTTGTTCCAGAGATTATAACCTAGGACAAGCAGGCCCGCCGACAGCCAGGCTACCGAGAAGTCAAATTCTTGTGATCGGCAAAAACTTTGTATTATACAGAGCGAAAAGAGTCTGCAATAAACGACTGTCCTTTTCGGGACAGTCAAAGGGAATCAAAGGCATATTGCTTTGGAGTTACCTTTACCCACTCTCCCTCGTCCGGACCGGAGGAGGAAGCTTCACTTCCTCCAATATCGGTTGTAGTTGGCCGATATCGTAAACAAATTTCAACAATTGTAGTTATTATTATCTTCTGTGCACTGGCATCTTTCTTTCTCCAGTGCGAAGACATATTCTCTTCTTCTGTTTTATTATTCACTACTTCGTACAAATCGTTTGCTCTTAACAATATAGTTATTTGAAATTTTCAAACCTGAAAATCCTCAGTTCCCGATAGCTTTTCTACATTTGAGAAATCTTCATTTATGCTTCTAGCCATTGTTAAGTAACAGTTTGTGTTTTACACAATCTTCTTTTAGTATTAACAGGTTTGAATATCTCTTGACCGGTACTTAGTCTCGTCACGCACGATGTTACAGAAAAGAATAGGTTGGAATTTATGATTTGTTGCATCGATTTATTACGCGTGAACTTTAAGCTTCTGGGCCCATAACCTGTTGGGTTTTATGTTTTAGCAGAGAAACAATATTTATAGAGAACAAGGTATTTATTAATAGATATAGATAACTAACGAAATAAAACAAAGGAACATGTGCCAATAAATCTAACTGATTCATGAAACTACAGGATTAACGTATTATATATTTATGCAGACTTAATGGATACTAATATATAAACAAAGATCTTAATGCTAGCTATTATCATTTTATATTATTTTAATCTTTCTGGGTGAACTCACCATACGCGCGACTTCCTTACAAGAACAAGAGAGAGAGAGACCGGAAGAGAGCGTGCCCTCTGACGGTATTACCTACGAATGCTTGAATTAATTTCAGGTTTCACCAGAACACTTAGTATCAGATAGAACACTTAGTTTAAAATGGAACTATGCTCCGCATCTGGAGTTTCCTCTCTCACAAGGTGGACCACTTAGTTTCGTCGCCCACATACGGTTTCGAGTAGCATCGCCACAGATTTCAGAGTACATGCGCTTCTCCTGGCACAGTATCGAACACTTAGTTTCAGATCGAACAGTTAGTTTTAAATGAAACTAAATTTCACTTCTGGAGTTTCCTCTGTCACAAGGTCGACCACTTAGTTTCGTCGAACACATAGGGTTTCGAGTAGCATCGCCACAGATTTCAGAGAGCAGGCGCTTCTCCAGGCACAGTATCGAACACTTATGTCAGACCGAACAATTAGTTTAAAATGGAACTATGTTTCGCATCTGGAGTATCCTCTCTCACAAGAACGACCACTTAGTTTCGTCGAACACATACGGTTTCGAGTAGCATCGCCACAGATTTCAGAGAGCAGGCGCTTCTCCTGGCACAGTATCGAAAACTTAGTTTTAGATAGAACAATAAGTTTAAAATGGAACTAATTTTCGCATCTGGAGTTTCCTCTCTCACACGGTCTACCACTTACTTTCGTCGAACACATACGGTTTCGAGTTGTATCGCCACAGATTTCGCAGAACAGGCGCTTCTCCTGGCACAGTATCGAAAACTTAGTTTAAAATTGGACTGTGTTTCGCATTTTGAGTTTCCTCTCTCAGAAGGTGGACCACTTAGTTTCGTCAAACACATACGGTTTCGAGTGGTATCGCCACAGATTTCAGAGAACTGGCGCATCTCCTGGCACATTATCGAACACTTAGTTTCAGATAGAACAGTTAGTTTTAAATGAAACTAAATTTCACTTCTGGAGTTTCCTCTCTCACAAGGTCGACCACTTAGTTTCGTCGAACACATAGGGTTTCGAGTAGCATCGCCACAGGTTTCAGAAAACAGGCGCTTCTCCTGGCGCAGTATCGAACACTTATTTCAGACAGAACAATTAGTTTAAAATGGAACTATGTTTCGCATCTGGAGTATCCTCTCTCACAACTTCATCCACTTAGTTTCGTCGAACACATACGGTTTCGAGTGGTATCGCCACAGATTTCAGAGAACTGGCGCATCTCCTGGCACATTATCGAACACTTAGTTTCAGATAGAACATTTAGTTTTAAATGAAACTAAATTTCACTTCTGGAGTTTCCTCTCTCACAAGGTCGACCACTTAGTTTCGTCGAACACATAGGGTTTCGAGTAGCATCGCCAGAGATTTCAGAGAACATGCGCTTCTGCTGGCACATTATCGAACACTTAGTTTCAGAGAGAACAATTAGTTTAGAATGGAACTATGTTTCGCATTTGGAGTTTCCTCTCTCACAAGGTCGACCACTTAGTTTCGTCGAACACATACGGTTTCGAGTTGTATCGCCACAGTTTTCGCCGAACGGGAGTTTCTCCTGGCACAGTATCGACCACTCAGTTTTGTCGAACACATACGGTTTCGAGTAGCATCGCCACAGATTTCAGAGAACAGGCGCTTCTCCTGGCACAGTATCGAACACTTAGTTTCAGGTAGAACAATCAGTTTAAAATGGAACTAAGTTCCGCATCTGGAGTTTCCTCTCTCACCATTTCGACCACTTAGTTTCGTCGAACACATACGGTTTCGAGTAGCATCGCCACAGATTTCAGAGAACAGGCGCTTCTCCTGGCACAGTATCGGACACTTAGTTGCAGGGAGAAAAATTAGTTGAAAATGGAACAGAGCTTCGCATTTGGAGTTTCCTCTCTCACAAGGTCGGCCACTTAGTTTCGCCGAACACATACGGTTTCGAGTGGCATCGCCACAGATTTCAGAGAACAGGCGCTTCTCCTGGCACAGTAACGAACACTTAGTTTCAGATAGAACAATCAGTTTAAAATGAAACTATGTTTCGCATCTGGAGTTTCCTCTCCCACAAGGTCGACCACTTAGTTTCGTCGAACACATACGGTTTCGAGTAGTATCGCCACAGATTTCGCAGAACGGGAGTTTCTCCTGGCACAGTATCGAACACTGAGTTTCCGATAGAACAATTAGTTTAAAATGGAAATATGTTTCGCATTTGGAGTTTCCTCTCTCACAAGGTCGACCACTTAGTCTCGTCGAACACATACGGTTTCGAGTGGCATTGCCACAGATTTCAGGGAACAGGCGCTTCTCCTGGCACAGTATCGAACACATAGATTCAGATAGAACCATTAGTTTAAAATGCAACTATGTTCCGCATTTGGTGTATCCTCCCTCACAATGTCGGCCACTTAGTTTCGTCGAACACATACGGTTTCGAGTGGTATCGCCACAGATTTCAGAGAACAGGCGCTTCTCCTGGCGCACAGTATCGAACACTTAGTTTCAGATGGAACAATTAGTTCTAAATGGAGCTTATTTTCGCATGTAGAGGTTCCCCTTTCACAAGGCGACCACTCAGTTTCGTCGAACACATACGGTTTCGAGTGGCATCGCCACAGATTTCAGAGAACAGGCGCTTCTCCTGGCACAGTATCGAACACTTAGTATCAGATGGAACAATTAGTTTAAAATTGAACTAAGTTTCGCATCTGAAGTTTCTCTCTCACAAGTTCGACCACTTAGTTTCGTCGAACACATACGGTTTCGAGTGGCATTGCCACAGATTTCAGGGAACAGGCGCTTCTCCTGGCACAGTATCGAACACATAGATTCAGATAGAACAATTAGTTTAAAATGCAACTATGTTCCGCATTTGGTGTATCCTCCCTCACAATGTCGGCCACTTAGTTTCGTCGAACACATACGGTTTCGAGTGGTATCGCCACAGATTTCAGAGAACAGGCGCTTCTCCTGGCGCACAGTATCGAACACTTAGTTTCAGATGGAACAATTAGTTCTAAATGGAGCTTATTTTCGCATGTAGAGTTTCCCCTTTCACAAGGCGACCACTCAGTTTCGTCGAACACATACGGTTTCGAGTGGCATCGCCACAGATTTCAGAGAACAGGCGCTTCTCCTGGCACAGTATCGAACACTTAGTATCAGATGGAACAATTAGTTTTAAATGAAACTAAATTTCACTTCTGGAGTTTCCTCTGTCACAAGGTCGACCACTTAGTTTCGTCGAACACATAGGGTTTCGAGTAGCATCGCCACAGATTTCAGAGAGCAGGCGCTTCTCCAGGCACAGTATCGAACACTTATGTCAGACCGAACAATTAGTTTAAAATGGAACTATGTTTCGCATCTGGAGTATCCTCTCTCACAAGAACGACCACTTAGTTTCGTCGAACACATACGGTTTCGAGTAGCATCGCCACAGATTTCAGAGAACAGGCGCTTCTCCTGGCACAGTATCGAAAACTTAGTTTTAGATAGAACAATAAGTTTAAAATGGAACTAATTTTCGCATCTGGAGTTTCCTCTCTCACACGGTCTATCACTTACTTTCGTCGAACACATACGGTTTCGAGTTGTATCGCCACAGATTTCGCAGAACAGGCGCTTCTCCTGGCACAGTATCGAAAACTTAGTTTAAAATTGGACTGTGTTTCGCATTTTGAGTTTCCTCTCTCAGAAGGTGGACCACTTAGTTTCGTCAAACACATACGGTTTCGAGTGGTATCGCCACAGATTTCAGAGAACTGGCGCATCTCCTGGCATATTATCGAACACTTAGTTTCAGATAGAACAGTTAGTTTTAAATGAAACTAAATTTCACTTCTGGAGTTTCCTCTCTCACAAGGTCGACCACTTAGTTTCGTCGAACACATAGGGTTTCGAGTAGCATCGCCACAGATTTCAGAAAACAGGCGCTTCTCCTGGCGCAGTATCGAACACTTATTTCAGACAGAACAATTAGTTTAAAATGGAACTATGTTTCGCATCTGGAGTATCCTCTCTCACAACTTCATCCACTTAGTTTCGTCGAACACATACGGTTTCGAGTGGTATTGCCACAGATTTCAGAGAACTGGCGCATCTCCTGGCACATTATCGAACACTTAGTTTCAGATAGAACATTTAGTTTTAAATGAAACTAAATTTCACTTCTGGAGTTTCCTCTCTCACAAGGTCGACCACTTAGTTTCGTCGAACACATAGGGTTTCGAGTAGCATCGCCAGAGATTTCAGAGAACATGCGCTTCTGCTGGCACATTATCGAACACTTAGTTTCAGAGAGAACAATTAGTTTAGAATGGAACTATGTTTCGCATTTGGAGTTTCCTCTCTCACAAGGTCGACCACTTAGTCTCGTCGAACACATACGGTTTCGAGTGGCATTGCCACAGATTTCAGGGAACAGGCGCTTCTCCTGGCACAGTATCGAACACATAGATTCAGATAGAACAATTAGTTTAAAATGCAACTATGTTCCGCATTTGGTGTATCCTCCCTCACAAGGCGACCACTCAGTTTCGTCGAACACATACGGTTTCGAGTGGCATCGCCACAGATTTCAGAGAACAGGCGCTTCTCCTGGCACAGTATCGAACACTTAGTATCAGATGGAACAATTAGTTTAAAATTGAACTAAGTTTCGCATCTGAAGTTTCTCTCTCACAAGTTCGACCACTTAGTCTCGTCGAACACATACGGTTTCGAGTGGCATTGCCACAGATTTCAGGGAACAGGCGCTTCTCCTGGCACAGTATCGAACACATAGATTCAGATAGAACAATTAGTTTAAAATGCAACTATGTTCCGCATTTGGTGTATCCTCCCTCACAATGTCGGCCACTTAGTTTCGTCGAACACATACGGTTTCGAGTGGTATCGCCACAGATTTCAGAGAACAGGCGCTTCTCCTGGCGCACAGTATCGAACACTTAGTTTCAGATGGAACAATTAGTTCTAAATGGAGCTTATTTTCGCATGTAGAGTTTCCCCTTTCACAAGGCGACCACTCAGTTTCGTCGAACACATACGGTTTCGAGTGGCATCGCCACAGATTTCAGAGAACAGGCGCTTCTCCTGGCACAGTATCGAACACTTAGTATCAGATGGAACAATTAGTTTAAAATTGAACTAAGTTTCGCATCTGAAGTTTCTCTCTCACAAGTTCGACCACTTAGTTTCGTCGAACACATACGGTTTCGAGTGGCATTGCCACAGATTTCAGGGAACAGGCGCTTCTCCTGGCACAGTATCGAACACATAGATTCAGATAGAACAATTAGTTTAAAATGCAACTATGTTCCGCATTTGGTGTATCCTCCCTCACAATGTCGGCCACTTAGTTTCGTCGAACACATACGGTTTCGAGTGGTATCGCCACAGATTTCAGAGAACAGGCGCTTCTCCTGGCGCACAGTATCGAACACTTAGTTTCAGATGGAACAATTAGTTCTAAATGGAGCTTATTTTCGCATGTAGAGTTTCCCCTTTCACAAGGCGACCACTCAGTTTCGTCGAACACATACGGTTTCGAGTGGCATCGCCACAGATTTCAGAGAACAGGCGCTTCTCCTGGCACAGTATCGAACTCTTAGTATCAGATGGAACAATTAGTTTAAAATTGAACTAAGTTTCGCATCTGAAGTTTCTCTCTCACAAGTTCGACCACTTAGTTTCGTCGAACACATACGGTTTCGAGTGACATCGCCACAGATTTCAGAGAACAGGCGCTTCTCCTCGCACAGTACAGATTACTTAGTTTCAGATAGAACAATTAGTTTAAAATGGAACTAAGTTTCGCATCTGGAGTTTCCTCTCTCACAAGGTCGACCACTTAGTTTCGTAGAACACATACGGTTTCGAGTGGTATCGCCACAAATTTCAGAGAACAGGCGCTTCTGCTGGCACAGTATCGAACACTTAGTTTCAGATAGAACAATTAGTTTAAAGTGGCATTATGTTTCGTGTCTGGAGTTTCCTCCCTCACAATGTCGACCATTCAGTTTCGTCGAACACATACCGTTTCGAGTAGTATCGCCACAGGTTTCATAGAACGGACGCTTCTCGTGGCACAGTATCGAACACTTAGTTTCAGATAGAACAATTAGTTTAAAATTGAACTATGTTTCGCATCTGGAGTTTCCTGTCTCACAAGGTCGACCATTTAGATTCGTCGAACACATACGGTTTCGAGTAGCATCGCCACAGATTTCAGAGAACAGGCGCGTCTCCTGGCACTGTATCGAACACTTAGTTTCAGATAGAACGATTAGTTTAAAATGGAACTAAGTTTCGCATCTGGAGATTCTTCTCACACATGGTCGACCACTTAGTTTCATCGAACACATACGGTTTCGAGTAGTATCGCCACAGATTTCGCAGAACAGGAGTTTCTCCTGGCACAGTATCGACCACTTAGTATCAGATAGAACAATTAGTTTAAAATGGAACCAAGTTTCGCATCCAGAGTTTCTTCTCTCACAAGGTCGACCACTTAGTTTCGTCGAACACATACGGTTTCGAGTGGCATCGCCACTGATTTAAGAGAACAGGCGCTTCTCCTGGCACAGTATCGAACACTAAGCATCAGATAGAACAATTCGTTTAAAATGGAACTAAGCTTCGCATCTGGAGTTTCCTCTCTCACAAGGTCGACCACTTAGTTTCGTCGAACACATACGTTTTCGAGTAGTATCGCCACCGATTTCAGAGAACAGGCCCTTCTCCGGGCGCAGTATCGAACACATAGTTACAGATAGAACACTTAGTTTAAAATGGAACTATGTTTCGCATTTGGTGTTTCCCCTCTCACAATGTGGGCCACTTAGCTTCGTCGAACACATACGGTTTCGAGTAGCATCGCCACTGATTTCAGAGAGCAGGCGCTTCTCCTGGCACACTATCGAATACTTAGTTTCAGATGGAACATTTAGTTTAAAATTGAACTATGTTTCGCATCTGGAGTTTCCTCTCTCACTAGGTCGACCACTTAGTTTCGCCGAACGCATACGGTTTCGAGTGGCATCGCCACAAATTTCAGAGAACAGGCGCTTCTGCTGGCACAGTATCGAACACTTAGTTTCAGATAGAACAATTAGTTTAAAATGGCACTATGTTTCGTGTCTGGAGTTTCCTCCCTCACAATGTCGACCACTCAGTTTCGTCGAACACATACCGTTTCGAGTAGTATCGCCACAGGTTTCATAGAACGGACGCTTCTCGTGGCACAGTATCGAACACTTAGTTTCAGATAGAACAATTAGTTTAAAATTGAACTATGTTTCGCATCTGGAGTTTCCTCTCTCACAAGGTCGACCACTTAGTTTCGCCGAACGCATACGGTTTCGAGTTGCATCGCCACAGATTTCAGAGAACAGGCGCGTCTCCTGGCACAGTATCGAACACTTAGCATCAGATAGAACAATTCGTTTAAAATGGAACTAAGCTTCGCATCTGGTGTTTCCTCTCTCACAAGGTCGACCACTTAGTTTCGTCGAACACATACGTTTTCGAGTAGTATCGCCACCGATTTCAGAGAACAGGCCCTTCTCCTGGCGCAGTATCGAACACATAGTTACAGATAGAACAATTAGTTTAAAATGGAACTATGTTTCGCATTTGGTGTTTCGCCTCTCACAATGTGGGCCACTTAGCTTCGTCGAACACATACGGTTTCGAGTAGCATCGCCACTGATATCAGAGAGCAGGCGCTTCTCCTGGCACAGTATCGAACACTTAGTTTCAGATGGAACATTTAGTTTAAAATTGAACTATGTTTCGCATCTGGAGTTTCCTCTCTCACTAGGTCGACCACTTAGTTTCGCCGAACGCATACGGTTTCGAGTGGCATCGCCACAAATTTCAGAGAACAGGCGCTTCTGCTGGCACAGTATCGAACACTTAGTTTCAGATGGAACTATTAGTTTAAAATGGCACTAAGTTTCACGTCTAGAGTTTCCACTCTCACAAGGTCGACCACTCAGATTCCTCGAACACACACCGTTTGTAGTGTTATCGCCACAGGTTTCACAGAACGGGCGCTTCTCCTGGGACAGTATCGAACATTTAGTTTCAGATAGAACAATTAATTTAAAATGGTACTAAGTTTCGCACCTGGAGTTTACTCTCTCACAAGGTCGACCACTTAGTTTCGACGAACACATACGGTTTCGAGTGGCCTCGCCGCAGATATCACAAAACGGGCGCTTCCCCTGGCACAGTATCGAACACTTAGTTTCAGATGGAACATTTAGTTTAAAATTGAACTATGTTTCGCATCTGGAGTTTCCTCTCTCACAAGGTCGACCACTTAGTTTCGCCGAACGCATACGGTTTCGAGTGGCATCGCCACAGATTTCAGAGAACAGGCGCTTCTGCTGGCACAGTATCGAACACCTAGTTTCAGATGGAACATTTAGTTTAAAATTGAACTATGTTTCGCATCTGGAGTTTCCTGTCTCACAAGGTGGACCACTTAGTTTCGCCGAACGCATACGGTTTGGAGTGGCATCGCCACAGATTTCAGAGAACAGGCGCTTCTGCTGGCACAGTATCGAACACTTAGTTTCAGATAGAACAATTAGTTTAAAATGGCACTATGTTTTGCGTCTGGAGTTTCCTCTCTCACAATGTGGGCCACTTAGTTTCGTCGAACACATACGGTTTCGAGTAGCATCGCCACTGATTTCAGAGAGCAGGCGCTTCTCCTGGCACAGTATCGAACACTTAGTTTCAGATGGAACATTTAGTTTAAAATTGAACTATGTTTCGCATTTGGAGTTTCCTCTCTCACAAGTTCGACCACTTAGTTTCGTCGAACACATACGTTGTCGAGTAGCATCGCCACAGATTTTAGAGGACAGGCGCTTCTCCTGGCACAGTATCGAACACTTAGTTTCAGATAGAACGATTAGTTTAAAATGGAACTGAGTTTCGCCTCCAGAGTTTCTTCTCTCACAAGGTCGACAACTTAGTTTCGTCGAACACATACGGTTTCGAGTGGCATCGCCACTGATTTAAGTGAACAGGCGCTTCTCCTGGCACAGTATCGAACACTTAGCATCAGATAGAACAATTCGTTTAAAATGGAACTATGTTTCGCATCTGGAGTTTCCTCTCTCACAAGGTCGGCCACTTACTATCGTCGAACACATACGGTTTCGAGTGGCATCGCCACAGATTTCAGAGAACAGGCGCTTCTCCTGGCACAGTATCGAACACTTAGCTTCAGATAGAACAATTAGTTTAAAATGGAACTATGATTCGCATCTGGAATTTCTTCCCTCACAAGGCGACCACTTAATTTCGTCGAACACATACGGTTTCGAGTGGCATTGCCACAGATTTCAGGGAACAGGCGCTTCTGCTGGCACAGTATCGAACACTTAGTTGCAGATAGAACAACTAGTTTAAAAGGGCACTAAGTTTCGCGCCTGGAGTTTTCTCTCTCACAAGGTCGACCACTTAGTTTCGTCGATAATATACCGTTTCGAGTGGCATCGCCACAGATTTCAGAGAACAGGCGCTTTTCCTGGCACAGTATCGAACACATAGTTTCAGATAGAACAATTAGTTTAAAATGGAACTATGTTTCGCATCTGGAGTTTCCTCTCTCACAAGGCCGGCCACTTAGTATCGTCGAACACATACGGTTTCGAGTGGCATCGCCACAGATTTCAGAGAACAGGCGCTTCTCCTGGCACAGTATCGAACACTTAGCTTCAGATAGAACAATTAGTTTAAAATGGAACTAAGTTTCGCATCCGGAGTTTCCTCTCTCAGAAGGTCGACCATTTAGGTTCGTCGAACACATACGGTTTCGAGTAGCAACGCCACAGGTTTCAGAGAACAGGCGCTTCTCCTGGCACAGTATCGAACACTTAGTTGCAGATAGAACAACTAGTTTAAAATGGAACTAAGCTTCGCATCTGGAGTTTCCTCTCTCACAAGGTCTACCACTTAGTTTCGTCGAACACATACGGTTTCGAGTAGCATCGCCACTGATTTCAGAGAACAGGCACTTCTCCTGGCACAGTATCGAACACTTTGTTTCAGATAGAACATTTAGTTTAAAATGGCCCTAATTTCACGTCTGGATTTTCCTCTCTCACAAGGTCGGCCACTTATTTTCGTCGAACACATACGGTTTCGAGTGGCATCGCCACAGATTTCAGAGAACAGGCGCTTCTCCTGGCACAGTATCGAACACTTAGGTTCAGATAGAACATTTAGTTTAAAATTGAACTATGTTTCGCATCTGGAGTTTCCTGTCTCACAAGGTGGACCACTTAGTTTCGCCGAACGCATACGGTTTGGAGTGGCATCGCCACAGATTTCAGAGAACAGGCGCTTCTGCTGGCACAGTATCGAACACTTAGTTTCAGATAGAACAATTAGTTTAAAATGGCACTATGTTTTGCGTCTGGAGTTTCCTCTCTCACAATGTGGGCCACTTAGTTTCGTCGAACACATACGGTTTCGAGTGGCATCGCCACAGATTTCAGAGAACAGGCGCTTCTGCTGGCACAGTATCGAACACCTAGTTTCAGATGGAACATTTAGTTTAAAATTGAACTATGTTTCGCATCTGGAGTTTCCTGTCTCACAAGGTCTACCACTTAGTTTCGTCGAACACATACGGTTTCGAGTAGCATCGCCACTGATTTCAGAGAACAGGCACTTCTCCTGGCACAGTATCGAACACTTTGTTTCAGATAGAACATTTAGTTTAAAATGGCCCTAATTTCACGTCTGGATTTTCCTCTCTCACAAGGTCGGCCACTTATTTTCGTCGAACACATACGGTTTCGAGTAGCAACGCCACAGGTTTCAGAGAACAGGCGCTTCTCCTGGCACAGTATCGAACACTTAGTTGCAGATAGAACAACTAGTTTAAAATGGAACTAAGCTTCGCATCTGGAGTTTCCTCTCTCACAAGGTCTACCACTTAGTTTCGTCGAACACATACGGTTTCGAGTAGCATCGCCACTGATTTCAGAGAACAGGCACTTCTCCTGGCACAGTATCGAACACTTAGTTTCAGATGGAACATTTAGTTTAAAATTGAACTATGTTTCGCATCTGGAGTTTCCTCTCTCACAAGGTCGACCACTTAGTTTCGCCGAACGCATACGGTTTCGAGTGGCATCGCCACAGATTTCAGAGAACAGGCGCTTCTGCTGGCACAGTATCGAACACCTAGTTTCAGATGGAACATTTAGTTTAAAATTGAACTATGTTTCGCATCTGGAGTTTCCTGTCTCACAAGGTGGACCACTTAGTTTCGCCGAACGCATACGGTTTGGAGTGGCATCGCCACAGATTTCAGAGAACAGGCGCTTCTGCTGGCACAGTATCGAACACTTAGTTTCAGATAGAACAATTAGTTTAAAATGGCACTATGTTTTGCGTCTGGAGTTTCCTCTCTCACAATGTGGGCCACTTAGTTTCGTCGAACACATACGGTTTCGAGTAGCATCGCCACTGATTTCAGAGAGCAGGCGCTTCTCCTTGCACAGTATCGAACACTTAGTTTCAGATGGAACATTTAGTTTAAAATTGAACTATGTTTCGCATTTGGAGTTTCCTCTCTCACAAGTTCGACCACTTAGTTTCGTCGAACACATACGTTGTCGAGTAGCATCGCCACAGATTTTAGAGGACAGGCGCTTCTCCTGGCACAGTATCGAACACTTAGTTTCAGATAGAACGATTAGTTTAAAATGGAACTGAGTTTCGCCTCCAGAGTTTCTTTTCTCACAAGGTCGACAACTTAGTTTCGTCGAACACATACGGTTTCGAGTGGCATCGCCACTGATTTAAGTGAACAGGCGCTTCTCCTGGCACAGTATCGAACACTTAGCATCAGATAGAACAATTCGTTTAAAATGGAACTATGTTTCGCATCTGGAGTTTCCTCTCTCACAAGGTCGGCCACTTACTATCGTCGAACACATACGGTTTCGAGTGGCATCGCCACAGATTTCAGAGAACAGGCGCTTCTCCTGGCACAGTATCGAACACTTAGCTTCAGATAGAACAATTAGTTTAAAATGGAACTATGATTCGCATCTGGAATTTCTTCCCTCACAAGGCGACCACTTAATTTCGTCGAACACATACGGTTTCGAGTGGCATTGCCACAGATTTCAGGGAACAGGCGCTTCTGCTGGCACAGTATCGAACACTTAGTTGCAGATAGAACAACTAGTTTAAAAGGGCACTAAGTTTCGCGCCTGGAGTTTTCTCTCTCACAAGGTCGACCACTTAGTTTCGTCGATAATATACCGTTTCGAGTGGCATCGCCACAGATTTCAGAGAACAGGCGCTTTTCCTGGCACAGTATCGAACACATAGTTTCAGATAGAACAATTAGTTTAAAATGGAACTATGTTTCGCATCTGGAGTTTCCTCTCTCACAAGGCCGGCCACTTAGTATCGTCGAACACATACGGTTTCGAGTGGCATCGCCACAGATTTCAGAGAACAGGCGCTTCTCCTGGCACAGTATCGAACACTTAGCTTCAGATAGAACAATTAGTTTAAAATGGAACTAAGTTTCGCATCCGGAGTTTCCTCTCTCAGAAGGTCGACCATTTAGGTTCGTCGAACACATACGGTTTCGAGTAGCAACGCCACAGGTTTCAGAGAACAGGCGCTTCTCCTGGCACAGTATCGAACACTTAGTTGCAGATAGAACAACTAGTTTAAAATGGAACTAAGCTTCGCATCTGGAGTTTCCTCTCTCACAAGGTCTACCACTTAGTTTCGTCGAACACATACGGTTTCGAGTAGCATCGCCACTGATTTCAGAGAACAGGCACTTCTCCTGGCACAGTATCGAACACTTTGTTTCAGATAGAACATTTAGTTTAAAATGGCCCTAATTTCACGTCTGGATTTTCCTCTCTCACAAGGTCGGCCACTTATTTTCGTCGAACACATACGGTTTCGAGTGGCATCGCCACAGATTTCAGAGAACAGGCGCTTCTCCTGGCACAGTATCGAACACTTAGGTTCAGATAGAACAATTAGTTTAAAATGGAACTATGTTTCGCATGTGGAGTTTCCTCTCTCACAAGGTCGACCACTTAGTTTCGCCGAACGCATACGGTTTCGAGTGGCATCGCCACAGATTTCAGAGAACAGGCGCTTCTGCTGGCACAGTATCGAACACTTAGTTTCAGATAGAACAATTAGTTTAAAATGGAAATAAGATTCGCATCTGGAGTTTCCTCTCTCACAAGGTCGACCATTTAGATTCGTCGAACAGATACGGTTTCGAGTAGCATAGCCACAGATTTCAGAGAACAGGCGCTTCTCCTGGCACAGTATCGAACACTTAGTTTCAGATAGAACAATTAGTTTAAAATGTAACTAAGTTTCGCATCTGGAGTTTCCTCTCTCAAAAGGTCGACCACTTAGTTTCGTCGAACACATACGGTTTCGAGTAGCATCGCCACAGATTTCAGAGAACAGGCGCTTCTCCTGGCACAGTATCGAACACTTAGTTTCAGATGGAACAATTAGTTTTAAATGGAACTAAGTTTCGCATCTGAAGTTTCCTCTCTCACAAGGTCGGCCACTTAGTTTCGTCGAACACATACGGTTTCGAGTGGCATCGCCACAGATTTCAGAGAAGAGGCGCTTCTCCTGGTACAGTATCGAACACTTAGTTTCAGATGGAACATTTAATTTAAAATTGAACTATATTTCGCATCTGGAGTTTCCTCTCTCAGAAGGTCGACCACTTAGTTTCGTCGAACACATACGGTTTTGAGTAGCATCGCCACAGATTTCAGAGAACAGGCGCTTCTCCTGGCACAGTATCGAACACTTAGTTTCGTCGAACACATACGTTTTCGAGTAGCATCGCCACAGATTTCAGAGAACAGGCGCTTCTCCTGGCACAGTATCGAACACTTAGTTTCAGATAGAACAGTTAGCTTTAAATGAAACTAAGTTTCACTTCTGGAGTTTTCTCTCTCACAAAGTGGACCACTTAGTTTCGTCAAACACATACGGTTTCGAGTAGCATCGCCACTGATTTCAGAGAACAGGCGCTTCTCCTGGCACAGTATCGAACACTTAGTTTCAGATGGAACATTTGGTTTAAAATGGAACTGAGTTTCGCATCTGAAGTTTCCTCTCGCACAAGGTCGGCCACTTAGGTTCGTCGAACACATACGGTTTCGAGTGGCATCGCCACAGATTTCAGAGAGCAGGCGCTCATCCTGGCACAGTATCGAACACTTAGTTTCAGATGGAACATTTGGTTTAAAATGGAACTAAGTTTCTCATCTGGAGTTTCCTCTCTCACAAGATCAACAACTTAGTTTCTTCGAACACATACGGTTTCGAGCGGCATCGCCACACAGTTCAGGGAACAGGCGCTTCTCCTGGCACAGTATCGAACACTTAGGTTCAGATAGAACAATTAGTTTAAAATGGTACTAAGTTTCGCATCTAGAGTTTCCTCTCTCACAAGGTCGACAACTTAGTTTCTTCGAACACATACAGTTTCGAGTGGTATCGCCACACATTTCAGAGAACAGGCGTTTCTCCTGGTACACTATCGAACACTTAGTTTCAGATAGAACAATTAGTTTAAAATGGAACTAAGCTTCGCATCTGGAGTTTCCTCACTCAGAAGGTCGACCACTTAGTTTCGTCGAACACATACGGTTTCGAGTAGCATCGCCAGAGATTTCAGAGAACAGGCGCTTCTCCTGGCACAGTAGCGAACACTTAGTTTCGTCGAACACATACGTTTTCGAGTAGCATCGCCACAGATTTCAGAGAACAGGCGCTTCTCCTGGCACAATATCGAACACTTAGTTTCAGATAGAACAATTAGTTTAAAATGGAACTAAGTTTCGCATCTGGAGTTTCCTCTCTCAGAAGGTCGACCACTTCGTTTCGTCGAACACATACGGTTTCGAGTAGCATCGCGACAGATTTCAGAGAACAGGCGCTTCTCCTGGCACAGTATCGAACACTTAGTTTCAGATGGAACATTTAGTTTAAAATGGAAATAAGCTTCGCATCTGGAGTTTCCTCTCTCACAAGGTCGGCCACTTAGTTTCGTCGAACACATACGGTTTCGAGTGGCATCGCCACACAGTTCAGAGAACAGGCGCTTCTCCTGGCACAGTATCGAACACTTAGTTTCAGATAGAACAATTAGTTTAAAATTGAACTTATTTTCGCATCTTGAGTTTCCTCTCTCATAAGGTCGACGACTTAGTTTCGTTGAACACATTCGGTTTCGAGTGGCATCGCCACAGATTTCAGAGAACAGGCGCTTCTCTTGGCACAGTATCGAACACTTACTTCAGACAGAACAATTAGTTTAAAATGGAACTCTGTTTCGCATCTGGAGTTTCCTCTCTCACAACATCGACCACTTAGTTTCGTCGAACACATACGGTTTCGAGTGGCATCGCAACAGATTTCAGAGAACAGGCGCTTCTCCTGGCACAGTATCGAAAACTAAGTTTGAGATAGAACAATAAGATTAAAATGAAACTAAATTTCGCATCTGGAGTTTCCTCTCTCACAAGGTCGACCACTTAGTTTCGTCGACACATACGGTTTCGAGCGGCATCGCCACACAGTTGAGAGAACAGGCGCTTCTCCTGGCACAGTATCGAACACTTAGTTTCAGATAGAACAATTAGTTTAAAATGGAACTAAGTTTCGCATCTGGAGTTTCCTCTCTCACAAGGTCGGCCACTTAGTTACGTCGAACAAATACGGGTTCGAGTAGCATCGCCACTGATTTCGGAGAACAGGCGCTTCTCCTGGCACAGAATCGAACACTTAGTTTCAGATAGAACAATTAGTTTAAATGGAAGTAAGTTTCGCATCTGGAGTTTCCTCTCTCACAAAGTCGACCACTTAGTTTCGTCGAACACATACGGTTTCGAGTAGCATCGCCACAGTTTTCAGAGAGCAGGCGCTTCTCCTGGCACAGTATCGAACACTTATTTCAGGCAGAACAATTAGTTTAAAATGGACTATGTTTCGCATCTGGAGTATGCTCTCTCACAAGGTCAACCACTTAATTTCGTCGAACACATACGGTTTCGAGTGGCATCGCTACACATTTCAGAGAACAGGCGCTTCTCCTGGCACAGTGTCGAACACATAGTTTCAGATAGAACATTCAGTTTAAAATGGAACTAAGTTTCGCATCTGGAGATTCCTCTCCCACAAGGTCGACCACTTAGTTTCGTCGAACACATACGGTTGCGAGTAGCATCGCCACAGATTTCAGAGAACAGGCGCTTCTCCTGGCACAGTAACGAACACTTAGTTTCAGATAGAACAATTAGTTTAAAATGGAACTAAGTTTCGCATCTGGAGTTTCCTCTCTCACAAGGTCGGCCACTTAGTTACGTCGAACAAATACGGGTTCGAGAAGCATCGCCACTGATTTCAGAGAACAGGCGCTTCTCCTGGCACAGAATCGAACACTTAGTTTCAGATAGAACAATTAGTTTAAATGGAAGTAAATTTCGCATCTGGAGTTTCCTCTCTCACAAAGTCGACCACTTAGTTTCGTCGAACACATACGGTTTCGAGTAGCATCGCCACAGTTTTCAGAGAGCAGGCGCTTCTCCTGGCACAGTATCGAACACTTATTTCAGGCAGAACAATTAGTTTAAAATGGACTATGTTTCGCATCTGGAGTATGCTCTCTCACAAGGTCAACCACTTAATTTCGTCGAACACATACGGTTTCGAGTGGCATCGCTACACATTTCAGAGAACAGGCGTTTCTCCTGGCACAGTGTCGAACACATAGTTTCAGATAGAACAATTAGTTTAAAATGGAACTAAGTTTTGCATCTGGAGTATCCTGTCCCACAAGGTCGGCCACTTAGTTTCGTCGAACACATACGGTTTCGAGTGGCATCGCCACAGATTTCAGAGAACGGGCGCTTCTCCTGGCACATTATCGAACACATAGTTTCAGGTAGAACAATTAGTTTAAAATGGAACTAAGTTTCGCGTCTGGAGTTTCCTCTCTCAGAAGGTCGACCACTTAGTTTCGTCGAACACTTACGGTTTCGAGTAGCATCGCGACAGATTTCAGAGAACAGGCGCTTCTCCTGGCACAGTATCGAACACTTAGTTTCAGATAGAACAATTAGTTTGAAATGGAACTAAGTTTCGCATCTGGAGTTTCCTCTCTCACAAGGTCGGCCACTTAGTTTCGTCGAACACATACGGTTTCGAGTGGCATCGCCACAGATTTCAGAGAACAGGCGCTTCTCCTGGCACAGTATCGACCACTTAGTTTCAGATAGAACAATCAGTTTAAAATTGAACTAAGTTTCGCATCTGGAGTTTCCTCTCCCACAAGGTAGACCACTTAGTTTCGTCGAACACATACGGTTGCGAGTAGCATCGCCACAGATTTCAGAGAACAGGCGCTTCTCCTGGCACAGTATCGACCACTTAGTTTCAGATAGAACAATTAGTTTAAAATGGAACTAAGTTTCGCATCTGGAGTTTCCTCTCTCACAAGGTCGGCCACTTAGTTACGTCGAACACATACGGGTTCGAGTAGCATCGCCACTGATTTCAGAGAACAGGCGCTTCTCCTGGCACCGTATCGAACACTTTCAGATAGAACAATTAGTTTAAAATGGAACTAAGTTCCGCATCTGGAGTTTCCTCTCTCACAAGGTCGTCCACTTAATTTCGTCGAACACATACGGTTTCGAGTGGCATCGCCACAGATTTCAGAGAACAGGTGCTTCTCCTGGCACAGTATCGAACACTTAGTTTCAGATAGAACAATCAGTGTAAAATGGAACTAAGTTTCGCATCTGGAGTTTCCTCTCCCACAAGGTCGACCACTTAGTTTCGTCGAACACTTAAGGTTTCGAGTAGCATCGCGACAGATTTCAGAGAACAGGCGCTTCTCCTGGCACAGTATCGAACACTTAGTTTCAGATAGAACAATTAGTTTAAAATGGAACTAAGTTTCGCATCTGGAGTTTCCTCTCTCACAAGGTCGGCCACTTAGTTACGTCGAACAAATACGGGTTCGAGAAGCATCGCCACTGATTTCAGAGAACAGGCGCTTCTCCTGGCACAGAATCGAACACTTAGTTTCACATAGAACAATTAGTTTAAATGGAAGTAAGTTTCGCATCTGGAGTTTCCTCTCTCACAAAGTCGACCACTTAGTTTCGTCGAACACATACGGTTTCGAGTAGCATCGCCACAGTTTTCAGCGAGCAGGCGCTTCTCCTGGCACAGTATCGAACACTTATTTCAGGCAGAACAATTAGTTTAAAATGGACTATGTTTCGCATCTGGAGTATGCTCTCTCACAAGGTCAACCACTTAATTTCGTCGAACACATACGGTTTCGAGTGGCATCGCTACACATTTCAGAGAACAGGCGCTTCTCCTGGCACAGTGTCGAACACATAGTTTCAGATAGAACAATTAGTTTAAAATGGAACTAAGTTTCGCATCTGGAGTATCCTGTCCCACAAGGTCGCCCACTTAGTTTCGTCGAACACATACGGTTTCGAGTGGCATCGCCACAGATTTCAGAGAACGGGCGCTTCTCCTGGCACACTATCGAACACATAGTTTCAGGTAGAACAATTAGTTTAAAATGGAACTAAGTTTCGCGTCTGGAGTTTCCTTTCTCAGAAGGTCGACCACTTAGTTTCGTCGAACACTTACGGTTTCGAGTAGCATCGCGACAGATTTCAGAGAACAGGCGTTTCTCCTGGCACAGTATCGAACACTTAGTTTCAGATAGAACAATTAGTTTGAAATGGAACTAAGTTTCGCTTCTGGAGTTTCCTCTCTCACAAGGTCGGCCACTTAGTTTCGTCGAACACATACGGTTTCGAGTGGCATCGCCACAGATTTCAGAGAACAGGCGCTTCTCCTGGCACAGTATCGACCACTTAGTTTCAGATAGAACAATTAGTTTAAAATGGAACTAAGTTTCGCATCTGGATTTTCCTCTCTCACAAGGTCGGCCACTTAGTTACGTCGAACACATACGGGTTCGAGTAGCATCGCCACTGATTTCAGAGAACAGGCGCTTCTCCTGGGACAGAATCGAACACTTAGTTTCAGATAGAACAATTAGTTTAAATGGAAGTAAGTTTCGCATCTGGAGTTTCCTCTCTCACAAAGTCGACCACTTAGTTTCGTCGAACACATACGGTTTCGAGTAGCATCGCCACAGTTTTCAGAGAGCAGGCGCTTCTCCTGGCACAGTATCGAACACTTATTTCAGGCAGAACAATTAGTTTAAAATGGACTATGTTTCGCATCTGGAGTATGCTCTCTCACAAGGTCAACCACTTAATTTCGTCGAACACATACGGTTTCGAGTGGCATCGCTACACATTTCAGAGAACAGGCGCTTCTCCTGGCACAGTGTCGAACACATAGTTTCAGATAGAACAATTAGTTTAAAATGGAACTAAGTTTCGCATCTGGAGTATCCTGTCCCACAAGGTCGCCCACTTAGTTTCGTCGAACACATACGGTTTCGAGTGGCATCGCCACAGATTTCAGAGAACAGGCGCTTCTCCTGGCACAGTATCGAACACTTAGTTTCAGATAGAACAATTAGTTTAAAATGGAACTAAGTTTCGCATCTGGAGTTTCCTCTCTCACAAGGTCGGCCACTTAGTTACGTCGAACAAATACGGGTTCGAGAAGCATCGCCACTGATTTCAGAGAACAGGCGCTTCTCCTGGCACAGAATCGAACACTTAGTTTCACATAGAACAATTAGTTTAAATGGAAGTAAGTTTCGCATCTGGAGTTTCCTCTCTCACAAAGTCGACCACTTAGTTTCGTCGAACACATACGGTTTCGAGTAGCATCGCCACAGTTTTCAGCGAGCAGGCGCTTCTCCTGGCACAGTATCGAACACTTATTTCAGGCAGAACAATTAGTTTAAAATGGACTATGTTTCGCATCTGGAGTATGCTCTCTCACAAGGTCAACCACTTAATTTCGTCGAACACATACGGTTTCGAGTGGCATCGCTACACATTTCAGAGAACAGGCGCTTCTCCTGGCACAGTGTCGAACACATAGTTTCAGATAGAACAATTAGTTTAAAATGGAACTAAGTTTCGCATCTGGAGTATCCTCTCTCACAAGGTCGCCCACTTAGTTTCGTCGAACACATACGGTTTCGAGTGGCATCGCCACAGATTTCAGAGAACGGGCGCTTCTCCTGGCACACTATCGAACACATAGTTTCAGGTAGAACAATTAGTTTAAAATGGAACTAAGTTTCGCGTCTGGAGTTTCCTTTCTCAGAAGGTCGACCACTTAGTTTCGTCGAACACTTACGGTTTCGAGTAGCATCGCGACAGATTTCAGAGAACAGGCGTTTCTCCTGGCACAGTATCGAACACTTAGTTTCAGATAGAACAATTAGTTTGAAATGGAACTAAGTTTCGCTTCTGGAGTTTCCTCTCTCACAAGGTCGGCCACTTAGTTTCGTCGAACACATACGGTTTCGAGTGGCATCGCCACAGATTTCAGAGAACAGGCGCTTCTCCTGGCACAGTATCGACCACTTAGTTTCAGATAGAACAATTAGTTTAAAATGGAACTAAGTTTCGCATCTGGATTTTCCTCTCTCACAAGGTCGGCCACTTAGTTACGTCGAACACATACGGGTTCGAGTAGCATCGCCACTGATTTCAGAGAACAGGCGCTTCTCCTGGGACAGAATCGAACACTTAGTTTCAGATAGAACAATTAGTTTAAATGGAAGTAAGTTTCGCATCTGGAGTTTCCTCTCTCACAAAGTCGACCACTTAGTTTCGTCGAACACATACGGTTTCGAGTAGCATCGCCACAGTTTTCAGAGAGCAGGCGCTTCTCCTGGCACAGTATCGAACACTTATTTCAGGCAGAACAATTAGTTTAAAATGGACTATGTTTCGCATCTGGAGTATGCTCTCTCACAAGGTCAACCACTTAATTTCGTCGAACACATACGGTTTCGAGTGGCATCGCTACACATTTCAGAGAACAGGCGCTTCTCCTGGCACAGTGTCGAACACATAGTTTCAGATAGAACAATTAGTTTAAAATGGAACTAAGTTTCGCATCTGGAGTTTCCTGTCCCACAAGGTCGCCCACTTAGTTTCGTCGAACACATACGGTTTCGAGTGGCATCGCCACAGATTTCAGAGAACGGGCGCTTCTCCTGGCACACTATCGAACACATAGTTTCAGGTAGAACAATTAGTTTAAAATGGAACTAAGTTTCGCGTCTGGAGTTTCCTTTCTCAGAAGGTCGACCACTTAGTTTCGTCGAACACTTACGGTTTCGAGTAGCATCGCGACAGATTTCAGAGAACAGGCGTTTCTCCTGGCACAGTATCGAACACTTAGTTTCAGATAGAACAATTAGTTTGAAATGGAACTAAGTTTCGCTTCTGGAGTTTCCTCTCTCACAAGGTCGGCCACTTAGTTTCGTCGAACACATACGGTTTCGAGTGGCATCGCCACAGATTTCAGAGAACAGGCGCTTCTCCTGGCACAGTATCGACCACTTAGTTTCAGATAGAACAATTAGTTTAAAATGGAACTAAGTTTCGCATCTGGATTTTCCTCTCTCACAAGGTCGGCCACTTAGTTACGTCGAACACATACGGGTTCGAGTAGCATCGCCACTGATTTCAGAGAACAGGCGCTTCTCCTGGGACAGAATCGAACACTTAGTTTCAGATAGAACAATTAGTTTAAATGGAAGTAAGTTTCGCATCTGGAGTTTCCTCTCTCACAAAGTCGACCACTTAGTTTCGTCGAACACATACGGTTTCGAGTAGCATCGCCACAGTTTTCAGAGAGCAGGCGCTTCTCCTGGCACAGTAACGAACACTTAGTTTCAGATAGAACAATTAGTTTAAAATGGAACTATGTTTCGCATTTGGAGTTTCCTCCCTCACACGGTCTACCACTTACTTTCGTCGAACACATTCGGCTTCGAGTAGCAACGCCACAAGTTTCAGAGAACTGGCGCTTCTCCTGGCACACTATCGAACACTTAGTTTCCGATAGAACACTTAGCTTAAAATGGAACTATGTTTCGCATTTGGAGTTTCCTCTCTCACACGGTCTACCACTTACTTTCGTCGAACACATTCGGCTTCGAGTAGCAACGCCACAAGTTTCAGAGAACTGGCGCTTCTCCTGGCACACTATCGAACACTTAGTTTCCGATAGAACAATTAGTTTAAAATGGAACTAAGTTTCGCATCTGGAGATTCCTCTCTCACAAGGTCGGCCACTTAGTTTCGTCGAACACATACGGTTTAGAGTGGCATCGCCACAGATTTCAGAGATCGGGCGCTTCTCCTGGCACATTATCGAACACATAGTTTCAGGTAGAACAATTCGTTTAAAATGGAACTATGTTTCGCTTCTGGAGTATCCTCTCTCACAAGGTCAACCACCTATTTTCGTCGAACACATACGGTTTCGAGTGGCATCGCTACACATGTCAGAGAACAGGCGCTTCTCCTGGCACAGTGTCGAACACATAGTTTCAGATAGAACAATTAGTTTAAAATGGAACTAAGTTCCGCATTTGGAGTTTCCTCTCTCACAAGGTTGGCCACTTAGTTTCGTCGAACACATACGGTTTAGAGTGGCATCGCCACAGATTTCAGAGAACGGGCGCTTCTCCTGGCACATTATCGAACACATAGTTTCAGGTAGAACAATTAGTTTAAAATGGAACTGAGTTTCGCGTCTGGAGTTTCCTCTCTCAGAAGGTCGACCACTTAGTTTCGTCAAACACTTAAGGTTTCGAGTAGCATCGCGACAGATTTCAGAGAACAGGCGCTTCTCCTGGCACAGTATCGAACACTTAGTTTCAGATAGAACAATTAGTTTCAAATGGAACTAAGTTTCGAATCTGGAGTTTCCTCTCTCACAAGGTCGGCCACTTAGTTTCGTCGAACACATACGGTTTCGAGTGGCATCGCCACAGATTTCAGAGAACAGGCGCTTCTCCTGGCACAGTATCGACCACTTAGTTTCAGATAGAACAATCAGTTTAAAATGGAACTAAGTTTCGCATCTGGAGATTCCTCTCCCACAAGGTCGACCACTTAGTTTCGTCGAACACATACGGTTGCGAGTAGCATCGCCACAGATTTCAGAGAGCAGGCGCTTCTACTGGCAGAGTATCGAATACTTAGTTTCAGTTAGAACAATTAGTTTAAAATGGCACTAAATTTCGCGTCTGGAGTTTCATCTCTCACAAGGTCGACCACTCAGTTTCTTCGAACACATACCGTTTCGAGTGGTATCGCCACAGGTTTCACAGAACGGGCGCTTCTCCTGGCACAGTATCGAACATTTAGTTTCAGATGGAACTTTTAATTTAAAATTGAACTATGTTTCGCATCTGGAGTTTCCTCTCTCACAATGTCGACCACTTAGTTTCGCCGAACGCATACGGTTTCGTGTGGCATCGCCACAGATTTCAGAGAACAGGCGCTTCTGCTGGCACAGTATCGAACACTTCAGTTTCAGATAGAACAATTAGTTTAAAATGGCACTAAGTTTTGCGTCTGGAGTTTCCTCTCTCACAATGTCGAACACTCAGTTTCGTCGAACACATACCGTTTCGAGTGGTATCGCCACAGGTTTCACAGAACAGGCGCTTCTCCTGGCACACTGTCGAACACTTAGTTTCAGATAGAACAATTAGTTTAAAATTTTACTAATTCTGCATCTGGAGTTCCCCTCTCACAAGGTCGACCACATAGTTTCGTCGAACACATACGGTTTCGAGTAGCATCGCCACAGATTTCAGAGAGCAGGCGCTTCTACTGGCAGAGTATCGAAAACTTAGTTTCAGATAGAACAATTAGTTTAAAATGGCACTAAATTTCGCGTCTGGAGTTTCATCTCTCACAAGGTCGACCACTCAGTTTCGTCGAACACATACCGTTTCGAGTGGTATCGCCACAGGTTTCACAGAACGGGCGCTTCTCCTGGCACAGTATTCGACACTTATTTTCAGATGGAACATTTACTTTAAAATTGGACTAGGTTTCGCATCTGGAGTTTCCTCTCTAACAAGGTCGACCACTTAGTTTCGTCGAACACATACGGTTTCGAGTAGCATCGTCACTGATTTCAGAGAACAGGCGCTTCTCCTGGCACAGTATCGAACACTTTCAGATAGACCAATTAGTTTAAAATGGATCTGAGTTTCGCATCCGGAGTTTCCTCTCTCAGAAGGTCGACCACTTAGTTTCGTCGAACACATACGGGTTCGAGTAGCATCGCCACTGATTTCAGAGAACAGGCGCTTCTCCTGGCATAGTATCGAACACTTTCAGATAGAACAATTAGTTTAAAATGGAACTAAGTTTCGCATCTGGAGTTTCCTCTCTCACAAGGTCGGCCATTTAGATTCGTCGAACACATACGGGTTCGAGTAGCATCGCCACAGATTTCAGAGGACAGGCGCTTCTCCTGGCACAGTATCGAACACTTAGTTTCAGATAGAACAATTAGTTTAAAATGGAACTAAGTTCCGCATCTGGAGTTTCCTCTCTCACAAGGTCGGCCATTTAGTTACGTCGAACACATACGGTTTCGAGTAGCATCGCCACAGTTTTCAGAGAGCAGGCGCTTCTCCTGGCACAGTAACGAACACTTAGTTTCAGATAGAACAATTAGTTTAAAATGGAACTATGTTTCGCATTTGGAGTTTCCTCTCTCACACGGTCTACCACTTACTTTCGTCGAACACATTCGGCTTCGAGTAGCAACGCCACAAGTTTCAGAGAACTGGCGCTTCTCCTGGCACACTATCGAACACTTAGTTTCCGATAGAACACTTAGCTTAAAATGGAACTATGTTTCGCATTTGGAGTTTCCTCTCTCACACGGTCTACCACTTACTTTCGTCGAACACATTCGGCTTCGAGTAGCAACGCCACAAGTTTCAGAGAACTGGCGCTTCTCCTGGCACACTATCGAACACATAGTTTCAGATAGAACAATTAGTTTAAAATGGAACTAAGTTCCGCATCTGGAGTTTCCTCTCTCACAAGGTTGGCCACTTAGTTTCGTCGAACACATACGGTTTAGAGTGGCATCGCCACAGATTTCAGAGAACGGGCGCTTCTCCTGGCACATTATCGAACACATAGTTTCAGGTAGAACAATTAGTTTAAAATGGAACTGAGTTTCGCGTCTGGAGTTTCCTCTCTCAGAAGGTCGACCACTTAGTTTCGTCAAACACTTAAGGTTTCGAGTAGCATCGCGACAGATTTCAGAGAACAGGCGCTTCTCCTGGCACAGTATCGAACACTTAGTTTCAGATAGAACAATTAGTTTCAAATGGAACTAAGTTTCGAATCTGGAGTTTCCTCTCTCACAAGGTCGGCCACTTAGTTTCGTCGAACACATACGGTTTCGAGTGGCATCGCCACAGATTTCAGAGAACAGGCGCTTCTCCTGGCACAGTATCGACCACTTAGTTTCAGATAGAACAATCAGTTTAAAATGGAACTAAGTTTCGCATCTGGAGATTCCTCTCCCACAAGGTCGACCACTTAGTTTCGTCGAACACATACGGTTGCGAGTAGCATCGCCACAGATTTCAGAGAGCAGGCGCTTCTACTGGCAGAGTATCGAATACTTAGTTTCAGATAGAACAATTAGTTTAAAATGGCACTAAATTTCGCGTCTGGAGTTTCATCTCTCACAAGGTCGACCACTCAGTTTCTTCGAACACATACCGTTTCGAGTGGTATCGCCACAGGTTTCACAGAACGGGCGCTTCTCCTGGCACAGTATCGAACATTTAGTTTCAGATGGAACTTTTAATTTAAAATTGAACTATGTTTCGCATCTGGAGTTTCCTCTCTCACAATGTCGACCACTTAGTTTCGCCGAACGCATACGGTTTCGTGTGGCATCGCCACAGATTTCAGAGAACAGGCGCTTCTGCTGGCACAGTATCGAACACTTCAGTTTCAGATAGAACAATTAGTTTAAAATGGCACTAAGTTTTGCGTCTGGAGTTTCCTCTCTCACAATGTCGAACACTCAGTTTCGTCGAACACATACCGTTTCGAGTGGTATCGCCACAGGTTTCACAGAACAGGCGCTTCTCCTGGCACACTGTCGAACACTTAGTTTCAGATAGAACAATTAGTTTAAAATTTTACTAATTCTGCATCTGGAGTTCCCCTCTCACAAGGTCGACCACATAGTTTCGTCGAACACATACGGTTTCGAGTAGCATCGCCACAGATTTCAGAGAGCAGGCGCTTCTACTGGCAGAGTATCGAAAACTTAGTTTCAGATAGAACAATTAGTTTAAAATGGCACTAAATTTCGCGTCTGGAGTTTCATCTCTCACAAGGTCGACCACTCAGTTTCGTCGAACACATACCGTTTCGAGTGGTATCGCCACAGGTTTCACAGAACGGGCGCTTCTCCTGGCACAGTATTCGACACTTATTTTCAGATGGAACATTTACTTTAAAATTGGACTAGGTTTCGCATCTGGAGTTTCCTCTCTAACAAGGTCGACCACTTAGTTTCGTCGAACACATACGGTTTCGAGTAGCATCGTCACTGATTTCAGAGAACAGGCGCTTCTCCTGGCACAGTATCGAACACTTTCAGATAGACCAATTAGTTTAAAATGGATCTGAGTTTCGCATCCGGAGTTTCCTCTCTCAGAAGGTCGACCACTTAGTTTCGTCGAACACATACGGGTTCGAGTAGCATCGCCACTGATTTCAGAGAACAGGCGCTTCTCCTGGCATAGTATCGAACACTTTCAGATAGAACAATTAGTTTAAAATGGAACTAAGTTTCGCATCTGGAATTTCCTCTCTCACAAGGTCGGCCATTTAGATTCGTCGAACACATACGGGTTCGAGTAGCATCGCCACAGATTTCAGAGGACAGGCGCTTCTCCTGGCACAGTATCGAACACTTAGTTTCAGATAGAACAATTAGTTTAAAATGGAACTAAGTTCCGCATCTGGAGTTTCCTCTCTCACAAGGTCGGCCATTTAGTTACGTCGAACACATACGGGTTCGAGTAACATCGTCACTGATTTCAGAGAACAGGCGCTTCTCCTGGCACAGTATCGAACACTTTCAGATAGAACAATTAGTTTAAAATGGAACTAAGTTTCGCATCTGGAGTTTCCTCTCTCACAAGGTCGGCCATTTAGATTCGTCGAACACATACGGGTTCGAGTAGCATCGCCACAGATTTCAGAGGACAGGCGCTTCTCCTGGCACAGTATCGAACACTTAGTTTCAGATAGAACAATTAGTTTAAAATGGAACTAAGTTCCGCATCTGGAGTTTCCTCTCTCACAAGGTCGGCCATTTAGATTCGTCGAACACATACGGGTTCGAGTAGTATCGCCACAGGTTTCAGAGAACGGACGCTTCTCCTGGCACAATATCGATCACTTAGTTTCAGATAGAACAATTAGTTTAAAATGGAACTAAGATTCGCATCTGGAGTTTCCTCTCTCACAAGGTCGACCACTTAGTTTCGCCGAACGCATACGGTTTCGAGTGGCATCGCCACAGATTTCAGAGAACAGGCGCTTCTGCTGGCACAGAATCGAACACTTAGTTTCAGATGGACCATTTAGTTTAAAATTGAACTATGTTCCGCACCTGGAGTTTCCTCTCTCACAAGGTCAACCACTTAGATTCGTCGAACACATACGGTTTCGAGTGGCATCGCCACAGATTTCAGAGAACAGGCGCTTCTCCTGGCACAGTATCGAACACTTTCAGATAGACCAATTAGTTTAAAATGGAACTGAGTTTCGCATCCGGAGTTTCCTCTCTCACAAGGTCGGCCATTTAGATTCGTCGAACACATACGGGTTCGAGTAGCATCGCCACAGATTTCAGAGGACAGGCGCTTCTCCTGGCACAGTATCGAACACTTAGTTTCAGATAGAACAATTAGTTGAAAATGGAACTAAGTTCCGCGTCTGGAGTTTCCTCTGTCACAAGGTGGACCACTCAGTTTCGTCGAACACATACCGTTTCGAGTGGTATCGCCACAAGTTTCACAGAACGGGCGCTTCTGCTGGCACAGTATCGAACACTTAGTTTCAGATAGAACAATTAGTTTAAAATGGCATTAAATTTCGCGTCTGGAGTTTCCTCTCTCACAAGGTCGACCACTCAGTTTCGTCGAACACATACCGTTTCGAGTGGTATCGCCACAGGTTTCACAGAACGGGCGCTTCTCCTGGCACAGTATCGAACACTTAGTTTCAGATAGAACAATTAGTTTAAAATGGCACTGAGTTTCGCGTCTGGAGTTTCCCCTGTCACAAGGTGGACCACTCAGTTTCGTCGAACACATACCGTTTCGAGTGGTATCGCCACAGGTTTCACAGAACGGGCGCTTCTCCTGGCACAGTATCGAACACTTAGTTTCAGATAGAACAATTAATTTAAAATGGAACTAAGTTTCGCATATGAAGTTTCCTCTCTCACAAGGTCGGCCACTTAGTTTCGTCGAACACATACGGGTTCGAGTAGAATCGCCACTGATTTCAGAGAACAGGCGCTTCTCCTGGCATAGTATCGAACACTTTCAGATAGAACAATTAGTTTAAAATGGAACTAAGTTTCGCATCTGGAGTTTCCTCTCTCACAAGGTCGGCCATTTAGATTCGTCGAACACATACGGGTTCGAGTAGCATCGCCACAGATTTCAGAGTACAGGCGCTTCTCCTGGCACAGTATCGAACACTTAGTTTCAGATAGAACAATTAGTTTAAAATGGAACTAAGATTCGCATCTGGAGTTTCCTCTCTCACAAGGTCGACCACTCAGTTTCGTCGAACACATACCGTTTCGAGTGGCATCGCCACAGATTTCAGAGAACAGGCGCTTCTCCTGGCACAGTATCGAACACTTATTTTCAGATAGAACAATTAGTTTAAAATGGAACTAAGTTTCGCATCCGGAGTTTCCTCTCTCAGAAGGTCGACCACTTAGTTTCGTCGAACACATACCGTTTCGAGTAGTATCGCCACAGGTTTCAGAGAACGGACACTTCTCCTGGCACAGTATCGAACACTTAGTTTCAGATAGAACAATTAGTTTAAAATGGCACTAAGTATCGCGTCTGGAGTTTCCTCTCTCACAAGGTCGACCACTCAGTTTCGTCGAACACTTACCGTTCCGAGTGGTATCGCCACAGGTTTCACAGAACGGGCGCTTCTCCTGGCACAGTATCGAACACTTAGTTTCAGATAGAACAATTAATTTAAAATGGAACTAAGTTTCGCATCTGAAGTTTCCTCTCTCACAAGGTCTGCCACTTAGTTTCGTCGAACACATACGGCTTCGAGTAGCATCGCGACAGATTTCAGAGAACAGGCGCTTCTCCTGGCACAGTATCGAACACTTAGTTTCAGATGGAACATTTAGTTTAAAATTGAACTGTTTCGCATCTGGAGTTTCCGCTCTCACAAGGTCGACCACTTAGTTTCGCCGAACGCATACGGTTTCGAGTGGCATCGCCACTGGTTTCAGAGAACATGCGCTTCTCCTGGCACATTATCGAACACTTAGTTTCAGATGGAACATTTAGTTTAAAATTGAACTGTTTCGCATCTGGAGTTTCCGCTCTCACAAGGTCGACCACTTAGTTTCGCCGAACGCATACTGTTTCGAGTGGCATCGCCACAGATTTCAGAGAACAGGCGCTTCTACTGGCAGGGTATCGAACACTTAGTTTCAGATGGAAAATTTAGTTTAAAATTGAACTGTTTCGCATCTGGAGTTTCCGCTCTCACAAGGTCGACCACTTAGTTTCGCCGAACGCATACGGTTTCGAGTGGCATCGCCAGAGATTTCAGAGAACAGGCGCTTCTCCTGTCACAGTATCGAACACTTAGTTTCAGATGGAACATTTAGTTTAAAATTGAACTGTTTCGCATCTGGAGTTTCCGCTCTCACAAGGTCGACCACTTAGTTTCGCCGAACGCATACGGTTTCGAGTGGCATCGCCACTGGTTTCAGAGAACAGGCGCTTCTCCTGGCACATTATCGAACACTTAGTTTCAGATGGAACAATTAGTTTAAAATTGAACTGTTTCGCATCTGGAGTTTCCGCTCTCACAAGGTCGACCACTTAGTTTCGCCGAACGCATACTGTTTCGAGTGGCATCGCCACAGATTTCAGAGAACAGGCGCTTCTACTGGCAGGGTATCGAACACTTAGTTTCAGATGGAAAATTTAGTTTAAAATTGAACTGTTTCGCATCTGGAGTTTCCGCTCTCACAAGGTCGACCACTTAGTTTCGCCGAACGCATACGGTTTCGAGTGGCATCGCCAGAGATTTCAGAGAACAGGCGCTTCTCCTGTCACAGTATCGAACACTTAGTTTCAGATAGAACAATTAATTTAAAATGGAACTAAGTTTCGCATCTGAAGTTTCCAATATCACAAGGCCGGCCACTTAGATTCGTCGAACACATACGGTTGCGAGTAGCATCGCCACAGATTTCAGAGAGCAGGCGCTACTCCTGGCACAGTATCGAACACTTAGTTTCGGATGGAACAATTAGTTTAAAATGGTACTAACTTTCGCATCTGGAGTTTCTTCTCTCAGAAGTTGGACCACTTAGTTTCGTCGAACACATACGGTTTCGAGTGGCATCGCCACAGATTTCAGAGAGCAGGCGCTTCTCCTGGCACAGTATCGACCATTTAGTATCAAATAGAACAATTAGTTTAAAATGGAACTAAGCTTCACATTTGGAGTTTCCTCTCTCACAAAGTCGACCACTTTGTTTTGTCGAACACATAAGGTTTCGAGTGGCATCGCCACTGGTTTCAGAGAACAGGCGCTTCTCCTGGCACAGTATCGAACACATAGTTTCAGATAGAACAATTAGTTTAAAATGGTACTATGTTTCGCATCTGGAGTATCCTCTCTCACAAGGTCAACAACATAGTTTCGTGGAACACATACGGTTTCGAGCGTCATCGGCACACAGTTCAGAGAACAGGGGCTTCTCCTGGCACCTTATCGAACACTTAGTTTCAGATAGCACAATTAGTTTAAAATGGTACTAATTTTCGCATCTGGAGTTTCCTCTCTCACAAAGTCGACGACTTAGTTTCGTCGAACACATACGGTTTCGAGTGGTATCGCTCAGATTTCGCAGAACGGCGTTTCTCCTGGCACAGTATCGAACACTTAGTTTCAGATAGAACAATTTGTTTTAAATGGATCTATGTTTCGCTTCTGGAGTTTCCTCTCTCACAAGGTCGACGACTTAGTTTCGTTAAACACATTCGGTTTCGAGTAGTATCGCCACAGGTTTCAGAGAACGGACACTTCTCCTGGCACAGTATCGAACACTTAGTTTCAGATAGAACAATTAGTTTAAAATGGCACTAAGTATCGCGTCTGGAGTTTCCTCTCTCACAAGGTCGACCACTCAGTTTCGTCGAACACTTACCGTTCCGAGTGGTATCGCCACAGGTTTCACAGAACGGGCGCTTCTCCTGGCACAGTATCGAACACTTAGTTTCAGATAGAACAATTAATTTAAAATGGAACTAAGTTTCGCATCTGAAGTTTCCTCTCTCACAAGGTCTGCCACTTAGTTTCGTCGAACACATACGGCTTCGAGTAGCATCGCGACAGATTTCAGAGAACAGGCGCTTCTCCTGGCACAGTATCGAACACTTAGTTTCAGATGGAACATTTAGTTTAAAATTGAACTGTTTCGCATCTGGAGTTTCCGCTCTCACAAGGTCGACCACTTAGTTTCGCCGAACGCATACGGTTTCGAGTGGCATCGCCACTGGTTTCAGAGAACATGCGCTTCTCCTGGCACATTATCGAACACTTAGTTTCAGATGGAACATTTAGTTTAAAATTGAACTGTTTCGCATCTGGAGTTTCCGCTCTCACAAGGTCGACCACTTAGTTTCGCCGAACGCATACTGTTTCGAGTGGCATCGCCACAGATTTCAGAGAACAGGCGCTTCTACTGGCAGGGTATCGAACACTTAGTTTCAGATGGAAAATTTAGTTTAAAATTGAACTGTTTCGCATCTGGAGTTTCCGCTCTCACAAGGTCGACCACTTAGTTTCGCCGAACGCATACGGTTTCGAGTGGCATCGCCAGAGATTTCAGAGAACAGGCGCTTCTCCTGTCACAGTATCGAACACTTAGTTTCAGATGGAACATTTAGTTTAAAATTGAACTGTTTCGCATCTGGAGTTTCCGCTCTCACAAGGTCGACCACTTAGTTTCGCCGAACGCATACGGTTTCGAGTGGCATCGCCACTGGTTTCAGAGAACATGCGCTTCTCCTGGCACATTATCGAACACTTAGTTTCAGATGGAACATTTAGTTTAAAATTGAACTGTTTCGCATCTGGAGTTTCCGCTCTCACAAGGTCGACCACTTAGTTTCGCCGAACGCATACTGTTTCGAGTGGCATCGCCACAGATTTCAGAGAACAGGCGCTTCTACTGGCAGGGTATCGAACACTTAGTTTCAGATGGAAAATTTAGTTTAAAATTGAACTGTTTCGCATCTGGAGTTTCCGCTCTCACAAGGTCGACCACTTAGTTTCGCCGAACGCATACGGTTTCGAGTGGCATCGCCAGAGATTTCAGAGAACAGGCGCTTCTCCTGTCACAGTATCGAACACTTAGTTTCAGATAGAACAATTAATTTAAAATGGAACTAAGTTTCGCATCTGAAGTTTCCAATATCACAAGGCCGGCCACTTAGATTCGTCGAACACATACGGTTGCGAGTAGCATCGCCACAGATTTCAGAGAGCAGGCGCTACTCCTGGCACAGTATCGAACACTTAGTTTCGGATGGAACAATTAGTTTAAAATGGTACTAACTTTCGCATCTGGAGTTTCTTCTCTCAGAAGTTGGACCACTTAGTTTCGTCGAACACATACGGTTTCGAGTGGCATCGCCACAGATTTCAGAGAGCAGGCGCTTCTCCTGGCACAGTATCGACCATTTAGTATCAAATAGAACAATTAGTTTAAAATGGAACTAAGCTTCACATTTGGAGTTTCCTCTCTCACAAAGTCGACCACTTTGTTTTGTCGAACACATAAGGTTTCGAGTGGCATCGCCACTGGTTTCAGAGAACAGGCGCTTCTCCTGGCACAGTATCGAACACATAGTTTCAGATAGAACAATTAGTTTAAAATGGTACTATGTTTCGCATCTGGAGTATCCTCTCTCACAAGGTCAACAACATAGTTTCGTGGAACACATACGGTTTCGAGCGTCATCGGCACACAGTTCAGAGAACAGGGGCTTCTCCTGGCACCTTATCGAACACTTAGTTTCAGATAGCACAATTAGTTTAAAATGGTACTAATTTTCGCATCTGGAGTTTCCTCTCTCACAAAGTCGACGACTTAGTTTCGTCGAACACATACGGTTTCGAGTGGTATCGCTCAGATTTCGCAGAACGGCGTTTCTCCTGGCACAGTATCGAACACTTAGTTTCAGATAGAACAATTTGTTTTAAATGGATCTATGTTTCGCTTCTGGAGTTTCCTCTCTCACAAGGTCGACGACTTAGTTTCGTTAAACACATTCGGTTTCGAGTGGCATCGGCACAGATTTCAAAGACAGGCGCTTCTCCTGGCACAGTATCGAACACTTATTTCAGACAGAACAATTTGTTTAAAATGGAACTATGTTTCGCATCTGGAGTTTCCTCTCTCACAAGGTCGACCACTTGGTTTCGTCTAACACATACGGTTTCGAGTGGCATCGCCACAGATTTCAGAGGACAGGCGCTTCTCCTGGCACAGTATCGAACACTTATTTCAGACAGAACAATTAGTTTAAAGTGGAACTAAGTTTCGCATCTGGATATTCCTCTCTCACAAGGTCGACCACTTAGTTTCGCCGAACACATACGGTTTCGAGTAGCATCGCCACAGATTTCATAGGAGAGGCGCTTCTCCTGGCACAGTATGGAACACTTAGTTACAGATAGAACAATTAGTTTAAAATGGAACTAAGCTTCGCATCTGGAGTTTTCTCTCTCACAAGGTCGACCACTTGGTTTCGACGAACACATACGGTTTCGAGTGGTATCGCCACAGATTTCGCAGAACGGCGTTTCTCCTGGCACAGTATCGAACACTTAGTTTCAGATAGAACAATTAGTTTTAAATGGAACTATGTTTCGCTTCTGGAGTTTCCTCTCTCACAAGGTCGACGACTTAGTTTCGTTGAACACATTCGGTTTCGAGGGGCATCGCCACAGATTTCAGAGAACAGGCACTTCTCCTGGCACAGTATCGAACACTTAGTTTCAGATAGAACAATTAGTTTAAAATGGAAATATGTTTCGCATTTGGAGTTTAATCCCTCACAAGGTCGACCACTTAGTTACGTCGAACACATACGGTATCGAGTGGCAACGCCACAGATTTCGCAGAACGGCGTTTCTCCTGGCACAGTATCGAACACTTAGTTTCAGATAGAACAATTAGTTTTAAATGGATCTATGTTTCGCTTCTGGAGTTTCCTCTCTCACAAGGTCGACGACTTAGTTTCGTTGAACACATTCGGTTTCGAGTGGCATCGGCACAGATTTCAAAGACAGGCGCTTCTCCTGGCACAGTATCGAACACTTATTTCAGACAGAACAATTTGTTTAAAATGGAACTAAGTTTCGCATCTGGAGTTTCCTCTCTCACAAGGTCGACCACTTGGTTTCGTCGAACACATACGGTTTCGAGTGGCATCGCCACAGATTTCAGAGGACAGGCGCTTCTCCTGGCCCAGTATCGAACACATAGTTTCAGATAGAACAATTAGTTTAAAGTGGAACTAAGTTTCGCATCTGGATATTCCTCTCTCACAAGGTCGACCACTTAGTTTCGCCGAACACATACGGTTTCGAGTAGCATCGCCACAGATTTCAGAGAACAGGCGCTTCTCCTGGCACAGTATCGAACACTTATTTCAGACAGAACAATTAGTTTAAAATGGAAATATGTTTCGCATCTGGAGTATCCTCTCTCACAAGGTCAACAACATAGTTTCGTGGAACACATACGGTTTCGAGCGTCATCGGCACACAGTTCAGAGAACAGGGGCTTCTCCTGGCGCAGTATCGAACACATAGTTTCAGATAGAACAATTAGTTTAAAATGGAACTAAGTTTCGCATCTGGATATTCCTCTCTCACAAGGTCGACCACTTAGTTTCGCCGAACACATACGGTTTCGAGTAGCATCGCCACAGATTTCAGAGAACAGGCGCTTCTCCTGGCACAGTATCGAACACTTATTTCAGACAGAACAATTAGTTTAAAATGGAAATATGTTTCGCATCTGGAGTATCCTCTCTCACAAGGTCAACAACATAGTTTCGTGGAACACATACGGTTTCGAGCGTCATCGGCACACAGTTCAGAGAACAGGGGCTTCTCCTGGCGCAGTATCGAACACATAGTTTCAGATAGAACAATTAGTTTAAAGTGGAACTAAGTTTCGCATCTGGATATTCCTCTCTCACAAGGTCGACCATTTAGTTTCGCCGAACACATACGGTTTCGAGTGGCATCGCCACAGATTTCAGAGGACTGGCGCTTCTCCTGGCACAGTATCGAACACTTATTTCAGACAGAACAATTAGTTTAAAATGGAAATATGTTTCGCATCTGGAGTATCCTCTCTCACAAGGTCAACAACATAGTTTCGTGGAACACATACGGTTTCGAGCGTCATCGGCACACAGTTCAGAGAACAGGGGCTTCTCCTGGCGCAGTATCGAACATATAGTTTCAGATAGAACAATTAGTTTAAAGTGGAACTAAGTTTCGCATCTGGATATTCCTCTCTCACAGGGTCGACTACTTATTTTCGTCGAACACATACGGTTTCGAGTAGCATCGCCACAGATTTCATAGGAGAGGCGCTTCTCCTGGCACAATATGGAACACTTAGTTACAGATAGAACAATTAGTTTAAAATGGAACTAAGTTTCGCATCTGGAGTTTCGTCTCCCACAAGGTCGACCACTTAGTTTCGTCGAACACCTACGTTTTCGAGTGGTATCGCCGCAAATTTCGCCGAACGGGAGCTTCTCCCGGCACAGTACCGACTATTTATTTTCGCCGAACACATACGGTTTCGAGTGGCATCGCCACAGATTTCTGGGAACAGGCGCTTCTCCTGGCACAGAATCGAACACTTGGTTTCAGATAGAACAATTAGTTTAAAATGGTAGTAAGTTTCGCATCTGGAGTTTCCTCTCTCACAAGGTCGACCACTTAGTTTCGTCGAACACATACGGTTTCGAGTAGCATCGCCCCAGATTTCAGAGAGCAGGCGCTTCTCCTGGCACAGTATCGAACACTTAGTTTCAGATAGAACATTTAGTTTAAATTGGAACTAAGTTTCGCATCTGGAGTTTCCTCTCTCACAAGGTCGACCACTTTGTTTCGTCGAACACATACATTTTCAAGTAGCATCGCCACAGATTTCAGAGAACAGGCGCTTTTCCTGGCACAGTATCGAACATTTAGTCTCAGATAGAACAATTAGCTTAAATTGGAACTAAGTTTCGCATCTGGAGTTTCCTCTCTCACAAGGTCGACCACTTTGTTTCGTCGAACACATACATTTTCGAGTAGCATCGCCACAGATTTCAGAGAACAGGCGCTTTTCCTGGCACAGTATCGAACACTTAGTTTCAGATAGAACAATTAGTTTAAAATGGAACTAAGTTTCGCATCTGGAGTTTCCTATCCCACAAGGTCGACCACTTTGTTTCGTCGAACACATACATTTTCGAGTAGCATCGCCACAGATTTCAGAGAACAGGCGCTTTTCCTGGCACAGTATCGAACATTTAGTTTCAGATAGAACAATTAGTTTAAATTGGAACTAAGTTCCGCATCTGGAGTTTCCTCTCTCACAAGGTCGACCATTTAGATTCGTCGAACACATACGGTTTCGAGTAGCGTCGCCACAGATTTCAGGGAACAGGCGCTTTTCCTGGCATAGTATCGAACATTTAGTTTCAGATAGAACAATTAGTTTAAATTGGAACTAAGTTTCGCATCTGGAGTTTCCTCTCTCACAAGGTCGACCACTTTGTTTCGTCGAACACATACATTTTCGAGTAGCATCGCCACAGATTTCAGAGAACAGGCGCTTTTCCTGGCACAGTATCGAACATTTAGTTTCAGATAGAACAATTAGCTTAAATTGGAACTAAGTTTCGCATCTGGAGTTTCCTCTCTCACAAGGTCGACCACTTTGTTTCGTCGAACACATACATTTTCGAGTAGCATCGCCACAGATTTCAGAGAACAGGCGCTTTTCCTGGCACAGTATCGAACACTTAGTTTCAGATAGAACAATTAGTTTAAAATGGAACTAAGTTTCGCATCTGGAGTTTCCTATCCCACAAGGTCGACCACTTTGTTTCGTCGAACACATACATTTTCGAGTAGCATCGCCACAGATTTCAGAGAACAGGCGCTTTTCCTGGCACAGTATCGAACATTTAGTTTCAGATAGAACAATTAGTTTAAATTGGAACTAAGTTTCGCATCTGGAGTTTCCTCTCTCACAAGGTCGACCACTTTGTTTCGTCGAACACATACATTTTCGAGTAGCATCGCCACAGATTTCAGAGAACAGGCGCTTTTCCTGGCACAGTATCGAACATTTAGTTTCAGATAGAACAATTAGTTTAAATTGGAACTAAGTTTCGCATCTGGAGTTTCCTCTCTCACAAGGTCGACCACTTTGTTTCGTCGAACACATACATTTTCGAGTAGCGTCGCCACAGATTTCAGAGAACAGGCGCTTTTCCTGGCACAGTATCGAACACTTAGTTTCAGATAGAACAATTAGTTTAAAATCGAACTAAGTTTCGCATGTGGAGTTTCCTCTCCCACAAGGTCGACCACTTAGTTTCGTCGAACACATACATTTTCGAGTAGCATCGCCACAGATTTCAGAGAACAGGCGCTTTTCCTGGCACAGTATCGAACACTTAGTTTCAGATAGAACAATTAGTTTAAAATGGAACTAAGTTTCGCATCTGGAGTTTCCTCTCCCACAATGTCGACCACTTAGTTTCCTCGAACACATACGGTTTCGAGTAGCATCGCCACAGATTTCAGAGAACAGGCGCTTTTCCTGGCACAATATCGAACATTTAGTTTCAGATAGAACAATTAGTTTAAATTGGAACTAAGTTTCGCATCTGGAGTTTCCTCTCCCACAAGGTCGACCACTTAGTTTCCTCGAACACATACGGTTTCGAGTAGCATCGCCACAGATTTCAGAGAACAGGCGCTTCTCCTGGCACATTATCGAACACTTAGTTTCAGATAGAACAATTAGTTTAAAGTGGAACTAAGTTTCGCATCTGGATATTCCTCTCTCACAAGGTCGACCACTTAGTTTCGCCGAACACATACGGTTTCGAGTAGCATCGCCACAGATTTCAGAGAACAGGCGCTTCTCCTGGCACAGTATCGAACACTTGGTTTCAGACAGAACAATTAGTTTAAAATGGAAATATGTTTCGCATCTGGAGTATCCTCTCTCACAAGGTCAACAACATAGTTTCGTGGAACACATACGGTTTCGAGCGTCATCGGCACACAGTTCAGAGAACAGGGGCTTCTCCTGGCGCAGTATCGAACACATAGTTTCAGATAGAACAATTAGTTTAAAGTGGAACTAAGTTTCGCATCTGGATATTCCTCTCTCACAAGGTCGACCACTTAGTTTCGCCGAACACATACGGTTTCGAGTAGCATCGCCACAGATTTCAGAGAACAGGCGCTTCTCCTGGCACAGTATCGAACACTTATTTCAGACAGAACAATTAGTTTAAAATGGAAATATGTTTCGCATCTGGAGTATCCTCTCTCACAAGGTCAACAACATAGTTTCGTGGAACACATACGGTTTCGAGCGTCATCGGCACACAGTTCAGAGAACAGGGGCTTCTCCTGGCGCAGTATCGAACACATAGTTTCAGATAGAACAATTAGTTTAAAGTGGAACTAAGTTTCGCATCTGGATATTCCTCTCTCACAAGGTCGACCACTTAGTTTCGCCGAACACATACGGTTTCGAGTAGCATCGCCACAGATTTCAGAGAACAGGCGCTTCTCCTGGCACAGTATCGAACACTTATTTCAGACAGAACAATTAGTTTAAAATGGAAATATGTTTCGCATCTGGAGTATCCTCTCTCACAAGGTCAACAACATAGTTTCGTGGAACACATACGGTTTCGAGCGTCATCGGCACACAGTTCAGAGAACAGGGGCTTCTCCTGGCGCAGTATCGAACATATAGTTTCAGATAGAACAATTAGTTTAAAGTGGAACTAAGTTTCGCATCTGGATATTCCTCTCTCACAGGGTCGACTACTTATTTTCGTCGAGCACATACGGTTTCGAGTAGCATCGCCAGAGATTTCATAGGAGAGGCGCTTCTCCTGGCACAATATGGAACACTTAGTTACAGATAGAACAATTAGTTTAAAATGGAACTAAGTTTCGCATCTGGAGTTTCGTCTCCCACAAGGTCGACCACTTAGTTTCGTCGAACACCTACGTTTTCGAGTGGTATCGCCGCAAATTTCGCCGAACGGGAGCTTCTCCCGGCACAGTACCGACTATTTATTTTCGCCGAACACATACGGTTTCGAGTGGCATCGCCACAGATTTCTGGGAACAGGCGCTTCTCCTGGCACAGAATCGAACACTTGGTTTCAGATAGAACAATTAGTTTAAAATGGTAGTAAGTTTCGCATCTGGAGTTTCCTCTCTCACAAGGTCGACCACTTAGTTTCGTCGAACACATACGGTTTCGAGTAGCATCGCCCCAGATTTCAGAGAGCAGGCGCTTCTCCTGGCACAGTATCGAACACTTAGTTTCAGATAGAACATTTAGTTTAAATTGGAACTAAGTTTCGCATCTGGAGTTTCCTCTCTCACAAGGTCGACCACTTTGTTTCGTCGAACACATACATTTTCGAGTAGCATCGCCACAGATTTCAGAGAACAGGCGCTTTTCCTGGCACAGTATCGAACATTTAGTCTCAGATAGAACAATTAGCTTAAATTGGAACTAAGTTTCGCATCTGGAGTTTCCTCTCTCACAAGGTCGACCACTTTGTTTCGTCGAACACATACATTTTCGAGTAGCATCGCCACAGATTTCAGAGAACAGGCGCTTTTCCTGGCACAGTATCGAACACTTAGTTTCAGATAGAACAATTAGTTTAAAATGGAACTAAGTTTCGCATCTGGAGTTTCCTATCCCACAAGGTCGACCACTTTGTTTCGGCGAACACATACATTTTCGAGTAGCATCGCCACAGATTTCAGAGAACAGGCGCTTTTCCTGGCACAGTATCGAACATTTAGTTTCAGATAGAACAATTAGCTTAAATTGGAACTAAGTTTCGCATCTGGAGTTTCCTCTCTCACAAGGTCGACCACTTTGTTTCGTCGAACACATACATTTTCGAGTAGCATCGCCACAGATTTCAGAGAACAGGCGCTTTTCCTGGCACAGTATCGAACACTTAGTTTCAGATAGAACAATTAGTTTAAAATGGAACTAAGTTTCGCATCTGGAGTTTCCTATCCCACAAGGTCGACCACTTTGTTTCGTCGAACACATACATTTTCGAGTAGCATCGCCACAGATTTCAGAGAACAGGCGCTTTTCCTGGCACAGTATCGAACATTTAGTTTCAGATAGAACAATTAGTTTAAATTGGAACTAAGTTTCGCATCTGGAGTTTCCTCTCTCACAAGGTCGACCACTTTGTTTCGTCGAACACATACATTTTCGAGTAGCATCGCCACAGATTTCAGAGAACAGGCGCTTTTCCTGGCACAGTATCGAACATTTAGTTTCAGATAGAACAATTAGTTTAAATTGGAACTAAGTTTCGCATCTGGAGTTTCCTCTCTCACAAGGTCGACCACTTTGTTTCGTCGAACACATACATTTTCGAGTAGCGTCGCCACAGATTTCAGAGAACAGGCGCTTTTCCTGGCACAGTATCGAACACTTAGTTTCAGATAGAACAATTAGTTTAAAATCGAACTAAGTTTCGCATGTGGAGTTTCCTCTCCCACAAGGTCGACCACTTAGTTTCGTCGAACACATACATTTTCGAGTAGCATCGCCACAGATTTCAGAGAACAGGCGCTTTTCCTGGCACAGTATCGAACACTTAGTTTCAGATAGAACAATTAGTTTAAAATGGAACTAAGTTTCGCATCTGGAGTTTCCTCTCCCACAATGTCGACCACTTAGTTTCCTCGAACACATACGGTTTCGAGTAGCATCGCCACAGATTTCAGAGAACAGGCGCTTTTCCTGGCACAGTATCGAACATTTAGTTTCAGATAGAACAATTAGTTTAAATTGGAACTAAGTTTCGCATCTGGAGTTTCCTCTCCCACAAGGTCGACCACTTAGTTTCCTCGAACACATACGGTTTCGAGTAGCATCGCCACAGATTTCAGAGAACAGGCGCTTCTCCTGGCACATTATCGAACACTTAGTTTCAGATAGAACAATTAGTTTTAAACGGAACTAAGTTTCGCTTCTGGAGTTTCCTCTCCCACAAGGTCGACCACTTAGTTTCCTCGAACACATACGGTTTCGAGTAGCATCGCCACAGATTTCAGAGAACAGGCGCTTCTCCTGGCACATTATCGAACACTTAGTTTCAGATAGAACAATTAGTTTAAAATGGAACTAAGTTTCGCATCTGGAGTTTCCTCTCCCACAAGGTCGACCACTTAGTTTCCTCGAACACATACGGTTTCGAGTCGCATCGCCACAGATTTCAGAGAACAGGCGCTTTTCCTGGCACAGTATCGAACATTTAGTTTCAGATAGAACAATTAGTTTAAATTGGAACTAAGTTTCGCATCTGGAGTTTCCTCTCTCACAAGGTCGACCACTTTGTTTCGTCGAACACATACATTTTCGAGTAGCATCGCCACAGATTTCAGAGAACAGGCGCTTTTCCTGGCACAGTATCGAACATTTAGTTTCAGATAGAACAATTAGCTTAAATTGGAACTAAGTTTCGCATCTGGAGTTTCCTCTCTCACAAGGTCGACCACTTTGTTTCGTCGAACACATACATTTTCGAGTAGCATCGCCACAGATTTCAGAGAACAGGCGCTTTTCCTGGCACAGTATCGAACACTTAGTTTCAGATAGAACAATTAGTTTTAAATGGAACTAAGTTTCGCTTCTGGAGTTTCCTCTCCCACAAGGTCGACCACTTAGTTTCCTCGAACACATACGGTTTCGAGTAGCATCGCCACAGATTTCAGAGAACAGGCGCTTCTCCTGGCACATTATCGAACACTTAGTTTCAGATAGAACAATTAGTTTTAAATGGATCTAAGTTTCGCTTCTGGAGTTTCCTCTCTCACAAGGTCGACCATTTAGATTCTTCGAACATATACGGTTTCGAGTAGCATCGCCACAGATTTCAGAGAACAGGCGCTTTTCCTGGCACAGTATCGAACATTTAGTCTCAGATAGAACAATTAGCTTAAATTGGAACTAAGTTTCGCATCTGGAGTTTCCTCTCTCACAAGGTCGACCACTTTGTTTCGTCGAACACATACATTTTCGAGTAGCATCGCCACAGATTTCAGAGAACAGGCGCTTTTCCTGGCACAGTATCGAACACTTAGTTTCAGATAGAACAATTAGTTTAAAATGGAACTAAGTTTCGCATCTGGAGTTTCCTATCCCACAAGGTCGACCACTTTGTTTCGTCGAACACATACATTTTCGAGTAGCATCGCAACAGATTTCAGAGAACAGGCGCTTTTCCTGGCACAGTATCGAACATTTAGTTTCAGATAGAACAATTAGTTTAAATTGGAACTAAGTTCCGCATCTGGAGTTTCCTCTCTCACAAGGTCGACCATTTAGATTCGTCGAACACATACGGTTTCGAGTAGCATCGCCACAGATTTCAGGGAACAGGCGCTTTTCCTGGCATAGTATCGAACATTTAGTTTCAGATAGAACAATTAGTTTAAATTGGAACTAAGTTTCGCATCTGGAGTTTCCTCTCCCACAAGGTCGACCACTTAGTTTCCTCGAACACATACGGTTTCGAGTAGCATCGCCACAAATTTCAGAGAACAGGCGCTTCTCCTGGCACAGTATCGAACATTTAGTTTCAGATAGAACAATTAGTTTAAATTGGAACTAAGTTTCGCATCTGGAGTTTCCTCTCTCACAACGTCGACCACTTTGTTTCGTCGAACACATGCATTTTCGAGTAGCATCGCCACAGATTTCAGAGAACAGGCGCTTTTCCTGGCACATTATCGAACACTTAGTTTCAGATAGAACAATTAGTTTTAAATGGAACTAAGTTTCGCTTCTGGAGTTTCCTCTCTCACAAGGTCGACCATTTAGATTCGTCGAACACATACGGTTTCGAGTAGCATCGCCACAGATTTCAGAGAACAGGCGCTTTTCCTGGCACAGTATCGAACACTTAGTTTCAGATAGAACAATTAGTTTAAAATGGAACTAAGTTTCGCATCTGGAGTTTCCTCTCCCACAAGGTCGACCACTTAGTTTCCTCGAACACATACGGTTTCGAGTAGCATCGCCACAGATTTCAGAGAACAGGCGCTTTTCCTGTCCCAGTATCGAACATTTAGTTTCAGATAGAACAATTAGTTTAAATTGGAACTAAGTTTCGCATCTGGAGTTTCCTCTCTCACAAGGTCGACCACTTTGTTTCGTCGAACACATACATTTTCGAGTAGCATCGCCACAGATTTCAGAGAACAGGCGCTTTTCCTGGCACAGTATCGAACATTTAGTTTCAGATAGAACTATTAGTTTAAATTGGAACTAAGTTTCGCATCTGGAGTTTCCTCTCTCACAACGTCGACCACTTTGTTTCGTCGAACACATGCATTTTCGAGTAGCATCGCCACAGATTTCAGAGAACAGGCGCTTTTCCTGGCACATTATCGAACACTTAGTTTCAGATAGAACAATTAGTTTTAAATGGAACTAAGTTTCGCTTCTGGAGTTTCCTCTCTCACAAGGTCGACCATTTAGATTCGTCGAACACATACGGTTTCGAGTAGCATCGCCACAGATTTCAGAGAACAGGCGCTTTTCCTGGCACAGTATCGAACACTTAGTTTCAGATACAACAATTAGTTTAAAATGGAACTAAGTTTCGCATCTGGAGTTTCCTCTCCCACAAGGTCGACCACTTAGTTTCCTCGAACACATACGGTTTCGAGTAGCATCGCCACAGATTTCAGAGAACAGGCGCTTTTCCTGTCCCAGTATCGAACATTTAGTTTCAGATAGAACAATTAGTTTAAATTGGAACTAAGTTTCGCATCTGGAGTTTCCTCTCTCACAAGGTCGACCACTTTGTTTCGTCGAACACATACATTTTCGAGTAGCATCGCCACAGATTTCAGAGAACAGGCGCTTTTCCTGGCACAGTATCGAACATTTAGTTTCAGATAGAACTATTAGTTTAAATTGGAACTAAGTTTCGCATCTGGAGTTTCCTCTCTCACAAGGTCGACCACTTTGTTTCGTCGAACACATACATTTTCGAGTAGCATCGCCACAGATTTCAGAGAACAGGCGCTTTTCCTGGCACAGTATCGAACACTTAGTTTCAGATAGAACAATTAGTTTAAAATGGAACTAAGTTTCGCATCTGGAGTTTCCTCTCCAACAAGGTCGACCACTTAGTTTCCTCGAACACATACAGTTTCGAGTAGCATCGCCACAGATTTCAGAGAACAGGCGCTTTTCCTGGCACAGTATCGAACATTTAGTTTCAGATAGAACAATTAGTTTAAATTGGAACTAAGTTTCGCATCTGGAGTTTCCTCTCTCACAACGTCGACCACTTTGTTTCGTCGAACACATACATTTTCGAGTAGCATCGCCACAGATTTCAGAGAACAGGCGCTTTTCCTGGCACAGTATCGAACATTTAGTTTCAGATAGAACAATTAGTTTAAATTGGAACTAAGTTTCGCATCTGGAGTTTCCTCTCTCACAAGGTCGACAACTTTGTTTCGTCGAACACATACATTTTCGAGTAGCATCGCCACAGATTTCAGAGAACAGGCGCTTTTCCTGGCACAGTATCGAACATTTAGTTTCAGATAGAACAATTAGTTTAAATTGGAACTAAGTTTCGCATCTGGAGTTTCCTCTCTCACAAGGTCGACCACTTTGTTTCGTCGAACACATACATTTTCGAGTAGCATCGCCACAGATTTCAGAGAACAGGCGCTTTTCCTGGCACAGTATCGAACACTTAGTTTCAGATAGAACAATTAGTTTAAAATGGAACTAAGTTTCGCATCTGGAGTTTCCTCTCCCACAAGGTCGACCACTTAGTTTCCTCGAACACATACGGGTTCGAGTAGCATCGCCACAGATTTCAGAGAACAGGCGCTTTTCCTGGCACAGTATCGAACATTTAGTTTCAGATAGAACAATTAGTTTAAATTGGAACTAAGTTTCGCATCTGGAGTTTCCTCTCTCACAAGGTCGACCACTTTGTTTCGTCGAACACATACATTTTCGAGTAGCATCGCCACAGATTTCAGAGAACAGGCGCTTTTCCTGGCACAGTATCGAACATTTAGTTTCAGATAGAACAATTAGTTTAAAATGGAACTAAGTTTCGCATCTGGAGTTTCCTCTCCCACAAGGTCGACCACTTAGTTTCCTCGAACACATACGGTTTCGAGTAGCATCGCCACAGATTTCAGAGAACAGGCGCTTCTCCTGGCACATTATCGAACATTTAGTTTCAGATAGAACAATTAGTTTAAATTGGAACTAAGTTTCGCATCTGGAGTTTCCTCTCTCACAACGTCGACCACTTTGTTTCGTCGAACACATGCATTTTCGAGTAGCATCGCCACAGATTTCAGAGAACAGGCGCTTTTCCTGGCACAGTATCGAACATTTATTTTCAGATAGAACAATTAGTTTAAATTGGAACTAATTTTCGCATCTGGAGTTTCCTCTCTCACAACGTCGACCACTTTGTTTCGTCGAACACATACATTTTCGAGTAGCATCGCCACAGATTTCAGAGAACAGGCGCTTTTCCTGGCACAGTATCGAACATTTAGTTTCAGATAGAACAATTAGTTTAAATTGGAACTAAGTTTCGCATCTGGAGTTTCCTCTCTCACAAGGTCGACAACTTTGTTTCGTCGAACACATACATTTTCGAGTAGCATCGCCACAGATTTCAGAGAACAGGCGCTTTTCCTGGCACAGTATCGAACATTTAGTTTCAGATAGAACAATTAGTTTAAATTGGAACTAAGTTTCGCATCTGGAGTTTCCTCTCTCACAAGGTCGACCACTTTGTTTCGTCGAACACATACATTTTCGAGTAGCATCGCCACAGATTTCAGAGAACAGGCGCTTTTCCTGGCACAGTATCGAACACTTAGTTTCAGATAGAACAATTAGTTTAAAATGGAACTAAGTTTCGCATCTGGAGTTTCCTCTCCCACAAGGTCGACCACTTAGTTTCCTCGAACACATACGGTTTCGAGTAGCATCGCCACAGATTTCAGAGAACAGGCGCTTTTCCTGGCACAGTATCGAACATTTAGTTTCAGATAGAACAATTAGTTTAAATTGGAACTAAGTTTCGCATCTGGAGTTTCCTCTCTCACAAGGTCGACCACTTTGTTTCGTCGAACACATACATTTTCGAGTAGCATCGCCACAGATTTCAGAGAACAGGCGCTTTTCCTGGCACAGTATCGAACACTTAGTTTCAGATAGAACAATTAGTTTAAAATGGAACTAAGTTTCGCATCTGGAGTTTCCTCTCCCACAAGGTCGACCACTCAGTTTCCTCGAACACATGCGGTTTCGAGTAGCATCGCCACAGATTTCTGAGAACAGGCGCTTCTCCTGGCACAGTATCGAACATTTAGTTTCAGATAGAACAATTAGTTTAAATTGGAACTAAGTTTCGCATCTGGAGTTTCCTCTCTCACAAGGTCGACCACTTTGTTTCGTCGAACACATACATTTTCGAGTAGCATCGCCACAGATTTCAGAGAACAGGCGCTTTTCCTGGCACAGTATCGAACACTTAGTTTCAGATAGAACAATTAGTTTAAAATGGAACTAAGTTTCGCATCTGGAGTTTCCTCTCCAACAAGGTCGACCACTTAGTTTCCTCGAACACATACAGTTTCGAGTAGCATCGCCACAGATTTCAGAGAACAGGCGCTTTTCCTGGCACAGTATCGAACATTTAGTTTCAGATAGAACAATTAGTTTAAATTGGAACTAAGTTTCGCATCTGGAGTTTCCTCTCTCACAACGTCGACCACTTTGTTTCGTCGAACACATACATTTTCGAGTAGCATCGCCACAGATTTCAGAGAACAGGCGCTTTTCCTGGCACAGTATCGAACATTTAGTTTCAGATAGAACAATTAGTTTAAATTGGAACTAAGTTTCGCATCTGGAGTTTCCTCTCTCACAAGGTCGACAACTTTGTTTCGTCGAACACATACATTTTCGAGTAGCATCGCCACAGATTTCAGAGAACAGGCGCTTTTCCTGGCACAGTATCGAACATTTAGTTTCAGATAGAACAATTAGTTTAAATTGGAACTAAGTTTCGCATCTGGAGTTTCCTCTCTCACAAGGTCGACCACTTTGTTTCGTCGAACACATACATTTTCGAGTAGCATCGCCACAGATTTCAGAGAACAGGCGCTTTTCCTGGCACAGTATCGAACACTTAGTTTCAGGTAGAACAATTAGTTTAAAATGGAACTAAGTTTCGCATCTGGAGTTTCCTCTCCCACAAGGTCGACCACTTAGTTTCCTCGAACACATACGGGTTCGAGTAGCATCGCCACAGATTTCAGAGAACAGGCGCTTTTCCTGGCACAGTATCGAACATTTAGTTTCAGATAGAACAATTAGTTTAAATTGGAACTAAGTTTCGCATCTGGAGTTTCCTCTCTCACAAGGTCGACCACTTTGTTTCGTCGAACACATACATTTTCGAGTAGCATCGCCACAGATTTCAGAGAACAGGCGCTTTTCCTGGCACAGTATCGAACATTTAGTTTCAGATAGAACAATTAGTTTAAAATGGAACTAAGTTTCGCATCTGGAGTTTCCTCTCCCACAAGGTCGACCACTTAGTTTCCTCGAACACATACGGTTTCGAGTGGCATCGCCACAGATTTCAGAGAACAGGCGCTTCTCCTGGCACAGTATCGAACATTTAGTTTCAGATAGAACAATTAGTTTAAATTGGAACTAAGTTTCGCATCTGGAGTTTCCTCTCTCACAACGTCGACCACTTTGTTTCGTCGAACACATGCATTTTCGAGTAGCATCGCCACAGATTTCAGAGAACAGGCGCTTTTCCTGGCACAGTATCGAACATTTATTTTCAGATAGAACAATTAGTTTAAATTGGAACTAATTTTCGCATCTGGAGTTTCCTCTCTCACAACGTCGACCACTTAGTTTCGTCGAACACATACATTTTCGAGTAGCATCGCCACAGATTTCAGAGAACAGGCGCTTTTCCTGGCACAGTATCGAACATTTAGTTTCAGATAGAACAATTAGTTTAAATTAGAACTAAGTTTCGCATCTGGAGTTTCCTCTCTCACAAGGTCGACAACTTTGTTTCGTCGAACACATACATTTTCGAGTAGCATCGCCACAGATTTCAGAGAACAGGCGCTTTTCCTGGCACAGTATCGAACATTTAGTTTCAGATAGAACAATTAGTTTAAATTGGAACTAAGTTTCGCATCTGGAGTTTCCTCTCTCACAAGGTCGACCACTTTGTTTCGTCGAACACATACATTTTCGAGTAGCATCGCCACAGATTTCAGAGAACAGGCGCTTTTCCTGGCACAGTATCGAACACTTAGTTTCAGATAGAACAATTAGTTTAAAATGGAACTAAGTTTCGCATCTGGAGTTTCCTCTCCCACAAGGTCGACCACTTAGTTTCCTCGAACACATACGGTTTCGAGTAGCATCGCCACAGATTTCAGAGAACAGGCGCTTTTCCTGGCACAGTATCGAACATTTAGTTTCAGATAGAACAATTAGTTTAAATTGGAACTAAGTTTCGCATCTGGAGTTTCCTCTCTCACAAGGTCGACCACTTTGTTTCGTCGAACACATACATTTTCGAGTAGCATCGCCACAGATTTCAGAGAACAGGCGCTTTTCCTGGCACAGTATCGAACACTTAGTTTCAGATAGAACAATTAGTTTAAAATGGAACTAAGTTTCGCATCTGGAGTTTCCTCTCCCACAAGGTCGACCACTCAGTTTCCTCGAACACATGCGGTTTCGAGTAGCATCGCCACAGATTTCTGAGAACAGGCGCTTCTCCTGGCACAGTATCGAACATTTAGTTTCAGATAGAACAATTAGTTTAAATTGGAACTAAGTTTCGCATCTGGAGTTTCCTCTCTCACAAGGTCGACCACTTTGTTTCGTCGAACACATACATTTTCGAGTAGCATCGCCACAGATTTCAGAGAACAGGCGCTTTTCCTGGCACAGTATCGAACACTTAGTTTCAGATAGAACAATTAGTTTAAAATGGAACTAAGTTTCGCATCTGGAGTTTCCTCTCCCACAAGGTCGACCACTCAGTTTCCTCGAACACATGCGGTTTCGAGTAGCATCGCCACAGATTTCTGAGAACAGGCGCTTCTCCTGGCACAGTATCGAACATTTAGTTTCAGATAGAACAATTAGTTTAAATTGGAACTAAGTTTCGCATCTGGAGTTTCCTCTCTCACAAGGTCGACCACTTTGTTTCGTCGAACACATGCGGTTTCGAGTAGCATCGCCACAGATTTCTGAGAACAGGCGCTTCTCCTGGCACAGTATCGAACATTTAGTTTCAGATAGAACAATTAGTTTAAAATGGAACTAAGTTTCGCATCTGGAGTTTCCTCTCCAACAAGGTCGACCACTTAGTTTCCTCGAACACATACGGTTTCGAGTAGCATCGCCACAGATTTCAGAGAACAGGCGCTTTTCCTGGCACAGTATCGAACATTTAGTTTCAGATAGAACAATTAGTTTAAATTGGAACTAAGTTTCGCATTTGGAGTTTCCTCTCTCACAAGGTCGACCACTTTGTTTCGTCGAACACATACATTTTCGAGTAGCATCGCCACAGATTTCAGAGAACAGGCGCTTTTCCTGGCACAGTATCGAACATTTAGTTTCAGATAGAACAATTAGTTTAAATTGGAACTAAGTTTCGCATCTGGAGTTTCCTCTCTCACAAGGTCGACCACTTAGTTTCCTCGAACACATACGGTTTCGAGTAGCATCGCCACAGATTTCAGAGAACAGACGCTTCTCCTGGCACATTATCGAACACTTAGTTTCAGATAGAACAATTAGTTTTAAATGGAACTAAGTTTCGCTTCTGGAGTTTCCTCTCTCACAAGGTCGACCATTTAGATTCGTCGAACACATACGGTTTCGAGTAGCATCGCCACAGAATTCAGGGAACAGGCGCTTTTCCTGGCACAGTATCGAACATTTAGTTTCAGATAGAACAATTAGTTTAAATTGGAACTAAGTTTCGCATCTGGAGTTTCCTCTCTCACAAGGTCGACCACTTTGTTTCGTCGAACACATACATTTTCGAGTAGCATCGCCACAGATTTCAGAGAACAGGCGCTTTTCCTGGCACAGTATCGAACATTTAGTTTCAGATAGAACAATTAGTTTAAATTGGAACTAAGTTTCGCATCTGGAGTTTCCTCTCTCACAAGGTCGACCACTTAGTTTCCTCGAACACATACGGTTTCGAGTAGCATCGCCACAGATTTCAGAGAACAGGCGCTTCTCCTGGCACATTATCGAACACTTAGTTTCAGATAGAACAATTAGTTTTAAATGGAACTAAGTTTCGCTTCTGGAATTTCCTCTCTCACAAGGTCGACCATTTAGATTCGTCGAACACATACGGTTTCGAGTAGCATCGCCACAGATTTCAGAGAACAGGCGCTTTTCCTGGCACAGTATCGAACACTTAGTTTCAGATAGAACAATTAGTTTAAAATGGAACTAAGTTTCGCATCTGGAGTTTCCTCTCCCACAAGGTCGACCACTTAGTTTCCTCGAACCCATACATTTTCGAGTAGCATCGCCACAGATTTCAGAGAACAGGCGCTTTTCCTGGCACAGTATCGAACATTTAGTTTCAGATAGAACAATTAGTTTAAATTGGAACTAAGTTTCGCATCTGGAGTTTCCTCTCTCACAAGGTCGACCACTTAGTTTCCTCGAACACATACGGTTTCGAGTAGCATCGCCACAGATTTTAGAGAACAGGCGCTTCTCCTGGCACATTATCGAACACTTAGTTTCAGATAGAACAATTAGTTTTAAATGGAACTAAGTTTCGCTTCTGGAGTTTCCTCTCTCACAAGGTCGACCATTTAGATTCGTCGAACACATATGGTTTCGAGTAGCATCGCCACAGATTTCAGGGAACAGGCGCTTTTCCTGGCACAGTATCGAACATTTAGTTTCAGATAGAACAATTAGTTTAAATTGGAACTAAGTTTCGCATCTGGAGTTTCCTCTCTCACAAGGTCGACCACTTTGTTTCGTCGAACACATACATTTTCGAGTAGCATCGCCACAGATTTCAGAGAACAGGCGCTTTTCCTGGCACAGTATCGAACACTTAGTTTCAGATAGAACAATTAGTTTTAAATGGAACTAAGTTTCGCTTCTGGAGTTTCCTCTCTCACAAGGTCGACCATTTAGATTCGTCGAACACATACGGTTTGGAGTAGCATCGCCACAGATTTCAGAGAACAGGCGCTTTTCCTGGCACAGTATCGAACATTTAGTTTCAGATAGAACAATTAGTTTAAATTGGAACTAAGTTTCGCATCTGGAGTTTCCTCTCTCACAAGGTCGACCACTTTGTTTCTTCGAACATATACATTTTCGTGTAGCATCGCTACAGATTTCAGAGAACAGGCGCTTTTCCTGGCACAGTATCGAACATTTAGTTTCAGATAGAACAATTAGTTTAAATTGGAACTAAGTTTCGCATCTGGAGTTTCCTCTCTCACAAGGTCGACCACTTTGTTTCGTCGAACACATACATTTTCGAGTAGCATCGCCACAGATTTCAGAGAACAGGCGCTTTTCCTGGCACAGTATCGAACATTTAGTTTCAGATAGAACAATTAGTTTAAATTGGAACTAAGTTTCGCATCTGGAGTTTCCTCTCTCACAAGGTCGACCACTTTGTTTCGTCGAACACATACATTTTCGAGTAGCATCGCCACAGATTTCAGAGAACAGGCTCTTTTCCTGGCACAGTATCGAACACTTAGTTTCAGATAGAACAATTAGTTTAAAATGGAACTAAGTTTCGCATCTGGAGTTTCCTCTCCAACAAGGTCGACCACTTAGTTTCCTCGAACACATACGGTTTCGAGTAGCATCGCCACAGATTTCAGAGAACAGGCGCTTTTCCTGGCACAGTATCGAACATTTAGTTTCAGATAGAACAATTTGTTTAAATTGGAACTAAGTTTCGCATCTGGAGTTTCCTCTCTCACAAGGTCGACCACTTTGTTTCGTCGAACACATACATTTTCGAGTAGCATCGCCACAGATTTCAGAGAACAGGCGCTTTTCCTGGCACAGTATCGAACATTTAGTTTCAGATAGAACAATTAGTTTAAATTGGAACTAAGTTTCGCATCTGGAGTTTCCTCTCTCACAAGGTCGACCACTTTGTTTCGTCGAACACATACATTTTCGAGTAGCATCGCCACAGATTTCAGAGAACAGGCTCTTTTCCTGGCACAGTATCGAACACTTAGTTTCAGATAGAACAATTAGTTTAAAATGCAACTAAGTTTCGCATCTGGAGTTTCCTCTCCAACAAGGTCGACCACTTAGTTTCCTCGAACACATACGGTTTCGAGTAGCATCGCCACAGATTTCAGAGAACAGGCGCTTTTCCTGGCACAGTATCGAACATTTAGTTTCAGATAGAACAATTAGTTTAAATTGGAACTAAGTTTCGCATCTGGAGTTTCCTCTCTCACAACGTCGACCACTTTGTTTCGTCGAACACATACATTTTCGAGTAGCATCGCCCCAGATTTCAGAGAACAGGCGCTTTTCCTGGCACAGTATCGAACATTTAGTTTCAGATAGAACAATTAGTTTAAATTGGAACTAAGTTTCGCATCTGGAGTTTCCTCTCTCACAAGGTCGACCACTTTGTTTCGTCGAACACATACATTTTCGAGTAGCATCGCCACAGATTTCAGAGAACAGGCGCTTTTCCTGGCACAGTATCGAACATTTAGTTTCAGATAGAACAATTAGTTTAAATTGGAACTAAGTTTCGCATCTGGAGTTTCCTCTCTCACAAGGTCGACCACTTAGTTTCCTCGAACACATACGGCTTCGAGTAGCATCGCCACAGATTTCAGAGAACAGGCGCTTCTCCTGGCACATTATCGAACACTTAGTTTCAGATAGAACAATTAGTTTTAAATGGAACTAAGTTTCGCTTCTGGAGTTTCCTCTCTCACAAGGTCGACCATTTAGATTCGTCGAACACATACGGTTTCGAGTAGCATCGCCACAGATTTCAGAGAACAGGCGCTTTTCCTGGCACAGTATCGAACACTTATTTCAGATAGAACAATTAGTTTAAAATGGAACTAAGTTTCGCATCTGGAGTTTCCTCTCCCACAAGGTCGACCACTTAGTTTCCTCGAACACATACGGTTTCGAGTAGCATCGCCACAGATTTCAGAGAACAGGCGCTTTTCCTGGCACAGTATCGAACATTTAGTTTCAGATAGAACAATTAGTTTAAATTGGAACTAAGTTTCGCATCTGGAGTTTCCTCTCTCACAAGGTCGACCACTTTGTTTCTTCGAACATATACATTTTCGTGTAGCATCGCTACAGATTTCAGAGAACAGGCGCTTTTCCTGGCACAGTATCGAACATTTAGTTTCAGATAGAACAATTAGTTTAAATTGGAACTAAGTTTCGCATCTGGAGTTTCCTCTCTCACAAGGTCGACCACTTTGTTTCGTCGAACACATACATTTTCGAGTAGCATCGCCACAGATTTCAGAGAACAGGCGCTTTTCCTGGCACAGTATCGAACATTTAGTTTCAGATAGAACAATTAGTTTAAATTGGAACTAAGTTTCGCATCTGGAGTTTCCTCTCTCACAAGGTCGACCACTTTGTTTCGTCGAACACATACATTTTCGAGTAGCATCGCCACAGATTTCAGAGAACAGGCTCTTTTCCTGGCACAGTATCGAACACTTAGTTTCAGATAGAACAATTAGTTTAAAATGGAACTAAGTTTCGCATCTGGAGTTTCCTCTCCAACAAGGTCGACCACTTAGTTTCCTCGAACACATACGGTTTCGAGTAGCATCGCCACAGATTTCAGAGAACAGGCGCTTCTCCTGGCACATTATCGAACACTTAGTTTCAGATAGAACAATTAGTTTTAAATGGAACTAAGTTTCGCTTCTGGAGTTTCCTCTCTCACAAGGTCGACCATTTAGATTCGTCGAACACATACGGTTTCGAGTAGCATCGCCACAGATTTCAGAGAACAGGCGCTTTTCCTGGCACAGTATCGAACATTTAGTTTCAGATAGAACAATTAGTTTAAATTGGAACTAAGTTTCGCATCTGGAGTTTCCTCTCTCACAAGGTCGACCACTTTGTTTCGTCGAACACATACATTTTCGAGTAGCATCGCCACAGATTTCAGAGAACAGGCGCTTTTCCTGGCACAGTATCGAACATTTAGTTTCAGATAGAACAATTAGTTTAAATTGGAACTAAGTTTCGCATCTGGAGTTTCCTCTCTCACAAGGTCGACCACTTTGTTTCGTCGAACACATACATTTTCGAGTAGCATCGCCACAGATTTCAGAGAACAGGCTCTTTTCCTGGCACAGTATCGAACACTTAGTTTCAGATAGAACAATTAGTTTAAATTGGAACTAAGTTTCGCATCTGGAGTTTCCTCTCTCACAAGGTCGACCACTTTGTTTCTTCGAACATATACATTTTCGTGTAGCATCGCTACAGATTTCAGAGAACAGGCGCTTTTCCTGGCACAGTATCGAACATTTAGTTTCAGATAGAACAATTAGTTTAAATTGGAACTAAGTTTCGCATCTGGAGTTTCCTCTCTCACAAGGTCGACCACTTTGTTTCGTCGAACACATACATTTTCGAGTAGCATCGCCACAGATTTCAGAGAACAGGCGCTTTTCCTGGCACAGTATCGAACATTTAGTTTCAGATAGAACAATTAGTTTAAATTGGAACTAAGTTTCGCATCTGGAGTTTCCTCTCTCACAAGGTCGACCACTTTGTTTCGTCGAACACATACATTTTCGAGTAGCATCGCCACAGATTTCAGAGAACAGGCTCTTTTCCCGGCACAGTATCGAACACTTAGTTTCAGATAGAACAATTAGTTTAAAATGGAACTAAGTTTCGCATCTGGAGTTTCCTCTCCAACAAGGTCGACCACTTAGTTTCCTCGAACACATACGGTTTCGAGTAGCATCGCCACAGATTTCAGAGAACAGGCGCTTTTCCTGGCACAGTATCGAACATTTAGTTTCAGATAGAACAATTAGTTTAAATTGGAACTAAGTTTCGCATCTGGAGTTTCCTCTCTCACAATGTCGACCACTTTGTTTCGTCGAACACATACATTTTCGAGTAGCATCGCCCCAGATTTCAGAGAACAGGCGCTTTTCCTGGCACAGTATCGAACATTTAGTTTCAGATAGAACAATTAGTTTAAATTGGAACTAAGTTTCGCATCTGGAGTTTCCTCTCTCACAAGGTCGACCACTTAGTTTCCACGAACACATACGGTTTCGAGTAGCATCGCCACAGATTTCAGAGAACAGGCGCTTCTCCTGGCACATTATCGAACACTTAGTTTCAGATAGAACAATTAGTTTTAAATGGAACTAAGTTTCGCTTCTGGAGTTTCCTCTCTCACAAGGTCGACCATTTAGATTCGTCGAACACATACGGTTTCGAGTAGCATCGCCACAGATTTCAGAGAACAGGCGCTTCTCCTGGCACATTATCGAACACTTAGTTTCAGATAGAACAATTAGTTTAAAATGGAACTAAGTTTCGCATCTGGAGTTTCCTCTCCCACAAGGTCGACCACTTAGTTTCCTCGAACACATACGGTTTCGAGTAGCATCGCCACAGATTTCAGAGAACAGGCGCTTTTCCTGGCACAGTATCGAACATTTAGTTTCAGATAGAACAATTAGTTTAAATTGGAACTAAGTTTCGCATCTGGAGTTTCCTCTCTCACAAGGTCGACCGCTTAGTTTCCTCGAACACATACGGTTTCGAGTAGCATCGCCACAGATTTCAGAGAACAGGCGCTTCTCCTGGCACATTATCGAACACTTAGTTTCAAATAGAACAATTAGTTTAAAATGGAACTAAGTTTCGCATCTGGAGTTTCCTCTCCAACAAGGTCGACCACTTAGTTTCCTCGAACACATACGGTTTCGAGTAGCATCGCCACAGATTTCAGAGAACAGGCGCTTTTCCTGGCACAGTATCGAACATTTAGTTTCAGATAGAACAATTTGTTTAAATTGGAACTAAGTTTCGCATCTGGAGTTTCCTCTCTCACAAGGTCGACCACTTTGTTTCGTCGAACACATACATTTTCGAGTAGCATCGCCACAGATTTCAGAGAACAGGCGCTTTTCCTGGCACAGTATCGAACACTTAGTTTCAGATAGAACAGTTAGTTTTAAATGGAACTAAGTTTCGCTTCTGGAGTTTCCTCTCTCACAAGGTCGACCACTTTGTTTCGTCGAACACATACATTTTCGAGTAGCATCGCCACAGATTTCAGAGAACAGGCGCTTTTCCTGGCACAGTATCGAACATTTAGTTTCAGATAGAACAATTAGTTTAAATTGGAACTAAGTTTCGCATCTGGAGTTTCCTCTCTCACAAGGTCGACCACTTAGTTTCCTCGAACACATACGGTTTCGAGTAGCATCGCCACAGATTTCAGAGAACAGGCGCTTCTCCTGGCACATTATCGAACACTTAGTTTCAGATAGAACAATTAGTTTTAAATGGAACTAAGTTTCGCTTCTGGAGTTTCCTCTCTCACAAGGTCGACCATTTAGATTCGTCGAACACATACGGTTTCGAGTAGCATCGCCACAGATTTCAGAGAACAGGCGCTTCTCCTGGCACATTATCGAACACTTAGTTTCAGATAGAACAATTAGTTTAAAATGGAACTAAGTTTCGCATCTGGAGTTTCCTCTCCCACAAGGTCGACCACTTAGTTTCCTCGAACACATACGGTTTCGAGTAGCATCGCCACAGATTTCAGAGAACAGGCGCTTTTCCTGGCACAGTATCGAACATTTAGTTTCAGATAGAACAATTAGTTTAAATTGGAACTAAGTTTCGCATCTGGAGTTTCCTCTCTCACAAGGTCGACCGCTTAGTTTCCTCGAACACATACGGTTTCGAGTAGCATCGCCACAGATTTCAGAGAACAGGCGCTTCTCCTGGCACATTATCGAACACTTAGTTTCAGATAGAACAATTAGTTTTAAATGGAACTAAGTTTCGCTTCTGGAGTTTCCTCTCTCACAAGGTCGACCACTTAGTTTCCTCGAACACATACGGTTTCGAGTAGCATCGCCACAGATTTCAGAGAACAGGCGCTTTTCCTGGCACAGTATCGAACATTTAGTTTCAGATAGAACAATTAGTTTAAATTGGAACTAAGTTTCGCATCTGGAGTTTCCTCTCTCACAAGGTCGACCACTTAGTTTCCTCGAACACATACGGTTTCGAGTAGCATCGCCACAGATTTCAGAGAACAGGCGCTTCTCCTGGCACATTATCGAACACTTAGTTTCAGATAGAACAATTAGTTTTAAATGGAACTAAGTTTCGCTTCTGGAATTTCCTCTCTCACAAGGTCGACCATTTAGATTCGTCGAACACATACGGTTTCGAGTAGCATCGCCACAGATTTCAGAGAACAGGCGCTTTTCCTGGCACAGTATCGAACACTTAGTTTCAGATAGAACAATTAGTTTAAAATGGAACTAAGTTTCGCATCTGGAGTTTCCTCTCCCACAAGGTCGACCACTTAGTTTCCTCGAACACATACGGTTTCGAGTAGCATCGCCACAGATTTCAGAGAACAGGCGCTTTTCCTGGCACAGTATCGAACATTTAGTTTCAGATAGAACAATTAGTTTAAATTGGAACTAAGTTTCGCATCTGGAGTTTCCTCTCCAACAAGGTCGACCACTTAGTTTCGTCGAACACATACATTTTCGAGTAGCATCGCCACAGATTCCAGAGAACAGGCGCTTTTCCTGGCACAGTATCGAACATTTAGTTTCAGATAGAACAATTAGTTTAAATTGGAACTAAGTTTCGCATCTGGAGTTTCCTCTCTCACAAGGTCGACCACTTTGTTTCGTCGAACACATACATTTTCGAGTTGCATCGCCACAGATTTCAGAGAACAGGCTCTTTTCCTGGCACAGTATCGAACACTTAGTTTCAGATAGAACAATTAGTTTAAAATGGAACTAAGTTTCGCATCTGGAGTTTCCTCTCCAACAAGGTCGACCACTTAGTTTCCTCGAACACATACGGTTTCGAGTAGCATCGCCACAGATTTCAGAGAACAGGCGCTTTTCCTGGCACAGTATCGAACATTTAGTTTCAGATAGAACAATTTGTTTAAATTGGAACTAAGTTTCGCATCTGGAGTTTCCTCTCTCACAACGTCGACCACTTTGTTTCGTCGAACACATACATTTTCGAGTAGCATCGCCCCAGATTTCAGAGAACAGGCGCTTTTCCTGGCACAGTATCGAACATTTAGTTTCAGATAGAACAATTAGTTTAAATTGGTACTAAGTTTCGCATCTGGAGTTTCCTCTCTCACAAGGTCGACCACTTTGTTTCGTCGAACACATACATTTTCGAGTAGCATCGCCACAGATTTCAGAGAACAGGCGCTTCTCCTGGCACATTATCGAACACTTAGTTTCAGATAGAACAATTAGTTTAAATTGGAACTAAGTTTCGCATCTGGAGTTTCCTCTCTCACAAGGTCGACCACTTAGTTTCCTCGAACACATACGGTTTCGAGTAGCATCGCCACAGATTTCAGAGAACAGGCGCTTCTCCTGGCACATTATCGAACACTTAGTTTCAGATAGAACAATTAGTTTTAAATGGAACTAAGTTTCGCTTCTGGAGTTTCCTCTCTCACAAGGTCGACCATTTAGATTCGTCGAACACATACGGTTTCGAGTAGCATCGCCACAGATTTCAGAGAACAGGCGCTTTTCCTGGCACAGTATCGAACACTTATTTCAGATAGAACAATTAGTTTAAAATGGAACTAAGTTTCGCATCTGGAGTTTCCTCTCCCACAAGGTCGACCACTTAGTTTCCTCGAACACATACGGTTTCGAGTAGCATCGCCACAGATTTCAGAGAACAGGCGCTTTTCCTGGCACAGTATCGAACATTTAGTTTCAGATAGAACAATTAGTTTAAATTGGAACTAAGTTTCGCATCTGGAGTTTCCTCTCTCACAAGGTCGACCACTTTGTTTCGTCGAACACATACATTTTCGAGTAGCATCGCCACAGATTTCAGAGAACAGGCGCTTTTCCTGGCACAGTATCGAACATTTAGTTTCAGATAGAACAATTAGTTTAAATTGGAACTAAGTTTCGCATCTGGAGTTTCCTCTCTCACAAGGTCGACCACTTTGTTTCGTCGAACACATACATTTTCGAGTAGCATCGCCACAGATTTCAGAGAACAGGCGCTTCTCCTGGCACATTATCGAACACTTAGTTTCAGATAGAACAATTAGTTTAAATTGGAACTAAGTTTCGCATCTGGAGTTTCCTCTCTCACAAGGTCGACCACTTAGTTTCCTCGAACACATACGGTTTCGAGTAGCATCGCCACAGATTTCAGAGAACAGGCGCTTCTCCTGGCACATTATCGAACACTTAGTTTCAGATAGAACAATTAGTTTTAAATGGAACTAAGTTTCGCTTCTGGAGTTTCCTCTCTCACAAGGTCGACCATTTAGATTCGTCGAACACATACGGTTTCGAGTAGCATCGCCACAGATTTCAGAGAACAGGCGCTTTTCCTGGCACAGTATCGAACACTTATTTCAGATAGAACAATTAGTTTAAAATGGAACTAAGTTTCGCATCTGGAGTTTCCTCTCCCACAAGGTCGACCACTTAGTTTCCTCGAACACATACGGTTTCGAGTAGCATCGCCACAGATTTCAGAGAACAGGCGCTTTTCCTGGCACAGTATCGAACATTTAGTTTCAGATAGAACAATTAGTTTAAATTGGAACTAAGTTTCGCATCTGGAGTTTCCTCTCCAACAAGGTCGACCACTTAGTTTCCTCGAACACATACGGTTTCGAGTAGCATCGCCACAGATTTCAGAGAACAGGCGCTTTTCCTGGCACAGTATCGAACATTTAGTTTCAGATAGAACAATTAGTTTAAATTGGAACTAAGTTTCGCATCTGGAGTTTCCTCTCTCACAACGTCGACCACTTTGTTTCGTCGAACACATACATTTTCGAGTAGCATCGCCCCAGATTTCAGAGAACAGGCGCTTTTCCTGGCACAGTATCGAACATTTAGTTTCAGATAGAACAATTAGTTTAAATTGGAACTAAGTTTCGCATCTGGAGTTTCCTCTCTAACAAGGTCGACCACATTGTTTCGTCGAACACATACATTTTCGAGTAGCATCGCCACAGATTTCAGAGAACAGGCGCTTTTCCTGGCACAGTATCGAACATTTAGTTTCAGATAGAACAATTAGTTTAAATTGGAACTAAGTTTCGCATCTGGAGTTTCCTCTCTCACAAGGTCGACCACTTAGTTTCCTCGAACACATACGGTTTCGAGTAGCATCGCCACAGATTTCAGAGAACAGGCGCTTCTCCTGGCACATTATCGAACACTTAGTTTCAGATAGAACAATTAGTTTTAAATGGAACTAAGTTTCGCTTCTGGAGTTTCCTCTCTCACAAGGTCGACCATTTAGATTCGTCGAACACATACGGTTTCGAGTAGCATCGCCACAGATTTCAGAGAACAGGCGCTTTTCCTGGCACAGTATCGAACACTTATTTCAGATAGAACAATTAGTTTAAAATGGAACTAAGTTTCGCATCTGGAGTTTCCTCTCCCACAAGGTCGACCACTTAGTTTCCTCGAACACATACGGTTTCGAGTAGCATCGCCACAGATTTCAGAGAACAGGCGCTTTTCCTGGCACAGTATCGAACATTTAGTTTCAGATAGAACAATTAGTTTAAATTGGAACTAAGTTTTGCATCTGGAGTTTCCTCTCTCACAAGGTCGACCACTTTGTTTCTTCGAACATATACGGTTTCGAGTGGCATCGCCACATATTTCAGAGAACAGGCGTTTCTCCTGGCACAGTGTCGAACACTTAGTTTCAGATAGAACAATTAGTTTAAAAAGGAACTAATTTTCGCATCTGGAGTTTCTCTCTCACAAGGTAGACAACTTAGTTTCGTCGAACACATACGGTTTCGAGTGGCATCGCCACAGATTTCTGAGAACAGGCGCTTTTCCTGGCACAGTATCGAACATTTAGTCTCAGATAAAACAATTAGCTTAAATTGGAACTAAGTTTCGCATCTGGAGTTTCCTCTCTCACAAGGTCGACCACTTTGTTTCGTCGAACACATACATTTTCGAGTAGCATCGCCACAGATTTCAGAGAACAGGCGTTTCTCCTGGCACAGTATCGAACACTTAGTTTCAGATTGAACAATTTGTTTTAAATGGATCTATGTTTCGCTTCTGGAGTTTCCTCTCTCACAAGGTCGACGACTTAGTTTCGTTGAACACATTCGGTTTCGAGTGGCATCGGCACAGATTTCAAAGACAGGCGCTTCTCCTGGCACAGTATCGAACACTTATTTCAGACAGAACAATTTGTTTAAAATGGAACTATGTTTCGCATCTGGAGTTTCCTCTCTCACAAGGTCGACCACTTGGTTTCGTCTAACACATACGGTTTCGAGTGGCATCGCCACAGATTTCAGAGGACAGGCGCTTCTCCTGGCACAGTATCGAACACTTATTTCAGACAGAACAATTAGTTTAAAATGGAAATATGTTTCGCATCTGGAGTATCCTCTCTCACAAGGTCAACAACATAGTTTCGTGGAACACATACGGTTTCGAGCGTCATCGGCACACAGTTCAGAGAACAGGGGCTTCTCCTGGCGCAGTATCGAACACATAGTTTCAGATAGAACAATTAGTTTAAAGTGGAACTAAGTTTCGCATCTGGATATTCCTCTCTCACAAGGTCGACCACTTAGTTTCGCCGAACACATACGGTTTCGAGTAGCATCGCCACAGATTTCATAGGAGAGGCGCTTCTCCTGGCACAGTATGGAACACTTAGTTACAGATAGAACAATTAGTTTAAAATGGAACTAAGCTTCGCATCTGGAGTTTCCTCTCTCACAAGGTCGACCACTTGGTTTCGACGAACACATACGGTTTCGAGTGGTATCGCCACAGATTTCGCAGAACGGCGTTTCTCCTGGCACAGTATCGAACACTTAGTTTCAGATAGAACAATTAGTTTTAAATGGAACTATGTTTCGCTTCTGGAGTTTCCTCTCTCACAAGGTCGACGACTTAGTTTCGTTGAACACATTCGGTTTCGAGGGGCATCGCCACAGATTTCAGAGAACAGGCACTTCTCCTGGCACAGTATCGAACACTTAGTTTCAGATAGAACAATTAGTTTAAAATGGAAATATGTTTCGCATTTGGAGTTTAATCCCTCACAAGGTCGACCACTTAGTTACGTCGAACACATACGGTATCGAGTGGCAACGCCACAGATTTCGCAGAACGGCGTTTCTCCTGGCACAGTATCGAACACTTAGTTTCAGATAGAACAATTAGTTTTAAATGGATCTATGTTTCGCTTCTGGAGTTTCCTCTCTCACAAGGTCGACGACTTAGTTTCGTTGAACACATTCGGTTTCGAGTGGCATCGGCACAGATTTCAAAGACAGGCGCTTCTCCTGGCACAGTATCGAACACTTATTTCAGACAGAACAATTTGTTTAAAATGGAACTAAGTTTCGCATCTGGAGTTTCCTCTCTCACAAGGTCGACCACTTGGTTTCGTCGAACACATACGGTTTCGAGTGGCATCGCCACAGATTTCAGAGGACAGGCGCTTCTCCTGGCCCCGTATCGAACACATAGTTTCAGATAGAACAATTAGTTTAAAGTGGAACTAAGTTTCGCATCTGGATATTCCTCTCTCACAAGGTCGACCACTTAGTTTCGCCGAACACATACGGTTTCGAGTAGCATCGCCACAGATTTCAGAGAACAGGCGCTTCTCCTGGCACAGTATCGAACACTTATTTCAGACAGAACAATTAGTTTAAAATGGAAATATGTTTCGCATCTGGAGTATCCTCTCTCACAAGGTCAACAACATAGTTTCGTGGAACACATACGGTTTCGAGCGTCATCGGCACACAGTTCAGAGAACAGGGGCTTCTCCTGGCGCAGTATCGAACACATAGTTTCAGATAGAACAATTAGTTTAAAGTGGAACTAAGTTTCGCATCTGGATATTCCTCTCTCACAAGGTCGACCACTTAGTTTCGCCGAACACATACGGTTTCGAGTAGCATCGCCACAGATTTCAGAGAACAGGCGCTTCTCCTGGCACAGTATCGAACACTTATTTCAGACAGAACAATTAGTTTAAAATGGAAATATGTTTCGCATCTGGAGTATCCTCTCTCACAAGGTCAACAACATAGTTTCGTGGAACACATACGGTTTCGAGCGTCATCGGCACACAGTTCAGAGAACAGGGGCTTCTCCTGGCGCAGTATCGAACACATAGTTTCAGATAGAACAATTAGTTTAAAGTGGAACTAAGTTTCGCATCTGGATATTCCTCTCTCACAGGGTCGACTACTTATTTTCGTCGAACACATACGGTTTCGAGTAGCATCGCCACAGATTTCATAGGAGAGGCGCTTCTCCTGGCACAATATGGAACACTTAGTTACAGATAGAACAATTAGTTTAAAATGGAACTAAGTTTCGCATCTGGAGTTTCGTCTCCCACAAGGTCGACCACTTAGTTTCGTCGAACACCTACGTTTTCGAGTGGTATCGCCGCAAATTTCGCCGAACGGGAGCTTCTCCCGGCACAGTACCGACTATTTATTTTCGCCGAACACATACGGTTTCGAGTGGCATCGCCACAGATTTCTGGGAACAGGCGCTTCTCCTGGCACAGAATCGAACACTTGGTTTCAGATAGAACAATTAGTTTAAAATGGTAGTAAGTTTCGCATCTGGAGTTTCCTCTCTCACAAGGTCGACCACTTAGTATCGTCGAACACATACGGTTTCGAGTAGCATCGCCCCAGATTTCAGAGAGCAGGCGCTTCTCCTGGCACAGTATCGAACACTTAGTTTCAGGTAGAACATTTAGTTTAAATTGGAACTAAGTTTCGCACCTGGAGTTTCCTCTCTCACAAGGTCGACCACTTTGTTTCGTCGAACACATACATTTTCGAGTAGCATCGCCACAGATTTCAGAGAACAGGCGCTTTTCCTGGCACAGTATCGAACATTTAGTCTCAGATAAAACAATTAGCTTAAATTGGAACTAAGTTTCGCATCTGGAGTTTCCTCTCTCACAAGGTCGACCACTTTGTTTCGTCGAACACATACATTTTCGAGTAGCATCGCCACAGATTTCAGAGAACAGGCGCTTTTCCTGGCACAGTATCGAACACTTAGTTTCAGATAGAACAATTAGTTTAAAATGGAACTAAGTTTCGCATCTGGAGTTTCCTATCCCACAAGGTCGACCACTTTGTTTCGTCGAACACATACATTTTCGAGTAGCATCGCCACAGATTTCAGAGAACAGGCGCTTTTCCTGGCACAGTATCGAACATTTAGTTTCAGATAGAACAATTAGTTTAAATTGGAACTAAGTTCCGCATCTGGAGTTTCCTCTCTCACAAGGTCGACCATTTAGATTCGTCGAACACATACGGTTTCGAGTAGCGTCGCCACAGATTTCAGGGAACAGGCGCTTTTCCTGGCATAGTATCGAACATTTAGTTTCAGATAGAACAATTAGTTTAAATTGGAACTAAGTTTCGCATCTGGAGTTTCCTCTCTCACAAGGTCGACCACTTTGTTTCGTCGAACACATACATTTTCGAGTAGCATCGCCACAGATTTCAGAGAACAGGCGCTTTTCCTGGCACAGTATCGAACATTTAGTTTCAGATAGAACAATTAGCTTAAATTGGAACTAAGTTTCGCATCTGGAGTTTCCTCTCTCACAAGGTCGACCACTTTGTTTCGTCGAACACATACATTTTCGAGTAGCATCGCCACAGATTTCAGAGAACAGGCGCTTTTCCTGGCACAGTATCGAACACTTAGTTTCAGATAGAACAATTAGTTTAAAATGGAACTAAGTTTCGCATCTGGAGTTTCCTATCCCACAAGGTCGACCACTTTGTTTCGTCGAACACATACATTTTCGAGTAGCATCGCCACAGATTTCAGAGAACAGGCGCTTTTCCTGGCACAGTATCGAACATTTAGTTTCAGATAGAACAATTAGTTTAAATTGGAACTAAGTTTCGCATCTGGAGTTTCCTCTCTCATAAGGTCGACCACTTTGTTTCGTCGAACACATACATTTTCGAGTAGCATCGCCACAGATTTCAGAGAACAGGCGCTTTTCCTGGCACAGTATCGAACATTTAGTTTCAGATAGAACAATTAGTTTAAATTGGAACTAAGTTTCGCATCTGGAGTTTCCTCTCTCACAAGGTCGACCACTTTGTTTCGTCGAACACATACATTTTCGAGTAGCGTCGCCACAGATTTCAGAGAACAGGCGCTTTTCCTGGCACAGTATCGAACACTTAGTTTCAGATAGAACAATTAGTTTAAAATCGAACTAAGTTTCGCATGTGGAGTTTCCTCTCCCACAAGGTCGACCACTTAGTTTCGTCGAACACATACATTTTCGAGTAGCATCGCCACAGATTTCAGAGAACAGGCGCTTTTCCTGGCACAGTATCGAACACTTAGTTTCAGATAGAACAATTAGTTTAAAATGGAACTAAGTTTCGCATCTGGAGTTTCCTCTCCCACAAGGTCGACCACTTAGTTTCCTCGAACACATACGGTTTCGAGTAGCATCGCCACAGATTTCAGAGAACAGGCGCTTTTCCTGGCACAGTATCGAACATTTAGTTTCAGATAGAACAATTAGTTTAAATTGGAACTAAGTTTCGCATCTGGAGTTTCCTCTCCCACAAGGTCGACCACTTAGTTTCCTCGAACACATACGGTTTCGAGTAGCATCGCCACAGATTTCAGAGAACAGGCGCTTCTCCTGGCACATTATCGAACACTTAGTTTCAGATAGAACAATTAGTTTTAAACGGAACTAAGTTTCGCTTCTGGAGTTTCCTCTCCCACAAGGTCGACCACTTAGTTTCCTCGAACACATACGGTTTCGAGTAGCATCGCCACAGATTTCAGAGAACAGGCGCTTCTCCTGGCACATTATCGAACACTTAGTTTCAGATAGAACAATTAGTTTAAAATGGAACTAAGTTTCGCATCTGGAGTTTCCTCTCCCACAAGGTCGACCACTTAGTTTCCTCGAACACATACGGTTTCGAGTCGCATCGCCACAGATTTCAGAGAACAGGCGCTTTTCCTGGCACAGTATCGAACATTTAGTTTCAGATAGAACAATTTGTTTAAATTGGAACTAAGTTTCGCATCTGGAGTTTCCTCTCTCACAACGTCGACCACTTTGTTTCGTCGAACACATACATTTTCGAGTAGCATCGCCACAGATTTCAGAGAACAGGCGCTTTTCCTGGCACAGTATCGAACATTTAGTTTCAGATAGAACAATTAGCTTAAATTGGAACTAAGTTTCGCATCTGGAGTTTCCTCTCTCACAAGGTCGACCACTTTGTTTCGTCGAACACATACATTTTCGAGTAGCATCGCCACAGATTTCAGAGAACAGGCGCTTTTCCTGGCACAGTATCAAACACTTAGTTTCAGATAGAACAATTAGTTTTAAATGGAACTAAGTTTCGCTTCTGGAGTTTCCTCTCCCACAAGGTCGACCACTTAGTTTCCTCGAACACATACGGTTTCGAGTAGCATCGGCACAGATTTCAGAGAACAGGCGCTTCTCCTGGCACATTATCGAACACTTAGTTTCAGATAGAACAATTAGTTTTAAATGGATCTAAGTTTCGCTTCTGGAGTTTCCTCTCTCACAAGGTCGACCATTTAGATTCTTCGAACATATACGGTTTCGAGTAGCATCGCCACAGATTTCAGAGAACAGGCGCTTTTCCTGGCACAGTATCGAACATTTAGTTTCAGATAGAACAATTAGTTTAAATTGGAACTAAGTTTCGCATCTGGAGTTTCCTCTCTCACAACGTCGACCACTTTGTTTCGTCGAACACATACATTTTCGAGTAGCATCGCCACAGATTTCAGAGAACAGGCGCTTTTCCTGGCACAGTATCGAACATTTAGTTTCAGATAGAACAATTAGTTTAAATTGGAACTAAGTTTCGCATCTGGAGTTTCCTCTCTCACAAGGTCGACCACTTTGTTTCGTCGAACACATACATTTTCGAGTAGCATCGCCACAGATTTCAGAGAACAGGCGCTTTTCCTGGCAGAGTATCGAACATTTAGTTTCAGATAGAACAATTAGTTTAAATTGGAACTAAGTTTCGCATCTGGAGTTTCCTCTCTCACAAGGTCGACCACCTTGTTTCGTCGAACACATACATTTTCGAGTAGCATCGCCACAGATTTCAGAGAACAGGCGCTTTTCCTGGCACAGTATCGAACACTTAGTTTCAGATAGAACAATTAGTTTAAAATGGAACTAAGTTTCGCATCTGGAGTTTCCTATCCCACAAGGTCGACCACTTTGTTTCGTCGAACACATACATTTTCGAGTAGCATCGCCACAGATTTCAGAGAACAGGCGCTTTTCCTGGCACAGTATCGAACATTTAGTTTCAGATAGAACAATTAGTTTAAATTGGAACTAAGTTTCGCATCTGGAGTTTCCTCTCTCACAAGGTCGACCACTTTGTTTCGTCGAACACATACATTTTCGAGTAGCATCGCCACAGATTTCAGAGAACAGGCGCTTCTCCTGGCACATTATCGAACACTTAGTTTCAGATAGAACAATTAGTTTTAAACGGAACTAAGTTTCGCTTCTGGAGTTTCCTCTCCCACAAGGTCGACCACTTAGTTTCCTCGAACACATACGGTTTCGAGTAGCATCGCCACAGATTTCAGAGAACAGGCGCTTCTCCTGGCACATTATCGAACACTTAGTTTCAGATAGAACAATTAGTTTAAAATGGAACTAAGTTTCGCATCTGGAGTTTCCTCTCCCACAAGGTCGACCACTTAGTTTCCTCGAACACATACGGTTTCGAGTCGCATCGCCACAGATTTCAGAGAACAGGCGCTTTTCCTGGCACAGTATCGAACATTTAGTTTCAGATAGAACAATTTGTTTAAATTGGAACTAAGTTTCGCATCTGGAGTTTCCTCTCTCACAACGTCGACCACTTTGTTTCGTCGAACACATACATTTTCGAGTAGCATCGCCACAGATTTCAGAGAACAGGCGCTTTTCCTGGCACAGTATCGAACATTTAGTTTCAGATAGAACAATTAGCTTAAATTGGAACTAAGTTTCGCATCTGGAGTTTCCTCTCTCACAAGGTCGACCACTTTGTTTCGTCGAACACATACATTTTCGAGTAGCATCGCCACAGATTTCAGAGAACAGGCGCTTTTCCTGGCACAGTATCAAACACTTAGTTTCAGATAGAACAATTAGTTTTAAATGGAACTAAGTTTCGCTTCTGGAGTTTCCTCTCCCACAAGGTCGACCACTTAGTTTCCTCGAACACATACGGTTTCGAGTAGCATCGCCACAGATTTCAGAGAACAGGCGCTTCTCCTGGCACATTATCGAACACTTAGTTTCAGATAGAACAATTAGTTTTAAATGGATCTAAGTTTCGCTTCTGGAGTTTCCTCTCTCACAAGGTCGACCATTTAGATTCTTCGAACATATACGGTTTCGAGTAGCATCGCCACAGATTTCAGAGAACAGGCGCTTTTCCTGGCACAGTATCGAACATTTAGTTTCAGATAGAACAATTAGTTTAAATTGGAACTAAGTTTCGCATCTGGAGTTTCCTCTCTCACAACGTCGACCACTTTGTTTCGTCGAACACATACATTTTCGAGTAGCATCGCCACAGATTTCAGAGAACAGGCGCTTTTCCTGGCACAGTATCGAACATTTAGTTTCAGATAGAACAATTAGTTTAAATTGGAACTAAGTTTCGCATCTGGAGTTTCCTCTCTCACAAGGTCGACCACTTTGTTTCGTCGAACACATACATTTTCGAGTAGCATCGCCACAGATTTCAGAGAACAGGCGCTTTTCCTGGCAGAGTATCGAACATTTAGTTTCAGATAGAACAATTAGTTTAAATTGGAACTAAGTTTCGCATCTGGAGTTTCCTCTCTCACAAGGTCGACCACCTTGTTTCGTCGAACACATACATTTTCGAGTAGCATCGCCACAGATTTCAGAGAACAGGCGCTTTTCCTGGCACAGTATCGAACACTTAGTTTCAGATAGAACAATTAGTTTAAAATGGAACTAAGTTTCGCATCTGGAGTTTCCTATCCCACAAGGTCGACCACTTTGTTTCGTCGAACACATACATTTTCGAGTAGCATCGCCACAGATTTCAGAGAACAGGCGCTTTTCCTGGCACAGTATCGAACATTTAGTTTCAGATAGAACAATTAGTTTAAATTGGAACTAAGTTTCGCATCTGGAGTTTCCTCTCTCACAAGGTCGACCACTTTGTTTCGTCGAACACATACATTTTCGAGTAGCATCGCCACAGATTTCAGAGAACAGGCGCTTTTCCTGGCACAGTATCGAACATTTAGTTTCAGATAGAACAATTAGTTTAAATTGGAACTAAGTTTCGCATCTGGAGTTTCCTCTCTCACAAGGTCGACCACTTTGTTTCGTCGAACACATACATTTTCGAGTAGCGTCGCCACAGATTTCAGAGAACAGGCGCTTTTCCTGGCACAGTATCGAACACTTAGTTTCAGATAGAACAGTTAGTTTAAAATCGAACTAAGTTTCGCATGTGGAGTTTCCTCTCCCACAAGGTCGACCACTTAGTTTCGTCGAACACATACATTTTCGAGTAGCATCGCCACAGATTTCAGAGAACAGGCGCTTTTCCTGGCACAGTATCGAACACTTAGTTTCAGATAGAACAATTAGTTTAAAATGGCACTAAGTTTCGCATCTGGAGTTTCCTCTCCCACAAGGTCGACCACTTAGTTTCCTCGAACACATACGGTTTCGAGTAGCATCGCCACAGATTTCAGAGAACAGGCGCTTTTCCTGGCACAGTATCGAACATTTAGTTTCAGATAGAACAATTAGTTTAAATTGGAACTAAGTTTCGCATCTGGAGTTTCCTCTCCCACAAGGTCGACCACTTAGTTTCCTCGAACACATACGGTTTCGAGTCGCATCGCCACAGATTTCAGAGAACAGGCGCTTTTCCTGGCACAGTATCGAACATTTAGTTTCAGATAGAACAATTAGTTTAAATTGGAACTAAGTTTCGCATCTGGAGTTTCCTCTCTCACAAGGTCGACCACTTTGTTTCGTCGAACACATACATTTTCGAGTAGCATCGCCACAGATTTCAGAGAACAGGCGCTTTTCCTGGCACAGTATCGAACACTTAGTTTCAGATAGAACAATTAGTTTAAAATGGAACTATGTTTCGCATCTGGAGTTTCCTCTCCCACAAGGTCGACCACTTAGTTTCCTCGAACACATACGGTTTCGAGTCGCATCGCCACAGATTTCAGAGAACAGGCGCTTTTCCTGGCACAGTATCGAACATTTAGTTTCAGATAGAACAGTTAGTTTAAAATCGAACTAAGTTTCGCATGTGGAGTTTCCTCTCCCACAAGGTCGACCACTTAGTTTCGTCGAACACATACATTTTCGAGTAGCATCGCCACAGATTTCAGAGAACAGGCGCTTTTCCTGGCACAGTATCGAACACTTAGTTTCAGATAGAACAATTAGTTTAAAATGGAACTAAGTTTCGCATCTGGAGTTTCCTATCCCACAAGGTCGACCACTTTGTTTCGTCGAACACATACATTTTCGAGTAGCATCGCCACAGATTTCAGAGAACAGGCGCTTTTCCTGGCACAGTATCGAACATTTAGTTTCAGATAGAACAATTAGTTTAAATTGGAACTAAGTTTCGCATCTGGAGTTTCCTCTCTCACAAGGTCGACCACTTTGTTTCGTCGAACACATACATTTTCGAGTAGCATCGCCACAGATTTCAGAGAACAGGCGCTTTTCCTGGCACAGTATCGAACATTTAGTTTCAGATAGAACAATTAGTTTAAATTGGAACTAAGTTTCGCATCTGGAGTTTCCTCTCTCACAAGGTCGACCACTTTGTTTCGTCGAACACATACATTTTCGAGTAGCGTCGCCACAGATTTCAGAGAACAGGCGCTTTTCCTGGCACAGTATCGAACACTTAGTTTCAGATAGAACAGTTAGTTTAAAATCGAACTAAATTTCGCATGTGGAGTTTCCTCTCCCACAAGGTCGACCACTTAGTTTCGTCGAACACATACATTTTCGAGTAGCATCGCCACAGATTTCAGAGAACAGGCGCTTTTCCTGGCACAGTATCGAACACTTAGTTTCAGATAGAACAATTAGTTTAAAATGGAACTAAGTTTCGCATCTGGAGTTTCCTCTCCCACAAGGTCGACCACTTAGTTTCCTCGAACACATACGGTTTCGAGTAGCATCGCCACAGATTTCAGAGAACAGGCGCTTTTCCTGGCACAGTATCGAACATTTAGTTTCAGATAGAACAATTAGTTTAAATTGGAACTAAGTTTCGCATCTGGAGTTTCCTCTCCCACAAGGTCGACCACTTAGTTTCCTCGAACACATACGGTTTCGAGTCGCATCGCCACAGATTTCAGAGAACAGGCGCTTTTCCTGGCACAGTATCGAACATTTAGTTTCAGATAGGACAATTAGTTTAAATTGGAACTAAGTTTCGCATCTGGAGTTTCCTCTCTCACAAGGTCGACCACTTTGTTTCGTCGAACACATACATTTTCGAGTAGCATCGCCACAGATTTCAGAGAACAGGCGCTTTTCCTGGCACAGTATCGAACACTTAGTTTCAGATAGAACAATTAGTTTAAAATGGAACTAAGTTTCGCATCTGGAGTTTCCTATCCCACAAGGTCGACCACTTTGTTTCGTCGAACACATACATTTTCGAGTAGCATCGCCACAGATTTCAGAGAACAGGCGCTTTTCCTGGCACAGTATCGAACATTTAGTTTCAGATAGAACAATTAGTTTAAATTGGAACTAAGTTTCGCATCTGGAGTTTCCTCTCTCACAAGGTCGACCATTTAGATTCGTCGAACACATACGGTTTCGAGTAGCATCGCCACAGATTTCAGGGAACAGGCGCTTTTCCTGGCATAGTATCGAACATTTAGTTTCAGATAGAACAATTTGTTTAAATTGGAACTAAGTTTCGCATCTGGAGTTTCCTCTCTCACAAGGTCGACCACTTTGTTTCGTCGAACACATACATTTTCGAGTAGCATCGCCACAGATTTCAGAGAACAGGCGCTTTTCCTGGCACAGTTTCGAACACTTAGTTTCAGATAGAACAATTAGTTTAAAATGGAACTATGTTTCGCATCTGGAGTTTCCTCTCCCACAAGGTCGACCACTTAGTTTCCTCGAACACATACGGTTGCGAGTCGCATCGCCACAGATTTCAGAGAACAGGCGCTTTTCCTTGCACAGTATCGAACATTTAGTTTCGGATAGAACAATTAGTTTAAATTGGAACTAAGTTTCGCATCTGGAGTTTCCTCTCTCACAAGGTCGACCACTTTGTTTCGTCGAACACATACATTTTCGAGTAGCATCGCCACAGATTTCAGAGAACAGGCGCTTTTTCTGGCACAGTATCGAACATTTAGTTTCAGATAGAACAATTAGCTTAAATTGGAACTAAGTTTCGCATCTGGAGTTTCCTCTCTCACAAGGTCGACCACTTAGTTTCCTCGAACACATACGGTTTCGAGTAGCATCGCCACCGATTTCAGAGAACAGGCGCTTCTCCTGGCACATTATCGAACACTTAGTTTCAGATAGAACAATTAGTTTTAAATGGAACTAAGTTTCGCTTCTGGAGTTTCCTCTCTCACAAGGTCGACCATTTAGATTCGTCGAACACATACGGTTTCGAGTAGCATCGCCACAGATTTCAGGGAACAGGCGCTTTTCCTGGCACAGTATCGAACATTTAGTTTCAGATAGAACAATTAGTTTAAATTGGAACTAAGTTTCGCATCTGGAGTTTCCTCTTTCACAAGGTCGACCACTTTGTTTCGTCGAACACATACATTTTCGAGTAGCATCGCCACAGATTTCAGAGAACAGGCGCTTTTCCTGGCACAGTATCGAACATTTAGTTTCAGATAGAACAATTAGTTTAAATTGGAACTAAGTTTCGCATCTGGAGTTTCCTCTCTCACAAGGTCGACCACTTTGTTTCGTCGAACACATACATTTTCGAGTAGCATCGCCACAGATTTCAGAGAACAGGCGCTTTTCCTGGCACAGTATCGAACATTTAGTTTCAGATAGAACAATTAGTTTAAATTGGAACTAACTTTCGCATCTGGAGTTTCCTCTCTCACAAGGTCGACCACTTAGTTTCCTCGAACACATACGGTTTCGAGTAGCATCGCCACCGATTTCAGAGAACAGGCGCTTCTCCTGGCACATTATCGAACACTTAGTTTCAGATAGAACAATTAGTTTTAAATGGAACTAAGTTTCGCTTCTGGAGTTTCCTCTCTCACAAGGTCGACCACTTAGATTCGTCGAACACATACGGTTTCGAGTAGCATCGCCACAGATTTCAGAGAACAGGCGCTTTTCCTGGCACAGTATCGAACACTTAGTTTCAGATAGAACAATTAGTTTAAAATGGAACTAAGTTTCGCATCTGGAGTTTCCTCTCCCACAAGGTCGACCTCTTAGTTTCCTCGAACACATACGGTTTCGAGTAGCATCGCCACAGATTTCAGAGAACAGGCGCTTCTCCTGGCACAGTATCGAACATTTAGTTTCAGATAGAACAATTAGTTTAAATTGGAACTAAGTTTCGCATCTGGAGTTTCCTCTCTCACAACGTCGACCACTTTGTTTCGTCGAACACATGCATTTTCGAGTAGCATCGCCACAGATTTCAGAGAACAGGCGCTTTTCCTGGCACATTATCGAACACTTAGTTTCAGATAGAACAATTAGTTTTAAATGGAACTAAGTTTCGCTTCTGGAGTTTCCTCTCTCACAAGGTCGACCATTTAGATTCGTCGAACACATACGGTTTCGAGTAGCATCGCCACAGATTTCAGAGAACAGGCGCTTTTCCTGGCACAGTATCGAACACTTAGTTTCAGATAGAACAATTAGTTTAAAATGGAACTAAGTTTCGCATCTGGAGTTTCCTCTCCCACAAGGTCGACCACTTAGTTTCCTCGAACACATACGGTTTCGAGTAGCATCGCCACAGATTTCAGAGAACAGGCGCTTTTCCTGGCCCAGTATCGAACATTTAGTTTCAGATAGAACAATTAGTTTAAATTGGAACTAAGTTTCGCATCTGGAGTTTCCTCTCTCACAAGGTCGACCACTTTGTTTCGTCGAACACATACATTTTCGAGTAGCATCGCCACAGATTTCAGAGAACAGGCGCTTTTCCTGGCACAGTATCGAACATTTAGTTTCAGATAGAACTATTAGTTTAAATTGGAACTAAGTTTCGCATCTGGAGTTTCCTCTCTCACAAGGTCGACCACTTTGTTTCGTCGAACACATACATTTTCGAGTAGCATCGCCACAGATTTCAGAGAACAGGCGCTTTTCCTGGCACAGTATCGAACACTTAGTTTCAGATAGAACAATTAGTTTAAAATGGAACTAAGTTTCGCATCTGGAGTTTCCTCTCCAACAAGGTCGACCACTTAGTTTCCTCGAACACATACAGTTTCGAGTAGCATCGCCACAGATTTCAGAGAACAGGCGCTTTTCCTGGCACCGAACATTTAGTTTCAGATAGAACAATTAGTTTAAATTGGAACTAAGTTTCGCATCTGGAGTTTCCTCTCTCACAAGGTCGACAACTTTGTTTCGTCGAACACATACATTTTCGAGTAGCATCGCCACAGATTTCAGAGAACAGGCGCTTTTCCTGGCACAGTATCGAACATTTAGTTTCAGATAGAACAATTAGTTTAAATTGGAACTAAGTTTCGCATCTGGAGTTTCCTCTCTCACAAGGTCGACCACTTTGTTTCGTCGAACACATACATTTTCGAGTAGCATCGCCACAGATTTCAGAGAACAGGCGCTTTTCCTGGCACAGTATCGAACACTTAGTTTCAGATAGAACAATTAGTTTAAAATGGAACTAAGTTTCGCATCTGGAGTTTCCTCTCCCACAAGGTCGACCACTTAGTTTCCTCGAACACATACGGGTTCGAGTAGCATTGCCACAGATTTCAGAGAACAGGCGCTTTTCCTGGCACAGTATCGAACATTTAGTTTCAGATAGAACAATTAGTTTAAATTGGAACTAAGTTTCGCATCTGGAGTTTCCTCTCTCACAAGGTCGACCACTTTGTTTCGTCGAACACATACATTTTCGAGTAGCATCGCCACAGATTTCAGAGAACAGGCGCTTTTCCTGGCACAGTATCGAACATTTAGTTTCAGATAGAACAATTAGTTTAAAATGGAACTAAGTTTCGCATCTGGAGTTTCCTCTCCCACAAGGTCGACCACTTAGTTTCCTCGAACACATACGGTTTCGAGTAGCATCGCCACAGATTTCAGAGAACAGGCGCTTCTCCTGGCACAGTATCGAACATTTAGTTTCAGATAGAACAATTAGTTTAAATTGGAACTAAGTTTCGCATCTGGAGTTTCCTCTCTCACAACGTCGACCACTTTGTTTCGTCGAACACATGCATTTTCGAGTAGCATCGCCACAGATTTCAGAGAACAGGCGCTTTTCCTGGCACAGTATCGAACATTTATTTTCAGATAGAACAATTAGTTTAAATTGGAACTAAGTTTCGCATCTGGAGTTTCCTCTCTCACAAGGTCGACCACCTTGTTTCGTCGAACACATACATTTTCGAGTAGCATCGCCACAGATTTCAGAGAACAGGCGCTTTTCCTGGCACAGTATCGAACACTTAGTTTCAGATAGAACAATTAGTTTAAAATGGAACTAACTTTCGCATCTGGAGTTTCCTCTCTCACAAGGTCGACCACTTAGTTTCCTCGAACACATACGGTTTCGAGTAGCATCGCCACCGATTTCAGAGAACAGGCGCTTCTCCTGGCACATTATCGAACACTTAGTTTCAGATAGAACAATTAGTTTTAAATGGAACTAAGTTTCGCTTCTGGAGTTTCCTCTCTCACAAGGTCGACCACTTAGATTCGTCGAACACATACGGTTTCGAGTAGCATCGCCACAGATTTCAGAGAACAGGCGCTTTTCCTGGCACAGTATCGAACACTTAGTTTCAGATAGAACAATTAGTTTAAAATGGAACTAAGTTTCGCATCTGGAGTTTCCTCTCCCACAAGGTCGACCACTTAGTTTCCTCGAACACATACGGTTTCGAGTAGCATCGCCACAGATTTCAGAGAACAGGCGCTTCTCCTGGCACAGTATCGAACATTTAGTTTCAGATAGAACAATTAGTTTAAATTGGAACTAAGTTTCGCATCTGGAGTTTCCTCTCTCACAACGTCGACCACTTTGTTTCGTCGAACACATGCATTTTCGAGTAGCATCGCCACAGATTTCAGAGAACAGGCGCTTCTCCTGGCACATTATCGAACACTTAGTTTCAGATAGAACAATTAGTTTTAAATGGAACTAAGTTTCGCTTCTGGAGTTTCCTCTCTCACAAGGTCGACCATTTAGATTCGTCGAACACATACGGTTTCGAGTAGCATCGCCACAGATTTCAGAGAACAGGCGCTTTTCCTGGCACAGTATCGAACACTTAGTTTCAGATAGAACAATTAGTTTAAAATGGAACTAAGTTTCGCATCTGGAGTTTCCTCTCCCACAAGGTCGACCACTTAGTTTCCTCGAACACATACGGTTTCGAGTAGCATCGCCACAGATTTCAGAGAACAGGCGCTTTTCCTGGCCCAGTATCGAACATTTAGTTTCAGATAGAACAATTAGTTTAAATTGGAACTAAGTTTCGCATCTGGAGTTTCCTCTCTCACAAGGTCGACCACTTTGTTTCGTCGAACACATACATTTTCGAGTAGCATCGCCACAGATTTCAGAGAACAGGCGCTTTTCCTGGCACAGTATCGAACATTTAGTTTCAGATAGAACTATTAGTTTAAATTGGAACTAAGTTTCGCATCTGGAGTTTCCTCTCTCACAAGGTCGACCACTTTGTTTCGTCGAACACATACATTTTCGAGTAGCATCGCCACAGATTTCAGAGAATAGGCGCTTTTCCTGGCACAGTATCGAACACTTAGTTTCAGATAGAACAATTAGTTTAAAATGGAACTAAGTTTCGCATCTGGAGTTTCCTCTCCAACAAGGTCGACCACTTAGTTTCCTCGAACACATACAGTTTCGAGTAGCATCGCCACAGATTTCAGAGAACAGGCGCTTTTCCTGGCACCGAACATTTAGTTTCAGATAGAACAATTAGTTTAAATTGGAACTAAGTTTCGCATCTGGAGTTTCCTCTCTCACAAGGTCGACAACTTTGTTTCGTCGAACACATACATTTTCGAGTAGCATCGCCACAGATTTCAGAGAACAGGCGCTTTTCCTGGCACAGTATCGAACATTTAGTTTCAGATAGAACAATTAGTTTAAATTGGAACTAAGTTTCGCATCTGGAGTTTCCTCTCTCACAAGGTCGACCACTTTGTTTCGTCGAACACATACATTTTCGAGTAGCATCGCCACAGATTTCAGAGAACAGGCGCTTTTCCTGGCACAGTATCGAACACTTAGTTTCAGATAGAACAATTAGTTTAAAATGGAACTAAGTTTCGCATCTGGAGTTTCCTCTCCCACAAGGTCGACCACTTAGTTTCCTCGAACACATACGGGTTCGAGTAGCATCGCCACAGATTTCAGAGAACAGGCGCTTTTCCTGGCACAGTATCGAACATTTAGTTTCAGATAGAACAATTAGTTTAAATTGGAACTAAGTTTCGCATCTGGAGTTTCCTCTCTCACAAGGTCGACCACTTTGTTTCGTCGAACACATACATTTTCGAGTAGCATCGCCACAGATTTCAGAGAACAGGCGCTTTTCCTGGCACAGTATCGAACATTTAGTTTCAGATAGAACAATTAGTTTAAAATGGAACTAAGTTTCGCATCTGGAGTTTCCTCTCCCACAAGGTCGACCACTTAGTTTCCTCGAACACATACGGTTTCGAGTAGCATCGCCACAGATTTCAGAGAACAGGCGCTTCTCCTGGCACAGTATCGAACATTTAGTTTCAGATAGAACAATTAGTTTAAATTGGAACTAAGTTTCGCATCTGGAGTTTCCTCTCTCACAACGTCGACCACTTTGTTTCGTCGAACACATGCATTTTCGAGTAGCATCGCCACAGATTTCAGAGAACAGGCGCTTTTCCTGGCCCAGTATCGAACATTTAGTTTCAGATAGAACAATTAGTTTAAATTGGAACTAAGTTTCGCATCTGGAGTTTCCTCTCTCACAAGGTCGACCACTTTGTTTCGTCGAACACATACATTTTCGAGTAGCATCGCCACAGATTTCAGAGAACAGGCGCTTTTCCTGGCACAGTATCGAACATTTAGTTTCAGATAGAACAATTAGTTTAAAATGGAACTAAGTTTCGCATCTGGAGTTTCCTCTCCCACAAGGTCGACCACTTAGTTTCCTCGAACACATACGGTTTCGAGTAGCATCGCCACAGATTTCAGAGAACAGGCGCTTTTCCTGGCACAGTATCGAACACTTAGTTTCAGATAGAACAATTAGTTTAAAATGGAACTAAGTTTCGCATCTGGAGTTTCCTCTCCAACAAGGTCGACCACTTAGTTTCCTCGAACACATACAGTTTCGAGTAGCATCGCCACAGATTTCAGAGAACAGGCGCTTTTCCTGGCACCGAACATTTAGTTTCAGATAGAACAATTAGTTTAAATTGGAACTAAGTTTCGCATCTGGAGTTTCCTCTCTCACAAGGTCGACAACTTTGTTTCGTCGAACACATACATTTTCGAGTAGCATCGCCACAGATTTCAGAGAACAGGCGCTTTTCCTGGCACAGTATCGAACATTTAGTTTCAGATAGAACAATTAGTTTAAATTGGAACTAAGTTTCGCATCTGGAGTTTCCTCTCTCACAAGGTCGACCACTTTGTTTCGTCGAACACATACATTTTCGAGTAGCATCGCCACAGATTTCAGAGAACAGGCGCTTTTCCTGGCACAGTATCGAACACTTAGTTTCAGATAGAACAATTAGTTTAAAATGGAACTAAGTTTCGCATCTGGAGTTTCCTCTCCCACAAGGTCGACCACTTAGTTTCCTCGAACACATACGGGTTCGAGTAGCATCGCCACAGATTTCAGAGAACAGGCGCTTTTCCTGGCACAGTATCGAACATTTAGTTTCAGATAGAACAATTAGTTTAAATTGGAACTAAGTTTCGCATCTGGAGTTTCCTCTCTCACAAGGTCGACCACTTTGTTTCGTCGAACACATACATTTTCGAGTAGCATCGCCACAGATTTCAGAGAACAGGCGCTTTTCCTGGCACAGTATCGAACATTTAGTTTCAGATAGAACAATTAGTTTAAAATGGAACTAAGTTTCGCATCTGGAGTTTCCTCTCCCACAAGGTCGACCACTTAGTTTCCTCGAACACATACGGTTTCGAGTAGCATCGCCACAGATTTCAGAGAACAGGCGCTTCTCCTGGCACAGTATCGAACATTTAGTTTCAGATAGAACAATTAGTTTAAATTGGAACTAAGTTTCGCATCTGGAGTTTCCTCTCTCACAACGTCGACCACTTTGTTTCGTCGAACACATGCATTTTCGAGTAGCATCGCCACAGATTTCAGAGAACAGGCGCTTTTCCTGGCACAGTATCGAACATTTATTTTCAGATAGAACAATTAGTTTAAATTGGAACTAATTTTCGCATCTGGAGTTTCCTCTCTCACAACGTCGACCACTTTGTTTCGTCGAACACATACATTTTCGAGTAGCATCGCCACAGATTTCAGAGAACAGGCGCTTTTCCTGGCACAGTATCGAACATTTAGTTTCAGATAGAACAATTAGTTTAAATTGGAACTAAGTTTCGCATCTGGAGTTTCCTCTCTCACAAGGTCGACAGCTTTGTTTCGTCGAACACATACATTTTCGAGTAGCATCGCCACAGATTTCAGAGAACAGGCGCTTTTCCTGGCACAGTATCGAACATTTAGTTTCAGATAGAACAATTAGTTTAAATTGGAACTAAGTTTCGCATCTGGAGTTTCCTCTCTCACAAGGTCGACCACTTTGTTTCGTCGAACACATACATTTTCGAGTAGCATCGCCACAGATTTCAGAGAACAGGCGCTTTTCCTGGCACAGTATCGAACACTTAGTTTCAGATAGAACAATTAGTTTAAAATGGAACTAAGTTTCGCATCTGGAGTTTCCTCTCCCACAAGGTCGACCACTTAGTTTCCTCGAACACATACGGTTTCGAGTAGCATCGCCACAGATTTCAGAGAACAGGCGCTTTTCCTGGCACAGTATCGAACATTTAGTTTCAGATAGAACAATTAGTTTAAATTGGAACTAAGTTTCGCATCTGGAGTTTCCTCTCTCACAAGGTCGACCACTTTGTTTCGTCGAACACATACATTTTCGAGTAGCATCGCCACAGATTTCAGAGAACAGGCGCTTTTCCTGGCACAGTATCGAACACTTAGTTTCAGATAGAACAATTAGTTTAAAATGGAACTAAGTTTCGCATCTGGAGTTTCCTCTCCCACAAGGTCGACCACTCAGTTTCCTCGAACACATGCGGTTTCGAGTAGCATCGCCACAGATTTCTGAGAACAGGCGCTTCTCCTGGCACAGTATCGAACATTTAGTTTCAGATAGAACAATTAGTTTAAATTGGAACTAAGTTTCGCATCTGGAGTTTCCTCTCTCACAACGTCGACCACTTTGTTTCGTCGAACACATGCATTTTCGAGTAGCATCGCCACAGATTTCAGAGAACAGGCGCTTTTCCTGGCACAGTATCGAACATTTAGTTTCAGATAGAACAATTAGTTTAAATTGGAACTAAGTTTCGCATCTGGAGTTTCCTCTCTCACAACGTCGACCACTTTGTTTCGTCGAACACATACATTTTCGAGTAGCATCGCCACAGATTTCAGAGAACAGGCGCTTTTCCTGGCACAGTATCGAACACTTAGTTTCAGATAGAACAATTAGTTTAAAATGGAACTAAGTTTCGCATCTGGAGTTTCCTCTCCCACAAGGTCGACCACTCAGTTTCCTCGAACACATGCGGTTTCGAGTAGCATCGCCACAGATTTCTGAGAACAGGCGCTTCTCCTGGCACAGTATCGAACATTTAGTTTCAGTTAGAACAATTAGTTTAAATTGGAACTAAGTTTCGCATCTGGAGTTTCCTCTCTCACAAGGTCGACCACTTTGTTTCGTCGAACACATACATTTTCGAGTAGCATCGCCACAGATTTCAGAGAACAGGCGCTTTTCCTGGCACAGTATCGAACACTTAGTTTCAGATAGAACAATTAGTTTAAAATGGAACTAAGTTTCGCATCTGGAGTTTCCTCTCCCACAAGGTCGACCACTTAGTTTCCTCGAACACATACGGGTTCGAGTAGCATCGCCACAGATTTCAGAGAACAGGCGCTTTTCCTGGCACAGCATCGAACATTTAGTTTCAGATAGAATAATTAGTTTAAATTGGAACTAAGTTTCGCATCTGGAGTTTCCTCTCTCACAAGGTCGACCACTTTGTTTCGTCGAACACATACATTTTCGAGTAGCATCGCCACAGATTTCAGAGAACAGGCGCTTTTCCTGGCACAGTATCGAACACTTAGTTTCAGATAGAACAATTAGTTTAAAATGGAACTAAGTTTCGCATCTGGAGTTTCCTCTCCCACAAGGTCGACCACTTAGTTTCCTCGAACACATACGGTTTCGAGTAGCATCGCCACAGATTTCAGAGAACAGGCGCTTTTCCTGGCACAGTATCGAACATTTAGTTTCAGATAGAACAATTAGTTTAAATTGGAACTAAGTTTCGCATCTGGAGTTTCCTCTCTCACAAGGTCGACCACTTTGTTTCGTCGAACACATACATTTTCGAGTAGCATCGCCACAGATTTCAGAGAACAGGCGCTTTTCCTGGCACAGTATCGAACACTTAGTTTCAGATAGAACAATTAGTTTAAAATGGAACTAAGTTTCGCATCTGGAGTTTCCTCTCCCACAAGGTCGACCACTTAGTTTCCTCGAACACATACGGGTTCGAGTAGCATCGCCACAGATTTCAGAGAACAGGCGCTTTTCCTGGCACAGTATCGAACATTTAGTTTCAGATAGAATAATTAGTTTAAATTGGAACTAAGTTTCGCATCTGGAGTTTCCTCTCTCACAAGGTCGACCACTTTGTTTCGTCGAACACATACATTTTCGAGTAGCATCGCCACAGATTTCAGAGAACAGGCGCTTTTCCTGGCACAGTATCGAACACTTAGTTTCAGATAGAACAATTAGTTTAAAATGGAACTAAGTTTCGCATCTGGAGTTTCCTCTCCCACAAGGTCGACCACTTAGTTTCCTCGAACACATACGGTTTCGAGTAGCATCGCCACAGATTTCAGAGAACAGGCGCTTCTCCTGGCACAGTATCGAACATTTAGTTTCAGATAGAACAATTAGTTTAAATTGGAACTAAGTTTCGCATCTGGAGTTTCCTCTCTCATAACGTCGACCACTTTGTTTCGTCGAACACATGCATTTTCGAGTAGCATCGCCACAGATTTCAGAGAACAGGCGCTTCTCCTGGCACAGTATCGAACATTTAGTTTCAGATAGAACAATTAGTTTAAATTGGAACTAAGTTTCGCATCTGGAGTTTCCTCTCTCACAAGGTCGACAACTTTGTTTCGTCGAACACATACATTTTCGAGTAGCATCGCCACAGATTTCAGAGAACAGGCGCTTTTCCTGGCACAGTATCGAACATTTAGTTTCAGATAGAACAATTAGTTTAAATTGGAACTAAGTTTCGCATCTGGAGTTTCCTCTCTCACAAGGTCGACCACTTTGTTTCGTCGAACACATACATTTTCGAGTAGCATCGCCACAGATTTCAGAGAACAGGCGCTTTTCCTGGCACAGTATCGAACACTTAGTTTCAGATAGAACAATTAGTTTAAAATGGAACTAAGTTTCGCATCTGGAGTTTCCTCTCCCACAAGGTCGACCACTTAGTTTCCTCGAACACATACGGTTTCGAGTAGCATCGCCACAGATTTCAGAGAACAGGCGCTTTTCCTGGCACAGTATCGAACATTTAGTTTCAGATAGAACAATTAGTTTAAATTGGAACTAAGTTTCGCATCTGGAGTTTCCTCTCTCACAAGGTCGACCACTTTGTTTCGTCGAACACATACATTTTCGAGTAGCATCGCCACAGATTTCAGAGAACAGGCGCTTCTCCTGGCACAGTATCGAACACTTAGTTTCAGATAGAACAATTAGTTTAAAATGGAACTAAGTTTCGCATCTGGAGTTTCCTCTCCCACAAGGTCGACCACTCAGTTTCCTCGAACACATGCGGTTTCGAGTAGCATCGCCACAGATTTCTGAGAACAGGCGCTTCTCCTGGCACAGTATCGAACATTTAGTTTCAGATAGAACAATTAGTTTAAATTGGAACTAAGTTTCGCATCTGGAGTTTCCTCTCTCACAACGTCGACCACTTTGTTTCGTCGAACACATGCATTTTCGAGTAGCATCGCCACAGATTTCAGAGAAAAGGCGCTTTTCCTGGCACAGTATCGAACATTTATTTTCAGATAGAACAATTAGTTTAAATTGGAACTAAGTTTCGCATCTGGAGTTTCCTCTCTCACAACGTCGACCACTTTGTTTCGTCGAACACATACATTTTCGAGTAGCATCGCCACAGATTTCAGAGAACAGGCGCTTTTCCTGGCACAGTATCGAACATTTAGTTTCAGATAGAACAATTAGTTTAAATTGGAACTAAGTTTCGCATCTGGAGTTTCCTCTCTCACAAGGTCGACCACTTTGTTTCGTCGAACACATACATTTTCGAGTAGCATCGCTACAGATTTCAGAGAACAGGCGCTTTTCCTGGCACAGTATCGAACATTTAGTTTCAGATAGAACAATTAGTTTAAATTGGAACTAAGTTTCGCATCTGGAGTTTCCTCTCTCACAAGGTCGACCACTTTGTTTCGTCGAACACATACGGTTTCGAGTAGCATCGCCACAGATTTCAGAGAACAGTCGCTTCTCCTGGCACATTATCGAACACTTAGTTTCAGATAGAACAATTAGTTTTAAATGGAACTAAGTTTCGCTTCTGGAGTTTCCTCTCTCACAAGGTCGACCATTTAGATTCGTCGAACACATACGGTTTCGAGTAGCATCGCCACAGATTTCAGGGAACAGGCGCTTTTCCTGGCACAGTATCGAACATTTAGTTTCAGATAGAACAATTAGTTTAAATTGGAACTAAGTTTCGCATCTGGAGTTTCCTCTCTCACAAGGTCGACCACTTTGTTTCGTCGAACACATACATTTTCGAGTAGCATCGCCACAGATTTCAGAGAACAGGCGCTTTTCCTGGCACAGTATCGAACATTTAGTTTCAGATAGAACAATTAGTTTAAATTGGAACTAAGTTTCGCATCTGGAGTTCCCTCTCTCACAAGGTCGACCACTTTGTTTCTTCGAACATATACATTTTCGTGTAGCATCGCCACAGATTTCAGAGAACAGGCGCTTTTCCTGGCACAGTATCGAACATTTAGTTTCAGATAGAACAATTAGTTTAAATTGGAACTAAGTTTCGCATCTGGAGTTTCCTCTCTCACAAGGTCGACCACTTTGTTTCGTCGAACACATACATTTTCGAGTAGCATAGCCACAGATTTCAGAGAACAGGCGCTTTTTCTGGCACAGTATCGAACATTTAGTTTCAGATAGAACAATTAGTTTAAATTGGAACTAAGTTTCGCATCTGGAGTTTCCTCTCTCACAAGGTCGACCACTTAGTTTCCTCGAACACATACGGTTTCGAGTAGCATCGCCACAGATTTCAGAGAACAGGCGCTTTTCCTGGCACAGTATCGAACATTTAGTTTCAGATAGAACAACTAGTTTAAATTGGAACTAAGTTTCGCATCTGGAGTTTCCTCTCTCACAAGGTCGACCACTTTGTTTCGTCGAACACATACATTTTCGAGTAGCATCGCCACAGATTTCAGAGAACAGGCGCTTCTCCTGGCACATTATCGAACACTTAGTTTCAGATAGAACAATTAGTTTTAAATGGAACTAAGTTTCGCTTCTGGAGTTTCCTCTCTCACATGGTCGACCATTTAGATTCGTCGAACACATACGGTTTCGAGTAGTATCGCCACAGATTTCGCAGAACGGGCGTTTCTCCTGGCACAGTATCGAACACTTAGTTTCAGATAGAACAATTAGATTAAAATGCAACTGTTCTCTGAAATGTGTTTCGATGCCACTCGAAACCGTATGTGTTCGGCGAAACTAAGTGGTCGACCTTGTGAGAGAGGAAACTCCAGATACGAAACTTAGTTCCATTTTAAACTAATTGTTCTCTCTGCAACTAAGTGTTCGATACTGTGCCAGGAGTAGCGCCTGTTCTCTGACATCTGTGGCGATGCCACTCGAAACCGTATGAGTTCGACGAAACTATGTGGTCGACCTTCTGGGAGAGGAAACTCCAGATGCCAAACTTAGCACAAATTAAACTAAATGTTCCATCTGAAACTAAGTGTTCGATACTGTGCCAGGAGTAGCGCCTGTTCTCTGAAATCTGTGGCGATGCGCGCCCGAAAACGTATGTGTTCGACGAAACTAAGTGGTCGACCTTGTGAGAGAGGAAACTCCAGATACGAAACTTAGTTCCATTTTAAACTAATTGTTCTCTCTGCAACTAAGTGTTCGATACTGTGCCAGGAGTAGCGCCTGTTCTCTGAAATCTGTGGCGATGCGCGCCCGAAAACGTATGTGTTCGACGAAACTAAGTGGTCGAACTTGTGAGAGAGGAAACTCCAAATGCGAAACATAGGTCCAACTTAAACTAATTGTTCTATCTGTAACTGAGTGTTCGATACTGCGCCAGGAGAAGCGCCTGTTCTCTGAAATCGGTGGCGATGCTACTCGAAACCGTATGTGTTCATCGAAACTAAGTGGTCGACCTTGTGAGAGAGGAAACTCCAGATGCGATGCTTAGTTCCATTTTAAACTAATAGTTCTATCTGATACTAAGTGTTCGATACTGTGCCAGGAGAAGCGCCTGTTCTCTGAAATCTGTGGCGATGCCACTCGAAACCGTATATGTTCCACGAAACTAAGTGGTCGCCATGTGAGAGAGGAAACTCCAGATGCGAGTTGTGAGGGAGGATTCACAAGATGCGGAACATAGTTCCATTTTAAACTAATTGTTCTATCTGAAACTAAGTGTTCGATACTGTGCCAGGAGAAGCGCCTGTTCTCTGAAATCTGTGGCGATGCCACTCGAAACCGTATGAGTTCGACGAAACTAAGTGGTCGACCTTCTGGGAGAGGAAACTCCAGATGCGAAACTTAGCTCAAATTAAACTAAATGTTCCATCTGAAACTAAGTGTTCGATACTGTGCCAGGAGAAGCGCCTGTTCTCTGAAAAGTGTTTCGATGTCACTCGAAACCGTATGTGTTCGGCGAAACTAAGTGGTCGACCTTGTGAGAGAGGAAACTCCAGATGCGAAACTTAGTTCCATTTTAAACTAATTGTTCTATCTGCCACTATGTGTTCGATACTGTGCCAGGAGAAGCGCCTGTTCTCTGAAATCTGTGGCGACGCCACTCGAAACCGTATGTGTTCGACGAAACTAAGTGATCGAAATTGTGAGAGAGGAAACTCCAAATGCGAAACATTTTTCCATTTTAAACTAATTGTTCTCTCTGAAACTAAGTGTTCGATACTGTGGCAGGAGAAGCGCCTGTCCTCTGAAATCTGTGGCGATGCTACTCGAAACAGAATGTGTTCCACGAAAGTAAGTGGCCGACCTTGTGAGAGAGGAAACTACAGATGCGAAACTTAGTTCCATTTTAAACTAATTGTTCTATCTGAAACTAAGTGTTCGATACTGTGCCAGGAGAAGCGCCTGTTCTCTGATATCTGTGGCGATGCCACTCGAAACCGTATGTGTTCGACGAAATTAAGTTGTCGACCTTGTGAGGGAGGAAACTCCAGATGCGAAACTTAGTTCCATTTTAACTAATTGTTCTATCTGAAACTAAGTGTTCCATACTGTGCCAGGAGAAGCGCCGTTATGTGAAATCTGTGGCGATGCCACTCGAAACCGTATGTGTTCGACGAAACTCAGTGGTCGACCATGTGAGAGAGGAAACTCCAGATGCGAAACATAGTTCCATTTTAAACTAATAGTTCTATCTGAACCTAAGTGTTCGATACTGTGCCAGGAGAAGCGCCTGTTCTCTGAAATCGGTGGCGATGCTACTCGAAACAGCATGTGTTCCACGAAACTAAGTGGTTGACCTTGTGAGAGAGGAAACTCCAGATGCAAAACTTAATTCCATTTTAAAATGATTGTTCTATCTGAAAGTGTTCGATACTGTGCTAGCAGAAGCGCCTATTCTCTGAAATCTGTGGCGATGCCACTCGAAACCGTATGCGTTCGGCGAAACTAAGCGGTCGACCTTGTGAGAGAGGAAACTCCAGATGGGAAACATAGTTCAATTTTAAACTAATTGTTCTATCTGAAACTAAGTGTTCGGTACTGTGCCAGGCGAAGCGCCTGTTCTCTGAATACTGTGGCGATGCTACTCGAAACCGTATGTGTTCGACGAAAATAAGTGGTCGACCTTGTGAGAGAGGAAACTCCAGATGCGAAACATAGTTCCATTTTAAACTAATAGTTCTATCTGAAGCTAAGTGTTCGATACGGTGCCAGGAGAAGCGCCTGTTCTCTGAAATCTGTGGCGATGCCACACGAAACCGTATGTGTTCGACGAAACTAAGTGATTGACCTTGTGAGGGAGGATTCACAAGATGCGGAATATAGTTCCATTTTAAACTAATTGTTCTATCTGAAACTAAGTGTTCGATACTGTGCCAGGAGAGGCGCCTGTTCTCTGAAATCTGTGGCGATGCCACTCGAAACCGTATGAGTTCGACGAAACTAAGTGGTCGACCTTGTGGGAGAGGAAACTCCAGATGCGAAACATAGCTCAAATTAAACTAAATGTTCCATCTGAAACTAAGTGTTCGATACTGTGCCAGGAGAAGCGCCTGTTCTCTGAAATGTGTTTCGATGCCACTCGAAACCGTATGTGTTCGGCGAAACTAAGTGAGAGAAACCTTGTGAGAGAGGAAACTCCAGATGCGAAACTTAGTTCCATTTTAAACTGATTGTTCTATCTGAAAGTGTTCGATACTGTGCTAGCAGAAGCGCCTATTCTCTGAAATCTGTGGCGATGCCACTCGAAACCGTATGCGTTCGGCGAAACTAAGCGGTCGACCTTGTGAGAGAGGAAACTCCAGATGCGAAACATAGTTCAATTTTAAACTAATTGTTCTATCTGAAACTAAGTGTTCGGTACTGTGCCAGGCGAAGCGCCTGTTCTCTGAAATCTGTGGCGATGCTACTCGAAACCGTATGTGTTCGACGAAAATAAGTTGTCGACCTTGTGAGAGAGGAAACTCCAGATGCGAAACATAGTTCCATTTTAAACTAATAGTTCTATCTGAAGCTAAGTGTTCGATACGGTGCCAGGAGAAGCGCCTGTTCTCTGAAATCTGTGGCGATGCCACACGAAACCGTATGTGTTCGACGAAACTAAGTGATTGACCTTGTGAGGGAGGATTCACAAGATGCGGAACATAGTTCCATTTTAAACTAATTGTTCTATCTGAAACTAAGTGTTCGATACTGTGCCAGGAGAGGCGCCTGTTCTCTGAAATCTGTGGCGATGCCACTCGAAACCGTATGAGTTCGACGAAACTAAGTGGTCGACCTTGTGGGAGAGGAAACTCCAGATGCGAAACATAGCTCAAATTAAACTAGATGTTCCATCTGAAACTAAGTGTTCGATAGTGTGCCAGGAGAAGCGCCTGTTCTCTGAAATGTGTTTCGATGCCACTCGAAACCGTATGTGTTCGGCGAAACTAAGTGAGAGAAACCTTGTGAGAGAGGAAACTCCAGATGCGAAACTTAGTTCCATTTTAAACTGATTGTTCTATCTGAAAGTGTTCGATACTGTGCTAGCAGAAGCGCCTATTCTCTGAAATCTGTGGCGATGCCACTCGAAACCGATTGCGTTCGGCGAAACTAAGCGGTCGACCTTGTGAGAGAGGAAACTCCAGATGCGAAACATAGTTCAATTTTAAACTAATTGTTCTATCTGAAACTAAGTGTTCGGTACTGTGCCAGGCGAAGCGCCTGTTCTCTGAAATCTGTGGCGATGCTACTCGAAACCGTATGTGTTCGACGAAAATAAGTGGTCGACCTTGTGAGAGAGGAAACTCCAGATGCGAAACATAGTTCCATTTTAAACTAATAGTTCTATCTGAAGCTAAGTGTTCGATACGGTTCCAGGAGAAGCGCCTGTTCTCTGAAATCTGTGGCGATGCCACACGAAACCATATGTGTTCGACGAAACTAAGTGGTCGACCTTGTGAGAGAGGAAACTCCAGATGCGATGCTTAGTTCCATTTTAAAGTAATAGTTCTATCTGATACTAAGTGTTCGATACTGTGCCAGGAGAAGCGCCTGTTCTCTGAAATCTGTGGCGATGCCACTCGAAACCGTATGTGTTCGACGAAACTAAGTGATTGACCTTGTGAGGGAGGATTCACAAGATGCGGAACATAGTTCCATTTTAAACTAATTGTTCTATCTGAAACTAAGTGTTCGATACTGTGCCAGGAGAGGCGCCTGTTCTCTGAAATCTGTGGCGATGCCACTCGAAACCGTATGAGTTCGACGAAACTAAGTGGTCGACCTTGTGGGAGAGGAAACTCCAGTTGCGAAACATAGCTCAAATTAAACTAAATGTTCCATCTGAAACTAAGTGTTCGATACTGTGCCAGGAGAAGCGCCTGTTCTCTGAAATGTGTTTCGATGCCACTCGAAACCGTATGTGTTCGGCGAAACTAAGTGAGAGAAACCTTGTGAGAGAGGAAACTCCAGATGCGAAACTTAGTTCCATTTTAAACTGATTGTTCTATCTGAAAGTGTTCGATACTGTGCTAGCAGAAGCGCCTATTCTCTGAAATCTGTGGCGATGCCACTCGAAACCGTATGCGTTCGGCGAAACTAAGCGGTCGACCTTGTGAGAGAGGAAACTCCAGATGCGAAACATAGTTCAATTTTAAACTAATTGTTCTATCTGAAACTAAGTGTTCGGTACTGTGCCAGGCGAAGCGCCTGTTCTCTGAAATCTGTGGCGATGCTACTCGAAACCGTATGTGTTCGACGAAAATAAGTGGTCGACCTTGTGAGAGAGGAAACTCCAGATGCGAAACATAGTTCCATTTTAAACTAATAGTTCTATCTGAAGCTAAGTGTTCGATACGGTCCCAGGAGAAGCGCCTGTTCTCTGAAATCTGTGGCGATGCCACTCGAAACCGTATGTGTTCCACGAAACTAAGTGGTCGCCTTGTGAGAGAGGAAACTCCAGATGCGAAACTTAGCACCATTCTCAACTAATTGTTCTATCTGAAATTATGTGATCGACACTGTGCCAGGAGAAGCGACGGTGCTCTGAAATCGGTGGCGATGCTACTCGAAACAGCATGTGTTCCACGAAACTAAGTGGTTGACCTTGTGAGAGAGGAAACTCCAGATGCAAAACTTAGTTCCATTTTAAACTGATTGTTCTATCTGAAAGTGTTCGATACTGTGCTAGCAGAAGCGCCTATTCTCTGAAATCTGTGGCGATGCCACTCGAAACCGTATGCGTTCGGCGAAACTAAGCGGTCGACCTTGTGAGAGAGGAAACTCCAGATGCGAAACATAGTTCAATTTTAAACTAATTGTTCTATCTAAAACTAAGTGTTCGGTACTGTGCCAGGCGAAGCGCCTGTTCTCTGAAATCTGTGGCGATGCTACTCGAAACCGTATGTGTTCGACGAAAATAAGTTGTCGACCTTGTGAGAGAGGAAACTCCAGATGCGAAACATAGTTCCATTTTAAACTAATAGTTCTATCTGAAGCTAAGTGTTCGATACGGTGCCAGGAGAAGCGCCTGTTCTCTGAAATCTGTGGCGATGCCACACGAAACCGTATGTGTTCGACGAAACTAAGTGATTGACCTTGTGAGGGAGGATTCACAAGATGCGGAACATAGTTCCATTTTAAACTAATTGTTCTATCTGAAACTAAGTGTTCGATACTGTGCCAGGAGAGGCGCCTGTTCTCTGAAATCTGTGGCGATGCCACTCGAAACCGTATGAGTTCGACGAAACTAAGTGGTCGACCTTGTGGGAGAGGAAACTCCAGATGCGAAACATAGCTCAAATTAAACTAGATGTTCCATCTGAAACTAAGTGTTCGATACTGTGCCAGGAGAAGCGCCTGTTCTCTGAAATGTGTTTCGATGCCACTCGAAACCGTATGTGTTCGGCGAAACTAAGTGAGAGAAACCTTGTGAGAGAGGAAACTCCAGATGCGAAACTTAGTTCCATTTTAAACTGATTGTGCTATCTGAAAGTGTTCGATACTGTGCTAGCAGAAGCGCCTATTCTCTGAAATCTGTGGCGATGCCACTCGAAACCGTATGCGTTCGGCGAAACTAAGCGGTCGACCTTGTGAGAGAGGAAACTCCAGATGCGAAACATAGTTCAATTTTAAACTAATTGTTCTATCTGAAACTAAGTGTTCGGTACTGTGCCAGGCGAAGCGCCTGTTCTCTGAAATCTGTGGCGATGCTACTCGAAACCGTATGTGTTCGACGAAAATAAGTGGTCGACCTTGTGAGAGAGGAAACTCCAGATGCGAAACATAGTTCCATTTTAAACTAATAGTTCTATCTGAAGCTAAGTGTTCGATACGGTTCCAGGAGAAGCGCCTGTTCTCTGAAATCTGTGGCGATGCCACACGAAACCGTATGTGTTCGACGAAACTAAGTGGTCGACCTTGTGAGAGAGGAAACTCCAGATGCGATGCTTAGTTCCATTTTAAAGTAATAGTTCTATCTGATACTAAGTGTTCGATACTGTGCCAGGAGAAGCGCCTGTTCTCTGAAATCTGTGGCGATGCCACTCGAAACCGTATGTGTTCCACGAAACTAAGTGGTCGCCTTGTGAGAGAGGAAACTCCAGATGCGAAACTTAGCACCATTCTCAACTAATTCTTCTATCTGAAACTATGTGATCGACACTGTGCCAGGAGAAGCGACGGTGCTCTGAAATCGGTGGCGATGCTACTCGAAACAGCATGTGTTCCACGAAACTAAGTGGTTGACCTTGTGAGAGAGGAAACTCCAGATGCAAAACTTAGTTCCATTTTAAACTGATTGTTCTATCTGAAAGTGTTCGATATTGTGCTAGCAGAAGCGCCTATTCTCTGAAATCTGTGGCGATGCCACTCGAAACCGTATGCGTTCGGCGAAACTAAGCGGTCGACCTTGTGAGAGAGGAAACTCCAGATGCGAAACATAGTTCAATTTTAAACTAATTGTTCTATCTGAAACTAAGTGTTCGGTACTGTGCCAGGCGAAGCGCCTGTTCTCTGAAATCTGTGGCGATGCTACTCGAAACCGTATGTGTTCGACGAAAATAAGTGGTCGACCTTGTGAGAGAGGAAACTCCAGATGCGAAACATAGTTCCATTTTAAACTAATAGTTCTATCTGAAGCTAAGTGTTCGATACGGTGCCAGGAGAAGCGCCTGTTCTCTGAAATCTGTGGCGATGCCACTCGAAACCGTATGTGCTCCACGAAACTAAGTGGCCGCCTTGTGAGTGAGGAAACTCCAGATGCGAAATTTAGTCCCATTTTAAACTAATTGTTCTAACTGAAACTAAGTGTTCGATAGTGTGCAAGGAGAAGCGCCTGTTCTCTGAAATCTGTGGCGATGCCACTCGAAACCGTATGTGTTCGACGAAACTAAGTGGTTGACCTTGTGAGAGAGGAAACTCCAGATGCGAAACTAAGTTGCATTTTAAACTAATTGTTCTATCTGAAACTAAGTGTTCGATACTGTGCCAGGAGAAACTCCCGTTCTGCGAAATCTGTGGCGATACTACTCGAAACCGTATGTGTTCGACGAAACTAAGTGGCCGACCTTGTGAGAGAAGATACTCCAGATGCGAAACATAGATCCATTTTAAACTAATTGTTCTATCTGATACTAAGTGTTCGATACTGTGCCAGGAGAAGCGCCTGTTCTCTGAAATCTGTGGCGATGCTACTCGAAACCGTATGTGTTCGTCGAAACTAAGCGGTCGACCTTGTGAGAGAGGAAACTCCACATGCGAAACTTAGTTCCATTTTAAATTAATTGTTCTATCCGAAACTAAGTGTTCGATACTGTGCCAGGAGAAGCGCCTGTTCTGTGTAATCTGTGGCGATACCACTCGAAACTGTATGTGTTCGACGAAATTAAGTGGTCGACCTTGTGAGAGAGGAAACTCCAAATGCGAAACATATTTCCATTTTAAACTAAATGTTCTATCTGAAAGTAAGTATTCGATACTCTGTCAGTAGAAGCGCCTGTTCTCTGAAACCTGTGGCGTTGCTACTCGAAGCCGAATGTGTTCGACGAAAGTAAGTGGTAGACCGTGTGAGAGAGGAAACTCCAAATGCGAAACATAGTTCCATTTTAAAGTAATTGTTCTATCTGATACTAAGTGTTCGATACTGTGCCAGGAGAAGCGCCTGTTCTCTGAAATCTGTGGCGATGCTACTCGAAACCGTATGTGTTCGACGAAACTAAGTGGTCGACCTTGTGAGGGAGGAAACTCCAAATGCGAAACATATTTCCGTTTTAAACTAAATATTCTATATGAAACTAAGTATTCGATAAACTGCGAGTAGAAGCGCCTGTTCTGAAACCTGTGGCGTTGCTACACGAAACCGAATGTGTTCGACGAAAGTAAGTGGTCTACATTGTGAGAGAGGAAACCCCAGATGGGAAACTTAGTTCCATTTTAAACCAAACGTTCCATCTGAAACTAAGTGTTCGATACTGGGCCAGGAGAAGCGCCTGTTCTCTGAAATCTGTGGCGATGGCACTCGAAACCGTATGTGTTCGACGAAACTAAGTGGTCGAACTTGTGAGGGACGAAACTCCAAATGCGAAATATATTTCCATTTTAAACTAAATGTTCTATCTGGAACTAAGTATTCGATAAACTGCCAGTAGAAGCGCCTGTTCTCTGAAACCTGTGGCGTTGCTACTCGAAGCCGAATGTGTTCGACGAAAGTAAGTGGTAGACCGTGTGAGAGAGGAAACTCCAAATGCGAAACATAGTTCCATTTTAAACTAAGTGTTCTACCTGTAACTAAGTGTTCGATACTGTGCAGGAGAAGCGCATGTTCTCTGAAATCTGTGGCGATGCTACTCGAAAACGTATGTGTTCAACGAAACTAAGTGGTCGAACTTGTGAGGGACGAAACTCCAAATGCGAAATATATTTCCATTTTAAACTAAATATTCTATCTGAAACTAAGTATTTGATGAACTGCCAGTAGAAGCGCCTGTTCTCTGAAATCTGTGGCGTTGCTACACGAAACCGAATGTGTTCGACGAAAGTAAGTGGTCGACCGTGTGAGAGAGGAAACTCCAGATGCGAAACTTAGTTCCATTTTAAACCGAATGTTCCATCTGAAACTAAGTATTCGATAAACCGCCAGTAGAAGCGCCTGTTCTCTGAAATCTGTGGCGGTGCCACTCGAAACCGTATGTGTTCGACGAAACTGAGTGGTCGCCTTGTGAAAGGGGAAACTCCAGATGCGAAACTTAGTTCCATTTAAAACTAATTGTTCCATCTGAAACTAAGTGTTCGGTACTGTGCAAGGAGAAGCGCCTGTTCTCTGAAATCGGTGGCGATGCTACTCGAAACAGCATGTGTTCCACGAAACTAAGTGGTTGACCTTGTGAGAGAGGAAACTCCAGATGCAAAACTTAGTTCCATTTTAAACTGATTGTTCTATCTGAAAGTGTTCGATACTGTGCTAGCAGAAGCGCCTATTCTCTGAAATCTGTGGCGATGCCACTCGAAACCGTATGCGTTCGGCGAAACTAAGCGGTCGACCTTGTGAGAGAGGAAACTCCAGATGCGAAACATAGTTCAATTTTAAACTAATTGTTCTATCTAAAACTAAGTGTTCGGTACTGTGCCAGGCGAAGCGCCTGTTCTCTGAAATCTGTGGCGATGCTACTCGAAACCGTATGTGTTCGACGAAAATAAGTTGTCGACCTTGTGAGAGAGGAAACTCCAGATGCGAAACATAGTTCCATTTTAAACTAATAGTTCTATCTGAAGCTAAGTGTTCGATACGGTGCCAGGAGAAGCGCCTGTTCTCTGAAATCTGTGGCGATGCCACACGAAACCGTATGTGTTCGACGAAACTAAGTGATTGACCTTGTGAGGGAGGATTCACAAGATGCGGAACATAGTTCCATTTTAAACTAATTGTTCTATCTGAAACTAAGTGTTCGATACTGTGCCAGGAGAGGCGCCTGTTCTCTGAAATCTGTGGCGATGCCACTCGAAACCGTATGAGTTCGACGAAACTAAGTGGTCGACCTTGTGGGAGAGGAAACTCCAGATGCGAAACATAGCTCAAATTAAACTAGATGTTCCATCTGAAACTAAGTGTTCGATACTGTGCCAGGAGAAGCGCCTGTTCTCTGAAATGTGTTTCGATGCCACTCGAAACAGTATGTGTTCGGCGAAACTAAGTGAGAGAAACCTTGTGAGAGAGGAAACTCCAGATGCGAAACTTAGTTCCATTTTAAACTGATTGTGCTATCTGAAAGTGTTCGATACTGTGCTAGCAGAAGCGCCTATTCTCTGAAATCTGTGGCGATGCCACTCGAAACCGTATGCGTTCGGCGAAACTAAGCGGTCGACCTTGTGAGAGAGGAAACTCCAGATGCGAAACATAGTTCAATTTTAAACTAATTGTTCTATCTGAAACTAAGTGTTCGGTACTGTGCCAGGCGAAGCGCCTGTTCTCTGAAATCTGTGGCGATGCTACTCGAAACCGTATGTGTTCGACGAAAATAAGTGGTCGACCTTGTGAGAGAGGAAACTCCAGATGCGAAACATAGTTCCATTTTAAACTAATAGTTCTATCTGAAACTAAGTATTTGATGAACTGCCAGTAGAAGCGCCTGTTCTCTGAAATCTGTGGCGTTGCTACACGAAACCGAATGTGTTCGACGAAAGTAAGTGGTCGACCGTGTGAGAGAGGAAAATCCAGATGCGAAACTTAGTTCCATTTTAAACCGAATGTTCCATCTGAAACTAAGTATTCGATAAACCGCCAGTAGAAGCGCCTGTTCTCTGAAATCTGTGGCGGTGCCACTCGAAACCGTATGTGTTCGACGAAACTGAGTGGTCGCCTTGTGAAAGGGGAAACTCCAGATGCGAAACTTAGTTCCATTTAAAACTAATTGTTCCATCTGAAACTAAGTGTTCGGTACTGTGCAAGGAGAAGCGCCTGTTCTCTGAAATCTGTGGCGATGCTACTCGAAACCGTATGTGTTCGACGAAAATAAGTGGTCGACCTTGTGAGAGAGGATACTCCAGATGCGAAACATAGTTCCATTTTAAACTAATAGTTCTATCTGAAGCTAAGTGTTCGATACGGTTCCAGGAGAAGCGCCTGTTCTCTGAAACCTGTGGCGTTGCTACTCGAAGCCGAATGTGTTCGACGAAAGTAAGTGGTAGACCGTGTGAGAGAGGAAACTCCAAATGCGAAACATAGTTCCATTTTAAAGTAATTGTTCTATCTGATACTAAGTGTTCGATACTGTGCCAGGAGAAGCGCCTGTTCTCTGAAATCTGTGGCGATGCTACTCGAAACCGTATGTGTTCGACGAAACTAAGTGGTCGACCTTGTGAGGGAGGAAACTCCAAATGCGAAACATATTTCCGTTTTAAACTAAATATTCTATATGAAACTAAGTATTCGATAAACTGCGAGTAGAAGCGCCTGTTCTGAAACCTGTGGCGTTGCTACACGAAACCGAATGTGTTCGACGAAAGTAAGTGGTCTACATTGTGAGAGAGGAAACCCCAGATGGGAAACTTAGTTCCATTTTATACCAAACGTTCCATCTGAAACTAAGTGTTCGATACTGGGCCAGGAGAAGCGCCTGTTCTCTGAAATCTGTGGCGATGGCACTCGAAACCGTATGTGTTCGACGAAACTAAGTGGTCGAACTTGTGAGGGACGAAACTCCAAATGCGAAATATATTTCCATTTTAAACTAAATGTTCTATCTGGAACTAAGTATTCGATAAACTGCCAGTAGAAGCGCCTGTTCTCTGAAACCTGTGGCGTTGCTACTCGAAGCCGAATGTGTTCGACGAAAGTAAGTGGTAGACCGTGTGAGAGAGGAAACTCCAAATGCGAAACATAGTTCCATTTTAAACTAAGTGTTCTACCTGTAACTAAGTGTTCGATACTGTGCAGGAGAAGCGCATGTTCTCTGAAATCTGTGGCGATGCTACTCGAAAACGTATGTGTTCAACGAAACTAAGTGGTCGAACTTGTGAGGGACGAAACTCCAAATGCGAAATATATTTCCATTTTAAACTAAATATTCTATCTGAAACTAAGTATTTGATGAACTGCCAGTAGAAGCGCCTGTTCTCTGAAATCTGTGGCGTTGCTACACGAAACCGAATGTGTTCGACGAAAGTAAGTGGTCGACCGTGTGAGAGAGGAAACTCCAGATGCGAAACTTAGTTCCATTTTAAACCGAATGTTCCATCTGAAACTAAGTATTCGATAAACCGCCAGTAGAAGCGCCTGTTCTCTGAAATCTGTGGCGGTGCCACTCGAAACCGTATGTGTTCGACGAAACTGAGTGGTCGCCTTGTGAAAGGGGAAACTCCAGATGCGAAACTTAGTTCCATTTAAAACTAATTGTTCCATCTGAAACTAAGTGTTCGGTACTGTGCAAGGAGAAGCGCCTGTTCTCTGAAATCTGTGGCGATGCCACTCGAAACCGTATGTGTTCGACGAAACTAAGTGGTCGACCTTGTGAGAGAGGACACTCCAGATGCGAAACATAGATCCATTTTAAACTAATTGTTGTATCTGATACTAAGTGTTTGATACTGTGCCAGGAGAAGCGCCTGTTCCCTGAAATCTGTGGCGATGCCACTCGAAACCGTATTTGTTCGACGAAACTAAGTTGTCGACCTTGTGAGAGAGGAAACTCCAAATGCGAAACTTAATTCCATTTTAAAATAATTGTTCTATATGATATTAAGTGTTCGATACTGTGCCAGGAGAAGCGCCCGTTCTCTGAAATCTGTGGCGATGCTACTCCAAACCGTATGTGTTCGTCGAAACTAAGCGGTCGACCTTGTGAGAGAGGAAACTCCAGATGCGAAACTTAGTTCCATTTTAAATTAATTGTTCTATCTGAAACTAAGTGTTCGATACTGTGCCAGGAGAAGCGCCTGTTCTGTGAAATTTATGGCGATACCACTCGAAACCGTATGTGTTCGACGAAACTAAGTGGCCGACCTTGTGAGAGAGGACACTCCAGATGCGAAACATAGATCCATTTTAAACTAATTGTTCTATCTGAAACTAAGTGTTCGATACTGTGCCAGGAGAAGCGCCTGTTCTCTGAAATCTGTGGCGATGCTACTAGAAACGGTATGTGTTCGACGAAACTAAGTGGTCGTCCTTGTGAGAGAGGACACTCCAGATGCGAAACATAGATCCATTTTAAACTAATTGTTGTATCTGATACTAAGTGTTTGATACTGTGCCCGGAGAAGCGCCTGTTCCCTGAAATCTGTGGCGATGCCACTCGAAACCGTATTTGTTCGACGAAACTAAGTTGTCGACCTTGTGAGAGAGGAAACTCCAAATGTGAAACTTAATTCCATTTTAAAATAATTGTTCTATATGATATTAAGTGTTCGATACTGTGCCAGGAGAAGCGCCCGTTCTCTGAAATCTGTGGCGATGCTACTCGAAACCGTATGTGTTCGTCGAAACTAAGCGGTCGACCTTGTGAGAGAGGAAACTCCAGATGCGAAACTTAGTTCCATTTTAAATTAAATGTTCTATCTGAAACTAAGTGTTCGATACTGTGCCAGGAGAAGCGCCTGTTCTGTGAAATTTATGGCGATACCACTCGAAACCGTATGTGTTCGACGAAACTAAGTGGCCGACCTTGTGAGAGAGGACACTTCAGATGCGAAACATAGATCCATTTTAAACTAATTGTTCTATCTGAAACTAAGTGTTCGATACTGTGCCAGGAGAAACTCCCGTTCTGCAAAATCTGTGGCGATACTACTCGAAACCGTATGTGTTCGACGAAACTAAGTGGTCGACCTTGTGAGAGAGGACACTCCAGATACGAAAATTAGTTCCATTTTAAACTAATTGTTCTATCTGAAACTAAGTGTTCGATACTGTGCGAGGAGAAGCGCCAGTTCTCTGAAATCTGTGGCGATGCTACTCGAAACCGAATGTGTTCCACGAAACTGAGTGGTCGACCTTGTGAGAGAGGAAACTCCAGACGCGAAACTTAGTGCTATTTTAAACTAATTGTTCTATCTGAAACTAAGTGTTCGATACTGTGCCAGGAGAAGCGCCTGTTCTCTGAAATCTGTGTAGATGCCACTCGAAACCGTACGTGTTCGACGAAACTGAGTGGTCGACCTTGTGAGAGAGGAAACTCCAGACGCGAAACTTAGTGCTATTTTAAACTAATTGTTCTATCTGATACTAAGTGTTCGATGCTGTGCCAGGAGAAGCGCCTGTTCTCTGAAATGTGTGGCGATGCCACTCGAAACCGTATGTGTTCGACGAAACTAAGTGGTCGTCCTTGTGAGAGAGGACACTCCAGATGCGAAACATAGATCCATTTTAAACTAATTGTTGTATCTGATACTAAGTGTTTGATACTGTGCCCGGAGAAGCGCCTGTTCCCTGAAATCTGTGGCGATGCCACTCGAAACCGTATTTGTTCGACGAAACTAAGTTGTCGACCTTGTGAGAGAGGAAACTCCAAATGTGAAACTTAATTCCATTTTAAAATAATTGTTCTATATGATATTAAGTGTTCGATACTGTGCCAGGAGAAGCGCCCGTTCTCTGAAATCTGTGGCGATGCTACTCGAAACCGTATGTGTTCGTCGAAACTAAGCGGTCGACCTTGTGAGAGAGGAAACTCCAGATGCGAAACTTAGTTCCATTTTAAATTAAATGTTCTATCTGAAACTAAGTGTTCGATACTGTGCCAGGAGAAGCGCCTGTTCTGTGAAATTTATGGCGATACCACTCGAAACCGTATGTGTTCGACGAAACTAAGTGGCCGACCTTGTGAGAGAGGACACTTCAGATGCGAAACATAGATCCATTTTAAACTAATTGTTCTATCTGAAACTAAGTGTTCGATACTGTGCCAGGAGAAACTCCCGTTCTGCAAAATCTGTGGCGATACTACTCGAAACCGTATGTGTTCGACGAAACTAAGTGGTCGACCTTGTGAGAGAGGACACTCCAGATACGAAAATTAGTTCCATTTTAAACTAATTGTTCTATCTGAAACTAAGTGTTCGATACTGTGCGAGGAGAAGCGCCAGTTCTCTGAAATCTGTGGCGATGCTACTCGAAACCGAATGTGTTCCACGAAACTGAGTGGTCGACCTTGTGAGAGAGGAAACTCCAGACGCGAAACTTAGTGCTATTTTAAACTAATTGTTCTATCTGAAACTAAGTGTTCGATACTGTGCCAGGAGAAGCGCCTGTTCTCTGAAATCTGTGTAGATGCCACTCGAAACCGTACGTGTTCGACGAAACTGAGTGGTCGACCTTGTGAGAGAGGAAACTCCAGACGCGAAACTTAGTGCTATTTTAAACTAATTGTTCTATCTGATACTAAGTGTTCGATGCTGTGCCAGGAGAAGCGCCTGTTCTCTGAAATGTGTGGCGATGCCACTCGAAACCGTATGTGTTCGACGAAACTAAATGGTCGACCTTGTGAGAGAGGAAACTCCAGAAGCGAAACTTAGTTCCATTTAAAACTAAGTGTTCCATCTGAAACTAAGTGTTCGATACAGTGCCAGAAGACGCGCCTGTTCTCTGAAATCTGTCGCGATGCTACTCGAAACCGTATGTCTCCGACGAAACTAAGTGGTCGATCTTGTGAGAGAGGAAACTCCAGATGCGAAATTTAGTACAATTTTAAACTAATTGTTCTATCTGAAACTATGTGTCTGATACTGTGCCAGGAGAAGCACCTGTTCTCTGAAATCTGTGGCGTTGCCACTCGATACCGTATGTGTTCAACGAAACTAAGTGGTCGCCCTTGTGAGGGAGGGTACTCCAGATGCGAAACATAGTTCCATTTTAAATTAATTGTTCTATCTGAGACTAAGTGTTCGATACTGTGCCAGGACAAGTGCCTGTTCTCTGAATTCTGTGACGATGCTACTCCAAACCGTATGTGTTCGAGGAAACTAGGTGGTCGACCTTGTGGGAGAGGAAACTCCAGATGCGGAACGTAGTTCCATTTTAACCAAATTGTTCTATCTGAAACTAAGTGTTCGATACTGTGCCAGGAGAAGCGCCTGTCCTCTGAAATCTGTGGCGATGCTACTCGAAACCGTATGTGTTTGACGAAACTAAGTTGCCGACCTTGTGAGAGAGGAAACTTCAGATGCGAAACTTAGTTCCATTTCAAATTAATTGTTCTATCTGAAATTAAGTGTTCGATACTGTGCCAGGAGAAGCGCCTGTTCTCTGCAATCTGTGGCGATGCCACTCGAAACCGTATGTGTTCGACGAAACTAGGTGGTCGACCTTGTGAGAGAGGAAACTCCAGATGCGGAACGTAGTTCCATTTTAACCAAATTGTTCTATCTGAAACTAAGTGTTCGATACTGTGCCAGGAGAAGCGCCTGTCCTCTGAAATCTGTGGCGATGCTACTCGAAACCGTATGTGTTTGACGAAACTAAGTTGCCGACCTTGTGAGAGAGGAAACTTCAGATGCGAAACTTAGTTCCATTTCAAATTAATTGTTCTATCTGAAATTAAGTGTTCGATACTGTGCCAGGAGAAGCGCCTGTTCTCTGCAATCTGTGGCGATGCCACTCGAAACCGTATGTGTTCGACGAAATTAAGTGGTCGCCTTGTGAGGGAAGAAACTCCAGATGCGAAATTTAGTACAATTTTAAACTAATTGTTCTATCTGAAACTATGTGTCTGATACTGTGCCAGGAGAAGCGCCTGTTCTCTGAAATCTGTGGCGTTGCCACTCGATACCGTATGTGTTCAACGAAACTAAGTGGTCGACCTTGTGAGGGAGGGTACTCCAGATGCGAAACATAGTTCCATTTTAAATTAATTGTTCTATCTGAGACTAAGTGTTCGATACTGTGCCAGGACAAGTGCCTGTTCTCTGAATTCTGTGACGATGCTACTCCAAACCGTATGTGTTCGAGGAAACTAGGTGGTCGACCTTGTGGGAGAGGAAACTCCAGATGCGGAACGTAGTTCCATTTTAACCAAATTGTTCTATCTGAAACTAAGTGTTCGATACTGTGCCAGGAGAAGCGCCTGTCCTCTGAAATCTGTGGCGATTCTACTCGACATCGTATGTGTTTGACGAAACTAAGTTGCCGACCTTGTGAGAGAGGAAACTTCAGATGCGAAACTTAGTTCCATTTCAAATTAATTGTTCTATCTGAAATTAAGTGTTCGATACTGTGCCAGGAGAAGCGCCTGTTCTCTGCAATCTGTGGCGATGCCACTCGAAACCGTATGTGTTCGACGAAACTAGGTGGTCGACCTTGTGAGAGAGGAAACTCAAGATGCGACACATAGTTACATTTTAAACTAATTGTTCTGTCTGACATAAGTGTTCGATACTGTGCCAAGAGAAGCGCCTGCTCTCTGAAATCTGTGGCGATGCTACTCGAAACCGTGTGTGTTCGACGAAACTGAGTGGTCGACATTGTGAGAGAGGGAACTCCAGACGCAAAACTTAGTGACATTTTAAACTAATTCTTCTCTCTGGAACTAAGTGTTCGATAATGTGCCAGGAGAAGCGCCTGTTCTCTGAAATCTGTGGCGATACCACTCGAAACCGTATGTGTTCGACGAAACTAAGTGTTCGATAATGTGCCAGGAGAAGCGCCTGTTCTCTGAAATCTGTGGCGATACCACTCGAAACCGTATGTGTTCGACGAAACTAAGTGGCCGACCTTGTGAGAGAGGAAACTCCAGATGCGAAACATAGTTGCATTTTAAACTAATTGTTCTATCTGAAACTAAGTGTTCGATAATGTGCCAGGAGGAGCGGCTGTTCTGTGAAGTGTGTGGCGATGCCACTCGAAACCGTATGTGTTCGACGAGACTAAGTGGTCGCCTTGTGCGGGAAGAAACTCCAAATGCGAAACTTAGTACCATTTTAAACTAATTTTTCTATCTGAAACTAAGTGTTCGATACTGTGCTAGGAGAAACTCCCGTTCTGCGACAACTGTGGCGATACTACTCGAAACCGTACGTGCTCGACGAAACTAAGTGGTCGACCTTGTGAGAGAGGAAGCTCCAAATGCGAAACATATTTCCATTTTAAACTAATTATTCTAACTAAAACTAAGTGTTCGATAATGTGCCAGGAGAAGCGCCTGTTCTCCGAAATCTGTGGCGATACCACTCGAAACCGTATGTGTTCGACGGAACTAAGTGGCCGACCTTGTGAGAGAGGAAACTCCAGATGCGAAACATAGTTGCATTTTAAACTAATTGTTCTATCTGAAACTAAGTGTTCGATACTGTGCCAGGAGAAACTCCCGTTCTGCGAAGGCTGTGGCGATACTACTCGAAACCGTATGTGTTCGATGAATCTAAATGGTCGACCTTGTGAGAGAGGAAACCCCAGAAGCGAAACTTAGTTCCATTTAAAACTAATTGTTCTATCTGAAACTATGTGTTCGATACTGTGCCAGTAGAAGCGTCTGTTCTCTGAAATCTGTGGCGATGCCACTAGAAACCGTATTTGTTCGACGAAACTAAGTGGCCGACCTTGTGAGAGAGGAAACTCCAGATGCGAAACATAGTTGCATTTTAAACTAATTGTTCTATCTGAAACTAAGTGTTCGATACTGTGCCAGGAGAAACTCCCGTTCTGCGAAATCTGTGGCGATACTACTCGTAACCGTATGTGTTCGACGAAACTAAGTGGTCGACCTTGTGAGAGAGGATACTCCAGATGCGAAACTTACTTCCATTTTAAACTAATTGTTCTATCTGCAACTAAGTGTTCGATACTGTGCCAGGTGAAGCGCCTGTTCTCTGAAATCTGTGGCGATGCCACTCGAAACCGTATGTGTTCGACGAAACTAAGTGGCCGACCTTGTGAGAGAGGAAACTTCAGATGCGAAACTTAGTTCCATTTTAAACTAATTGTTCTATCTGAAACTAAGTGTTCGATACTGTGCCAGGAGAAGCGCCTGTTCTCTGAACTGTGTGCCGATGACGCTCGAAACCGTATGTGTTTGACGAAACTAAATCTTTGACCTTGTGAGAGAGGAAACTCCAGATGCGAAGCTTAGTTGCATTTTAAAGTCATTGTTCTATCTGAAACTAAGTATTCGATAATCTGCCAGTAGAAGCGCCTGTTCTCTGAAACCTGTGGCGTTGCTACTCGAAGCCGAATGTGTTCGACGAAAGTAAGTGGTAGACCGTGTGAGAGAGGAAACTCCAGATGCGAAACTTAGTTCCATTTTAAACTAATTGTTCTCTCTGAAACTATGTTTTCGATACTGTGCCAGGAGAAGCGCCTGTTCTCTGAACTGTGTGGCGATGCCACTCGAAACCTTATGTGTTCGACGAAACTAAGTGGTCGACCTTGTGAGAGAGGATACTCCAGATGCGAAACTTACTTCCATTTTAAACTAATTGTTCTATCTGAAACTAAGTGTTCGATACTGTGCCAGGAGAAGCGCCTGTTCTCTGAACTGTGTGGCGATGACGCTCGAAACCGTATGTGTTTGACGAAACTAAATCTTTGACCTTGTGAGAGAGGAAACTCCAGATGCGAAGCTTAGTTGCATTTTAAAGTCATTGTTCTATCTGAAACTAAATATTCGATAATCTGCCAGTAGAAGCGCCTGTTCTCTGAAACCTGTGGCGTTGCTACTCGAAGCCGAATGTGTTCGACGAAAGTAAGTGGTAGACCGTGTGAGAGAGGAAACTCCAGATGCGAAACTTAGTTCCATTTTAAACTAATTGTTCTCTCTGAAACTATGTTTTCGATACTGTGCCAGGAGAAGCGACTGTTCTCTGAACTGTGTGGCGATGCCACTCGAAACCTTATGTGTTCGACGAAACTAAGTGGTCGACCTTGTGAGAGAGGGAACTCCAGATGCGAAACTTAGTTCCATTTTAAACTAATTGTTCTCTCTGAAACTATGTTTTCGATACTGTGCCAGGAGAAGCGCCTGCTCTCTGAAATCTGTGGCGATGCTACTAGAAACCTTATGTGTTCGACGAAACTAAGTGGTCGACCTTGTGAGAGAGGATACTCCAAATGCGAAACAGAGTTCCATTTTAATCTAATTGTTCTGTCTGAAATAAGTGTTCGATACTGCGCCAGGAGAAGCACCTGCTCTCTGAAATCTGTGGCGATGCTACTCGAAACCGTATGTGTTCGACGAAACTAAGTGGTCGACCTTGTGAGAGAGGAAACTCCAGACGCGAAACTTAGTTCCATTTTAATCTTGTTGTTCTATCTGAAACTGAGTGTTCGATACTGAGCCAGGAGAAGCGCCTGTTCTCTGAAATCTGTGGCGATGCCACTCGAAACCGTATGTGTTCGACGAAACTAAGTCTTTGAACTTGTGAGAGAGGAAACTCCAGATGCGAAGCTTAGTTGCATTTTAAAGTAATTGTTCTATGTGAAACTAAGTACTCGATAATCTGCCAGTAGAAGCGCCTGTTCTCTGAAATCAGTGGCGATGCTACTCGAAACCGTATGTGTTCGACGAAACTAAGTGGTCCACATTGTGAGAGAGGAAACTCCAGATGCGAAGCTTAGTTGCATTTTAAAGTAATTGTTCTATCTGAAACTAAGTATTCGATAATCTGCCAGTAGAAGCGCCTGTTCTCTGAAATCAGTGGCTATGCTACTCGAAAACGTATGTGTTCGACGAAACTAAGTGGTCGATCTTGTGAGACAGGAAACTCCAGATGCGAAACTTAGTTCCATTTTAAACCAAATGTTCCACCTGAAACTAAGTGTTCGATATGGTGCCAGGAGAAGGGCCTGTTCTCTGAAATCTGTGGCGATGCCACTCGAAACCGTATGTGTTCGACGATACTAAGTGGCCGACCTTGTGAGAGAGGAAACTCCAGATGCGAAACATAGTTGCATTTTAAACTAATTGTTCTATCTGAAACTAAGTGTTCGATACTGTGCCAGGAGAAACTCCCGTTCTGCGAAATCTGTGGCGATACTACTCGTAACCGTATGTGTTCGACGAAACTAAGTGGTCGACCTTGTGAGAGAGGATACTCCAGATGCGAAACTTACTTCCATTTTAAACTAATTGTTCTATCTGAAACTAAGTGTTCGATACTGTGCCAGGTGAAGCGCCTGTTCTCTGAAATCTGTGGCGATGCCACTCGAAACCGTATGTGTTCGATGAATCTAAATGGTCGACCTTGTGAGAGAGGAAACCCCAGAAGCGAAACTTAGTTCCATTTAAAACTAATTGTTCTATCTGAAACTATGTGTTCGATACTGTGCCAGTAGAAGCGTCTGTTCTCTGAAATCTGTGGCGATGCCACTAGAAACCGTATTTGTTCGACGAAACTAAGTTGTCGACCTTGTGAAAGAGGAAACTCCAAATGCGAAACTTAGTTCCATTTTAAACTAATTGTTCTATCTGAAACAAAGTGTTCAATACTGTGCCAGGAGAAGTGCCTGTTCTCTGACATCTGTGGCTATACCACTCGAAACCGTATGTGTTCGACGAAACTAAGTGGCCGACCTTGTGAGAGAGGAAACTCCAGATGCGAAACATAGTTGCATTTTAAACTAATTGTTCTATCTGAAACTAAGTGTTCGATACTGTGCCAGGAGAAACTCCCGTTCTGCGAAATCTGTGGCGATACTACTCGTAACCGTATGTGTTCGACGAAACTAAGTGGTCGACCTTGTGAGAGAGGATACTCCAGATGCGAAACTTACTTCCATTTTAAACTAATTGTTCTATCTGAAACTAAGTGTTCGATACTGTGCCAGGTGAAGCGCCTGTTCTCTGAAATCTGTGGCGATGCCACTCGAAACCGTATGTGTTCGACGAAACTAAGTGGCCGACCTTGTGAGAGAGGAAACTTCAGATGCGAAACTTAGTTCCATTTTAAACTAATTGTTCTATCTGAAACTAAGTGTTCGATACTGTGCCAGGAGAAGCGCCTGTTCTCTGAACTGTGTGGCGATGACGCTCGAAACCGTATGTGTTTGACGAAACTAAATCTTTGACCTTGTGAGAGAGGAAACTCCAGATGCGAAGCTTAGTTGCATTTTAAAGTCATTGTTCTATCTGAAACTAAGTATTCGATAATCTGCCAGTAGAAGCGCCTGTTCTCTGAAACCTGTGGCGTTGCTACTCGAAGCCGAATGTGTTCGACGAAAGTAAGTGGTAGACCGTGTGAGAGAGGAAACTCCAGATGCGAAACTTAGTTCCATTTTAAACTAATTCTTCTCTCTGAAACTATGTTTTCGATACTGTGCCAGGAGAAGCGCCTGTTCTCTGAACTGTGTGGCGATGCCACTCGAAACCTTATGTGTTCGACGAAACTAAGTGGTCGACCTTGTGAGAGAGGAAACTCCAGATGCGAAACTTAGTTCCATTTTAAACTAATTGTTCTCTCTGAAACTATGTTTTCGATACTGTGCCAGGAGAAGCGCCTGCTCTCTGAAATCTGTGGCGATGCTACTAGAAACCTTATGTGTTCGACGAAACTAAGTGGTCGACCTTGTGAGAGAGGATACTCCAAATGCGAAACATAGTTCCATTTTAATCTAATTGTTCTGTCTGAAATAAGTGTTCGATACTGCGCCAGGAGAAGCGCCTGCTCTCTGAAATCTGTGGCGATGCTACTCGAAACCGTATGTGTTCGACGAAACTAAGTGGTCGACCTTGTGAGAGAGGAAACTCCAGATGCGAAACTTAGTTCCATTTTAATCTTGTTGTTCTATCTGAAACTGAGTGTTCGATACTGTGCCAGGAGAAGCGCCTGTTCTCTGAAATCTGTGGCGATGCCATTCGAAACCGTATGTGTTCGACGAAACTAAGTCTTTGAACTTGTGAGAGAGGAAACTCCAGATGCGAAGCTTAGTTGCATTTTAAAGTAATTGTTCTATGTGAAACTAAGTATTCGATAATCTGCCAGTAGAAGCGCCTGTTCTCTGAAATCAGTGGCGATGCTACTCGAAACCGTATGTGTTCGACGAAACTAAGTGGTCCACATTGTGAGAGAGGAAACTCCAGATGCGAAGCTTAGTTGCATTTTAAAGTAATTGTTCTATCTGAAACTAAGTATTCGATAATCTGCCAGTAGAAGCGCCTGTTCTCTGAAATCAGTGGCTATGCTACTCGAAAACGTATGTGTTCGACGAAACTAAGTGGTCGACCTTGTGAGACAGGAAACTCCAGATGCGAAACTTAGTTCCATTTTAAACCAAATGTTCCACCTGAAACTAAGTGTTCGATATTCTGCCAGGAGAAGGGCCTGTTCTCTGAAATCTGTGGCGATGCCACTCGAAACCGTATGTGTTCGACGATACTAAGTGGTCGACCTTCTGAGAGAGGAAACTCCGGATGCGAAACTTAGTTCCATTTTAAACTAATTGTTCTATCTGAAACAAAGTGTTCGATACTCTGCCAGAAGAAGCACCTGTTCTCTGAAATCTGTGGCGATGCCACTCGAAACCGAATGTGTTCGACGAAACTAAGTTGTCGACCTTGTGAGGGAGAAAACTCCAAATGCGAAACATATTTCCATTTTAAACTAAATGTTCTATCTGAAACTAAGTATACGATACTCTGCCAGTAGAAGCGCCTGTTCTCCGAAACCTTTGGCGTTGATACTCGAAGCCGAATGTGTTCGACGAAACTAAGTGGCCGACCTTGTGAGAGAGGATACTCCAGATGCGAAACTTACTTCCATTTTAAACTAATTGTTCTATCTGAAACTAAGTGTTCGATACTGTGCCAGGTGAAGCGCCTGTTCTCTGAAATCTGTGGCGATGCCACTCGAAACCGTATGTGTTCGACGAAACTAAGTGGCCGACCTTGTGAGAGAGGAAACTTCAGATGCGAAACTTAGTTCCATTTTAAACTAATTGTTCTATCTGAAACTAAGTGTTCGATACTGTGCCAGGAGAAGCGCCTGTTCTCTGAACTGTGTGCCGATGACGCTCGAAACCGTATGTGTTTGACGAAACTAAATCTTTGACCTTGTGAGAGAGGAAACTCCAGATGCGAAGCTTAGTTGCATTTTAAAGTCATTGTTCTATCTGAAACTAAGTATTCGATAATCTGCCAGTAGAAGCGCCTGTTCTCTGAAACCTGTGGCGTTGCTACTCGAAGCCGAATGTGTTCGACGAAAGTAAGTGGTAGACCGTGTGAGAGAGGAAACTCCAGATGCGAAACTTAGTTCCATTTTAAACTAATTGTTCTCTCTGAAACTATGTTTTCGATACTGTGCCAGGAGAAGCGCCTGTTCTCTGAACTGTGTGGCGATGCCACTCGAAACCTTATGTGTTCGACGAAACTAAGTGGTCGACCTTGTGAGAGAGGATACTCCAGATGCGAAACTTACTTCCATTTTAAACTAATTGTTCTATCTGAAACTAAGTGTTCGATACTGTGCCAGGAGAAGCGCCTGTTCTCTGAACTGTGTGGCGATGACGCTCGAAACCGTATGTGTTTGACGAAACTAAATCTTTGACCTTGTGAGAGAGGAAAATCCAGATGCGAAGCTTAGTTGCATTTTAAAGTCATTGTTCTATCTGAAACTAAATATTCGATAATCTGCCAGTAGAAGCGCCTGTTCTCTGAAACCTGTGGCGTTGCTACTCGAAGCCGAATGTGTTCGACGAAAGTAAGTGGTAGACCGTGTGAGAGAGGAAACTCCAGATGCGAAACTTAGTTCCATTTTAAACTAATTGTTCTCTCTGAAACTATGTTTTCGATACTGTGCCAGGAGAAGCGACTGTTCTCTGAACTGTGTGGCGATGCCACTCGAAACCTTATGTGTTCGACGAAACTAAGTGGTCGACCTTGTGAGAGAGGGAACTCCAGATGCGAAACTTAGTTCCATTTTAAACTAATTGTTCTCTCTGAAACTATGTTTTCGATACTGTGCCAGGAGAAGCGCCTGCTCTCTGAAATCTGTGGCGATGCTACTAGAAACCTTATGTGTTCGACGAAACTAAGTGGTCGACCTTGTGAGAGAGGATACTCCAAATGCGAAACATAGTTCCATTTTAATCTAATTGTTCTGTCTGAAATAAGTGTTCGATACTGCGCCAGGAGAAGCGCCTGCTCTCTGAAATCTGTGGCGATGCTACTCGAAACCGTATGTGTTCGACGAAACTAAGTGGTCGACCTTGTGAGAGAGGAAACTCCAGACGCGAAACTTAGTTCCATTTTAATCTTGTTGTTCTATCTGAAACTGAGTGTTCGATACTGAGCCAGGAGAAGCGCCTGTTCTCTGAAATCTGTGGCGATGCCACTCGAAACCGTATGTGTTCGACGAAACTAAGTCTTTGAACTTGTGAGAGAGGAAACTCCAGATGCGAAGCTTAGTTGCATTTTAAAGTAATTGTTCTATGTGAAACTAAGTACTCGATAATCTGCCAGTAGAAGCGCCTGTTCTCTGAAATCAGTGGCGATGCTACTCGAAACCGTATGTGTTCGACGAAACTAAGTGGTCCACATTGTGAGAGAGGAAACTCCAGATGCGAAGCTTAGTTGCATTTTAAAGTAATTGTTCTATCTGAAACTAAGTATTCGATAATCTGCCAGTAGAAGCGCCTGTTCTCTGAAATCAGTGGCTATGCTACTCGAAAACGTATGTGTTCGACGAAACTAAGTGGTCGATCTTGTGAGACAGGAAACTCCAGATGCGAAACTTAGTTCCATTTTAAACCAAATGTTCCACCTGAAACTAAGTGTTCGATATGGTGCCAGGAGAAGGGCCTGTTCTCTGAAATCTGTGGCGATGCCACTCGAAACCGTATGTGTTCGACGATACTAAGTGGCCGACCTTGTGAGAGAGGAAACTCCAGATGCGAAACATAGTTGCATTTTAAACTAATTGTTCTATCTGAAACTAAGTGTTCGATACTGTGCCAGGAGAAACTCCCGTTCTGCGAAATCTGTGGCGATACTACTCGTAACCGTATGTGTTCGACGAAACTAAGTGGTCGACCTTGTGAGAGAGGATACTCCAGATGCGAAACTTACTTCCATTTTAAACTAATTGTTCTATCTGAAACTAAGTGTTCGATACTGTGCCAGGTGAAGCGCCTGTTCTCTGAAATCTGTGGCGATGCCACTCGAAACCGTATGTGTTCGATGAATCTAAATGGTCGACCTTGTGAGAGAGGAAACCCCAGAAGCGAAACTTAGTTCCATTTAAAACTAATTGTTCTATCTGAAACTATGTGTTCGATACTGTGCCAGTAGAAGCGTCTGTTCTCTGAAATCTGTGGCGATGCCACTAGAAACCGTATTTGTTCGACGAAACTAAGTTGTCGACCTTGTGAAAGAGGAAACTCCAAATGCGAAACTTAGTTCCATTTTAAACTAATTGTTCTATCTGAAACAAAGTGTTCAATACTGTGCCAGGAGAAGTGCCTGTTCTCTGACATCTGTGGCTATACCACTCGAAACCGTATGTGTTCGACGAAACTAAGTGGCCGACCTTGTGAGAGAGGAAACTCCAGATGCGAAACATAGTTGCATTTTAAACTAATTGTTCTATCTGAAACTAAGTGTTCGATACTGTGCCAGGAGAAACTCCCGTTCTGCGAAATCTGTGGCGATACTACTCGTAACCGTATGTGTTCGACGAAACTAAGTGGTCGACCTTGTGAGAGAGGATACTCCAGATGCGAAACTTACTTCCATTTTAAACTAATTGTTCTATCTGAAACTAAGTGTTCGATACTGTGCCAGGTGAAGCGCCTGTTCTCTGAAATCTGTGGCGATGCCACTCGAAACCGTATGTGTTCGACGAAACTAAGTGGCCGACCTTGTGAGAGAGGAAACTTCAGATGCGAAACTTAGTTCCATTTTAAACTAATTGTTCTATCTGAAAGTAAGTGTTCGATACTGTGCCAGGAGAAGCGCCTGTTCTCTGAACTGTGTGGCGATGACGCTCGAAACCGTATGTGTTTGACGAAACTAAATCTTTGACCTTGTGAGAGAGGAAACTCCAGATGCGAAGCTTAGTTGCATTTTAAAGTCATTGTTCTATCTGAAACTAAGTATTCGATAATCTGCCAGTAGAAGCGCCTGTTCTCTGAAACCTGTGGCGTTGCTACTCGAAGCCGAATGTGTTCGACGAAAGTAAGTGGTAGACCGTGTGAGAGAGGAAACTCCAGATGCGAAACTTAGTTCCATTTTAAACTAATTCTTCTCTCTGAAACTATGTTTTCGATACTGTGCCAGGAGAAGCGCCTGTTCTCTGAACTGTGTGGCGATGCCACTCGAAACCTTATGTGTTCGACGAAACTAAGTGGTCGACCTTGTGAGAGAGGAAACTCCAGATGCGAAACTTAGTTCCATTTTAAACTAATTGTTCTCTCTGAAACTATGTTTTCAATACTGTGCCAGGAGAAGCGCCTGCTCTCTGAAATCTGTGGCGATGCTACTAGAAACCTTATGTGTTCGACGAAACTAAGTGGTCGACCTTGTGAGAGAGGATACTCCAAATGCGAAACATAGTTCCATTTTAATCTAATTGTTCTGTCTGAAATAAGTGTTCGATACTGCGCCAGGAGAAGCGCCTGCTCTCTGAAATCTGTGGCGATGCTACTCGAAACCGTATGTGTTCGACGAAACTAAGTGGTCGACCTTGTGAGAGAGGAAACTCCAGATGCGAAACTTAGTTCCATTTTAATCTTGTTGTTCTATCTGAAACTGAGTGTTCGATACTGTGCCAGGAGAAGCGCCTGTTCTCTGAAATCTGTGGCGATGCCACTCGAAACCGTATGTGTTCGACGAAACTAAGTCTTTGAACTTGTGAGAGAGGAAACTCCAGATGCGAAGCTTAGTTGCATTTTAAAGTAATTGTTCTATGTGAAACTAAGTACTCGATAATCTGCCAGTAGAAGCGCCTGTTCTCTGAAATCAGTGGCGATGCTACTCGAAACCGTATGTGTTCGACGAAACTAAGTGGTCCACATTGTGAGAGAGGAAACTCCAGATGCGAAGCTTAGTTGCATTTTAAAGTAATTGTTCTATCTGAAACTAAGTATTCGATATTCTGCCAGGAGAAGGGCCTGTTCTCTGAAATCTGTGGCGATGCCACTCGAAACCGTATGTGTTCGACGATACTAAGTGGTCGACCTTCTGAGAGAGGAAACTCCGGATGCGAAACTTAGTTCCATTTTAAACTAATTGTTCTATCTGAAACAAAGTGTTCGATACTCTGCCAGAAGAAGCACCTGTTCTCTGAAATCTGTGGCGATGCCACTCGAAACCGAATGTGTTCGACGAAACTAAGTTGTCGACCTTGTGAGGGAGAAAACTCCAAATGCGAAACATATTTCCATTTTAAACTAAATGTTCTATCTGAAACTAAGTATACGATACTCTGCCAGTAGAAGCGCCTGTTCTCCGAAACCTTTGGCGTTGATACTCGAAGCCGAATGTGTTCGACGAAACTAAGTGGCCGACCTTGTGAGAGAGGAAATTCCAGATGCGAAACTTAGTTCCATTTTAAAATAATTGTTCTATCTGAAACAAAGTGTTCGATACTCTGCCAGGAGAAGCACCTGTTCTCTGAAATCTGTGGCGATGCCACTCGAAACCGTATGTGTTCGACGAAACTAAGTGGCCGACCTTGTGAGAGAGGAAACTCCATACGCGGAACATAGTTGCATTTTAAACTAATTGTTCTATCTGTAACTAAGTGTTCGATAATGTGCCAGGAGAAGCGCCTGTTCTCTGAAATCTGTGGCGATGCCACTCGAAACCGTATGTATTCGACGAAACTAAGTGGTTGACCTTGTGAGAGAGCATACTCCAGATGCGAAACATAGATGCATTTTAAACTAATTGTTCTATCTGAAAGTGGTCGATACTGCGCCAGGAGAAGTGCCTGTTCTCTGAAATCTGTGGCGTTGCTACTCGAAGCCGAATGTGTTCGACGAAAGTAAGTGGTAGACCGTGTGAGAGAGGAAACTCCAGATGCGAAATATAGTTCAATTTTAAACTAAATGTTCCATCTGAAACTAAGTGTTCGATACTGTGACAGGAGAAACGCCTGTTCTCTGAAATCTGTGGCGATGCCACTCGAAACCGTATGTGTTCGACGAAACTAAGTGGTCGACCTTGTGAGAGAGGAAACTCCAGATGCGAAACTTAGTTCCATTTTAAACTAATTGTTCTCTCTGAAACTATGTTTTCGATACTGTGCCAGGAGAAGCGCCTGCTCTCTGAAATCTGTGGCGATGCTACTAGAAACCTTATGTGTTCGACGAAACTAAGTGGTCGACCTTGTGAGAGAGGATACTCCAAATGCGAAACATAGTTCCATTTTAATCTAATTGTTCTGTCTGAAATAAGTGTTCGATACTGTGCCAGGAGAAGCGCCTGCTCTCTGAAATCTGTGGCGATGCTACTCGAAACCGTATGTGTTCGACGAAACTAAGTGGTCGACCTTGTGAGAGAGGAAACTCCAGATGCGAAACTTAGTTCCATTTTAATCTTGTTGTTCTATCTGAAACTGAGTGTTCGATACTGTGCCAGGAGAAGCGCCTGTTCTCTGAAATCTGTGGCGATGCCACTCGAAACCGTATGTGTTCGACGAAACTAAGTCTTTTAACTTGTGAGAGAGGAAACTCCAGATGCGAAGCTTAGTTGCATTTTAAAGTAATTGTTCTATGTGAAACTAAGTATCCGATAATCTGCCAGTAGAAGCGCCTGTTTTCTGAAATCAGTGGCGATGCTACTCGAAACCGTATGTGTTCGACGAAACTAAGTGGTCCACATTGTGAGAGAGGAAACTCCAGATGCGAAACCTAGTTCCATTTTAAACCAAATGTTCCATCTGAAACTAAGTGTTCGATACTGTGCCAGGGTAAGCGCCTGTTCTCTGAAATCTGTGGCGATGCCACTCGAAACCGTATGTGTTCGACGAAACTAAGTGGTCGACCTTCTGAGAGAGGAAACTCCAGATGCGAGACTTAGTTCCATTTTAAACTAATTGTTCTATCTGAAACTAAGTGCTCGATACTGTGCCAGGAGAAGCGCCTGTTCTCTGAAATCAGTGGCGATGCTACTCGAAACCGTATGTGTTCGACGAAACTAAGTGGTTGACCTTGTGAGAGAGGATACTCCAGATGCGAAACATAGTTCCATTTTAAACTAATTGTTTTATCTGAAAGTATGTGTCCGATACTCTGCCAGGAGGAGCTCCTGTTCTCTGAAAACTGTGACGATGCTACTCCAAACCGTATGTATTCGACGAAAATAAGTGGTCGACCTTGTGGAAGAGGAAACTCCAGATGCGAGACTTAGTTCCATTTTAAACTAATTGTTCTATCTGAAACTAAGTGTTCGATACTGTGCCAGGAGAAGCGCCTGTTCTCTGAAATCTGTGGCGATGCCACTCGAAACCGTATGTGTTCGACGAAACTAAGTGGTCGACCTTGTGAGAGAGGAAACTCCAGAAGCGAAACTTGGTTCCATTTAAAACTAATTGTTGTATCTGAAACTATGTGTCCGATACTGTGCCAGCAGAAGCGCCCGTTCTGTGAAACCTGTGGCGAGACCACTCGAAACGGTATGTGTTCGACGAAACTGAGTGGTCGACCTTGTGAGAGAGGAAACTCAAGACGCGAAACTTAGGGCCATTTTAAACTAATTGTTCCATCTGAAACAAAGTGTTCGATACTGTGCCAGGAGAAGCGCCCGTTCTGTGAAACCTGTGGCGATACCACTCGAAACGGTATGTGTTCGACGAAACTGAGTGGTCGACCTTGTGAGAGAGGATACTCCAGACGCGAAACTTAGTGCCATTTTAAACTAATTGTTCCATCTGAAACTAAGTGTTCGATACTGTGCTAGGAGAAGCGCCTGTTCTCTGAAATCTGTGGCGATGCCACTCGAAACCGTATGTGTTCGACGAAACTAAGTGGCGGACCTTGTGAGAGAGGAAACTTCAGATGCGAAACTTAGTTCCATTTTAAGTTAATTGTTCTGTCTGAAGTAAGTGTTCCATACTGTGCCAGGAGAAGCGCCTGTTCTCTGTAATCTGTGGCGGTGCCACTCGAAACCGAATGTGTTCAACGAAACTAAGTCGTCGACCTTATGAGAGAGGAAACTCCTGATGCGAAACTTAGTTCCATTTTAAACTAATTGTTCTATCTGAATCTAAGTGTTCGATACTGTACCAGGAGAAGCGCCTGTTCTCTGAAATCTGTGGCGATGCCACTCGAAACCGTATGTGTTCATCGAAACTAAGTGGTCGAACTTGTGAGAGAGGAAAGTCCAGATGCGAAACATAGTTCCATTTTAAACTAATTGTTCTATCTGAAACTAAGTGTTCGATACTGTGCCAGGAGTAGCGCATGTTCTCTGAAATCGGTGGCGATGCTACTCGAAACCGTATGTGTTCATCGAAACTAAGTGGTCGACCTTGTGAGAGAGGGAACTCCAGATGCGAAGCTTAGTTCCATTTTAAACTAATAGTTCTATCTGATACTAAGTGTTCGATACTTTGCCAGGAGAAGCGCCTAGTCTCTGAAATCTGTGGCGATGCCACTCGTAACCGTATGTGTTCGACGAAACTAAGTGGTCGACCTTGTGAGGGAGGAAACTCCAAATGCGAAACATATTTCCATTTTAAACTAATTGTTCTATCTGAAACTATATGTTCGATACAGTGCCAGGAGAAGCGCCAGTTCTCTGAAACCTGTGGCGATGCCACTCGAAACCGTATGTGTTCGAAGAAACTAAGTGGTTGACCTTGTGAGAGAGGATACTCCAGATGCGAAACAGAGTTCCATTTTAAACTAATTGTTCTGTCTGAAGTAAGTGTTCGATACTGTGCCAGGAGAAGCGCCTGTTCTCTGTAATCTGTGGCGATGCCACTCGAAACCGAATGTGTTCAACGAAACTAAGTCGTCGACCTTATGAGAGAGGAAACTCCTGATGCGAAACTTAGTTCCATTTTAAACTAATTGTTCTATCTGAATCTAAGTGTTCGATACTGTACCAGGAGAAGCGCCTCTTCTCTGAAATCTGTGGCGATGCCACTCGAAACCGTATGTGTTCATCGAAACTAAGTGGTCGACCTTGTGAGAGAGGAAACTCCAGATGCGAAACATAGTTCCATTTTAAACTAATTGTTCCATCTGAAACTAAGTGTTCGATAATGTGCCAGCAGAAGCGCCTGTTCTCTGTAATCTGTGGCGATGCCACTCGAAACCGTATACGTTCCACGAAACTAAATGGTCGACCTTGTGAGAGAGGAAGCTCCAGACGCGAAACTTGGTTCCATTTTAAACTAATTGTTCTCTCTGAAACTAAGTGTTCGATACTGTGCCAGGAGAAGCGCCTGTTCCCTGAACTGTGTGGCGATGCCGCTCGAAACCGTATGTGTTCGACGAAACTAAGTGGCTGAACTTGTGAGAGAGGATACTCCAGATGCGAAACTTAGTTCCATTTTAAACTAATTGTTCTATCTGAAACTAAGTGTTCGATACTGTGCCAGGTGAAGCGCCTGTTCTCTGAAATCTGTGGCGATGCCACTCGAAACGGTATGTGTTCGACGAAACTGAGTGGTCGACCTTGTGAGAGAGGAAACTCAAGACGCGAAACTTAGGGCCATTTTAAACTAATTGTTCCATCTGAAACAAAGTGTTCGATACTGTGCCAGGAGAAGCGCCCGTTCTGTGAAACCTGTGGCGATACCACTCGAAACGGTATGTGTTCGACGAAACTGAGTGGTCGACCTTGTGAGAGAGGATACTCCAGACGCGAAACATAGTGCCATTTTAAACTAATTGTTCCATCTGAAACTAAGTGTTCGATACTGTGCTAGGAGAAGCACCTGTTCTCTGAAATCTGTGGCGATGCCACTCGAAACCGTATGTGTTCGACGAAACTAAGTGGCGGACCTTGTGAGAGAGGAAACTTCACATGCGAAACTTAGTTCCATTTTAAGTTAATTGTTCTGTCTGAAGTAAGTGTTCCATACTGTGCCAGGAGAAGCGCCTGTTCTCTGTAATCTGTGGCGATGCCACTCGAAACCGAATGTGTTCAACGAAACTAAGTCGTCGACCTTATGAGAGAGGAAACTCCTGATGCGAAACTTAGTTCCATTTTAAACTAATTGTTTTATCTGAATCTAAGTGTTCGATACTGTACCAGGAAAAGCGCCTCTTCTCTGAAATCTGTGGCGATGCCACTCGAAACCGTATGTGTTCATCGAAACTAAGTGGTCGACCTTGTGAGAGAGGAAACTCCAGATGCGAAACATAGTTCCATTTTAAACTAATTGTTCCATCTGAAACTAAGTGTTCGATAATGTGCCAGCAGAAGCGCCTGTTCTCTGTAATCTGTGGCGATGCCACTCGAAACCGTATACGTTCCACGAAACTAAATGGTCGACCTTGTGAGAGAGGAAACTCCAGATGCGAAACTTAGTTCCATTTTAAACTAATTGTTCTCTCTGAAACTAAGTGTTCGATACTGTGCCAGGAGAAGCGCCTGTTCCCTGAACTGTGTGGCGATGCCGCTCGAAACCGTATGTTTCGACGAAACTAAGTGGCTGAACTTGTGAGAGAGGATACTCCAGATGCGAAACTTAGTTCCATTTTAAACTAATTGTTCTATCTGAAACTAAGTGTTCGATACTGTGCCAGGTGAAGCGCCTGTTCTCTGAAATCTGTGGCGATGCCACTCGAAACCGTATGTGATCGACGAAACTAAGTGGCGGACCTTGTGAGAGAGGAAACTTCACATGCGAAACAGAGTTCCATTTTAAACTAATTGTTCTGTCTGAAGTAAGTGTTCGATACTGTGCCAGGAGAAGCGCCTGTTCTCTGTAATCTGTGGCGATGCCACTCGAAACCGAATGTGTTCAACGAAACTAAGTCGTCGACCTTATGAGAGAGGAAACTCCTGATGCGAAACTTAGTTCCATTTTAAACTAATTGTTCTATCTGAATCTAAGTGTTCGATACTGTACCAGGAGAAGCGCCTCTTCTCTGAAATCTGTGGCGATGCCACTCGAAACCGTATGTGTTCATCGAAACTAAGTGGTCGACCTTGTGAGAGAGGAAACTCCAGATGCGAAACATAGTTCCATTTTAAACTAATTGTTCCATCTGAAACTAAGTGTTCGATAATGTGCCAGCAGAAGCGCCTGTTCTCTGTAATCTGTGGCGATGCCACTCGAAACCGTATACGTTCCACGAAACTAAATGGTCGACCTTGTGAGAGAGGAAGCTCCAGACGCGAAACTTGGTTCCATTTTAAACTAATTGTTCTCTCTGAAACTAAGTGTTCGATACTGTGCCAGGAGAAGCGCCTGTTCCCTGAACTGTGTGGCGATGCCGCTCGAAACCGTATGTGTTCGACGAAACTAAGTGGCTGAACTTGTGAGAGAGGATACTCCAGATGCGAAACTTAGTTCCATTTTAAACTAATTGTTCTATCTGAAACTAAGTGTTCGATACTGTGCCAGGTGAAGCGCCTGTTCTCTGAAATCTGTGGCGATGCCACTCGAAACGGTATGTGTTCGACGAAACTGAGTGGTCGACCTTGTGAGAGAGGAAACTCAAGACGCGAAACTTAGGGCCATTTTAAACTAATTGTTCCATCTGAAACAAAGTGTTCGATACTGTGCCAGGAGAAGCGCCCGTTCTGTGAAACCTGTGGCGATACCACTCGAAACGGTATGTGTTCGACGAAACTGAGTGGTCGACCTTGTGAGAGAGGATACTCCAGACGCGAAACATAGTGCCATTTTAAACTAATTGTTCCATCTGAAACTAAGTGTTCCATACTGTGCCAGGAGAAGCGCCTGTTCTCTGTAATCTGTGGCGATGCCACTCGAAACCGAATGTGTTCAACGAAACTAAGTCGTCGACCTTATGAGAGAGGAAACTCCTGATGCGAAACTTAGTTCCATTTTAAACTAATTGTTTTATCTGAATCTAAGTGTTCGATACTGTACCAGGAAAAGCGCCTCTTCTCTGAAATCTGTGGCGATGCCACTCGAAACCGTATGTGTTCATCGAAACTAAGTGGTCGACCTTGTGAGAGAGGAAACTCCAGATGCGAAACATAGTTCCATTTTAAACTAATTGTTCCATCTGAAACTAAGTGTTCGATAATGTGCCAGCAGAAGCGCCTGTTCTCTGTAATCTGTGGCGATGCCACTCGAAACCGTATACGTTCCACGAAACTAAATGGTCGACCTTGTGAGAGAGGAAACTCCAGATGCGAAACTTAGTTCCATTTTAAACTAATTGTTCTCTCTGAAACTAAGTGTTCGATACTGTGCCAGGAGAAGCGCCTGTTCCCTGAACTGTGTGGCGATGCCGCTCGAAACCGTATGTTTCGACGAAACTAAGTGGCTGAACTTGTGAGAGAGGATACTCCAGATGCGAAACTTAGTTCCATTTTAAACTAATTGTTCTATCTGAAACTAAGTGTTCGATACTGTGCCAGGTGAAGCGCCTGTTCTCTGAAATCTGTGGCGATGCCACTCGAAACCGTATGTGATCGACGAAACTAAGTGGCGGACCTTGTGAGAGAGGAAACTTCACATGCGAAACTTAGTTCCATTTTAAGTTAATTGTTCTGTCTGAAGTAAGTGTTCCATACTGTGCCAGGAGAAGCGCCTGTTCTCTGTAATCTGTGGCGATGCCACTCGAAACCGAATGTGTTCAACGAAACTAAGTCGTCGACCTTATGAGAGAGGAAACTCCTGATGCGAAACTTAGTTCCATTTTAAACTAATTGTTCTATCTGAAACTAAGTGTTCGATACTGTGCCAGGTGAAGCGCCTGTTCTCTGAAATCTGTGGCGATGCCACTCGAAACCGTATGTGATCGACGAAACTAAGTGGTTGTCCTTGTGAGGGAGGATACTCCAGATGCGAAACAGAGTTCCATTTTAAACTAATTGTTCTGTCTGAAGTAAGTGTTCGATACTGTGCCAGGAGAAGCGCCTGTTCTCTGAAATCTGTGGCGATGCCACTCGAAACCGTATTAGATCGACGAAACTAAGTGGTTGACCTTGTGAGAGAGGATACTCCAGATGCGAAACAGAGTTCCATTTTAAACTAATTGTTCTGTCTGAAGTAAGTGTTCCATACTGTGCCAGGAGAAGCGCCTGTTCTCTGTAATCTGTGGCGATGCCACTCGAAACCGAATGTGTTCAACGAAACTAAGTCGTCGACCTTATGAGAGGGGAAACTCCTGATGCGAAACTTAGTTCCATTTTAAACTAATTGTTCTATCTGAATCTAAGTGTTCGATACTGTACCAGGAGAACCGCCTGTTCTCTGAAATCTGTGCAGATGCCACTCGAAACCGTATGTGTTCATCGAAACTAAGTGGTCGACCTTGTGAGATAGGAAAGTCCAGATGCGAAACATAGTTCCATTTTAAACTAATTGTTCTATCTGAAACTAAGTGTTCGATACTGTGCCAGGAGTAGCGCATGTTCTCTGAAATCGGTGGCGATGCTACTCGAAACCGTATGTGTTCATCGAAACTAAGTGGTCGACCTTGTGAGAGAGGGAACTCCAGATGCGAAGCTTAGTTCCATTTTAAACTAATAGTTCTATCTGATACTAAGTATTCGATACTGTGCCAGGAGAAGCGCCTGTTCTCTGAAATCTGTGGCGATGCCACTCGAAACCGTATGTGTTCGACGAAACTAAGTGGTCGACCTTGTGAGGGAGGAAACTCCAAATGCGAAACATATTTCCATTTTAAACTAATTGTTCTATCTGAAACTAAGTGTTCGATACAGTGCCAGGAGAAGCGCCAGTTCTCTGAAACCTGTGGCGATGCCACTCGAAACCGTATGTGTTCGACGAAACTAAGTGGTCGACCTTTTGAGAGAGGAAACTCCGGATGCGAAACTTAGTTCCATTTTAAACTAAATGTTCTATCTGAAAATAAGTATTCGATAGTCTTCCAGTAGAAGCGCCTGTTCTCTGAAACCTGTGGCGATGCCACTCGAAACCGTATGTGTTCATCGAAACTAAGTGGTCGACCTTGTGAGAGAGGAAAGTCCAGATGCGAAACATAGTTCCATTTTAAACTAATTGTTCTATCTGAAACTAAGTGTTCGATACTGTGCCAGGAGTAGCGCATGTTCTCTGTAATCGGTGGCGATGCTACTCGAAACCGTATGTGTTCATCGAAACTAAGTGGTCGACCTTGTGAGAGAGGAAACTCCAGATGCGAAACTTAGTTCCATTTTAAACAAATTGTTCTCTCTGAAACTAAGTGTTCGATACTGTGCCAGGAGAAGCGCCTGTTCCCTGAACTGTGTGGCGATGCCGCTCGAAACCGTATGTGTTCGACGAAACTAAGTGGCTGAACTTGTGAGAGAGGATACTCCAGATGCGAAACTGAGTTCCATTTTAAACTAATTGTTCTATCTGAAACTAAGTGTTCGATACTGTGCCAGGTGAAGCGCCTGTTCTCTGAAATCTGTGGCGATGCCACTCGAAACCGTATGTGATCGACGAAACTAAGTGGTTGTCCTTGTGAGAGAGGATACTCCAGATGCGAAACAGAGTTCCATTTTAAACTAATTGTTCTGTCTGAAGTAAGTGTTCCATACTGTGCCAGGAGAAGCGCCTGTTCTCTGTAATCTGTGGCGATGCCACTCGAAACCGAATGTGTTCAACGAAACTAAGTCGTCGAACTTATGAGAGGGGAAACTCCTGATGCGAAACTTAGTTCCATTTTAAACTAATTGTTCTATCTGAATCTAAGTGTTCGATACTGTCCCAGGAGAAGCGCCTGTTCTCTGAAATCTGTGGCGATGCTACTCGAAACCGTATGTGTTCATCGAAACTAAGTGGTCGACCTTGTGAGAGAGGGAACTCCAGATGCGAAGCTTAGTTCCATTTTAAACTAATAGTTCTATCTGATACTAAGTATTCGATACTGTGCCAGGAGAAGCGCCTGTTCTCTGAAATCTGTGGCGATGCCACTCGAAACCGTATGTGTTCCACGAAACTAAGTGGTCGACCTTGTGAGGGAGGAAACTCCAAATGCGAAACATATTTCCATTTTAAACTAATTGTACTATCTGAAACTAAGTGTTCGATACAGTGCCAGGAGAAGCGCCAGTTCTCTGAAACCTGTGGCGATGCCACTCGAAACCGTATGTGTTCGACGAAATTAAGTGGTCGACCTTTTGAGAGAGGAAACTCCGGATGCGAAACTTAGTTCCATTTTAAACTAAATGTTCTATCTGAAAATAAGTATTCGATACTCTGCCAGTAGAAGCGCCTGTTCTCTGAAACCTGTGGCGATGCCACTCGAAACCGTATGTGCTCGACGAAACTAAGTCGTCGACCTTCTGAGAGAGGAAACTCCAGATGCGAAACTTAGTTCCATTTTAAACTAATTGTTCTATCTGTAACTGAGTGTTCGATACTGCGCCAGGAGAAGCGCCTGTTCTCTGAAATCGGTGGCGATGCTACTCGAAACCGTATGTGTTCATCGAAACTAAGTGGTCGACCTTGTGAGAGAGGAAACTCCAGATGAGATGCTTAGTTAAATTTTAAACTAATAGTTCTATCTGATACTAAGTGTTCGATACTGTGCCAGGGAAGCGCCTGTTCTCTGAAATCTGTGGCGATGCCACACGAAACCGTATTTGTTCGAAGAAACTAAGTGGTCGACCTTGCGAGAGAGGAAACTCTAGATGCGATACTTAGTTCCATTCTAAACTAATTGTTCTATCTGAAACTAAGTGTTCGGTACTGTGCCGGGAATAGCGCCTGTTCTCTGAAATCTGTGGCGATGCCACTCGAAACCGTATGTGTCGACGAAACTAAATGGTCGACCTTGTGAGAGAGGAAACTCCAGATGCGAAGCTTAGTTCCATTTTAACCTAATTGTTCTATCTGAAACTAAGTGTTCGATAGTGTACCAGGAGAAACGCCTGTTCTCTGAAATGTGTGGCGATACCACTCGAAACCGTATGTGTTCGAAGAAACTGAGTGGTCGACCTTGTGAGAGAGGAAACTCCTGATGCGAAACTTAGTTCCATTTTAAACTAATTGTTCTATCTGAATCTAAGTGTTCGATACTGTGCCAGGAGAAGCGCCTGTTCTCTGTAATCTGTGGCGATGCCACTCGAAACCGAATGTGTTCAACGAAACTAAGTCGTCGACCTTATGAGAGAGGAAACTCCTGATGCGAAACTTAGTTCCATTTTAAACTAATTGTTCTATCTGAATCTAAGTGTTCGATACTGTACCAGGAGAAGCGCCTGTTCTCTGAAATCTGTGGCGATGCCACTCGAAACCGTATGTGTTCATCGAAACTAAGTGGCTGAACTTGTGAGAGAGGATACTCCAGATGCGAAACACAGTTCCATTTTAAACTAATTGTTCTGTCTGACATAAGTGTCCGATGCTGTGCCAGGAGAAGCGCCTGCCCTCTGAAAGCTGTGGCGATGCTACACAAAACCGTATGTGTTCGACGAAACTAAGTGGTCGACGTTCTGAGAGAGGAAACTCCAGAAGCGAAACATAGTTCCATTTTAAACTAATTGTTCTATCTGAAACTAAGTGTTCGATAGTGTACCAGGAGAAACGCCTGTTCTCTGAAATGTGTGGCGATACCACTCGAAACCGTATGTGTTCGAAGAAACTAAATGGTCGACCTTGTGAGAGAGGAAACTCTAGATGCGGAACTTAGTTCCATTTTAAATTAATTGTTCTATCTGAAACTAAGTGTTCGGTACTGTGCCAGGAGAAGAGCCTGTTCTCTGAAATCTGTGGCGATGCCACTCGAAACCGTATGTGTTCGACGAAACTAAGTGGTTGACCTTGTGAGAGAGGATACTCCAGATGCGAAACAGAGTTCCATTTGAAACTAATTGTTCTGTCTGAAGTAAGTGTTCGATACTGTGCCAGGAGAAGCGCCTGTTCTCTGTAATCTGTGGCGATGCCACTCGAAACCGAATGTGTTCAACGAAACTAAGTGGTTGACCTTGTGAGAGAGGATACTCCAGATGCGAAACAGATTTCCATTTTAAACTAATTGTTCTATCTCTAACCGAGTGTTCGATACTGCGCCAGGAGAAGCGCCTGTTCTCTGAAATCAGTGGCGATGCTACTCGAAACCGCATGTGTTCCACGAAACTAAGTGGTTGACCTTGTGAGAGAGGAAACTCCAGACGCAAAACTTAGTTCCATTTTAAACTGATTGTTCTATCTGAAAGTGTTCGATACTGTGCCAGCAGAAGCGCCTGTGCTCTGAAATCTGTGGCGATGCCACTCGAAACCGTATGCGTTCGGCGAAACTAAGTGGTCGACCTTGTGAGAGAGGAAACTCCAGATGCGAAACTTAGTACCATTCTCAACTAATTGTTCTATCTGAAACTATGTGTTCGATACTGCGCCAGGAGAAGCGCCTGTTCTCTGAAATCGGTGGCGATGCTACTCGAAACCGTATGTGTTCATCGAAACTAAGTGGTCGACCTTGTGAGAGAGGAAACTCCAGATGCGATGCTTAGTTAAATTTTAAACTAATAGTTCTATCTGATACTAAGTGTTCGATACTGTGCCAGGAGAAGCGCCTGTTCTCTGTAATCTGTGGCGATGCCACTCGAAACCGAATGTGTTCAACGAAACTAAGTCGTCGACCTTATGAGAGAGGAAACTCCTGATGCGAAACTTAGTTCCATTTTAAACTAATTGTTCTATCTGAATCTAAGTGTTCGATACTGTACCAGGAGAAGCGCCTGTTCTCTTAAATCTGTGGCGATGCCACTCGAAACCGTATGTGTTCATCGAAACTAAGTGGCTGAACTTGTGAGAGAGGATACTCCAGATGCGAAACATAGTTCCATTTTAAACTAATTGTTCTGTCTGACATAAGTGTCCGATGCTGTGCCAGGAGAAGCGCCTGCTCTCTGAAAGCTGTGGCGATGCTACACAAAACCGTATGTGTTCGACGAAACTAAGTGGTCGACGTTCTGAGAGAGGAAACTCCAGAAGCGAAACATAGTTCCATTTTAAACTAATTGTTCTATCTGAAACTAAGTGTTCGATAGTGTGCCAGGAGAAACGCCTGTTCTCTGAAATGTGTGGCGATACCACTCGAAAACGTATGTGTTCGAAGAAACTAAATGGTCGACCTTGTGAGAGAGGAAACTCTAGATGCGGAACTTAGTTCCATTTTAAACTAATTGTTCTATCTGAAACTAAGTGTTCGGTACTGTGCCAGGAGAAGAGCCTGTTCTCTGAAATCTGTGGCGATGCCACTCGAAACCGTATGTGTTCGACGAAACTAAGTGGTTGACCTTGTGAGAGAGGATACTCCAGATGCGAAACAGAGTTCCATTTGAAACTAATTGTTCTGTCTGAAGTAAGTGTTCGATACTGTGCCAGGAGAAGCGCCTGTTCTCTGTAATCTGTGGCGATGCCACTCGAAACCGAATGTGTTCAACGAAACTAAGTGGTTGACCTTGTGAGAGAGGATACTGCAGATGCGAAACAGATTTCCATTTTAAACTAATTGTTCTATCTCTAACCGAGTGTTCGATACTGCGCCAGGAGAAGCGCCTGTTCTCTGAAATCTGTGGCGATGCCACTCGAAACCGTATGTGTTCATCGAAACTAAGTGGCTGAACTTGTGAGAGAGGATACTCCAGATGCGAAACACAGTTCCATTTTAAACTAATTGTTCTGTCTGACATAAGTGTCCGATGCTGTGCCAGGAGAAGCGCCTGCCCTCTGAAAGCTGTGGCGATGCTACACAAAACCGTATGTGTTCGACGAAACTAAGTGGTCGACGTTCTGAGAGAGGAAACTCCAGAAGCGAAACATAGTTCCATTTTAAACTAATTGTTCTATCTGAAACTAAGTGTTCGATAGTGTACCAGGAGAAACGCCTGTTCTCTGAAATGTGTGGCGATACCACTCGAAACCGTATGTGTTCGAAGAAACTAAATGGTCGACCTTGTGAGAGAGGAAACTCTAGATGCGGAACTTAGTTCCATTTTAAATTAATTGTTCTATCTGAAACTAAGTGTTCGGTACTGTGCCAGGAGAAGAGCCTGTTCTCTGAAATCTGTGGCGATGCCACTCGAAACCGTATGTGTTCGACGAAACTAAGTGGTTGACCTTGTGAGAGAGGATACTCCAGATGCGAAACAGAGTTCCATTTGAAACTAATTGTTCTGTCTGAAGTAAGTGTTCGATACTGTGCCAGGAGAAGCGCCTGTTCTCTGTAATCTGTGGCGATGCCACTCGAAACCGAATGTGTTCAACGAAACTAAGTGGTTGACCTTGTGAGAGAGGATACTGCAGATGCGAAACAGATTTCCATTTTAAACTAATTGTTCTATCTCTAACCGAGTGTTCGATACTGCGCCAGGAGAAGCGCCTGTTCTCTGAAATCAGTGGCGATGCTACTCGAAACCGCATGTGTTCCACGAAACTAAGTGGTTGACCTTGTGAGAGAGGAAACTCCAGACGCAAAACTTAGTTCCATTTTAAACTGATTGTTCTATCTGAAAGTGTTCGATACTGTGCCAGCAGAAGCGCCTGTGCTCTGAAATCTGTGGCGATGCCACTCGAAACCGTATGCGTTCGGCGAAACTAAGTGGTCGACCTTGTGAGAGAGGAAACTCCAGATGCGAAACTTAGTACCATTCTCAACTAATTGTTCTATCTGAAACTATGTGTTCGATACTGCGCCAGGAGAAGCGCCTGTTCTCTGAAATCGGTGGCGATGCTACTCGAAACCGTATGTGTTCATCGAAACTAAGTGGTCGACCTTGTGAGAGAGGAAACTCCAGATGCGATGCTTAGTTAAATTTTAAACTAATAGTTCTATCTGATACTAAGTGTTCGATACTGTGCCAGGAGAAGCGCCTGTTCTCTGTAATCTGTGGCGATGCCACTCGAAACCGAATGTGTTCAACGAAACTAAGTCGTCGACCTTATGAGAGAGGAAACTCCTGATGCGAAACTTAGTTCCATTTTAAACTAATTGTTCTATCTGAATCTAAGTGTTCGATACTGTACCAGGAGAAGCGCCTGTTCTCTTAAATCTGTGGCGATGCCACTCGAAACCGTATGTGTTCATCGAAACTAAGTGGCTGAACTTGTGAGAGAGGATACTCCAGATGCGAAACATAGTTCCATTTTAAACTAATTGTTCTGTCTGACATAAGTGTCCGATGCTGTGCCAGGAGAAGCGCCTGCTCTCTGAAAGCTGTGGCGATGCTACACAAAACCGTATGTGTTCGACGAAACTAAGTGGTCGACGTTCTGAGAGAGGAAACTCCAGAAGCGAAACATAGTTCCATTTTAAACTAATTGTTCTATCTGAAACTAAGTGTTCGATAGTGTGCCAGGAGAAACGCCTGTTCTCTGAAATGTGTGGCGATACCACTCGAAACCGTATGTGTTCGAAGAAACTAAATGGTCGACCTTGTGAGAGAGGAAACTCTAGATGCGGAACTTAGTTCCATTTTAAACTAATTGTTCTATCTGAAACTAAGTGTTCGGTACTGTGCCAGGAGAAGAGCCTGTTCTCTGAAATCTGTGGCGATGCCACTCGAAACCGTATGTGTTCGACGAAACTAAGTGGTTGACCTTGTGAGAGAGGATACTCCAGATGCGAAACAGAGTTCCATTTGAAACTAATTGTTCTGTCTGAAGTAAGTGTTCGATACTGTGCCAGGAGAAGCGCCTGTTCTCTGTAATCTGTGGCGATGCCACTCGAAACCGAATGTGTTCAACGAAACTAAGTGGTTGACCTTGTGAGAGAGGATACTGCAGATGCGAAACAGATTTCCATTTTAAACTAATTGTTCTATCTCTAACCGAGTGTTCGATACTGCGCCAGGAGAAGCGCCTGTTCTCTGAAATCAGTGGCGATGCTACTCGAAACCGCATGTGTTCCACGAAACTAAGTGGTTGACCTTGTGAGAGAGGAAACTCCAGACGCAAAACTTAGTTCCATTTTAAACTGATTGTTCTATCTGAAAGTGTTCGATACTGTGCCAGCAGAAGCGCCTGTGCTCTGAAATCTGTGGCGATGCCACTCGAAACCGTATGCGTTCGGCGATACTAAGTGGTCGACCTTGTGAGAGAGGAAACTCCAGATGCGAAACTTAGTACCATTCTCAACTAATTGTTCTATCTGAAACTATGTGATCGACACTGTGCCAGGAGAAGCGCCTGTGCTCTGAAATCTGTGGCGATGCCACTCGAAACCGTATGTGTTCGACGAAACTAAGTGGTCGACCTTGTGAGAGAGCTCCAGATGCGAAACTTAGTTCCATTTAAAACTAATTGTTCTATCTGAAACTAAGTGTTCGGTACTGTGCCAGGAGAAGCGCCTGTCCTCTGAAATGTGTGGCGATACCACTCGAAACCGTATGTGTTCGAAGAAACTAAGTGGTCGACCTTGCGAGAGAGGAAACTCTAGATGCGATACTTAGTTCCATTCTAAACTAATTGTTCTATCTGAAACTAAGTGTTCGGTACTGTGCCGGGAATAGCGCCTGTTCTCTGAAATCTGTGGCGATGCCACTCGAAACCGTATGTGTCGACGAAACTAAGTGGTCGACCTTGTGAGAGAGGAAACTCCAGATGCGAAGCTTAGTTCCATTTTAACCTAATTGTTCTATCTGAAACTAAGTGTTCGATAGTGTACCGGGAGAAACGCCTGTTCTCTGAAATGTGTGGCGATACCACTCAAAACCGTATGTGTTCGAAGAAACTGAGTGGTCGACCTTGTGAGAGAGGAAACTCCTGATGCGAAACTTAGTTCCATTTTAAACTAATTGTTCTATCTGAATCTAAGTGTTCGATACTGTGCCAGGAGAAGCGCCTGTTCTCTGCAATCTGTGGCGATGCCACTCGAAACCGAATGTGTTCAACGAAACTGAGTCGTCGACCTTATGAGAGAGGAAACTCCTGATGCGAAACTTAGTTCCATTTTAAACTAATTGTTCTATCTGAATCTAAGTGTTCGATACTGTACCAGGAGAAGCGCCTGTTCTCTGAAATCTGTGGCGATGCCACTCGAAACCGTATGTGTTCATCGAAACTAAGTGGTCGCCTTGTGAGAGAGGAAACTCCAGATGCGAAACTTAGTACCATTCTCAATTAATTGTTCTATCTGAAACTATGTGATCGACACTGTGCCAGGAGAAGCGCCTGTGCTCTGAAATGTGTGCTGATGCCACTCGAAACCGTATGTGTTCGACGAAACTAAGTGGTGAACCTTCTGAGAGAGGAAACTCCGGATGCGAAACATAGTTCCATTTTAAACTAATTGTTCTATCTGAAACTAAGTGTTCGATACTGTGCCAGGAGAAGCGCCTGTTCTCTGTAATCTGTGGCGATGCCACTCGAAACCGAATGTGTTCAACGAAACTAAGTCGTCGACCTTATGAGAGAGGAAACTCCTGATGCGAAACTTAGTTCCATTTTAAACTAATTGTTCTATCTGAATCTAAGTGTTCGATACTGTACCAGGAGAAGCGCCTGTTCTCTGAAATCTGTGGCGATGCCACTCGAAACCGTATGTGTTCATCGAAACTAAGTGGTCGACCTTGTGAGAGAGGATACTCCAGATGCGAAACATAGTTCCATTTTAAACTAATTGTTCTGTCTGACATAAGTGTCCGATGCTGTGCCAGGAGAAGCGCCTGCTCTCTGAAAGCTGTGGCGATGCTACACAAAACCGTATGTGTTCGACGAAACTAAGTGGTCGACGTTCTGAGAGAGGAAACTCCAGAAGCGAAACATAGTTCCATTTTAAACTAATTGTTCTATCTGAAACTAAGTGTTCGATAGTGTACCAGGAGAAACGCATGTTCTCTGAAATGTGTAGCGATACCACTCGAAACCGTATGTGTTCGAAGAAACTAAATGGTCGACCTTGTGAGAGAGGAAACTCTAGATGCGGAACTTAGTTCCATTTTAAACTAATTGTTCTATCTGAAACTAAGTGTTCGGTACTGTGCCAGGAGAAGAGCCTGTTCTCTGAAATCTGTGGCGATGCCACTCGAAACCGTATGTGTTCGACGAAACTAAGTGGTTGACCTTGTGAGAGAGGATACTCCAGATGCGAAACAGAGTTCCATTTAAAACTAATTGTTCTGTCTGAAGTAAGTGTTCGATACTGTGCCAGGAGAAGCGCCTGTTCTCTGTAATCTGTGGCGATGCCACTCGAAACCGAATGTGTTCAACGAAACTAAGTGGTTGACCTTGTGAGAGAGGATACTGCAGATGCGAAACAGATTTCCATTTTAAACTAATTGTTCTATCTCTAACTGAGTGTTCGATACTGCGCCAGGAGAAGCGCCTGTTCTCTGAAATCAGTGGCGATGCTACTCGAAACCGCATGTGTTCCACGAAACTAAGTGGTTGACCTTGTGAGAGAGGAAACTCCAGACGCAAAACTTAGTTCCATTTTAAACTGATTGTTCTATCTGAAAGTGTTCGATACTGTGCCAGCAGAAGCGCCTGTGCTCTGAAATCTGTGGCGATGCCACTCGAAGCCGTATGCGTTCGGCGAAACTAAGTGGTCGACCTTGTGAGAGAGGAAACTCCAGATGCGAAACTTAGTACGATTCTCAACTAATTGTTCTATCTGAAACTATGTGATCGACACTGTGCCAGGAGAAGCGCCTGTGCTCTCAAATCTGTGGCGATGCCACTCGAAACCGTATGTGTTCATCGAAACTAAGTGGCTGAACTTGTGAGAGAGGATACTCCAGATGCGAAACATAGTTCCATTTTAAACTAATTGTTCTGTCTGACATAAGTGTCCGATGCTGTGCCAGGAGAAGCGCCTGCTCTCTGAAAGCTGTGGCGATGCTACACAAAACCGTATGTGTTCGACGAAACTAAGTGGTCGACGTTCTGAGAGAGGAAACTCCAGAAGCGAAACATAGTTCCATTTTAAACTAATTGTTCTATCTGAAACTAAGTGTTCGGTACTGTGCCAGGAGAAGAGCCTGTTCTCTGAAATCTGTGGCGATGCCACTCGAAACCGTATGTGTTCGACGAAACTAAGTGGTTGACCTTGTGAGAGAGGATACTCCAGATGCGAAACAGAGTTCCATTTGAAACTAATTGTTCTGTCTGAAGTAAGTGTTCGATACTGTGCCAGGAGAAGCGCCTGTTCTCTGTAATCTGTGGCGATGCCACTCGAAACCGAATGTGTTCAACGAAACTAAGTGGTTGACCTTGTGAGAGAGGATACTGCAGATGCGAAACAGATTTCCATTTTAAACTAATTGTTCTATCTCTAACCGAGTGTTCGATACTGCGCCAGGAGAAGCGCCTGTTCTCTGAAATCAGTGGCGATGCTACTCGAAACCGCATGTGTTCCACGAAACTAAGTGGTTGACCTTGTGAGAGAGGAAACTCCAGACGCAAAACTTAGTTCCATTTTAAACTGATTGTTCTATCTGAAAGTGTTCGATACTGTGCCAGCAGAAGCGCCTGTGCTCTGAAATCTGTGGCGATGCCACTCGAAACCGTATGCGTTCGGCGATACTAAGTGGTCGACCTTGTGAGAGAGGAAACTCCAGATGCGAAACTTAGTACCATTCTCAACTAATTGTTCTATCTGAAACTATGTGATCGACACTGTGCCAGGAGAAGCGCCTGTGCTCTGAAATCTGTGGCGATGCCACTCGAAACCGTATGTGTTCGACGAAACTAAGTGGTCGACCTTGTGAGAGAGCTCCAGATGCGAAACTTAGTTCCATTTAAAACTAATTGTTCTATCTGAAACTAAGTGTTCGGTACTGTGCCAGGAGAAGCGCCTGTCCTCTGAAATGTGTGGCGATACCACTCGAAACCGTATGTGTTCGAAGAAACTAAGTGGTCGACCTTGCGAGAGAGGAAACTCTAGATGCGATACTTAGTTCCATTCTAAACTAATTGTTCTATCTGAAACTAAGTGTTCGGTACTGTGCCGGGAATAGCGCCTGTTCTCTGAAATCTGTGGCGATGCCACTCGAAACCGTATGTGTCGACGAAACTAAGTGGTCGACCTTGTGAGAGAGGAAACTCCAGATGCGAAGCTTAGTTCCATTTTAACCTAATTGTTCTATCTGAAACTAAGTGTTCGATAGTGTACCGGGAGAAACGCCTGTTCTCTGAAATGTGTGGCGATACCACTCAAAACCGTATGTGTTCGAAGAAACTGAGTGGTCGACCTTGTGAGAGAGGAAACTCCTGATGCGAAACTTAGTTCCATTTTAAACTAATTGTTCTATCTGAATCTAAGTGTTCGATACTGTGCCAGGAGAAGCGCCTGTTCTCTGCAATCTGTGGCGATGCCACTCGAAACCGAATGTGTTCAACGAAACTGAGTCGTCGACCTTATGAGAGAGGAAACTCCTGATGCGAAACTTAGTTCCATTTTAAACTAATTGTTCTATCTGAATCTAAGTGTTCGATACTGTACCAGGAGAAGCGCCTGTTCTCTGAAATCTGTGGCGATGCCACTCGAAACCGTATGTGTTCATCGAAACTAAGTGGTCGCCTTGTGAGAGAGGAAACTCCAGATGCGAAACTTAGTACCATTCTCAATTAATTGTTCTATCTGAAACTATGTGATCGACACTGTGCCAGGAGAAGCGCCTGTGCTCTGAAATGTGTGCTGATGCCACTCGAAACCGTATGTGTTCGACGAAACTAAGTGGTGAACCTTCTGAGAGAGGAAACTCCGGATGCGAAACATAGTTCCATTTTAAACTAATTGTTCTATCTGAAACTAAGTGTTCGATACTGTGCCAGGAGAAGCGCCTGTTCTCTGTAATCTGTGGCGATGCCACTCGAAACCGAATGTGTTCAACGAAACTAAGTCGTCGACCTTATGAGAGAGGAAACTCCTGATGCGAAACTTAGTTCCATTTTAAACTAATTGTTCTATCTGAATCTAAGTGTTCGATACTGTACCAGGAGAAGCGCCTGTTCTCTGAAATCTGTGGCGATGCCACTCGAAACCGTATGTGTTCATCGAAACTAAGTGGCTGAACTTGTGAGAGAGGATACTCCAGATGCGAAACATAGTTCCATTTTAAACTAATTGTTCTGTCTGACATAAGTGTCCGATGCTGTGCCAGGAGAAGCGCCTGCTCTCTGAAAGCTGTGGCGATGCTACACAAAACCGTATGTGTTCGACGAAACTAAGTGGTCGACGTTCTGAGAGAGGAAACTCCAGAAGCGAAACATAGTTCCATTTTAAACTAATTGTTCTATCTGAAACTAAGTGTTCGATAGTGTACCAGGAGAAACGCATGTTCTCTGAAATGTGTAGCGATACCACTCGAAACCGTATGTGTTCGAAGAAACTAAATGGTCGACCTTGTGAGAGAGGAAACTCTAGATGCGGAACTTAGTTCCATTTTAAACTAATTGTTCTATCTGAAACTAAGTGTTCGGTACTGTGCCAGGAGAAGAGCCTGTTCTCTGAAATCTGTGGCGATGCCACTCGAAACCGTATGTGTTCGACGAAACTAAGTGGTTGACCTTGTGAGAGAGGATACTCCAGATGCGAAACAGAGTTCCATTTAAAACTAATTGTTCTGTCTGAAGTAAGTGTTCGATACTGTGCCAGGAGAAGCGCCTGTTCTCTGTAATCTGTGGCGATGCCACTCGAAACCGAATGTGTTCAACGAAACTAAGTGGTTGACCTTGTGAGAGAGGATACTGCAGATGCGAAACAGATTTCCATTTTAAACTAATTGTTCTATCTCTAACTGAGTGTTCGATACTGCGCCAGGAGAAGCGCCTGTTCTCTGAAATCAGTGGCGATGCTACTCGAAACCGCATGTGTTCCACGAAACTAAGTGGTTGACCTTGTGAGAGAGGAAACTCCAGACGCAAAACTTAGTTCCATTTTAAACTGATTGTTCTATCTGAAAGTGTTCGATACTGTGCCAGCAGAAGCGCCTGTGCTCTGAAATCTGTGGCGATGCCACTCGAAGCCGTATGCGTTCGGCGAAACTAAGTGGTCGACCTTGTAAGAGAGGAAACTCCAGATGCGAAACTTAGTACGATTCTCAACTAATTGTTCTATCTGAAACTATGTGATCGACACTGTGCCAGGAGAAGCGCCTGTGCTCTCAAATCTGTGGCGATGCCACTCGAAACCGTATGTGTTCATCGAAACTAAGTGGCTGAACTTGTGAGAGAGGATACTCCAGATGCGAAACATAGTTCCATTTTAAACTAATTGTTCTGTCTGACATAAGTGTCCGATGCTGTGCCAGGAGAAGCGCCTGCTCTCTGAAAGCTGTGGCGATGCTACACAAAACCGTATGTGTTCGACGAAACTAAGTGGTCGACGTTCTGAGAGAGGAAACTCCAGAAGCGAAACATAGTTCCATTTTAAACTAATTGTTCTATCTGAAACTAAGTGTTCGATAGTGTACCAGGAGAAACGCATGTTCTCTGAAATGTGTAGCGATACCACTCGAAACCGTATGTGTTCGAAGAAACTAAATGGTCGACCTTGTGAGAGAGGAAACTCTAGATGCGGAACTTAGTTCCATTTTAAACTAATTGTTCTATCTGAAACTAAGTGTTCGGTACTGTGCCAGGAGAAGAGCCTGTTCTCTGAAATCTGTGGCGATGCCACTCGAAACCGTATGTGTTCGACGAAACTAAGTGGTTGACCTTGTGAGAGAGGATACTCCAGATGCGAAACAGAGTTCCATTTAAAACTAATTGTTCTGTCTGAAGTAAGTGTTCGATACTGTGCCAGGAGAAGCGCCTGTTCTCTGTAATCTGTGGCGATGCCACTCGAAACCGAATGTGTTCAACGAAACTAAGTGGTTGACCTTGTGAGAGAGGATACTGCAGATGCGAAACAGATTTCCATTTTAAACTAATTGTTCTATCTCTAACTGAGTGTTCGATACTGCGCCAGGAGAAGCGCCTGTTCTCTGAAATCAGTGGCGATGCTACTCGAAACCGCATGTGTTCCACGAAACTAAGTGGTTGACCTTGTGAGAGAGGAAACTCCAGACGCAAAACTTAGTTCCATTTTAAACTGATTGTTCTATCTGAAAGTGTTCGATACTGTGCCAGCAGAAGCGCCTGTGCTCTGAAATCTGTGGCGATGCCACTCGAAGCCGTATGCGTTCGGCGAAACTAAGTGGTCGACCTTGTAAGAGAGGAAACTCCAGATGCGAAACTTAGTACGATTCTCAACTAATTGTTCTATCTGAAACTATGTGATCGACACTGTGCCAGGAGAAGCGCCTGTGCTCTCAAATCTGTGGCGATGCCACTCGAAACCGTATGTGTTCATCGAAACTAAGTGGCTGAACTTGTGAGAGAGGATACTCCAGATGCGAAACATAGTTCCATTTTAAACTAATTGTTCTGTCTGACATAAGTGTCCGATGCTGTGCCAGGAGAAGCGCCTGCTCTCTGAAAGCTGTGGCGATGCTACACAAAACCGTATGTGTTCGACGAAACTAAGTGGTCGACGTTCTGAGAGAGGAAACTCCAGAAGCGAAACATAGTTCCATTTTAAACTAATTGTTCTATCTGAAACTAAGTGTTCGGTACTGTGCCAGGAGAAGCGCCTGTCCTCTGAAATGTGTGGCGATACCACTCGAAACCGTATGTGTTCGAAGAAACTAAGTGGTCGACCTTGCGAGAGAGGAAACTCTAGATGCGATACTTAGTTCCATTCTAAACTAATTGTTCTATCTGAAACTAAGTGTTCGGTACTGTGCCGGGAATAGCGCCTGTTCCCTGAAATCTGTGGCGATGCCACTCGAAACCGTATGTGTCGACGAAACTAAATGGTCGACCTTGTGAGAGAGGAAACTCCAGATGCGAAGCTTAGTTCCATTTTAACCTAATTGTTCTATCTGAAACTAAGTGTTCGATAGTGTACCAGGAGAAACGCCTGTTCTCTGAAATGTGTGGCGATACCACTCGAAACCGTATGTGTTCGAAGAAACTGAGTGGTCGACCTTGTGAGAGAGGAAACTCCTGATGCGAAACTTAGTTCCATTTTAAACTAATTGTTCTATCTGAATCTAAGTGTTCGATACTGTGCCAGGAGAAGCGCCTGTTCTCTGTAATCTGTGGCGATGCCACTCGAAACCGAATGTGTTCAACGAAACTAAGTCGTCGACCTTATGAGAGAGGAAACTCCTGATGCGAAACTTAGTTCCATTTTAAACTAATTGTTCTATCTGAATCTAAGTGTTCGATACTGTGCCAGGAGAAGCGCCTATTCTCTGTAATCTGTGGCGATGCCACTCGAAACCGAATGTGTTCAACGAAACTAAGTCGTCGACCTTATGAGAGAGGAAACTCCTGATGCGAAACTTAGTTCCATTTTAAACTAATTGTTCTATCTGAATCTAAGTGTTCGATACTGTACCAGAAGAAGCGCCTGTTCTCTGTAATCTGTGGCGATGCCACTCGAAACCGAATGTGTTCAACGAAACTAAGTCGTCGACCTTATGAGAGAGGAAACTCCTGATGCGAAACTTAGTTCCATTTTAAACTAATTGTTCTATCTGAATCTAAGTGTTCGATACTGTACCAGGAGAAGCGCCTGTTCTCTGAAATCTGTGGCGATGCCACTCGAAACCGTATGTGTTCATCGAAACTAAGTGGCTGAACTTGTGAGAGAGGATACTCCAGATGCGAAACATAGTTCCATTTTAAACTAATTGTTCTGTCTGACATAAGTGTCCGATGCTGTGCCAGGAGAAGCGCCTGCTCTCTGAAAGCTGTGGCGATGCTACACAAAACCGTATGTGTTCGACGAAACTAAGTGGTCGACGTTCTGAGAGAGGAAACTCCAGATGCGAAACGTAGTTCCATTTTAAACTACTTGTTCTATCTGAAACTAAGTGTTCGGTACTGTGCCGGGAATAGCGCCTGTTCTCTGAAATCTGTGGCGATGCCACTCGAAACCGTATGTGTCGACGAAACTAAGTGGTCGACCTTGTGAGAGAGGAAACTCCAGATGCGAAGCTTAGTTCCATTTTAACCTAATTGTTCTATCTGAAACTAAGTGTTCGATAGTGTACCGGGAGAAACGCCTGTTCTCTGAAATGTGTGGCGATACCACTCAAAACCGTATGTGTTCGAAGAAACTGAGTGGTCGACCTTGTGAGAGAGGAAACTCCTGATGCGAAACTTAGTTCCATTTTAAACTAATTGTTCTATCTGAATCTAAGTGTTCGATACTGTGCCAGGAGAAGCGCCTGTTCTCTGCAATCTGTGGCGATGCCACTCGAAACCGAATGTGTTCAACGAAACTAAGTCGTCGACCTTATGAGAGAGGAAACTCCTGATGCGAAACTTAGTTCCATTTTAAACTAATTGTTCTATCTGAATCTAAGTGTTCGATACTGTACCAGGAGAAGCGCCTGTTCTCTGAAATCTGTGGCGATGCCACTCGAAACCGTATGTGTTCATCGAAACTAAGTGGTCGCCTTGTGAGAGAGGAAACTCCAGATGCGAAACTTAGTACCATTCTCAATTAATTGTTCTATCTGAAACTATGTGATCGACACTGTGCCAGGAGAAGCGCCTGTGCTCTGAAATGTGTGCTGATGCCACTCGAAACCGTATGTGTTCGACGAAACTAAGTGGTGAACCTTCTGAGAGAGGAAACTCCGGATCCGAAACATAGTTCCATTTTAAACTAATTGTTCTATCTGAAACTAAGTGTTCAATAGTGTGCCAGGAGAAACGCCTGTTCTCTGAAATCTGTGGCGATGCTACTCGAAACCGTTTGTGTTCGACGAAACTAAGTGGTCGACCTAGTGAGAGAGGAAACTCCATTTCCGAAACATAGTTCCATTTTAAACTAATTGTTCTGTCTGAAGTAAGTGTTCGATACTGTGCCAGGAGAAGCTCCTGTTCTCTGAAATCTGTGGCGATGCCACTCGAAACCGTATGTGTCGACGGAACTAAGTGGTCGACCTTGTGAGAGAGGAAACTCCAGATGCGAAGCTTAGTTCCATTTTAACCTAATTGTTCTATCTGAGACTAAGTGTTCGATAGTGTACCAGGAGAAACGCCTGTTCTCTGAAATGTGTGGCGATGCCACTCGAAACCGTATGTGTTCGAAGAAACTAAGTGGTCGACCTTGCGAGAGAGGGAACTCTAGATGCGAAACTTAGTTCCATTTTAAACTAATTGTTCTATCTGAAACTCAGTGTTCGGTACTGTGCCAGGAGAAGCGCCTGTTCTCTGAAATCTGTGGCGATGCTACTCGAAACCGTATGTGTCGATGAAACTAAGTGGTCGACCTTGTGAGAGAGGAAACTCCAGATGCGAAGCTTAGTTCCATTTTAACCTAATTGTTCTTTCTGAAACTAAGTGTTCGATAGTGTACCAGGAGAAACGCCTGTTCTCTGAAATGTGTGGCGATACCACTCGAAACCGTATGTGTTCGAAGAAACTGAGTGGTCGACCTTGTGTGAGAGGAAACTCTAGATGCGAAACTTAGTTCCATTTTAAACTAATTGTTCTATCTGAAACTAAGTGTTCGGTACTGTGCCAGGAGAAGAGCCTGTTCTCTGAAATCTGTGGCGATGCCACTCGAAACCGTATGTGTTCGACGAAACTAAGTGGTCGACCTTGTGAGAGAGGAAACTCCAGATGCGAAGCTGAGTTCCATTTTAACCTAATTGTTCTATCTGAAACTAAGTGTTCGCTACTGTGCCAGGCGAAGCGCCCGTTCTGTGAAACCTGTGGCGATGCCACTCGAAACCGTACGTGTTCGGCGAAACTAAGTGGTCGACCTTGTGAGAGAGGAAACTCCAGATGCGAAACTTAGTTCCATTTTAAACTAATTGTTCTATCTCTAACTGAGTGTTCGATACTGCGCCAGGAGAAGCGCCTGTTCTCTGAAATCAGTGGCGATGCTACTCGAAACCGCGTGTGTTCCACGAAACCAAGTGGTTGACCTTGTGAGAGAGGAAACTCCGGATGCGAAACTTAGTTCCATTTTAAACTAAATGTTCTATCTGAAAATAAGTATTCGATACTCTGCCAGTAGAAGCGCCTGTTCTCTGAAACCTGTGGCGATGCCACTCGAAACCGTATGTGCTCGACGAAACTAAGTCGTCGACCTTCTGAGAGAGGAAACTCCAGATGCGTAACTTAGTTCCATTTTAAACTAATTGTTCTATCTGATACTAAGTGTTCGATACTGTGCCAGGAGAAGCGCCTGTTCTCTGAAGTGTGTGGCGATGCTACTCGAAACTGTATGTGTTCGACGAAACTAATTGGTCGACCTTGTGGGAGAGGAATCTCCAGATGCGAAACTAAGTTCCATTTTAAACAAATTGTTCTATCTGAAAAAAAGTGTTCGATACTGTGCCAGGAGAAACGCCCGTTTTCTGAAATCTGTGGCGATGCTACTCGAAACCGTGTGTGTTCGACGAAACTAAGTGGTCCACCTTGTGGGAGAGGATACTCCAGATGCGAAACATAGTTCCATTTTAAACTAATTGTTCTGTCTGAAATAAGTGTTCGATACTGTGCCAGGCGAGGCGCCTGTTCTCTGAAATCTGTGGCGATGGAACTCGAAACCGTATACGTTCGTCGAAACTAAGTGGTCGACCTTGTGAGAGAGGAAACTCCAGATGCGGAACTTAGCTCCATTTTAAACTAATTGTTCTATCTGAAAATAAGTGTTCGATACTGTGCCAGGGGAAGCGCCTGTTCTCTGAAATCTGTGGCGATGCTACTCGAAACCGAATATGTTCAACGAAACTAAGTCGTCGACCTTATGAGAGAGGAAACTCCTGATGCGAAACTTAGTTCCATTTTAAACTAATTGTTCTATCTGAATCTAAGTGTTCGATACTGTACCAGGAGAAGCTCCTGTTCTCTGAAATCTGTGGCGATGCCACTCGAAACCGTATGTGTCGACGGAACTAAGTGGTCGACCTTGTGAGAGAGGAAACTCCAGATGCGAAGCTTAGTTCCATTTTAACCTAATTGTTCTATCTGAGACTAAGTGTTCGATAGTGTACCAGGAGAAACGCCTGTTCTCTGAAATGTGTGGCGATGCCACTCGAAACCGTATGTGTTCGAAGAAACTAAGTGGTCGACCTTGCGAGAGAGGGAACTCTAGATGCGAAACTTAGTTCCATTTTAAACTAATTGTTCTATCTGAAACTCAGTGTTCGGTACTGTGCCAGGAGAAGCGCCTGTTCTCTGAAATCTGTGGCGATGCTACTCGAAACCGTATGTGTCGATGAAACTAAGTGGTCGACCTTGTGAGAGAGGAAACTCCAGATGCGAAGCTTAGTTCCATTTTAACCTAATTGTTCTTTCTGAAACTAAGTGTTCGATAGTGTACCAGGAGAAACGCCTGTTCTCTGAAATGTGTGGCGATACCACTCGAAACCGTATGTGTTCGAAGAAACTGAGTGGTCGACCTTGTGTGAGAGGAAACTCTAGATGCGAAACTTAGTTCCATTTTAAACTAATTGTTCTATCTGAAACTAAGTGTTCGGTACTGTGCCAGGAGAAGAGCCTGTTCTCTGAAATCTGTGGCGATGCCACTCGAAACCGTATGTGTTCGACGAAACTAAGTGGTCGACCTTGTGAGAGAGGAAACTCCAGATGCGAAGCTGAGTTCCATTTTAACCTAATTGTTCTATCTGAAACTAAGTGTTCGCTACTGTGCCAGGCGAAGCGCCCGTTCTGTGAAACCTGTGGCGATGCCACTCGAAACCGTACGTGTTCGGCGAAACTAAGTGGTCGACCTTGTGAGAGAGGAAACTCCAGATGCGAAACTTAGTTCCATTTTAAACTAATTGTTCTATCTCTAACTGAGTGTTCGATAGTGTACCAGGAGAAACGCCTGTTCTCTGAAATGTGTGGCGATGCCACTCGAAACCGTATGTGTTCGAAGAAACTAAGTGGTCGACCTTGCGAGAGAGGGAACTCTAGATGCGAAACTTAGTTCCATTTTAAACTAATTGTTCTATCTGAAACTCAGTGTTCGGTACTGTGCCAGGAGAAGCGCCTGTTCTCTGAAATCTGTGGCGATGCCACTCGAAACCGTATGTGTCGATGAAACTAAGTGGTCGACCTTGTGAGAGAGGAAACTCCAGATGCGAAGCTTAGTTCCATTTTAACCTAATTGTTCTTTCTGAAACTAAGTGTTCGATAGTGTACCAGGAGAAACGCCTGTTCTCTGAAATGTGTGGCGATACCACTCGAAACCGTATGTGTTCGAAGAAACTGAGTGGTCGACCTTGTGTGAGAGGAAACTCTAGATGCGAAACTTAGTTCCATTTTAAACTAATTGTTCTATCTGAAACTAAGTGTTCGGTATTGTGCCAGGAGAAGAGCCTGTTCTCTGAAATCTGTGGCGATGCCACTCGAAACCGTATGTGTTCGACGAAACTAAGTGGTCGACCTTGTGAGAGAGGAAACTCCAGATGCGAAGCTGAGTTCCATTTTAACCTAATTGTTCTATCTGAAACTAAGTGTTCGCTACTGTGCCAGGCGAAGCGCCCGTTCTGTGAAACCTGTGGCGATGCCACTCGAAACCGTACGTGTTCGGCGAAACTAAGTGGTCGACCTTGTGAGAGAGGAAACTCCAGATGCGAAACTTAGTTCCATTTTAAACTAATTGTTCTATCTCTAACTGAGTGTTCGATACTGCGCCAGGAGAAGCGCCTGTTCTCTGAAATCAGTGGCGATGCTACTCGAAACCGCGTGTGTTCCACGAAACCAAGTGGTTGACCTTGTGAGAGAGGAAACTCCGGATGCGAAACTTAGTTCCATTTTAAACTAAATGTTCTATCTGAAAATAAGTATTCGATACTCTGCCAGTAGAAGCGCCTGTTCTCTGAAACCTGTGGCGATGCTACTCGAAACCGTGTGTGTTCGACGAAACTAAGTGGTCCACCTTGTGGGAGAGGATACTCCAGATGCGAAACATAGTTCCATTTTGAACTAATTGTTCTGTCTGAAATAAGTGTTCGATACTGTGCCAGGCGAGGCGCCTGTTCTCTGAAATCTGTGGCGATGCCACTCGAAACCGTATACGTTCGTCGAAACTAAGTGGTCGACCTTGTGAGAGAGGAAACTCCAGATGCGGAACTTAGCTCCATTTTAAACTAATTGTTCTATCTGAAAATAAGTGTTCGATACTGTGCCAGGGGAAGCGCCTGTTCTCTGAAATCTGTGGCGATGCTACTCGAAACCGTATGTGTTCGACGAAACTAAGTGGTCGACATGGTGAGAGAGGAAACTCCAGATGCGGAACTTAGTTCCATTTTAAACTGATTGTTCTATCTGAAACTAAGTGTTCGATACTGTGCCAGGAGAAGCGCTTGTTCTCTGAAACCTGTGGCGTTGCTACTCGAAGCCGAATGTGTTCGACGAAAGTAAGTGGTAGACCGTGTGAGAGAGGAAACTCCAGACGCGAAACTTAGTGCCATTTTAAACTAATTGTTCTATCTGAAACTAAGTGTTCGATACTGTGGCAGGAGAAGCGCCTGTTCTCTGAAATCAGTGGCTATGCTACTCGAAAACGTATGTGTTCGACGAAACTAAGTGGTCGACCTTGTGAGACAGGAAACTCCAGATGCGAAACTGAGTTCCATTTTAAACTAATTGTTCTATCTGAAACTAAGTGATCCATACTGTGCCAGGAGAAGCGCCTGTTCTCCGATATCTGTGGCGATGCCACTCGAAACCGTATGTGTTCGACGAAACTATGTGGTCGACCTGCTGAGAGAGGAAACTCCAGATGCGAAACTTATTTCCATTATAAACTACTTGTTCTATCTGACACTAAGTGTTCGATACTGTCCCAGGAGAAGCGCCTGCTCTCTGAAATCTGTGGCGAAGCGCCTGTTCTCTGAAATCTGTGGCGATGCCACTCGAAACCGTATGTGTTCGACGAAACTAAGTGGCCGACCTTGTGAGAGAGGAAACATCAGATGCGAACCTTAGTTCCATTTTAAATTAATTGTTCTATCTGAAACTAAGTGTTCGCTACTGTGCCAGGCGAAGCGCCCGTTCTGTGAAACCTGTGACGATGCCACTCGAAACCGTACGTGTTCGCCGAAACTAAGTGGTCGACCTTGTGAGAGAGGAAACTCCAGATGCGAAACATAGTTCAATTTTAAACTAAATGTTCCATCTGAAACTAAGTGTTCGATACTGTGCCAGGAGAAGCGGCTGTTCTCTGAAACCTGTGGCGATGCCACTCAAAACCGTATGTGTTCGACGAATCTAAGTGGCCGACCTTGTGAGAGAGGAAACTCCAGATGCGAAACTTAGTGCCATTTTAAACTAATTGTTCTATCTGAAACTAAGTGTTAGACGAAACTAAGTGGCCGAACTTTTGAGAGAAGAAACTCCAGATGCGAAGCTTTGTTCCATTTTAAAGTAATTGTTTTATCTGATACTAAGTGTTCGATACTGTGCCAGGAGAAGCGCCTGTTCTTTGAAACCTGTGTCGATGCCACTCGAAACCGTATGTGTTCGACGAAACTAAGTGGCCGACCTTGTGAGAGAGGAAACTCCAGATGCGAAACTTAGTTCCATCTTAAACTAATTGTTCTATCTGAAACTAAGTGTTCGATACTGTGCCAGGAGAAGCGGCTGTTCTCTGAAATCTGTGGCGATGCCACTCAAAACCGTATGTGTTCGACGAAACTAAGTGGTCGACCTTGTGAGAGAGGAAACTCCAGATGCGAAACATAGTTCAATTTTAAACTAAATGTTCCATCTGAAACTAAGTGTTCGATACTGTGCCAGGAGAAGCGCCTGTTCTCTGATATCTGTGGCGATGCCACTCTAAACCGTATGTGTTTGACGAAACTAAGTGGCCGCCTCGTGAGAGAGGAAACTCCAGATGCGAAACGTAGTTCCATTTTAAACTAATTGTTCTATCTGAAACTAAGTGTTCGATACTGTGCCAGGAGAAGCGCCTCTTTTCTGAAATCTGTGGCGATGCCACTCGAAACCGTATGTGTTCGACGAAACTAAGTGGCCGACCTTGTGAGAGAGGAAACATCAGATGCGAACCTTAGTTCCATTTTAAACTAATTGTTCCATCTGAAACTAAGTGTTCGATACTGTGCCAGAAGAAGCGGCTGTTCTCTGAAATCTGTGGCGATGCCACTCGAAACCGTATGTGTTCATCGAAACTAAGTGGTCGCCTTGTGAGAGAGGAAACTCCAGATGCGAAACTTAGTACCATTCTCAATTAATTGTTCTATCTGAAACTATGTGATCGACACTGTGCCAGGAGAAGCGCCTGTGCTCTGAAATGTGTGCTGATGCCACTCGAAACCGTATGTGTTCGACGAAACTAAGTGGTGAACCTTCTGAGAGAGGAAACTCCGGATGCGAAACATAGTTCCATTTTAAACTAATTGTTCTATCTGAAACTAAGTGTTCAATAGTGTGCCAGGAGAAACGCCTGTTCTCTGAAATCTGTGGCGATGCTACTCGAAACCGTTTGTGTTCGACGAAACTAAGTGGTCGACCTAGTGAGAGAGGAAACTCCATTTCCGAAACATAGTTCTATTTTAAACTAATTGTTCTGTCTGAAGTAAGTGTTCGATACTGTGCCAGGAGAAGCTCCTGTTCTCTGAAATCTGTGGCGATGCCACTCGAAACCGTATGTGTCGACGGAACTAAGTGGTCGACCTTGTGAGAGAGGAAACTCCAGATGCGAAGCTTAGTTCCATTTTAACCTAATTGTTCTATCTGAGACTAAGTGTTCGATAGTGTACCAGGAGAAACGCCTGTTCTCTGAAATGTGTGGCGATGCCACTCGAAACCGTATGTGTTCGAAGAAACTAAGTGGTCGACCTTGCGAGAGAGGGAACTCTAGATGCGAAACTTATTTCCATTTTAAACTAATTGTTCTATCTGAAACTCAGTGTTCGGTACTGTGCCAGGAGAAGCGCCTGTTCTCTGAAATCTATGGCGATGCCACTCGAAACCGTATGTGTCGATGAAACTAAGTGGTCGACCTTGTGAGAGAGGAAACTCCAGATGCGAAGCTTAGTTCCATTTTAACCTAATTGTTCTTTCTGAAACTAAGTGTTCGATAGTGTACCAGGAGAAACGCCTGTTCTCTGAAATGTGTGGCGATACCACTCGAAACCGTATGTGTTCGAAGAAACTGAGTGGTCGACCTTGTGTGAGAGGAAACTCTAGATGCGAAACTTAGTTCCATTTTAAACTAATTGTTCTATCTGAAACTAAGTGTTCGGTACTGTGCCAGGAGAAGAGCCTGTTCTCTGAAATCTGTGGCGATGCCACTCGAAACCGTATGTGTTCGACGAAACTAAGTGGTCGACCTTGTGAGAGAGGAAACTCCAGATGCGAAGCTGAGTTCCATTTTAACCTAATTGTTCTATCTGAAACTAAGTGTTCGCTACTGTGCCAGGCGAAGCGCCCGTTCTGTGAAACCTGTGACGATGCCACTCGAAACCGTACGTGTTCGACGAAACTAAGTGGTCGACCTTGTGAGAGAGGAAACTCCAGATGCGAAACATAGTTCAATTTTTAACTAAATGTTCCATCTGAAACTAAGTGTTCGATACTGTGCCAGGAGAAGCGGCTGTTCTCTGAAACCTGTGGCGATGCCACTCAAAACCGTATGTGTTCGACGAATCTAAGTGGCCGACCTTGTGAGAGAGGAAACTCCAGATGCGAAACTTAGTGCCATTTTAAACTAATTGTTCTATCTGAAACTAAGTGTTAGACGAAACTAAGTGGCCGACCTTTTGAGAGAAGAAACTCCAGATGCGAAGCTTTGTTCCATTTTAAAGTAATTGTTTTATCTGATACTAAGTGTTCGATACTGTGCCAGGAGAAGCGCCTGTTCTTTGAAACCTGTGTCGATGCCACTCGAAACCGTATGTGTTCGACGAAACTAAGTGGCCGACCTTGTGAGAGAGGAAACTCCAGATGCGAAACTTAGTTCCATCTTAAACTAATTGTTCTATCTGAAACTAAGTGTTCGATACTGTGCCAGGAGAAGCGGCTGTTCTCTGAAATCTGTGGCGATGCCACTCAAAACCGTATGTGTTCGACGAAACTAAGTGGTCGACCTTGTGAGAGAGGAAACTCCAGATGCGAAACATAGTTCAATTTTAAACTAAATGTTCCATCTGAAACTAAGTGTTCGATACTGTGCCAGGAGAAGCGCCTGTTCTCTGAAATCTGTGGCGATGCCACTCTAAACCGTATGTGTTTGACGAAACTAAGTGGCCGCTTCGTGAGAGAGGAAACTCCAGATGCGAAACATAGTTCCATTTTAAACTAATTGTTCTATCTGAAACTAAGTGTTCGATACTGTGCCAGGAGAAGCGCCTCTTTTCTGAAATCTGTGGCGATGCCACTCGAAACCGTATGTGTTCGACGAAACTAAGTGGCCGACCTTGTGAGAGAGGAAACATCAGATGCGAACCTTAGTTCCATTTTAAATTAATTGTTCTATCTGAAACTAAGTGTTCGCTACTGTGCCAGGCGAAGCGCCCGTTCTGTGAAACCTGTGGCGATGCCACTCGAAACCGTACGTGTTCGGCGAAACTAAGTGGTCGACCTTGTGAGAGAGGAAACTCCAGATGCGAAACATAGTTCAATTTTAAACTAAATGTTCCATCTGAAACTAAGTGTTCGATACTGTGCCAGAAGAAGCGGCTGTTCTCTGAAATCTGTGGCGATGCCACTCAAAACCGTATGTGTTCGACGAATCTAAGTGGCCGACCTTGTGAGAGAGGAAACTCCAGATGCGAAACTTAGTTCCATTTTAAACTAATTGTTCTATCTCTAACTGAGTGTTCGATACTGCGCCAGGAGAAGCGCCTGTTCTCTGAAATCAGTGGCGATGCTACTCGAAACCGCGTGTGTTCCACGAAACCAAGTGGTTGACCTTGTGAGAGAGGAAACTCCGGATGCGAAACATAGTTCCATTTTAAACTAAATGTTCTATCTGAAAATAAGTATTCGATACTCTGCCAGTAGAAGCGCCTGTTCTCTGAAACCTGTGGCGATGCCACTCGAAACCGTATGTGCTCGACGAAACTAAGTCGTCGACCTTCTGAGAGAGGAAACTCCAGATGCGTAACTTAGTTCCATTTTAAACTAATTGTTCTATCTGATACTAAGTGTTCGATACTGTGCCAGGAGAAGCGCCTGTTCTCTGAAGTGTGTGGCGATGCTACTCGAAACTGTATGTGTTCGACGAAACTAATTGGTCGACCTTGTGGGAGAGGAATCTCCAGATGCGAAACTAAGTTCCATTTTAAACAAATTGTTCTATCTGAAAAAAAGTGTTCGATACTGTGCCAGGAGAAACGCCCGTTTTCTGAAATCTGTGGCAATGCTACTCGAAACCGTGTGTGTTCGACGAAACTAAGTGGTCCACCTTGTGGGAGAGGATACTCCAGATGCGAAACATAGTTCCATTTTAAACTAATTGTTCTGTCTGAAATAAGTGTTCGATACTGTGCCAGGCGAGGCGCCTGTTCTCTGAAATCTGTGGCGATGCCACTCGAAACCGTATACGTTCGTCGAAACTAAGTGGTCGACCTTGTGAGAGAGGAAACTCCAGATGCGGAACTTAGCTCCATTTTAAACTAATTGTTCTATCTGAAAATAAGTGTTCGATACTGTGCCAGGGGAAGCGCCTGTTCTCTGAAATCTGTGGCGATGCTACTCGAAACCGTATGTGTTCGACGAAACTAAGTGGTCGACATGGTGAGAGAGGAAACTCCAGATGCGGAACTTAGTTCCATTTTAAACTGATTGTTCTATCTGAAACTAAGTGTTCGATACTGTGCCAGGAGAAGCGCTTGTTCTCTGAAACCTGTGGCGTTGCTACTCGAAGCCGAATGTGTTCGACGAAAGTAAGTGGTAGACCGTGTGAGAGAGGAAACTCCAGACGCGAAACTTAGTGCCATTTTAAACTAATTGTTCTATCTGAAACTAAGTGTTCGATACTGTGGCAGGAGAAGCGCCTGTTCTCTGAAATCAGTGGCTATGCTACTCGAAAACGTATGTGTTCGACGAAACTAAGTGGTCGACCTTGTGAGACAGGAAACTCCAGATGCGAAACTGAGTTCCATTTTAAACTAATTGTTCTATCTGAAACTAAGTGATCCATACTGTGCCAGGAGAAGCGCCTGTTCTCCGATATCTGTGGCGATGCCACTCGAAACCGTATGTGTTCGACGAAACTATGTGGTCGACCTGCTGAGAGAGGAAACTCCAGATGCGAAACTTATTTCCATTATAAACTACTTGTTCTATCTGACACTAAGTGTTCGATACTGTCCCAGGAGAAGCGCCTGCTCTCTGAAATCTGTGGCGAAGCGCCTGTTCTCTGAAATCTGTGGCGATGCCACTCGAAACCGTATGTGTTCGACGAAACTAAGTGGCCGACCTTGTGAGAGAGGAAACATCAGATGCGAACCTTAGTTCCATTTTAAATTAATTGTTCTATCTGAAACTAAGTGTTCGCTACTGTGCCAGTCGAAGCGCCCGTTCTGTGAAACCTGTGACGATGCCACTCGAAACCGTACGTGTTCGACGAAACTAAGTGGTCGACCTTGTGAGAGAGGAAACTCCAGATGCGAAACATAGTTCAATTTTAAACTAAATGTTCCATCTGAAACTAAGTGTTCGATACTGTGCCAGGAGAAGCGGCTGTTCTCTGAAACCTGTGGCGATGCCACTCAAAACCGTATGTGTTCGACGAATCTAAGTGGCCGACCTTGTGAGAGAGGAAACTCCAGATGCGAAACTTAGTGCCATTTTAAACTAATTGTTCTATCTGAAACTAAGTGTTAGACGAAACTAAGTGGCCGACCTTTTGAGAGAAGAAACTCCAGATGCGAAGCTTTGTTCCATTTTAAAGTAATTGTTTTATCTGATACTAAGTGTTCGATACTGTGCCAGGAGAAGCGCCTGTTCTTTGAAACCTGTGTCGATGCCACTCGAAACCGTATATGTTCGACGAAACTAAGTGGCCGACCTTGTGAGAGAGGAAACTCCAGATGCGAAACTTAGTTCCATCTTAAACTAATTGTTCTATCTGAAACTAAGTGTTCGATACTGTGCCAGGAGAAGCGGCTGTTCTCTGAAATCTGTGGCGATGCCACTCAAAACCGTATGTGTTCGACGAAACTAAGTGGTCGACCTTGTGAGAGAGGAAACTCCAGATGCGAAACATAGTTCAATTTTAAACTAAATGTTCCATCTGAAACTAAGTGTTCGATACTGTGCCAGGAGAAGCGCCTGTTCTCTGATATCTGTGGCGATGCCACTCTAAACCGTATGTGTTTGACGAAACTAAGTGGCCGCCTCGTGAGAGAGGAAACTCCAGATGCGAAACGTAGTTCCATTTTAAACTAATTGTTCTATCTGAAACTAAGTGTTCGATACTGTGCCAGGAGAAGCGCCTCTTTTCTGAAATCTGTGGCGATGCCACTCGAAACCGTATGTGTTCGACGAAACTAAGTGGCCGACCTTGTGAGAGAGGAAACATCAGATGCGAACCTTAGTTCCATTTTAAATTAATTGTTCTATCTGAAACTAAGTGTTCGCTACTGTGCCAGGCGAAGCGCCCGTTCTGTGAAACCTGTGGCGATGCCACTCGAAACCGTACGTGTTCGGCGAAACTAAGTGGTCGACCTTGTGAGAGAGGAAACTCCAGATGCGAAACATAGTTCAATTTTAAACTAAATGTTCCATCTGAAACTAAGTGTTCGATACTGTGCCAGAAGAAGCGGCTGTTCTCTGAAATCTGTGGCGATGCCACTCAAAACCGTATGTGTTCGACGAATCTAAGTGGCCGACCTTGTGAGAGAGGAAACTCCAGATGCGAAACTTAGTTCCATTTTAAACTAATAGTTCTATCTGAAACTAAGTGTTCGATACTGTGCCAGGAGAAGCGGCTGTTCTCTGAAATCTGTGGCGATGCCACTCAAAACCGTATGTGTTCGACGAATCTAAGTGGCCGACCTTGTGAGAGGGGAAACTCCAGATGCGAAACTTAGTTACATTTTAAACTAATTGTTCTATCTGAAACTATGTTTTCGATACTGTGCCAGGAGAAGCGCCTGTTCTCTGAAATCTGTGGCGATGCCACTCAAAACCGTATGTGTTCGACGAAACTAAGTGGTCGACCTTGTGAGAGAGGAAACTCCAGATGCGAAACATAGTTCAATTTTAAACTAAATGTTCCATCTGAAACTAAGTGTTCGATACTGTGCCAGGAGAAGCGCCTGTTCTCTGATATCTGTGGCGATGCCACTCTAAACCGTATGTGTTTGACGAAACTAAGTGGCCGCCTCGTGAGAGAGGAAACTCCAGATGCGAAACGTAGTTCCATTTTAAACTAATTGTTCTATCTGAAACTAAGTGTTCGATACTGTGCCAGGAGAAGCGCCTCTTTTCTGAAATCTGTGGCGATGCCACTCGAAACCGTATGTGTTCGACGAAACTAAGTGGCCGACCTTGTGAGAGAGGAAACATCAGATGCGAACCTTAGTTCCATTTTAAATTAATTGTTCTATCTGAAACTAAGTGTTCGCTACTGTGCCAGGCGAAGCGCCCGTTCTGTGAAACCTGTGGCGATGCCACTCGAAACCGTACGTGTTCGGCGAAACTAAGTGGTCGACCTTGTGAGAGAGGAAACTCCAGATGCGAAACATAGTTCAATTTTAAACTAAATGTTCCATCTGAAACTAAGTGTTCGATACTGTGCCAGAAGAAGCGGCTGTTCTCTGATATCTGTGGCGATGCCACTCAAAACCGTATGTGTTCGACGAATCTAAGTGGCCGACCTTGTGAGAGAGGAAACTCCAGATGCGAAACTTAGTTCCATTTTAAACTAATAGTTCTATCTGAAACTAAGTGTTCGATACTGTGCCAGGAGAAGCGGCTGTTCTCTGAAATCTGTGGCGATGCCACTCAAAACCGTATGTGTTCGACGAATCTAAGTGGCCGACCTTGTGAGAGGGGAAACTCCAGATGCGAAACTTAGTTACATTTTAAACTAATTGTTCTATCTGAAACTATGTTTTCGATACTGTGCCAGGAGAAGCGCCTGTTCTCTGAAATCTGTGGCGATGCCACTCGAAACCGTATGTGTTCGACAAAACTGCGTGGTTGATACTGTGCCAGGAGAAACCCCCGCTCGGCGAAATCTGTGACGATACAACTCGAAACCCTATATGTTCGACGAAACTAAGTGGTCGACCTTGTGAGAGAGGAAACTCCAGATACGAAAATTAGTTCAATTTTAAACTAAATGTTCCATCTGAAACTAAGTGTTCGATACTGTGCCAGGAGAAGCGCCCGTTCTCTGAAATCTCTGGCGATGCTACTCGAAACCGAATGTTTTCCACGAAACTAAGTGGCCGCCTTGTGAGAGAGGAAACTCCAGATGCGAAACATAGTTCCATTTTAAACTAATTGTTCTATCTAAAACTAAGTGTTCGATACTGTGCCAGGAGAAGCGCCTGTCCTCTGAAATCTGTGGCGAAGCTACTCCAAACCGTATGTGTTCGACGAAACTAAGTGGTCGACCTTGTGAGAGAGGAAACTTCAGATGCGAAACTTAGTTCCATTTTAAACTAATTGTTCTATCTGAAACTAAGTGTTCGATACTGTGCCAGGAGAAGCGCTTGTTCTCCGAAATCTGTGGCGATGCTACTCGAAACCGTATCTGTTCGACGGAATTAAGTGGTCGAACTTGTGAGAGAGGAAACCCCAAATGCGAAACATAGGTCCATTTTAAACTAATTGTTCTATCTGAAACTAAGTGTTCGATACTGTGCCAGGAGACGAGCCTGTTCTCTGAAATCTGTGGCGATGCTACTCGAAACCGTATGTGATCGACGAAACTAAGTGGTCCACCTTGTGAGAGAGGAAATTCCAGATGCGAAGCATAGTTTCATTTTAAACTAATTGTTCTCTCTCAAACTAAGTATTCGATACTGTGCCAGGAGAAGCGCCTGTTCTCTGAAATCTGTGGCGATGCTACTCGAAACCGTATGTATTCGACGAAACTAAGTGGCCGATCTTGTGAGAGAGGAAACTTCAGATGCGAAACTTAGTTCCATTTTAAATTAATTGTTCTATCTGAAACTAAGTGTTCGATAGTGTGCCAGGAGAAGCGCCTGTTCTCTGAAATCTGTGGCGATGCCACTCGAAATTGAGTGGTCGACCTTGTGAGAGAGGAAACTCCAGACGCGAAACTTAGTGCCATTTTAAACTAAATGTTCCATCTGAAACTAAGGGTTTGATACTGTGCCAGGAGAAGCGCCTGTTCCCTGAAATCTGTCGCGATGCTACTCGAAACCGTATGTGTTCGACGATACTAAGTGGCCGACGTTGTGAGAGAGGAAACTCCAGATGCGAAACTTAGTTCCATTTTAAACTAATTGTTCTATCTGAAAGTGTTCGATACTGTGACAGGAGAAGCGCCTGTTCTCTGAAATCTTTGGCGATGCCACTCGAAACCGTATGTGTTCGACGAAATTAAGTCGTCGACCTTGTGCGAAAGAAAACTCCAGATGCGAAACATTGTTCCATTTTAAACTAATTGTTCTAGCAGAAACTAAGTGTTCGATACTGTGCCAGCAGAAGCGCCTGTTCCCTGAAATCTGTGGCGATGCCACTCGGAACCGTATGCGTTCGGCGAAACTAAGTGGTCGACCTTGTGAGAGAGGAAACTCCAGATGCGACAAATAGTTCCATTTTAAACTAATAGTTCTATCTGAAACTAAGTGTTCGATACTGTGCCAGGAGAAGCGCCTGTTCTCTGAAATCTGTGGCGATGCCACTCGAAACCGTATGTGTTCGACGAATCTAAGTGGCCGACCTTGTCAGAGAGGAAACTCCAGATGCGAAACTTAGTTCCATTTTAAACTAATAGTTCTATCTGAAACTAAGTGTTCGATACTGTGCCAGGAGAAGCGCCTGTTCTCTGAAATCTGTGGCGATGCCACTCGAAACCGTATGTGTTCGACAAAACTGCGTGGTTGATACTGTGCCAGGAGAAACCCCCGCTCGGCGAAATCTGTGACGATACAACTCGAAACCCTATATGTTCGACGAAACTAAGTGGTCGACCTTGTGAGAGAGGAAACTCCAGATACGAAAATTAGTTTCATTTTAAACTAATTGTTCTATCTGAAACTAAGTGTTCGACACTGTGCCAGGAGAAGCGCCTGTTCTCTGAAATCTGTGGCGATGCTACTCGAAACCGAATGTGTTCCACGAAACTAAGTGGCCGCCTTGTGAGAGAGGAAAATCCAGATGCGAAACATTGTTCCATTTTAAATTAATTGTTCTATCTGAAACTAAGTGTTCGATACTGTGCCAGGAGAAGCGGCTGTTCTCTGAAATCTGTGGCGATGCCACTCAAAACCGTATGTGTTCGACAAATCTAAGTGGCCGACCTTGTGAGAGAGGAAACATCAGATGCGAACCTTAGTTCCATTTTAAATTAATTGTTCTATCTGAAACTAAGTGTTCGCTACTGTGCCAGGCGAAGCGCCCGTTCTGTAAAACCTGTGGCGATGCCACTCGAAACCGTACGTGTTCGACGAAACTAAGTGGTCGACCTTGTGAGAGAGGAAACTCCAGATGCGAAACATAGTTCAATTTTAAACTAAATGTTCCATCTGAAACTAAGTGTTCGATACTGTGCCAGGAGAAGCGCCCGTTCTCTGAAATCTCTGGCGATGCTACTCGAAACCGAATGTGTTCCACGAAACTAAGTGGCCGCCTTGTGAGAGAGGAAACTCCAGATGCGAAACATAGTTCCATTTTAAACTAATTGTTCTATCTAAAACTAAGTGTTCGATACTGTGCCAGGAGAAGCGCCTGTTCTCTGAAATCTGTGGCGAAGCTACTCCAAACCGTATGTGTTCGACGAAAGTAAGTGGTCGACCTTGTGAGAGAGGAAACTTCAGATGCGAAACTTAGTTCCATTTTAAACTAATTGTTCTATCTGAAACTATGTGTTCGATACTGTGCCAGGAGAAGCGCTTGTTCTCCGAAATCTGTGGCGATGCTACTCGAAACCGTATCTGTTCGACGGAATTAAGTGGTCGAACTTGTGAGAGAGGAAACCCCAAATGCGAAACATAGGTCCATTTTAAACTAATTGTTCTATCTGAAACTAAGTGTTCGATACTGTGCCAGGAGACGAGCCTGTTCTCTGAAATCTGTGGCGATGCTACTCGAAACCGTATGTGATCGACGAAACTAAGTGGTCCACCTTGTGAGAGAGGAAACTCCAGATGCGAAGCATAGTTTCATTTTAAACTAATTGTTCTCTCTCAAACTAAGTATTCGATACTGTGCCAGGAGAAGCGCCTGTTCTCTGAAATCTGTGGCGATGCTACTCGAAACCGTATGTATTCGACGAAACTAAGTGGCCGATCTTGTGAGAGAGGAAACTTCAGATGCGAAACTTAGTTCCATTTTAAATTAATTGTTCTATCTGAAACTAAGTGTTCGATAGTGTGCCAGGAGAAGCGCCTGTTCTCTGAAATCTGTGGCGATGCCACTCAAAACCGTATGTGTTCGACAAATCTAAGTGGCCGACCTTGTGAGAGAGGAAACATCAGATGCGAACCTTAGTTCCATTTTAAATTAATTGTTCTATCTGAAACTAAGTGTTCGCTACTGTGCCAGGCGAAGCGCCCGTTCTGTAAAACCTGTGGCGATGCCACTCGAAACCGTACGTGTTCGACGAAACTAAGTGGTCGACCTTGTGAGAGAGGAAACTCCAGATGCGAAACATAGTTCAATTTTAAACTAAATGTTCCATCTGAAACTAAGTGTTCGATACTGTGCCAGGAGAAGCGCCCGTTCTCTGAAATCTCTGGCGATGCTACTCGAAACCGAATGTGTTCCACGAAACTAAGTGGCCGCCTTGTGAGAGAGGAAACTCCAGATGCGAAACATAGTTCCATTTTAAACTAATTGTTCTATCTAAAACTAAGTGTTCGATACTGTGCCAGGAGAAGCGCCTGTTCTCTGAAATCTGTGGCGAAGCTACTCCAAACCGTATGTGTTCGACGAAAGTAAGTGGTCGACCTTGTGAGAGAGGAAACTTCAGATGCGAAACTTAGTTCCATTTTAAACTAATTGTTCTATCTGAAACTAAGTGTTCGATACTGTGCCAGGAGAAGCGCTTGTTCTCCGAAATCTGTGGCGATGCTACTCGAAACCGTATCTGTTCGACGGAATTAAGTGGTCGAACTTGTGAGAGAGGAAACCCCAAATGCGAAACATAGGTCCATTTTAAACTAATTGTTCTATCTGAAACTAAGTGTTCGATACTGTGCCAGGAGACGAGCCTGTTCTCTGAAATCTGTGGCGATGCTACTCGAAACCGTATGTGATCGACGAAACTAAGTGGTCCACCTTGTGAGAGAGGAAACTCCAGATGCGAAGCATAGTTTCATTTTAAACTAATTGTTCTCTCTCAAACTAAGTATTCGATACTGTGCCAGGAGAAGCGCCTGTTCTCTGAAATCTGTGGCGATGCTACTCGAAACCGTATGTATTCGACGAAACTAAGTGGCCGATCTTGTGAGAGAGGAAACTTCAGATGCGAAACTTAGTTCCATTTTAAATTAATTGTTCTATCTGAAACTAAGTGTTCGATAGTGTGCCAGGAGAAGCGCCTGTTCTCTGAAATCTGTGGCGATGCCACTCGAAATTGAGTGGTCGACCTTGTGAGAGAGGAAACTCCAGACGCGAAACTTAGTGCCATTTTAAACTAAATGTTCCATCTGAAACTAAGGGTTTGATACTGTGCCAGGAGAAGCGCCTGTTCCCTGAAATCTGTCGCGATGCTACTCGAAACCGTATGTGTTCGACGATACTAAGTGGCCGACGTTGTGAGAGAGGAAACTCCAGATGCGAAACTTAGTTCCATTTTAAACTAATTGTTCTATCTGAAAGTGTTCGATACTGTGACAGGAGAAGCGCCTGTTCTCTGAAATCTTTGGCGATGCCACTCTAAACCGTATGTGTTCGACGAAATTAAGTCGTCGACCTTGTGAGAAAGGAAACTCCAGATGCGAAACATTGTTCCATTTTAAACTAATTGTTCTATCAGAAACTAAGTGTTCGATACTGTGCCAGGAGAAGCGCCTGTTCTCTGATATCTGTGGCGATGCTACTCGAAACCGTATGTGTTCGACGAAACTAAGTGGCCGACCTTGTGAGAGAGGAAATTCCAGATGCGAAACTTAGTTCCATTTAAAACTAATTGTTCTATCTGAAACTAAGTGTTCGATACTCTGCCAGGAGAAGCGCCTGTTCTCTGAAATCTGTGGCGATGCTACTCGAAACCGTATGTGCTCGACGAAACTAAGTGGTCGACCTTCTGAGAAAGGAAACTCCGGATGCGAAACTTAGTTCCATTTTAAAGTAATTGTTCTATCTGATACTAAGTGTTCCATACTGTGCCAGGAGTAGCGCCTGTTCTCTGAGATCAGTGGCGATGCTACTCGAAACCGTATGTGTTCGACGAAGCTAAGGGTTCCACCTTGTGAGACAGGAAACTACAGATGCGAAGCTTTTTTCCTTTTTAAACTAATTGTTCTAACTGATACTAAGTGTTCGATACTGTGCCAGGAGAAGTGCCTGTTCTCTGAAATGTGTGACGATGCCACTCGAATCCGTAGGTGTTCGACGAAACTAAGTGGTCGACCTTGTGAGAGAGGAAACTCCAGATGCGAAACTTAGTTCCATTTTAAACTAATTTTTCTATCTGAAACTAAGTGTTCGATATTGTGCCAGGAGAAGCGCCTGTTCTCTGAAATCTGTCGCGATGCTACTCGAAACCGTGTGTGTTCGACGAAACTAAGTGGCCGACCTTGTGGGAGAGGAAACTTCAGATGCGAAACTTAGTTCCATTTTAAACTAATTGTTCTATCTGAAACTAAGTGTTCGATACTGTGCCAGGAGTAGCGCCTGTTCTCTGAGATCAGTGGCGATGCTACTCGAAACTGTATGTGTTCGACGAAGCTAAGTGGTCCACCTTGTGAGACAGGAAACTACAGATGCGAAGCTTTGTTCCATTTTAAACTAATTGTTCTATCTGAAACTAAGTGTTCGATACTGTGCCAGGAGAAGCGCCTGTTCTCTGATATCTGTGGCGATGCCACTCGAAACCGTATGTGTTCGACGAAACCAAGTGGCCGACCTTGTGAGAGAGGAAACTCCAGATGCGAAACTTAGTTCCATTTTAAACGAATTGTTCTATCTGAAAGTGTTCGATACTTTGCCAGGAGAAGCGCCAGTTCTCTGAAATCTGTGGCGATGCCACTCGAAACCGTAAGCGTTCGGCGAAACTAAGTGGTCGAACTTGTGAGAGAGGAAAATCCAGACGCGAAACTTAGTGCCATTTTAAACTAATTGTTCTATCTGAAACTAAGTGTTCGATACTGTGCCAGCAGAAGCGCCAGTTCTCTGAAATCTGTGGCGATGCCACTCGAAACCGTATGCGTTCGGCGAAACTAAGTGGTCGACCTTGTGAGAGAGGAAACTCCAGAAGCGAAACATAGTTCAATTTTAAACTAAATGTTCCATCTGAAAATAAGTGTTCGATACTGTGCCAGGAGAAGCGCTTGTTCTCTGAAATCTGTGGCGATGCCACTTGAAACCGTATGTGTTCGACGAAACTGAGTTGTCGATACCGTACCAGGAGGAACCCCCGTTCTGCGAAATCTGTGGGGATACCACTCGAAACAGTATGTGATCGACGAAACTGAGTTGTCGACCTTGTGAGAGAGGAGACTCCAAATGCGAAACATAGTTCCACTTGAAACTAATTGTTCTATCTCAAACGAAGTGTTCGACACTGTGCCAGGAGAAGCGCTTGTTCTGTGGCGATGCTACTCGAAATCGTATGTGTTCCACGAAACTAAATGGTCGACCTTGTGGGAGACGAAAATCCAGGTGCGAAACTTAGTTCCATTTTAAACAAATTGTTCTATCTGAAAGTGTTCGATACTGTGCCAGGAGAAGCGCCTGTTCTCTGAAATCTGTGGCGATGCTACTCGAAACCGTATGTGTTCGACGAAGCTAAGTGGACCACCTTGTGAGACAGGAAACTACAGATGCGAAGCTTTGTTCCATTTTAAACTAGTTGTTCTAACTGATACTAAGTGTTCGATACTGTGCCAGGAGAAGTGCCTGTTCTCTGAAATGTGTGACGATGCCACTCGAATCCGTATGTGTTCGACGAAACTAAGTGGTCGACCTTGTGGGAGAGGAAACTCCAGATGCGAAACTTAGTTCCATTTTAAACTAATTGTTCTATCTGAAACTAAGTGTTCGATATTGTGCCAGGAGGAGCGCCTGTTCTCTGAAATCTGTCGCGATGCTACTCGAAACCGTATGTGTTCGACGAAACTAAGTGGCCGACCTTGTGGGAGAGGAAACTTCAGATGCGAAACTTAGTTCCATTTTAAACTAATTGTTCTATCTGAAACTAAGTGTTCGATACTGTGCCAGGAGTAGCGCCTGTTCTCTGAGATCAGTGGCGATGCTACTCGAAACCGTATGTGCTCGACGAAGCTAAGTGGTCCACCTTGTGAGACAGGAAACTACAGATGCGAAGCTTTGTTCCATTTTAAACTAATTGTTCTAACTGATACTAAGTGTTCGATACTGTGCCAGGAGAAGCGCCTGTTCTCTGAAATCTGTGGCGATGCCACTCGAAACCGTATGTGTTCGACGAAACCAAGTGGCCGACCTTGTGAGAGAGGAAACTCCAGATGCGAAACTTAGTTCCATTTTAAACGAATTGTTCTATCTGAAAGTGTTCGATACTTTGCCAGGAGAAGCGCCTGTTCTCTGAAATCTGTGGCGATGATACTCGAAACCGTATGTGTTCGACGAAACTAAGTTGTCGACCTTGTGAGAGAGGATACTCCAGATGCGAAACATATTTCCATATTAAACTAATTGTTCTGTCTGAAATAAGTGTTCGATACTATGCCAGGCGAAGCGCCTGCTCTCTGAAATCTGTGGCGATGCCACTTGAAACCGTATGTGTTCGACGAAACTAAATGGTCGACCTTGTGGGAGACGAAAATCCAGATGCGAAACTTAGTTCCATTTTAAACAAATTGTTCTATCTGAAACTAAGTGTTCGATACTGTGCCAGGAGAAGCGCCTGTTCTCTGATATCTGTGGCGATGCTACTCGAAACCGTATGTGTTCGACGAAGCTAAGTGGTCCACCTTGTGAGAGAGGAGACTCCAAATGCGAAACATAGTTCCACTTGAAACTAATTGTTCTATCTCAAACGAAGTGTTCGACACTGTGCCAGGAGAAGCGCTTGTTCTGTGAAATCTGTGGCGATGCTACTCGAAATCGTATGTGTTCCACGAAACTAAATGGTCGACCTTGTGGGAGACGAAAATCCAGATGCGAAACTTAGTTCCATTTTAAACAAATTGTTCTATCTGAAAGTGTTCGATACTGTGCCAGGAGAAGCGCCTGTTCTCTGAAATCTGTGGCGATGATACTCGAAACCGAATGTGTTCGACGAAACTAAGTTGTCGACCTTGTGAGAGAGGATACTCCAGATGCGAAACATATTTCCATATTAAACTAATTGTTCTGTCTGAAATAAGTGTCCGATACTATGCCAGGCGAAGCGCCTGCTCTCTGAAATCTGTGGCGATGCCACTCGAAACCGTATGTGTTCGACGAAACCAAGTGGCCGACCTTGTGAGAGAGGAAACTCCAGATGCGAAACTTAGTTCCATTTTAAACGAATTGTTCTATCTGAAACTAAGTGTTCGATACTGTGCCAGGAGTAGCGCCTGTTCTCTGAGATCAGTGGCGATGCTACTCGAAACCGTATGTGCTCGACGAAGCTAAGTGGTCCACCTTGTGAGACAGGAAACTACAGATGCGAAGCTTTGTTCCATTTTAAACTAATTGTTCTAACTGATACTAAGTGTTCGATACTGTGCCAGGAGAAGCGCCTGTTCTCTGAAATCTGTGGCGATGCCACTCGAAACCGTATGTGTTCGACGAAACCAAGTGGCCGACCTTGTGAGAGAGGAAACTCCAGATGCGAAACTTAGTTCCATTTTAAACGAATTGTTCTATCTGAAAGTGTTCGATACTTTGCCAGGAGAAGCGCCTGTTCTCTGAAATCTGTGGCGATGATACTCGAAACCGTATGTGTTCGACGAAACTAAGTTGTCGACCTTGTGAGAGAGGATACTCCAGATGCGAAACATATTTCCATATTAAACTAATTGTTCTGTCTGAAATAAGTGTTCGATACTATGCCAGGCGAAGCGCCTGCTCTCTGAAATCTGTGGCGATGCCACTTGAAACCGTATGTGTTCGACGAAACTAAATGGTCGACCTTGTGGGAGACGAAAATCCAGATGCGAAACTTAGTTCCATTTTAAACAAATTGTTCTATCTGAAACTAAGTGTTCGATACTGTGCCAGGAGAAGCGCCTGTTCTCTGATATCTGTGGCGATGCTACTCGAAACCGTATGTGTTCGACGAAGCTAAGTGGTCCACCTTGTGAGACAGGAAACTACAGATGCGAAGCTTTGTTCCATTTTAAACTAATTGTTCTAACTGATACTAAGTGTTCGATACTGTGCCAGCAGAAGCGCCAGTTCTCTGAAATCTGTGGCGATGCCACTCGAAACCGTATGCGTTCGGCGAAACTAAGTGGTCGACCTTGTGAGAGAGGAAACTCCAGAAGCGAAACATAGTTCAATTTTAAACTAAATGTTCCATCTGAAAATAAGTGTTCGATACTGTGCCAGGAGAAGCACTTGTTCTCTGAAATCTGTGGCGATGCCACTTGAAACCGTATGTGTTCGACGAAACTGAGTTGTCGATACCGAACCAGGAGGAACCCCCGTTCTGCGAAATCTGTGGGGATACCACTCGAAACAGTATGTGATCGACGAAACTGAGTTGTCGACCTTGTGAGAGAGGAGACTCCAAATGCGAAACATAGTTCCACTTGAAACTAATTGTTCTATCTCAAACGAAGTGTTCGACACTGTGCCAGGAGAAGCGCTTGTTCTGTGAAATCTGTGGCGATGCTACTCGAAATCGTATGTGTTCCACGAAACTAAATGGTCGACCTTGTGGGAGACGAAAATCCAGATGCGAAACTTAGTTCCATTTTAAACAAATTGTTCTATCTGAAAGTGTTCGATACTGTGCCAGGAGAAGCGCCTGTTCTCTGAAATCTGTGGCGATGCTACTCGAAACCGTATGTGTTCGACGAAGCTAAGTGGTCCACCTTGTGAGACAGGAAACTACAGATGCGAAACATATTTCCATATTAAACTAATTGTTCTGTCTGAAATAAGTGTTCGATACTATGCCAGGCGAAGCGCCTGCTCTCTGAAATCTGTGGCGATGCCACTTGAAACCGTATGTGTTCGACGAAACTAAATGGTCGACCTTGTGAGAGAGGAAACTCCAGAAGCGAAACATAGTTCAATTTTAAACGAATTGTTCTACCTGAAAGTGTTCGATACTTTGCCAGGAGAAGCGCCTGTTCTCTGAAATCTGTGGCGATGATACTCGAAACCGTATGTGTTCGACGAAACTAAGTTGTCGACCTTGTGAGAGAGGATACTCCAGATGCGAAACATATTTCCATATTAAACTAATTGTTCTGTCTGAAATAAGTGTTCGATACTATGCCAGGCGAAGCGCCTGCTCTCTGAAATCTGTGGCGATGCCACTTGAAACCGTATGTGTTCGACGAAACTAAATGGTCGACCTTGTGGGAGACGAAAATCCAGATGCGAAACTTAGTTCCATTTTAAACAAATTGTTCTATCTGAAACTAAGTGTTCGATACTGTGCCAGGAGAAGCGCCTGTTCTCTGATATCTGTGGCGATGCTACTCGAAACCGTATGTGTTCGACGAAGCTAAGTGGTCCACCTTGTGAGACAGGAAACTACAGATGCGAAGCTTTGTTCCATTTTAAACTAATTGTTCTAACTGATACTAAGTGTTCGATACTGTGCCAGCAGAAGCGCCAGTTCTCTGAAACCTGTGGCGATGCCACTCGAAACCGTATGCGTTCGGCGAAACTAAGTGGTCGACCTTGTGAGAGAGGAAACTCCAGAAGCGAAACATAGTTCAATTTTAAACTAAATGTTCCATCTGAAAATAAGTGTTCGATACTGTGCCAGGAGAAGCACTTGTTCTCTGAAATCTGTGGCGATGCCACTTGAAACCGTATGTGTTCGACGAAACTGAGTTGTCGATACCGAACCAGGAGGAACCCCCGTTCTGCGAAATCTGTGGGGATACCACTCGAAACAGTATGTGATCGACGAAACTGAGTTGTCGACCTTGTGAGAGAGGAAACTCCAGATGCGAAACTTAGTTCCATTTTAAACGAATTGTTCTATCTGAAAGTGTTCGATACTTTGCCAGGAGAAGCGCCTGTTCTCTGAAATCTGTGGCGATGCCACTTGAAACCGTATGTGTTCGACGAAACTGAGTTGTCGATACCGTACCAGGAGGAACCCCCGTTCTGCGAAATCTGTGGGGATACCACTCGAAACAGTATGTGATCGACGAAACTGAGTTGTCGACCTTGTGAGAGAGGAGACTCCAAATGCGAAACATAGTTCCACTTGAAACTAATTGTTCTATCTCAAACGAAGTGTTCGACACTGTGCCAGGAGAAGCGCTTGTTCTGTGAAATCTGTGGCGATGCTACTCGAAATCGTATGTGTTCCACGAAACTAAATGGTCGACATTGTGGGAGACGAAAATCCAGATGCGAAACTTAGTTCCATTTTAAACAAATTGTTCTATCTGAAAGTGTTCGATACTGTGCCAGGAGAAGCGCCTGTTCTCTGAAATCTGTGGCGATGATACTCGAAACCGTATGTGTTCGACGAAACTAAGTTGTCGACCTTGTGAGAGAGGATACTCCAGATGCGAAACATATTTCCATATTAAACTAATTGTTCTGTCTGAAATAAGTGTTCGATACTATGCCAGGCGAAGCGCCTGCTCTCTGAAATCTGTGGCGATGCCACTTGAAACCGTATGTGTTCGACGAAACTAAATGGTCGACCTTGTGGGAGACGAAAATCCAGATGCGAAACTTAGTTCCATTTTAAACAAATTGTTCTATCTGAAACTAAGTGTTCGATACTGTGCCAGGAGAAGCGCCTGTTCTCTGATATCTGTGGCGATGCTACTCGAAACCGTATGTGTTCAACGAAGCTAAGTGGTCCACCTTGTGAGACAGGAAACTACAGATGCGAAGCTTTGTTCCATTTTAAACTAATTGTTCTAACTGATACTAAGTGTTCGATACTGTGCCAGCAGAAGCGCCAGTTCTCTGAAATCTGTGGCGATGCCACTCGAAACCGTATGCGTTCGACGAAACTAAGTGGTCGACCTTGTGAGAGAGGAAACTCCAGAAGCGAAACATAGTTCAATTTTAAACTAAATGTTCCATCTGAAAATAAGTGTTCGATACTGTGCCAGGAGAAGCACTTGTTCTCTGAAATCTGTGGCGATGCCACTTGAAACCGTATGTGTTCGACGAAACTGAGTTGTCGATACCGAACCAGGAGGAACCCCCGTTCTGCGAAATCTGTGGGGATACCACTCGAAACAGTATGTGATCGACGAAACTGAGTTGTCGACCTTGTGAGAGAGGAGACTCCAAATGCGAAACATAGTTCCACTTGAAACTAATTGTTCTATCTCAAACGAAGTGTTCGACACTGTGCCAGGAGAAGCGCTTGTTCTGTGAAATCTGTGGCGATGCTACTCGAAATCGTATGTGTTCCACGAATCTAAATGGTCGACCTTGTGGGAGACGAAAATCCAGATGCGAAACTTAGTTCCATTTTAAACAAATTGTTCTATCTGAAAGTGTTCGATACTGTGCCAGGAGAAGCGCCTGTTCTCTGAAATCTGTGGCGATGATACTCGAAACCGAATGTGTTCGACGAAACTAAGTTGTCGACCTTGTGAGAGAGGATACTCCAGATGCGAAACATATTTCCATATTAAACTAATTGTTCTGTCTGAAATAAGTGTTCGATACTATGCCAGGCGAAGCGCCTGCTCTCTGAAATCTGTGGCGATGCCACTCGAAACCGTATGTGTTCGACGAAACCAAGTGGCCGACCTTGTGAGAGAGGAAACTCCAGATGCGAAACTTAGTTCCATTTTAAACGAATTGTTCTATCTGAAAGTGTTCGATACTTTGCCAGGAGAAGCGCCAGTTCTCTGAAATCTGTGGCGATGCCACCCGAAACCGTATGCGTTCGGCGAAACTAAGTGGTCGAACTTGTGAGAGAGGAAAATCCAGACGCGAAACTTAGTGCCATTTTAAACTAATTGTTCTATCTGAAACTAAGTGTTCGATACTGTGCCAGCAGAAGCGCCAGTTCTCTGAAATCTGTGGCGATGCCACTCGAAACCGTATGCGATCGGCGAAACTAAGTGGTCGACCTTGTGAGAGAGGAAACTCCAGAAGCGAAACATAGTTCAATTTTAAACTAAATGTTCCATCTGAAAATAAGTGTTCGATACTGTGCCAGGAGAAGCGCTTGTTCTCTGAAATCTGTGGCGATGCCACTTGAAACCGTATGTGTTCGACGAAACTGAGTTGTCGATACCGTACCAGGAGGAACCCCCGTTCTGCGAAATCTGTGGGGATACCACTCGAAACAGTATGTGATCGACGAAACTGAGTTGTCGACCTTGTGAGAGAGGAGACTCCAAATGCGAAACATAGTTCCACTTGAAACTAATTGTTCTATCTCAAACGAAGTGTTCGACACTGTGCCAGGAGAAGCGCTTGTTCTGTGAAATCTGTGGCGATGCTACTCGAAATCGTATGTGTTCCACGGAACTAAATGGTCGACCTTGTGGGAGACGAAAATCCAGATGCGAAACTTAGTTCCATTTTAAACAAATTGTTCTATCTGAAAGTGTTCGATACTGTGCCAGGAGAAGTGCCTGTTCTCTGAAATGTGCGACGATGCCACTCGAATCCGTATGTGTTCGACGAAACTAAGTGGTCGACCTTGTGAGAGAGGAAACTCCAGATGCGAAACTTAGTTCCATTTTAAACTAATTGTTCTATCTGAAACTAAGTGTTCGATATTGTGCCAGGAGAAGCTCCTGTTCTCTGAAATCTGTCGCGATGCTACTCGAAACCGTATGTGTTCGACGAAACGAAGTGGCCGACCTTGTGGGAGAGGAAACTTCAGATGCGAAACTTAGTTCCATTTTAAACTAATTGTTCTATCTGAAACTAAGTGTTCGATACTGTGCCAGGAGTAGCGCCTGTTCTCTGAGATCAGTGGCGATGCTACTCGAAACCGTATGTGTTCGACGAAGCTAAGTGGTCCACCTTGTGAGACAGGAAACTACAGATGCGAAGCTTTTTTCCATTTTAAACTAATTGTTCTAACTGATACTAAGTGTTCGATACTGTGCCAGGAGAAGCGCCTGTTCTCTGAAATCTGTGGCGATGCCACTTGAAACCGTATGTGTTCGACGAAACTGAGTTGTCGATACCGTACCAGGAGGAACCCCCGTTCTGCGAAATCTGTGGGGATACCACTCGAAACAGTATGTGATCGACGAAACTGAGTTGTCGACCTTGTGAGAGAGGAGACTCCAAATGCGAAACATAGTTCCACTTGAAACTAATTGTTCTATCTCAAACGAAGTGTTCGACACTGTGCCAGGAGAAGCGCTTGTTCTGTGGCGATGCTACTCGAAATCGTATGTGTTCCACGAAACTAAATGGTCGACCTTGTGGGAGACGAAAATCCAGATGCGAAACTTAGTTCCATTTTAAACAAATTGTTCTATCTGAAAGTGTTCGATACTGTGCCAGGAGAAGCGCCTGTTCTCTGAAATCTGTGGCGATGCTACTCGGAACCGTATGTGTTCGACGAAGCTAAGTGGTCCACCTTGTGAGACAGGAAACTACAGATGCGAAGCTTTGTTCCATTTTAAACTAGTTGTTCTAACTGATACTAAGTGTTCGATACTGTGCCAGGAGAAGTGCCTGTTCTCTGAAATGTGTGACGATGCCACTCGAATCCGTATGTGTTCGACGAAACTAAGTGGTCGACCTTGTGAGAGAGGAAACTCCAGATGCGAAACTTAGTTCCATTTTAAACTAATTGTTCTATCTGAAACTAAGTGTTCGATATTGTGCCAGGAGGAGCGCCTGTTCTCTGAAATCTGTCGCGATGCTACTCGAAACCGTATGTGTTCGACGAAACTAAGTGGCCGACCTTGTGGGAGAGGAAACTTCAGATGCGAAACTTAGTTCCATTTTAAACTAATTGTTCTATCTGAAACTAAGTGTTCGATACTGTGCCAGGAGTAGCGCCTGTTCTCTGAGATCAGTGGCGATGCTACTCGAAACCGTATGTGCTCGACGAAGCTAAGTGGTCCACCTTGTGAGACAGGAAACTACAGATGCGAAGCTTTTTTCCATTTTAAACTAATTGTTCTAACTGATACTAAGTGTTCGATACTGTGCCAGGAGAAGCGCCTGTTCTCTGAAATCTGTGGCGATGCCACTTGAAACCGTATGTGTTCGACGAAACTGAGTTGTCGATACCGTACCAGGAGGAACCCCCGTTCTGCGAAATCTGTGGGGATACCACTCGAAACAGTATGTGATCGACGAAACTGAGTTGTCGACCTTGTGAGAGAGGAGACTCCAAATGCGAAACATAGTTCCACTTGAAACTAATTGTTCTATCTCAAACGAAGTGTTCGACACTGTGCCAGGAGAAGCGCTTGTTCTGTGGCGATGCTACTCGAAATCGTATGTGTTCCACGAAACTAAATGGTCGACCTTGTGGGAGACGAAAATCCAGATGCGAAACTTAGTTCCATTTTAAACAAATTGTTCTATCTGAAAGTGTTCGATACTGTGCCAGGAGAAGCGCCTGTTCTCTGAAATCTGTGGCGATGCTACTCGAAACCGTATGTGTTCGACGAAGCTAAGTGGTCCACCTTGTGAGACAGGAAACTACAGATGCGAAGCTTTGTTCCATTTTAAACTAGTTGTTCTAACTGATACTAAGTGTTCGATACTGTGCCAGGAGAAGTGCCTGTTCTCTGAAATGTGTGACGATGCCACTCGAATCCGTATGTGTTCGACGAAACTAAGTGGTCGACCTTGTGAGAGAGGAAACTCCAGATGCGAAACATATTTCCATATTAAACTAATTGTTCTGTCTGAAATAAGTGTTCGATACTATGCCAGGCGAAGCGCCTGCTCTCTGAAATCTGTGGCGATGCCACTCGAAACCGTATGTGTTCGACGAAACCAAGTGGCCGACCTTGTGAGAGAGGAAACTCCAGATGCGAAACTTAGTTCCATTTTAAACGAATTGTTCTATCTGAAAGTGTTCGATACTTTGCCAGGAGAAGCGCCAGTTCTCTGAAATCTGTGGCGATGCCACCCGAAACCGTATGCGTTCGGCGAAACTAAGTGGTCGAACTTGTGAGAGAGGAAAATCCAGACGCGAAACTTAGTGCCATTTTAAACTAATTGTTCTATCTGAAACTAAGTGTTCGATACTGTGCCAGCAGAAGCGCCAGTTCTCTGAAATCTGTGGCGATGCCAGTCGAAACCGTATGCGATCGGCGAAACTAAGTGGTCGACCTTGTGAGAGAGGAAACTCCAGAAGCGAAACATAGTTCAATTTTAAACTAAATGTTCCATCTGAAAATAAGTGTTCGATACTGTGCCAGGAGAAGCGCTTGTTCTCTGAAATCTGTGGCGATGCCACTTGAAACCGTATGTGTTCGACGAAACTGAGTTGTCGATACCGTACCAGGAGGAACCCCCGTTCTGCGAAATCTGTGGGGATACCACTCGAAACCGTATGTGATCGACGAAACTAAGTGGTCGACCTTGTGAGAGAGGAGACTCCAAATGCGAAACATAGTTCCACTTGAAACTAATTGTTCTATCTCAAACGAAGTGTTCGACACTGTGCCAGGAGAAGCGCTTGTTCTGTGAAATCTGTGGCGATGCTACTCGAAATCGTATGTGTTCCACGGAACTAAATGGTCGACCTTGTGGGAGACGAAAATCCAGATGCGAAACTTAGTTCCATTTTAAACAAATTGTTCTATCTGAAAGTGTTCGATACTGTGCCAGGAGAAGTGCCTGTTCTCTGAAATGTGCGACGATGCCACTCGAATCCGTATGTGTTCGACGAAACTAAGTGGTCGACCTTGTGAGAGAGGAAACTCCAGATGCGAAACTTAGTTCCATTTTAAACTAATTGTTCTATCTGAAACTAAGTGTTCGATATTGTGCCAGGAGAAGCTCCTGTTCTCTGAAATCTGTCGCGATGCTACTCGAAACCGTATGTGTTCGACGAAACGAAGTGGTCCACCTTGTGAGACAGGAAACTACAGATGCGAAGCTTTGTTCCATTTTAAACTAATTGTTCTAACTGATACTAAGTGTTCGATACTGTGCCAGGAGAAGCGCCTGTTCTCTGAAATCTGTGGCGATGCCACTTGAAACCGTATGTGTTCGACGAAACTGAGTTGTCGATACCGTACCAGGAGGAACCCCCGTTCTGCGAAATCTGTGGGGATACCACTCGAAACAGTATGTGATCGACGAAACTGAGTTGTCGACCTTGTGAGAGAGGAGACTCCAAATGCGAAACATAGTTCCACTTGAAACTAATTGTTCTATCTCAAACGAAGTGTTCGACACTGTGCCGGGAGAAGCGCTTGTTCTGTGAAATCTGTGGCGATGCTACTCGAAATCGTATGTGTCCCACGAAACTAAATGGTCGACCTTGTGGGAGACGAAAATCCAGATGCGAAACTTAGTTCCATTTTAAACAAATTGTTCTATCTGAAAGTGTTCGATACTGTGCCAGGAGAAGCGCCTGTTCTCTGAAATCTGTGGCGATGATACGCGAAACCGTATGTGTTCGACGAAACTAAGTTGTCGACCTTGTGAGAGAGGATACTCCAGATGCGAAACATATTTCCATATTAAACTAATTGTTCTGTCTGAAATAAGTGTTCGATACTATGCCAGGCGAAGCGCCTGCTCTCTGAAATCTGTGGCGATGCCACTTGAAACCGTATGTGTTCGACGAAACTAAATGGTCGACCTTGTGGGAGACGAAAATCCAGATGCGAAACTTAGTTCCATTTTAAACAAATTGTTCTATCTGAAACTAAGTGTTCGATACTGTGCCAGGAGAAGCGCCTGTTCTCTGATATCTGTGGCGATGCTACTCGAAACCCTATGTGTTCGACGAAACTAAGTGGTCGACCTTGTGAGAGAGGAAACTCCAGAAGCGAAACTTAGTTCCATTTTAAACTATTTGTTCTATCTGAAACTAAGTGTTCGATAATGTGCCGGGAGAAGCGTCTGTTCTCTGAAATGTGTGGCGATTCTACTCGAAACCGTATGTGTTCGAGGAAACTAAGTGGTCCACCTCGTGAGAGAGGAAACTCCAGATGCCACACTTAGTTCCATTTAAAACTAATTGTTCTATCTGAAACTAAGTATTCGAGAGTGTGCCAGGAGAAACGCCTGTTCTCTGAAATCTGTGGCGATGCTACTCGAAACCGTATGTGTTCGACGAAACTATGTGGTCGACCTTGTGAGAGAGGAAACTCCAGATGCGAAACTTAGTTCCATTTTAAACTAATTGTTCTATCTGAAACTAAGTGTTTGATACTGTGCCAGGAGTAGCGCCTGTTCTCTGAGATCAGTGGCGATGCTACTCGAAACCGTATGTGTTCGACGAAGCTAAGTGGTCCACCTTGTGAGACAGGAAACTACAGATGCGAAGCTTTTTTCCATTTTAAACTAATTGTTCTTACTGATACTAAGTGTTCGATACTGTGCCAGGAGAAGCGCCTGTTCTCTGAAATCTGTGGCGATGCCACTCGAAACCGTATGTGTTCGACGAAACTAAGTGGCCGACCTTGTGAGAGAGGAAACTCCAGATGCGAAACTTAGTTCCATTTTAAACGAATTGTTCTATCTGAAAGTGTTCGATACTTTGCCAGGAGAAGCGCCAGTTCTCTGAAATCTGTGGCGACGCTACTCGATACCGTATGTGTTCGACGAAACTAAGTGGTCGACCTTGTGAGAGAGGAAACTCCAGATGCGAAACTTAGTTCCATTTTAAACTAATTGTTCTATCTGTAACTAAGTGTTCGAGAGTGTACCAGGAGAAACGCCTGTTCTCTGAAATCTGTGGCGATGCCACTCGAAACCGTACGTGTTCGACGAAACTAAGTGGTCGCCTTGTGAGAGTAGAAACTCCAGATGCGAACTGTAGTTCAATTTTAAACTAATTGTTCTATCTGAAACTATGTGTCTGCTACTCTGCCAGGAGAAGCGCCTGTTCTCTGAAATCTGTGGCGATGTCACTCGAAACCGTATGTTTTCGACGAAATTAAGTGGTCGCCTTGTGAGGGAAGAAACTCCAGATGCGAAACTTAGTACCATTCTAAACTAATTGCTTTATCTAAAACTATGTGTCCGATACTGTGCTAGGAGAAGCGCCTGTTCTCTTTAATCTGTGGCGATGCTACTCGAAAGCATATGTGTTCCACGAAACTAAGTGGTCGACATTGTGAGGGAGGAAACTCAAGATGCGAAACATAGTTACATTTTAAACTAATTGTTCTCTCTGAAACTAAGTGTTTGATACTGTGCCAGGAGAAGCGACTGTCTTGTGAAATCTGTGGCGATGCTTCCTCGAAACCGTATGTGTTCGACGAATCTACATGGTCGACCTTGTGAGAGAGGAAACTCCAGATGCGAAACTAGGTTCCATTTTAAACTGATTGTTCTATTTGAAACTAAGTGTTCGGTACTGTGCCAGGAGAAGCGCCTGTTCTCTGAAATCTGTGGCGATGCTACTCGAAACCGTATGTGTTCGACGAATCTACATGGTCGACATTGTGAGAGAGGAAACTCCAGAGTACAATCTTAAACTAATTGTTCTCTCTGAAACTAAGTGTTCGATACTGTGCCAGGAGAAGCGCCTGCTCTCTGAAATCTGTCGCGATGCTTCTCGAAACCGTATGTGTTCGACGAAACTAAGTGGTCGACATTGTGAGGGAGGAAACTCAAGATGCGAAACATAGTTACATTTTAAACTAATTGTTCTCTCTGAAACTAAGTGTTTGATACTGTGCCAGGAGAAGCGACTGTCCTGTGAAACCTGTGGCGATGCTACTCGAAACCGTATGTGTTCGACGAATCTACATGGTCGATCTTGTGAGAGAGGAAACTCCAGATGCGAAACTTGGTCCCATTTTAAACTGATTGTTCTATTTGAAACTAAGTGTTCGGTACTGTGCCAGGAGAAGCGCCTGTTCTCTGAAATCTGTGGCGATTCTACTCGAAACCGTATGTGTTCGAGGAAACTAAGTGGTCCACCTCGTGAGAGAGGAAACTCCAGATGCCACACTTAGTTCCATTTAAAACTAATTGTTCTATCTGAAACTAAGTATTCGAGAGTGTGCCAGGAGAAACGCCTGTTCTCTGAAATCTGTGGCGATGCTACTCGAAACCGTATGTGTTCGACGAAACTATGTGGTCGACCTTGTGAGAGAGGAAACTCCAGATGCGAAACTTAGTTCCATTTTAAACTAATTGTTCTATCTGAAACTAAGTGTTTGATACTGTGCCAGGAGTAGCGCCTGTTCTCTGAGATCAGTGGCGATGCTACTCGAAACCGTATGTGTTCGACGAAGCTAAGTGGTCCACCTTGTGAGACAGGAAACTACAGATGCGAAGCTTTTTTCCATTTTAAACTAATTGTTCTTACTGATACTAAGTGTTCGATACTGTGCCAGGAGAAGCGCCTGTTCTCTGAAATCTGTGGCGATGCCACTCGAAACCGTATGTGTTCGACGAAACTAAGTGGCCGACCTTGTGAGAGAGGAAACTCCAGATGCGAAACTTAGTTCCATTTTAAACGAATTGTTCTATCTGAAAGTGTTCGATACTTTGCCAGGAGAAGCGCCAGTTCTCTGAAATCTGTGGCGACGCTACTCGATACCGTATGTGTTCGACGAAACTAAGTGGTCGACCTTGTGAGAGAGGAAACTCCAGATGCGAAACTTAGTTCCATTTTAAACTAATTGTTCTATCTGTAACTAAGTGTTCGAGAGTGTACCAGGAGAAACGCCTGTTCTCTGAAATCTGTGGCGATGCCACTCGAAACCGTACGTGTTCGACGAAACTAAGTGGTCGCCTTGTGAGAGTAGAAACTCCAGATGCGAACTGTAGTTCAATTTTAAACTAATTGTTCTATCTGAAACTATGTGTCTGCTACTCTGCCAGGAGAAGCGCCTGTTCTCTGAAATCTGTGGCGATGTCACTCGAAACCGTATGTTTTCGACGAAATTAAGTGGTCGCCTTGTGAGGGAAGAAACTCCAGATGCGAAACTTAGTACCATTCTAAACTAATTGCTTTATCTAAAACTATGTGTCCGATACTGTGCTAGGAGAAGCGCCTGTTCTCTTTAATCTGTGGCGATGCTACTCGAAAGCATATGTGTTCCACGAAACTAAGTTGTCGACATTGTGAGGGAGGAAACTCAAGATGCGAAACATAGTTACATTTTAAACTAATTGTTCTCTCTGAAACTAAGTGTTTGATACTGTGCCAGGAGAAGCGACTGTCTTGTGAAATCTGTGGCGATGCTACTCGAAACCGTATGTGTTCGACGAATCTACATGGTCGACCTTGTGAGAGAGGAAACTCCAGATGCGAAACTAGGTTCCATTTTAAACTGATTGTTCTATTTGAAACTAAGTGTTCGGTACTGTGCCAGGAGAAGCGCCTGTTCTCTGAAATCTGTGGCGATGCTACTCGAAACCGTATGTGTTCGACGAATCTACATGGTCGACATTGTGAGAGAGGAAACTCCAGAGTACAATTTTAAACTAATTGTTCTCTCTGAAACTAAGTGTTCGATACTGTGCCAGGAGAAGCGCCTGCTCTCTGAAATCTGTCGCGATGCTTCTCGAAACCGTATGTGTTCGACGAAACTAAGTGGTCGACATTGTGAGGGAGGAAACTCAAGATGCGAAACATAGTTACATTTTAAACTAATTGTTCTCTCTGAAACTAAGTGTTTGATACTGTGCCAGGAGAAGCGACTGTCCTGTGAAACCTGTGGCGATGCTACTCGAAACCGTATGTGTTCGACGAATCTACATGGTCGATCTTGTGAGAGAGGAAACTCCAGATGCGAAACTTGGTCCCATTTTAAACTGATTGTTCTATTTTAAACTAAGTGTTCGATACTGTGCCAGGAGAAGCGCCTGTTCTCTGAAATCTGTGGCGATGCTACACGAAACCGTATGTGTTCGAGGAAACTAAGTGTTCGACCTTGTGAGAGAGGAAACTCCAGATGCGAAGCTTATTTCCATTTTAAACTAATTGTTCTATCTGATACTAAGTGTTCGATACTGTGCCAGGGGAAGTGCCCGTTCTCTGAAATCTGTGGCGATGCTACTCGAAACCGTATGTGTTCGACGAAACTAAGTGGTCGACCTTGTGAGAGAGGAAACGCCAGATGCGAAACTTAGTTCCATTTTAAACTTATTGTTCTCTCTGAAACTAAGTATTCGATACTGTGCCAGGAGAAGCGCCAGTTCTCTGAAATCTGTAGCGATGCCACTCGAAACCGTATGTGTTCGACGAAACTAAGTGGTCGACCTTCTGAGAGAGGAAACTCCGGATGCGAAACTTAATTCCATTTTAAACTAATTGTTCTATCTGAAACTAAGTATTCGATACTGTGCCAGGAGAAGCGCCAGTTCTCTGAAATCTGTAGCGATGCCACTCGAAACCGTATGTGTTCGACCACTTTCCACCACAGTATCGAACACTTTCAGATAGAACAATTAGTTTAAAGTGGAACTAAGTTCCGCACCTGGAGTTTCCTCTCTCACAAGGTCGGCCACTTAGTTTCGTCGAACACATACGGTTACGAGTGGCATCGCCACAGATTTCAGAGAACAGGTGCTTCTCCTGGCACATTATCGAACACTTAGTTTCAGATAGAACAATTAGTTTAAAATGGAACTAAGTTTCGCATCCGGAGTTTCCTCCCTCACAAGGTCGACCACTTAGTTTCGTTGAACACATACGGTTTCGAGTAGCATCGCCACAGATTTCAGAGAACAGGCGCTTCTCCTGGCACAGTACCGAACACTTAGTTTCAAATAGAACAATCAGTTTAAAATGGAACTAAGTTTGGCATCCGGAGTTTCCTCCCTCACGAGGTCGACCACTTAGTTTCGTTGAACACATACGGTTTCGAGTAGCATCGCCACAGATGTCAGAGAACAGGCGATTCTCCTGGAACAGTATCGAACACTTAGTTTCAGATAGATCGATTGGTTTATAATGGAACTAAGTTTCGCATCCGGAGTTTCCTCCCTCACAAGGTCGACCACTTAGTTTCGTTGAACACATACGGTTTCGAGTAGCATCGCCACAGATTTCAGAGAACAGGCGCTTCTCCTGGCACAGTACCGAACACTTAGTTTCAAATAGAACAATCAGTTTAAAATGGAACCAAGTTTCGCATCTGGAGTTTCCTCTCTCACAATGTCGACCATGTAGATTCGTCGAACACATACGGTTTCGAGTAGCATCGCCACAGATTTCAGAGAACAGGCGCTTCTCCTGGCACAGTACCGAACACTTAGTTTCAAATAGAACAATCAGTTTAAAATGGAACCAAGTTTCGCATCTGGAGTTTCCTCTCTCACAAGGTCGACCATGTAGATTCGTCGAACACATACGGTTTCGAGTAGCATCGCCACAGATTTCACAGGACAGTCGCTTCTCCTGGCACAGTATCAAACACTTAGTTTCAGAGAGAACAATTAGTTTAAAATGTAACTATGTTTCGCATCTTGAGTTTCCTCCCTCACAATGTCGACCACTTAGTTTCGTGGAACACATATGCTTTCGAGTAGCATCGCCACAGATTAAAGAGAACAGGCGCTTCTCCTAGCACAGTATCGGACACATAGTTTTAGATAGAACAATTAGTTTAAAATGGAACTAAGTTTCGCATCTGGAGTTTCCTCTCTCACAAGGTCGACCACTTAGTTTCGTCGAACACATACGGTTTCGAGTAGCATCGCCACAGATTTCAGAGAGCAGGCGCTTCTCCTGGCACAATATCGAACACTTAGTTTCAGATAGAACATTCAGTTTAAAATGAATCTAAATTTCGCATCTGGGGTGTCCTCTCTCACAAAGTCGGCCACTTGGTTTCGTCGAACACATACGGTTTCGAGTGCCATCGTCACAGGTTACAGAGAGCAGGCGCTTCTCCTGGCACAGTATCGAACACTTAGTTTCGGATAGAACAATTAATTTAAAATGGAACTAAGTTTCGCATCTGGAGTTTCCTCTCTCACAAGGTCGGCCACTTAGTTTCGTCGAACACATACGGTTTCGAGTAGCATCGCCACAGATTTCAGAGAACAGGCGCTTCTCCTGGCACAGTATCGAACACTTAGTTTCAGACAGAACAATAAGATTAAAATGGAACTAAGTTTCGCATCTGGAGTTTCCTCTCTCACAAGGTCGACCACTTAGTTTCGTCGAACACATACGGTTTCGAGCAGCATCGCCACACAGTTCAGAGAACAGGCGCTTCTCCTGACACACTATCGAACACATAGTTTCAGACAGACCAATAAGATTAAAATGGAACTAAGTTCCGCATCTGGAGTTTCCTCTCTCACAAGGCGGCCACTCAGTTTCGTGGAACACATTCGGTTTTGAGTAGTATCGCCACAGATTTAAGAGAACAGGCGCTTCTCCTGGCACAGTATCGAACACTAAGTTTCAGAGAGAACAATTAATTTAAAATGGAACTAAGTTTCGCATCTGAAGTTTCCTCTCTCGCAAGGTCGGCCACTTAGTTTTGTCGAACACACACGGTTTCGAGGAGCATCGCCACAGATTTCAGAGAACAGGCGCTTCTCCTGGCACAGTATCGAACACATAGGTTTAGATAGTACAATTAGTTTAAAATGGAACTATGTTTCGCATCTGGAGTTTCCTCTCTCACAAGGTCGACCACTTAGTTTCGTCAAACACACACGGTTTCGAGTGGTATCGCCACAGATTTCGCAGAACAGGCGCTTCTCCTGGCACAGTATCGAACACTTAGTATCATTTAGAACAATTAGATTAAAATGGAACTAAGTTTCGCATCTGGAGTATCCTCTCTCACAAGGTCGGCCACTTGGTTTCGTCGAACACATACGGTTTCGAGTGCCATCGCCACAGGTTACAGAGAGCAGGCGCTTCTCCTGGCACAGTATCGAACACTTAGTTTCGGATAGAAGAATTAATTTACAATGGAACTAAGTTTCGCATCTGGAGTTTCCTCTCTCACAAGGTCGACCACTTAATTTCGTCGAACACATACGGTTTCGAGTGGCATCGCCACAGATTTCAGAGAGCAGGCGCTTCTCCTGGCACAGTATCGAACACTTATGTCAGACAGAACAAATAGTTTAAAATGGAACTAAATTTCGCATCTGGAGTATCCTCTCTCACAAGGTCAACCACTTAGTTTCGTCGAACACATACGGTTTCGAGTAGCATCGCCACTGATTTCAGAGAACAGGCGCTTCTCCTGGGACAGTATCGAACACTTAGTTTCAGATAGAATAATTAGTTTTAAATGGAATTAAGTCTGGCACCTGGAGTTTCCTCTCTCACAAGGTCGGCCACTTAGTTTCGTCGAACACATACGGTTTCGAGAAGCATCGCGACAGATTTCAGAGAACAGGCGCTTCTCCTGGCACAGTATCGAACACTTAGTATCACATAGAACAATTACTTTAAAATGGAACTAAGCTTCGCATCTCGAGATTCCTCTCTCACAAGGTGGACCACTTAGTTTCATCGAACATATACGGTTTCGAGTGGCATCGCCACAAATTTCAGAGAGCAGGCGCTTCTCCTGGCACAGTGTGGAGCACTTAGTTTCAGATAGAATAATTAGTTTAAAATGGAAATAAGTTTCGCATCTGGAGTTTCCTCTCCCACAAGGTCGACCACTTAGTTTCGTCGAACACATACGGTTTCGAGCGGCATCGCCACACAGTTCAGAGAACAGGCGCTTCTCCTGGCACAGTATCGAACACTTAGTTTTAGATAGAACAATTAGTTTAAAATGGAACTAAGTTTCGCATCTGCAGTTTCCTCTCTCACAAGGTCGACCACTTAGTTTCGTCGAACACATACGGTTTCGAGTAGCATCGCCACAGGTTTCAGAGAGCAGGCGCTTCTCCTGGCACAGTATCGAACACTTATGTCAGACAGAATTATTAGTTTAAAATGGAACTATGTTGCGCATCTGGAGTATCCTCTCTCACAAGGTCGGCCACTTGGTTTCGTCGAACACATACGGTTTCGAGTGCCATCGCCACAGGTTACAGAGAGCAGGCGCTTCTCCTGGCACAGTATCGAACACTTAGTTTCGGATAGAAGAATTAATTTACAATGGAACTAAGTTTCGCATCTGGAGTTTCCTCTCTCACAAGTTCGGCCACTTAATTTCGTCGAACACATAGGGTTTCGAGTGGCATCGCCACAGATTTCGAAGAACAGGCGCTTCTCCTGGCACAATATCGAACACTTAGTTTCAGATAGAACATTCAGTTTAAAATGAAACTAAATTTCGCATCTGGGGTGTCCTCTCTCACAAAGTCGGCCACTTGGTTTCGTCGAACACATACGGTTTCGAGTGCCATCGTCACAGGTTACAGAGAGCAGGCGCTTCTCCTGGCACAGTATCGAACACTTAGTTTAGGATAGAACAATTAATTTAAAATGGAACTAAGTTTCGCATCTGGAGTTTCCTCTCTCACAAGGTCGGCCACTTAGTTTCGTCGAACACATACGGTTTCGAGTAGCATCGCCACAGATTTCAGAGAACAGGCGCTTCTCCTGGCACAGTATCGAACACTTAGTTTCAGACAGAACAATAAGATTAAAATGGAACTAAGTTTCGCATCTGGAGTTTCCTCTCTCACAAGGTCGACCACTTAGTTTCGTCGAACACATACGGTTTCGAGCAGCATCGCCACACAGTTCAGAGAACAGGCGCTTCTCCTGACACACTATCGAACACATAGTTTCAGACAGACCAATAAGATTAAAATGGAACTAAGTTCCGCATCTGGAGTTTCCTCTCTCACAAGGCGGCCACTCAGTTTCGTGGAACACATTCGGTTTTGAGTAGTATCGCCACAGATTTAAGAGAACAGGCGCTTCTCCTGGCACAGTATCGAACACTAAGTTTCAGAGAGAACAATTAATTTAAAATGGAACTAAGTTTCGCATCTGAAGTTTCCTCTCTCGCAAGGTCGGCCACTTAGTTTTGTCGAACACACACGGTTTCGAGGAGCATCGCCACAGATTTCAGAGAACAGGCGCTTCTCCTGGCACAGTATCGAACACATAGGTTTAGATAGTACAATTAGTTTAAAATGGAACTATGTTTCGCATCTGGAGTTTCCTCTCTCACAAGGTCGACCACTTAGTTTCGTCAAACACACACGGTTTCGAGTGGTATCGCCACAGATTTCGCAGAACAGGCGCTTCTCCTGGCACAGTATCGAACACTTAGTATCATTTAGAACAATTAGATTAAAATGGAACTAAGTTTCGCATCTGGAGTATCCTCTCTCACAAGGTCGGCCACTTGGTTTCGTCGAACACATACGGTTTCGAGTGCCATCGCCACAGGTTACAGAGAGCAGGCGCTTCTCCTGGCACAGTATCGAACACTTAGTTTCGGATAGAAGAATTAATTTACAATGGAACTAAGTTTCGCATCTGGAGTTTCCTCTCTCACAAGGTCGACCACTTAGTTTCGTCGAACACATACGGTTTCGAGCAGCATCGCCACAGATTTCAGAGAGCAGGCGCTTCTCCTGGCACAGTATCGAACACTTATGTCAGACAGAACAAATAGTTTAATATGGAACTATGTTTCGCATCTGGAGTATCCTCTCTCACAAGGTCAACCACTTAGTTTCGTCGAACACATACGGTTTCGAGTAGCATCGCCACTGATTTCAGAGAACAGGCGCTTCTCCTGGCACAGTATCGAACACTTAGTTTCAGATAGAATAATTAGTTTTAAATGGAATTAAGTCTGGCACCTGGAGTTTCCTCTCTCACAAGGTCGGCCACTTAGTTTCGTCGAACACATACGGTTTCGAGAAGCATCGCGACAGATTTCAGAGAACAGGCGCTTCTCCTGGCACAGTATCGAACACTTAGTATCACATAGAACAATTACTTTAAAATGGAACTAAGCTTCGCATCTCGAGATTCCTCTCTCACAAGGTGGACCACTTAGTTTCATCGAACATATACGGTTTCGAGTGGCATCGCCACAAATTTCAGAGAGCAGGCGCTTCTCCTGGCACAGTGTGGAGCACTTAGTTTCAGATAGAATAATTAGTTTAAAATGGAAATATGTTTCGCATCTGGAGTTTCCTCTCCCACAAGGTCGACCACTTAGTTTCGTCGAACACATACGGTTTCGAGCGGCATCGCCACACAGTTCAGAGAACAGGCGCTTCTCCTGGCACAGTATCGAACACTTAGTTTTAGATAGAACAATTAGTTTAAAATGGAACTAAGTTTCGCATCTGCAGTTTCCTCTCTCACAAGGTCGACCACTTAGTTTCGTCGAACACATACGGTTTCGAGTAGCATCGCCACAGGTTTCAGAGAGCAGGCGCTTCTCCTGGCACAGTATCGAACACTTATGTCAGACAGAATTATTAGTTTAAAATGGAACTATGTTGCGCATCTGGAGTATCCTCTCTCACAAGGTCGGCCACTTGGTTTCGTCGAACACATACGGTTTCGAGTGCCATCGCCACAGGTTACAGAGAGCAGGCGCTTCTCCTGGCACAGTATCGAACACTTAGTTTCGGATAGAAGAATTAATTTACAATGGAACTAAGTTTCGCATCTGGAGTTTCCTCTCTCACAAGTTCGGCCACTTAATTTCGTCGAACACATAGGGTTTCGAGTGGCATCGCCACAGATTTCGAAGAACAGGCGCTTCTCCTGGCACAATATCGAACACTTAGTTTCAGATAGAACATTCAGTTTAAAATGAAACTAAATTTCGCATCTGGGGTGTCCTCTCTCACAAAGTCGGCCACTTGGTTTCGTCGAACACATACGGTTTCGAGTGCCATCGTCACAGGTTACAGAGAGCAGGCGCTTCTCCTGGCACAGTATCGAACACTTAGTTTAGGATAGAACAATTAATTTAAAATGGAACTAAGTTTCGCATCTGGAGTTTCCTCTCTCACAAGGTCGGCCACTTAGTTTCGTCGAACACATACGGTTTCGAGTAGCATCGCCACAGATTTCAGAGAACAGGCGCTTCTCCTGGCACAGTATCGAACACTTAGTTTCAGACAGAACAATAAGATTAAAATGGAACTAAGTTTCGCATCTGGAGTTTCCTCTCTCACAAGGTCGACCACTTAGTTTCGTCGAACACATACGGTTTCGAGCAGCATCGCCACACAGTTCAGAGAACAGGCGCTTCTCCTGACACACTATCGAACACATAGTTTCAGACAGACCAATAAGATTAAAATGGAACTAAGTTCCGCATCTGGAGTTTCCTCTCTCACAAGGCGGCCACTCAGTTTCGTGGAACACATTCGGTTTTGAGTAGTATCGCCACAGATTTAAGAGAACAGGCGCTTCTCCTGGCACAGTATCGAACACTAAGTTTCAGAGAGAACAATTAATTTAAAATGGAACTAAGTTTCGCATCTGAAGTTTCCTCTCTCGCAAGGTCGGCCACTTAGTTTTGTCGAACACACACGGTTTCGAGGAGCATCGCCACAGATTTCAGAGAACAGGCGCTTCTCCTGGCACAGTATCGAACACATAGGTTTAGATAGTACAATTAGTTTAAAATGGAACTATGTTTCGCATCTGGAGTTTCCTCTCTCACAAGGTCGACCACTTAGTTTCGTCAAACACACACGGTTTCGAGTGGTATCGCCACAGATTTCGCAGAACAGGCGCTTCTCCTGGCACAGTATCGAACACTTAGTATCATTTAGAACAATTAGATTAAAATGGAACTAAGTTTCGCATCTGGAGTATCCTCTCTCACAAGGTCGGCCACTTGGTTTCGTCGAACACATACGGTTTCGAGTGCCATCGCCACAGGTTACAGAGAGCAGGCGCTTCTCCTGGCACAGTATCGAACACTTAGTTTCGGATAGAAGAATTAATTTACAATGGAACTAAGTTTCGCATCTGGAGTTTCCTCTCTCACAAGGTCGACCACTTAGTTTCGTCGAACACATACGGTTTCGAGTAGCATCGCCACAGATTTCAGAGAGCAGGCGCTTCTCCTGGCACAGTATCGAACACTTATGTCAGACAGAACAAATAGTTTAATATGGAACTATGTTTCGCATCTGGAGTATCCTCTCTCACAAGGTCAACCACTTAGTTTCGTCGAACACATACGGTTTCGAGTAGCATCGCCACTGATTTCAGAGAACAGGCGCTTCTCCTGGGACAGTATCGAACACTTAGTTTCAGATAGAATAATTAGTTTTAAATGGAATTAAGTCTGGCACCTGGAGTTTCCTCTCTCACAAGGTCGGCCACTTAGTTTCGTCGAACACATACGGTTTCGAGAAGCATCGCGACAGATTTCAGAGAACAGGCGCTTCTCCTGGCACAGTATCGAACACTTAGTATCACATAGAACAATTACTTTAAAATGGAACTAAGCTTCGCATCTCGAGATTCCTCTCTCACAAGGTGGACCACTTAGTTTCATCGAACATATACGGTTTCGAGTGGCATCGCCACAAATTTCAGAGAGCAGGCGCTTCTCCTGGCACAGTATGGAGCACTTAGTTTCAGATAGAATAATTAGTTTAAAATGGAAATAAGTTTCGCATCTGGAGTTTCCTCTCCCACAAGGTCGACCACTTAGTTTCGTCGAACACATACGGTTTCGAGCGGCATCGCCACACAGTTCAGAGAACAGGCGCTTCTCCTGGCACAGTATCGAACACTTAGTTTTAGATAGAACAATTAGTTTAAAATGGAACTAAGTTTCGCATCTGCAGTTTCCTCTCTCACAAGGTCGACCACTTAGTTTCGTCGAACACATACGGTTTCGAGTAGCATCGCCACAGGTTTCAGAGAGCAGGCGCTTCTCCTGGCACAGTATCGAACACTTATGTCAGACAGAATTATTAGTTTAAAATGGAACTATGTTGCGCATCTGGAGTATCCTCTCTCACAAGGTCGGCCACTTGGTTTCGTCGAACACATACGGTTTCGAGTGCCATCGCCACAGGTTACAGAGAGCAGGCGCTTCTCCTGGCACAGTATCGAACACTTAGTTTCGGATAGAAGAATTAATTTACAATGGAACTAAGTTTCGCATCTGGAGTTTCCTCTCTCACAAGTTCGGCCACTTAATTTCGTCGAACACATAGGGTTTCGAGTGGCATCGCCACAGATTTCGAAGAACAGGCGCTTCTCCTGGCACAATATCGAACACTTAGTTTCAGATAGAACATTCAGTTTAAAATGAAACTAAATTTCGCATCTGGGGTGTCCTCTCTCACAAAGTCGGCCACTTGGTTTCGTCGAACACATACGGTTTCGAGTGCCATCGTCACAGGTTACAGAGAGCAGGCGCTTCTCCTGGCACAGTATCGAACACTTAGTTTAGGATAGAACAATTAATTTAAAATGGAACTAAGTTTCGCATCTGGAGTTTCCTCTCTCACAAGGTCGGCCACTTAGTTTCGTCGAACACATACGGTTTCGAGTAGCATCGCCACAGATTTCAGAGAACAGGCGCTTCTCCTGGCACAGTATCGAACACTTAGTTTCAGACAGAACAATAAGATTAAAATGGAACTAAGTTTCGCATCTGGAGTTTCCTCTCTCACAAGGTCGACCACTTAGTTTCGTCGAACACATACGGTTTCGAGCAGCATCGCCACACAGTTCAGAGAACAGGCGCTTCTCCTGACACACTATCGAACACATAGTTTCAGACAGACCAATAAGATTAAAATGGAACTAAGTTCCGCATCTGGAGTTTCCTCTCTCACAAGGCGGCCACTCAGTTTCGTGGAACACATTCGGTTTTGAGTAGTATCGCCACAGATTTAAGAGAACAGGCGCTTCTCCTGGCACAGTATCGAACACTAAGTTTCAGAGAGAACAATTAATTTAAAATGGAACTAAGTTTCGCATCTGAAGTTTCCTCTCTCGCAAGGTCGGCCACTTAGTTTTGTCGAACACACACGGTTTCGAGGAGCATCGCCACAGATTTCAGAGAACAGGCGCTTCTCCTGGCACAGTATCGAACACATAGGTTTAGATAGTACAATTAGTTTAAAATGGAACTATGTTTCGCATCTGGAGTTTCCTCTCTCACAAGGTCGACCACTTAGTTTCGTCAAACACACACGGTTTCGAGTGGTATCGCCACAGATTTCGCAGAACAGGCGCTTCTCCTGGCACAGTATCGAACACTTAGTATCATTTAGAACAATTAGATTAAAATGGAACTAAGTTTCGCATCTGGAGTTTCCTCTCTCACAAGGCGGCCACTCAGTTTCGTGGAACACATTCGGTTTCGAGTAGTAACGCCACAGATTTCAGAGAACAGGCGCTTCTCCTGGCCCAGTATCGAACACTAAGTTTCAGAGAGAACAATTAATTTAAAATGGAACTAAGTTTCGCATCTGGAGTTTCCTCTCTCAGAAGGTCGACGACTTAGTTTCGTCGAGCACATACGGTTTCGAGTGGCATCGCCACAGATTTCAGAGAGCAGGCGCTTCTCCTGGCACAGTATCGAACACTTATGTGAGACAGAATTATTAGTTTAAAATGGAACTATATTTCGCATCTGGAGTATCCTCTCTCACAAGGTCAACCACTTAGTTTCGTCGAACACATACGGTTTCGAGTGGTATCGCCACAGATTTCGCTGAACAGGCGCTTCTCCTGGCACATTATCGAACACTTAGTATCAGATAGAACAATTAGATTAAAATGGAACTAAGTTTCGCATCTGGAGTTTCCTCTCTCAGAAGGTCGACGACTTAGTTTCGTCGAGCACATACGGTTTCGAGTGGCATCGCCACAGATTTCAGAGAGCAGGCGCTTCTCCTGGCACAGTATCGAACACTTATGTCAGACAGAATTATTAGTTTAAAATGGAACTATATTTCGCATCTGGAGTATCCTCTCTCACAAGGTCAACCACTTAGTTTCGTCGAACACATACGGTTTCGAGTGGTATCGCCACAGATTTCGCAGAACAGGCGCTTCTCCTGGCACATTATCGAACACTTAGTATCAGATAGAACAATTAGATTAAAATGGAACTAAGTTTCGCATCTGGAGTTTCCTCTCTCAGAAGGTCGACGACTTAGTTTCATCGAGCACATACGGTTTCGAGTTGCATCGCCACAGATTTCAGAGAACAGGCGCTTCTCCTGGCACAGTATCGAACACTTATTTCAGACAGAACAATTAGTTTAAAATGGAACTATGTTTCGCATCTGGAGTATCCTCTCTCACAAGGTCAACCACTTAGTTTCGTCGAACACACACGGTTTCGAGTGGCATCGCCACAGATTTCAGAGAACAGGCGCTTCTCCTGGCACAGTCTCGAACACTTAGTTACAGATAGAACACTTAGTTTAAAATGGAACTGTGTTTCGTATTTGGAGTTTCCTCTCCCACAAGGTGGACCACTCAGTTTCGTCAAACACATACGGTTTCGAGTGGCATCGCCACAGATTTCGGAGAACAGGCGCTTCTCCTAGCACAGTATCGAACACTTAGTATCAGATAGAACAATTACTTTAAAGTGGAACTAAGCTTCGCATCTCGAGATTCCTCTCTCACAAGGTGGACCACTTAGTTTCATCGAACATATACGGTTTCGAGTAGCATCGCCACTGATTTCAGAGATCAGGCGCTTCTCCTGGCACAGTCTCGAACACTTAGTTACAGATAGAACACTTAGTTTAAAATGGAACTGTGTTTCGTATTTGGAGTTTCCTCTCCCACAAGGTGGACCACTCAGTTTCGTCAAACACATACGGTTTCGAGTGGCATCGCCACAGTTTTCGGAGAACAGGCGCTTCTCCTAGCACAGTATCGAACACTTAGTATCAGATAGAACAATTACTTTAAAGTGGAACTAAGCTTCGCATCTCGAGATTCCTCTCTCACAAGGTGGACCACTTAGTTTCATCGAACATATACGGTTTCGAGTAGCATCGCCACTGATTTCAGAGATCAGGCGCTTCTCCTGGCACAGTATCGAACACTTAGTTTCAGATGGAGCATTTAGTTTAAAATTGAACTGTGTTTCGCATTTGGAGTTTCCTCTCTCACAAGGTGGACCACTCAGTTTCGTCAAACACATACGGTTTCGAGTGGCATCGCCACAGATTTCGGAGAACAGGCGCTTCTCCTAGCACAGTATCGAACACTTAGTATCAGATAGAACAATTACTTTAAAATGGAACTAAGCTTCGCATCTCGAGATTCCTCTCTCACAAGGTGGACCACTTAGTTTCATCGAACATATACGGTTTCGAGTAGCATCGCCACTGATTTCAGAGATCAGGCGCTTCTCCTGGCACAGTATCGAACACTTAGTTTCAGATAGAACAATTAGTTTAAAATGGACCTAAGTTTCGCATCTGGAGTTTCCTCTCTCACAAGGTCGACCATTTAGATTCGTCGAACACATACGGTTTCGAGTGGCATCGCCACAGATTTCAGAGAACAGGCGCTTCTCCTGGCACAGTATCCAACACTTAGTATCAGATAGAACAATTACTTTAAAATGGAACTAAGCTTCGCATCTCGAGATTCCTCTCTCACAAGGTGGACCACTTAGTTTCATCGAACATATACGGTTTCGAGTAGCATCGCCACTGATTTCAGAGATCAGGCGCTTCTCCTGGCACAGTATCGAACACTTAGTTTCAGATAGAACAATTAGTTTAAAATGGACCTAAGTTTCGCATCTGGAGTTTCCTCTCTCACAAGGTCGACCACTTAGTTTCGTCGAGCACATACGGTTTCGAGTGGCATCGCCACAGATTTCGGAGAACAGGCGCTTCTCCTAGCACAGTATCGAACACTTAGTATCAGATAGAACAATTACTTTAAAATGGAACTAAGCTTCGCATCTGTAGTTTCCTGTCTCACAAGGTGGACCACTTAGCTTCGTCGAGCACATACGGTTTCGAGTAGCATCGCCACTGATCTCAGAGAACAGGCGCTACTCCTGGCACAGTATCGAACACTTAGTTTCAGATAGAACAATTCGTTTAAAATGGAACTAAGTTTCGCATCTGGAGTTTCCTCTCTCACAAGGTCGGCCACTTAGTTTCGTCGAACACATACGGTTTCAAGTAGCATCGCCACTGATTTCAGAGATCAGGCGCTTCTCCTGGCACAGTATCGAACACTTAGTTTCAGATAGAACAATTAGTTTAAAATGGAAATAAGTTTCGCATCTGGAGTTTGCTCTCTAACAAGGTCGACCATTTAGATTCGTCGAGCACATACGGTTTCGAGTATCATCGCCACAGATTTCAGAGAACAGGCGCTTCTCCTGGCACAGTATCCAACACTTAGTATCAGATAGAACAATTACTTTAAAATGGAACTAAGCTTCGCATCTCGAGATTCCTCTCTCACAAGGTGGACCACTTAGTTTCATCGAACATATACGGTTTCGAGTAGCATCGCCACAGATTTCAGAGAACAGGCGCTTCTCCTGGCACAGTATCGAACACTTAGTTTCAGATAGAACAATTAGTTTAAAATGGAACTAAATTTCGCATCTGGAGTTTCCTCTCTCACAAGGTCGACCACTTAGTTTCGTCGAACACATACGGTTTCGACTAGCATCACCACAGATTTCACAGAACAGGCGCTTCTCCTAGCACAGTATCGAACACTTAGTATCAGATAGAACAATTACTTTAAAATGGAACTAAGCTTCGCATCTCGAGATTCCTCTCTCACAAGGTGGACCACTTAGTTTCATCGAACATATACGGTTTCGAGTAGTATCGCCACAGATTTCAGAGGACAGGCGATTCTCCTGGCCCATTATCGAACACTAAGATTCAGAGAGAACAATTAATTTAAAATGGAACTAAGTTTCGCATCTGGAGTTTCCTCTCTCAGAAGGTCGACGACTTAGTTTCGTCGAGCACATACGGTTTCGAGTGGCATCGCCACAGATTTCAGAGAGCAGGCGCTTCTCCTGGCACAGTATCGAACACTTATGTCAGACAGAATTATTAGTTTAAAATGGAACTATATTTCGCATCTGGAGTATCCTCTCTCACATGGTCAACCACTTAGTTTCGTCGAACACATACGGTTTCGACTGGTATCGCCACAGATTTCGCAGAACAAGCGCTTCTCTTGGCACATTATCGAACACTTAGTATCAGATAGAACAATTAGATTAAAATGGAACTAAGTTTCGCATCTGGAGTTTCCTCTCTCAGAAGGTCGACGACTTAGTTTCGTCGAGCACATACGGTTTCGAGTGGCATCGCCACAGATTTCAGAAAACAGGCGCTTCTCCTGGCACAGTATCGAGCACTTAGTTTCAGATAGAACAATTCGTTTAAAATGGAAATACGTTTCGCATCTGGAGTTTCTTCTCTCACAAGGCGACCACTTAGTTTCGTCGGACACATACGGTTTCGAGTGGCATCGCCACATATTTCAGAGAACACGGCGCATCTCCTGGCACAGTATCGAACACTTAGTTTCAGATAGAACAATTAGTTTAAAATGGAAATAAGTTTCGCATCTGGAGTTTCCTCTCTCACAAGGTCGACCACTTAGTTTCGTCGAACACATACGGTTTCGAGTAGCATCGCCACTGATTTCAGAGATCAGGCCCTTCTCCTGGCACAGTATCGAACACTTAGTTTCAGATAGAACAATTAGTTTAAAATGGACCTAAGTTTCGCATCTGGAGTTTCCTCTCTCACAAGGTCGACCATTTAGATTCGTCGAACACATACGGTTTCGAGTGGCATCGCCACAGATTTCGGAGAACAGGCACTTCTCCTAGCACAGTATCCAACACTTAGTATCAGATAGAACAATTACTTTAAAATGGAACTAAGCTTCGCATCTCGAGATTCCTCTCTCACAAGGTGGACCACTTAGTTTCATCGAACATATACGGTTTCGAGTAGCATCGCCACAGATTTCAGAGAACAGGCGCTTCTCCTGGCACAGTATCGAACACTTAGTTTCAGATAGAACAATTAGTTTAAAATGGAACTAAATTTCGCATCTGGAGTTTCCTCTCTCACAAGGTCGACCACTTAGTTTCGTCGAACACATACGGTTTCAACTAGCATCACCACAGATTTCACAGAACAGGCGCTTCTCCGCGCACAGTATCGAACACTTAGTATCAGATAGAACAATTACTTTAAAATGGAACTAAGCTTCGCATCTCGAGATTCCTCTCTCACCAGGTGGACCACTTAGTTTCATCGAACATATACGGTTTCGAGTAGCATCGCCACTGATTTCAGAGATCAGGCGCTTCTCCTGGCACAGTATCGAACAATTAGTTTCAGATAGAACAATTAGTTTAAAATGGACCTAAGTTTCGCATCTGGATTTTCCTCTCTCACAAGGTCGACCATTTAGATTCGTCGAACACATACGGTTTCGAGTGGCATCGCCACAGATTTCAGAGAACAGGCGCTTCTCCTGGCACAGTATCCAACACTTAGTATCAGATAGAACAATTACTTTAAAATGGAACTAAGCTTCGCATCTCGAGATTCCTCTCTCACAAGGTGGACCACTTAGTTTCATCGAACATATACGGTTTCGAGTAGCATCGCCACAGATTTCAGAGAACAGGCGCTTCTCCTGGCACAGTATCGAACACTTAGTTTCAGATAGAACAATTAGTTTAAAATGGAACTAAATTTCGCATCTGGAGTTTCCTCTCTAACAAGGTCGACCACTTAGTTTCGTCGAACACATACGGTTTCGACTAGCATCACCACAGATTTCACAGAACAGGCGCTTCTCCTCGCACAGTATCGAACACTTAGTATCAGATAGAACAATTACTTTAAAATGGAACTAAGCTTCGCATCTCGAGATTCCTCTCTCACAAGGTGGACCACTTAGTTTCATCGAACATATACGGTTTCGAGTAGCATCGCCACTGATTTCAGAGATCAGGCGCTTCTCCTGGCACAGTATCGAACACTTAGTTTCAGATAGAACAATTAGTTTAAAATGGACCTAAGTTTCGCATCTGGAGTTTCCTCTCTCACAAGGTCGACCATTTAGATTCGTCGAACACATACGGTTTCGAGTGGCATCGCCACAGATTTCAGAGAACAGGCGCTTCTCCTGGCACAGTATCCAACACTTAGTACCAGATAGAACAATTACTTTAAAATGGAACTAAGCTTCGCATCTCGAGATTCCTCTCTCACAAGGTGGACCACTTAGTTTCATCGAACATATACGGTTTCGAGTAGCATCGCCACAGATTTCACAGAACAGGCGCTTCTCCGCGCACAGTATCGAACACTTAGTATCAGATAGAACAATTACTTTAAAATGGAACTAAGCTTCGCATCTCGAGATTCCTCTCTCACAAGGTGGACCACTTAGTTTCATCGAACATATACGGTTTCGAGTAGCATCGCCACTGATTTCAGAGATCAGGCGCTTCTCCTGGCACAGTATCGAACACTTAGTTTCAGATAGAAAAATTAGTTTAAAATGGACCTAAGTTTCGCATCTGGAGTTTCCTCTCTCACAAGGTCGACCATTTAGATTCGTCGAACACATACGGTTTCGAGTGGCATCGCCACAGATTTCAGAGAACAGGCGCTTCTCCTGGCACAGTATCCAACACTTAGTATCAGATAGAACAATTACTTTAAAATGGAACTAAGCTTCGCATCTCGAGATTCCTCTCTCACAAGGTGGACCACTTAGTTTCATCGAACATATACGGTTTCGAGTAGCATCGCCACAGATTTCAGAGAACAGGCGCTTCTCCTGGCACAGTATCGAACACTTAGTTTCAGATAGAACAATTAGTTTAAAATGGAACTAAATTTCGCATCTGGAGTTTCCTCTCTCACAAGTTCGACCACTTAGTTTCGTCGAACACATACGGTTTCGACTAGCATCACCACAGATTTCACAGAACAGGCGCTTCTCCTAGCACAGTATCGAACACTTAGTATCAGATAGAACAATTACTTTAAAATGGAACTAAGCTTCGCATCTCGAGATTCCTCTCTCACAAGGTGGACCACTTAGTTTCATCGAACATATACGGTTTCGAGTAGCATCGCCACTGATTTCAGAGATCAGGCGCTTCTCCTGGCACAGTATCGAACACTTAGTTTCAGATGGAGCATTTAGTTTAAAATTGAACTGTGTTTCGCATTTGGAGTTTCCTCTCTCACAAGGTGGACCACTCAGTTTTGTCAAACACATACGGTTTCGAGTGGCATCGCCACAGATTTCGGAGAACAGGCACTTCTCCTAGCACAGTATCGAACACTTAGTATCAGATAGAACAATTACTTTAAAATGGAACTAAGCTTCGCATCTCGAAATTCCTCTCTCACAAGGTGGACCACTTAGTTTCATCGAACATGTACGGTTTCGAGTAGCATCGCCACTGATTTCAGAGATCAGGCGCTTCTCCTGGCACAGTATCGAACACTTAGTTTCAGATAGAACAATTAGTCTAAAATGGACCTAAGTTTCGCATCTGGAGTTTCCTCTCTCACAAGGTCGACCATTTAGATTCGTCGAACACATACGGTTTCGAGTGGCATCGCCACAGATTTCAGAGAACAGGCGCTTCTCCTGGCACAGTATCCAACACTTAGTATCAGATAGAACAATTACTTTAAAATGGAACTAAGCTTCGCATCTCGAGATTCCTCTCTCACAAGGTGGACCACTTAGTTTCATCGAACATATACGGTTTCGAGTAGCATCGCCACAGATTTCACAGAACAGGCGCTTCTCCGCGCACAGTATCGAACACTTAGTATCAGATAGAACAATTACTTTAAAATGGAACTAAGCTTCGCATCTCGAGATTCCTCTCTCACCAGGTGGACCACTTAGTTTCATCGAACATATACGGTTTCGAGTAGCATCGCCACTGATTTCAGAGATCAGACGCTTCTCCTGGCACAGTATCGAACACTTAGTTTCAGATAGAACAATTAGTTTAAAATGGACCTAAGTTTCGCATCTGGAGTTTCCTCTCTCACAAGGTCGACCATTTAGATTCGTCGAACACATACGGTTTCGAGTGGCATCGCCACAGATTTCAGAGAACAGGCGCTTCTCCTGGCACAGTATCCAACACTTAGTATCAGATAGAACAATTACTTTAAAATGGAACTAAGCTTCGCATCTCGAGATTCCTCTCTCACAAGGTGGACCACTTAGTTTCATCGAACATATACGGTTTCGAGTAGCATCGCCACAGATTTCAGAGAACAGGCGCTTCTCCTGGCACAGTATCGAACACTTAGTTTCAGATAGAACAATTAGTTTAAAATGGAACTAAATTTCGCATCTGGAGTTTCCTCTCTCACAAGTTCGACCACTTAGTTTCGTCGAACACATACGGTTTCGACTAGCATCACCACAGATTTCACAGAACAGGCGCTTCTCCTAGCACAGTATCGAACACTTAGTATCAGATAGAACAATTAGTTTAAAATGGACCTAAGCTTCGCATCTGGAGATTCCTCTCTCACAAGGTGGACCACTTAGTTTCATCGAACATATACGGTTTCGAGTAGCATCGCCACTGATTTCAGAGATCAGGCGCTTCTCCTGGCACAGTATCGAACACTTAGTTTCAGATGGAGCATTTAGTTTAAAATTGAACTGTGTTTCGCATTTGGAGTTTCCTCTCTCACAAGGTGGACCACTCAGTTTTGTCAAACACATACGGTTTCGAGTGGCATCGCCACAGATTTCGGAGAACAGGCACTTCTCCTAGCACAGTATCGAACACTTAGTATCAGATAGAACAATTACTTTAAAATGGAACTAAGCTTCGCATCTCGAAATTCCTCTCTCACAAGGTGGACCACTTAGTTTCATCGAACATGTACGGTTTCGAGTAGCATCGCCACTGATTTCAGAGATCAGGCGCTTCTCCTGGCACAGTATCGAACACTTAGTTTCAGATAGAACAATTAGTCTAAAATGGACCTAAGTTTCGCATCTGGAGTTTCCTCTCTCACAAGGTCGACCATTTAGATTCGTCGAACACATACGGTTTCGAGTGGCATCGCCACAGATTTCAGAGAACAGGCGCTTCTCCTGGCACAGTATCCAACACTTAGTATCAGATAGAACAATTACTTTAAAATGGAACTAAGCTTCGCATCTCGAGATTCCTCTCTCACAAGGTGGACCACTTAGTTTCATCGAACATATACGGTTTCGAGTAGCATCACCACAGATTTCAGAGAACAGGCGCTTCTCCTGGCACAGTATCGAACAATTAGTTTAAAATGGAACTAAATTTCGCATCTGGAATTTCCTCTCTCACAAGGTCGACCACTTAGTTTCGTCGAACACATACGGTTTCGACTAGCATCACCACAGATTTCACAGAACAGGCGCTTCTCCTAGCACAGTATCGAACACTTAGTATCAGATAGAACAATTACTTTAAAATGGAACTAAGCTTCGCATCTCGAGATTCCTCTCTCACAAGGTGGACCACTTAGTTTCATCGAACATATACGGTTTCGAGTAGTATCGCCACAGATTTCAGAGAACAGGCGCTTCTCCTGGCCCATTATCGAACACTAAGTTTCAGAGAGAACAATTAATTTAAAATGGAACTAAGTTTCGCATCTGGAGTTTCCTCTCTCAGAAGGTCGACGACTTAGTTTCGTCGAGCACATACGGTTTCGAGTGGCATCGCCACAGATTTCAGAGAGCAGGCGCTTCTCCTGGCACAGTATCGAACACTTATGTCAGACAGAATTATTAGTTTAAAATGGAACTATATTTCGCATCTGGAGTATCCTCTCTCACATGGTCAACCACTTAGTTTCGTCGAACACATACGGTTTCGACTGGTATCGCCAGAGATTTCGCAGAACAAGCGCTTCTCCTGGCACATTATCGAACACTTAGTATCAGATAGAACGATTAGATTAAAATGGAACTAAGTTTCGCATCTGGGGTTTCCTCTCTCAGAAGGTCGACGACTTAGTTTCGTCGAGCACATACGGTTTCGAGTGGCATCGCCACAGATTTCAGAAAACAGGCGCTTCTCCTGGCACAGTATCGAGCACTTAGTTTCAAATAGAACAATTCGTTTAAAATGGAAATACGTTTCGCATCTGGAGTTTCTTCTCTCACAAGGCGACCACTTAGTTTCGTCGGACACATACGGTTTCGAGTGGCATCGCCACATATTTCAGAGAACACGGCGCATCTCCTGGCACAGTATCGAACACTTAGTTTCAGATAGAACAATTAGTTTAAAATGGAAATAAGTTTCGCATCTGGAGTTTGCTCTCTAACAAGGTCGACCATTTAGATTCGTCGAGCACATACGGTTTCGAGTATCATCGCCACAGATTTCAGAGAACAGGCGCTTCTCCTGGCACAGTATCGAACACTTATTTCAGACAGAACAATTAGTTTAAAATGGAACTATGTTTCGCATCTGGAGTATCCTCTCTCACAAGGTCAACAACTTAGTTTCGTCGAACACACACGGTTTCGAGTGGCATCGCCACAGATTTCAGAGAACAGGCGCTTCTCCTGGCACAGTATCCAACACTTAGTATCAGATAGAACAATTACTTTAAAATGGAACTAAGCTTCGCATCTCGAGATTCCTCTCTCACAAGGTGGACCACTTAGTTTCGTCGAGCACATACGGTTTCGAGTGGCATCGCCACAGATTTCAGAAAACCGGCGCTTCTCCTGGCACAGTATCGAGCACTTAGTTTCAAATAGAACAATTCGTTTAAAATGGAAATACCTTTCGCATCTGGAGTTTCTTCTCTCACAAGGCGATCACTTAGTTTCGTCGGACACATAAGGTTTCGAGTGGCATCGCCACATATTTCAGAGAACACGGCGCATCTCCTGGCACAGTATCGAACACTTAGTTTCAGATAGAACAATTAGTTTAAAATGGAAATAAGATTCGCATCTGGAGTTTGCTCTCTAACAAGGTCGACCATTTAGATTCGTCGAGCACATACGGTTTCGAGTATCATCGCCACAGATTTCAGAGAACAGGCGCTTCTCCTGGCACAGTATCGAACACTTATTTCAGACAGAACAATTAGTTTAAAATTGGACTATGTTTCGCATCTGGAGTATCCTCTCTCACAAGGTCAACCACTTAGTTTCGTCGAACACACACGGTTTCGAGTGGCATCGCCACAGATTTCAGAGAACAGGCGCTTCTCCTGGCACAGTCTCGAACACTTAGTTACAGATAGAACACTTAGTTTAAAATGGAACTGTGTTTCTTATTTGGAGTTTCCTCTCTCACAAGGTGGACCACTTAGTTTCGTCAAACACATACGGTTTCGAGTGGCATCGCCACAGATTTCGGAGAACAGGCGCTTCTCCTAGCACAGTATCGAACACTTAGTATCAGATAGAACAATTACTTTAAAGTGGAACTAAGCTTCGCATCTCGAGATTCCTCTCTCACAAGGTGGACCACTTAGTTTCATCGAACATATACGGTTTCGAGTAGCATCGCCACTGATTTCAGAGATCAGGCGCTTCTCCTGGCACAGTATCGAACACTTAGTTTCAGATGGAGCATTTAGTTTAAAATTGAACTGTGTTTCGCATTTGGAGTTTCCTCTCTCACAAGGTGGACCACTCAGTTTCGTCAAACACATACGGTTTCGAGTGGCATCGCCACAGATTTCGGAGAACAGGCGCTTCTCCTAGCACAGTATCGAACACTTAGTATCAGATAGAACAATTACTTTAAAATGGAACTAAGCTTCGCATCTCGAGATTCCTCTCTCACAAGGTGGACCACTTAGTTTCATCGAACATATACGGTTTCGAGTAGCATCGCCACTGATTTCAGAGATCAGGCGCTTCTCCTGGCACAGTATCGAACACTTAGTTTCAGATAGAACAATTAGTTTAAAATGGACCTAAGTTTCGCAACTGGAGTTTCCTCTCTCACAAGGTGGACCACTTAGTTTCATCGAACATATACGGTTTCGAGTAGCATCGCCACAGATTTCAGAGAACAGGCGCTTCTCCTGGCACAGTATCGAACACTTAGTTTCAGATAGAACAATTAGTTTAAAATGGAACTAAATTTCGCATCTGGAGTTTCCTCTCTCACAAGGTCGACCACTTAGTTTCGTCGAACACATACGGTTTCGACTAGCATCACCACAGATTTCACAGAACAGGCGCTTCTCCGCGCACAGTATCGAACACTTAGTATCAGATAGAACAATTACTTTAAAATGGAACTAAGCTTCGCATCTCGAGATTCCTCTCTCACAAGGTGGACCACTTAGTTTCATCGAACATATACGGTTTCGAGTAGCATCGCCACTGATTTCAGAGATCAGGCGCTTCTCCTGGCACAGTATCGAACACTTAGTTTCAGATAGACCAATTAGTTTAAAATGGACCTAAGTTTCGCATCTGGAGTTTCCTCTCTCACAAGGTCGACCATTTAGATTCGTCGAACACATACGGTTTCGAGTGGCATCGCCACAGATTTCAGAGAACAGGCGCTTCTCCTGGCGCAGTATCCAACACTTAGTATCAGAAAGAAAAATTACTTTAAAATGGAACTAAGTTTCGCATCTCGAGATTCCTCTCTCACAAGGTGGACCACTTAGTTTCATCGAACATATACGGTTTCGAGTAGCATCGCCACAGATTTCACAGAACAGGCGCTTCTCCGCGCACAGTATCGAACACTTAGTATCAGATAGAACAATTACTTTAAAATGGAACTAAGCTTCGCATCTCGAGATTCCTCTCTCACAAGGTGGACCACTTAGTTTCATCGAACATATACGGTTTCGAGTAGCATCGCCACTGATTTCAGAGATCAGGCGCTTCTCCTGGCACAGTATCGAACACTTAGTTTCAGATAGAACAATTAGTTTAAAATGGACCTAAGTTTCGCATCTGGAGTTTCCTCTCTCACAAGGTCGACCATTTAGATTCGTCGAACACATACGGTTTCGAGTGGCATCGCCACAGATTTCAGAGAACAGGCGCTTCTCCTGGCACAGTATCCAACACTTAGTATCAGATAGAACAATTACTTTAAAATGGAAATAAGCTTCGCATCTCGAGATTCCTCTCTCACAAGGTGGACCACTCAGTTTCATCGAACATATACGGTTTCGAGTAGCATCGCCACAGATTTCAGAGAACAGGCGCTTCTCCTGGCACAGTATCGAACACTTAGTTTCAGATAGAACAATTAGTTTAAAATGGAACTAAATTTCGCATCTGGAGTTTCCTCTCTCACAAGGTCGACCACTTAGTTTCATCGAACATATACGGTTTCGAGTAGCATCGCCACAGATTTCAGAGAACAGGCGCTTCTCCTGGCACAGTATCGAACACTTAGTTTCAGATAGAACAATTAGTTTAAAATGGAACTAAATTTCGCATCTGGAGTTTCCTCTCTCACAAGGTCGACCACTTAGTTTCATCGAACAGATACGGTTTCGAGTAGCATCGCCACAGATTTCAGAGAACAGGCGCTTCTCCTGGCACAGTATCGAACACTTAGTTTCAGATAGAACAATTAGTTTAAAATGGAACTAAATTTCGCATCTGGAGTTTCCTCTCTAACAAGGTCGACCACTTAGTTTCGTCGAACACATACGGTTTCGACTAGCATCACCACAGATTTCACAGAACAGGCGCTTCTCCGCGCACAGTATCGAACACTTAGTATCAGATAGAACAATTACTTTAAAATGGAACTAAGCTTCGCATCTCGAGATTCCTCTCTCACAAGGTGGACCACTTAGTTTCATCGAACATATACGGTTTCGAGTAGCATCGCCACTGATTTCAGAGATCAGGCGCTTCTCCTGGCACAGTATCGAACACTTAGTTTCAGATAGAACAATTAGTTTAAAATGGACCTAAGTTTCGCATCTGGAGTTTCCTCTCTCACAAGGTCGACCATTTAGATTCGTCGAACACATACGGTTTCGAGTGGCATCGCCACAGATTTCAGAGAACAGGCGCTTCTCCTGGCACAGTATCCAACACTTAGTATCAGATAGAACAATTACTTTAAAATGGAACTAAGCTTCGCATCTCGAGATTCCTCTCTCACAAGGTGGACCACTTAGTTTCATCGAACATATACGGTTTCGAGTAGCATCTCCACAGATTTCACAGAACAGGCGCTTCTCCGCGCACAGTATCGAACACTTAGTATCAGATAGAACAATTACTTTAAAATGGAACTAAGCTTCGCATCTCGAGATTCCTCTCTCACAAGGTGGACCACTTAGTTTCATCGAACATATACGGTTTCGAGTAGCATCGCCACAGATTTCAGAGAACAGGCGCTTCTCCTGGCACAGTATCGAACACTTAGTTTCAGATAGAACAATTAGTTTAAAATGGAACTAAATTTCGCATCTGGAGTTTCCTCTCTCACAAGGTCGACCACTTAGTTTCGTCGAACACATACGGTTTCGACTAGCATCACCACAGATTTCACAGAACAGGCGCTTCTCCTAGCACAGTATCGAACACTTAGTATCAGATAGAACAATTACTTTAAAATGGAACTAAGCTTCGCATCTCGAGATTCCTCTCTCACAAGGTGGACCACTTAGTTTCATCGAACATATACGGTTTCGAGTAGTATCGCCACAGATTTCAGAGAACAGGCGCTTCTCCTGGCCCATTATCGAACACTAAGTTTCAGAGAGAACAATTAATTTAAAATGGAACTAAGTTTCGCATCTGGAGTTTCCTCTCTCAGAAGGTCGACGACTTAGTTTCGTCGAGCACATACGGTTTCGAGTGGCATCGCCACAGATTTCAGAGAGCAGGCGCTTCTCCTGGCACAGTATCGAACACTTATGTCAGACAGAATTTTTAGTTTAAAATGGAACTATATTTCGCATCTGGAGTATCCTCTCTCACATGGTCAACCACTTAGTTTCGTCGAACACATACGGTTTCGACTGGTATCGCCACAGATTTCGCAGAACAAGCGCTTCTCTTGGCACATTATCGAACACTTAGTATCAGATAGAACAATTAGATTAAAATGGAACTAAGTTTCGCATCTGGAGTTTCCTCTCTCAGAAGGTCGACGACTTAGTTTCGTCGAGCACATACGGTTTCGAGTGGCATCGCCACAGATTTCAGAAAACAGGCGCTTCTCCTGGCACAGTATCGAGCACTTAGTTTCAGATAGAACAATTCGTTTAAAATGGAAATACGTTTCGCATCTGGAGTTTCTTCTCTCACAAGGCGACCACTTAGTTTCGTCGGACACATACGGTTTCGAGTGGCATCGCCACATATTTCAGAGAACACGGCGCATCTCCTGGCACAGTATCGAACACTTAGTTTCAGATAGAACAATTAGTTTAAAATGGAAATAAGTTTCGCATCTGGAGTTTCCTCTCTCACAAGGTCGACCACTTAGTTTCGTCGAACACATACGGTTTCGAGTAGCATCGCCACTGATTTCAGAGATCAGGCCCTTCTCCTGGCACAGTATCGAACACTTAGTTTCAGATAGAACAATTAGTTTAAAATGGACCTAAGTTTCGCATCTGGAGTTTCCTCTCTCACAAGGTCGACCATTTAGATTCGTCGAACACATACGGTTTCGAGTGGCATCGCCACAGATTTCAGAGAACAGGCGCTTCTCCTGGCACAGTATCCAACACTTAGTATCAGATAGAACAATTACTTTAAAATGGAACTAAGCTTCGCATCTCGAGATTCCTCTCTCACAAGGTGGACCACTTAGTTTCATCGAACATATACGGTTTCGAGTAGCATCGCCACAGATTTCAGAGAACAGGCGCTTCTCCTGGCACAGTATCGAACACTTAGTTTCAGATAGAACAATTAGTTTAAAATGGAACTAAATTTCGCATCTGGAGTTTCCTCTCTCACAAGGTCGACCACTTAGTTTCGTCGAACACATACGGTTTCAACTAGCATCACCACAGATTTCACAGAACAGGCGCTTCTCCGCGCACAGTATCGAACACTTAGTATCAGATAGAACAATTACTTTAAAATGGAACTAAGCTTCGCATCTCGAGATTCCTCTCTCACCAGGTGGACCACTTAGTTTCATCGAACATATACGGTTTCGAGTAGCATCGCCACTGATTTCAGAGATCAGGCGCTTCTCCTGGCACAGTATCGAACAATTAGTTTCAGATAGAACAATTAGTTTAAAATGGACCTAAGTTTCGCATCTGGAGTTTCCTCTCTCACAAGGTCGACCATTTAGATTCGTCGAACACATACGGTTTCGAGTGGCATCGCCACAGATTTCAGAGAACAGGCGCTTCTCCTGGCACAGTATCCAACACTTAGTATCAGATAGAACAATTACTTTAAAATGGAACTAAGCTTCGCATCTCGAGATTCCTCTCTCACAAGGTGGACCACTTAGTTTCATCGAACATATACGGTTTCGAGTAGCATCGCCACAGATTTCAGAGAACAGGCGCTTCTCCTGGCACAGTATCGAACACTTAGTTTCAGATAGAACAATTAGTTTAAAATGGAACTAAATTTCGCATCTGGAGTTTCCTCTCTCACATGGTCAACCACTTAGTTTCGTCGAACACATACGGTTTCGAGTGGCATCGCCACAGATTTCAGAGAACAGGCGCTTCTCCTGGCACAGTATCCAACACTTAGTATCAGATAGAACAATTACTTTAAAATGGAACTAAGCTTCGCATCTCGAGATTCCTCTCTCACAAGGTGGACCACTTAGTTTCGTTGAGCACATACGGTTTCGAGTGGCATCGCCACAGATTTCAGAGAGCAGGCGCTTCTCCTGGCACAGTATCGAACACTTATGTCAGACAGAATTATTAGTTTAAAATGGAACTATATTTCGCATCTGGAGTATCCTCTCTCACATGGTCAACCACTTAGTTTCGTCGAACACATACGGTTTCGACTGGTATCGCCACAGATTTCGCAGAACAAGCGCTTCTCTTGGCACATTATCGAACACTTAGTATCAGATAGAACAATTAGATTAAAATGGAACTAAGTTTCGCATCTGGAGTTTCCTCTCTCAGAAGGTCGACGACTTAGTTTCGTCGAGCACATACGGTTTCGAGTGGCATCGCCACAGATTTCAGAGAGCAGGCGCTTCTCCTGGCACAGTATCGAGCACTTAGTTTCAGATAGAACAATTCGTTTAAAATGGAAATACGTTTCGCATCTGGAGTTTCTTCTCTCACAAGGCGACCACTTAGTTTCGTCGGACACATACGGTTTCGAGTGGCATCGCCACATATTTCAGAGAACACGGCGCATCTCCTGGCACAGTATCGAACACTTAGTTTCAGATAGAACAATTAGTTTAAAATGGAAATAAGTTTCGCATCTGGAGTTTCCTCTCTCACAAGGTCGACCACTTAGTTTCGTCGAACACATACGGTTTCGAGTAGCATCGCCACTGATTTCAGAGATCAGGCCCTTCTCCTGGCACAGTATCGAACACTTAGTTTCAGATAGAACAATTAGTTTAAAATAGACCTAAGTTTCGCATCTGGAGTTTCCTCTCTCACAAGGTCGACCATTTAGATTCGTCGAACACATACGGTTTCGAGTGGCATCGCCACAGATTTCAGAGAACAGGCGCTTCTCCTGGCACAGTATCCAACACTTAGTATCAGATAGAACAATTACTTTAAAATGGAACTAAGCTTCGCATCTCGAGATTCCTCTCTCACAAGGTGGACCACTTAGTTTCATCGAACATATACGGTTTCGAGTAGCATCGCCACAGATTTCAGAGAACAGGCGCTTCTCCTGGCACAGTATCGAACACTTAGTTTCAGATAGAACAATTAGTTTAAAATGGAACTAAATTTCGCATCTGGAGTTTCCTCTCTCACAAGGTCGACCACTTAGTTTCGTCGAACACATACGGTTTCAACTAGCATCACCACAGATTTCACAGAACAGGCGCTTCTCCGCGCACAGTATCGAACACTTAGTATCAGATAGAACAATTACTTTAAAATGGAACTAAGCTTCGCATCTCGAGATTCCTCTCTCACCAGGTGGACCACTTAGTTTCATCGAACATATACGGTTTCGAGTAGCATCGCCACTGATTTCAGAGATCAGGCGCTTCTCCTGGCACAGTATCGAACAATTAGTTTCAGATAGAACAATTAGTTTAAAATGGACCTAAGTTTCGCATCTGGAGTTTCCTCTCTCACAAGGTCGACCATTTAGATTCGTCGAACACATACGGTTTCGAGTGGCATCGCCACAGATTTCAGAGAACAGGCGCTTCTCCTGGCACAGTATCCAACACTTAGTATCAGATAGAACAATTACTTTAAAATGGAACTAAGCTTCGCATCTCGAGATTCCTCTCTCACAAGGTGGACCACTTAGTTTCATCGAACATATACGGTTTCGAGTAGCATCGCCACAGATTTCAGAGAACAGGCGCTTCTCCTGGCACAGTATCGAACACTTAGTTTCAGATAGAACAATTAGTTTAAAATGGAACTAAATTTCGCATCTGGAGTTTCCTCTCTAACAAGGTCGACCACTTAGTTTCGTCGAACACATACGGTTTCGACTAGCATCACCACAGATTTCACAGAACAGGCGCTTCTCCGCGCACAGTATCGAACACTTAGTATCAGATAGAACAATTACTTTAAAATGGAACTAAGCTTCGCATCTCGAGATTCCTCTCTCACAAGGTGGACCACTTAGTTTCATCGAACATATACGGTTTCGAGTAGCATCGCCACTGATTTCAGAGATCAGGCGCTTCTCCTGGCACAGTATCGAACACTTAGTATCAGATAGAACAATTAGTTTAAAATGGACCTAAGTTTCGCATCTGGAGTTTCCTCTCTCACAAGGTCGACCATTTAGATTCGTCGAACACATACGGTTTCGAGTGGCATCGCCACAGATTTCAGAGAACAGGCGCTTCTCCTGGCACAGTATCCAACACTTAGTACCAGATAGAACAATTACTTTAAAATGGAACTAAGCTTCGCATCTCGAGATTCCTCTCTCACAAGGTGGACCACTTAGTTTCATCGAACATATACGGTTTCGAGTAGCATCGCCACAGATTTCACAGAACAGGCGCTTCTCCGCGCACAGTATCGAACACTTAGTATCAGATAGAACAATTACTTTAAAATGGAACTAAGCTTCGCATCTCGAGATTCCTCTCTCACAAGGTGGACCACTTAGTTTCATCGAACATATACGGTTTCGAGTAGCATCGCCACTGATTTCAGAGATCAGGCGCTTCTCCTGGCACAGTATCGAACACTTAGTTTCAGATAGAACAATTAGTTTAAAATGGACCTAAGTTTCGCATCTGGAGTTTCCTCTCTCACAAGGTCGACCATTTAGATTCGTCGAACACATACGGTTTCGAGTGGCATCGCCACAGATTTCAGAGAACAGGCGCTTCTCCTGGCACAGTATCCAACACTTAGTATCAGATAGAACAATTACTTTAAAATGGAACTAAGCTTCGCATCTCGAGATTCCTCTCTCACAAGGTGGACCACTTAGTTTCATCGAACATATACGGTTTCGAGTAGCATCGCCACAGATTTCAGAGAACAGGCGCTTCTCCTGGCACAGTATCGAACACTTAGTTTCAGATAGAACAATTAGTTTAAAATGGAACTAAATTTCGCATCTGGAGTTTCCTCTCTCACAAGTTCGACCACTTAGTTTCGTCGAACACATACGGTTTCGACTAGCATCACCACAGATTTCACAGAACAGGCGCTTCTCCTAGCACAGTATCGAACACTTAGTATCAGATAGAACAATTACTTTAAAATGGAACTAAGCTTCGCATCTCGAGATTCCTCTCTCACAAGGTGGACCACTTAGTTTCATCGAACATATACGGTTTCGAGTAGCATCGCCACTGATTTCAGAGATCAGGCGCTTCTCCTGGCACAGTATCGAACACTTAGTTTCAGATGGAGCATTTAGTTTAAAATTGAACTGTGTTTCGCATTTGGAGTTTCCTCTCTCACAAGGTGGACCACTCAGTTTTGTCAAACACATACGGCTTCGAGTGGCATCGCCACAGATTTCGGAGAACAGGCACTTCTCCTAGCACAGTATCGAACACTTAGTATCAGATAGAACAATTACTTTAAAATGGAACTAAGCTTCGCATCTCGAAATTCCTCTCTCACAAGGTGGACCACTTAGTTTCATCGAACATGTACGGTTTCGAGTAGCATCGCCACTGATTTCAGAGATCAGGCGCTTCTCCTGGCACAGTATCGAACACTTAGTTTCAGATAGAACAATTAGTCTAAAATGGACCTAAGTTTCGCATCTGGAGTTTCCTCTCTCACAAGGTCGACCATTTAGATTCGTCGAACACATACGGTTTCGAGTGGCATCGCCACAGATTTCAGAGAACAGGCGCTTCTCCTGGCACAGTATCCAACACTTAGTATCAGATAGAACAATTACTTTAAAATGGAACTAAGCTTCGCATCTCGAGATTCCTCTCTCACAAGGTGGACCACTTAGTTTCATCGAACATATACGGTTTCGAGTAGCATCGCCACAGATTTCAAAGAACAGGCGCTTCTCCGCGCACAGTATCGAACACTTAGTATCAGATAGAACAATTACTTTAAAATGGAACTAAGCTTCGCATCTCGAGATTCCTCTCTCACCAGGTGGACCACTTAGTTTCATCGAACATATACGGTTTCGAGTAGCATCGCCACTGATTTCAGAGATCAGGCGCTTCTCCTGGCACAGTATCGAACACTTAGTTTCAGATAGAACAATTAGTTTAAAATGGACCTAAGTTTCGCATCTGGAGTTTCCTCTCTCACAAGGTCGACCATTTAGATTCGTCGAACACATACGGTTTCGAGTGGCATCGCCACAGATTTCAGAGAACAGGCGCTTCTCCTGGCACAGTATCCAACACTTAGTATCAGATAGAACAATTACTTTAAAATGGAACTAAGCTTCGCATCTCGAGATTCCTCTCTCACAAGGTGGACCACTTAGTTTCATCGAACATATACGGTTTCGAGTAGCATCGCCACAGATTTCAGAGAACAGGCGCTTCTCCTGGCACAGTATCGAACACTTAGTTTCAGATAGAACAATTAGTTTAAAATGGAACTAAATTTCGCATCTGGAGTTTCCTCTCTCACAAGTTCGACCACTTAGTTTCGTCGAACACATACGGTTTCGACTAGCATCACCACAGATTTCACAGAACAGGCGCTTCTCCTAGCACAGTATCGAACACTTAGTATCAGATAGAACAATTACTTTAAAATGGAACTAAGCTTCGCATCTCGAGATTCCTCTCTCACAAGGTGGACCACTTAGTTTCATCGAACATATACGGTTTCGAGTAGCATCGCCACTGATTTCAGAGATCAGGCGCTTCTCCTGGCACAGTATCGAACACTTAGTTTCAGATGGAGCATTTAGTTTAAAATTGAACTGTGTTTCGCATTTGGAGTTTCCTCTCTCACAAGGTGGACCACTCAGTTTTGTCAAACACATACGGTTTCGAGTGGCATCGCCACAGATTTCGGAGAACAGGCACTTCTCCTAGCACAGTATCGAACACTTAGTATCAGATAGAACAATTACTTTAAAATGGAACTAAGCTTCGCATCTCGAAATTCCTCTCTCACAAGGTGGACCACTTAGTTTCATCGAACATGTACGGTTTCGAGTAGCATCGCCACTGATTTCAGAGATCAGGCGCTTCTCCTGGCACAGTATCGAACACTTAGTTTCAGATAGAACAATTAGTCTAAAATGGACCTAAGTTTCGCATCTGGAGTTTCCTCTCTCACAAGGTCGACCATTTAGATTCGTCGAACACATACGGTTTCGAGTGGCATCGCCACAGATTTCAGAGAACAGGCGCTTCTCCTGGCACAGTATCGAACAATTAGTTTAAAATGGAACTAAATTTCTCATCTGGAATTTCCTCTCTCACAAGGTCGACCACTTAGTTTCGTCGAACACATACGGTTTCGACTAGCATCACCACAGATTTCACAGAACAGGCGCTTCTCCTAGCACAGTATCGAACACTTAGTATCAGATAGAACAATTACTTTAAAATGGAACTAAGCTTCGCATCTCGAGATTCCTCTCTCACAAGGTGGACCACTTAGTTTCATCGAACATATACGGTTTCGAGTAGTATCGCCACAGATTTCAGAGAACAGGCGCTTCTCCTGGCCCATTATCGAACACTAAGTTTCAGAGAGAACAATTAATTTAAAATGGAACTAAGTTTCGCATCTGGAGTTTCCTCTCTCAGAAGGTCGACGACTTAGTTTCGTCGAGCACATACGGTTTCGAGTGGCATCGCCACAGATTTCAGAGAGCAGGCGCTTCTCCTGGCACAGTATCGAACACTTATGTCAGACAGAATTATTAGTTTAAAATGGAACTATATTTCGCATCTGGAGTATCCTCTCTCACATGGTCAACCACTTAGTTTCGTCGAACACATACGGTTTCGACTGGTATCGCCAGAGATTTCGCAGAACAAGCGCTTCTCCTGGCACATTATCGAACACTTAGTATCAGATAGAACGATTAGATTAAAATGGAACTAAGTTTCGCATCTGGGGTTTCCTCTCTCAGAAGGTCGACGACTTAGTTTCGTCGAGCACATACGGTTTCGAGTGGCATCGCCACAGATTTCAGAAAACAGGCGCTTCTCCTGGCACAGTATCGAGCACTTAGTTTCAAATAGAACAATTCGTTTAAAATGGAAATACGTTTCGCATCTGGAGTTTCTTCTCTCACAAGGCGACCACTTAGTTTCGTCGGACACATACGGTTTCGAGTGGCATCGCCACATATTTCAGAGAACACGGCGCATCTCCTGGCACAGTATCGAACACTTAGTTTCAGATAGAACAATTAGTTTAAAATGGAAATAAGTTTCGCATCTGGAGTTTGCTCTCTAACAAGGTCGACCATTTAGATTCGTCGAGCACATACGGTTTCGAGTATCATCGCCACAGATTTCAGAGAACAGGCGCTTCTCCTGGCACAGTATCGAACACTTATTTCAGACAGAACAATTAGTTTAAAATGGAACTATGTTTCGCATCTGGAGTATCCTCTCTCACAAGGTCAACCACTTAGTTTCGTCGAACACACACGGTTTCGAGTGGCATCGCCACAGATTTCAGAGAACAGGCGCTTCTCCTGGCACAGTATCCAACACTTAGTATCAGATAGAACAATTACTTTAAAATGGAACTAAGCTTCGCATCTCGAGATTCCTCTCTCACAAGGTGGACCACTTAGTTTCGTCGAGCACATACGGTTTCGAGTGGCATCGCCACAGATTTCAGAAAACCGGCGCTTCTCCTGGCACAGTATCGAGCACTTAGTTTCAAATAGAACAATTCGTTTAAAATGGAAATACCTTTCGCATCTGGAGTTTCTTCTCTCACAAGGCGATCACTTAGTTTCGTCGGACACATACGGTTTCGAGTGGCATCGCCACATATTTCAGAGAACACGGCGCATCTCCTGGCACAGTATCGAACACTTAGTTTCAGATAGAACAATTAGTTTAAAATGGAAATAAGATTCGCATCTGGAGTTTGCTCTCTAACAAGGTCGACCATTTAGATTCGTCGAGCACATACGGTTTCGAGTATCATCGCCACAGATTTCAGAGAACAGGCGCTTCTCCTGGCACAGTATCGAACACTTATTTCAGACAGAACAATTAGTTTAAAATTGGACTATGTTTCGCATCTGGAGTATCCTCTCTCACAAGGTCAACCACTTAGTTTCGTCGAACACACACGGTTTCGAGTGGCATCGCCACAGATTTCAGAGAACAGGCGCTTCTCCTGGCACAGTCTCGAACACTTAGTTACAGATAGAACACTTAGTTTAAAATGGAACTGTGTTTCTTATTTGGAGTTTCCTCTCTCACAAGGTGGACCACTTAGTTTCGTCAAACACATACGGTTTCGAGTGGCATCGCCACAGATTTCGGAGAACAGGCGCTTCTCCTAGCACAGTATCGAACACTTAGTATCAGATAGAACAATTACTTTAAAGTGGAACTAAGCTTCGCATCTCGAGATTCCTCTCTCACAAGGTGGACCACTTAGTTTCATCGAACATATACGGTTTCGAGTAGCATCGCCACTGATTTCAGAGATCAGGCGCTTCTCCTGGCACAGTATCGAACACTTAGTTTCAGATGGAGCATTTAGTTTAAAATTGAACTGTGTTTCGCATTTGGAGTTTCCTCTCTCACAAGGTGGACCACTCAGTTTCGTCAAACACATACGGTTTCGAGTGGCATCGCCACAGATTTCGGAGAACAGGCGCTTCTCCTAGCACAGTATCGAACACTTAGTATCAGATAGAACAATTACTTTAAAATGGAACTAAGCTTCGCATCTCGAGATTCCTCTCTCACAAGGTGGACCACTTAGTTTCATCGAACATATACGGTTTCGAGTAGCATCGCCACTGATTTCAGAGATCAGGCCCTTCTCCTGGCACAGTATCGAACACTTAGTTTCAGATAGAACAATTAGTTTAAAATGGACCTAAGTTTCGCATCTGGAGTTTCCTCTCTCACAAGGTGGACCACTTAGTTTCATCGAACATATACGGTTTCGAGTAGCATCGCCACAGATTTCAGAGAACAGGCGCTTCTCCTGGCACAGTATCGAACACTTAGTTTCAGATAGAACAATTAGTTTAAAATGGAACTAAATTTCGCATCTGGAGTTTCCTCTCTCACAAGGTCGACCACTTAGTTTCGTCGAACACATACGGTTTCGACTAGCATCACCACAGATTTCACAGAACAGGCGCTTCTCCGCGCACAGTATCGAACACTTAGTATCAGATAGAACAATTACTTTAAAATGGAACTAAGCTTCGCATCTCGAGATTCCTCTCTCACAAGGTGGACCACTTAGTTTCATCGAACATATACGGTTTCGAGTAGCATCGCCACTGATTTCAGAGATCAGGCGCTTCTCCTGGCACAGTATCGAACACTTAGTTTCAGATAGAACAATTAGTTTAAAATGGACCTAAGTTTCGCATCTGGAGTTTCCTCTCTCACAAGGTCGACCATTTAGATTCGTCGAACACATACGGTTTCGAGTGGCATCGCCACAGATTTCAGAGAACAGGCGCTTCTCCTGGCACAGTATCCAACACTTAGTATCAGAAAGAAAAATTACTTTAAAATGGAACTAAGCTTCGCATCTCGAGATTCCTCTCTCACAAGGTGGACCACTTAGTTTCATCGAACATATACGGTTTCGAGTAGCATCGCCACAGATTTCACAGAACAGGCGCTTCTCCGCGCACAGTATCGAACACTTAGTATCAGATAGAACAATTACTTTAAAATGGAACTAAGCTTCGCATCTCGAGATTCCTCTCTCACAAGGTGGACCACTTAGTTTCATCGAACATATACGGTTTCGAGTAGCATCGCCACTGATTTCAGAGATCAGGCGCTTCTCCTGGCACAGTATCGAACACTTAGTTTCAGATAGAACAATTAGTTTAAAATGGACCTAAGTTTCGCATCTGGAGTTTCCTCTCTCACAAGGTCGACCATTTAGATTCGTCGAACACATACGGTTTCGAGTGGCATCGCCACAGATTTCAGAGAACAGGCGCTTCTCCTGGCACAGTATCCAACACTTAGTATCAGATAGAACAATTACTTTAAAATGGAAATAAGCTTCGCATCTCGAGATTCCTCTCTCACAAGGTGGACCACTCAGTTTCATCGAACATATACGGTTTCGAGTAGCATCGCCACAGATTTCAGAGAACAGGCGCTTCTCCTGGCACAGTATCCAACACTTAGTATCAGATAGAACAATTACTTTAAAATGGAACTAAGCTTCGCATCTCGAGATTCCTCTCTCACAAGGTGGACCACTTAGTTTCATCGAACATATACGGTTTCGAGTAGCATCTCCACAGATTTCACAGAACAGGCGCTTCTCCGCGCACAGTATCGAACACTTAGTATCAGATAGAACAATTACTTTAAAATGGAACTAAGCTTCGCATCTCGAGATTCCTCTCTCACAAGGTGGACCACTTAGTTTCATCGAACATATACGGTTTCGAGTAGCATCGCCACAGATTTCAGAGAACAGGCGCTTCTCCTGGCACAGTATCGAACACTTAGTTTCAGATAGAACAATTAGTTTAAAATGGAACTAAATTTCGCATCTGGAGTTTCCTCTCTCACAAGGTCGACCACTTAGTTTCGTCGAACACATACGGTTTCGACTAGCATCACCACAGATTTCACAGAACAGGCGCTTCTCCTGGCACAGTATCGAACACTTAGTTTCAGATAGAACAATTAGTTTAAAATGGACCTAAGTTTCGCATCTGGAGTTTCCTCTCTCACAAAGTCGACCACTTAGTTTCGACTAACACATACGGTTTCGAGTGGCATCGCCTCACATTTCAGAGAACAGGCGCTTCTCCTGGCACAGTATCGAGCACTTAATTTCAGATAGAACAATTAGTTTAAAATGGAACTATGTTTCGCATCTGGAGTTTCCTCTCTCACAAGGTCGGCGACTCAGTTTCGTCGAACACATACGGTTTCGAGTGGCATCGCCACAGATTTCAGAGAACAGGCGCTTCTCCTCGCACAGTATCGAACACTTAGCTTCAGATAGAACAATTAGTTTAGAATGGAACTAAGTTTCGCATCCGGAGTTTCCTCTCTCAGAAGGTCGACCACTTAGTTTCGTCGAACACGTACGGTTTCGAGTAGCAACGCCGCTGGTTTCAGAGAACAGGCGCTTCTCCTGGCACATTATCGAACACTTAGTTTCAGATAGATCAATTGGTTTAAAATGGAACTAATTTCGCATCTGGAGTTTCCTCTCTCACAAGGTCGACCAGTTAGTTTCGTCGAACACATACGGTTTCGATTAGCATCGCCACAGATTTCAGAGAACAGGCGCTTCTCCTGGCACAGTATCGACCACTTATTTCAGACAGAACAATTAGTTTAAAATGGAAATATGTTTCGCATCTGGAGTTTACTCTCTCACAAGGTCGACCACTTAGTTTCGTCGAACACATACGGTTTCGAGTGACATCGCCAGACATTTCAGTGAACAGGCGCTTCTCCTGGCACAGTACCGTACACTTAGTTACAGATAGAACAATTAGTATAAAATGGAAATATGTTTCGCATTTGGAGTTTCCTCCCTCACAAAGTCGACCACTTAGTTTCGTCGAACACATTCGGCTTCGAGTAGCAACGCCACAGGTTTCAGAGAACAGGCGCTTCTACTGGCAGAGTATCGTATACTTAGTTTCAGATGGAACATTTAGTTTAAAATGGAAATATATTTCGCATCTGGAGTTTCCTCTCTCACAAGGTCGACCACTTAGTTTCGTCGAACACATACGGTTTCGAGTAGCATCGGCACAGATTTCAGAGAACAGGCGCTTCTCCTGGCACAGTATCGTACACTTAGTTACAGATAGAACAATTAGTATAAAATGGAAATATGTTTCGCATTTGGAGATTCCTCTCTCACACGGTCTACCACTTACTTTCGTCGAACACATTCGGTTTCGAGTAGCAACGCCACAGGTTTCAGAGAACAGGCGCTTCTACTGGCAGAGTATCGTATACTTAGTTACAGATGGAACATTTGGTTTAAAATGGAACTAAGTTTCGCATCTGGAGTTTCCTCTCCCACAAGGTCGACCACTTAGTTTCGTCGAACACATACGGTTTCGAGTAGCATCTCCAAAGATTTCAGAGAACCGGCGCTTCTCCTGGCACAGTATCGAACACTTTCAGGTAGAACAATTACTTTAAAATGGAACTAAGTTTCGCATCTGGAGTTTCCTCTCTCACAACGTCAGCCACTTAGTATCGTCGAACACATACGGTTTCGAGTAGCATCGCCACAGATTTCAGAGAACAGGCGCTTCTCCTGGCACAGTACCGAACACTTAGTTTCAGATAGAACAATTAGTTTAAAATGGAACTATGTTTCGCATCTGGAGTTTCCTCTACCACAAGGTCGACCACTTATTTTCGTCGAACACATACGGTTTCGAGTGGCATCGCCACAGGTTTCAGAGAACTGGCATTTCTCCTGGCATAGTATCGAACACTTAGTATCAGATCGAACACTTAGTTTATAAAGGAAATAAGCTTCGCGTCTGGAGTTTCCTTTCTCACAAGGTCGACCATTTAGATTCGTCGAACACATATGGTTTCGAGTAGAATCGCCACAGATTTCAGAGAACGGGCACTTCTCCTGGCACAGTATCGAACACTTTCAGATAGAATAATTAGTTTAAAATGGAACTAAGTTTCGCATCTGGAGTTTCCTCTCTCACAAGGTCGACCATTTAAATTCGTCGAACACATACGGTTTCGAGCGGCATCGCCAAACATTTCAGAGAACAGGCTCTTCTCCTGGCACAGTATCGAACACTCAGTATCAGATAGAACAATTAGTTTAAAATGGATCTATGTTTCGCATCTGGAGTTTCCTCTCTCAAAAGGTCGGCCACTTAGTTTCGTCGAACACATACGGTTTCGAGTAGCATCGCCACCGATTTCGGAGAACAGACGCTTCTCCTGGCACAGTATCGAACACTTAGTTTCAGATAGAACAATTAGTTTAAAATGCAACTATGTTTCGCATCTGGAGTTTCCTGTCTCACAAGGTCGGCCACTTAGTTTCGTCGAACACATACGGTTTCGAGTGGTATCGCCACAGATTCCAGAGAACAGGCGCTTCTCCTGGCACAGTATCGAACACTTAGTTTTAGATGGAACAATTAGTTTAAAATGCAACTATATTCGCATGTGGAGTTTCCTCTCTCACAAGGTCGGCCACTTAGTTTCGTCGAACACATACGGTGTCGAGTGGTATCGCCACAGATTTCAGAGAACAGGCGCTTCTCCTGGCACATTATCGAACACTTAGTTTCAGATGGAACAATTAGTTTTAAATGGAACTAAGTTTTGCATCTGGAGTTTCCTCTTTCACAAGGTGACCACTTAGTTTCGTCGAACACAGACGGTTTCGATTGGCATCGCCACAGATTTCAGAGAACAGGCGCTTCTCCTGGCACAGTATCGAACACTTAGTTTCAGTTAGAATAATTAGTTTAAAATGGAAATATGTTTCGCATTTGGAGTTTCCTCTCTCACAAGGTCGACCACTTAGTTTCGTCGAACACATACGGTTTCGAGTAGTATCGCCACAGATATCGCAGAACGCGAGTTTCTCCTGGCACAGTATCGAACACTTAGTTACAGATAGAACAATTAGTTTAAAATGCAACTATGTTTCGCATCTGGAGTTTCCTCTCTCACAATGTCGGCCACTTAGTTTCGTCGAACACATACGGTTTCGAGTGGTATCGCCACAGATTTCAGAGAACAGGCGGTTCTCCTGGCACATTATCGAACACTTAGTTTTAGTTAGAATAATTTGTTTAAAATGAAAATATGTTTCGCATTTGGGGCTTCCTCTCTCACAAGGTCGACCACTTAGTTTCGTCGAACACATACGGTTTCGAGTAGTATCGCCACAGTTTTCGCAGAACGGGAGTTTCTCCTGGCACAGTATCGAACACTTAGTTTCAGATAGAACAATTAGTTTAAAATGCAACTATGTTTCGCATCTGGAGTTTCCTCTCTCACAAGGTCGGCCACTTAGTTTCGTCGAACACATACGGTTTCGAGTGGTATCGCCACAGATTTCAGAGAACAGGCGGTTCTCCTGGCACATTATCGAACACTTAGTTTCAGATAGAACAATTAGTTTAAAATGGAACTATGTTTCGCATCTGGAGTATCCTCTCTCACAAGGTCAACCACTTAGTTTCGTCGAACACATACGGTTTCGAGTGGCATCGCGACAGATTTCAGAGAACAGGCGCTTCTCCTGACACAGTATCGAACACTTAGTTTCAGATAGAACAATTAGTTTCAAATGGTACTAAGTTTCGCATCTGGAGTTTCCTCTCTCACAATGTCGGCCACTTAGTTTCGTCGAACACATACGGTTTCGAGTGGTATCGCCACAGATTTCAGAGAACAGGCGGTTCTCCTGGCACATTATCGAACACTTAGTTTTAGTTAGAATAATTTGTTTAAAATGAAAATATGTTTCGCATCTGGAGTTTCCTCTCTCACAAGGTCGGCCACTTAGTTTCGTCGAACACATACGGTTTCGAGTGGTATCGCCACAGATTTCAGAGAACAGGCGGTTCTCCTGGCACATTATCGAACACTTAGTTTCAGATAGAACAATTAGTTTAAAATGGAACTATGTTTCGCATCTGGAGTATCCTCTCTCACAAGGTCAACCACTTAGTTTCGTCGAACACATACGGTTTCGAGTGGCATCGCGACAGATTTCAGAGAACAGGCGCTTCTCCTGACACAGTATCGAACACTTAGTTTCAGATAGAACAATTAGTTTCAAATGGTACTAAGTTTCGCATTTGGAGTTTCTTCCCGCACAAGGCGACCACTTAGTCTCGTCGAACACATACGGTTTAGAGCGGCATCGCCACACATTTCAGAGAACAGGCTCTTCTCCTGGCACTGTATCGAACACTCAGTATCAGATAGAACAATTAGTTTAAAATGGATCTATGTTTCGCATCTGGAGTGCCCTCTCTCACAAGGTCGACCACTTAGTTTCGTCGAACATATACGGTTTCGAGTAGTACCGCCACAGATTTCGCAGAACGGGAGTTTCTCCTGGCACAGTATCGAACACTTAGTTTCAGATGGAACAATTAGTTTAAAATGCAACTATATTTCGCATCTGGAGTATCCTCTCTCACAAGGTCGGCCACTTAGTTTCGTCGAACACATACGGTTTCGAGTGACATCGCCACAGATTTCAGAGAACAGGCGCTTCTCCTGGCACATTATCGAAAACTTAGTTTCAGATGGAACAATTAGTTTTAAATGGAACTAAGTTTTGCATCTGGAGTTTCCTCTTTCACAAGGCGACCACTTAGTTTCGTCGAACACAGACGGTTTCGATTGGCATCGCCACAGATTTCAGAGAACAGGCGCTTCTCCTGGCACAGTATCGAACACTTAGTTTCAGTTAGAATAATTAGTTTAAAATGGAAATATGTTTCGCATTTGGAGTTTCCTCTCTCACAAGGTCGACCACTTAGTTTCGTCGAACACATACGGTTTCGAGTAGTATCGCCACAGATATCGCAGAACGCGAGTTTCTCTTGGCACAGTATCGAACACTTAGTTACAGATAGAACAATTAGTTTAAAATGCAACTATGTTTCGCATCTGGAGTTTCCTCTCTCACAAGGTCGGCCACTTAGTTTCGTCGAACACATACGGTTTCGAGTGGTATCGCCACAGATTTCAGAGAACAGGCGCTTCTCCTGGCACCTTATCGAACACTAAGTTTTAGTTAGAATAATTAGTTTAAAATGAAAATATGTTTCGCATTTGGGGCTTCCTCTCTCACAAGGTCGACCACTTAGTTTCGTCGAACACATACGGTTTCGAGTAGTATCGCCACAGTTTTCGCAGAACGGGAGTTTCTCCTGGCACAGTATCGAACACTTAGTTTCAGATAGAACAATTAGTTTAAAATGCAACTATGTTTCGCATCTGGAGTTTCCTCTCTCACAAGGTCGGCCACTTAGTTTCGTCGAACACATACGGTTTCGAGTGGTATCGTCACAGATTTCAGAGAACAGGCGGTTCTCCTGGCACATTATCGAACACTTAGTTTCAGATAGAACAATTAGTTTAAAATGGAACTAAGCTTCGCATCTCGAAATTCCTCTCTCACAAGGTTGACCACTTAGTTTCATCGAACATGTACGGTTTCGAGTAGCATCGCCACTGATTTCAGAGATCAGGCGCCTCTCCTGGCACAGTATCGAACACTTAGTTTCAGATAGAACAATTAGTTTAAAATGCAACTATGTTTCGCGTCTGGAGTTTCCTCTCTCACAAGGTCGGCCACTTAGTTTCGTCGAACACATACGGTTTCGAGTGGTATCGCCACAGATTTCAGAGAACAGGCGGTTCTCCTGGCACATTATCGAACACATAGTTTCAGATACAACAATTAGTTTAAAATGGTACTAAGTTTCGCATCTGGAGTTTCTTCTTTCACAAGGCGACCACTTAGTTTCGTCGAACACATATGGTTTCGAGTAGCATCGCCAGAGATTTCAGAGAACAGGCGCCTCTCCTGGCACAGTATCGAACACTTAGTTGCAGATAGAACAATTAGTTTAAAATGGAAGTAAGTTTCGCATCTGCAGTTTCCTCTCTCACAAGGTCGACCACTTAGTTTCGTCGAACACATACGGTTTCGAGTAGTATCGCAACAGATTTCAGAGAACAGGAGCTTCTCCTGGCACAGTATCGAACAGTTAGTTTCAGATAGAACAATTAATTTGAAATGGAACTGAGTTTCGCATCTGAAGTTTCCTCTCTCACAAGGTCGGCCACTTAGTTTCGCCGATCACATACGGTTTCGAGTGGCATCGCCACAGATTTCAGAGAACAGGCGCTTCTCCTGGCACGGTATCCAACACTTAGTTTCAGATAGAACAATTAGTTTAATATGGAAATAAATTTCGTATCTGGAGTTTCCTCTCTGACAAGGTCGACCACTTAGTTTCGTCGAACACATACGGTTTCGAGTGGCATCGCCACAGATTTCAGAGAACAGGCGCTTCTTCTGGCACAGTATCGAACACTTAGTTTCAGATAGAACATTTAGTTTAAAATGGAAATATGTTTCGCATTTGGAGTTTCCTCCCTCACAAGGTCGACCACTTAGTTTCGTCGAACACATACGGTTTCGAGTGGCATCGCCAAAGATTTCAGGGAACAGGCGCTTCTCCTGGCACAGTATCGAACACTTAGTTTCAGATAGAACATTTAGCTTAAAATGGAAATATGTTTCGCATTTGGAGTTTCCTCGCTCACAAGGTCGACCACTTAGTTTCGTCGAACACATACGGTTTCGAGTGGCATCGCCACAGATTTCAGAGAACAGGCGCTTCTCCTGGCACAGTAACGAACACTTAGTTTCAGATAGAACAATTAGTTTAAAATGGAACTAAGTTTCGCATCTGAAGTTTCCTCTCCCACAAGGTCGACAACTTAGTTTCGTCAAACACATACGGTTTCGAGTGGCATCGCCACAGATTTCAGAGAACAGGCGCTTCTCCTGGCACAGTATCGAACACTTAGTTTCAGATAGAACATTTAGCTTAAAATGGAAATATGTTTCGCATTTGGAGTTTCCTCGCTCACAAGGTCGACCACTTAGTTTCGTCGAACACATACGGTTTCGAGTGGCATCGCCACAGATTTCAGAGAGCAGGCGCTTTTCCTAGCACAGTATCGAACACTTAGTTTCAGATAGAACAATCAATTTAAAATGGAACTATGTTCCGCCTCTGGAGTTTCCACGCTCACCATGTCGACCACTTAGTTTCGTCGAACACCTACGGTATCGAGTGGTATCGCCGCAAATTTCGCCGAACGGGAGCTTCTCCCGGCACAGTATCGACTACTTACTTTCGCCGAACACATACGGTTTCGAGTGGCATCGCCACAGATTTCAGAGAACAGGCGCTTCTCCTGGCACATTATCGAACACTTAGTTTCAGATAGAACAATTAGTTTAAAATGGAACTAAATTTTGCAACTGGAGTTTCCTCTCTCAAAAGGTCGACCACTTAGTTTCGTCGAACACATACGGTTTCGAGTGGCATCGCCACAGATTTCAGGGAACAGGCGCTTCTACTGGCAGATTATCGAACACTTAGTTTCAGATGGAATATTTGGTTTAAAGTGGAACTAAGTTTCGCATCTGGAGTTTCCTCTCTCACAAGGGCGGCCACTTAGTTTCGTCGAACACATACGGTTTCGAGTGGCATCGCCACAGATTTCAGGGAACAGGCGCTTCTCCTGGCACAGTATCGAACACTTAGTTTCAGATAGAATATTTAGCTTAAAATGGAAATATGTTTCGCATTTGGAGTTTCCTCGCTCACAAGGTCGACCACTTAGTTTCGTCGAACACATACGGTTTCGAGTGGCATCGCCACAGATTTCAGAGAACAGGCGCTTCTCCTGGCACAGTAACGAACACTTAGTTTCAGATAGAACAATTAGTTTAAAATGGAACTAAGTTTCGCATCTGAAGTTTCCTCTCCCACAAGGTCGACAACTTAGTTTCGTCAAACACATACGGTTTCGAGTGGCATCGCCACAGATTTCAGAGAACAGGCGCTTCTCCTGGCACAGTATCGAACACTTAGTTTCAGATAGAACATTTAGCTTAAAATGGAAATATGTTTCGCATTTGGAGTTTCCTCGCTCACAAGGTCGACCACTTAGTTTCGTCGAACACATACGGTTTCGAGTGGCATCGCCACAGATTTCAGAGAGCAGGCGCTTTTCCTAGCACAGCATCGAACACTTAGTTTCAGATAGAACAATCAGTTTAAAATGGAACTATGTTCCGCCTCTGGAGTTTCCACGCTCACCATGTCGACCACTTAGTTTCGCCGAACACATACGGTTTCGAGTGGCATCGCCACAGATTTCAGAGAACAGTCGCTTCTCCTGGCACAATATCGTACACTTAGTTTCAGATAGAACAATTAGTTTAAAATGGAACTAGGTTTCGCATCTGGAGTTTCCTCCCTCACAAGGTCGACCACTTAGTTTCGTCGAACACATACGGTTTCGAGTGGCATCGCCACAGATTTCAGGGAACAGGCGCTTCTACTGGCAGATTATCGAACACTTAGTTTCAGATGGAATATTTGGTTTAAAGTGGAACTAAGTTTCGCATCTGGAGTTTCCTCTCTCACAAGGGCGGCCACTTAGTTTCGTCGAACACATACGGTTTCGAGTGGCATCGCCACAGATTTCAGGGAACAGGCGCTTCTCCTGGCACAGTATCGAACACTTAGTTTCAGATAGAATATTTAGCTTAAAATGGAAATATGTTTCGCATTTGGAGTTTCCTCGCTCACAAGGTCGACCACTTAGTTTCGTCGAACACATACGGTTTCGAGTGGCATCGCCACAGATTTCAGAGAACAGTCGCTTCTCCTGGCACAGTAACGAACACTTCGTTTCAGATAGAGCAATTAGTTTAAAATGGAACTAAGTTTCGCATCTGAAGTTTCCTCTCCCACAAGGTCGACAACTTAGTTTCGTCAAACACATACGGTTTCGAGTGGCATCGCCACAGATTTCAGAGAACAGGCGCTTCTCCTGGCACAGTATCGAACACTTAGTTTCAGATAGAACATTTAGCTTAAAATGGAAATATGTTTCGCATTTGGAGTTTCCTCGCTCACAAGGTCGACCACTTAGTTTCGTCGAACACATACGGTTTCGAGTGGCATCGCCACAGATTTCAGAGAGCAGGCGCTTTTCCTAGCACAGTATCGAACACTTAGTTTCAGATAGAACAATCAGTTTAAAATGGAACTATGTTCCGCCTCTGGAGTTTCCACGCTCACCATGTCGACCACTTAGTTTCGTCGAACACCTACGGTATCGAGTGGTATCGCCGCAAATTTCGCCGAACGGGAGCTTCTCCCGGCACAGTATCGACTACTTACTTTCGCCGAACACATACGGTTTCGAGTGGCATCGCCACAGATTTCAGAGAACAGTCGCTTCTCCTGGCACAGTATCGTACACTTAGTTTCAGATAGAACAATTAGTTTAAAATGGAACTAGGTTTCGCATCTGGAGTTTCCTCCCTCACAAGGTCGACCACTTAGTTTCGTCGAATACATACGGTTTCGAGTGGCATCGCCACAGATTTCAGAGAACAGGCGCTTCTCCTGGCACATTATCGAACACTTAGTTTCAGATAGAACAATTAGTTTAAAATGGAACTAAATTTCGCAACTGGAGTTTCCTCTCTCAAAAGGTCGACCACTTAGTTTCGTCGAACACATACGGTTTCGAGTGGCATCGCCACAGATTTCAGGGAACAGGCGCTTCTACTGGCAGATTATCGAACACTTAGTTTCAGATGGAACATTTGGTTTAAAGTGGAACTAAGTTTCGCATCTGGAGTTTCCTCTCTCACAAGGGCGGCCACTTAGTTTCGTCGAACACATACGGTTTCGAGTGGCATCGCCACAGATTTCAGAGAACAGGCGCTTCTCCTGGCACAGTAACGAACACTTAGTTTCAGATAGAACAATTAGTTTAAAATTGAACTAAGTTTCGCATCTGGAGTTTCCTCTCTCACACGGTCGGCCACTTAGTTTCGTCAAACACATACGGTTTCGAGTGGCATCGCCACAGATTTCAGGGAACAGGCGCTTCTCCTGGCACAGTATCGAACACTTAGTTTCAGATAGAACATTTAGCTTAAAATGGAAATATGTTTCGCATTTGGAGTTTCCTCGCTCACAAGGTCGACCACTTAGTTTCGTCGAACACATACGGTTTCGAGTGGCATCGCCACAGATTTCAGGGAACAGGCGCTTCTCCTGGCACAGTATCGAACACTTAGTTTCAGATAGAACATTTAGCTTAAAATGGAACTAAGCTTCGCATCTGAAGTTTCCTCTCTCACAAGGTCGGCCACTTAGTTTCGTCGAACACATACGGTTTCGAGTGGCATCGCCACAGATTTCAGAGAACAGGCGCTTCTGCTGGCACAGTATCGAACACTTAGTTTCAGATAGAACAATCAGTTTAAAATGGCACTAAGTTTCGCGTCTGGAGTTTCCTCTCTCACAAGGTCGGCCACTTAGTTTCGTCGAACACATACGGTTTCGAGTGGCATCGCCACAGATTTCAGAGAACAGGCTCTTCTCCTGGCACAGTATCGGACACTTAGTTTCAGATAGAACAATCAGTTTAAAATGGAACTATGTTCCGCATCTGGAGTTTCCTCGCTCACCATGTCGACCACTTAGTTTCGTCGAACACATACGCTTTCGGGTAGCATCGCGACAGATTTCCGAGAACAGGCGCTTCTCCTCGCGCAGTATCGAACACTTAGTTTCAGATAGAACAATCAGTTTAAAATGGCACTAAGTTTCGCGTCTGGAGTTTCCTCCGTCACAAGGTCGACCATTTAGATTCGTCGAACACATACGGTTTCGAGGAGCATCGCCACATACTTCAGAGAGCAGGCGCTTCTCCTGGCACAGTATCGAACACTTAGTTTCAGATAGAACAATTAGTTTAAAATGGAACTAAGTTTAGCATCTGGAGTTTCCTCTCTCACAAGGTCGACCACTTAGTTTCGTCGAACACATACGGTTTCGAGTGGCATCGCCACAGATATCAGGAAACAGGCGCTTCTCCTGGCGCAGTATCGAACACTGAGTTTCACATAGAACAATTAGTTTAAAATGGAACTAAGATTCGCAACTGGAGATTCCTCTTTCACAAGGTCGACCACTTAGTTTCGTCGAACACATACGGTTTGGAGTAGCATCGCCACATACTTCAGAGAGCAGGCGCTTCTCCTGGCACAGTATCGAACACTTAGTTTCAGATAGAACAATTAGTTTAAAATGGAACTAAGTTTAGCATCTGGAGTTTCCTCTCTCACAAGGTCGGCCACTTAGTTTCGCCGATCACATACGGTTTCGAGTGGCATCGCCACAGATTTCAGAGAACAGGCGCTTCTCCTGGTACGGTATCGAACACTTAGTTTCAGATAGAAAAATTAGTTTTAAATGGAACTATGTTTCGCATCTGGAGTTTCCTCTCTCACATGGTCGACGACTTAGTTTCGTCGAAGACATACGGTTTCGAGGGGTATCGCCACAGATTTCGCCGAACTGGAGTTTCTGCTGGCACACCATCGAACACTTAGTTTCAGATAGAACTATTAGTTTTAAATGGAACTAAGTCTCGCATCTGGAGTTTCCTCTCCAACAAGGTCGACAACTTAGTTTCGTCGAACACATATGGTTTCGAATAGCATCGCCACAGATTTCAGAGAACAGGCTCTTCTCCTGGCACAGTATCGGACACTTAGTTTCAGATAGAAAAATTAGTTTAAAATGGAACTATGTTTCGCATTTGGAGTTTCCCCTCTCACAAGGTCGACCACTTAATTTCGTCGAACACATGCGGTGTGGATTGCGCATCGCCACATACTTCAGAGAGCAGGCGCTTCTCCTGGCACAGTATCGAACACTTAGTTTCAGATAGAACAATCAGTTTAAAATGGAACTATGTTCCGCATCTGGAGTTTCCTCGCTCACCATGTCGACCACTTAGTTTCGTCGAACACATACGCTTTCGGGTAGCATCGCGACAGATTTCCGAGAACAGGCGCTTCTCCTCGCACAGTATCGAAAACTTAGTTTCAGATAGAACAATTAGTTTTAAATGGAACCAAGTTTCGCTTCTGGAGTTTCCTCTCTCACAAGGTCGACCACTTAGTTTCGTTGAACACATACGGTATCGAGTGGCAACGCCACAGATTTCAGAGAACAGGCGCTTCTACTGGCAGATTATCGAACACTTAGTTTCAGATGGAACATTTGGTTTAAAATGGAACTAAGTTTCGCATCTGGAGTTTCCTCTCTCACAAGGTCGGCCACTTAGTTTCGTCGAACACATACGGTTTCGAGTGGCATCGCCACAGATTTCAGAGAACAGGCGCTTCTCCTGGCACATTATCGAACACTTAGTTTCAGATAGAACAATTAGTTTAAAATGGAACTATGTTTCGCAACTGGAGTTTCCTCTCTCACAAGGTCGACCACTTAGTTTCGTCGAACACATACGGTTTCGAGTGGCATCGCCACAGATTTCGGAGAACAGGCGCTTGTCCTGGCACAGTATCGAACACTTAGTTTCGGATGGAACATTTGGTTTAAAGTGGAACTAAGTTCCGCATCTGGAGTTTCCTCGCTCACCATGTCGACCACTTAGTTTCGTCGAACACATACGCTTTCGGGTAGCATCGCGACAGATTTCCGAGAACAGGCGCTTCTCCTCGCACAGTATCGAACACTTAGTTTCAGATAGAACAATCAGTTTAAAATGGAACTAAGTTTCGCATCTGGAGTTTCCTCTCTCACAAGGTCGGCCACTTAGTTTCGCCGATCACATACGGTTTCGAGTGGCATCGCCAGAGATTTCAGAGAACAGGCGCTTCTCCTGGCACAGTATCGAACACTTCGTTTCAGATAGAACAATCAGTTTAAAATGGAACTAAATTACGCATCTGGAGTTTCCTCTCTGACAAGGTCGACCACTTAGTTTCGTCGAACACATACGGTTTCGAGTGGCATCGCCACAGATTTCAGAGAACAGGCGCATCTCCTGGCACAGTATCGAACACTTAGTTTCAGATAGAACAATCAGTTTAAAATGGAACTATGTTCCGCATCTGGAGTTTCCTCGCTCACCATGTCGACCACTTAGTTTCGTCGAACACATACGCTTTCGGGTAGAATCGCGACAGATTTCCGAGAACAGGCGCTTCTCCTCGCACAGTATCGAACACTTAGTTTCAGATAGAACAATCAGTTTAAAATGGAACTAAGTTTCGCATCTGGAGTTTCCTCTCTCACAAGGTCGGCCACTTAGTTTCGCCGATCACATACGGTTTCGAGTGGCATCGCCAGAGATTTCAGAGAACAGGCGCTTCTCCTGGCACAGTAACGAACACTTAGTTTCAGATAGAACAATTAGTTTAAAATGGAACTAAGTTTCGCATCTGAAGTTTCCTCTCCCACAAGGTCGACAACTTAGTTTCGTCAAACACATACGGTTTCGAGTGGCATCGCCACAGATTTCAGAGAACAGGCGCTTCTCCTGGCACAGTAACGAACACTTAGTTTCAGATAGAACAATTAGTTTTAAATGGAACTAAGTTTCGCATCTGGAGTTTCCTCTCCCACAAGGTCGACCACTTAGTTGCCTCGAACACATACGGTTTCGAGTAGCATCGCCACAGATTTCAGAGAACAGGCGCTTCTCCTGGCACAGTATCGAGCACGTAGTTTCAGATAGAACAATTAGTTTAAAATGGAACTAATTTTCGCATCTGGAGTTCCTCTCTCACAAGGTCGACAACTTAGTTTCGTCAAACACATACGGTTTCGAGTGGCATCGCCACAGATTTCAGAGAACAGGCGCTTCCCCTGGCACAGTAACGAACACTTAGTTTCAGATAGAACAATTAGTTTAAAATGGAACTAAGTTTCGCATCTGAAGTTTCCTCTCCCACAAGGTCGACAACTTAGTTTCGTCAAACACATACGGTTTCGAGTGGCATCGCCACAGATTTCAGAGAACAGGCGCTTCTCCTGGCACAGTAACGAACACTTAGTTTCAGATAGAACAATTAGTTTTAAATGGAACTAAGTTTCGCATCTGGAGTTTCCTCTCCCACAAGGTCGACCACTTAGTTGCCTCGAACACATACGGTTTCGAGTAGCATCGCCACAGATTTCAGAGAACAGGCGCTTCTCCTGGCACAGTATCGAGCACGTAGTTTCAGATAGAACAATTAGTTTAAAATGGAACTAATTTTCGCATCTGGAGTTCCTCTCTCACAAGGTCGACAACTTAGTTTCGTCAAACACATACGGTTTCGAGTGGCATCGCCACAGATTTCAGAGAACAGGCGCTTCCCCTGGCACAGTAACGAACACTTAGTTGCAGATAGAACAATTAGTTTAAAATGGAACTAAGTTTCGCATCTGGAGTTTCCTCTCCCACAAGGTCGACCACTTAGTTTCGTCGAACACATACGGTTTCGAGTGGCATCGCCACAGATTTCAGAGAACAGGCGCATCTCCTGGCACAGTATCGAACACTTAGTTTCAGATAGAACAATCAGTTTAAAATGGAACTATGTTCCGCATCTGGACGGAACTCGAAAACGGAACTATGTTCCGGAACTAAGTTTCGCATCTGGAGTTTCCTCTCTCACAAGGTCGGCCACTTAGTTTCGCCGATCACATACGGTTTCGAGTGGCATCGCCAGAGATTTCAGAGAACAGGCGCTTCTCCTGGCACAGTAACGAACACTTAGTTTCAGATAGAACAATTAGTTTAAAATGGAACTAAGTTTCGCATCTGAAGTTTCCTCTCCCACAAGGTCGACAACTTAGTTTCGTCAAACACATACGGTTTCGAGTGGCATCGCCACAGATTTCAGAGAACAGGCGCTTCTCCTGGCACAGTAACGAACACTTAGTTTCAGATAGAACAATTAGTTTTAAATGGAACTAAGTTTCGCATCTGGAGTTTCCTCTCCCACAAGGTCGACCACTTAGTTGCCTCGAACACATACGGTTTCGAGTAGCATCGCCACAGATTTCAGAGAACAGGCGCTTCTCCTGGCACAGTATCGAGCACGTAGTTTCAGATAGAACAATTAGTTTAAAATGGAACTAATTTTCGCATCTGGAGTTCCTCTCTCACAAGGTCGACAACTTAGTTTCGTCAAACACATACGGTTTCGAGTGGCATCGCCACAGATTTCAGAGAACAGGCGCTTCCCCTGGCACAGTAACGAACACTTAGTTGCAGATAGAACAATTAGTTTAAAATGGAACTAAGTTTCGCATCTGGAGTTTCCTCTCCCACAAGGTCGACCACTTAGTTTCGTCGAACACATACGGTTTCGAGTGGCATCGCCACAGATTTCAGAGAACAGGCGCTTCTGCTGGCACAGTATCGAACACTTAGTTTCAGATAGAACAATTAGTTTAAAATGGAACTAAGTTTAGCATCTGGAGTTTCCTCTCCCACAAGGTCGACCACTTAGATTCGTCGAACACATACGGTTTCGAGTGGTATGGCCAGAGATTTCAGAGAACAGGCGCTTCGCCTGGCACAGTATCGAACACTTAGTTTCAGATAGAACAATTAGTTTAAAATGGAACTAAGTTTCGCATCTGGAGTTTCCTCTCTCCCAATGCGGGCACTTAGTTTCGTCGAACACATACGGTTTCGATTAGCATCACGACAGATTTCAGAGAACAGGCGCTTCTCCTGGCACAGTACAGAACACTTAGTTTCAGATAGAACAATTAGTTTTAAATGGAACTATGTTTCGCATCTGGAGTTTCCTCTACCACAAGGTCGACCACTTATTTTCGTCGAACACATACGGTTTCGATTAGCGTCGCGACAGATTTCAGAGAACAGGCGCTTCTCCTGGCACAGTACCGAACACTTAGTTTCAGATAGAACAATTAGTTTAAAATGGAACTATGTTTCGCATCTGGAGTTTCCTTTACCACAAGGTCGACCACTTATTTTCGTCGAACACATACGGTTTCGAGTAGCATCGCCACAGATTTCGCAGAACGGCGTTTCTCCTGGCACAGTATCGAACACTTAGTTTCACATAGAATAATTAGTTTAAAATGGAACTAAGTTTCGCATCTGGAGTTTCCTCTCTCACAAGGCGGGCACTTACTTTCGGAACACATACGGTTTCGATTAGCATCGCCACAGATTTCAGAGAAGAGGCGCTTCTCCTGGCACAGTATCGAACACTTAGTTTCACATAGAATAATTAGTTTAAAATGGAACTAAGTTTCGCATCTGGAGTTTCCTCTCCCACAAGGTCGACCACTTAGTTTCCTCGAACACATACGGTTTCGAGTAGCATCGCCACAGATTTCAGAGAACAGGCGCATCTCATGGCACAGTATCGAACACTTAGTTTCAGACAGAGCAATCAGTTTAAAATGGAACTAAATTTCGCATCTGGAGTTTCCTCTCTGACAAGGTCGACCACTTAGTTTCGTCGAACACATACGGTTTCGAGTGGCATCGCCACAGATTTCAGAGAACAGGCGCTTCTGCTGGCACAGTATCGAACACTTAGTTTCAGATAGAACAATTAGCTTAAAATGGAACTAAGTTTAGCATCTGGAGTTTCCTCTCCCACAAGGTCGACCACTTAGTTTCGAAGAACACATACGGTTTCGAGTGGTATCGCCACAGATTTCGCAGAACGGGAGTTTCTCCTGGCACATTATCGAACACTATGTTTCAGATAGCACAATTAGTTTAAAATGGAACTAAGTCTCGCATCTGGAGTTTCCTCTCCAACAAGGTCGACCACTTAGATTCGTCGAACACATATGGTTTCGAATAGCATCGCCACAGATTTCAGAGAACAGGCTCTTCTCCTGGCACAGTATCGGACACTTAGTTTCAGATAGAAAAATTAGTTTAAAATGGAACTATGTTTCGCATTTGGAGTTTCCCCTCTCACAAGGTCAACCACTTAATTTCGTCGAACACATGCGGTGTGGATTGCGCATCGCCACAGATTTCAGAGAGCAGGCGCTTTTCCTAGCACAGTATCGAACACTTAGTTTCAGATAGAACAATCAGTTTAAAATGGAACTATGTTCCGCCTCTGGAGTTTCCACGCTCACCGTGTCGACCACTTAGTTTCGCCGAACACATACGGTATCGAGTGGCAACGCCACAGATTTCAGAGAACAGGCGCTTCTACTGGCAGATTATCGAACACTTAGTTTCAGATGGAACATTTGGTTTAAAATGGAACTAAGTTTCGCATCTGGAGTTTCCTCTCTCACAAGGTCGGCCACTTAGTTTCGTCGAACACATACGGTTTCGAGTGGCATCGCCACAGATTTCAGAGAACAGGCGCTTCTCCTGGCACATTATCGAACACTTAGTTTCAGATAGAACAATTAGTTTAAAATGGAACTATGTTTCGCAACTGGAGTTTCCTCTCTCACAAGGTCGACCACTTAGTTTCGTTGAACACATACGGTATCGAGTTGCAACGCCACAGATTTCAGAGAACAGGCGCTTCTACTGGCAGATTATCGAACACTTAGTTTCAGATGGAACATTTGGTTTAAAATGGAACTAAGTTTCGCATCTGGAGTTTCCTCTCTCACAAGGACGGCAACTTAGTTTCGTCGAACACATACGGTTTCGAGTGGCATCGCCACAGATTTCAGAGAACAGGCGCTTCTCCTGGCACAGTAACGAACACTTAGTTTCAGATAGAACAATCAGTTTAAAATGGAACTAAGTTTCGCATCTGGAGTTTCCTCTCTCACCATGTCGACCACTTAGTTTCGTCGAAAACATACGGTTTCGAGTAGCAAAGCCGCAGATTCCAGAGAATAGGCGCTTCTCCTGGCACAGTATCGAACACTTAGTTTCAGAGAGAACAATTAGTTTAAAATGGAATAATGTTTCGCATCTGGAGTATCCTCTCTCACAAGATCAACCACTTAGTTTCGTCGAACACATACGGTTTCGAGTGGCATCGCCACAGGTTTCAGAGAACTGGCGTTTCTCCTGGCACAGTATCGAACACATAGTATCAGATAGAACGATTACTTTAAAATGGAAATAAGCTTCGCATCTGGAGTTTCCTCTCTCAAAAGGTGGACCACTTAGTTTCGTCGAACACATACGGTTTCGAGTGGTATGGCCAGAGATTTCAGAGAACAGGCGCTTCGCCTGGCACAGTATCGAACACTTAGTTTCAGATAGAACAATTAGTTTAAAATGGAACTAAGTTTCGCATCTGGAGTTTCCTCTCTCCCAATGCGGGCACTTAGTTTCGTCGAACACATACGGTTTCGATTAGCATCACGACAGATTTCAGAGAACAGGCGCTTCTCCTGGCACAGTACAGAACACTTAGTTTCAGATAGAACAATTAGTTTTAAATGGAACTATGTTTCGCATCTGGAGTTTCCTCTACCACAAGGTCGACCACTTATTTTCGTCGAACACATACGGTTTCGATTAGCGTCGCGACAGATTTCAGAGAACAGGCGCTTCTCCTGGCACAGTACCGAACACTTAGTTTCAGATAGAACAATTAGTTTAAAATGGAACTATGTTTCGCATCTGGAGTTTCCTTTACCACAAGGTCGACCACTTATTTTCGTCGAACACATACGGTTTCGAGTAGCATCGCCACAGATTTCGCAGAACGGCGTTTCTCCTGGCACAGTATCGAACACTTAGTTTCACATAGAATAATTAGTTTAAAATGGAACTAAGTTTCGCATCTGGAGTTTCCTCTCTCACAAGGCGGGCACTTACTTTCGGAACACATACGGTTTCGATTAGCATCGCCACAGATTTCAGAGAACAGGCGCTTCTCCTGGCACAGTATCGAACACTTAGTTTCACATAGAATAATTAGTTTAAAATGGAACTAAGTTTCGCATCTGGAGTTTCCTCTCTCACAAGGCGGGCACTTACTTTCGGAACACATACGGTTTCGATTAGCATCGCCACAGATTTCAGAGAACAGCCGCTTCTCCTGGCAGATTATCGAATACTTAGTTTCAGATAGAATATTTAGTTTAAAATGGAAATATGTTTCGCATTTGGAGTTTCATCTCTCACAAGGTCGACCACTTAGTTTCGTCGAACACATACGTTTTCGAGTGGCATCGCCACAGATTTCAGAGAACAGCCGCTTCTCCTGGCACAGTATCGAACACTTAGTATCAGATAGAACAATTACTTTAAAATGGAACTGAGCTTCGCATCTGGAGTTTCCTCTCTCACAAGGTGGACCACTTAGTTTCGTCGAACACATACGGTTTCGAGTGGCATCGCCACAGATTTCAGAGAACAGGCGCTACTCCTGGCACAGTATCGAACATTTAGTTTCAGATAGAACAATTAGTTTAAATTGGAACTAAGTTTCGCATCTGGAGTTTCCTCTCTCACAAGGTCGACCACTTTGTTTCGTCGAACACATACATTTTCGAGTAGCATCGCCACAGATTTCAGAGAACAGGCGCTTTTCCTGGCACAGTATCGAACATTTAGTTTCAGATAGAACAATTAGTTTAAATTGGAACTAAATTTCGCATCTGGAGTTTCCTCTCTCACAAGGTCGACCACTTTGTTTCGTCGAACACATACATTTTCGAGTAGCATCGCCACAGATTTCAGAGAACAGGCGCTTTTCCTGGCACAGTATCGAACACTTAGTTTCAGATAGAACAATTAGTTTAAATTGGAACTAAGTTTCGCATCTGGAGTTGCCTCTCCCACAAGGTCGACCACTTAGTTTCCTCGAACACATACGGTTTCGAGTAGCATCGCCACAGATTTCAGAGAACAGGCGCTTCTCCTGGCACATTATCGAACACTTAGTTTCAGATAGAACAATTAGTTTTAAATGGAACTAAGTTTCGTTTCTGGAGTTTCCTCTCTCACAAGGTCGACCATTTAGATTCGTCGAACACATACGGTTTCGAGTAGCATCGCCACAGATTTCAGGGAACAGGCGCTTTTCCTGGCACAGTATCGAACATTTAGTTTCAGATAGAACAATTAGTTTAAATTGGAACTAAGTTTCGCATCTGGAGTTTCCTCTCTCACAAGGTCGACCATTTAGATTCGTCGAACACATACGGTTTCGAGTAGCATCGCCACAGATTTCAGGGAACAGGCGCTTTTCCTGGCACAGTATCGAACATTTAGTTTCAGATAGAACAATTAGTTTAAATTGGAACTAAGTTTCGCATATGGAGTTTCCTCTCTCACAAGGTCGACCACTTTGTTTCGTCGAACACATACATTTTCGAGTAGCATCGCCACAGATTTCAGAGAACAGGCGCTTTTCCTGGCACAGTATCGAACATTTAGTTTCAGATAGAACAATTAGTTTAAATTGGAACTAAGTTTCGCATCTGGAGTTTCCTCTCTCACAAGGTCGACCACTTTGTTTCGTCGAACACATACATTTTCGAGTAGCATCGCCACACATTTCAGAGAACAGGCGCTTTTCCTGGCACAGTATCGAACACTCAGTTTCAGATAGAACAATTAGTTTAAAATGGAACTAAGTTTCGCATCTGGAGTTTCCTCTCCCACAAGGTCGACCACTTAGTTTCCTCGAACACATACGGTTTCGAGTAGCATCGCCACAGATTTCAGAGAACAGGCGCTTCTCCTGGCACATTATCGAACACTTAGTTTCAGATAGAACAATTAGTTTTAAATGGAACTAAGTTTCGCTTCTGGAGTTTCCTCTCTCACAAGGTCGACCATTTAGATTCGTCGAACACACACGGTTTCGAGTAGCATCGCCACAGATTTCAGGGAACAGGCGCTTTTCCTGGCACAGTATCGAACATTTAGTTTCAGATAGAACAATTAGTTTAAATTGGAACTAAGTTTCGCATCTGGAGTTTCCTCTCTCACAAGGTCGACCACTTTGTTTCGTCGAACACATACATTTTCGAGTAGCATCGCCACAGATTTCAGAGAACAGGCGCTTTTCCTGGCACAGTATCGAACATTTAGTTTCAGATAGAACAATTAGTTTAAAATGGAACCAAGTTTCGCATCTGGAGTTTCCTCTCCCACAAGGTCGACCACTTAGTTTCCTCGAACACATACGGTTTCGAGTAGCATCGCCACAGATTTCAGAGAACAGGCGCTTCTCCTGGCACATTAGCGAACACTTAGTTTCAGATAGAACAATTAGTTTTAAATGGAACTAAGTTTCGCTTCTGGAGTTTCCTCTCTCACAAGGTCGACCATTTAGATTCGTCGAACACATACGGTTTCGAGTAGCATCGCCACAGATTTCAGAGAACAGGCGCTTTTCCTGGCACAGTATCGAACATTTAGTTTCAGATAGAACAATTAGTTTAAATTGGAACTAAGTTTCGCATCTGGAGTTTCCTCTCTCACACGGTTGACCAATTTGTTTCGTCGAACACATACATTTTCGAGTAGCATCGCCACAGATTTCAGAGAACAGGCGCTTTTCCTGGCACAGTATCGAACATTTAGTTTCAGATAGAACAATTAGTTTAAATTGGAACTAGGTTTCGCATCTGGAGTTTCCTCTCTCACAAGGTCGACCACTTTGTTTCGTCGAACACATACATTTTCGAGTAGCATCGCCACAGATTTCAGAGAACAGGCGCTTTTCCTGCCACAGTATCGAACATTTAGTTTCAGATAGAACAATTAGTTTAAATTGGAACTAAGTTTCGCATCTGGAGATTCCTCTCTCACAAGGTCGACCACTTTGTTTCGTCGAACACATACATTTTCGAGTAGCATCGCCACAGATTTCAGAGAACAGGCGCTTTTCCTGGCACAGTATCGAACATTTAGTTTCAGATAGAACAATTAGTTTAAATTGGAACTATGTTTCGCATATGGAGTTTCCTCTCTCACAAGGTCGACCACTTTGTTTCGTCGAACACATACATTTTCGAGTAGCATCGCCACAGATTTCAGAGAACAGGCGCTTTTCCTGGCACAGTATCGAACATTTAGTTTCAGATAGAACAATTAGTTTAAATTGGAACTAAGTTTCGCATCTGGAGTTTCCTCTCTCACAAGGTCGACCACTTTGTTTCGTCGAACACATACATTTTCGAGTAGCATCGCCACAGATTTCAGAGAACAGGCGCTTTTCCTGGCACAGTATCGAACACTCAGTTTCAGATAGAACAATTAGTTTAAAATGGAACTAAGTTTCGCATCTGGAGTTTCCTCTCCCACAAGGTCGACCACTTAGTTTCCTCGAACACATACGGTTTCGAGTAGCATCGCCACAGATTTCAGAGAAGAGGCGCTTCTCCTGGCACATTATCGAACACTTAGTTTCAGATAGAACAATTAGTTTTAAATGGAACTAAGTTTCGCTTCTGGAGTTTCCACTCTCACAAGGTCGACCATTTAGATTCGTCGAACACATACGGTTTCGAGTAGCATCGCCACAGATTTCAGGGAACAGGCGCTTTTCCTGGCACAGTATCGAACATTTAGTTTCAGATAGAACAATTAGTTTAAATTGGAACTAAGTTTCGCATCTGGAGTTTCCTCTCTCACAAGGTCGACCACTTTGTTTCGTCGAACACATACATTTTCGAGTAGCATCGCCACAGATTTCAGAGAACAGGCGCTTTTCCTGGCACAGTATCGAACATTTAGTTTCAGATAGAACAATTAGTTTAAAATGGAACCAAGTTTCGCATCTGGAGTTTCCTCTCCCACAAGGTCGACCACTTAGTTTCCTCGAACACATACGGTTTCGAGTAGCATCGCCACAGATTTCAGAGAACAGGCGCTTCTCCTGGCACATTAGCGAACACTTAGTTTCAGATAGAACAATTAGTTTTAAATGGAACTAAGTTTCGCTTCTGGAGTTTCCTCTCTCACAAGGTCGACCATTTAGATTCGTCGAACACATACGGTTTCGAGTAGCATCGCCACAGATTTCAGAGAACAGGCGCTTTTCCTGGCACAGTATCGAACATTTAGTTTCAGATAGAACAATTAGTTTAAATTGGAACTAAGTTTCGCATCTGGAGTTTCCTCTCTCACACGGTTGACCAATTTGTTTCGTCGAACACATACATTTTCGAGTAGCATCGCCACAGATTTCAGAGAACAGGCGCTTCTCCTGGCACATTATCGAACACTTAGTTTCAGATAGAACAATTAGATATAAATGGAACTAAGTTTCGCTTCTGGAGTTTCCTCTCTCACAAGGTCGACCATTTAGATTCGTCGAACACATACGGTTTCGAGTAGCATCGCCACGGATTTCAGAGAACAGGCGCTTTTCCTGGCACAGTATCGAACATTTAGTTTCAGATAGAACAATTAGTTTAAATTGGAACTAAGTTTCGCATCTGGAGTTTCCTCTCTCACAAGGTCGACCACTTTGTTTCGTCGAACACATACATTTTCGAGTAGCATCGCCACACATTTCAGAGAACAGGCGCTTTTCCTGGCACAGTATCGAACACTCAGTTTCAGATAGAACAATTAGTTTAAAATGGAACTAAGTTTCGCATCTGGAGTTTCCTCTCCCACAAGGTCGACCACTTAGTTTCCTCGAACACATACGGTTTCGAGTAGCATCGCCACAGATTTCAGAGAACAGGCGCTTCTCCTGGCACATTATCGAACACTTAGTTTCAGATAGAACAATTAGTTTTAAATGGAACTAAGTTTCGCTTCTGGAGTTTCCTCTCTCACAAGGTCGACCATTTAGATTCGTCGAACACACACGGTTTCGAGTAGCATCGCCACAGATTTCAGGGAACAGGCGCTTTTCCTGGCACAGTATCGAACATTTAGTTTCAGATAGAACAATTAGTTTAAATTGGAACTAAGTTTCGCATCTGGAGTTTCCTCTCTCACAAGGTCGACCACTTTGTTTCGTCGAACACATACATTTTCGAGTAGCATCGCCACAGATTTCAGAGAACAGGCGCTTTTCCTGGCACAGTATCGAACATTTAGTTTCAGATAGAACAATTAGTTTAAAATGGAACCAAGTTTCGCATCTGGAGTTTCCTCTCCCACAAGGTCGACCACTTAGTTTCCTCGAACACATACGGTTTCGAGTAGCATCGCCACAGATTTCAGAGAACAGGCGCTTCTCCTGGCACATTAGCGAACACTTAGTTTCAGATAGAACAATTAGTTTTAAATGGAACTAAGTTTCGCTTCTGGAGTTTCCTCTCTCACAAGGTCGACCATTTAGATTCTTCGAACACATACGGTTTCGAGTAGCATCGCCACAGATTTCAGAGAACAGGCGCTTTTCCTGGCACAGTATCGAACATTTAGTTTCAGATAGAACAATTAGTTTAAATTGGAACTAAGTTTCGCATCTGGAGTTTCCTCTCTCACACGGTTGACCAATTTGTTTCGTCGAACACATACATTTTCGAGTAGCATCGCCACAGATTTCAGAGAACAGGCGCTTTTCCTGGCACAGTATCGAACATTTAGTTTTAGATAGAACAATTAGTTTAAATTGGAACTAGGTTTCGCATCTGGAGTTTCCTCTCTCACAAGGTCGACCACTTTGTTTCGTCGAACACATACATTTTCGAGTAGCATCGCCACAGATTTCAGAGAACAGGCGCTTTTCCTGCCACAGTATCGAACATTTAGTTTCAGATAGAACAATTAGTTTAAATTGGAACTAAGTTTCGCATCTGGAGATTCCTCTCTCACAAGGTCGACCACTTTGATTCGTCGAACACATACATTTTCGAGTAGCATCGCCACAGATTTCAGAGAACAGGCGCTTTTCCTGGCACAGTATCGAACATTTAGTTTCAGATAGAACAATTAGTTTAAATTGGAACTATGTTTCGCATATGGAGTTTCCTCTCTCACAAGGTCGACCACTTTGTTTCGTCGAACACATACATTTTCGAGTAGCATCGCCACAGATTTCAGAGAACAGGCGCTTTTCCTGGCACAGTATCGAACATTTAGTTTCAGATAGAACAATTAGTTTAAATTGGAACTAAGTTTCGCATCTGGAGTTTCCTCTCTCACAAGGTCGACCACTTTGTTTCGTCGAACACATACATTTTCGAGTAGCATCGCCACAGATTTCAGAGAACAGGCGCTTTTCCTGGCACAGTATCGAACACTCAGTTTCAGATAGAACAATTAGTTTAAAATGGAACTAAGTTTCGCATCTGGAGTTTCCTCTCCCACAAGGTCGACCACTTAGTTTCCTCGAACACATACGGTTTCGAGTAGCATCGCCACAGATTTCAGAGAAGAGGCGCTTCTCCTGGCACATTATCGAACACTTAGTTTCAGATAGAACAATTAGTTTTAAATGGAACTAAGTTTCGCTTCTGGAGTTTCCACTCTCACAAGGTCGACCATTTAGATTCGTCGAACACATACGGTTTCGAGTAGCATCGCCACAGATTTCAGGGAACAGGCGCTTTTCCTGGCACAGTATCGAACATTTAGTTTCAGATAGAACAATTAGTTTAAATTGGAACTAAGTTTCGCATCTGGAGTTTCCTCTCTCACAAGGTCGACCACTTTGTTTCGTCGAACACATACATTTTCGAGTAGCATCGCCACAGATTTCAGAGAACAGGCGCTTTTCCTGGCACAGTATCGAACATTTAGTTTCAGATAGAACAATTAGTTTAAAATGGAACCAAGTTTCGCATCTGGAGTTTCCTCTCCCACAAGGTCGACCACTTAGTTTCCTCGAACACATACGGTTTCGAGTAGCATCGCCACAGATTTCAGAGAACAGGCTCTTCTCCTGGCACATTAGCGAACACTTAGTTTCAGATAGAACAATTAGTTTTAAATGGAACTAAGTTTCGCTTCTGGAGTTTCCTCTCTCACAAGGTCGACCATTTAGATTCGTCGAACACATACGGTTTCGAGTAGCATCGCCACAGATTTCAGAGAACAGGCGCTTTTCCTGGCACAGTATCGAACATTTAGTTTCAGATAGAACAATTAGTTTAAATTGGAACTAAGTTTCGCATCTGGAGTTTCCTCTCTCACACGGTTGACCAATTTGTTTCGTCGAACACATACATTTTCGAGTAGCATCGCCACAGATTTCAGAGAACAGGCGCTTCTCCTGGCACATTATCGAACACTTAGTTTCAGATAGAACAATTAGATATAAAGGGAACTAAGTTTCGCTTCTGGAGTTTCCTCTCTCACAAGGTCGACCATTTAGATTCGTCGAACACATACGGTTTCGAGTAGCATCGCCACAGATTTCAGAGAACAGGGGCTTTTCCTGGCACAGTATCGAACATTTAGTTTCAGATAGAACAATTAGTTTAAATTGGAACTAAGTTTCGCATCTGGAGTTTCCTCTCTCACAAGGTCGACCACTTTGTTTCGTCGAACACATACATTTTCGAGTAGCATCGCCACAGATTTCAGAGAACAGGCGCTTTTCCTGGCACAGTATCGAACACTTAGTTTCAGATAGAACAATTAGTTTAAAATGGAACTAAGTTTCGCATCTGGAGTTTCCTCTCCCACAAGGTCGACCACTTAGTTTCCTCGAACACATACGGTTCCGAGTAGCATCGCCACAGATTTCAGAGAACAGGCGCTTCTCCTGGCACATTATCGAACACTTAGTTTCAGATAGAACAATTAGTTTAAATTGGAACTAAGTTTCGCATCTGGAGTTTCCTCTCTCACAAGGTCGACCACTTTGTTTCGTCGAACACATACATTTTCGAGTAGCATCGCCACAGATTTCAGAGAACAGGCGCTTTTCCTGGCACAGTATCGAACACTTAGTTTCAGATAGAACAATTAGTTTAAAATAGAACTAAGTTTCGCATCTGGAGTTTCCTCTCCCACAAGGTCGACCACTTAGTTTCCTCGAACACATACGGTTTCGAGTAGCATCGCCACAGATTTCAGAGAACAGGCGCTTCTCCTGGCACATTATCGAACACTTAGTTTCAGATAGAACAATTAGATATAAATGGAACTAAGTTTCGCTTCTGGAGTTTCCTCTCTCACAAGGTCGACCATTTAGATTCGTCGAACACATACGGTTTCGAGTAGCATCGCCACGGATTTCAGAGAACAGGCGCTTTTCCTGGCACAGTATCGAACATTTAGTTTCAGATAGAACAATTAGTTTAAATTGGAACTAAGTTTCGCATCTGGAGTTTCCTCTCTCACAAGGTCGACCACTTTGTTTCGTCGAACACATACATTTTCGAGTAGCATCGCCACAGATTTCAGAGAACAGGCGCTTTTCCTGGCACAGTATCGAACACTTAGTTTCAGATAGAACAATTAGTTTAAAATGGAACTAAGTTTCGCATCTGGAGTTTCCTCTCCCACAAGGTCGACCACTTAGTTTCCTCGAACACATACGGTTTCGAGTAGCATCGCCACAGATTTCAGAGAACAGGCGCTTCTCCTGGCACATTATCGAACACTTAGTTTCAGATAGAACAATTAGATATAAATGGAACTAAGTTTCGCTTCTGGAGTTTCCTCTCTCACAAGGTTGACCATTTAGATTCGTCGAACACATACGGTTTCGAGTAGCATCGCCACGGATTTCAGAGAACAGGCGCTTTTCCTGGCACAGTATCGAACATTTAGTTTCAGATAGAACAATTAGTTTAAATTGGAACTAAGTTTCGCATCTGGAGTTTCCTCTCTCACAAGGTCGACCACTTTGTTTCGTCGAACACATACATTTTCGAGTAGCATCGCCACAGATTTCAGAGAACAGGCGCTTTTCCTGGCACAGTATCGAACACTTAGTTTCAGATAGAACAATTAGTTTAAAATGGAACTAAGTTTCGCATCTGGAGTTTCCTCTCCCACAAGGTCGACCACTTAGTTTCCTCGAACACATACGGTTTCGAGTAGCATCGCCACAGATTTCAGAGAACAGGCGCTTCTCCTGGCACATTATCGAACACTTAGTTTCAGATAGAACAATTAGTTTAAATTGGAACTAAGTTTCGCATCTGGAGTTTCCTCTCTCACAAGGTCGACCACTTTGTTTCGTCGAACACATACATTTTCGAGTAGCATCGCCACAGATTTCAGAGAACAGGCGCTTTTCCTGGCACAGTATCGAACACTTAGTTTCAGATAGAACAATTAGTTTAAAATGGAACTAAGTTTCGCATCTGGAGTTTCCTCTCCCACAAGGTCGACCACTTAGTTTCCTCGAACACATACGGTTTCGAGTAGCATCGCCACAGATTTCAGAGAACAGGCGCTTTTCCTGGCACAGTATCGAACATTTAGTTTCAGATAGAACAATTAGTTTAAATTGGAACTAAGTTTCGCATCTGGAGTTGCCTCTCCCACAAGGTCGACCACTTAGTTTCCTCGAACACATACGGTTTCGAGTAGCATCGCCACAGATTTCAGAGAACAGGCGCTTCTCCTGGCACATTATCGAACACTTAGTTTCAGATAGAACAATTAGTTTTAAATGGAACTAAGTTTCGCTTCTGGAGTTTCCTCTCTCACAAGGTCGACCATTTAGATTCGTCGAACACATACGGTTTCGAGTAGCATCGCCACTGATTTCAGAGAACAGGCGCTTTTCCTGGCACAGTATCGAACATGTAGTTTCAGATAGAACAATTAGTTTAAATTGGAACTAAGTTTCGCATCTGGAGTTTCCTCTCTCACAAGGTCGACCACTTTGTTTCGTCGAACACATACATTTTCGAGTAGCATCGCCACAGATTTCAGAGAACAGGCGCTTTTCCTGGCACAGTATCGAACATTTAGTTTCAGATAGAACAATTAGTTTAAATTGGAACTAAGTTTCGCATCTGGAGTTGCCTCTCCCACAAGGTCGACCACTTAGTTTCCTCGAACACATACGGTTTCGAGTAGCATCGCCACAGATTTCAGAGAACAGGCGCTTCTCCTGGCACATTATCGAACACTTAGTTTCAGATAGAACAATTAGTTTCAAATAGAACTAAGTTTCGCTTCTGGAGTTTCCTCTCTCACAAGGTCGACCATTTAGATTCGTCGAACACATACGGTTTCGACTAGCATCGCCACAGATTTCAGAGAACAGGCGCTTTTCCTGGCACAGTATCGAACATTTAGTTTCAGATAGAACAATTAGTTTAAATTGGAACTAAGTTTCGCATCTGGAGTTTCCTCTCTCACAAGGTCGACCACTTTGTTTCGTCGAACACATACATTTTCGAGTAGCATCGCCACAGATTTCAGAGAACAGGCGCTTTTCCTGGCACAGTATCGAACATTTAGTTTCAGATAGAACAATTAGTTTAAAATGGAACTAAGTTTCGCATCTGGAGTTTCCTCCCCCACAAGGTCGACCACTTAGTTTCCTCGAACAAATACGGTTTCGAGTAGCATCGCCACAGATTTCAGAGAACAGGCGCTTCTCCTGGCACATTATCGAACACTTAGTTTCAGATAGAACAATTAGTTTTAAATGGAACTAAGTTTCGCTTCTGGAGTTTCCTCTCTCACAAGGTCGACCATTTAGATTCGTCGAACACATACGGTTTCGAGTAGCATCGCCACGGATTTCAGAGAACAGGCGCTTTTCCTGGCACAGTATCGAACATTTAGTTTCAGATAGAACAATTAGTTTAAATTGGAACTAAGTTCCGCATCTGGAGTTTCCTCTCTCACAAGGTCGACCACTTTGTTTCGTCGAACACATACATTTTCGAGTAGCATCGCCACAGATTTCAGAGAACAGGCGCTTTTCCTGGCACAGTATCGAACACTTAGTTTCAGATAGAACAATTAGTTTAAAATGGAACTAAGTTTCGCATCTGGAGTTTCCTCTCCCACAAGGTCGACCACTTAGTTTCCTCGAACACATACAGTTTCGAGTAGCATCGCCACAGATTTCAGAGAACAGGCGCTTCTCCTGGCACATTATCGAACACTTAGTTTCAGATAGAACAATTAGTTTTAAATGGAACTAAGTTTCGCTTCTGGAGTTTCCTCTCTCACAAGGTCGACCATTTAGATTCGTCGAACACATACGGTTTCGAGTAGCATCGCCACAGATTTCAGAGAACAGGCGCTTTTCCTGGCACAGTATCGAACATGTAGTTTCAGATAGAACAATTAGTTTAAATTGGAACTAAGTTTCGCATCTGGAGTTTCCTCTCTCACAAGGTCGACCACTTTGTTTCGTCGAACACATACATTTTCGAGTAGCATCGCCACAGATTTCAGAGAACAGGCGCTTTTCCTGGCACAGTATCGAACATTTAGTTTCAGATAGAACAATTAGTTTAAATTGGAACTAAGTTTCGCATCTGGAGTTGCCTCTCCCACAAGGTCGACCACTTAGTTTCCTCGAACACATACGGTTTCGAGTAGCATCGCCACAGATTTCAGAGAACAGGCGCTTCTCCTGGCACATTATCGAACACTTAGTTTCAGATAGAACAATTAGTTTCAAATAGAACTAAGTTTCGCTTCTGGAGTTTCCTCTCTCACAAGGTCGACCATTTAGATTCGTCGAACACATACGGTTTCGAGTAGCATCGCCACAGATTTCAGAGAACAGGCGCTTTTCCTGGCACAATATCGAACATTTAGTTTCAGATAGAACAATTAGTTTAAATTGGAACTAAGTTTCGCATCTGGAGTTTCCTCTCTCACAAGGTCGACCACTTTGTTTCGTCGAACACATACATTTTCGAGTAGCATCGCCACAGATTTCAGAGAACAGGCGCTTTTCCTGGCACAGTATCGAACATTTAGTTTCAGATAGAACAATTAGTTTAAAATGGAACTAAGTTTCGCATCTGGAGTTTCCTCTCCCACAAGGTCGACCACTTAGTTTCCTCGAACAAATACGGTTTCGAGTAGCATCGCCACAGATTTCAGAGAACAGGCGCTTCTCCTGGCACATTATCGAACACTTAGTTTCAGATAGAACAATTAGTTTTAAATGGAACTAAGTTTCGCTACTGGAGTTTCCTCTCTCACAAGGTCGACCATTTAGATTCGTCGAACACATACGGTTTCGAGTAGCATCGCCACAGATTTCAGAGAACAGGCGCTTCTCCTGGCACATTATCGAACACTCAGTTTCAGATAGAACAATTAGTTTTAAATGGAACTAAGTTTCGCTTCTGGAGTTTCCTCTCTCACAAGGTCGACCATTTAGATTCGTCGAACACTTACGGTTTCGAGTAGCATCGCCACAGATTTCAGAGAACAGGCGCTTTTCCTGGCACAGTATCGAACATTTAGTTTCAGATAGAACAATTAGTTTAAATTGGAACTAAGTTTCGCATCTGGAGTTTCCTCTCTCACAAGGTCGACCACTTTGTTTCGTCGAACACATACATTTTCGAGTAGCATAGCCACAGATTTCAGAGAACATGCGCTTTTCCTGGCACAGTATCGAACATTTAGTTTCAGATAGAACAATTAGTTTAAATTGGAACTAAGTTTCGCATCTGGAGTTTCCTCTCTCACAAGGTCGACCACTTTGTTTCGTCGAACACATACATTTTCGAGTAGCATCGCCACAGATTTCAGAGAACAGGCGCTTTTCCTGGCACAGTATCGAACATTTAGTTTCAGATAGAACAATTAGTTTAAAATGGAACTAAGTTTCGCATCTGGAGTTTCCTCTCCCACAAGGTCGACCACTTAGTTTCCTCGAACAAATACGGTTTCGAGTAGCATCGCCACAGATTTCAGAGAACAGGCGCTTCTCCTGGCACATTATCGAACACTTAGTTTCAGATAGAACAATTAGTTTTAAATGGAACTAAGTTTCGCTACTGGAGTTTCCTCTCTCACAAGGTCGACCATTTAGATTCGTCGAACACATACGGTTTCGAGTAGCATCGCCACAGATTTCAGAGAACAGGCGCTTCTCCTGGCACATTATCGAACACTCAGTTTCAGATAGAACAATTAGTTTTAAATGGAACTAAGTTTCGCTTCTGGAGTTTCCTCTCTCACAAGGTCGACCATTTAGATTCGTCGAACACTTACGGTTTCGAGTAGCATCGCCACAGATTTCAGAGAACAGGCGCTTTTCCTGGCACAGTATCGAACATGTAGTTTCAGATAGAACAATTAGTTTAAATTGGAACTAAGTTTCGCATCTGGAGTTTCCTCTCTCACAAGGTCGACCACTTTGTTTCGTCGAACACATACATTTTCGAGTAGCATCGCCACAGATTTCAGAGAACAGGCGCTTTTCCTGGCACAGTATCGAACATTTAGTTTCAGATAGAACAATTAGTTTAAATTGGAACTAAGTTTCGCATCTGGAGTTGCCTCTCCCACAAGGTCGACCACTTAGTTTCCTCGAACACATACGGTTTCGAGTAGCATCGCCACAGATTTCAGAGAACAGGCGCTTTTCCTGGCACAGTATCGAACATTTAGTTTCAGATAGAACAATTAGTTTCAAATAGAACTAAGTTTCGCTTCTGGAGTTTCCTCTCTCACAAGGTCGACCATTTAGATTCGTCGAACACATACGGTTTCGAGTAGCATCGCCACAGATTTCAGAGAACAGGCGCTTTTCCTGGCACAATATCGAACATTTAGTTTCAGATAGAACAATTAGTTTAAATTGGAACTAAGTTTCGCATCTTGAGTTTCCTCTCTCACTAGGTCGACCACTTTGTTTCGTCGAACACGTACATTTTCGAGTAGCATCGCCACAGATTTCAGAGAACAGGCGCTTTTCCTGGCACAGTATCGAACATTTAGTTTCAGATAGAACAATTAGTTTAAAATGGAACTAAGTTTCGCATCTGGAGTTTCCTCTCCCACAAGGTCGACCACTTAGTTTCCTCGAACAAATACGGTTTCGAGTAGCATCGCCACTGATTTCAGAGAACAGGCGCTTCTCCTGGCACATTATCGAACACTTAGTTTCAGATAGAACAATTAGTTTTAAATGGAACTAAGTTTCGCTACTGGAGTTTCCTCTCTCACAAGGTCGACCATTTAGATTCGTCGAACACATACGGTTTCGAGTAGCATCGCCACAGATTTCAGAGAACAGGCGCTTCTCCTGGCACATTATCGAACACTCAGTTTCAGATAGAACAATTAGTTTTAAATGGAACTAAGTTTCGCTTCTGGAGTTTCCTCTCTCACAAGGTCGACCATTTAGATTCGTCGAACACTTACGGTTTCGAGTAGCATCGCCACAGATTTCAGAGAACAGGCGCTTTTCCTGGCACAGTATCGAACATTTAGTTTCAGATAGAACAATTAGTTTAAATTGGAACTAAGTTTCGCATCTGGAGTTTCCTCTCTCACAAGGTCGACCACTTTGTTTCGTCGAACACATACATTTTCGAGTAGCATCGCCACAGATTTCAGAGAACAGGCGCTTTTCCTGGCACAGTATCGAACATTTAGTTTCAGATAGAACAATTAGTTTAAATTGGAACTAAGTTTCGCATCTGGAGTTGCCTCTCCCACAAGGTCGACCACTTAGTTTCCTCGAACACATACGGTTTCGAGTAGCATCGCCACAGATTTCAGAGAACAGGCGCTTTTCCTGGCACAGTATCGAACATTTAGTTTCAGATAGAACAATTAGTTTCAAATAGAACTAAGTTTCGCTTCTGGAGTTTCCTCTCTCACAAGGTCGACCATTTAGATTCGTCGAACACATACGGTTTCGAGTAGCATCGCCACAGATTTCAGAGAACAGGCGCTTTTCCTGGCACAATATCGAACATTTAGTTTCAGATAGAACAATTAGTTTAAATTGGAACTAAGTTTCGCATCTTGAGTTTCCTCTCTCACTAGGTCGACCACTTTGTTTCGTCGAACACGTACATTTTCGAGTAGCATCGCCACAGATTTCAGAGAACAGGCGCTTTTCCTGGCACAGTATCGAACATTTAGTTTCAGATAGAACAATTAGTTTAAAATGGAACTAAGTTTCGCATCTGGAGTTTCCTCTCCCACAAGGTCGACCACTTAGTTTCCTCGAACAAATACGGTTTCGAGTAGCATCGCCACTGATTTCAGAGAACAGGCGCTTCTCCTGGCACATTATCGAACACTTAGTTTCAGATAGAACAATTAGTTTTAAATGGAACTAAGTTTCGCTACTGGAGTTTCCTCTCTCACAAGGTCGACCATTTAGATTCGTCGAACACATACGGTTTCGAGTAGCATCGCCACAGATTTCAGAGAACAGGCGCTTCTCCTGGCACATTATCGAACACTCAGTTTCAGATAGAACAATTAGTTTTAAATGGAACTAAGTTTCGCTTCTGGAGTTTCCTCTCTCACAAGGTCGACCATTTAGATTCGTCGAACACTTACGGTTTCGAGTAGCATCGCCACAGATTTCAGAGAACAGGCGCTTTTCCTGGCACAGTATCGAACATTTAGTTTCAGATAGAACAATTAGTTTAAATTGGAACTAAGTTTCGCATCTGGAGTTTCCTCTCTCACAAGGTCGACCACTTTGTTTCGTCGAACACATACATTTTCGAGTAGCATCGCCACAGATTTCAGAGAACAGGCGCTTTTCCTGGCACAGTATCGAACATTTAGTTTCAGATAGAACAATTAGTTTAAATTGGAACTAAGTTTCGCATCTGGAGTTTCCTCTCTCACAAGGTCGACCACTTTGTTTCGTCGAACACATACATTTTCGAGTAGCATCGCCACAGATTTCAGAGAACAGGCGCTTTTCCTGGCACAGTATCGAACATTTAGTTTCAGATAGAACAATTAATTTAAAATGGAACTAAGTTTCGCATCTGGAGTTTCCTCTCCCCCAAGGTCGACCACTTAGTTTCCTCGAACAAATACGGTTTCGAGTAGCATCGCCACAGATTTCAGAGAACAGGCGCTTCTACTGGCACATTATCGAACACTTAGTTTCAGATAGAACAATTAGTTTTAAATGGAACTAAGTTTCGCTTCTGGAGTTTCCTCTCTCACAAGGTCGACCATTTAGATTCGTCGAACACATACGGTTTCGAGTAGCATCGCCACAGATTTCAGAGAACAGGCGCTTCTCCTGGCACATTATCGAACACTTAGTTTCAGATAGAACAATTAGTTTTAAATGGAACTAAGTTTCGCTTCTGGAGTTTCCTCTCTCACAAGGTCGACCATTTAGATTCGTCGAACACATACGGTTTCGAGTAGCATCGCCACAGATTTCAGAGAACAGGCGCTTTTCCTGGCACAGTATCGAACATTTAGTTTCAGATAGAACAATTAGTTTAAATTGGAACTAAGTTTCGCATCTGGAGTGTCCTCTCTCACAAGGTCGACAACTTTGTTTCGTCGAACACATACATTTTCGAGTAGCATCGCCACAGATTTCAGAGAACAGGCGCTTTTCCTGGCACAGTATCGAACATTTAGTTTCAGATAGAACAATTAGTTTAAATTGGAACTAAGTTTCGCATCTGGAGTTTCCTCTCTCACAAGGTCGACGACTTTGTTTCGTCGAACACATACATTTTCGAGTAGCATCGCCACAGATTTCAGAGAACAGGCGCTTTTTCTGGCACAGTATCGAACACTTAGTTTCAGATAGAACAATTAGTTTAAAATGGAACTAAGTTTCGCATCTGGAGATTCCTCTCCCACAAGGTCGACCACTTAGTTTCCTCGAACACATACGGTTTCGAGTAGCATCGCCACAGATTTCAGAGAACAGGCGGTTCTCCTGGCACATTATCGAACACTTAGTTTCAGATAGAACAATTAGTTTAAATTGGAACTAAGTTTCGCATCTGGAGTTTCCTCTCTCACAAGGTCGACCACTTTGTTTCGTCGAACACATACATTTTCGAGTAGCATCGCCACAGATTTCAGAGAACAGGCGCTTTCCCTGGCACAGTATCGAACATTTAGTTTCAGATAGAACAATTAGTTTAAATTGGAACTAAGTTTCGCATCTGGAGTTTCCTCTCTCACAAGGTCGACCACTTTGTTTCGTCGAACACATACATTTTCGAGTAGCATCGCCACAGATTTCAGAGAACAGGCGCTTTTCCTGGCACAGTATCGAACACTTAGTTTCAGATAGAACCATTAGTTTAATATGGACCTATGTTTCGCATTTGGAGTTTCCTCTCTCACAAGTTCAACAACTTAGTTTCGTCGAACACTTACGGTTTCGAGTGGCATCGCCACAGATTTCAGAGAACAGGCGCTTCGCCACAGATTTCAGAGAGCAGGCGCTTCTCCTCGAACAGTATCGAACACTTAGTTTCAGATAGAACAATTAGTTTAAAATGGAACTAGGTTTCGCATCTGGAGTGTCCTCTCTCACAAGGTCGACCACTTAGTTTCGTCGAACACATACGGTTTCGAGTGGCATCGCCACAGATTTCAGAGAACAGGCACTTTTCCTGGCACAGTATCGAACACTTTCAGATAGAACAATTAGTTTAAAATGGCACTAAGTTTCGCGTCTGGAGTTTCCTCTCTCACAAGGTCGACCACTCAGTTTCGTCGAACACATACCGTTTCGAGTGTTATCGCCACAGGTTTCACAGAACGGGCGCTTCTCCTGGCACAGTATCGAACACTTAGTTTCAGATAGAACAATTAGTTTAAAATGGAACTAAGTTTCGCGTCTGGAGTTTCCTCTCTCACAAGGTCGACCACTCAGTTTCGTCGAACACATACCGTTTCGAGTGTTATCGCAACAGGTTTCACAGAACGGACGCTTCTCCTAGCACAGTATCGAACACTTAGTATCAGATACAACAATTAGTTTAAAATGGATCTATGTTTCGCATCTGGAGTGTCCTCTCTCACAAGGTCGACCACTTAGTTTCGACGAACATATACGGTTTCGAGTGGCATCGCCACAGATTTCAGAGAACAGGCGCTTCGCCTGGCACAGTATCGAACACTTATTTCACACAGAACAATTAGTTTAAAATGGAGCTATGTTTCGCATCTGGAGTATCCTCTCTCAAAAGGTCGACCACTTAGTTTCGTCGAACACATACGGATTCGAGTGGCATCGCGACAGATTTCAGAGAACAGGCGCTTCTCCTGGCACAGTATCGAACACTTAGTTTCAGATAGAATAATTAGTTTAATATGGACCAATGTTTCGCATTTGGAGTTTCCTCTCTCACAAGTTCAACAACTTAGTTTCGTCGAACACTTACGGTTTCGAGTGGCATCGCCACAGATTTCAGAGAACAGGCGCTTCGCCACAGATTTCAGAGAGCAGGCGCTTCTCCTGGAACAGTATCGAACACTTAGTTTCAGATAGAACAATTAGTTTAAAATGGAACTAAGTTTCGCATCTAGAGTGTCCTCTCTCACAAGGTCGACCACTTAGTTTCGTCGAACACATACGGTTCCGAGTGGCATCGCCACAGATTTCAGAGAACAGGCACTTTTCCTGGCACAGTATCGAACACTTTCAGATAGAACAATTAGTTTAAAATGGCACTAAATTTCGCGTCTGGTGTTTCCTCTCTCACAAGGTCGACCACTCAGTTTCGTCGAACACATACCGTTTCGAGTGTTATCGCCACAGGTTTCACAGAACGGGCGCTTCTCCTGGCACAGTATCGAACACTTAGTTTCAGATAGAACAATTAATTTAAAATGGAACTAAGTTTCGCGTCTGGAGTTTCCTCTCTCACAAGGTCGACCACTCAGTTTCGTCGAACACATACCGTTTCGAGTGTTATCGCCACAGGTTTCACAGAACGGGCGCTTCTCCTGGCACAGTATCGAACACTTAGTTTCAGAGAGAACAATTAGTTTAACATGGAACTAAGCTTCGTATCTGGAGTTCCCTCTCTCACAAGGTGAACCACTTAGTTTCGTCGAACACATACGGTTTCGAGTGGCATCGCCACAGATTTCAGAGAACAGGCGCTTCTCCTGGCACAGTATCGAACACTTAGTTTCAGATAGAACAATTAATTTAAAATGGAACTAAGTTTCGCATCTGGAGTTTCCTCCCTCACAAGGTCGACCATTTAGATTCGCCGAACTCATACGGTTTCGAGGAGCATCGCCACAGATTTCAGAGAACGGGCGCTTCTCCTGGCACAGTATCGAACACTTAATATCATATAGAACATTTATTTTAAAATGGAATTAAGTTTCGCATTTGGAGTTTCCTCTCTCACAAGGTCGACCATTTAGATTCGTCGAACACGTACGGTTTCGAGTAGCATCGCCACAGATTTCACCGAACTGGCACTTCTCCTGGCACAGTATCGATCACTTTCAGATGGAACAATTAGTTTAAAATGGAACTAAGTTTCGCATCTGAAGTTTCCTCTCTCACAAGTTCGGCCACTTTGTTTCGTCAAACACATACGGTTTCGAGTGGCATATCCACATATCTCAGAGAACAGGCGCTTCCCCTGGCACAGTATCGAACACTTAGTTTCAGAGAGAACAATTAGTTTAACATGGAACTAAGCTTCGTATCTGGAGTTCCCTCTCTCACAAGGTGGACCACTTAGTTTCGTCGAACACATACGGTTTCGAGTGGCTTCGCCACAGATTTCAGAGAACAGGCACTTTTCCTGGCACAGTATCGAACACTTAGTTTCAGATAGAACAATTAGTTTAAAATGGAACTATGTTTCGCATCTGGAGTTTCCTCTCGCACAAGATGGACCACTTAGTTTCGTCGAACACATACGGTTTCGAGTGGCATCGCCACAGATTTCAGAGAACAGTCGCTTCTCCTGGCACAGTATCGAACACTTAGTTTCAGATAGAACAATCAGTTTAAAATGGATCTAAATTTCGCATCTGGAATTTCCTCTCTCACCATGTCGACCACTTAGTTTCGTCGAACACATACGGTTTCGACTAGCATCGCCACAGATTTCAGTGAACAGGCGCTTCTCCTGGCACAGTATCGGACACTTAGTTTCAGATAGAAATATAAGTTTAAAATGGAACAAAACTTCGCATTTGGAGTTTCCTCTCTTACAAGGTCGACCACTTAGTTTCGTCGATCATATACGGTTTCGAGTAGCATCGCCACAGATTTCAGATAACGGGCACTTCTCCTTTTACAGTATTGAACAGTTAGTTTCAAATAGAGCAATTAGTTTAAAATGGAACTAAGCTCCGCATCTGGAGTTTCCTCTCTCACAAGGTGGACCACTTAGCTTCGTCGAACACATACGGTTTCGAGTAGCATCGCCACAGTTTCAGAGAACAGGCGGTTCTCCTGGCAAAGTATCGAACACTTAGTTTCAGATAGAACAATTAGTTTAAAATGGAACAAAGCTTCGCATCTGGAGTTTCCTCTCGCACAAGATGGACCACTTAGTTTCGTCGAACACATACGGTTTCGAGTGGCATCGTCACATATTTCAGAGAACAGTCGCTTCTCCTGGCACAGTATCGAACACTTAGCTTCAGATAGAACAATCAGTTTAAAATGGAACTAAATTTCGCATCTGGAATTTCCTCTCTCACCATGTCGACCACTTAGTTTCGTCGAACATATACGGTTTCGAGTAGCATCGCCACAGATTTCAGTGAACAGGCGCCTCTCCTGGCACAGTATCGGACACTTAGTTTCAGATAGAAATATAAGTTTAAAATGGAACAAAGCTTCGCATTTGGAGTTTCCTCTTACACAAGGTCGGCCACTTAGTTTCGTCGAACAGATACGGTTTCGAGTAGCATCACCACAGATTTCAGAGAACAGGCGCTTCTCCTGGCACAGTATCGGACACTTAGTTTCAGATAGAAAAATAAGTTTAAAATGGAACAAAACATCGCATTTGGAGTTTCCGCTCTCACAAGGTCGGCAACTTAGTTTCGCCGAACACATACGGTTTCGAGTGGCATCGCCACAGATTTCCGAAAACAGGCGCTTCCCCTGGCGCAGTATCGAAAACTTAGATTCAGATAGAAGAATTAGTTTCAAATGGTACTAAGTTTCGCATCAGGAGTTTCCTCTCTCACGAGGTCGACCACTTAGTTTCGTCGAACACATTCGGTTTCGAGTGGCACGGCCACAGATTTCGCCGAACGGGCGTTCCTCTTGGCACAGTATCGGACACTTAGTTTCAGATAGAACAATCAGTTTAAAATGGAACTAAATTTCGCATCTGGAATTTCCTCTCTCACCATGTCGACCACTTAGTTTCGTCGAACACATACGGTTTCGAGTAGCATCGCCACAGATTTCAGTGAACAGGCGCTTCTCCTGGCACAGTATCGGACACATAGTTTCAGATAGAAATATAAGTTTAAAATGGAACAAAGCTTCGCATTTGGAGTTTCCTCTTTCACAAGGTCGGCCACTTAGTTTCGTCGAACACATACGGTTTCGAGTAGCATCGCCACAGATTTCAGAGAACAGGCGCTTCTCCTGGCACAGTATCGGACACTTAGTTTCAGATAGAAAAATAAGTTTAAAATGGAACAAAACATCGCATTTGGAGTTTCCTCTCTCACAAGGTCGGCCACTTAGTTTCGCCGAACACATACGGTTCCGAGTGGCATCGCCACAGATTTCAGAAAACAGGCGCTTCCCCTGGCGCAGTATCGAAAACTTAGATTCAGATAGAAGAATTAGTTTCAAATGGTACTAAGTTTCGCATCAGGAGTTTCCTCTCTCACAAGGTCGACCACTTAGTTTCGTCGAACACATTCGGTTTCGAGTGGCACGGCCACAGATTTCGCCGAACGGGCGTTCCTCTTGGCACAGTATCGACAACTTAGTTTGGTCGAACACACACGGTTTCGAGTGGCATCGCCACAGATTTCAGAGAACAGGCGCTTCTCCTGGCACAGTGTTCGACGAAATTAAGTGGTCGCCTTGTGAGGGAAGAAACTCCAGATGCGAAACATATTTCCATTTTAAACTAATTGTTCTATCTGAAACTAAGTGTCCGATACTGTGAAAAGAGAAACGCCTGTTCTCTGAAATCTGTGGCGATGCTACTGGAAACCGTATGTGTTCGACGAAACTAAGTGGTCGACCTTGTGAGAGAGGAAACTCCAGATGCGAAACTTAGTTCCTCTTTAAACTAGTTGTTCTACCTGTAACTATGTGTTCGATACTGTGCCAGTACAAGCGCCTGTACTGTGAAATATGTGACGATGCCACTCGAAACCGTATGTGTTCGTCGAAACTAAGTGGTCCACCTTGTGAGAGAGGAAACTCCAGATGCGAAACTTAGTTCCATTTTAAACTAATTGTTCTATCTGAAATTAAGTGTTCGATACTGTGCCAGGAGAAGCGCCTGTTCTCTGAAATCTGTGGCGATGCCACTCGAAACCGTATGTATTCGACGAAATTAAGTGGTCGCCTTGTGAGGGAAGAAACTCCAGATGCGAAATATAGTAGAATTTTAAACTAATTGTTCTATCTGAAACTAAGTGTTCGACAGTGTGCCAGGAGAAACGCCTGTTCTCTGAAATCTGTGGCGATGCTACTCGAAACCGTATGTGTTCGACGAAACTAAGTGGTCGATCTTGTGAGAGAGGAAACTCCAGATGCGAAACATAGTTCCATTTTAAACTAAGTGTTCTATCTGTAACTAAGTGTTCGACACTGTGCCTGGAGAAGCGCCTGTTCTCTGAAATCGGTGGCGATGCTACTCGAAACCGTATGTGTTCGACGAAACTAAGTGGTCCACCTTGTGAGACAGGAAACTCCAAATGCGAAGCTTAGTTCCGTTTTAAAGTAATTGTTCTATCCGATACTAAGTGTTCGATACTGTGCCGGGAGAAGCGCCTGTTGTCTGAAATCTGCGGCGGTGTCACTCGAAACCGTATCTGTTCGACGAAATTAAGTGGTCGCCTTGTGAGGGAGGAAGCACCAAATGCGAAACTTAGTTTCATTTTAAACTAATTGTACTATCTGAAACTAAGTGTACGATACTGTGCCAGGAGAAGCGCCTGTTCTCTGAAATCTGTCGCGATGCCACATGAAACCGTATGTGTCCGACGAAACTAAGTGGTCGACCATGTGAGAGAGGAACCTCCAGATGCGACACTTAGTTCCATTTTAAACTAATCGTTCTATCTGAAACTAAGTGTTCGATACTGTGCTAGGAGTAGCGCCGGGTCTCTGAGATCAGTGGCGATGCTTCTCGAAACCGTATGTGTTCATCGAAACTAAGTGGTCGACCTTGTGAGACAGGAAACTCCAGATGCGAAGCTTAGTTCCATTTTAAGTAATTGTACTGTCCGATACTAAGTGTTCGATACTGTGCCGGGAGAAGCGCCTGTTCTCTGAAATCTGTGGCCATGCTACTCGAAACCGTATGTGTTCGACGAAACTAAGTGGTCGATCTTGTGAGAGAGGAAACTCCAGATGCGAAACTTAGTTCCATTTAAAACTAATTGTTCTATCTGAAACTAAGTGTTCGACAGTGTGCCAGGAGAAACGCCTGATCTCTGAAATCTGTGGCGATGCCACTCGAAACCGTATGTGATCGACGAAACTAAGTGGTCGACCTTGTGAGGGAGGAAACTCCAAATGCGAAACTTAGTTCCATTTTGAACTAATTGTTCTATCTGAAACTAAGTGTTCGATAATGTGCCAGGAGAAGCGCCTGTCATCTGAAACCTGTGGCGATGCTACTCGAAACCGAATGTGTTCGACGAAACTAAGTGGTCGACCTTGTGAGAGAGGAAACTCCAGATGCGAAACATAGTTCCATTTTAAACTAAGTGTTCTATCTGTAACTAAGTGTTCGACACTGTGCCAGGAGAAGCGCCTGTTCTCTGAAATCGGTGGCGATGCTACTCGAAACCGTATGTGTTCGACGAAACTAAGTGGTCCACCTTGTGAGACAGGAAACTCCAAATGCGAAGCTTAGTTCCGTTTTAAAGAAATTGTTCTATCCGATACTAAGTGTTCGATACTGTGCCGGGAGAAGCGCCTGTTGTCTGAAATCTGCGGCGGTGTCACTCGAAACCGTATCTGTTCGACGAAATTAAGTGGTCGCCTTGTGAGGGCAGAAACTCCAGATGCGAAATTTAGTACAATTTTAAACTAATTGTTCTATCTATAACTAAGTGTTCGATACTGTGCCAGGAGAAACGCCTGTTCTCTGAAATAGGTGGCTATGCTACTCGAAACTGTATCTGTTCGACGAAACTAAGTGGTCGAACTTGTGAGAGAGGAAACTACAAATGCGAAACTTAGTTCCATTTAAAACTAATTGTTCTATCTGAAACTAAGTGTTCGATACTGTGCCAGGAGAAGCGCCTGTTCTCTGAAATGTGTGGCGATGCTACTCGAAACCGTATGTGTTCGACGAATCTAAATGTTCGACGTTGTGGGACAGGAATCTCCAGATGCGAAACTTAGTTCCATTTTAAACAAATTGTTCTATCTGGAACTAAGTGCTCGATACTGTGCCAGGAGAAGCGCCCGTTCTGTGAAACGTGTGGCGATACCACTCGAAACGGTATGCGTTCGACGAAACTAAGTGGTCGAACTTGTGAGAGAGGAAACTACAAATGCGAAACTTAGTTCCAATTTAAACTAATTGTTCTATCTGATATTAAGTGTTCGATACTGTGCCAGTAGAAGCACCTGTTCTCTGAAATCTCTGGCGATGCTACTCGAAACCGTATGTGTTCGACGAAACTAAGTGGTCGACCTTGTGGTAGAGGAAACTCCAGATGCGAAACATAGATCCATTTAAAACTCACTGTTCTACCAGAATCGAAGTTTTCGATACTGTGCCATGAGAAGCGCCTGTTCTCTGAAATCTGTGGCGGTGCCACTCGAAACCGTATGTGTTCGACGAAACTAAGTCCTCGACCTTGTGAGAGAGGACACTCCAGATACGAAGCTTAGTTCCATTTTAAACTAATTGTTCTATCTGATACTAAGTGTTCGATACTGTGCCAGGAGAAGCGCCTGTTGTCTGAAATGTGTGGCGATTTCACTCGGAACCCTATGTGTTCGAGGAAACTAAGTGGTTGATCTTGTGAGAGCCGACAAGCGTGCCCCTCTGGTACGCGGGCGCCTCGAATATCTTAACACTATTTATATTATTAATTCTAAAACAAAAATTACATTTTTGTATAAATAGTATAAAATATTAATTTATAATATAAAAATTTTTATGAAACTCTATTTATTGATAATCCCCACTTTAACGAAAAGTATCTAAATAAAAACATATTCTTTCTTTTAATATTATACCAAAAACAATGACCTAATTCTTTTATCCCAATAAAATTTATAATTTATTTAATTAATTAATTTATTTATTAATTTATTTAATTAAATAAATTAATTAATTATTAATTAATTAATTTATTTAATTAAGTAATTTATTAATTAATTTATTTCAATAAAAAATCTCTGGTAATAAAAATAATTTCACATTATATACCTATATAAATTAAAAAATCTCTATCACTTTAACGAAAATTATCTAAATAAAAACATCAATCCAACGAGAAAGCTTTTTTTTATCAAAATAAAAATCGTTAATCCCCACTTTAACGAAAAGTATCTAAATAAAAACATATTCTTTCTTTTAATATTATACCAAAAACAATGACCTAATACTTTTATCCCAATAAAATTTATAATTTATTTAATTAATATAAGTAATTTATTAATTAATTTATTTCAATAAAAAATCTCTGGTAATAAAACTAATTTCACATTATATACCTATATAAATTAAAAAATCTCTATCACTTTAGCGAAAAGTATCTAAATAAAAACATCAATTCAACGAGAAACCTTTTTTTTATCAAAATAAAAATCGTTAATCTCCACTGTAACGAAAAGTATCGAAATAAAAACATCAATTCAACCAGAAAGCTTTTTTTTATCAAAATAAAAATCGTTAATCCCCACTCTAACGAAAAGTATCTAAATAAAAACATATTCTTTCTTTTAATATTTTACCAAAAACAATGACCTAATTCTTTTATCCCAATATAATTTATAATTTATTTAATTAATATAAGTAATTTATTAATTAATGTATTTTAATAAAAAATCTCTGGTAATAAAAATAATTTCACATTATATACCTATATAAATTAAAAAATCTCTAGTAACAAAAATCATTTTACATTATACACCTATATAAATTAAAAAATCTCCAGTAACAAAAATAATTTTACATTATATACCTATATAAATTAAAAAATCTCTAGTAACAAAAATAATTTTACATTATATACCTATATAAATTAAAAAATCTCTAGTAACAAAAATAATTTTACATTATATACCTATATAAATTAAAAAATCTCTAGTAATAAAAATCAATTAATTATTATTTATATTGTTAGAACATGCAAAGTGCGCGCTTTAATGCGTGAGCATCGCTCTCCTTATACACTAGGGAGATATCACCTTTCTTTTGTTTTTTTTTCTGGTTCTGTTCGTGGGCTCTCATCGCCTCGTGGTAATGCAATTCTTCTTGTACAATTATTTTATTCATTCTAATTATATATATATATATATATATATATATACATTAACAGTAATTGTGATACGTGTTTTGTATTTATTCCTCTGCCTAACATAATCCACCAAAGACCCGTCAACAGGTTATGGGCTCAGGGCAGGTAAATAAAAGATAATAATAAAATAAAAGAAAAGTGAGGTTAAGTGCGAACACGTGCCAAGTGCAGAGAAAAGTTTCCACAACCATGGGTTCAACAAATATTCAGAACATTGAAAAATTAAACGATACGAATTATGAATCATGGAAGATCCAAATGAAAAGTATTTTGAGATATAACGAATTGTGGGACTACGTGAATGGTATAAAGAATAGAACTGAAGAAAATGGAGCCGCATGGAAAACGCATGACGAAAAGGCTCTCGATCTAATCATACGGAGTCTTAATAAGAACCAATATACACACGTAAAACGGGCAGAAACGTCGAAGGAAGCTTGGGAAGCATTAAATAATGTTCAACAATCTAGAGGCCCTATGCGACAGTGTGTATTATTTAAACAACTATATAGAATGAAAAAAGATTCCAAACAAAGTATGGCTCAGTACATCAACGACTTCATACACAAATCTGAACAATTACAAGAGTCTGGAATAATATTACCAGAATCTATTTGGCCAATAATGCTATTAATGTCACTACCCAGTGAATATGAAACCTTTTGCATAGCAATAGAGTCAAGAGATAAAATGCCTACGTTAGAAGAACTAACAATAAAATTAATTGAAGAAGAAATTAGAAAAATAGATATTAATGAAGTAAAGGACTCAGATAAGGAAGTAGCATTACTGACAAGGAAGAAATTCTCAAATGACAGAGCGATACAGAGAGAAAATTACCAGAAGCAGAAACCCGGGGAGAGCAACCATATATCCAAAAACTGCAGAAGCCGACAAAAACATGGTCAGTGGAGCAACAGTGCACATGTGCAAAGATAAAGCTCAATTCATAAACCTTGACAAAGAACAAAGGGACAAAGTGTATACAGCCACAGAAGAAAGCACAAACTCCTTAGGAAGAGGAAATATCAAGATAAATGTGCACTCCAAAAATCAAAGTACGAATGACATTAAACTAGCAAATGTTATGTGGGTTCCTGAATTCAGAAACAACCTGATGTCCGTATCAAGCATCACAGAAAATGGTTATACAGTAACGTTTACAAAACACTCAGCCTTTGTGAAGCGTAAGGATAATTCCATAGCGTTAACAGCTCATAAACGGAATGGTTTGTATATTGTGGAAACAAAGGCTAGGTCATTTAAACTTTAACGATGTAAATAAACTGCACAATAAAAATATGGTGATCGGTATGAACATAAATCAAAGAAGTGCAATAAACTCTCCACAGTGTAAAACGTGCGACTTGAGCAAAATAAATCAAACACCCTTTAAGGAATCAGAAAGGGTAGAGAAAGAAATACTAGGATTGATCCACACGGACGTATGCGGTCCTATGAGTGTACCATCATTAGGGGGAGCAAAGTATTTCGCAACATTCATCGACGACAAAACTAGATTCACAGAAATAGCTGTACTAAAACAAAAATCCGAAATTTTGTCTGCATTTAAAGCGTATAAAAACCGAGTAGAGAAACAAACCGGAAAAGAAATCAAAAAAATCAGGAGTGACAACGCCAAAGAATATCTTTCAAAGGAATTCTCAAATTACCTTGAGCAAGAGGGAATAGCAAGGCAACTGTCGACCCCGTATACACCGCAGCAGAACGGAGTAGCCGAACGCGCCAACAGGACAATAGTGGAAATGGCGAGAAGTATGTTAACCCAATCAAAATTACAAATGAGCCTATGGGCAGAAGCAGTAAATGCGGCCGTATACATTAGGAACAGATGCCCTACCAAAAAGTTGAACGAAGTCACACCATATGAACAATGGACAGGCGAAAAACCCTATGTAGGATTTTTAAGGATATTCGGTAGCAGCGCAGTAGCGCTGGAAAAAGGAACAAAAACAAACAAATTTATGCCAAAAGGCAAAGAATATGTCTTAGTCGGATACTCCGACGTGTCAAAGGCATACAGACTATGGGAACGTGGAATTCGTCATGTCGTCACAAGAAGAGACGTACGATTCCACGAAAAACTACACGATGTAGAGAACCCGAATGACCACTATTCCATACTCCTGTATAGAAATGATCCTCGAGAAACGTACAGAGAAGAACATATTAAAGAGGAGGAACCGGGGCAAAACTCAGAACAAGAGCACCCCGACATCAACAATGAAGATTCCGAAGTAATCCCCAGCGACACCGAAGATGCTGATGAAGACGTCACACCAACTTTAAGGAAAGGGAAAGGCCGCCCAAAAATACTACGAACCGGCAAACCGGGAAGGCCAAGGAAGTTATTTAATTACACAGCAAACGTGGGTGAAGAAGAACACGGTGAACCAAGAACACTAAAAGAAGCCATGAACAGCGGAGACAGATCATTCTGACTGGAAGCTATGAAAAAGGAATATAATTCTCTTGTAGAAAATAAAACATGGGAGCTTACAGATAAACCAGATAACGCCAGGATACTCTCAAATAGATGGGTGTTTAAGATAAAGAAAAATCAAGACGGCACAATAAATAAGTACAAAGCTCGATTAGTGGCCAGAGGAAACGAACAGAAGAAAGGGATCGACTACGATGAAGTCTTTGCGCCCGTAGTTCGACTAGAAATCGTACGAATTCTCTTAGCCGGAGCAGCGGAAAACAGGATGCACGTACATCACATGGATGTCGTCACTGCCTATGTACAAGGGGAATTAACGGGTACCATATTCATGCAACAGCCAGAAATGTTCACTGAAACTGGTAAAGAAAATAAAGTGTGTAGTCTGAAGAGACCATTGTACGGTCTTAAACAAGCCGGAAGAGACTGGTATCACACCATAAATAATTATCTAATCAGTATTAGTTTTAAGAGATCTGAAATTAAACCGTGTGTCTATACATGCATAACCAACGAAATGGAAGTAGTGGTAATCATATATGTCGACGACATACTACTGGCGTCGAAAGATCTACGAGCACTCACGAAAATAAAACAACGATTAAAGAATAAGTTCAAAATAAATGATCTGGGTAAAGTTACGAATATTCTGGGTATTTCCATAGAAAGAGAAGGAGACACTGGGCAAATAAAATTAAATCAACGTAAATATATAGAAGAAACTCTAAAGAAATTTGGAATGGAAGACTGCAAACCCGCGAGTACACCTTTGGTACCGAATGAAACCTTTAACAACATTGATGAAACTACAGAAGATATGACAAAGGTGCCATATAGGGAACTCATAGGGGCATTAATATATTTATCAAATGCTACTCGACCTGACATAGCATTCGCCGCAAACTTTCTAAGTCAATTTAACACGTGTCCAAAGAATTACCAATGGAAAGCAGCCAAACACGTTTTAAGATACCTTAAAGGAACCATAAACTACAGCATCACATACTCCAAAAGAGATAAACTAGTCGAAGTTTATGTAGACTCCGACTGGGCCGGAGACGAGAACGGGAGAAGGTCACGTTCTGGATACGTTACCATGTTAGCCGGAGGACCCACCAGTTGGGAATCAAAGAAACAAAAATCAGTGGCCCTATCAACAATGGAGGCCGAGTATATGGCAATATCCGAAGCAGCCAAAGAGGCATTCTACTTAAAGAGAATGTTATTAAACTTAGGATTTAGTAATTTAGTTCGCGATAAGATTAGTATATTTTGTGACAATCAAAGCGCTATCCAGCTAAGTAAAAATAATATGTTTCACCGTAAAAGTAAGCACATAGATATTAGGTATCACTACACGAGAGAAATGCTGGAGAACGGCGAAATAGATGTAAAGTACATTTCTACAAATTAAATGACCGCGGACGTACTAACGAAGTCTTTACCTAAAAATAAGTTGGAAAAATGTATCGATTTGTTATGCCTTTTTTTTCTCGAGGGGAAATCTTCGATAGACACCCCGGCCTCCTTTGGTGGGAGGCCGGGGTAGTGTCGGATTTCTACCGACTAAAACCCCCCGGTGGTCATCCTCAGGCGTTAGGGGGAGTACCCGGGAACACTTCGTATTGATCCGGATACCCCCCCGCCTTGCCCCCTGAAGGGGGGCCAATCCACTATTTGGGATGCGGTGCGACCACAACACCGCATCCCTCTACCTCTGGGGCCACCCTATCGGCTGCCTGGACCCCAATCCAGACAGCCTAGTGGCCCCGACGACTCCGACGGTCGCCGCGTCCGGTGCCGGAGGCGGGACGTGTACGTCTCCGCCTTCGGCCCCTACCCTCTGGGTCCGCTGCCTCGCGGGCCCTTTCCGCGGCCTCCTTCCGCGACATAACTTGTTCGCAGAAGGAGGCTACGGCTCCCCACTCCTCTTCGCCGCCCACCATCGCTTTTACGACGGCGGGCAGCGAGAGGTCCCACCCTATGATGTTCCGAAGGACTCGGCGCTCCCCTGCCCAGGAGGGACACTCCTCCAGGGTGTGCTGCGCCGAGTCCTTCTCTTCACCGCAGTGATGACACTGCGGGGACGGCTCCCTTCCGATCTTGTGCAGATACTCACCGAAGCACCCATGCCCGGTGAGTACCTGTGTTAGACGGAAGGTGAGCCGTCCCCTCCTTTCCAGCCAACGCTGGAGGACCGGCAGGATGGCCCTGACGGTCCTTTCCCCGGAGCCGGGCTCCTCCAATTGGCTGCGCCACCTTTCCAGGGTGTGCAGCCCCGCCCGGCTCCTGCCGGCCTCCATCTCCGCTGCACGGTACTCAGCCGCATCCGGCGTTTCTTTGAGGGCCGCGGAGATCCTGTAGACCTCCGCGGCTTCCTCCGCCTTGAGCTCCCAAGGGGGAGAGCACCCAAGCAGGGACGCCGCCCTCAGGGAGACGGTGCGGTACCCCCTGGCGACCCGCGCGGCTAGGGGCCTTTGTGCTCGGGAAAGGAGCTGGCGATTACGCTTGCTCCTCCCGAGCGACCCCGCCCACACGGGTGCACCATATAGGGCGGCACTCCGCACCACCCCCTCGTACAGGCGGCGTACACCCGCCTGAGGTCCCCCCACGTTGGGCAGCAAGCGGCCCAAGACCGCCGCTGTCCGTTCCACTCGGGGCACCACCTCTTCGAGGTGGGGCCCAAAGCTCCAGTGGCTGTCGAGGGTGACACCCAGATAATTCATCCGGCTGCCCACCTCGACAGCCACGCCTCCCACCGTGACCGGAGTCTCGGGGGGAGGGCCCCTCCTGACCCCGTCGAAGAACCACATTGCCTTGTTCTTCGACGGGGACACCTCCAGGCCTAGCCGCCTTATGGCGGCCACCACGCATTCCGCACCGCACTCCGCCAGACGGAGAGTGCGGGCGTAATCCCTCCCGGAGGTGACCACCAGTGTGTCATCTGCGTAACACACCAGCACCACCCCCGGGGGAAGCGCACACCGCAAGACGCGGTCATACGCAAGGTTCCACAGGGTCGGGCCTAGCACCGAACCCTGCGGGACACCGCGCCAGCTAGGGCGTTCAGCCCTCCCGTCCCGCGTCGGGTAGCCAATGGACCTGTCCTGCAGGAAGGACCCGACTATCCTGCGCAAGTAGGGAGGCACGCGGTGATACACCAGCGCCTCCCTAATCGCCTGCCAGGGGACAGAGTTGAAAGCGTTGACGATATCGAGCGATATCGCCAACACAACTCCACCCCCCGGGGCCGACACCGCCGTCCCGGCGAGGGAGCGCACCCGCTGGATCGCGTCCAACGTGGAGCGCCCCTCCCGGAAACCGAACTGGCTGTCGGCCAGATCGGGCCCCACCCCGGACAGGTGCTCGGCGAGGCGGAAAGCTATGATCCTCTCGAGGATCTTTCCCGCCCCGTCGAGCAGGCATATGGGCCGATAGGCGGAAGGGCTGTCGGCCGCCCTCCCTGGTTTAGGGAGCAGCACCAGCTGCCCCCTTTTCCAGGCCCCCGGGAAGACCCCCTCTGTGAGGCAGTCCTCCATGAGGCGTCGAAACCTACTCCCCAGGACCCGGAGGGCAGCCACGAGCACGCGGCCGCGGATGCCGTCGGGACCCGGGGCGGTGCTTCGGGCTGCAAGGCGGCGCTCCGCCCTGTCCAGCTCCTCGCTGCCGATCCCAGGCACAGGGACGCGATCATGTCGCGCCCCCTGCTCCTGGGTCCGCCGTCGAGCCTCCTGCTCATCCTGAGGAAAGAGGTTATCGACGACGGAGTCCAGGAGCTCCGGTTCCATCGACTCGGTCACAGGGGGGGGCCCACGGGCGGATCTGATTCAGAACCACCCGGTATGGGCGACCCCACGGATCGCGATCGATGGTGGCGAGGAGCTGGCTCCAGGCCTCCGCCTTGGCCCTTAGGACAGCCTCCTCCTCCTCCGCGGTGGAGCTTGCGCGCCTGCGGGCCCTGAGGTACGCCCTCCGCGCACGCGTACTGGTGTCCCTCAGGTCGGAAATTTCCGACGACCACCAGTACGCGGCGCGGGGCGAGAAGGCCCTGGCCCGGGGCATGGCGGTGTCAGAGACAGCCGCCATGGCCGCACGGAACCAGGCCTCCTCCTCCTCAGGTCTCTCGCCCCTGCGCTCAGCCCAGGCTACCGCCTGGATTGCCGCGCGCAGGGCCACCTCGTCCAGTCTTTTAAGGGCCCATCGGGGGGGCGATTCCCTAGCCGATGAGCCAGACTGGTTGGGAGGTTTGGGAGTCGAGACGCTCATGACCACGTAAGCGTGGTCTGACATCGTCTCAACCCCCAACACCCTCCACCCACTCACCCTGCGCACGGCGGAGGGCGACGCCCATGTCAGGTCGACTATGGACGCCCCCCGCCGCCGCACGAAGGTGGGGGTGGACCCCTCATTGAGGAGTCTTAACTCCAGACCGGCCGCCCAATGGAGCAGCTCCCGCCCCCTCATTTCCGTACTGGGGGAACCCCACGCAGTAGCGTGAGAGTTGAAATCCCCCAGGACGAGCAAGGGACGCGGCAGGATGCGTGTGACGCACCCCCCAACCCGGTCCAGGAACGCTACAAAAGCGTCCCGGCCGCAATTGGGGGAGACGTAAACCCCCACCACCGCCACGCTGCCCCACTGGACGGCTACGTAGCCATCCCCCCGCTCTATGAGAGCCGGGGGGGAGGCATCCCCGGAGCGCCATTCCATAGAATGGCTACCGAGCCCAAGGCGTCTCCGGACCACGAAGGGTGATCCGGAACCCTGTAGGGCTCGGCCGCAACGACCTGCCCGACTTTCCACTCGCGCGCGGCCTGGACCACTAAGTCCTGTGCCACGCGCCTGTGGTTCAGGTTGGTCTGGAGGAGGTTGATCCCCAGTCATTGGGGGTCAGCCTCCTCCCGGACCTCCTCCTGGGATGACTCCACGCCCATGCCCCCCTCCCCCGACGGGGGGGACGTCCTCGCGCGGGGCGGGCATGGATGCGGCCTCCTCTGCCGGGCGAGCCGGCGCCTCTTGCCTCTAAGGAGGCGCCACCGCCTCGGCGGGCTCCACCTCCATAGCCTCCCCGGCTGGAGAGGCGGATTCCGCACTCCCCAACTCGGGTGGCCCTATAGCTAGGGCGGCCGCAGCGGGGGTCGAGGGCGCCGCTATGGCAGGCCTCTCCCGCCGCGCTCCCCCTCTGCCCTTGGAGGAGGGCCTTTGTGGGGGTGCGCACCCTTTCGTACCGAGACGGTGCGCCGCCCGTCGCCCAAGGTCCGTGCACAGCGGACACTTGGGCGGGGCCGAACACACCGCCGCGGCGTGGGTCACATCCCCGCAATTGTAGCACCGAGCGCTACGGTCGGTACTACGCTTGCATTGGTGCCTGGAGTGCCCCAGCGCCAGGCACCGATAGCACTGGAGGGCACGGGCTTCCAAAGCCTGCACCCTCACAGCGCTCCAGCCCACCCTCAGACGGCCAGCTGCGACAATTTTGCGCGCCGCTGAGAGTGGGCATTGAACCCATGCCGTGCCGAGCCGCGAAGGGGCGCGCCGGATCTCTCCGACGCGCACCTCGCCCCCGTCACAGGCGCCCGTGGTGGCAACCGCCTCCACCACGTCCGCTACCCGCACGGAGTCGTCGAGGTCGCGAACCCTCAGCTCCGCCTTTTTGACGGGCCTCGCGACCTTGACACCCGTGCCGGCCAAGACCTCGGCCATCCGCGTGGCCAAGGCCTTCGCCTTCTCCTGCCGGTCCTCACCGGAGACCTCTAAGATGAGGCCCCCGGTGATGGCTCTTTTGGGCCGAACCTCTTCGAGGCCCACGTCTTCCAGGCGGATATTCCGTCTGGCGGTGGACATCGCCTCGTCGATGGTCATTGCGGCGCCCTCCCCCACGGTGAGGGTGACCGCGGCCGTTTTGGGGGGACGCCGAAGACTCGGGGCCCTTTCCCCCCCAGGTGTTGTGGGGGGCTTGGGGCCCTTGGAGGTCGAAGGGCCCGGCGCCTTCGGTTTAACCGTTGGCTTGGGGCCCTTCGGCCTTTTATTTCCCGAGGAAGGCGGTGGGCCCGAGGGGCCGACCGTCTTTCTCTTCCCCCCGTCCTGGCTCACCACCTCGGCGAAGGGGGGCCTCTGGGGAGGGGGGGCTTCCGCCGAGGCGACCTGCTTGGGCGCCTTTTTGGCTGCCGCAGGTCGCCGTGAGAGGAACCTCTCCTCGAAAGAGGCCAATTTGGCCTCAATCAGCGTCGACACCCGCTCGAGCAGGCGGTTCTCCGCAATGCCCGGCCGGGCGTCGGCCCGCGACAGCCGACCCGGAGAGGTTCCCCCACTCGCCCATACCGGCGGCGACAAATGTCGCTCCGCCGGAGGGGGCGGTGAGGCTCCCCGTCCCCGCAACGCCTCCACTGTTGCCTCGAGCTGGGAGACGGTCCTCCTCAGCTCCTTTGCCTCCCTGCTACGGGCCCTCGCCTCATTGCTCAGGCGGCCGGTCTCCCGCCGCAACCACTCCGCGTCCCTTGCGGATTCGGACCTCTTTATGAGCTCCGTGATTGCGTTCTTAGTGTACCGGGCCGCCCAGCGCAACACACGGACGTTCGTCCCCTTGAGGTTGGACGAGATGGCAGCGACTTTTTCCACCGCCCTCATCCGCTCCAGGATTTGGCTGGCGAGGGCCCCCATCGCCTCGCCTTCCATCTCCGCGGCCAACTCAGCCTCGGAAGGGAGTTCGCCCCTCGACTGGCGGCCGTACGCCTCGCAAGGATCCATATCCATCGCGGAAGTGGAAGGGGCGTCGCCTTTGCGACGCTCGTCCCACTTCCGCTTCCTTATCGATCTGTGGGAGGCGACGGACGACGTGTCGTCCGACTCCTCCGCAGCCCTAGCAATTGTTGAGGACTTACCCCCACGCCTGGCCCGCTGTGTCCTCGGAGGTGGCATTGCTGAGGTATCCGAGAGGACATCCCTCAGGACCACCACTGGCGTCCTTCCCTCATTGTCCGTGTTCCTGTCCGCGCTGGTCTCCATAATCCTGGTCCTTGCCTTGTTGTCGTTTTTGTTTGTCCGTCCGGTTTTTATTTTAATTGTTTTCTCCATATAGTTCCCACGAGTAGGTCGGAAGGGGTGGTCCACCCAGGCAGAGCCGCCTTACCTGGGTAAGCCTAAAATACGACGGGGTTTCGGCAGGTGCCCCGAAGGGACCGTTTGCGACTGACTAAGTTTTACATCCGGCCAGCCATTCAGCCATCGGCACGGTGCCTGCACACCTTAGCTTCGGATGGTTCGCGAAAAATTCGTCGAGGAGCCGAAGGCTTCCACCTAGGGTGATGACCCGGTTTTAGCCGAGTCAGCAGCCCTGGCTTCCGCCCCACTCCCGACCCTGAAAACCATGGGGGGGGGCTGCCGGTTTGCTTTCCGCCTAGTGTGTTGACCTCTGAAAAGGCCCCCACCCTGGCTTCCAGGTGCCCCGACGGCCAGCTTCCGAGTAGCCGGGCTACAGGAGTTGCCAGACTCCCAGCTTTTCCTCCCCCCGAGGGAGATCACGAGTTCCCCTTTCCACCTAGGGTGTTGACCTTTGGAAAGGCCCCCAGCCCCGGCTTCCAGGTTCCCCCGCGACCTACCCTCCCTGGAGGATTGGCGATTGCGAGTCCATCCTTCCGCCTAGGGTGTTGACCCTTGAGAAGGCCCCCAGCCCTGGCTTCCGGATCCCTCGACAATCCCCCCTCCTCCCGGTCCTACCCACCCTGGAGGATTGGCGATTGCGAGTCCATCCTTCCGCCTAGGGTGTTGACCTTTGAACAGGCCCCCACCCTGGCTTCCGGATCCCTCGTCAATCCCCCCTCCTCCCGGTCCTACCCTCCCTGGAGGATTGGCGATTGCGAGTCCATCCTTCCCCCTCGGGTGTTGACCTTTGAAAAGGCCCCCACCCTGGCTTCCGGATCCCTCGACAATCCCCCCTCCTACTGGTGCTCTTAGTTGATCCCTTCCCATCGGCCTGCCCGGCATGCTAGTAGCTACCGGTATAGCCCGATGGATCATCGAGATACTAAGCTCCCCCACCACGACAAGGTGAGCACCACGGGGGAGCGATTTGTTATGCCTGAAGAATTGTTAAATGATTTAGTTAGAAATTAGTTTACCGTACACTTTGAAAGGGGGAGTGTTAGAACATTCAAAGTGCGCGCTTTAATGCGTGAGCATCGCTCTCCTTATACACTAGGGAGATATCACCTTTCTTTTGTTTTTTTTCTGGTTCTGTTCGTGGGCTCTCATCGCCTCGTGGTAATGCAATTCTTCTTGTGCAATTATTTTATTCATTCTAGTTATATATATATATACATTAACAGTAATTGTGATACGTGTTTTGTATTTATTCCTCTGCCTAACATAATCCACCAAAGACCCGTCAACATATATATATATTTTTTTTTATATATAATTAAAATAAATTTATAAATATATAATATTAATATATGTTATTATATTAAATTATAAAAAAATTTTATTAGAGCAGCAACACAATCTGAATGTATGTAGTAAACAAATAGTCGACTGGTTTCTGTCCAGTCGTTTTGGTTACCGCGTTGTTGTTTCGTTATTAATAAAAAAAGGTTTATGCTCTGCAATAGGTTATGGGCCCAGCTCCCTTGGAATAGTATATTTTAGGTAGTTAATTAAAGTCAATATCGCGAGTGAAGATAATAGGTGTAGTGTATGTGCGCGAAAATGAGTACCAGCAGTTATACACGAATAGAAATGTTAGAAAGGGATAAGAGAGTGGTTTATTATGCAAAAGTGCTTCAAATACGCTCCTATAACTCAATCTAACATTCAAAAGATACGTCGTCGGTGAAAATATTTTCAATTCGGACTTAGTCTCTGTACGGAGAGGCTACCGAGAAGCGCTACCGACGAAGACTTTCTGATTAATTTAAAAATCAACCGTAAGAGATAGAGCCGTGGTTTATTAAGCAAAAGTGCTTCAAATACGCTCCCATAACTGAACATATCATTTAAAAGATACGTCGTCGGTGAAAATATTTTCAATTCGGACTTAGTCTCGGCACGGAGAGGCTACCGTGAAGCGCTACCGACGAAGACTTTCTGGTTAATTTAAAAATCAACCGTAAGAGATAGAGCCGTGGTTTATTAAGCAAAAGTGCTTCAAATACGCTCCTATAACTGAACATAACATTTAAAAGATACGTCGTCGGTGAAAATATTTTCAATTCGGACTTAGTCTCGGCACGGAGAGGCTACCGTGAAGCGCTACCGACGAAGACTTGCTGGTTAATTTAAAAATCAACCGTAAGAGATACAGCCGTGGTTTATTATGCAAAAGTGCTTCAAATACGCTCCTAAAACTCAATCTAACATTCAAAAGATACGTCGTCGGTGAAAATATTTTCAATTCGGACTTAGTCTCTGTACGGAGAGGCTACCGAGAAGCGCTACCGACGAAGACTTTCTGATTAATTTAAAAATCAACCGTAAGAGATAGAGCCGTGGTTTATTAAGCAAAAGTGCTTCAAATACGCTCCCATAACTGAACATATCATTTAAAAGATACGTCGTCGGTGAAAATATTTTCAATTCGGACTTAGTCTCGGCACGGAGAGGCTACCGTGAAGCGCTACCGACGAAGACTTTCTGGTTAATTTAAAAATCAACCGTAAGAGATAGAGCCGTGGTTTATTAAGCAAAAGTGCTTCAAATACGCTCCTATAACTGAACATAACATTTAAAAGATACGTCGTCGGTGAAAATATTTTCAATTCGGACTTAGTCTCGGCACGGAGAGGCTACCGTGAAGCGCTACCGACGAAGACTTTCTGGTTAATTTAAAAATCAACCGTAAGAGATAGAGCCGTGGTTTATTGTGCAAAAGTGCTTCAAATACGCTCCTAAAACTCAATCTAACATTAAAAAGATACGTCGTCGGTGAAAATATTTTCAATTCGGACTTAGTCTCTGTACGGAGAGGCTACCGAGAAGCGCTACCGACGAAGACTTTCTGATTAATTTAAAAATCAACCGTAAGAGATAGAGCCGTGGTTTATTAAGCAAAAGTGCTTCAAATACGCTCCCATAACTGAACATATCATTTAAAAGATACGTCGTCGGTGAAAATATTTTCAATTCGGACTTAGTCTCGGCACGGAGAGGCTACCGTGAAGCGCTACCGACGAAGACTTGCTGGTTAATTTAAAAATCAACCGTAAGAGATACAGCCGTGGTTTATTATGCAAAAGTGCTTCAAATACGCTCCTAAAACTCAATCTAACATTCAAAAGATACGTCGTCGGTGAAAATATTTTCAATTCGGACTTAGTCTCTGTACGGAGAGGCTACCGAGAAGCGCTACCGACGAAGACTTTCTGATTAATTTAAAAATCAACCGTAAGAGATAGAGCCGTGGTTTATTAAGCAAAAGTGCTTCAAATACGCTCCCATAACTGAACATATCATTTAAAAGATACGTCGTCGGTGAAAATATTTTCAATTCGGACTTAGTCTCGGCACGGAGAGGCTACCGTGAAGCGCTACCGACGAAGACTTTCTGGTTAATTTAAAAATCAACCGTAAGAGATAGAGCCGTGGTTTATTAAGCAAAAGTGCTTCAAATACGCTCCGATAACTGAACATAACATTTAAAAGATACGTCGTCGGTGAAAATATTTTCAATTCGGACTTAGTCTCGGCACGGAGAGGCTACCGTGAAGCGCTACCGACGAAGACTTGCTGGTTAATTTAAAAATCAACCGTAAGAGATACAGCCGTGGTTTATTATGCAAAAGTGCTTCAAATACGCTCCTAAAACTCAATCTAACATTCAAAAGATACGTCGTCGGTGAAAATATTTTCAATTCGGACTTAGTCTCTGTACGGAGAGGCTACCGAGAAGCGCTACCGACGAAGACTTTCTGATTAATTTAAAAATCAACCGTAAGAGATAGAGCCGTGGTTTATTAAGCAAAAGTGCTTCAAATACGCTCCCATAACTGAACATATCATTTAAAAGATACGTCGTCGGTGAAAATATTTTCAATTCGGACTTAGTCTCGGCACGGAGAGGCTACCGTGAAGCGCTACCGACGAAGACTTTCTGGTTAATTTAAAAATCAACCGTAAGAGATAGAGCCGTGGTTTATTAAGCAAAAGTGCTTCAAATACGCTCCTATAACTGAACATAACATTTAAAAGATACGTCGTCGGTGAAAATATTTTCAATTCGGACTTAGTCTCGGCACGGAGAGGCTACCGTGAAGCGCTACCGACGAAGACTTGCTGGTTAATTTAAAAATCAACCGTAAGAGATAGAGCCGTGGTTTATTAAGCAAAAGTGCTTCAAATACGCTCCCATAACTGAACATATCATTTAAAAGATACGTCGTCGGTGAAAATATTTTCAATTCGGACTTAGTCTCTGTACGGAGAGGCTACCGAGAAGCGCTACCGACGAAGACTTTCTGATTAATTTAAAAATCAACCGTAAGAGACAGAGCCGTGGTTTATTAAGCAAAAGTGCTTCAAATACGCTCCCATAACTGAACATAACATTTAAAAATACGTCGTCGGTGAAAATATTTTCAATTCGGACTTAGTCTCGGCACGGAGAGGCTACCGTGAAGCGCTACCGACGAAGACTTTCTGGTTAATTTAAAAATCAACCGTAAGAGATAGAGCCGTGGTTTATTATGCAAAAGTGCTTCCAATACGCTCCTATAACTCAATCTAACATTCAAAAGATACGTCGTCGGTGAAAATATTTTCAATTCGGACTTAGTCTCTGTACGGAGAGGCTACCGTGAAGCGCTACCGACGAAGACTTTCTGATTAATTTAAAAATCAACCGTAAGAGATAGAGCCGTGGTTTATTAAGCAAAAGTGCTTCAAATACGCTCCTATAACTCAATCTAACATTTAAAAGGTACCTCGTCGGTGAAACTAATTTCAGTTCGGACTTAGATTTTTTCCTACCGAGTGGCTACCACGAAGAGTCGCCGACGACGACTTTAGAAATTATTTAAAAATCAACCGTAAGAGGTAGAGCCGTGGTTTATTATGCAAAAGTGCGTCAAATACGCTCCAATAACTGATCATAACATTTAAAAGATACGTCGTCGGCGAAAATATTTTCAATTCGGACTTAGTCTCTGTACGGAGAGGCTACCGAGAACCGCTACCGACGAAGACTTTCTCATTAATTTAAAAATCAACCGTAAGAGATAGAGCCGTGGTTTATTAAGCAAAAGTGCTTCAAATACGCTCCTATAACTCAATCTAACATTTAAAAGGTACCTCGTCGGTGAAAATAATTTCAGTTCGGACTTAGATTTTTTCCTACCGAGTGGCTACCGTGAAGAGTCGCCGACGACGACTTTAGAAATTATTTAAAAATCAACCGTAAGAGATAGAGCCGTGGGTTATTAAGCAAAAGTGCGTCAAATACGCTCCCATAACTGAACATAACATTTAAAAGATACGTCGTCGGCGAAAATATTTTCAATTCGGACTTAGTCTCTGTACGGAGAGGCTACCGAGAACCGCTACCGACGAAGACTTTCTCATTAATTTAAAAATCAACCGTAAGAGATAGAGCCGTGGTTTATTAAGCAAAAGTGCTTCAAATACGCTCCTATAACTCAATCTAACATTTAAAAGGTACCTCGTCGGTGAAAATAATTTCAGTTCGGACTTAGATTTTTTCCTACCGAGTGGCTACCGTGAAGAGTCGCCGACGACGACTTTAGAAATTATTTAAAAATCAACCGTAGGAGATAGAGCCGTGGGTTATTAAGCAAAAGTGCGTCAAATACGCTCCCATAACTGAACATAACATTTAAAAGATACGTCGTCGGTGAAAATATTTTCAATTCGGACTTAGTCTCTGTACGGAGAGGCTACCGAGAAGCGCTACCGACGAAGACTTTCTGATTAATTTAAAAATCAACCGTAAGAGATAGAGCCGTTGTTTATTAAGCAAAAGTGCTTCAAATACGCTCCTATAACTCAATCTAACATATAAAAGGTACCTCGTCGGTGAAAATAATTACAGTTCGGACTTAGATTTTTTCCTACCGAGTGGCTACCGCGAAGAGTCGCCGACGACGACTTTAGAAATTATTTAAAAATCAACCGTAAGAGGTAGAGCCGTGGTTTATTAAGAAAATGTGCGTCAAATACGCTCCCATAACTGATCATAACATTTAAAAGATACGTCGTCGGTGAAAAGATTTTCAATTCGGACTTAGTATCTGTAGGGAGAGGCTACCGAGAACCGCTACCGACGAAGACTTTCTGATTAATTTAAAAATCAACCGTAAGAGATAGAGCCGTTGTTTATTAAGCAAAAGTGCTTCAAATACGCTCCTATAACTCAATCTAACATATAAAAGGTACCTCGTCGGTGAAAATAATTAGAGTTCGGACTTAGATTTTTTCCTACCGAGTGGCTACCGCGAAGAGTCGCCGACGACGACTTTAGAAATTATTTAAAAATCAACCGTAAGAGATAGAGCCGTGGTTTATTATGCAAAAGTGCGTTAAATACGCTCCAATAACTGATCATGACATTTAAAAGATACGTCGTCAGTGAAAATATTTTCAATTCGGACTTAGTCTCTGTACGGAGAGGCTACCGAGAAGCGCTACCGACGAAGACTTTCTGATTAATTTAAAAATCAACCGTAAGAGATAGAGCCGTTGTTTATTAAGCAAAAGTGCTTCAAATACGCTCCTATAACTCAATCTAACATATAAAAGGTACCTCGTCGGTGAAAATAATTACAGTTCGGACTTAGATTTTTTCCTACCGAGTGGCTACCGCGAAGAGTCGCCGACGACGACTTTAGAAATTATTTAAAAATCAACCGTAATAGATAGAGCCGTGGTTTATTATGCAAAAGTGCCTCAAATACGCTCCAATAACTGATCATGACATTTAAAAGATACGTCGTCAGTGAAAATATTTTCAATTCGGACTTAGTCTCTGTACGGAGAGGCTACCGAGAAGCGCTACCGACGAAGACTTTCTGATTAATTTAAAAATCAACCGTAAGAGATAGAGCCGTGGTTTATTAAGCAAAAGTGCTTCAAATACGCTCCTATAACTCAATCTAACATATAAAAGGTACCTCGTCGGTGAAAATAATTAGAGTTCGGACTTAGATTTTTTCCTACCGAGTGGCTACCGCGAAGAGTCGCCGACGACGACTTTAGAAATTATTTAAAAATCAACCGTAAGAGATAGAGCCGTGGTTTATTATGCAAAAGTGCGTTAAATACGCTCCAATAACTGATCATGACATTTAAAAGATACGTCGTCAGTGAAAATATTTTCAATTCGGACTTAGTCTCTGTACGGAGAGGCTACCGAGAAGCGCTACCGACGAAGACTTTCTGATTAATTTAAAAATCAACCGTAAGAGATAGAGCCGTTGTTTATTAAGCAAAAGTGCTTCAAATACGCTCCTATAACTCAATCTAACATATAAAAGGTACCTCGTCGGTGAAAATAATTACAGTTCGGACTTAGATTTTTTCCTACCGAGTGGCTACCGCGAAGAGTCGCCGACGACGACTTTAGAAATTATTTAAAAATCAACCGTAAGAGATAGAGCCGTGGTTTATTATGCAAAAGTGCCTCAAATACGCTCCAATAACTGATCATGACATTTAAAAGATACGTCGTCAGTGAAAATATTTTCAATTCGGACTTAGTCTCTGTACGGAGAGGCTACCGAGAAGCGCTACCGACGAAGACTTTCTGATTAATTTAAAAATCAACCGTAAGAGATAGAGCCGTGGTTTATTAAGCAAAAGTGCTTCAAATACGCTCCTATAACTCAATCTAACATTTAAAAGGTACCTCGTCGGTGAAACTAATTACAGTTCGGACTTAGATTTTTTCCTACCGAGCGGCTACCGTGAAGAGTCGCCGACGACGACTTTAGAAATTATTTAAAAATCAACCGTAAGAGATAGAGCCGTGGTTTATTAAGAAAAAGTGCGTCAAATACGCTCCCATAACTGAACATAACATTTAAAAGATACGTCGTCGGTGAAAATATTTTCAATTCGGACTTAGTCTCTGTACGGAGAGGCTACCGAGAAGCGCTACCGACGAAGAATTTCTGATTAATTTAAAAATCAACCGTAAGAGATAGAGCCGTGGTTTATTAAGCAAAAGTGCTTCAAATACGCTCCTATAACTCAATCTAACATATAAAAGGTACCTCGTCAGTGAAAATATTTTCAATTCGGACTTAGTCTCTGTACGGAGAGGCTACCGAGAAGCGCTACCGACGAAGACTTTCTGATTAATTTAAAAATCAACCGTAAGAGATAGAGCCGTGGTTTATTAAGCAAAAGTGCTTCAAATACGCTCCTATAACTCAATCTAACATATAAAAGGTACCTCGTCGGTGAAAATAATTAGAGTTCGGACTTAGATTTTTTCCTACCGAGTGGCTACCGCGAAGAGTCGCCGACGACGACTTTAGAAATTATTTAAAAATCAACCGTAAGAGATAGAGCCGTGGTTTATTAAGAAAAAGTGCGTCAAATACGCTCCCATAACTGAACATAACATTTAAAAGATACGTCGTCGGTGAAAATATTTTCAATTCGGACTTAGTCTCTGTAGGGAGAGGCTACCGAGAACCGCTACCGACGAAGACTTTCTGATTAATTTAAAAATCAACCGAAAGAGATAGAACCGTGGTTTATTAAGCAAAAGTGCTTTAAATACGCTCCTATAACTCAATCGAACATTTAAAAGGTACCTCGTCGGTGAAAATAATTACAGTTCGGACTTAGATTTTTTCCTACCGAGTGGCTACGGTGAAGAGTCGCCGACGACGACTTTAGAAAGTATTTTAAAATCAACCGTAAGAGATGGAGCCGTGGTTTATTATGCAAAAGTGCGTCAAATACGCTCCCATAACTGATCAAAACATTTAAAAGATACGTCGTCAGTGAAAATATTTTCAATTCGGACTTAGTCTCTGTAGGGAGAGGCTACCGAGAACCGCTACCGACGAAGACTTTCTGATTAATTTAAAAATCAACCGAAAGAGATAGAGCCGTGGTTTATTAAGCAAAAGTGCTTCAAATACGCTCCTATAACTCAATCTAACATATAAAAGGTACCTCGTCGGTGAAAATAATTACAGTTCGGACTTAGATTTTTTCCTACTGAGTGGCTACCGTGAAGAGTCGCCGACGACGACTTTAGAAATTATTTAAAAATCAACCGTAAGAGATAGAGCCGTGGTTTATTAAGAAAAAGTGCGTCAAATACGCTCCCATAACTGAACATAACATTTAAAAGATACGTCGTCGGTGAAAATATTTTCAATTCGGACTTAGTCTCTGTAGGGAGAGGCTACCGAGAACCGCTACCGACGAAGACTTTCTGATTAATTTAAAAATCAACCGAAAGAGATAGAGCCGTTGTTTATTAAGCAAAAGTGCTTTAAATACGCTCCTATAACTCAATCGAACATTTAAAAGGTACCTCGTCGGTGAAAATAATTACAGTTCGGACTTAGATTTTTTCCTACCGAGTGGCTACGGTGAAGAGTCGCCGACGACGACTTTAGAAAGTATTTTAAAATCAACCGTAAGAGATGGAGCCGTGGTTTATTATGCAAAAGTGCGTCAAATACGCTCCCATAACTGATCATAACATTTAAAAGATACGTCGTCAGTGAAAATATTTTCAATTCGGACTTAGTCTCTGTAGGGAGAGGCTACCGAGAACCGCTACCGACGAAGACTTTCTGATTAATTTAAAAATCAACCGAAAGAGATAGAGCCGTGGTTTATTAAGCAAAAGTGCTTCAAATACGCTCCTATAACTCAATCTAACATTTAAAAGGTACCTCGTCGGTGAAACTAATTACAGTTCGGACTTAGATTTTTTCCTACCGAGTGGCTACCGTGAAGAGTCGCCGACGACGACTTTAGAAATTATTTAAAAATCAACCGTAAGAGATAGAGCCGTGGTTTATTAAGAAAAAGTGCGTCAAATACGCTCCCATAACTGATCATAACATTTAAAAGATACGTCGTCAGTGAAAATATTTTCAATTCGGACTTAGTCTCTGTAGGGAGAGGCTACCGAGAACCGCTACCGACGAAGACTTTCTGATTAATTTAAAAATCAACCGAAAGAGATAGAGCCGTGGTTTATTAAACAAAAGTGCTTCAAATACGCTCCTATAACTCAATCTAACATATAAAAGGTACCTCGTCGGTGAAAATAATTACAGTTCGGACTTAGATTTTTTCCTACCGAGTGGCTACCGTGAAGAGTCGCCGACGACGACTTTAGAAATTATTTAAAAATCAACCGTAAGAGATAGAGCCGTGGTTTATTAAGAAAAAGTGCGTCAAATACGCTCCCATAACTGATCATAACATTTAAAAGATACGTCGTCGGTGAAAATATTTTCAATTCGGGCTTAGTCTCTGTACGGAGAGGCTACCGAGAAGCGCTACCGACGAAGACTTTCTGATTAATTTAAAAATCAACCGTAAGAGATAGAGCCGTGGTTTATTAAGCAAAAGTGCTTCAAATACGCTCCTATAACTCAATCTAACATATAAAAGGTACCTCGTCGGTGAAAATAATTACAGTTCGGACTTAGATTTTTTCCTACTGAGTGGCTACCGTGAAGAGTCGCCGACGACGACTTTAGAAATTATTTAAAAATCAACCGTAAGAGATAGAGCCGTGGTTTATTAAGAAAAAGTGCGTCAAATACGCTCCCATAACTGAACATAACATTTAAAAGATACGTCGTCGGTGAAAATATTTTCAATTCGGACTTAGTCTCTGTAGGGAGAGGCTACCGAGAACCGCTACCGACGAAGACTTTCTGATTAATTTAAAAATCAACCGAAAGAGATAGAGCCGTTGTTTATTAAGCAAAAGTGCTTCAAATACGCTCCTATAACTCAATCTAACATATAAAAGGTACCTCGTCGGTGAAAATAATTACAGTTCGGACTTAGATTTTTTCCTACCGAGTGGCTACGGTGAAGAGTCGCCGACGACGACTTTAGAAAGTATTTTAAAATCAACCGTAAGAGATGGAGCCGTGGTTTATTATGCAAAAGTGCGTCAAATACGCTCCCATAACTGATCAAAACATTTAAAAGATACGTCGTCAGTGAAAATATTTTCAATTCGGACTTAGTCTCTGCAGGGAGAGGCTACCGAGAACCGCTACCGACGAAGACTTTCTGATTAATTTAAAAATCAACCGAAAGAGATAGAGCCGTGGTTTATTAAGCAAAAGTGCTTCAAATACGCTCCTATAACTCAATCTAACATATAAAAGGTACCTCGTCGGTGAAAATAATTACAGTTCGGACTTAGATTTTTTCCTACTGAGTGGCTACCGTGAAGAGTCGCCGACGACGACTTTAGAAATTATTTAAAAATCAACCGTAAGAGATAGAGCCGTGGTTTATTAAGAAAAAGTGCGTCAAATACGCTCCCATAACTGAACATAACATTTAAAAGATACGTCGTCGGTGAAAATATTTTCAATTCGGACTTAGTCTCTGTAGGGAGAGGCTACCGAGAACCGCTACCGACGAAGACTTTCTGATTAATTTAAAAATCAACCGAAAGAGATAGAACCGTGGTTTATTAAGCAAAAGTGCTTTAAATACGCTCCTATAACTCAATCGAACATTTAAAAGGTACCTCGTCGGTGAAAATAATTACAGTTCGGACTTAGATTTTTTCCTACCGAGTGGCTACGGTGAAGAGTCGCCGACGACGACTTTAGAAAGTATTTTAAAATCAACCGTAAGAGATGGAGCCGTGGTTTATTATGCAAAAGTGCGTCAAATACGCTCCCATAACTGATCATAACATTTAAAAGATACGTCGTCAGTGAAAATATTTTCAATTCGGACTTAGTCTCTGTAGGGAGAGGCTACCGAGAACCGCTACCGACGAAGACTTTCTGATTAATTTAAAAATCAACCGAAAGAGATAGAGCCGTGGTTTATTAAGCAAAAGTGCTTCAAATACGCTCCTATAACTCAATCTAACATTTAAAAGGTACCTCGTCGGTGAAACTAATTACAGTTCGGACTTAGATTTTTTCCTACCGAGTGGCTACCGTGAAGAGTCGCCGACGACGACTTTAGAAATTATTTAAAAATCAACCGTAAGAGATAGAGCCGTGGTTTATTAAGAAAAAGTGCGTCAAATACGCTCCCATAACTGATCATAACATTTAAAAGATACGTCGTCAGTGAAAATATTTTCAATTCGGACTTAGTCTCTGTAGGGAGAGGCTACCGAGAACCGCTACCGACGAAGACTTTCTGATTAATTTAAAAATCAACCGAAAGAGATAGAGCCGTGGTTTATTAAGCAAAAGTGCTTCAAATACGCTCCTATAACTCAATCTAACATATAAAAGGTACCTCGTCGGTGAAAATAATTACAGTTCGGACTTAGATTTTTTCCTACCGAGTGGCTACCGTGAAGAGTCGCCGACGACGACTTTAGAAATTATTTAAAAATCAACCGTAAGAGATAGAGCCGTGGTTTATTAAGAAAAAGTGCGTCAAATACGCTCCCATAACTGATCATAACATTTAAAAGATACGTCGTCAGTGAAAATATTTTCAATTCGGACTTAGTCTCTGTAGGGAGAGGCTACCGAGAACCGCTACCGACGAAGACTTTCTGATTAATTTAAAAATCAACCGAAAGAGATAGAACCGTGGTTTATTAAGAAAAAGTGCTTCAAATACGCTCCTATAACTCAATCTAACATTTAAAAGGTACCTCGTCGGTGAAACTAATTTCAGTTCGGACTTAGATTTTTTCCTACCGAGTGGCTACCGTGAAGAGTCGCCGACGACGACCTTAGAAATTATTTAAAAATCAACCGTAAGAGATAGAGCCGTGGGTTATTAAGCAAAAGTGCGTCAAATACGCTCCCATAACTGAACATAACATTTAAAAGATACGTCGTCGGTTAAAATATTTTCAATTCGGACTTAGTCTCTGTACGGAGAGGCTACCGAGAAGCGCTACCGACGAAGACTTTCTGATTAATTTAAAAATCAACCGTAAGAGATAGAGCCGTGGTTTATAAAGCAAAAGTGCTTCAAATACGCTCCTATAACTCAATCTAACATTTAAAAGGTACCTCGTCTGTGAAAATAATTTCAGTTCGGACTTAGATTTTTTCCTACCGAGTGGCTACCGTGAAGAGTCGCCGACGACGACTTTAGAAAGTATTTTAAAATCAACCGTAAGAGATGGAGCCGTGGTTTATTATGCAAAAGTGCGTCAAATACGCTCCCATAACTGATCAAAACATTTAAAAGATACGTCGTCAGTGAAAATATTTTCAATTCGGACTTAGTCTCTGTAGGGAGAGGCTACCGAGAACCGCTACCGACGAAGACTTTCTGATTAATTTAAAAATCAACCGAAAGAGATAGAGCCGTGGTTTATTAAGCAAAAGTGCTTCAAATACGCTCCTATAACTCAATCTAACATATAAAAGGTACCTCGTCGGTGAAAATAATTACAGTTCGGACTTAGATTTTTTCCTACCGAGTGGCTACCGTGAAGAGTAGCCGACGACGACTTTAGAAATTATTTAAAAATCAACCGTAAGAGATAGAGCCGTGGTTTATTAAGAAAAAGTGCGTCAAATACGCTCCCATAACTGAACATAACATTTAAAAGATACGTCGTCGGTGAAAATATTTTCAATTCGGACTTAGTCTCTGTAGGGAGAGGCTACCGAGAACCGCTACCGACGAAGACTTTCTGATTAATTTAAAAATCAACCGAAAGAGATAGAACCGTGGTTTATTAAGCAAAAGTGCTTCAAATACGCTCCTATAACTCAATCTAACATTTAAAAGGTACCTCGTCGGTGAAACTAATTTCAGTTCGGACTTAGATTTTTTCCTACCGAGTGGCTACCGTGAAGAGTCGCCGACGACGACTTTAGAAATTATTTAAAAATCAACCGTAAGAGATAGAGCCGTGGTTTATTAAGAAAAAGTGCGTCAAATACGCTCCCATAACTGATCATAACATTTAAAAGATACGTCGTCAGTGAAAATATTTTCAATTCGGACTTAATCTCTGTAGGGAGAGGCTACCGACAACCGCTACCGACGAAGACTTTCTGATTAATTTAAAAATCAACCGTAAGAGATAGAGCCGTGGTTTATTAAGCAAAAGTGCTTCAAATACGCTCCTTATAACTCAATCTAACATTTAAAAGGTACCTCGTCGGTGAAAATAATTTCAGTTCGGACTTAGATTTTTTCCTACCGAGTGGCTACGGTGAAGAGTCGCCGACGACGACTTTAGAAAGTATTTTAAAATCAACCGTAAGAGATGGAGCCGTGGTTTATTATGCAAAAGTGCGTCAAATACGCTCCCATAACTGATCATAACATTTAAAAGATACGTCGTCAGTGAAAATATTTTCAATTCGGACTTAGTCTCTGTAAGGAGAGGCTACCGAGAACCGCTACCGACGAAGACTTTCTGATTAATTTAAAAATCAACCGAAAGAGATAGAGCCGTGGTTTATTAAGCAAAAGTGCTTCAAATACGCTCCAATAACTCAGTCTAACATTTAAAAGGTACCTCGTCGGTGAAAATAATTACAGTTTGGACTTAGCTTTTTTCCTACCCAGTGGCTACCGTGAAGAGTCGCCGACGACGACTTTAGAAATTATTTAAAAATAAACCGTAAGAGATAGAGCCGTGGTTTATTAAGCAAAAGTGCGTCAAATACGCTCCCATAACTGAACATAACATTTAAAAGATACGTCGTCGGTGAAAATATTTTCAATGCGGACTTGATCTCTGTAGGGAGAGGCTACCGAGAACCGCTACCGACGAAGACTTTCTGATTAATTTAAAAATCAACCGAAAGAGATAGAGCCGTGGTTTATTAAGCAAAAGTGCTTCAAATACGCTCCTATAACTCAGTCTAACATTTAAAAGGCACCTCGTCGGTGAAAATAATTACAGTTCGGGCTTGGATTTTTTCCTACCCAGTGGCTACCGTGAAGAGTCGCCGACGACGACTTTAGAAATTATTTAAAAATCAACCGCAAGAGATAGAGCCGTGGTTTATTATGCAAAAGTGCGTCAAATACGCTCCCATAACTAATCATAACATTTAAAAGATACCTCGTCAGTGAAAATATTTTCAATTCGGACTTAGTCTCTGTAGGGAGAGGCTACCGAGAACCGCTACCGACGAAGATTTTCTGATTAATTTAAAAATCAACCGAAAGAGATAGAACCGTGGTTTATTAAGCAAAAGTGCTTTAAATACGCTCCTATAACTCAATCGAACATTTAAAAGGTACCTCGTCGGTGAAAATAATTACAGTTCGGACTTAGATTTTTTCCTACCGAGTGGCTACGGTGAAGAGTCGCCGACGACGACTTTAGAAAGTATTTTAAAATCAACCGTAAGAGATAGAGCCGTGGTTTATTATGCAAAAGTGCGTCAAATACGCTCCCATAACTGATCATAACATTTAAAAGATACGTCGTCAGTGAAAATATTTTCAATTCGGACTTAGTCTCTGTAGGGAGAGGCTACCGAGAACCGCTACCGACGAAGACTTTCTGATTAATTTAAAAATCAACCGTAAGAGATAGAGCCGTGGTTTATTAAGCAAAAGTGCTTGAAATACGCTCCTATAACTCAATCTAACATTTAAAAGGTACCTCGTCGGTGAAAATAATTTCAGTTCGGACTTAGATTTTTTCCTACCGAGTGGCTACCGTGAAGAGTCGCCGACGACGACTTTAGAAATTATTTAAAAATCAACCGTAAGAGATAGAGCCGTGGTTTATTAAGAAAAAGTGCGTCAAATACGCTCCCATAACTGATCATAACATTTAAAAGATACGTCGTAGGTGAAAATATTTTCAATTCGGACTTAGTCTCTGTAGGGAGAGGCTACCGAGAACCGCTACCGACGAAGACTTTCTGATTAATTTAAAAATCAACCGAAAGAGATAGAGCCGTGGTTTATTAAGCAAAAGTGCTTCAAATACGCTCCTATAACTCAATCTAACATATAAAATGTACGTCGTCGGTGAAAATAATTACAGTTCGGACTTATATTTTTTCCTACCGAGTGGCTACGGTGAAGAGTCGCCGACGACGATTTTAGAAAGTATTTTAAAATCAACCGTAAGAGATAGAGCCGTGGTTTATTATGCAAAAGTGCGTCAAATACGCTCCCATAACTGATCATAACATTTAAAAGATACGTCGTCAGTGAAAATATTTTCAATTCGGACTTAGTCTCTGTAGTGAGAGGCTACCGAGAACCGCTACCGACGAAGACTTTCTGATTAATTTAAAAATCAACCGAAAGAGATAGAGCCGTTGTTTATTAAGCAAAAGTGCTTCAAATACGCTCCTATAACTCAATCTAACATATAAAAGGTACCTCGTCGGTGAAAATAATTACAGTTCGGACTTAGATTTTTTCCTACCGAGTGGCTACCGTGAAGAGTCGCCGACGACGACTTTAGAAATTATTTAAAAATCAACCGTAAGAGGTAGAGCCGTGGTTTATTAAGAAAAAGTGCGTCAAATACACTCCCATAACTGATCATAACATTTAAAAGATACGTCGTCAGTGAAAATATTTTCAATTCGGACTTAGTCTCTGTAGGGAGAGGCTACCGAGAACCGCTACCGACGAAGATTTTCTGATTAATTTAAAAATCAACCGAAAGAGATAGAACCGTGGTTTATTAAGCAAAAGTGCTTTAAATACGCTCCTATAACTCAATCGAACATTTAAAAGGTACCTCGTCGGTGAAAATAATTACAGTTCGGACTTAGATTTTTTCCTACCGAGTGGCTACGGTGAAGAGTCGCCGACGACGACTTTAGAAAGTATTTTAAAATCAACCGTAAGAGATAGAGCCGTGGTTTATTATGCAAAAGTGCGTCAAATACGCTCCCATAACTGATCATAACATTTAAAAGATACGTCGTCAGTGAAAATATTTTCAATTCGGACTTAGTCTCTGTAGGGAGAGGCTACCGAGAACCGCTACCGACGAAGACTTTCTGATTAATTTAAAAATCAACCGTAAGAGATAGAGCCGTGGTTTATTAAGCAAAAGTGCTTGAAATACGCTCCTATAACTCAATCTAACATTTAAAAGGTACCTCGTCGGTGAAAATAATTTCAGTTCGGACTTAGATTTTTTCCTACCGAGTGGCTACCGTGAAGAGTCGCCGACGACGACTTTAGAAATTATTTAAAAATCAACCGTAAGAGGTAGAGCCGTGGTTTATTAAGAAAAAGTGCGTCAAATACACTCCCATAACTGATCATAACATTTAAAAGATACGTCGTCAGTGAAAATATTTTCAATTCGGACTTAGTCTCTGTAGGGAGAGGCTACCGAGAACCGCTACCGACGAAGATTTTCTGATTAATTTAAAAATCAACCGAAAGAGATAGAGCCGTGGTTTATTAAGCAAAAGTGCTTTAAATACGCTCCTATAACTCAATCGAACATTTAAAAGGTACCTCGTCGGTGAAAATAATTACAGTTCGGACTTAGATTTTTTCCTACCGAGTGGCTACGGTGAAGAGTCGCCGACGACGACTTTAGAAAGTATTTTAAAATCAACCGTAAGAGATGGAGCCGTGGTTTATTATGCAAAAGTGCGTCAAATACGCTCCCATAACTGATCAAAACATTTAAAAGATACGTCGTCAGTGAAAATATTTTCAATTCGGACTTAGTCTCTGTAGGGAGAGGCTACCGAGAACCGCTACCGACGAAGACTTTCTGATTAATTTAAAAATCAACCGAAAGAGATAGAGCCGTTGTTTATTAAGCAAAAGTGCTTCAAATACGCTCCTATAACTCAATCTAACATATAAAAGGTACCTCGTCGGTGAAAATAATTACAGTTCGGACTTAGATTTTTTCCTACCGAGTGGCTACGGTGAAGAGTCGCCGACGACGACTTTAGAAAGTATTTTAAAATCAACCGTAAGAGATAGAGCCGTGGTTTATTATGCAAAAGTGCGTCAAATACGCTCCCATAACTGATCATAACATTTAAAAGATACGTCGTCAGTGAAAATATTTTCAATTCGGACTTAGTCTCTGTAGGGAGAGGCTACCGAGAACCGCTACCGACGAAGACTTTCTGATTAATTTAAAAATCAACCGAAAGAGATAGAGCCGTGGTTTATTAAGCAAAAGTGCTTCAAATACGCTCCTATAACTCAATCTAACATTTAAAAGGTACCTCGTCGGTGAAACTAATTACAGTTCGGACTTAGATTTTTTCCTACCGAGTGGCTACCGTGAAGAGTCGCCGACGACGACTTTAGAAATTATTTAAAAATCAACCGTAAGAGATAGAGCCGTGGTTTATTAAGAAAAAGTGCGTCAAATACGCTCCCATAACTGATCATAACATTTAAAAGATACGTCGTCAGTGAAAATATTTTCAATTCGGACTTAGTCTCTGTAGGGAGAGGCTACCGAGAACCGCTACCGACGAAGATTTTCTGATTAATTTAAAAATCAACCGAAAGAGATAGAGCCGTGGTTTATTAAGCAAAAGTGCTTTAAATACGCTCCTATAACTCAATCGAACATTTAAAAGGTACCTCGTCGGTGAAAATAATTACAGTTCGGACTTAGATTTTTTCCTACCGAGTGGCTACGGTGAAGAGTCGCCGACGACGACTTTAGAAAGTATTTTAAAATCAACCGTAAGAGATAGAGCCGTGGTTTATTATGCAAAAGTGCGTCAAATACGCTCCCATAACTGATCATAACATTTAAAAGATACGTCGTCAGTGAAAATATTTTCAATTCGGACTTAGTCTCTGTAGGGAGAGGCTACCGAGAACCGCTACCGACGAAGACTTTCTGATTAATTTAAAAATCAACCGAAAGAGATAGAGCCGTGGTTTATTAAGCAAAAGTGCTTCAAATACGCTCCTATAACTCAATCTAACATTTAAAAGGTACCTCGTCGGTGAAACTAATTACAGTTCGGACTTAGATTTTTTCCTACCGAGTAGCTACCGTGAAGAGTCGCCGACGACGACTTTAGAAATTATTTAAAAATCAACCGTAAGAGATAGAGCCGTGGTTTATTAAGAAAAAGTGCGTCAAATACGCTCCCATAACTGATCATAACATTTAAAAGGTACGTCGTCAGTGAAAATATTTTCAATTCGGACTTAGTCTCTGTAGGGAGAGGCTACCGAGAACCGCTACCGACGAAGACTTTCTGATTAATTTAAAAATCAACCGAAAGAGATAGAGCCGTGGTTTATTAAGCAAAAGTGCTTCAAATACGCTCCTATAACTCAATCTAACATATAAAATGTACGTCGTCGGTGAAAATAATTACAGTTCGGACTTAGATTTTTTCCTACCGAGTGGCTACGGTGAAGAGTCGCCGACGACGATTTTAGAAAGTATTTTAAAATCAACCGTAAGAGATAGAGCCGTGGTTTATTATGCAAAAGTGCGTCAAATACGCTCCCATAACTGATCATAACATTTAAAAGATACGTCGTCAGTGAAAATATTTTCAATTCGGACTTAGTCTCTGTAGTGAGAGGCTACCGAGAACCGCTACCGACGAAGACTTTCTGATTAATTTAAAAATCAACCGAAAGAGATAGAGCCGTGGTTTATTAAGCAAAAGTGCTTCAAATACGCTCCTATAACTCAATCTAACATTTAAAAGGTACCTCGTCGGTGAAAGTAATTACAGTTCGGACTTAGATTTTTTCCTACCGAGTGCCTACCGTGAAGAGTCGCCGACGACGACTTTAGAAATTATTTAAAAATCAACCGTAAGAGATAGAGCCGTGGTTTATTAAGAAAAAGTGCGTCAAATACGCTCCCATAACTGATCATAACATTTAAAAGATACGTCGTCGGTGAAAATATTTTCAATTCGGACTTAGTCTCTGTAGGGAGAGGCTACCGAGAACCGCTACCGACGAAGACTTTCTGATTAATTTAAAAATCAACCGTAAGAGATAGAGCCGTGGTTTATTAAGCAAAAGTGCTTCAAATACGCTCCTATAACTCAATCTAACTTTTAAAAGGTACCTCGTCGGTGAAAATAATTTCAGTTCGGACTTAGATTTTTTCCTACCGAGTGGCTACCGTGAAGAGTCGCCGACGACGACTTTAGAAATTATTTAAAAATCAACCGTAAGAGATAGAGCCGTGGTTTATTAAGAAAAAGTGCGTCAAATACGCTCCCATAACTGATCATAACATTTAAAAGATACGTCGTCGGTGAAAATATTTTCAATTCGGACTTAGTCTCTGTAGGGAGAGGCTACCGAGAACCGCTAACGACGAAGACTTTCTGATTAATTTAAAAATCAACCGTAAGAGATAGAGCCGTGGTTTATTAAGCAAAAGTGCTTCAAATACGCTCCTATAACTCAATCTAACATTTAAAAGGTACCTCGTCGGTGAAAATAATTTCAGTTCGGACTTAGATTTTTTCCTACCGAGTGGCTACCGTGAAGAGTCGCCGACGACGACTTTAGAAATTATTTAAAAATCAACCGTAAGAGATAGAGCCGTGGTTTATTAAGAAAAAGTGCGTCAAATACGCTCCCATAAGTGATCATAACATTTAAAAGATACGTCGTCGGTGAAAATATTTTCAATTCGGGCTTAGTCTCTGTACGGAGAGGCTACCGAGAAGCGCTACCGACGAAGACTTTCTGATTAATTTAAAAATCAACCGTAAGAGATAGAGCCGTGGTTTATTAAGCAAAAGTGCTTCAAATACGCTCCTATAACTCAATCTAACATTTAAAAGGTACCTCGTCGGTGAAAATAATTTCAGTTCGGAATTAGATTTTTTCCTACCGAGTGGCTACCGTGAAGAGTCGCCGACGACGACTTTAGAAATTATTTAAAAATCAACCGAAAGAGATAGAGCCGTGGTTTATTAAGAAAAAGTGCGTCAAATACGCTCCCATAACTGATCATAACATTTAAAAGATACGTCGTCGGTGAAAATATTTTCAATTCGGACTTATTCTCTGTAGGGAGAGGCTACCGAGAACCGCTACCGACGAAGACTTTCTGATTAATTTAAAAATCAACCGAAAGAGATAGAGCCGTTGTTTATTAAGCAAAAGTGCTTCAAATACGCTCCTATAACTCAATCTAACATATAAAAGGTACCTCGTCGGTGAAAATAATTACAGTTCGGACTTAGATTTTTTCCTACCGAGTGGCTACGGTGAAGAGTCGCCGACGACGACTTTAGAAATTATTTAAAAATCAACCGTAAGAGATAGAGCCGTGGTTTATTAAGAAAAAGTGCGTCAAATACGCTCCCATAACTGATCATAACATTTAAAAGATACGTCGTCGGTGAAAATATTTTCAATTCGGGCTTAGTCTCTGTACGGAGAGGCTACCGAGAAGCGCTACCGACGAAGACTTTCTGATTAATTTAAAAATCAACCGTAAGAGATAGAGCCGTGGTTTATTAAGCAAAAGTGCTTCAAATACGCTCCTATAACTCAATCTAACATTTAAAAGGTACCTCGTCGGTGAAAATAATTTCAGTTCGGAATTAGATTTTTTCCTACCGAGTGGCTACCGTGAAGAGTCGCCGACGACGACTTTAGAAATTATTTAAAAATCAACCGAAAGAGATAGAGCCGTGGTTTATTAAGAAAAAGTGCGTCAAATACGCTCCCATAACTGATCATAACATTTAAAAGATACGTCGTCGGTGAAAATATTTTCAATTCGGACTTATTCTCTGTAGGGAGAGGCTACCGAGAACCGCTACCGACGAAGACTTTCTGATTAATTTAAAAATCAACCGTAAGAGATAGAGCCGTGGTTTATTAAGCAAAAGTGCTTCAAATACGCTCCTATAACTCAATCTAATATTTAAAAGGTACCTCGTCTGTGAAAATAATTTCAGTTCGGACTTAGATTTTTTCCTACCGAGTGCCTACCGTGCAGAGTCGCCGACGACGACTTTAGAAAGTATTTTAAAATCAACCGTAAGAGATAGAGCCGTGGTTTATTATGCAAAAGTGCCTCAAATACGCTCCCATAACTGATCATAACATTTAAAAGATACGTCGTCAGTGAAAATATTTTCAATTCGGACTTAGTCTCTGTAGGGAGAGGCTACCGAGAACCGCTACCGACGAAGATTTTCTCATTAATTTAAAAATCAACCGAAAGAGATAGAGCCGTGGTTTATTAAGCAAAAGTGCTTCAAATACGCTCCTATAACTCAGTCTAACATTTAAAAGGTACCTCGTCGGTGAAAATATTTACAGGTCGGACTTAGATTTTTTCCTACCCAGTGGCTACCGTGAAGAGTCGCCGACGACGACTTTAGAAATTATTTAAAAATCAACCGTAAGAGATAGAGCCGTGGTTTATTAAGAAAAAGTGCGTCAAATACGCTCCCATAACTGATCATAACATTTAAAAGATACGTCGTCGGTGAAAATATTTTCAATTCGGGCTTAGTCTCTGTACGGAGAGGCTACCGAGAAGCGCTACCGACGAAGACTTTCTGATTAATTTAAAAATCAACCGTAAGAGATAGAGCCGTGGTTTATTAAGCAAAAGTGCTTCAAATACGCTCCTATAACTCAATCTAACATTTAAAAGGTACCTCGTCGGTGAAAATAATTTCAGTTCGGAATTAGATTTTTTCCTACCGAGTGGCTACCGTGAAGAGTCGCCGACGACGACTTTAGAAATTATTTAAAAATCAACCGATAGAGATAGAGCCGTGGTTTATTAAGAAAAAGTGCGTCAAATACGCTCCCATAACTGATCATAACATTTAAAAGATACGTCGTCGGTGAAAATATTTTCAATTCGGACTTATTCTCTGTAGGGAGAGGCTACCGAGAACCGCTACCGACGAAGACTTTCTGATTAATTTAAAAATCAACCGTAAGAGATAGAGCCGTGGTTTATTAAGCAAAAGTGCTTCAAATACGCTCCTATAACTCAATCTAATATTTAAAAGGTACCTCGTCTGTGAAAATAATTTCAGTTCGGACTTAGATTTTTTCCTACCGAGTGCCTACCGTGCAGAGTCGCCGACGACGACTTTAGAAAGTATTTTAAAATCAACCGTAAGAGATAGAGCCGTGGTTTATTATGCAAAAGTGCCTCAAATACGCTCCCATAACTGATCATAACATTTAAAAGATACGTCGTCAGTGAAAATATTTTCAATTCGGACTTAGTCTCTGTAGGGAGAGGCTACCGAGAACCGCTACCGACGAAGATTTTCTCATTAATTTAAAAATCAACCGAAAGAGATAGAGCCGTGGTTTATTAAGCAAAAGTGCTTCAAATACGCTCCTATAACTCAGTCTAACATTTAAAAGGTACCTCGTCGGTGAAAATATTTACAGGTCGGACTTAGATTTTTTCCTACCCAGTGGCTACCGTGAAGAGTCGCCGACGACGACTTTAGAAATTATTTAAAAATCAACCGTAAGAGATAGAGCCGTGGTTTATTAAGAAAAAGTGCGTCAAATACGCTCCCATAACTGATCATAACATTTAAAAGATACGTCGTCAGTGAAAATATTTTCAATTCGGACTTAGTCTCTGTAGGGAGAGGCTACCGAGAACCGCTACCGACGAAGACTTTCTGATTAATTTAAAAATCAACCGAAAGAGATAGAGCCGTGGTTTATTAAGCAAAAGTGCTTCAAATACGCTCCTATAACTCAATCTAACATATAAAATGTACGTCGTCGGTGAAAATAATTACAGTTCGGACTTAGATTTTTTCCTACCGAGTGGCTACGGTGAAGAGTCGCCGACGACGATTTTAGAAAGTATTTTAAAATCAACCGTAAGAGATAGAGCCGTGGTTTATAATGCAAAAGTGCGTCAAATACGCTCCCATAACTGATCATAACATTTAAAAGATACGTCGTCAGTGAAAATATTTTCAATTCGGACTTAGTCTCTGTAGTGAGAGGCTACCGAGAACCGCTACCGACGAAGACTTTCTGATTAATTTAAAAATCAACCGAAAGAGATAGAGCCGTGGTTTATTAAGCAAAAGTGCTTCAAATACGCTCCTATAACTCAATCTGACATTTAAAAGGTACCTCGTCGGTGAAAGTAATTACAGTTCGGACTTAGATTTTTTCCTACCGAGTGCCTACCGTGAAGAGTCGCCGTCGACGACTTTAGAAATTATTTAAAAATCAACCGTAAGAGATAGAGCCGTGGTTTATTAAGAAAAAGTGCGTCAAATACGCTCCCATAACTGATCATAACATTTAAAAGATACGTCGTCGGTGAAAATATTTTCAATTCGGACTTAGTCTCTGTAGGGAGAGGCTACCGAGAACCGCTAACGACGAAGACTTTCTGATTAATTTAAAAATCAACCGTAAGAGATAGAGCCGTGGTTTATTAAGCAAAAGTGCTTCAAATACGCTCCTATAACTCAATCTAACATTTAAAAGGTACCTCGTCTGTGAAAATAATTTCAGTTCGGACTTAGATTTTTTCCTACCGAGTGGCTACCGTGAAGAGTCGCCGACGACGACTGTAGAAATTATTTAAAAATCAACCGTAAGAGATAGAACCGTGGTTTATTAAGAAAAAGTGCTTCAAATACGCTCCCATAACTGATCATAACATTTAAAAGATACGTCGTCGGTGAAAATATTTTCAATTCGGACTTAGTCTCTGTAGGGAGAGGCTACCGAGAACCGCTACCGACGAAGACTTTCTGATTAATTTAAAAATCAACCGTAAGAGGTAGAGCCGTGGTTTATTAAGCAAAAGTGCTTCAAATACGCTCCTATAACTCAATCTAACATTTAAAAGGTACCTCGTCGGTGAAAATAATTTCAGTTCGGACTTAGATTTTTTCCTACCGAGTGGCTACCGTGAAGAGTCGCCGACGACGACTTTAGAAATTATTTAAAAATCAACCGTAAGAGATAGAGCCGTGGTTTATTAAGAAAAAGTGCGTCAAATACGCTCCCATAACTGATCATAACATTTAAAAGATACGTCGTCGGTGAAAATATTTTCAATTCGGGCTTAGTCTCTGTACGGAGAGGCTACCGAGAAGCGCTACCGACGAAGACTTTCTGATTAATTTAAAAATCAACCGTAAGAGATAGAGCCGTGGTTTATTAAGCAAAAGTGCTTCAAATACGCTCCTATAACTCAATCTAACATTTAAAAGGTACCTCGTCGGTGAAAATAATTTCAGTTCGGAATTAGATTTTTTCCTACCGAGTGGCTACCGTGAAGAGTCGCCGACGACGACTTTAGAAATTATTTAAAAATCAACCGAAAGAGATAGAGCCGTGGTTTATTAAGAAAAAGTGCGTCAAATACGCTCCCATAACTGATCATAACATTTAAAAGATACCTCGTCGGTGAAAATAATTTCAGTTCGGACTTAGATTTTTTCCTACCGAGTGGCTACCGTGAAGAGTCGCCGACGACGACTGTAGAAATTATTTAAAAATCAACCGTAAGAGATAGAACCGTGGTTTATTAAGAAAAAGTGCTTCAAATACGCTCCCATAACTGATCATAACATTTAAAAGATACGTCGTCGGTGAAAATATTTTCAATTCGGGCTTAGTCTCTGTACGGAGAGGCTACCGAGAAGCGCTACCGACGAAGACTTTCTGATTAATTTAAAAATCAACCGTAAGAGATAGAGCCGTGGTTTATTAAGCAAAAGTGCTTCAAATACGCTCCTATAACTCAATCTAACATTTAAAAGGTACCTCGTCTGTGAAAATAATTTCAGTTCGGACTTAGATTTTTTCCTACCGAGTGGCTACCGTGAAGAGTCGCCGACGACGACTGTAGAAATTATTTAAAAATCAACCGTAAGAGATAGAACCGTGGTTTATTAAGAAAAAGTGCTTCAAATACGCTCCCATAACTGATCATAACATTTAAAAGATACGTCGTCGGTGAAAATATTTTCAATTCGGGCTTAGTCTCTGTACGGAGAGGCTACCGAGAAGCGCTACCGACGAAGACTTTCTGATTAATTTAAAAATCAACCGTAAGAGATAGAGCCGTGGTTTATTAAGAAAAAGTGCGTCAAATACGCTCCCATAACTGATCATAACATTTAAAAGATACGTCGTCGGTGAAAATATTTTCAATTCGGGCTTAGTCTCTGTACGGAGAGGCTACCGAGAAGCGCTACCGACGAAGACTTTCTGATTAATTTAAAAATCAACCGTAAGAGATAGAGCCGTGGTTTATTAAGCAAAAGTGCTTCAAATACGCTCCTATAACTCAATCTAACATTTAAAAGGTACCTCGTCGGTGAAAATAATTTCAGTTCGGAATTAGATTTTTTCCTACCGAGTGGCTACCGTGAAGAGTCGCCGACGACGACTTTAGAAATTATTTAAAAATCAACCGAAAGAGATAGAGCCGTGGTTTATTAAGAAAAAGTGCGTCAAATACGCTCCCATAACTGATCATAACATTTAAAAGATACGTCGTCAGTGAAAATATTTTCAATTCGGACTTAGTCTCTGTAGGGAGAGGCTACCGAGAACCGCTACCGACGAAGATTTTCTCATTAATTTAAAAATCAACCGAAAGAGATAGAGCCGTGGTTTATTAAGCAAAAGTGCTTCAAATACGCTCCTATAACTCAGTCTAACATTTAAAAGGTACCTCGTCGGTGAAAATATTTACAGGTCGGACTTAGATTTTTTCCTACCCAGTGGCTACCGTGAAGAGTCGCCGACGACGACTTTAGAAATTATTTAAAAATCAACCGTAAGAGATAGAGCCGTGGTTTATTAAGCAAAAGTGCGTCAAATACGCTCCCATAACTGAACATAACATTTAAAAGATACGTCGTCAGTGAAAATATTTTCAATTCGGACTTAGTCTCTGTAGGGAGAGGCTACCGAGAACCGCTACCGACGAAGATTTTCTCATTAATTTAAAAATCAACCGAAAGAGATAGAGCCGTGGTTTATTAAGCAAAAGTGCTTCAAATACGCTCCTATAACTCAGTCTAACATTTAAAAGGTACCTCGTCGGTGAAAATATTTACAGGTCGGACTTAGATTTTTTCCTACCCAGTGGCTACCGTGAAGAGTCGCCGACGACGACTTTAGAAATTATTTAAAAATCAACCGTAAGAGATAGAGCCGTGGTTTATTAAGAAAAAGTGCGTCAAATACGCTCCCATAACTGATCATAACATTTAAAAGATACGTCGTCAGTGAAAATATTTTCAATTCGGACTTAGTCTCTGTAGGGAGAGGCTACCGAGAACCGCTACCGACGAAGACTTTCTGATTAATTTAAAAATCAACCGAAAGAGATAGAGCCGTGGTTTATTAAGCAAAAGTGCTTCTAATACGCTCCTATAACTCAATCTAACATATAAAATGTACGTCGTCGGTGAAAATAATTACAGTTCGGACTTAGATTTTTTCCTACCGAGTGGCTACGGTGAAGAGTCGCCGACGACGATTTTAGAAAGTATTTTAAAATCAACCGTAAGAGATAGAGCCGTGGTTTATTAAGAAAAAGTGCGTCAAATACGCTCCCATAACTGATCATAACATTTAAAAGATACGTCGTCGGTGAAAATATTTTCAATTCGGACTTAGTCTCTGTAGGGAGAGGCTACCGAGAACCGCTAACGACGAAGACTTTCTGATGAATTTAAAAATCAACCGTAAGAGATAGAGCCGTGGTTTATTAAGCAAAAGTGCTTCAAATACGCTCCTATAACTCAATCTAACATTTAAAAGGTACCTCGTCTGTGAAAATAATTTCAGTTCGGACTTAGATTTTTTCCTACCGAGTGGCTACCGTGAAGAGTCGCCGACGACGACTGTAGAAATTATTTAAAAATCAACCGTAAGAGATAGAACCGTGGTTTATTAAGAAAAAGTGCTTCAAATACGCTCCCATAACTGATCATAACATTTAAAAGATACGTCGTCGGTGAAAATATTTTCAATTCGGACTTAGTCTCTGTAGGGAAAGGCTACCGAGAACCGCTACCGACGAAGACTTTCTGATTAATTTAAAAATCAACCGTAAGAGATAGAGCCGTGGTTTATTAAGCAAAAGTGCTTCAAATACGCTCCTATAACTCAATCTAACATTTAAAAGGTACCTCGTCGGTGAAAATAATTTCAGTTCGGACTTAGATTTTTTCCTACCGAGTGGCTACCGTGAAGGGTCGCCGACGACGACTTTAGAAATTATTTAAAAATCAACCGTAAGAGATAGAGCCGTGGTTTATTAAGAAAAAGTGCGTCAAATACGCTCCCATAACTGATCATAACATTTAAAAGATACGTCGTCGGTGAAAATATTTTCAATTCGGACTTAGTCTCTGTAGGGAGAGGCTACCGAGAAGCGCTACCGACGAAGACTTTCTGATTAATTTAAAAATCAACCGTAAGAGATAGAGCCGTGGTTTATTAAGCAAAAGTGCTTCAAATACGCTCCTATAACTCAATCTAACATTTAAAAGGTACCTCGTCGGTGAAAATAATTTCAGTTCGGACTTAGATTTTTTCCTACCGAGTGGCTACCGTGAAGAGTCGCCGACGACGACTTTAGAAATTATTTAAAAATCAACCGTAAGAGATAGAGCCGTGGTTTATTAAGCAAAAGTGCGTCAAATACGCTCCCATAACTGAACATAAAATTTAAAAGATACGTCGTCGGTGAAAATATTTTCAATTCGGACTTAGTCTCTGTACGGAGAGGCTACCGAGAAGCGCTACCGACGAAGACTTTCTGATTAATTTAAAAATCAACCGTAAGAGATAGAGCCGTGGTTTATTAAGCAAAAGTGCTTCAAATACGCTCCTATAACTCAATCTAACATTTAAAAGGTACCTCGTCGGTGAAAATAATTTCAGTTCGGACTTAGATTTTTTCCTACCGAGTGGCTACCGTGAAGAGTCGCCGACGACGACTTTAGAAATTATTTAAAAATCAACCGTAAGAGATAGAGCCGTGGTTTATTAAGAAAAAGTGCGTCAAATACGCTCCCATAACTGATCATAACATTTAAAAGATACGTCGTCGGTGAAAATATTTTCAATTCGGACTTAGTCTCTGTAGGGAGAGGCTACCGAGAAGCGCTACCGACGAAGACTTTCTGATTAATTTAAAAATCAACCGTAAGAGATAGAGCCGTGGTTTATTAAGCAAAAGTGCTTCAAATACCCTCCTATAACTCAATCTAACATTTAAAAGGTACCTCGTCGGTGAAAATAATTTCAGTTCGGACTTAGATTTTTTCCTACCGAGTGGCTACCGTGAAGAGTCGCCGACGAGGACTTTAGAAATTATTTCAAAATCAACCGTTAGAGATAGAGCCGTGGTTTATTAAGCAAAAGTGCGTCAAATACGCTCCCATAACTGAACATAACATCTAAAAGATACGTCGTCGGTAAAAAAATATTTTCAATTCGGACTTAGTCTCTGTACGGAGAGGCTACCGAGAAGCGCTACCGACGAAGACTTTCTGATTAATTTAAAAATCAACCGTAAGAGATAGAGCCGTGGTTTATTAAGCAAAAGTGCTTCAAATACGCTCCTATAACTCAATCTAACATTTAAAAGGTACCTCGTCGGTGAAAATAATTTCAGTTCGGACTTAGATTTTTTCCTACCGAGTGGCTACCGTGAAGAGTCGCCGACGACGACTTTAGAAATTATTTAAAAATCAACCGTAAGAGATAGAGCCGTGGTTTATTAAGAAAAAGTGCGTCAAATACGCTCCCATAACTGATCATAACATTTAAAAGATACGTCGTCGGTGAAAATATTTTCAATTCGGACTTAGTCTCTGTACGGAGAGGCTACCGAGAAGCGCTACCGACGAAGACTTTCTGATTAATTTAAAAATCAACCGTAAGAGATAGAGCCGTGGTTTATTAAGCAAAAGTGCTTCAAATACCCTCCTATAACTCAATCTAACATTTAAAAGGTACCTCGTCGGTGAAAATAATTTCAGTTCGGACTTAGATTTTTTCCTACCGAGTGGCTACCGTGAAGGGTCGCCGACGACGACTTTAGAAATTATTTAAAAATCAACCGTAAGAGATAGAGCCGTGGTTTATTAAGAAAAAGTGCGTCAAATACGCTCCCATAACTGATCATAACATTTAAAAGATACGTCGTCGGTGAAAATATTTTCAATTCGGACTTAGTCTCTGTAGGGAGAGGCTACCGAGAACCGCTACCGACGAAGACTTTCTGATTAATTTAAAAATCAACCGTAAGAGATAGAGCCGTGGTTTATTAAGCAAAAGTGCTTCAAATACGCTCCTATAACTCAATCTAACATTTAAAAGGTACCTCGTCGGTGAAAATAATTTCAGTTCGGACTTAGATTTTTTCCTACCGAGTGGCTACCGTGAAGAGTCGCCGACGACGACTTTAGAAATTATTTAAAAATCAACCGTAAGAGATAGAGCCGTGGTTTATTAAGAAAAAGTGCGTCAAATACGCTCCCATAACTGATCATAACATTTAAAAGATACGTCGTCGGTGAAAATATTTTCAATTCGGACTTAGTCTCTGTAGGGAGAGGCTACCGAGAAGCGCTACCGACGAAGACTTTCTGATTAATTTAAAAATCAACCGTAAGAGATAGAGCCGTGGTTTATTAAGCAAAAGTGCTTCAAATACGCTCCTATAACTCAATCTAACATTTAAAAGGTACCTCGTCGGTGAAAATAATTTCAGTTCGGACTTAGATTTTTTCCTACCGAGTGGCTACCGTGAAGAGTCGCCGACGAGGACTTTAGAAATTATTTCAAAATCAACCGTTAGAGATAGAGCCGTGGTTTATTAAGCAAAAGTGCGTCAAATACGCTCCCATAACTGAACATAACATTTAAAAGATACGTCGTCGGTAAAAAAATATTTTCAATTCGGACTTAGTCTCTGTACGGAGAGGCTACCGAGAAGCGCTACCGACGAAGACTTTCTGATTAATTTAAAAATCAACCGAAAGAGATAGAGCCATGGTTTATTAAGCAAAAGTGCTTCAAATACGCTCCTATAACTCAATCTAACATTTAAAAGGTACCTCGTCGGTGAAAATAATTTCAGTTCGGACTTAGATTTTTTCCTACCGAGTGGCTACCGTGAAGAGTCGCCGACGACGACTTTAGAAATTATTTAAAAATCAACCGTAAGAGATAGAGCCGTGGTTTATTAAGAAAAAGTGCGTCAAATACGCTCCCATAACTGATCATAACATTTAAAAGATACGTCGTCGGTGAAAATATTTTCAATTCGGACTTAGTCTCTGTAGGGAGAGGCTACCGAGAAGCGCTACCGACGAAGACTTTCTGATTAATTTAAAAATCAACCGTAAGAGATAGAGCCGTGGTTTATTAAGCAAAAGTGCTTCAAATACCCTCCTATAACTCAATCTAACATTTAAAAGGTACCTCGTCGGTGAAAATAATTTCAGTTCGGACTTAGATTTTTTCCTACCGAGTGGCTACCGTGAAGAGTCGCCGACGAGGACTTTAGAAATTATTTCAAAATCAACCGTTAGAGATAGAGCCGTGGTTTATTAAGCAAAAGTGCGTCAAATACGCTCCCATAACTGAACATAACATTTAAAAGATACGTCGTCGGTAAAAAAATATTTTCAATTCGGACTTAGTCTCTGTACGGAGAGGCTACCGAGAAGCGCTACCGACGAAGACTTTCTGATTAATTTAAAAATCAACCGTAAGAGATAGAGCCGTGGTTTATTAAGCAAAAGTGCTTCAAATACGCTCCTATAACTCAATCTAACATTTAAAAGGTACCTCGTCGGTGAAAATAATTTCAGTTCGGACTTAGATTTTTTCCTACCGAGTGGCTACCGTGAAGAGTCGCCGACGACGACTTTAGAAATTATTTCAAAATCAACCGTTAGAGATAGAGCCGTGGTTTATTAAGCAAAAGTGCGTCAAATACGCTCCCATAACTGAACATAACATTTAAAAGATACGTCGTCGGTAAAAAAATATTTTCAATTCGGACTTAGTCTCTGTACGGAGAGGCTACCGAGAAGCGCTACCGACGAAGACTTTCTGATTAATTTAAAAATCAACCGTAAGAGATAGAGCCGTGGTTTATTAAGCAAAAGTGCTTCAAATACGCTCCTATAACTCAATCTAACATTTAAAAGGTACCTCGTCGGTGAAAATAATTTCAGTTCGGACTTAGATTTTTTCCTACCGAGTGGCTACCGTGAAGAGTCGCCGACGACGACTTTAGAAATTATTTAAAAATCAACCGTAAGAGATAGAGCCGTGGTTTATTAAGAAAAAGTGCGTCAAATACGCTCCCATAACTGATCATAACATTTAAAAGATACGTCGTCGGTGAAAATATTTTCAATTCGGACTTAGTCTCTGTAGGGAGAGGCTACCGAGAAGCGCTACCGACGAAGACTTTCTGATTAATTTAAAAATCAACCGTAAGAGATAGAGCCGTGGTTTATTAAGCAAAAGTGCTTCAAATACCCTCCTATAACTCAATCTAACATTTAAAAGGTACCTCGTCGGTGAAAATAATTTCAGTTCGGACTTAGATTTTTTCCTACCGAGTGGCTACCGTGAAGAGTCGCCGACGAGGACTTTAGAAATTATTTCAAAATCAACCGTTAGAGATAGAGCCGTGGTTTATTAAGCAAAAGTGCGTCAAATACGCTCCCATAACTGAACATAACATCTAAAAGATACGTCGTCGGTAAAAAAATATTTTCAATTCGGACTTAGTCTCTGTACGGAGAGGCTACCGAGAAGCGCTACCGACGAAGACTTTCTGATTAATTTAAAAATCAACCGTAAGAGATAGAGCCGTGGTTTATTAAGCAAAAGTGCTTCAAATACGCTCCTATAACTCAATCTAACATTTAAAAGGTACCTCGTCGGTGAAAATAATTTCAGTTCGGACTTAGATTTTTTCCTACCGAGTGGCTACCGTGAAGAGTCGCCGACGACGACTTTAGAAATTATTTAAAAATCAACCGTAAGAGATAGAGCCGTGGTTTATTAAGAAAAAGTGCGTCAAATACGCTCCCATAACTGATCATAACATTTAAAAGATACGTCGTCGGTGAAAATATTTTCAATTCGGACTTAGTCTCTGTAGGGAGAGGCTACCGAGAAGCGCTACCGACGAAGACTTTCTGATTAATTTAAAAATCAACCGTAAGAGATAGAGCCGTGGTTTATTAAGCAAAAGTGCTTCAAATACCCTCCTATAACTCAATCTAACATTTAAAAGGTACCTCGTCGGTGAAAATAATTTCAGTTCGGACTTAGATTTTTTCCTACCGAGTGGCTACCGTGAAGGGTCGCCGACGACGACTTTAGAAATTATTTAAAAATCAACCGTAAGAGATAGAGCCGTGGTTTATTAAGAAAAAGTGCGTCAAATACGCTCCCATAACTGATCATAACATTTAAAAGATACGTCGTCGGTGAAAATATTTTCAATTCGGACTTAGTCTCTGTAGGGAGAGGCTACCGAGAACCGCTACCGACGAAGACTTTCTGATTAATTTAAAAATCAACCGTAAGAGATAGAGCCGTGGTTTATTAAGCAAAAGTGCTTCAAATACGCTCCTATAACTCAATCTAACATTTAAAAGGTACCTCGTCGGTGAAAATAATTTCAGTTCGGACTTAGATTTTTTCCTACCGAGTGGCTACCGTGAAGAGTCGCCGACGACGACTTTAGAAATTATTTAAAAATCAACCGTAAGAGATAGAGCCGTGGTTTATTAAGAAAAAGTGCGTCAAATACGCTCCCATAACTGATCATAACATTTAAAAGATACGTCGTCGGTGAAAATATTTTCAATTCGGACTTAGTCTCTGTAGGGAGAGGCTACCGAGAAGCGCTACCGACGAAGACTTTCTGATTAATTTAAAAATCAACCGTAAGAGATAGAGCCGTGGTTTATTAAGCAAAAGTGCTTCAAATACGCTCCTATAACTCAATCTAACATTTAAAAGGTACCTCGTCGGTGAAAATAATTTCAGTTCGGACTTAGATTTTTTCCTACCGAGTGGCTACCGTGAAGAGTCGCCGACGAGGACTTTAGAAATTATTTCAAAATCAACCGTTAGAGATAGAGCCGTGGTTTATTAAGCAAAAGTGCGTCAAATACGCTCCCATAACTGAACATAACATTTAAAAGATACGTCGTCGGTAAAAAAATATTTTCAATTCGGACTTAGTCTCTGTACGGAGAGGCTACCGAGAAGCGCTACCGACGAAGACTTTCTGATTAATTTAAAAATCAACCGTAAGAGATAGAGCCGTGGTTTATTAAGCAAAAGTGCTTCAAATACGCTCCTATAACTCAATCTAACATTTAAAAGGTACCTCGTCGGTGAAAATAATTTCAGTTCGGACTTAGATTTTTTCCTACCGAGTGGCTACCGTGAAGAGTCGCCGACGACGACTTTAGAAATTATTTAAAAATCAACCGTAAGAGATAGAGCCGTGGTTTATTAAGAAAAAGTGCGTCAAATACGCTCCCATAACTGATCATAACATTTAAAAGATACGTCGTCGGTGAAAATATTTTCAATTCGGACTTAGTCTCTGTAGGGAGAGGCTACCGAGAAGCGCTACCGACGAAGACTTTCTGATTAATTTAAAAATCAACCGTAAGAGATAGAGCCGTGGTTTATTAAGCAAAAGTGCTTCAAATACCCTCCTATAACTCAATCTAACATTTAAAAGGTACCTCGTCGGTGAAAATAATTTCAGTTCGGACTTAGATTTTTTCCTACCGAGTGGCTACCGTGAAGAGTCGCCGACGAGGACTTTAGAAATTATTTCAAAATCAACCGTTAGAGATAGAGCCGTGGTTTATTAAGCAAAAGTGCGTCAAATACGCTCCCATAACTGAACATAACATTTAAAAGATACGTCGTCGGTAAAAAAATATTTTCAATTCGGACTTAGTCTCTGTACGGAGAGGCTACCGAGAAGCGCTACCGACGAAGACTTTCTGATTAATTTAAAAATCAACCGTAAGAGATAGAGCCGTGGTTTATTAAGCAAAAGTGCTTCAAATACGCTCCTATAACTCAATCTAACATTTAAAAGGTACCTCGTCGGTGAAAATAATTTCAGTTCGGACTTAGATTTTTTCCTACCGAGTGGCTACCGTGAAGAGTCGCCGACGACGACTTTAGAAATTATTTCAAAATCAACCGTTAGAGATAGAGCCGTGGTTTATTAAGCAAAAGTGCGTCAAATACGCTCCCATAACTGAACATAACATTTAAAAGATACGTCGTCGGTAAAAAAATATTTTCAATTCGGACTTAGTCTCTGTACGGAGAGGCTACCGAGAAGCGCTACCGACGAAGACTTTCTGATTAATTTAAAAATCAACCGTAAGAGATAGAGCCGTGGTTTATTAAGCAAAAGTGCTTCAAATACGCTCCTATAACTCAATCTAACATTTAAAAGGTACCTCGTCGGTGAAAATAATTTCAGTTCGGACTTAGATTTTTTCCTACCGAGTGGCTACCGTGAAGAGTCGCCGACGACGACTTTAGAAATTATTTAAAAATCAACCGTAAGAGATAGAGCCGTGGTTTATTAAGAAAAAGTGCGTCAAATACGCTCCCATAACTGATCATAACATTTAAAAGATACGTCGTCGGTGAAAATATTTTCAATTCGGACTTAGTCTCTGTAGGGAGAGGCTACCGAGAAGCGCTACCGACGAAGACTTTCTGATTAATTTAAAAATCAACCGTAAGAGATAGAGCCGTGGTTTATTAAGCAAAAGTGCTTCAAATACGCTCCTATAACTCAATCTAACATTTAAAAGGTACCTCGTCGGTGAAAATAATTTCAGTTCGGACTTAGATTTTTTCCTACCGAGTGGCTACCGTGAAGGGTCGCCGACGACGACTTTAGAAATTATTTAAAAATCAACCGTAAGAGATAGAGCCGTGGTTTATTAAGAAAAAGTGCGTCAAATACGCTCCCATAACTGATCATAACATTTAAAAGATACGTCGTCGGTGAAAATATTTTCAATTCGGACTTAGTCTCTGTAGGGAGAGGCTACCGAGAAGCGCTACCGACGAAGACTTTCTGATTAATTTAAAAATCAACCGTAAGAGATAGAGCCGTGGTTTATTAAGCAAAAGTGCTTCAAATACGCTCCTATAACTCAATCTAACATTTAAAAGGTACCTCGTCGGTGAAAATAATTTCAGTTCGGACTTAGATTTTTTCCTACCGAGTGGCTACCGTGAAGAGTCGCCGACGACGACTTTAGAAATTATTTAAAAATCAACCGTAAGAGATAGAGCCGTGGTTTATTAAGAAAAAGTGCGTCAAATACGCTCCCATAACTGATCATAACATTTAAAAGATACGTCGTCGGTGAAAATATTTTCAATTCGGACTTAGTCTCTGTAGGGAGAGGCTACCGAGAAGCGCTACCGACGAAGACTTTCTGATTAATTTAAAAATCAACCGTAAGAGATAGAGCCGTGGTTTATTAAGCAAAAGTGCTTCAAATACCCTCCTATAACTCAATCTAACATTTAAAAGGTACCTCGTCGGTGAAAATAATTTCAGTTCGGACTTAGATTTTTTCCTACCGAGTGGCTACCGTGAAGAGTCGCCGACGAGGACTTTAGAAATTATTTCAAAATCAACCGTTAGAGATAGAGCCGTGGTTTATTAAGCAAAAGTGCGTCAAATACGCTCCCATAACTGAACATAACATCTAAAAGATACGTCGTCGGTAAAAAAATATTTTCAATTCGGACTTAGTCTCTGTACGGAGAGGCTACCGAGAAGCGCTACCGACGAAGACTTTCTGATTAATTTAAAAATCAACCGTAAGAGATAGAGCCGTGGTTTATTAAGCAAAAGTGCTTCAAATACGCTCCTATAACTCAATCTAACATTTAAAAGGTACCTCGTCGGTGAAAATAATTTCAGTTCGGACTTAGATTTTTTCCTACCGAGTGGCTACCGTGAAGAGTCGCCGACGACGACTTTAGAAATTATTTAAAAATCAACCGTAAGAGATAGAGCCGTGGTTTATTAAGAAAAAGTGCGTCAAATACGCTCCCATAACTGATCATAACATTTAAAAGATACGTCGTCGGTGAAAATATTTTCAATTCGGACTTAGTCTCTGTAGGGAGAGGCTACCGAGAAGCGCTACCGACGAAGACTTTCTGATTAATTTAAAAATCAACCGTAAGAGATAGAGCCGTGGTTTATTAAGCAAAAGTGCTTCAAATACCCTCCTATAACTCAATCTAACATTTAAAAGGTACCTCGTCGGTGAAAATAATTTCAGTTCGGACTTAGATTTTTTCCTACCGAGTGGCTACCGTGAAGGGTCGCCGACGACGACTTTAGAAATTATTTAAAAATCAACCGTTAGAGATAGAGCCGTGGTTTATTAAGCAAAAGTGCGTCAAATACGCTCCCATAACTGAACATAACATTTAAAAGATACGTCGTCGGTGAAAATATTTTCAATTCGGACTTAGTCTCTGTAGGGAGAGGCTACCGAGAAGCGCTACCGACGAAGACTTTCTGATTAATTTAAAAATCAACCGTAAGAGATAGAGCCGTGGTTTATTAAGCAAAAGTGCTTCAAATACCCTCCTATAACTCAATCTAACATTTAAAAGGTACCTCGTCGGTGAAAATAATTTCAGTTCGGACTTAGATTTTTTCCTACCGAGTGGCTACCGTGAAGAGTCGCCGACGAGGACTTTAGAAATTATTTCAAAATCAACCGTTAGAGATAGAGCCGTGGTTTATAAAGCAAAAGTGCGTCAAATACGCTCCCATAACTGAACATAACATCTAAAAGATACGTCGTCGGTAAAAAAATATTTTCAATTCGGACTTAGTCTCTGTACGGAGAGGCTACCGAGAAGCGCTACCGACGAAGACTTTCTGATTAATTTAAAAATCAACCGTAAGAGATAGAGCCGTGGTTTATTAAGCAAAAGTGCTTCAAATACGCTCCTATAACTCAATCTAACATTTAAAAGGTACCTCGTCGGTGAAAATAATTTCAGTTCGGACTTAGATTTTTTCCTACCGAGTGGCTACCGTGAAGAGTCGCCGACGACGACTTTAGAAATTATTTAAAAATCAACCGTAAGAGATAGAGCCGTGGTTTATTAAGAAAAAGTGCGTCAAATACGCTCCCATAACTGATCATAACATTTAAAAGATACGTCGTCGGTGAAAATATTTTCAATTCGGACTTAGTCTCTGTAGGGAGAGGCTACCGAGAAGCGCTACCGACGAAGACTTTCTGATTAATTTAAAAATCAACCGTAAGAGATAGAGCCGTGGTTTACTAAGCAAAAGTGCTTCAAATACCCTCCTATAACTCAATCTAACATTTAAAAGGTACCTCGTCGGTGAAAATAATTTCAGTTCGGACTTAGATTTTTTCCTACCGAGTGGCTACCGTGAAGGGTCGCCGACGACGACTTTAGAAATTATTTAAAAATCAACCGTAAGAGATAGAGCCGTGGTTTATTAAGAAAAAGTGCGTCAAATACGCTCCCATAACTGATCATAACATTTAAAAGATACGTCGTCGGTGAAAATATTTTCAATTCGGACTTAGTCTCTGTAGGGGGAGGCTACCGAGAACCGCTACCGACGAAGACTTTCTGATTAATTTAAAAATCAACCGTAAGAGATAGAGCCGTGGTTTATTAAGCAAAAGTGCTTCAAATACGCTCCTATAACTCAATCTAACATTTAAAAGGTACCTCGTCGGTGAAAATAATTTCAGTTCGGACTTAGATTTTTTCCTACCGAGTGGCTACCGTGAAGAGTCGCCGACGACGACTTTAGAAATTATTTAAAAATCAACCGTAAGAGATAGAGCCGTGGTTTATTAAGAAAAAGTGCGTCAAATACGCTCCCATAACTGATCATAACATTTAAAAGATACGTCGTCGGTGAAAATATTTTCAATTCGGACTTAGTCTCTGTAGGGAGAGGCTACCGAGAAGCGCTACCGACGAAGACTTTCTGATTAATTTAAAAATCAACCGTAAGAGATAGAGCCGTGGTTTATTAAGCAAAAGTGCTTCAAATACCCTCCTATAACTCAATCTAACATTTAAAAGGTACCTCGTCGGTGAAAATAATTTCAGTTCGGACTTAGATTTTTTCCTACCGAGTGGCTACCGTGAAGAGTCGCCGACGAGGACTTTAGAAATTATTTCAAAATCAACCGTTAGAGATAGAGCCGTGGTTTATTAAGCAAAAGTGCGTCAAATACGCTCCCATAACTGAACATAACATTTAAAAGATACGTCGTCGGTAAAAAAATATTTTCAATTCGGACTTAGTCTCTGTACGGAGAGGCTACCGAGAAGCGCTACCGACGAAGACTTTCTGATTAATTTAAAAATCAACCGTAAGAGATAGAGCCGTGGTTTATTAAGCAAAAGTGCTTCAAATACGCTCCTATAACTCAATCTAACATTTAAAAGGTACCTCGTCGGTGAAAATAATTTCAGTTCGGACTTAGATTTTTTCCTACCGAGTGGCTACCGTGAAGAGTCGCCGACGACGACTTTAGAAATTATTTAAAAATCAACCGTAAGAGATAGAGCCGTGGTTTATTAAGCAAAAGTGCGTCAAATACGCTCCCATAACTGAACATAAAATTTAAAAGATACGTCGTCGGTGAAAATATTTTCAATTCGGACTTAGTCTCTGTACGGAGAGGCTACCGAGAAGCGCTACCGACGAAGACTTTCTGATTAATTTAAAAATCAACCGTAAGAGATAGAGCCGTGGTTTATTAAGCAAAAGTGCTTCAAATACGCTCCTATAACTCAATCTAACATTTAAAAGGTACCTCGTCGGTGAAAATAATTTCAGTTCGGACTTAGATTTTTTCCTACCGAGTGGCTACCGTGAAGGGTCGCCGACGACGACTTTAGAAATTATTTAAAAATCAACCGTAAGAGATAGAGCCGTGGTTTATTAAGAAAAAGTGCGTCAAATACGCTCCCATAACTGATCATAACATTTAAAAGATACGTCGTCGGTGAAAATATTTTCAATTCGGACTTAGTCTCTGTAGGGAGAGGCTACCGAGAAGCGCTACCGACGAAGACTTTCTGATTAATTTAAAAATCAACCGTAAGAGATAGAGCCGTGGTTTATTAAGCAAAAGTGCTTCAAATACCCTCCTATAACTCAATCTAACATTTAAAAGGTACCTCGTCGGTGAAAATAATTTCAGTTCGGACTTAGATTTTTTCCTACCGAGTGGCTACCGTGAAGAGTCGCCGACGACGACTTTAGAAATTATTTAAAAATCAACCGTAAGAGATAGAGCCGTGGTTTATTAAGCAAAAGTGCGTCAAATACGCTCCCATAACTGAACATAACATTTAATAGATACGTCGTCAGTGAAAATATTTTCAATTCGGACTTAGTCTCTGTAGGGAGAGGCTACCGAGAACCGCTACCGACGAAGACTTTCTGATTAATTAAAAATCAACCGTAGGAGATAGAGCCGTGGTTTACTAAGCAAAAGTGCTTCAAATACGCTCCTATAACTCAATCTAACATTTAAAAGGTACCTCGTCTGTGAAAATAATTTCAGTTCGGACTTAGATTTTTTCCTACCGAGTGGCTACCGTGAAGAGTCGCCGACGACGACTTTAGAAATTATTTAAAAATCAACCGTAAGAGATAGAGCCGTGGTTTATTAAGAAAAAGTGCGTCAAATACGCTCCCATAACTGAACATAACATTTAAAAGATACGTCGTCGGTGAAAATATTTTCAATTCGGACTTAGTCTCTGTACGGAGAGGCTACCGAGAAGCGCTACCGACGAAGACTTTCTGATTAATTTAAAAATCAACCGTAAGAGATAGAGCCGTGGTTTATTAAGCAAAAGTGCTTCAAATACGCTCCTATAACTCAATCGAACATTTAAAAGGTACCTCGTCGGTGAAAATAATTTCAGTTCGGACTTAGATTTTTTCCTACCGAGTGGCTACCGTGAAGAGTCGCCGACGACGACTTTAGAAATTATTTAAAAATCAACCGTAAGAGATAGAGCCGTGGTTTATTAAGCAAAAGTGCGTCAAATACGCTCCCATAACTGATCATAACATTTAAAAGATACGTCGTCGGTGAAAATATTTTCAATTCGGACTTAGTCTCTGTACGGAGAGGCTACCGAGAAGCGCTACCGACGAAGACTTTCTGATTAATTTAAAAATCAACCGTAAGAGATAGAGCCGTGGTTTATTAAGCAAAAGTGCTTCAAATACGCTCCTATAACTCAATCGAACATTTAAAAGGTACCTCGTCGGTGAAAATAATTTCAGTTCGGACTTAGATTTTTTCCTACCGAGTGGCTACCGTGAAGAGTCGCCGACGACGACTTTAGAAATTATTTAAAAATCAACCGTAAGAGATAGAGCCGTGGTTTATTAAGAAAAAGTGCGTCAAATACGCTCCCATAACTGATCATAACATTTAAAAGATACGTCGTCGGTGAAAATATTTTCAATTCGGACTTAGTCTCTGTACGGAGAGGCTACCGAGAAGCGCTACCGACGAAGACTTTCTGATTAATTTAAAAATCAACCGTAAGAGATAGAGCCGTGGTTTATTAAGCAAAAGTGCTTCAAATACGCTCCTATAACTCAATCGAACATTTAAAAGGTACCTCGTCGGTGAAAATAATTTCAGTTCGGACTTAGATTTTTTCCTACCGAGTGGCTACCGTGAAGAGTCGCCGACGACGACTTTAGAAATTATTTAAAAATCAACCGTAAGAGATAGAGCCGTGGTTTATTAAGAAAAAGTGCGTCAAATACGCTCCCATAACTGATCATAACATTTAAAAGATACGTCGTCGGTGAAAATATTTTCAATTCGGACTTAGTCTCTGTAGGGAGAGGCTACCGAGAAGCGCTACCGACGAAGACTTTCTGATTAATTTAAAAATCAACCGTAAGAGATAGAGCCGTGGTTTATTAAGCAAAAGTGCTTCAAATACGCTCCTATAACTCAATCGAACATTTAAAAGGTACCTCGTCGGTGAAAATAATTTCAGTTCGGACTTAGATTTTTTCCTACCGAGTGGCTACCGTGAAGAGTCGCCGACGACGACTTTAGAAATTATTTAAAAATCAACCGTAAGAGATAGAGCCGTGGTTTATTAAGAAAAAGTGCGTCAAATACGCTCCCATAACTGATCATAACATTTAAAAGATACGTCGTCGGTGAAAATATTTTCAATTCGGACTTAGTCTCTGTAGGGAGAGGCTACCGAGAACTGCTACCGACGAAGACTTTCTGATTAATTTAAAAATCAACCGTAAGAGATAGAGCCGTGGTTTATTAAGCAAAAGTGCTTCAAATACGCTCCTATAACTCAATCTAACATTTAAAAGGTACCTCGTCGGTGAAAATAATTTCAGTTCGGACTTAGATTTTTTCCTACCGAGTGGCTACCGTGAAGAGTCGCCGACGACGACTTTAGAAATTATTTAAAAATCAACCGTAAGAGATAGAGCCGTGGTTTATTAAGAAAAAGTGCGTCAAATACGCTCCCATAACTGATCATAACATTTAAAAGATACGTCGTCGGTGAAAATATTTTCAATTCGGACTTAGTCTCTGTAGGGAGAGGCTACCGAGAAGCGCTACCGACGAAGACTTTCTGATTAATTTAAAAATCAACCGTAAGAGATAGAGCCGTGGTTTATTAAGCAAAAGTGCTTCAAATACCCTCCTATAACTCAATCTAACATTTAAAAGGTACCTCGTCGGTGAAAATAATTTCAGTTCGGACTTAGATTTTTTCCTACCGAGTGGCTACCGTGAAGAGTCGCCGACGAGGACTTTAGAAATTATTTCAAAATCAACCGTTAGAGATAGAGCCGTGGTTTATTAAGCAAAAGTGCGTCAAATACGCTCCCATAACTGAACATAACATTTAAAAGGTACGTCGTCGGTAAAAAAATATTTTCAATTCGGACTTAGTCTCTGTACGGAGAGGCTACCGAGAAGCGCTACCGACGAAGACTTTCTGATTAATTTAAAAATCAACCGTAAGAGATAGAGCCGTGGTTTATTAAGCAAAAGTGCTTCAAATACGCTCCTATAACTCAATCTAACATTTAAAAGGTACCTCGTCGGTGAAAATAATTTCAGTTCGGACTTAGATTTTTTCCTACCGAGTGGCTACCGTGAAGAGTCGCCGACGACGACTTTAGAAATTATTTAAAAATCAACCGTAAGAGATAGAGCCGTGGTTTATTAAGCAAAAGTGCGTCAAATACGCTCCCATAACTGAACATAAAATTTAAAAGATACGTCGTCGGTGAAAATATTTTCAATTCGGACTTAGTCTCTGTAGGGAGAGGCTACCGAGAAGCGCTACCGACGAAGACTTTCTGATTAATTTAAAAATCAACCGTAAGAGATAGAGCCGTGGTTTATTAAGCAAAAGTGCTTCAAATACCCTCCTATAACTCAATCTAACATTTAAAAGGTACCTCGTCGGTGAAAATAATTTCAGTTCGGACTTAGATTTTTTCCTACCGAGTGGCTACCGTGAAGAGTCGCCGACGAGGACTTTAGAAATTATTTCAAAATCAACCGTTAGAGATAGAGCCGTGGTTTATTAAGCAAAAGTGCGTCAAATACGCTCCCATAACTGAACATAACATTTAAAAGATACGTCGTCGGTAAAAAAATATTTTCAATTCGGACTTAGTCTCTGTACGGAGAGGCTACCGAGAAGCGCTACCGACGAAGACTTTCTGATTAATTTAAAAATCAACCGAAAGAGATAGAGCCGTGGTTTATTAAGCAAAAGTGCTTCAAATACGCTCCTATAACTCAATCTAACATTTAAAAGGTACCTCGTCGGTGAAACTAATTACAGTTCGGACTTACATTTTTTCCTACCGAGTGGCTACGGTGAAGAGTCGCCGACGACGACTTTAGAAAGTATTTTAAAATCAACCGTAAGAGATAGAGCCGTGGTTTATTATGCAAAAGTGCGTCAAATACGCTCCCATAACTGATCATCAAGAAAGCTGTGGCGATGCTACACAAAACCGTATGTGTTCGACGAAACTAAGTGGTCGACGTTCTGAGAGAGGAAACTCCAGATGCGAAACGTAGTTCCATTTTAAACTACTTGTTCTATCTGAAACTAAGTGTTCGGTACTGTGCCGGGAATAGCGCCTGTTCTCTGAAATCTGTGGCGATGCCACTCGAAACCGTATGTGTCGACGAAACTAAATGGTCGACCTTGTGAGAGAGGAAACTCCAGATGCGAAGCTTAGTTCCATTTTAACCTAATTGTTCTATCTGAAACTAAGTGTTCGATAGTGTACCAGGAGAAACGCCTGTTCTCTGAAATGTGTGGCGATACCACTCGAAACCGTATGTGTTCGAAGAAACTGAGTGGTCGACCTTGTGAGAGAGGAAACTCCTGATGCGAAACTTAGTTCCATTTTAAACTAATTGTTCTATCTGAATCTAAGTGTTCGATACTGTGCCAGGAGAAGCGCCTGTTCTCTGTAATCTGTGGCGATGCCACTCGAAACCGAATGTGTTCAACGAAACTAAGTCGTCGACCTTATGAGAGAGGAAACTCCTGATGCGAAACTTAGTTCCATTTTAAACTAATTGTTCTATCTGAATCTAAGTGTTCGATACTGTACCAGGAGAAGCGCCTGTTCTCTGAAATCTGTGGCGATGCCACTCGAAACCGTATGTGTTCATCGAAACTAAGTGGCTGAACTTGTGAGAGAGGATACTCCAGATGCGAAACATAGTTCCATTTTAAACTAATTGTTCTGTCTGACATAAGTGTCCGATGCTGTGCCAGGAGAAGCGCCTGCTCTCTGAAAGCTGTGGCGATGCTACACAAAACCGTATGTGTTCGACGAAACTAAGTGGTCGACGTTCTGAGAGAGGAAACTCCAGAAGCGAAACATAGTTCCATTTTAAACTAATTGTTCTATCTGAAACTAAGTGTTCGGTACTGTGCCAGGAGAAGCGCCTGTTCTCTGAAATCTGTGGCGATGCCACTCGAAACCGTATTAGTTCGACGAAACTAAGTAGTTGACCTTGTGAGAGAGGATACTTCAGATGCGAAACAGAGTTCCATTTTAAACTAATTGTTCTGTGTGAAGTAAGTTTTCGATACTGTGCCAGGAGAAGCGCCTGTTCTCTGTAATCTGTGGCGATGCTACTCGAAACCGTATGTGTTCATCGAAACTAATTGGTCGACCTTGTGAGAGAGGAAACTCCAGATGCGATGCTTAGTTAAATTTTAAACTAATAGTTCTATCTGATACTAAGTGTTCGATACTGTGCCAGGAGAAGCGCCTGTTCTCTGAAATCTGTGGCGATGCCACTCGAAACCGTATGTGTCGACGAAACTAAGTGGTCGACCTTGTGAGAGAGGAAACTCCAGATGCGAAGCTTAGTTCCATTTTAACCTAATTGTTCTATCTGAAACTAAGTGTTCGATAGTGTACCGGGAGAAACGCCTGTTCTCTGAAATGTGTGGCGATACCACTCAAAACCGTATGTGTTCAACGAAACTAAGTCGTCGACCTTATGAGAGAGGAAACTCCTGATGCGAAACTTAGTTCCATTTTAAACTAATTGTTCTATCTGAATCTAAGTGTTCGATACTGTACCAGGAGAAGCGCCTGTTCTCTGAAATCTGTGGCGATGCCACTCGAAACCGTATGTGTTCATCGAAACTAAGTGGTCGCCTTGTGAGAGAGGAAACTCCAGATGCGAAACTTAGTACCATTCTCAATTAATTGTTCTATCTGAAACTATGTGATCGACACTGTGCCAGGAGAAGCGCCTGTGCTCTGAAATGTGTGCTGATGCCACTCGAAACCGTATGTGTTCGACGAAACTAAGTGGTGAACCTTCTGAGAGAGGAAACTCCGGATCCGAAACATAGTTCCATTTTAAACTAATTGTTCTATCTGAAACTAAGTGTTCAATAGTGTGCCAGGAGAAACGCCTGTTCTCTGAAATCTGTGGCGATGCTACTCGAAACCGTTTGTGTTCGACGAAACTAAGTGGTCGACCTAGTGAGAGAGGAAACTCCATTTCCGAAACATAGTTCCATTTTAAACTAATTGTTCTGTCTGAAGTAAGTGTTCGATACTGTGCCAGGAGAAGCTCCTGTTCTCTGAAATCTGTGGCGATGCCACTCGAAACCGTATGTGTCGACGGAACTAAGTGGTCGACCTTGTGAGAGAGGAAACTCCAGATGCGAAGCTTAGTTCCATTTTAACCTAATTGTTCTATCTGAGACTAAGTGTTCGATAGTGTACCAGGAGAAACGCCTGTTCTCTGAAATGTGTGGCGATGCCACTCGAAACCGTATGTGTTCGAAGAAACTAAGTGGTCGACCTTGCGAGAGAGGGAACTCTAGATGCGAAACTTAGTTCCATTTTAAACTAATTGTTCTATCTGAAACTCAGTGTTCGGTACTGTGCCAGGAGAAGCGCCTGTTCTCTGAAATCTGTGGCGATGCTACTCGAAACCGTATGTGTCGATGAAACTAAGTGGTCGACCTTGTGAGAGAGGAAACTCCAGATGCGAAGCTTAGTTCCATTTTAACCTAATTGTTCTTTCTGAAACTAAGTGTTCGATAGTGTACCAGGAGAAACGCCTGTTCTCTGAAATGTGTGGCGATACCACTCGAAACCGTATGTGTTCGAAGAAACTGAGTGGTCGACCTTGTGTGAGAGGAAACTCTAGATGCGAAACTTAGTTCCATTTTAAACTAATTGTTCTATCTGAAACTAAGTGTTCGGTACTGTGCCAGGAGAAGAGCCTGTTCTCTGAAATCTGTGGCGATGCCACTCGAAACCGTATGTGTTCGACGAAACTAAGTGGTCGACCTTGTGAGAGAGGAAACTCCAGATGCGAAGCTGAGTTCCATTTTAACCTAATTGTTCTATCTGAAACTAAGTGTTCGCTACTGTGCCAGGCGAAGCGCCCGTTCTGTGAAACCTGTGGCGATGCCACTCGAAACCGTACGTGTTCGGCGAAACTAAGTGGTCGACCTTGTGAGAGAGGAAACTCCAGATGCGAAACTTAGTTCCATTTTAAACTAATTGTTCTATCTCTAACTGAGTGTTCGATACTGCGCCAGGAGAAGCGCCTGTTCTCTGAAATCAGTGGCGATGCTACTCGAAACCGCGTGTGTTCCACGAAACCAAGTGGTTGACCTTGTGAGAGAGGAAACTCCGGATGCGAAACTTAGTTCCATTTTAAACTAAATGTTCTATCTGAAAATAAGTATTCGATACTCTGCCAGTAGAAGCGCCTGTTCTCTGAAACCTGTGGCGATGCCACTCGAAACCGTATGTGCTCGACGAAACTAAGTCGTCGACCTTCTGAGAGAGGAAACTCCAGATGCGTAACTTAGTTCCATTTTAAACTAATTGTTCTATCTGATACTAAGTGTTCGATACTGTGCCAGGAGAAGCGCCTGTTCTCTGAAGTGTGTGGCGATGCTACTCGAAACTGTATGTGTTCGACGAAACTAATTGGTCGACCTTGTGGGAGAGGAATCTCCAGATGCGAAACTAAGTTCCATTTTAAACAAATTGTTCTATCTGAAAAAAAGTGTTCGATACTGTGCCAGGAGAAACGCCCGTTTTCTGAAATCTGTGGCGATGCTACTCGAAACCGTGTGTGTTCGACGAAACTAAGTGGTCCACCTTGTGGGAGAGGATACTCCAGATGCGAAACATAGTTCCATTTTAAACTAATTGTTCTGTCTGAAATAAGTGTTCGATACTGTGCCAGGCGAGGCGCCTGTTCTCTGAAATCTGTGGCGATGCCACTCGAAACCGTATACGTTCGTCGAAACTAAGTGGTCGACCTTGTGAGAGAGGAAACTCCAGATGCGGAACTTAGCTCCATTTTAAACTAATTGTTCTATCTGAAAATAAGTGTTCGATACTGTGCCAGGGGAAGCGCCTGTTCTCTGAAATCTGTGGCGATGCTACTCGAAACCGAATATGTTCAACGAAACTAAGTCGTCGACCTTATGAGAGAGGAAACTCCTGATGCGAAACTTAGTTCCATTTTAAACTAATTGTTCTATCTGAATCTAAGTGTTCGATACTGTACCAGGAGAAGCTCCTGTTCTCTGAAATCTGTGGCGATGCCACTCGAAACCGTATGTGTCGACGGAACTAAGTGGTCGACCTTGTGAGAGAGGAAACTCCAGATGCGAAGCTTAGTTCCATTTTAACCTAATTGTTGTATCTGAGACTAAGTGTTCGATAGTGTACCAGGAGAAACGCCTGTTCTCTGAAATGTGTGGCGATGCCACTCGAAACCGTATGTGTTCGAAGAAACTAAGTGGTCGACCTTGCGAGAGAGGGAACTCTAGATGCGAAACTTAGTTCCATTTTAAACTAATTGTTCTATCTGAAACTCAGTGTTCGGTACTGTGCCAGGAGAAGCGCCTGTTCTCTGAAATCTGTGGCGATGCTACTCGAAACCGTATGTGTCGATGAAACTAAGTGGTCGACCTTGTGAGAGAGGAAACTCCAGATGCGAAGCTTAGTTCCATTTTAACCTAATTGTTCTTTCAGAAACTAAGTGTTCGATAGTGTACCAGGAGAAACGCCTGTTCTCTGAAATGTGTGGCGATACCACTCGAAACCGTATGTGTTCGAAGAAACTGAGTGGTCGACCTTGTGTGAGAGGAAACTCTAGATGCGAAACTTAGTTCCATTTTAAACTAATTGTTCTATCTGAAACTAAGTGTTCGGTACTGTGCCAGGAGAAGAGCCTGTTCTCTGAAATCTGTGGCGATGCCACTCGAAACCGTATGTGTTCGACGAAACTAAGTGGTCGACCTTGTGAGAGAGGAAACTCCAGATGCGAAGCTGAGTTCCATTTTAACCTAATTGTTCTATCTGAAACTAAGTGTTCGCTACTGTGCCAGGCGAAGCGCCCGTTCTGTGAAACCTGTGGCGATGCCACTCGAAACCGTACGTGTTCGGCGAAACTAAGTGGTCGACCTTGTGAGAGAGGAAACTCCAGATGCGAAACTTAGTTCCATTTTAAACTAATTGTTCTATCTCTAACTGAGTGTTCGATAGTGTACCAGGAGAAACGCCTGTTCTCTGAAATGTGTGGCGATGCCACTCGAAACCGTATGTGTTCGAAGAAACTAAGTGGTCGACCTTGCGAGAGAGGGAACTCTAGATGCGAAACTTAGTTCCATTTTAAACTAATTGTTCTATCTGAAACTCAGTGTTCGGTACTGTGCCAGGAGAAGCGCCTGTTCTCTGAAATCTGTGGCGATGCCACTCGAAACCGTATGTGTCGATGAAACTAAGTGGTCGACCTTGTGAGAGAGGAAACTCCAGATGCGAAGCTTAGTTCCATTTTAACCTAATTGTTCTTTCTGAAACTAAGTGTTCGATAGTGTACCAGGAGAAACGCCTGTTCTCTGAAATGTGTGGCGATACCACTCGAAACCGTATGTGTTCGAAGAAACTGAGTGGTCGACCTTGTGTGAGAGGAAACTCTAGATGCGAAACTTAGTTCCATTTTAAACTAATTGTTCTATCTGAAACTAAGTGTTCGGTATTGTGCCAGGAGAAGAGCCTGTTCTCTGAAATCTGTGGCGATGCCACTCGAAACCGTATGTGTTCGACGAAACTAAGTGGTCGACCTTGTGAGAGAGGAAACTCCAGATGCGAAGCTGAGTTCCATTTTAACCTAATTGTTCTATCTGAAACTAAGTGTTCGCTACTGTGCCAGGCGAAGCGCCCGTTCTGTGAAACCTGTGGCGATGCCACTCGAAACCGTACGTGTTCGGCGAAACTAAGTGGTCGACCTTGTGAGAGAGGAAACTCCAGATGCGAAACTTAGTTCCATTTTAAACTAATTGTTCTATCTCTAACTGAGTGTTCGATACTGCGCCAGGAGAAGCGCCTGTTCTCTGAAATCAGTGGCGATGCTACTCGAAACCGCGTGTGTTCCACGAAACCAAGTGGTTGACCTTGTGAGAGAGGAAACTCCGGATGCGAAACTTAGTTCCATTTTAAACTAAATGTTCTATCTGAAAATAAGTATTCGCTACTCTGCCAGTAGAAGCGCCTGTTCTCTGAAACCTGTGGCGATGCCACTCGAAACCGTATGTGCTCGACGAAACTAAGTCGTCGACCTTCTGAGAGAGGAAACTCCAGATGCGTAACTTAGTTCCATTTTAAACTAATTGTTCTATCTGATACTAAGTGTTCGATACTGTGCCAGGAGAAGCGCCTGTTCTCTGAAGTGTGCGGCGATGCTACTCGAAACTGTATGTGTTCGACGAAACTAATTGGTCGACCTTGTGGGAGAGGAATCTCCAGATGCGAAACTAAGTTCCATTTTAAACAAATTGTTCTATCTGAAAAAAAGTGTTCGATACTGTGCCAGGAGAAACGCCCGTTTTCTGAAATCTGTGGCGATGCTACTCGAAACCGTGTGTGTTCGACGAAACTAAGTGGTCCACCTTGTGGGAGAGGATACTCCAGATGCGAAACATAGTTCCATTTTGAACTAATTGTTCTGTCTGAAATAAGTGTTCGATACTGTGCCAGGCGAGGCGCCTGTTCTCTGAAATCTGTGGCGATGCCACTCGAAACCGTATACGTTCGTCGAAACTAAGTGGTCGACCTTGTAAGAGAGGAAACTCCAGATGCGGAACTTAGCTCCATTTTAAACTAATTGTTCTATCTGAAAATAAGTGTTCGATACTGTGCCAGGGGAAGCGCCTGTTCTCTGAAATCTGTGGCGATGCTACTCGAAACCGTATGTGTTCGACGAAACTAAGTGGTCGACATGGTGAGAGAGGAAACTCCAGATGCGGAACTTAGTTCCATTTTAAACTGATTGTTCTATCTGAAACTAAGTGTTCGATACTGTGCCAGGAGAAGCGCTTGTTCTCTGAAACCTGTGGCGTTGCTACTCGAAGCCGAATGTGTTCGACGAAAGTAAGTGGTAGACCGTGTGAGAGAGGAAACTCCAGACGCGAAACTTAGTGCCATTTTAAACTAATTGTTCTATCTGAAACTAAGTGTTCGATACTGTGGCAGGAGAAGCGCCTGTTCTCTGAAATCAGTGGCTATGCTACTCGAAAACGTATGTGTTCGACGAAACTAAGTGGTCGACCTTGTGAGACAGGAAACTCCAGATGCGAAACTGAGTTCCATTTTAAACTAATTGTTCTATCTGAAACTAAGTGATCCATACTGTGCCAGGAGAAGCGCCTGTTCTCCGATATCTGTGGCGATGCCACTCGAAACCGTATGTGTTCGACGAAACTATGTGGTCGACCTGCTGAGAGAGGAAACTCCAGATGCGAAACTTATTTCCATTATAAACTACTTGTTCTATCTGACACTAAGTGTTCGATACTGTCCCAGGAGAAGCGCCTGCTCTCTGAAATCTGTGGCGAAGCGCCTGTTCTCTGAAATCTGTGGCGATGCCACTCGAAACCGTATGTGTTCGACGAAACTAAGTGGCCGACCTTGTGAGAGAGGAAACATCAGATGCGAACCTTAGTTCCATTTTAAATTAATTGTTCTATCTGAAACTAAGTGTTCGCTACTGTGCCAGGCGAAGCGCCCGTTCTGTGAAACCTGTGACGATGCCACTCGAAACCGTACGTGTTCGACGAAACTAAGTGGGCGACCTTGTGAGAGAGGAAACTCCAGATGCGAAACATAGTTCAATTTTAAACTAAATGTTCCATCTGAAACTAAGTGTTCGATACTGTGCCAGGAGAAGCGGCTGTTCTCTGAAACCTGTGGCGATGCCACTCAAAACCGTATGTGTTCGACGAATCTAAGTGGCCGACCTTGTGAGAGAGGAAACTCCAGATGCGAAACTTAGTGCCATTTTAAACTAATTGTTCTATCTGAAACTAAGTGTTAGACGAAACTAAGTGGCCGAACTTTTGAGAGAAGAAACTCCAGATGCGAAGCTTTGTTCCATTTTAAAGTAATTGTTTTATCTGATACTAAGTGTTCGATACTGTGCCAGGAGAAGCGCCTGTTCTTTGAAACCTGTGTCGATGCCACTCGAAACCGTATGTGTTCGACGAAACTAAGTGGCCGACCTTGTGAGAGAGGAAACTCCAGATGCGAAACTTAGTTCCATTTTAAACTAATTGTTCTATCTGAAACTAAGTGTTCGATACTGTGCCAGGAGAAGCGGCTGTTCTCTGAAATCTGTGGCGATGCCACTCAAAACCGTATGTGTTCGACGAAACTAAGTGGTCGACCTTGTGAGAGAGGAAACTCCAGATGCGAAACATAGTTCAATTTTAAACTAAATGTTCCATCTGAAACTAAGTGTTCGATACTGTGCCAGGAGAAGCGCCTGTTCTCTGATATCTGTGGCGATGCCACTCTAAACCGTATGTGTTTGACGAAACTAAGTGGCCGCCTCGTGAGAGAGGAAACTCCAGATGCGAAACGTAGTTCCATTTTAAACTAATTGTTCTATCTGAAACTAAGTGTTCGATACTGTGCCAGGAGAAGCGCCTCTTTTCTGAAATCTGTGGCGATGCCACTCGAAACCGTATGTGTTCGACGAAACTAAGTGGCCGACCTTGTGAGAGAGGAAACATCAGATGCGAACCTTAGTTCCATTTTAAATTAATTGTTCTATCTGAAACTAAGTGTTCGATACTGTGCCAGGAGAAGCGCCTCTTCTCTGCAATCTGTGGCGATGCCACTCGAAACCGAATGTGTTCAACGAAACTAAGTCGTCGACCTTATGAGAGAGGAAACTCCTGATGCGAAACTTAGTTCCATTTTAAACTAATTGTTCCATCTGAAACTAAGTGTTCGATACTGTGCCAGAAGAAGCGGCTGTTCTCTGAAATCTGTGGCGATGCCACTCGAAACCGTATGTGTTCATCGAAACTAAGTGGTCGCCTTGTGAGAGAGGAAACTCCAGATGCGAAACTTAGTACCATTCTCAATTAATTGTTCTATCTGAAACTATGTGATCGACACTGTGCCAGGAGAAGCGCCTGTGCTCTGAAATGTGTGCTGATGCCACTCGAAACCGTATGTGTTCGACGAAACTAAGTGGTGAACCTTCTGAGAGAGGAAACTCCGGATGCGAAACATAGTTCCATTTTAAACTAATTGTTCTATCTGAAACTAAGTGTTCAATAGTGTGCCAGGAGAAACGCCTGTTCTCTGAAATCTGTGGCGATGCTACTCGAAACCGTTTGTGTTCGACGAAACTAAGTGGTCGACCTAGTGAGAGAGGAAACTCCATTTCCGAAACATAGTTCCATTTTAAACTAATTGTTCTGTCTGAAGTAAGTGTTCGATACTGTGCCAGGAGAAGCTCCTGTTCTCTGAAATCTGTGGCGATGCCACTCGAAACCGTATGTGTCGACGGAACTAAGTGGTCGACCTTGTGAGAGAGGAAACTCCAGATGCGAAGCTTAGTTCCATTTTAACCTAATTGTTCTATCTGAGACTAAGTGTTCGATAGTGTACCAGGAGAAACGCCTGTTCTCTGAAATGTGTGGCGATGCCACTCGAAACCGTATGTGTTCGAAGAAACTAAGTGGTCGACCTTGCGAGAGAGGGAACTCTAGATGCGAAACTTATTTCCATTTTAAACTAATTGTTCTATCTGAAACTCAGTGTTCGGTACTGTGCCAGGAGAAGCGCCTGTTCTCTGAAATCTATGGCGATGCCACTCGAAACCGTATGTGTCGATGAAACTAAGTGGTCGACCTTGTGAGAGAGGAAACTCCAGATGCGAAGCTTAGTTCCATTTTAACCTAATTGTTCTTTCTGAAACTAAGTGTTCGATAGTGTACCAGGAGAAACGCCTGTTCTCTGAAATGTGTGGCGATACCACTCGAAACCGTATGTGTTCGAAGAAACTGAGTGGTCGACCTTGTGTGAGAGGAAACTCTAGATGCGAAACTTAGTTCCATTTTAAACTAATTGTTCTATCTGAAACTAAGTGTTCGGTACTGTGCCAGGAGAAGAGCCTGTTCTCTGAAATCTGTGGCGATGCCACTCGAAACCGTATGTGTTCGACGAAACTAAGTGGTCGACCTTGTGAGAGAGGAAACTCCAGATGCGAAGCTGAGTTCCATTTTAACCTAATTGTTCTATCTGAAACTAAGTGTTCGCTACTGTGCCAGGCGAAGCGCCCGTTCTGTGAAACCTGTGGCGATGCCACTCGAAACCGTACGTGTTCGGCGAAACTAAGTGGTCGACCTTGTGAGAGAGGAAACTCCAGATGCGAAACTTAGTTCCATTTTAAACTAATTGTTCTATCTCTAACTGAGTGTTCGATACTGCGCCAGGAGAAGCGCCTGTTCTCTGAAATCAGTGGCGATGCTACTCGAAACCGCGTGTGTTCCACGAAACCAAGTGGTTGACCTTGTGAGAGAGGAAACTCCGGATGCGAAACATAGTTCCATTTTAAACTAAATGTTCTATCTGAAAATAAGTATTCGATACTCTGCCAGTAGAAGCGCCTGTTCTCTGAAACCTGTGGCGATGCCACTCGCAACCGTATGTGCTCGACGAAACTAAGTCGTCGACCTTCTGAGAGAGGAAACTCCAGATGCGTAACTTAGTTCCATTTTAAACTAATTGTTCTATCTGATACTAAGTGTTCGATACTGTGCCAGGAGAAGCGCCTGTTCTCTGAAGTGTGTGGCGATGCTACTCGAAACTGTATGTGTTCGACGAAACTAATTGGTCGACCTTGTGGGAGAGGAATCTCCAGATGCGAAACTAAGTTCCATTTTAAACAAATTGTTCTATCTGAAAAAAAGTGTTCGATACTGTGCCAGGAGAAACGCCCGTTTTCTGAAATCTGTGGCGATGCTACTCGAAACCGTGTGTGTTCGACGAAACTAAGTGGTCCACCTTGTGGGAGAGGATACTCCAGATGCGAAACATAGTTCCATTTTAAACTAATTGTTCTGTCTGAAATAAGTGTTCGATACTGTGCCAGGCGAGGCGCCTGTTCTCTGAAATCTGTGGCGATGCCACTCGAAACCGTATACGTTCGTCGAAACTAAGTGGTCGACCTTGTGAGAGAGGAAACTCCAGATGCGGAACTTAGCTCCATTTTAAACTAATTGTTCTATCTGAAAATAAGTGTTCGATACTGTGCCAGGGGAAGCGCCTGTTCTCTGAAATCTGTGGCGATGCTACTCGAAACCGTATGTGTTCGACGAAACTAAGTGGTCGACATGGTGAGAGAGGAAACTCCAGATGCGGAACTTAGTTCCATTTTAAACTGATTGTTCTATCTGAAACTAAGTGTTCGATACTGTGCCAGGAGAAGCGCTTGTTCTCTGAAACCTGTGGCGTTGCTACTCGAAGCCGAATGTGTTCGACGAAAGTAAGTGGTAGACCGTGTGAGAGAGGAAACTCCAGACGCGAAACTTAGTGCCATTTTAAACTAATTGTTCTATCTGAAACTAAGTGTTCGATACTGTGGCAGGAGAAGCGCCTGTTCTCTGAAATCAGTGGCTATGCTACTCGAAAACGTATGTGTTCGACGAAACTAAGTGGTCGACCTTGTGAGACAGGAAACTCCAGATGCGAAACTGAGTTCCATTTTAAACTAATTGTTCTATCTGAAACTAAGTGATCCATACTGTGCCAGGAGAAGCGCCTGTTCTCCGATATCTGTGGCGATGCCACTCGAAACCGTATGTGTTCGACGAAACTATGTGGTCGACCTGCTGAGAGAGGAAACTCCAGATGCGAAACTTATTTCCATTATAAACTACTTGTTCTATCTGACACTAAGTGTTCGATACTGTCCCAGGAGAAGCGCCTGCTCTCTGAAATCTGTGGCGAAGCGCCTGTTCTCTGAAATCTGTGGCGATGCCACTCGAAACCGTATGTGTTCGACGAAACTAAGTGGCCGACCTTGTGAGAGAGGAAACATCAGATGCGAACCTTAGTTCCATTTTAAATTAATTGTTCTATCTGAAACTAAGTGTTCGCTACTGTGCCAGGCGAAGCGCCCGTTCTGTGAAACCTGTGACGATGCCACTCGAAACCGTACGTGTTCGACGAAACTAAGTGGTCGACCTTGTGAGAGAGGAAACTCCAGATGCGAAACATAGTTCAATTTTTAACTAAATGTTCCATCTGAAACTAAGTGTTCGATACTGTGCCAGGAGAAGCGGCTGTTCTCTGAAACCTGTGGCGATGCCACTCAAAACCGTATGTGTTCGACGAATCTAAGTGGCCGACCTTGTGAGAGAGGAAACTCCAGATGCGAAACTTAGTGCCATTTTAAACTAATTGTTCTATCTGAAACTAAGTGTTAGACGAAACTAAGTGGCCGACCTTTTGAGAGAAGAAACTCCAGATGCGAAGCTTTGTTCCATTTTAAAGTAATTGTTTTATCTGATACTAAGTGTTCGATACTGTGCCAGGAGAAGCGCCTGTTCTTTGAAACCTGTGTCGATGCCACTCGAAACCGTATGTGTTCGACGAAACTAAGTGGCCGACCTTGTGAGAGAGGAAACTCCAGATGCGAAACTTAGTTCCATCTTAAACTAATTGTTCTATCTGAAACTAAGTGTTCGATACTGTGCCAGGAGAAGCGGCTGTTCTCTGAAATCTGTGGCGATGCCACTCAAAACCGTATGTGTTCGACGAAACTAAGTGGCCGACCTTGTGAGAGAGGAAACTCCAGATGCGAAACATAGTTCAATTTTAAACTAAATGTTCCATCTGAAACTAAGTGTTCGATACTGTGCCAGGAGAAGCGCCTGTTCTCTGAAATCTGTGGCGATGCCACTCTAAACCGTATGTGTTTGACGAAACTAAGTGGCCGCTTCGTGAGAGAGGAAACTCCAGATGCGAAACGTAGTTCCATTTTAAACTAATTGTTCTATCTGAAACTAAGTGTTCGATACTGTGCCAGGAGAAGCGCCTCTTTTCTGAAATCTGTGGCGATGCCACTCGAAACCGTATGTGTTCGACGAAACTAAGTGGCCGACCTTGTGAGAGAGGAAACATCAGATGCGAACCTTAGTTCCATTTTAAATTAATTGTTCTATCTGAAACTAAGTGTTCGCTACTGTGCCAGGCGAAGCGCCCGTTCTGTGAAACCTGTGGCGATGCCACTCGAAACCGTACGTGTTCGGCGAAACTAAGTGGTCGACCTTGTGAGAGAGGAAACTCCAGATGCGAAACATAGTTCAATTTTAAACTAAATGTTCCATCTGAAACTAAGTGTTCGATACTGTGCCAGAAGAAGCGGCTGTTCTCTGAAATCTGTGGCGATGCCACTCAAAACCGTATGTGTTCGACGAATCTAAGTGGCCGACCTTGTGAGAGAGGAAACTCCAGATGCGAAACTTAGTTCCATTTTAAACTAATTGTTCTATCTCTAACTGAGTGTTCGATACTGCGCCAGGAGAAGCGCCTGTTCTCTGAAATCAGTGGCGATGCTACTCGAAACCGCGTGTGTTCCACGAAACCAAGTGGTTGACCTTGTGAGAGAGGAAACTCCGGATGCGAAACATAGTTCCATTTTAAACTAAATGTTCTATCTGAAAATAAGTATTCGATACTCTGCCAGTAGAAGCGCCTGTTCTCTGAAACCTGTGGCGATGCCACTCGAAACCGTATGTGCTCGACGAAACTAAGTCGTCGACCTTCTGAGAGAGGAAACTCCAGATGCGTAACTTAGTTCCATTTTAAACTAATTGTTCTATCTGATACTAAGTGTTCGATACTGTGCCAGGAGAAGCGCCTGTTCTCTGAAGTGTGTGGCGATGCTACTCGAAACTGTATGTGTTCGACGAAACTAATTGGTCGACCTTGTGGGAGAGGAATCTCCAGATGCGAAACTAAGTTCCATTTTAAACAAATTGTTCTATCTGAAAAAAAGTGTTCGATACTGTGCCAGGAGAAACGCCCGTTTTCTGAAATCTGTGGCGATGCTACTCGAAACCGTATGTGTTCGACGAAACTAAGTGGTCCACCTTGTGGGAGAGGATACTCCAGATGCGAAACATAGTTCCATTTTAAACTAATTGTTCTGTCTGAAATAAGTGTTCGATACTGTGCCAGGCGAGGCGCCTGTTCTCTGAAATCTGTGGCGATGCCACTCGAAACCGTATACGTTCGTCGAAACTAAGTGGTCGACCTTGTGAGAGAGGAAACTCCAGATGCGGAACTTAGCTCCATTTTAAACTAATTGTTCTATCTGAAAATAAGTGTTCGATACTGTGCCAGGGGAAGCGCCTGTTCTCTGAAATCTGTGGCGATGCTACTCGAAACCGTATGTGTTCGACGAAACTAAGTGGTCGACATGGTGAGAGAGGAAACTCCAGATGCGGAACTTAGTTCCATTTTAAACTGATTGTTCTATCTGAAACTAAGTGTTCGATACTGTGCCAGGAGAAGCGCTTGTTCTCTGAAACCTGTGGCGTTGCTACTCGAAGCCGAATGTGTTCGACGAAAGTAAGTGGTAGACCGTGTGAGAGAGGAAACTCCAGACGCGAAACTTAGTGCCATTTTAAACTAATTGTTCTATCTGAAACTAAGTGTTCGATACTGTGGCAGGAGAAGCGCCTGTTCTCTGAAATCAGTGGCTATGCTACTCGAAAACGTATGTGTTCGACGAAACTAAGTGGTCGACCTTGTGAGACAGGAAACTCCAGATGCGAAACTGAGTTCCATTTTAAACTAATTGTTCTATCTGAAACTAAGTGATCCATACTGTGCCAGGAGAAGCGCCTGTTCTCCGATATCTGTGGCGATGCCACTCGAAACCGTATGTGTTCGACGAAACTATGTGGTCGACCTGCTGAGAGAGGAAACTCCAGATGCGAAACTTATTTCCATTATAAACTACTTGTTCTATCTGACACTAAGTGTTCGATACTGTCCCAGGAGAAGCGCCTGCTCTCTGAAATCTGTGGCGAAGCGCCTGTTCTCTGAAATCTGTGGCGATGCCACTCGAAACCGTATGTGTTCGACGAAACTAAGTGGCCGACCTTGTGAGAGAGGAAACATCAGATGCGAACCTTAGTTCCATTTTAAATTAATTGTTCTATCTGAAACTAAGTGTTCGCTACTGTGCCAGGCGAAGCGCCCGTTCTGTGAAACCTGTGACGATGCCACTCGAAACCGTACGTGTTCGACGAAACTAAGTGGTCGACCTTGTGAGAGAGGAAACTCCAGATGCGAAACATAGTTCAATTTTAAACTAAATGTTCCATCTGAAACTAAGTGTTCGATACTGTGCCAGGAGAAGCGGCTGTTCTCTGAAACCTGTGGCGATGCCACTCAAAACCGTATGTGTTCGACGAATCTAAGTGGCCGACCTTGTGAGAGAGGAAACTCCAGATGCGAAACTTAGTGCCATTTTAAACTAATTGTTCTATCTGAAACTAAGTGTTAGACGAAACTAAGTGGCCGACCTTTTGAGAGAAGAAACTCCAGATGCGAAGCTTTGTTCCATTTTAAAGTAATTGTTTTATCTGATACTAAGTGTTCGATACTGTGCCAGGAGAAGCGCCTGTTCTTTGAAACCTGTGTCGATGCCACTCGAAACCGTATGTGTTCGACGAAACTAAGTGGCCGACCTTGTGAGAGAGGAAACTCCAGATGCGAAACTTAGTTCCATTTTAAACTAATTGTTCTATCTGAAACTAAGTGTTCGATACTGTGCCAGGAGAAGCGGCTGTTCTCTGAAATCTGTGGCGATGCCACTCAAAACCGTATGTGTTCGACGAAACTAAGTGGTCGACCTTGTGAGAGAGGAAACTCCAGATGCGAAACATAGTTCAATTTTAAACTAAATGTTCCATCTGAAACTAAGTGTTCGATACTGTGCCAGGAGAAGCGCCTGTTCTCTGAAATCTGTGGCGATGCCACTCTAAACCGTATGTGTTTGACGAAACTAAGTGGCCGCCTCGTGAGAGAGGAAACTCCAGATGCGAAACGTAGTTCCATTTTAAACTAATTGTTCTATCTGAAACTAAGTGTTCGATACTGTGCCAGGAGAAGCGCCTCTTTTCTGAAATCTGTGGCGATGCCACTCGAAACCGTATGTGTTCGACGAAACTAAGTGGCCGACCTTGTGAGAGAGGAAACATCAGATGCGAACCTTAGTTCCATTTTAAATTAATTGTTCTATCTGAAACTAAGTGTTCGCTACTGTGCCAGGCGAAGCGCCCGTTCTGTGAAACCTGTGGCGATGCCACTCGAAACCGTACGTGTTCGGCGAAACTAAGTGGTCGACCTTGTGAGAGAGGAAACTCCAGATGCGAAACATAGTTCAATTTTAAACTAAATGTTCCATCTGAAACTAAGTGTTCGATACTGTGCCAGAAGAAGCGGCTGTTCTCTGAAATCTGTGGCGATGCCACTCAAAACCGTATGTGTTCGACGAATCTAAGTGGCCGACCTTGTGAGAGAGGAAACTCCAGATGCGAAACTTAGTTCCATTTTAAACTAATAGTTCTATCTGAAACTAAGTGTTCGATACTGTGCCAGGAGAAGCGGCTGTTCTCTGAAATCTGTGGCGATGCCACTCAAAACCGTATGTGTTCGACGAATCTAAGTGGCCGACCTTGTGAGAGGGGAAACTCCAGATGCGAAACTTAGTTACATTTTAAACTAATTGTTCTATCTGAAACTATGTTTTCGATACTGTGCCAGGAGAAGCGCCTGTTCTCTGAAATCTGTGGCGATGCCACTCAAAACCGTATGTGTTCGACGAAACTAAGTGGTCGACCTTGTGAGAGAGGAAACTCCAGATGCGAAACATAGTTCAATTTTAAACTAAATGTTCCATCTGAAACTAAGTGTTCGATACTGTGCCAGGAGAAGCGCCTGTTCTCTGATATCTGTGGCGATGCCACTCTAAACCTTATGTGTTTGACGAAACTAAGTGGCCGCCTCGTGAGAGAGGAAACTCCAGATGCGAAACGTAGTTCCATTTTAAACTAATTGTTCTATCTGAAACTAAGTGTTCGATACTGTGCCAGGAGAAGCGCCTCTTTTCTGAAATCTGTGGCGATGCCACTCGAAACCGTATGTGTTCGACGAAACTAAGTGGCCGACCTTGTGAGAGAGGAAACATCAGATGCGAACCTTAGTTCCATTTTAAATTAATTGTTCTATCTGAAACTAAGTGTTCGCTACTGTGCCAGGCGAAGCGCCCGTTCTGTGAAACCTGTGGCGATGCCACTCGAAACCGTACGTGTTCGGCGAAACTAAGTGGTCGACCTTGTGAGAGAGGAAACTCCAGATGCGAAACATAGTTCAATTTTAAACTAAATGTTCCATCTGAAACTAAGTGTTCGATACTGTGCCAGAAGAAGCGGCTGTTCTCTGAAATCTGTGGCGATGCCACTCAAAACCGTATGTGTTCGACGAATCTAAGTGGCCGACCTTGTGAGAGAGGAAACTCCAGATGCGAAACTTAGTTCCATTTTAAACTAATTGTTCTATCTGAAACTAAGTGTTCGATACTGTGCCAGGAGAAGCGGCTGTTCTCTGAAATCTGTGGCGATGCCACTCAAAACCGTATGTGTTCGACGAATCTAAGTGGCCGACCTTGTGAGAGGGGAAACTCCAGATGCGAAACTTAGTTACATTTTAAACTAATTGTTCTATCTGAAACTATGTTTTCGATACTGTGCCAGGAGAAGCGCCTGTTCTCTGAAATCTGTGGCGATGCCACTCGAAACCGTATGTGTTCGACAAAACTGCGTGGTTGATACTGTGCCAGGAGAAACCCCCGCTCGGCGAAATCTGTGACGATACAACTCGAAACCCTATATGTTCGACGAAACTAAGTGGTCGACCTTGTGAGAGAGGAAACTCCAGATACGAAAATTAGTTCAATTTTAAACTAAATGTTCCATCTGAAACTAAGTGTTCGATACTGTGCCAGGAGAAGCGCCCGTTCTCTGAAATCTCTGGCGATGCTACTCGAAACCGAATGTGTTCCACGAAACTAAGTGGCCGCCTTGTGAGAGAGGAAACTCCAGATGCGAAACATAGTTCCATTTTAAACTAATTGTTCTATCTAAAACTAAGTGTTCGATACTGTGCCAGGAGAAGCGCCTGTTCTCTGAAATCTGTGGCGAAGCTACTCCAAACCGTATGTGTTCGACGAAACTAAGTGGTCGACCTTGTGAGAGAGGAAACTTCAGATGCGAAACTTAGTTCCATTTTAAACTAATTGTTCTATCTGAAACTAAGTGTTCGATACTGTGCCAGGAGAAGCGCTTGTTCTCTGAAATCTGTGGCGATGCTACTCGAAACCGTATCTGTTCGACGGAATTAAGTGGTCGAACTTGTGAGAAAGGAAACCCCAAATGCGAAACATAGGTCCATTTTAAACTAATTGTTCTATCTGAAACTAAGTGTTCGATACTGTGCCAGGAGACGAGCCTGTTCTCTGAAATCTGTGGCGATGCTACTCGAAACCGTATGTGATCGACGAAACTAAGTGGTCCACCTTGTGAGAGAGGAAACTCCAGATGCGAAGCATAGTTTCATTTTAAACTAATTGTTCTCTCTCAAACTACGTATTCGATACTGTGCCAGGAGAAGCGCCTGTTCTCTGAAATCTGTGGCGATGCTACTCGAAACCGTATGTGTTCGACGAAACTAAGTGGCCGATCTTGTGAGAGAGGAAACTTCAGATGCGAAACTTAGTTCCATTTTAAATTAATTGTTCTATCTGAAACTAAGTGTTCGATACTGTGCCAGGAGACGAGCCTGTTCTCTGAAATCTGTGGCGATGCTACTCGAAACCGTTTGTGATCGACGAAACTAAGTGGTCCACCTTGTGAGAGAGGAAACTCCAGATGCGAAGCATAGTTTCATTTTAAACTAATTGTTCTCTCTCAAACTAAGTATTCGATACTGTGCCAGGAGAAGCGCCTGTTCTCTGAAATCTGTGGCGATGCTACTCGAAACCGTATGTGTTCGACGAAACTAAGTGGCCGATCTTGTGAGAGAGGAAACTTCAGATGCGAAACTTAGTTCCATTTTAAATTAATTGTTCTATCTGAAACTAAGTGTTCGATACTGTGCCAGGAGACGAGCCTGTTCTCTGAAATCTGTGGCGATGCTACTCGAAACCGTTTGTGATCGACGAAACTAAGTGGTCCACCTTGTGAGAGAGGAAACTCCAGATGCGAAGCATAGTTTCATTTTAAACTAATTGTTCTCTCTCAAACTAAGTATTCGATACTGTGCCAGGAGAAGCGCCTGTTCTCTGAAATCTGTGGCGATGCTACTCGAAACCGTATCTGTTCGACGGAATTAAGTGGTCGAACTTGTGAGAGAGGAAACCCCAAATGCGAAACATAGGTCCATTTTAAACTAATTGTTCTATCTGAAACTAAGTGTTCGATACTGTGCCAGGAGACGAGCCTGTTCTCTGAAATCTTTGGCGATGCCACTCGAAACCGTATGTGTTCGACGAAATTAAGTCGTCGACCTTGTGCGAAAGAAAACTCCAGATGCGAAACATTGTTCCATTTTAAACTAATTGTTCTATCAGAAACTAAGTGTTCGATACTGTGCCAGCAGAAGTGCCTGTTCCCTGAAATCTGTGGCGATGCCACTCGGAACCGTATGCGTTCGGCGAAACTAAGTGGTCGACCTTGTGAGAGAGGAAACTCCAGATACGAAAATTAGTTTCATTTTAAACTAATTGTTCTATCTGAAACTAAGTGTTCGACACTGTGCCAGGAGAAGCGCCTGTTCTCTGAAATCTGTGGCGATGCTACTCGAAACCGAATGTGTTCCACGAAACTAAGTGGCCGCCTTGTGAGAGAGGAAAATCCAGATGCGAAACATTGTTCCATTTTAAATTAATTGTTCTATCTGAAACTAAGTGTTCGATACTGTGCCAGGAGAAGCGGCTGTTCTCTGAAATCTGTGGCGATGCCACTCAAAACCGTATGTGTTCGACAAATCTAAGTGGCCGACCTTGTGAGAGAGGAAACATCAGATGCGAACCTTAGTTCCATTTTAAATTAATTGTTCTATCTGAAACTAAGTGTTCGCTACTGTGCCAGGCGAAGCGCCCGTTCTGTAAAACCTGTGGCGATGCCACTCGAAACCGTACGTGTTCGACGAAACTAAGTGGTCGACCTTGTGAGAGAGGAAACTCCAGATGCGAAACATAGTTCAATTTTAAACTAAATGTTCCATCTGAAACTAAGTGTTCGATACTGTGCCAGGAGAAGCGCCCGTTCTCTGAAATCTCTGGCGATGCTACTCGAAACCGAATGTGTTCCACGAAACTAAGTGGCCGCCTTGTGAGAGAGGAAACTCCAGATGCGAAACATAGTTCAATTTTAAACTAATTGTTCTATCTAAAACTAAGTGTTCGATACTGTGCCAGGAGAAGCGCCTGTTCTCTGAAATCTGTGGCGAAGCTACTCCAAACCGTATGTGTTCGACGAAAGTAAGTGGTCGACCTTGTGAGAGAGGAAACTTCAGATGCGAAACTTAGTTCCATTTTAAACTAATTGTTCTATCTGAAACTAAGTGTTCGATACTGTGCCAGGAGAAGCGCTTGTTCTCCGAAATCTGTGGCGATGCTACTCGAAACCGTATCTGTTCGACGGAATTAAGTGGTCGAACTTGTGAGAGAGGAAACCCCAAATGCGAAACATAGGTCCATTTTAAACTAATTGTTCTATCTGAAACTAAGTGTTCGATACTGTGCCAGGAGACGAGCCTGTTCTCTGATATCTGTGGCGATGCTACTCGAAACCGTATGTGATCGACGAAACTAAGTGGTCCACCTTGTGAGAGAGGAAACTCCAGATGCGAAGCATAGTTTCATTTTAAACTAATTGTTCTCTCTCAAACTAAGTATTCGATACTGTGCCAGGAGAAGCGCCTGTTCTCTGAAATCTGTGGCGATGCTACTCGAAACCGTATGTATTCGACGAAACTAAGTGGCCGATCTTGTGAGAGAGGAAACTTCAGATGCGAAACTTAGTTCCATTTTAAATTAATTGTTCTATCTGAAACTAAGTGTTCGATAGTGTGCCAGGAGAAGCGCCTGTTCTCTGAAATCTGTGGCGATGCCACTCAAAACCGTATGTGTTCGACAAATCTAAGTGGCCGACCTTGTGAGAGAGGAAACATCAGATGCGAACCTTAGTTCCATTTTAAATTAATTGTTCTATCTGAAACTAAGTGTTCGCTACTGTGCCAGGCGAAGCGCCCGTTCTGTAAAACCTGTGGCGATGCCACTCGAAACCGTACGTGTTCGACGAAACTAAGTGGTCGACCTTGTGAGAGAGGAAACTCCAGATGCGAAACATAGTTCAATTTTAAACTAAATGTTCCATCTGAAACTAAGTGTTCGATACTGTGCCAGGAGAAGCGCCCGTTCTCTGAAATCTCTGGCGATGCTACTCGAAACCGAATGTGTTCCACGAAACTAAGTGGCCGCCTTGTGAGAGAGGAAACTCCAGATGCGAAACATAGTTCCATTTTAAACTAATTGTTCTATCTAAAACTAAGTGTTCGATACTGTGCCAGGAGAAGCGCCTGTTCTCTGAAATCTGTGGCGAAGCTACTCCAAACCGTATGTGTTCGACGAAAGTAAGTGGTCGACCTTGTGAGAGAGGAAACTTCAGATGCGAAACTTAGTTCCATTTTAAACTAATTGTTCTATCTGAAACTAAGTGTTCGATACTGTGCCAGGAGAAGCGCTTGTTCTCCGAAATCTGTGGCGATGCTACTCGAAACCGTATCTGTTCGACGGAATTAAGTGGTCGAACTTGTGAGAGAGGAAACCCCAAATGCGAAACATAGGTCCATTTTAAACTAATTGTTCTATCTGAAACTAAGTGTTCGATACTGTGCCAGGAGACGAGCCTGTTCTCTGAAATCTGTGGCGATGCTACTCGAAACCGTATGTGATCGACGAAACTAAGTGGTCCACCTTGTGAGAGAGGAAACTCCAGATGCGAAGCATAGTTTCATTTTAAACTAATTGTTCTCTCTCAAACTAAGTATTCGATACTGTGCCAGGAGAAGCGCCTGTTCTCTGAAATCTGTGGCGATGCTACTCGAAACCGTATGTATTCGACGAAACTAAGTGGCCGATCTTGTGAGAGAGGAAACTTCAGATGCGAAACTTAGTTCCATTTTAAATTAATTGTTCTATCTGAAACTAAGTGTTCGATAGTGTGCCAGGAGAAGCGCCTGTTCTCTGAAATCTGTGGCGATGCCACTCGAAATTGAGTGGTCGACCTTGTGAGAGAGGAAACTCCAGACGCGAAACTTAGTGCCATTTTAAACTAAATGTTCCATCTGAAACTAAGGGTTTGATACTGTGCCAGGAGAAGCGCCTGTTCCCTGAAATCTGTCGCGATGCTACTCGAAACCGTATGTGTTCGACGATACTAAGTGGCCGACGTTGTGAGAGAGGAAACTCCAGATGCGAAACTTAGTTCCATTTTAAACTAATTGTTCTATCTGAAAGTGTTCGATACTGTGACAGGAGAAGCGCCTGTTCTCTGAAATCTTTGGCGATGCCACTCTAAACCGTATGTGTTCGACGAAATTAAGTCGTCGACCTTGTGAGAAAGGAAACTCCAGATGCGAAACATTGTTCCATTTTAAACTAATTGTTCTATCAGAAACTAAGTGTTCGATACTGTGCCAGGAGAAGCGCCTGTTCTCTGATATCTGTGGCGATGCTACTCGAAACCGTATGTGTTCGACGAAACTAAGTGGCCGACCTTGTGAGAGAGGAAATTCCAGATGCGAAACTTAGTTCCATTTAAAACTAATTGTTCTATCTGAAACTAAGTGTTCGATACTCTGCCAGGAGAAGCGCCTGTTCTCTGAAATCTGTGGCGATGCTACTCGAAACCGTATGTGCTCGACGAAACTAAGTGGTCGACCTTCTGAGAAAGGAAACTCCGGATGCGAAACTTAGTTCCATTTTAAAGTAATTGTTCTATCTGATACTAAGTGTTCCATACTGTGCCAGGAGTAGCGCCTGTTCTCTGAGATCAGTGGCGATGCTACTCGAAACCGTATGTGTTCGACGAAGCTAAGTGGTCCACCTTGTGAGACAGGAAACTACAGATGCGAAGCTTTGTTCCATTTTAAACTAGTTGTTCTAACTGATACTAAGTGTTCGATACTGTGCCAGGAGAAGTGCCTGTTCTCTGAAATGTGTGACGATGCCACTCGAATCCGTATGTGTTCGACGAAACTAAGTGGTCGACCTTGTGGGAGAGGAAACTCCAGATGCGAAACTTAGTTCCATTTTAAACTAATTGTTCTATCTGAAACTAAGTGTTCGATATTGTGCCAGGAGGAGCGCCTGTTCTCTGAAATCTGTCGCGATGCTACTCGAAACCGTATGTGTTCGACGAAACTAAGTGGCCGACCTTGTGGGAGAGGAAACTTCAGATGCGAAACTTAGTTCCATTTTAAACTAATTGTTCTATCTGAAACTAAGTGTTCGATACTGTGCCAGGAGTAGCGCCTGTTCTCTGAGATCAGTGGCGATGCTACTCGAAACCGTATGTGCTCGACGAAGCTAAGTGGTCCACCTTGTGAGACAGGAAACTACAGATGCGAAGCTTTGTTCCATTTTAAACTAATTGTTCTAACTGATACTAAGTGTTCGATACTGTGCCAGGAGAAGCGCCTGTTCTCTGAAATCTGTGGCGATGCCACTCGAAACCGTATGTGTTCGACGAAACCAAGTGGCCGACCTTGTGAGAGAGGAAACTCCAGATGCGAAACTTAGTTCCATTTTAAACGAATTGTTCTATCTGAAAGTGTTCGATACTTTGCCAGGAGAAGCGCCTGTTCTCTGAAATCTGTGGCGATGATACTCGAAACCGTATGTGTTCGACGAAACTAAGTTGTCGACCTTGTGAGAGAGGATACTCCAGATGCGAAACATATTTCCATATTAAACTAATTGTTCTGTCTGAAATAAGTGTTCGATACTATGCCAGGCGAAGCGCCTGCTCTCTGAAATCTGTGGCGATGCCACTTGAAACCGTATGTGTTCGACGAAACTAAATGGTCGACCTTGTGGGAGACGAAAATCCAGATGCGAAACTTAGTTCCATTTTAAACAAATTGTTCTATCTGAAACTAAGTGTTCGATACTGTGCCAGGAGAAGCGCCTGTTCTCTGATATCTGTGGCGATGCTACTCGAAACCGTATGTGTTCGACGAAGCTAAGTGGTCCACCTTGTGAGAGAGGAGACTCCAAATGCGAAACATAGTTCCACTTGAAACTAATTGTTCTATCTCAAACGAAGTGTTCGACACTGTGCCAGGAGAAGCGCTTGTTCTGTGAAATCTGTGGCGATGCTACTCGAAATCGTATGTGTTCCACGAAACTAAATGGTCGACCTTGTGGGAGACGAAAATCCAGATGCGAAACTTAGTTCCATTTTAAACAAATTGTTCTATCTGAAAGTGTTCGATACTGTGCCAGGAGAAGCGCCTGTTCTCTGAAATCTGTGGCGATGATACTCGAAACCGAATGTGTTCGACGAAACTAAGTTGTCGACCTTGTGAGAGAGGATACTCCAGATGCGAAACATATTTCCATATTAAACTAATTGTTCTGTCTGAAATAAGTGTCCGATACTATGCCAGGCGAAGCGCCTGCTCTCTGAAATCTGTGGCGATGCCACTCGAAACCGTATGTGTTCGACGAAACCAAGTGGCCGACCTTGTGAGAGAGGAAACTCCAGATGCGAAACTTAGTTCCATTTTAAACGAATTGTTCTATCTGAAACTAAGTGTTCGATACTGTGCCAGGAGTAGCGCCTGTTCTCTGAGATCAGTGGCGATGCTACTCGAAACCGTATGTGCTCGACGAAGCTAAGTGGTCCACCTTGTGAGACAGGAAACTACAGATGCGAAGCTTTGTTCCATTTTAAACTAATTGTTCTAACTGATACTAAGTGTTCGATACTGTGCCAGGAGAAGCGCCTGTTCTCTGAAATCTGTGGCGATGCCACTCGAAACCGTATGTGTTCGACGAAACCAAGTGGCCGACCTTGTGAGAGAGGAAACTCCAGATGCGAAACTTAGTTCCATTTTAAACGAATTGTTCTATCTGAAAGTGTTCGATACTTTGCCAGGAGAAGCGCCTGTTCTCTGAAATCTGTGGCGATGATACTCGAAACCGTATGTGTTCGACGAAACTAAGTTGTCGACCTTGTGAGAGAGGATACTCCAGATGCGAAACATATTTCCATATTAAACTAATTGTTCTGTCTGAAATAAGTGTTCGATACTATGCCAGGCGAAGCGCCTGCTCTCTGAAATCTGTGGCGATGCCACTTGAAACCGTATGTGTTCGACGAAACTAAATGGTCGACCTTGTGGGAGACGAAAATCCAGATGCGAAACTTAGTTCCATTTTAAACAAATTGTTCTATCTGAAACTAAGTGTTCGATACTGTGCCAGGAGAAGCGCCTGTTCTCTGATATCTGTGGCGATGCTACTCGAAACCGTATGTGTTCGACGAAGCTAAGTGGTCCACCTTGTGAGACAGGAAACTACAGATGCGAAGCTTTGTTCCATTTTAAACTAATTGTTCTAACTGATACTAAGTGTTCGATACTGTGCCAGCAGAAGCGCCAGTTCTCTGAAATCTGTGGCGATGCCACTCGAAACCGTATGCGTTCGGCGAAACTAAGTGGTCGACCTTGTGAGAGAGGAAACTCCAGAAGCGAAACATAGTTCAATTTTAAACTAAATGTTCCATCTGAAAATAAGTGTTCGATACTGTGCCAGGAGAAGCACTTGTTCTCTGAAATCTGTGGCGATGCCACTTGAAACCGTATGTGTTCGACGAAACTGAGTTGTCGATACCGAACCAGGAGGAACCCCCGTTCTGCGAAATCTGTGGGGATACCACTCGAAACAGTATGTGATCGACGAAACTGAGTTGTCGACCTTGTGAGAGAGGAGACTCCAAATGCGAAACATAGTTCCACTTGAAACTAATTGTTCTATCTCAAACGAAGTGTTCGACACTGTGCCAGGAGAAGCGCTTGTTCTGTGAAATCTGTGGCGATGCTACTCGAAATCGTATGTGTTCCACGAAACTAAATGGTCGACCTTGTGGGAGACGAAAATCCAGATGCGAAACTTAGTTCCATTTTAAACAAATTGTTCTATCTGAAAGTGTTCGATACTGTGCCAGGAGAAGCGCCTGTTCTCTGAAATCTGTGGCGATGCTACTCGAAACCGTATGTGTTCGACGAAGCTAAGTGGTCCACCTTGTGAGACAGGAAACTACAGATGCGAAACATATTTCCATATTAAACTAATTGTTCTGTCTGAAATAAGTGTTCGATACTATGCCAGGCGAAGCGCCTGCTCTCTGAAATCTGTGGCGATGCCACTTGAAACCGTATGTGTTCGACGAAACTAAATGGTCGACCTTGTGAGAGAGGAAACTCCAGAAGCGAAACATAGTTCAATTTTAAACGAATTGTTCTACCTGAAAGTGTTCGATACTTTGCCAGGAGAAGCGCCTGTTCTCTGAAATCTGTGGCGATGATACTCGAAACCGTATGTGTTCGACGAAACTAAGTTGTCGACCTTGTGAGAGAGGATACTCCAGATGCGAAACATATTTCCATATTAAACTAATTGTTCTGTCTGAAATAAGTGTTCGATACTATGCCAGGCGAAGCGCCTGCTCTCTGAAATCTGTGGCGATGCCACTTGAAACCGTATGTGTTCGACGAAACTAAATGGTCGACCTTGTGGGAGACGAAAATCCAGATGCGAAACTTAGTTCCATTTTAAACAAATTGTTCTATCTGAAACTAAGTGTTCGATACTGTGCCAGGAGAAGCGCCTGTTCTCTGATATCTGTGGCGATGCTACTCGAAACCGTATGTGTTCGACGAAGCTAAGTGGTCCACCTTGTGAGACAGGAAACTACAGATGCGAAGCTTTGTTCCATTTTAAACTAATTGTTCTAACTGATACTAAGTGTTCGATACTGTGCCAGCAGAAGCGCCAGTTCTCTGAAACCTGTGGCGATGCCACTCGAAACCGTATGCGTTCGGCGAAACTAAGTGGTCGACCTTGTGAGAGAGGAAACTCCAGAAGCGAAACATAGTTCAATTTTAAACTAAATGTTCCATCTGAAAATAAGTGTTCGATACTGTGCCAGGAGAAGCACTTGTTCTCTGAAATCTGTGGCGATGCCACTTGAAACCGTATGTGTTCGACGAAACTGAGTTGTCGATACCGAACCAGGAGGAACCCCCGTTCTGCGAAATCTGTGGGGATACCACTCGAAACAGTATGTGATCGACGAAACTGAGTTGTCGACCTTGTGAGAGAGGAAACTCCAGATGCGAAACTTAGTTCCATTTTAAACGAATTGTTCTATCTGAAAGTGTTCGATACTTTGCCAGGAGAAGCGCCTGTTCTCTGAAATCTGTGGCGATGCCACTTGAAACCGTATGTGTTCGACGAAACTGAGTTGTCGATACCGTACCAGGAAGAACCCCCGTTCTGCGAAATCTGTGGGGATACCACTCGAAACAGTATGTGATCGACGAAACTGAGTTGTCGACCTTGTGAGAGAGGAGACTCCAAATGCGAAACATAGTTCCACTTGAAACTAATTGTTCTATCTCAAACGAAGTGTTCGACACTGTGCCAGGAGAAGCGCTTGTTCTGTGAAATCTGTGGCGATGCTACTCGAAATCGTATGTGTTCCACGAAACTAAATGGTCGACATTGTGGGAGACGAAAATCCAGATGCGAAACTTATTTCCATTTTAAACAAATTGTTCTATCTGAAAGTGTTCGATACTGTGCCAGGAGAAGCGCCTGTTCTCTGAAATCTGTGGCGATGCTACTCGAAACCGTATGTGTTCAACGAAGCTAAGTGGTCCACCTTGTGAGACAGGAAACTACAGATGCGAAGCTTTGTTCCATTTTAAACTAATTGTTCTAACTGATACTAAGTGTTCGATACTGTGCCAGCAGAAGCGCCAGTTCTCTGAAATCTGTGGCGATGCCACTCGAAACCGTATGCGTTCGACGAAACTAAGTGGTCGACCTTGTGAGAGAGGAAACTCCAGAAGCGAAACATAGTTCAATTTTAAACTAAATGTTCCATCTGAAAATAAGTGTTCGATACTGTGCCAGGAGAAGCACTTGTTCTCTGAAATCTGTGGCGATGCCACTTGAAACCGTATGTGTTCGACGAAACTGAGTTGTCGATACCGAACCAGGAGGAACCCCCGTTCTGCGAAATCTGTGGGGATACCACTCGAAACAGTATGTGATCGACGAAACTGAGTTGTCGACCTTGTGAGAGAGGAGACTCCAAATGCGAAACATAGTTCCACTTGAAACTAATTGTTCTATCTCAAACGAAGTGTTCGACACTGTGCCAGGAGAAGCGCTTGTTCTGTGAAATCTGTGGCGATGCTACTCGAAATCGTATGTGTTCCACGAATCTAAATGGTCGACCTTGTGGGAGACGAAAATCCAGATGCGAAACTTAGTTCCATTTTAAACAAATTGTTCTATCTGAAAGTGTTCGATACTGTGCCAGGAGAAGCGCCTGTTCTCTGAAATCTGTGGCGATGATACTCGAAACCGAATGTGTTCGACGAAACTAAGTTGTCGACCTTGTGAGAGAGGATACTCCAGATGCGAAACATATTTCCATATTAAACTAATTGTTCTGTCTGAAATAAGTGTTCGATACTATGCCAGGCGAAGCGCCTGCTCTCTGAAATCTGTGGCGATGCCACTCGAAACCGTATGTGTTCGACGAAACCAAGTGGCCGACCTTGTGAGAGAGGAAACTCCAGATGCGAAACTTAGTTCCATTTTAAACGAATTGTTCTATCTGAAAGTGTTCGATACTTTGCCAGGAGAAGCGCCTGCTCTCTGAAATCTGTGGCGATGCCACTTGAAACCGTATGTGTTCGACGAAACTAAATGGTCGACCTTGTGGGAGACGAAAATCCAGATGCGAAACTTAGTTCCATTTTAAACAAATTGTTCTATCTGAAACTAAGTGTTCGATACTGTGCCAGGAGAAGCGCCTGTTCTCTGATATCTGTGGCGATGCTACTCGAAACCGTATGTGTTCGACGAAGCTAAGTGGTCCACCTTGTGAGACAGGAAACTACAGATGCGAAGCTTTGTTCCATTTTAAACTAATTGTTCTAACTGATACTAAGTGTTCGATACTGTGCCAGCAGAAGCGCCAGTTCTCTGAAACCTGTGGCGATGCCACTCGAAACCGTATGCGTTCGACGAAACTAAGTGGTCGACCTTGTGAGAGAGGAAACTCCAGAAGCGAAACATAGTTCAATTTTAAACTAAATGTTCCATCTGAAAATAAGTGTTCGATACTGTGCCAGGAGAAGCACTTGTTCTCTGAAATCTGTGGCGATGCCACTTGAAACCGTATGTGTTCGACGAAACTGAGTTGTCGATACCGAACCAGGAGGAACCCCCGTTCTGCGAAATCTGTGGGGATACCACTCGAAACAGTATGTGTTCGACGAAACTAAGTTGTCGACCTTGTGAGAGAGGAAACTCCAGATGCGAAACTTAGTTCCATTTTAAACGAATTGTTCTATCTGAAAGTGTTCGATACTTTGCCAGGAGAAGCGCCTGTTCTCTGAAATCTGTGGCGATGCCACTTGAAACCGTATGTGTTCGACGAAACTGAGTTGTCGATACCGTACCAGGAAGAACCCCCGTTCTGTGAAATCTGTGGGGATACCACTCGAAACCGTATGTGATCGACGAAACTAAGTGGTCGACCTTGTGAGAGAGGAGACTCCAAATGCGAAACATAGTTCCACTTGAAACTAATTGTTCTATCTCAAACGAAGTGTTCGACACTGTGCCAGGAGAAGCGCTTGTTCTGTGAAATCTGTGGCGATGCTACTCGAAATCGTATGTGTTCCACGAAACTAAATGGTCGACATTGTGGGAGACGAAAATCCAGATGCGAAACTTAGTTCCATTTTAAACAAATTGTTCTATCTGAAAGTGTTCGATACTGTGCCAGGAGAAGCGCCTGTTCTCTGAAATCTGTGGCGATGATACTCGAAACCGTATGTGTTCGACGAAACTAAGTTGTCGACCTTGTGAGAGAGGATACTCCAGATGCGAAACATATTTCCATATTAAACTAATTGTTCTGTCTGAAATAAGTGTTCGATACTATGCCAGGCGAAGCGCCTGCTCTCTGAAATCTGTGGCGATGCCACTTGAAACCGTATGTGTTCGACGAAACTAAATGGTCGACCTTGTGGGAGACGAAAATCCAGATGCGAAACTTAGTTCCATTTTAAACAAATTGTTCTATCTGAAACTAAGTGTTCGATACTGTGCCAGGAGAAGCGCCTGTTCTCTGATATCTGTGGCGATGCTACTCGAAACCGTATGTGTTCAACGAAGCTAAGTGGTCCACCTTGTGAGACAGGAAACTACAGATGCGAAGCTTTGTTCCATTTTAAACTAATTGTTCTAACTGATACTAAGTGTTCGATACTGTGCCAGCAGAAGCGCAAGTTCTCTGAAATCTGTGGCGATGCCACTCGAAACCGTATGCGTTCGACGAAACTAAGTGGTCGACCTTGTGAGAGAGGAAACTCCAGAAGCGAAACATAGTTCAATTTTAAACTAAATGTTCCATCTGAAAATAAGTGTTCGATACTGTGCCAGGAGAAGCACTTGTTCTCTGAAATCTGTGGCGATGCCACTTGAAACCGTATGTGTTCGACGAAACTGAGTTGTCGATACCGAACCAGGAGGAACCCCCGTTCTGCGAAATCTGTGGGGATACCACTCGAAACAGTATGTGATCGACGAAACTGAGTTGTCGACCTTGTGAGAGAGGAGACTCCAAATGCGAAACATAGTTCCACTTGAAACTAATTGTTCTATCTCAAACGAAGTGTTCGACACTGTGCCAGGAGAAGCGCTTGTTCTGTGAAATCTGTGGCGATGCTACTCGAAATCGTATGTGTTCCACGAATCTAAATGGTCGACCTTGTGGGAGACGAAAATCCAGATGCGAAACTTAGTTCCATTTTAAACAAATTGTTCTATCTGAAAGTGTTCGATACTGTGCCAGGAGAAGCGCCTGTTCTCTGAAATCTGTGGCGATGATACTCGAAACCGAATGTGTTCGACGAAACTAAGTTGTCGACCTTGTGAGAGAGGATACTCCAGATGCGAAACATATTTCCATATTAAACTAATTGTTCTGTCTGAAATAAGTGTTCGATACTATGCCAGGCGAAGCGCCTGCTCTCTGAAATCTGTGGCGATGCCACTCGAAACCGTATGTGTTCGACGAAACCAAGTGGCCGACCTTGTGAGAGAGGAAACTCCAGATGCGAAACTTAGTTCCATTTTAAACGAATTGTTCTATCTGAAAGTGTTCGATACTTTGCCAGGAGAAGCGCCAGTTCTCTGAAATCTGTGGCGATGCCACCCGAAACCGTATGCGTTCGGCGAAACTAAGTGGTCGAACTTGTGAGAGAGGAAAATCCAGACGCGAAACTTAGTGCCATTTTAAACTAATTGTTCTATCTGAAACTAAGTGTTCGATACTGTGCCAGCAGAAGCGCCAGTTCTCTGAAATCTGTGGCGATGCCACTCGAAACCGTATGCGATCGGCGAAACTAAGTGGTCGACCTTGTGAGAGAGGAAACTCCAGAAGCGAAACATAGTTCAATTTTAAACTAAATGTTCCATCTGAAAATAAGTGTTCGATACTGTGCCAGGAGAAGCGCTTGTTCTCTGAAATCTGTGGCGATGCCACTTGAAACCGTATGTGTTCGACGAAACTGAGTTGTCGATACCGTACCAGGAGGAACCCCCTTTCTGCGAAATCTGTGGGGATACCACTCGAAACAGTATGTGATCGACGAAACTGAGTTGTCGACCTTGTGAGAGAGGAGACTCCAAATGCGAAACATAGTTCCACTTGAAACTAATTGTTCTATCTCAAACGAAGTGTTCGACACTGTGCCAGGAGAAGCGCTTGTTCTGTGAAATCTGTGGCGATGCTACTCGAAATCGTATGTGTTCCACGGAACTAAATGGTCGACCTTGTGGGAGACGAAAATCCAGATGCGAAACTTAGTTCCATTTTAAACAAATTGTTCTATCTGAAAGTGTTCGATACTGTGCCAGGAGAAGTGCCTGTTCTCTGAAATGTGCGACGATGCCACTCGAATCCGTATGTGTTCGACGAAACTAAGTGGTCGACCTTGTGAGAGAGGAAACTCCAGATGCGAAACTTAGTTCCATTTTAAACTAATTGTTCTATCTGAAACTAAGTGTTCGATATTGTGCCAGGAGAAGCTCCTGTTCTCTGAAATCTGTCGCGATGCTACTCGAAACCGTATGTGTTCGACGAAACGAAGTGGCTGACCTTGTGGGAGAGGAAACTTCAGATGCGAAACTTAGTTCCATTTTAAACTAATTGTTCTATCTGAAACTAAGTGTTCGATACTGTGCCAGGAGTAGCGCCTGTTCTCTGAGATCAGTGGCGATGCTACTCGAAACCGTATGTGTTCGACGAAGCTAAGTGGTCCACCTTGTGAGACAGGAAACTACAGATGCGAAGCTTTTTTCCATTTTAAACTAATTGTTCTAACTGATACTAAGTGTTCGATACTGTGCCAGGAGAAGCGCCTGTTCTCTGAAATCTGTGGCGATGCCACTTGAAACCGTATGTGTTCGACGAAACTGAGTTGTCGATACCGTACCAGGAGGAACCCCCGTTCTGCGAAATCTGTGGGGATACCACTCGAAACAGTATGTGATCGACGAAACTGAGTTGTCGACCTTGTGAGAGAGGAGACTCCAAATGCGAAACATAGTTCCACTTGAAACTAATTGTTCTATCTCAAACGAAGTGTTCGACACTGTGCCAGGAGAAGCGCTTGTTCTGTGGCGATGCTACTCGAAATCGTATGTGTTCCACGAAACTAAATGGTCGACCTTGTGGGAGACGAAAATCCAGATGCGAAACTTAGTTCCATTTTAAACAAATTGTTCTATCTGAAAGTGTTCGATACTGTGCCAGGAGAAGCGCCTGTTCTCTGAAATCTGTGGCGATGCTACTCGGAACCGTATGTGTTCGACGAAGCTAAGTGGTCCACCTTGTGAGACAGGAAACTACAGATGCGAAGCTTTGTTCCATTTTAAACTAGTTGTTCTAACTGATACTAAGTGTTCGATACTGTGCCAGGAGAAGTGCCTGTTCTCTGAAATGTGTGACGATGCCACTCGAATCCGTATGTGTTCGACGAAACTAAGTGGTCGACCTTGTGAGAGAGGAAACTCCAGATGCGAAACTTAGTTCCATTTTAAACTAATTGTTCTATCTGAAACTAAGTGTTCGATATTGTGCCAGGAGGAGCGCCTGTTCTCTGAAATCTGTCGCGATGCTACTCGAAACCGTATGTGTTCGACGAAACTAAGTGGCCGACCTTGTGGGAGAGGAAACTTCAGATGCGAAACTTAGTTCCATTTTAAACTAATTGTTCTATCTGAAACTAAGTGTTCGATACTGTGCCAGGAGTAGCGCCTGTTCTCTGAGATCAGTGGCGATGCTACTCGAAACCGTATGTGCTCGACGAAGCTAAGTGGTCCACCTTGTGAGACAGGAAACTACAGATGCGAAGCTTTTTTCCATTTTAAACTAATTGTTCTAACTGATACTAAGTGTTCGATACTGTGCCAGGAGAAGCGCCTGTTCTCTGAAATCTGTGGCGATGCCACTTGAAACCGTATGTGTTCGACGAAACTGAGTTGTCGATACCGTACCAGGAGGAACCCCCGTTCTGCGAAATCTGTGGGGATACCACTCGAAACAGTATGTGATCGACGAAACTGAGTTGTCGACCTTGTGAGAGAGGAGACTCCAAATGCGAAACATAGTTCCACTTGAAACTAATTGTTCTATCTCAAACGAAGTGTTCGACACTGTGCCAGGAGAAGCGCTTGTTCTGTGGCGATGCTACTCGAAATCGTATGTGTTCCACGAAACTAAATGGTCGACCTTGTGGGAGACGAAAATCCAGATGCGAAACTTAGTTCCATTTTAAACAAATTGTTCTATCTGAAAGTGTTCGATACTGTGCCAGGAGAAGCGCCTGTTCTCTGAAATCTGTGGCGATGCTACTCGAAACCGTATGTGTTCGACGAAGCTAAGTGGTCCACCTTGTGAGACAGGAAACTACAGATGCGAAGCTTTGTTCCATTTTAAACTAGTTGTTCTAACTGATACTAAGTGTTCGATACTGTGCCAGGAGAAGTGCCTGTTCTCTGAAATGTGTGACGATGCCACTCGAATCCGTATGTGTTCGACGAAACTAAGTGGTCGACCTTGTGAGAGAGGAAACTCCAGATGCGAAACATATTTCCATTTTAAACTAATTGTTCTGTCTGAAATAAGTGTTCGATACTATGCCAGGCGAAGCGCCTGCTCTCTGAAATCTGTGGCGATGCCACTCGAAACCGTATGTGTTCGACGAAACCAAGTGGCCGACCTTGTGAGAGAGGAAACTCCAGATGCGAAACTTAGTTCCATTTTAAACGAATTGTTCTATCTGAAAGTGTTCGATACTTTGCCAGGAGAAGCGCCAGTTCTCTGTAATCTGTGGCGATGCCACCCGAAACCGTATGCGTTCGGCGAAACTAAGTGGTCGAACTTGTGAGAGAGGAAAATCCAGACGCGAAACTTAGTGCCATTTTAAACTAATTGTTCTATCTGAAACTAAGTGTTCGATACTGTGCCAGCAGAAGCGCCAGTTCTCTGAAATCTGTGGCGATGCCAGTCGAAACCGTATGCGATCGGCGAAACTAAGTGGTCGACCTTGTGAGAGAGGAAACTCCAGAAGCGAAACATAGTTCAATTTTAAACTAAATGTTCCATCTGAAAATAAGTGTTCGATACTGTGCCAGGAGAAGCGCTTGTTCTCTGAAATCTGTGGCGATGCCACTTGAAACCGTATGTGTTCGACGAAACTGAGTTGTCGATACCGTACCAGGAGGAACCCCCGTTCTGCGAAATCTGTGGGGATACCACTCGAAACAGTATGTGATCGACGAAACTGAGTTGTCGACCTTGTGAGAGAGGAGACTCCAAATGCGAAACATAGTTCCACTTGAAACTAATTGTTCTATCTCAAACGAAGTGTTCGACACTGTGCCAGGAGAAGCGCTTGTTCTGTGAAATCTGTGGCGATGCTACTCGAAATCGTATGTGTTCCACGGAACTAAATGGTCGACCTTGTGGGAGACGAAAATCCAGATGCGAAACTTAGTTCCATTTTAAACAAATTGTTCTATCTGAAAGTGTTCGATACTGTGCCAGGAGAAGTGCCTGTTCTCTGAAATGTGCGACGATGCCACTCGAATCCGTATGTGTTCGACGAAACTAAGTGGTCGACCTTGTGAGAGAGGAAACTCCAGATGCGAAACTTAGTTCCATTTTAAACTAATTGTTCTATCTGAAACTAAGTGTTCGATATTGTGCCAGGAGAAGCTCCTGTTCTCTGAAATCTGTCGCGATGCTACTCGAAACCGTATGTGTTCGACGAAACGAAGTGGTCCACCTTGTGAGACAGGAAACTACAGATGCGAAGCTTTGTTCCATTTTAAACTAATTGTTCTAACTGATACTAAGTGTTCGATACTGTGCCAGGAGAAGCGCCTGTTCTCTGAAATCTGTGGCGATGCCACTTGAAACCGTATGTGTTCGACGAAACTGAGTTGTCGATACCGTACCAGGAGGAACCCCCGTTCTGCGAAATCTGTGGGGATACCACTCGAAACAGTATGTGATCGACGAAACTGAGTTGTCGACCTTGTGAGAGAGGAGACTCCAAATGCGAAACATAGTTCCACTTGAAACTAATTGTTCTATCTCAAACGAAGTGTTCGACACTGTGCCAGGAGAAGCGCTTGTTCTGTGAAATCTGTGGCGATGCTACTCGAAATCGTATGTGTCCCACGAAACTAAATGGTCGACCTTGTGGGAGACGAAAATCCAGATGCGAAACTTAGTTCCATTTTAAACAAATTGTTCTATCTGAAAGTGTTCGATACTGTGCCAGGAGAAGCGCCTGTTCTCTGAAATCTGTGGCGATGATACGCGAAACCGTATGTGTTCGACGAAACTAAGTTGTCGACCTTGTGAGAGAGGATACTCCAGATGCGAAACATATTTCCATATTAAACTAATTGTTCTGTCTGAAATAAGTGTTCGATACTATGCCAGGCGAAGCGCCTGCTCTCTGAAATCTGTGGCGATGCCACTTGAAACCGTATGTGTTCGACGAAACTAAATGGTCGACCTTGTGGGAGACGAAAATCCAGATGCGAAACTTAGTTCCATTTTAAACAAATTGTTCTATCTGAAACTAAGTGTTCGATACTGTGCCAGGAGAAGCGCCTGTTCTCTGATATCTGTGGCGATGCTACTCGAAACCCTATGTGTTCGACGAAACTAAGTGATCGACCTTGTGAGAGAGGAAACTCCAGAAGCGAAACTTAGTTCCATTTTAAACTATTTGTTCTATCTGAAACTAAGTGTTCGATAATGTGCCGGGAGAAGCGTCTGTTCTCTGAAATGTGTGGCGATTCTACTCGAAACCGTATGTGTTCGAGGAAACTAAGTGGTCCACCTCGTGAGAGAGGAAACTCCAGATGCCACACTTAGTTCCATTTAAAACTAATTGTTCTATCTGAAACTAAGTATTCGAGAGTGTGCCAGGAGAAACGCCTGTTCTCTGAAATCTGTGGCGATGCTACTCGAAACCGTATGTGTTCGACGAAACTATGTGGTCGACCTTGTGAGAGAGGAAACTCCAGATGCGAAACTTAGTTCCATTTTAAACTAATTGTTCTATCTGAAACTAAGTGTTTGATACTGTGCCAGGAGTAGCGCCTGTTCTCTGAGATCAGTGGCGATGCTACTCGAAACCGTATGTGTTCGACGAAGCTAAGTGGTCCACCTTGTGAGACAGGAAACTACAGATGCGAAGCTTTTTTCCATTTTAAACTAATTGTTCTTACTGATACTAAGTGTTCGATACTGTGCCAGGAGAAGCGCCTGTTCTCTGAAATCTGTGGCGATGCCACTCGAAACCGTATGTGTTCGACGAAACTAAGTGGCCGACCTTGTGAGAGAGGAAACTCCAGATGCGAAACTTAGTTCCATTTTAAACGAATTGTTCTATCTGAAAGTGTTCGATACTTTGCCAGGAGAAGCGCCAGTTCTCTGAAATCTGTGGCGACGCTACTCGATACCGTATGTGTTCGACGAAACTAAGTGGTCGACCTTGTGAGAGAGGAAACTCCAGATGCGAAACTTAGTTCCATTTTAAACTAATTGTTCTATCTGTAACTAAGTGTTCGAGAGTGTACCAGGAGAAACGCCTGTTCTCTGAAATCTGTGGCGATGCCACTCGAAACCGTACGTGTTCGACGAAACTAAGTGGTCGCCTTGTGAGAGTAGAAACTCCAGATGCGAACTGTAGTTCAATTTTAAACTAATTGTTCTATCTGAAACTATGTGTCTGCTACTCTGCCAGGAGAAGCGCCTGTTCTCTGAAATCTGTGGCGATGTCACTCGAAACCGTATGTTTTCGACGAAATTAAGTGGTCGCCTTGTGAGGGAAGAAACTCCAGATGCGAAACTTAGTACCATTCTAAACTAATTGCTTTATCTAAAACTATGTGTCCGATACTGTGCTAGGAGAAGCGCCTGTTCTCTTTAATCTGTGGCGATGCTACTCGAAAGCATATGTGTTCCACGAAACTAAGTGGTCGACATTGTGAGGGAGGAAACTCAAGATGCGAAACATAGTTACATTTTAAACTAATTGTTCTCTCTGAAACTAAGTGTTTGATACTGTGCCAGGAGAAGCGACTGTCTTGTGAAATCTGTGGCGATGCTACTCGAAACCGTATGTGTTCGACGAATCTACATGGTCGACCTTGTGAGAGAGGAAACTCCAGATGCGAAACTAGGTTCCATTTTAAACTGATTGTTCTATTTGAAACTAAGTGTTCGGTACTGTGCCAGGAGAAGCGCCTGTTCTCTGAAATCTGTGGCGATGCTACTCGAAACCGTATGTGTTCGACGAATCTACATGGTCGACATTGTGAGAGAGGAAACTCCAGAGTACAATCTTAAACTAATTGTTCTCTCTGAAACTAAGTGTTCGATACTGTGCCAGGAGAAGCGCCTGCTCTCTGAAATCTGTCGCGATGCTTCTCGAAACCGTATGTGTTCGACGAAACTAAGTGGTCGACATTGTGAGGGAGGAAACTCAAGATGCGAAACATAGTTACATTTTAAACTAATTGTTCTCTCTGAAACTAAGTGTTTGATACTGTGCCAGGAGAAGCGACTGTCCTGTGAAACCTGTGGCGATGCTACTCGAAACCGTATGTGTTCGACGAATCTACATGGTCGATCTTGTGAGAGAGGAAACTCCAGATGCGAAACTTGGTCCCATTTTAAACTGATTGTTCTATTTGAAACTAAGTGTTCGGTACTGTGCCAGGAGAAGCGCCTGTTCTCTGAAATCTGTGGCGATTCTACTCGAAACCGTATGTGTTCGAGGAAACTAAGTGGTCCACCTCGTGAGAGAGGAAACTCCAGATGCCACACTTAGTTCCATTTAAAACTAATTGTTCTATCTGAAACTAAGTATTCGAGAGTGTGCCAGGAGAAACGCCTGTTCTCTGAAATCTGTGGCGATGCTACTCGAAACCGTATGTGTTCGACGAAACTATGTGGTCGACCTTGTGAGAGAGGAAACTCCAGATGCGAAACTTAGTTCCATTTTAAACTAATTGTTCTATCTGAAACTAAGTGTTTGATACTGTGCCAGGAGTAGCGCCTGTTCTCTGAGATCAGTGGCGATGCTACTCGAAACCGTATGTGTTCGACGAAGCTAAGTGGTCCACCTTGTGAGACAGGAAACTACAGATGCGAAGCTTTTTTCCATTTTAAACTAATTGTTCTTACTGATACTAAGTGTTCGATACTGTGCCAGGAGAAGCGCCTGTTCTCTGAAATCTGTGGCGATGCTACTCGAAACCGTATGTGTTCGACGAAACTAAGTGGCCGACCTTGTGAGAGAGGAAACTCCAGATGCGAAACTTAGTTCCATTTTAAACGAATTGTTCTATCTGAAAGTGTTCGATACTTTGCCAGGAGAAGCGCCAGTTCTCTGAAATCTGTGGCGACGCTACTCGATACCGTATGTGTTCGACGAAACTAAGTGGTCGACCTTGTGAGAGAGGAAACTCCAGATGCGAAACTTAGTTCCATTTTAAACTAATTGTTCTATCTGTAACTAAGTGTTCGAGAGTGTACCAGGAGAAACGCCTGTTCTCTGAAATCTGTGGCGATGCCACTCGAAACCGTACGTGTTCGACGAAACTAAGTGGTCGCCTTGTGAGAGTAGAAACTCCAGATGCGAACTGTAGTTCAATTTTAAACTAATTGTTCTATCTGAAACTATGTGTCTGCTACTCTGCCAGGAGAAGCGCCTGTTCTCTGAAATCTGTGGCGATGTCACTCGAAACCGTATGTTTTCGACGAAATTAAGTGGTCGCCTTGTGAGGGAAGAAACTCCAGATGCGAAACTTAGTACCATTCTAAACTAATTGCTTTATCTAAAACTATGTGTCCGATACTGTGCTAGGAGAAGCGCCTGTTCTCTTTAATCTGTGGCGATGCTACTCGAAAGCATATGTGTTCCACGAAACTAAGTGGTCGACATTGTGAGGGAGGAAACTCAAGATGCGAAACATAGTTACATTTTAAACTAATTGTTCTCTCTGAAACTAAGTGTTTGATACTGTGCCAGGAGAAGCGACTGTCTTGTGAAATCTGTGGCGATGCTACTCGAAACCGTATGTGTTCGACGAATCTACATGGTCGACCTTGTGAGAGAGGAAACTCCAGATGCGAAACTTGGTCCCATTTTAAACTGATTGTTCTATTTTAAACTAAGTGTTCGGTACTGTGCCAGGAGAAGCGCCTGTTCTCTGAAATCTGTGGCGATGCTACACGAAACCGTATGTGTTCGAGGAAACTAAGTGTTCGACCTTGTGAGAGAGGAAACTCCAGATGCGAAGCTTATTTCCATTTTAAACTAATTGTTCTATCTGATACTAAGTGTTCGATACTGTGCCAGGGGAAGTGCCCGTTCTCTGAAATCTGTGGCGATGCTACTCGAAACCGTATGTGTTCGACGAAACTAAGTGGTCGACCTTGTGAGAGAGGAAACGCCAGATGCGAAACTTAGTTCCATTTTAAACTTATTGTTCTCTCTGAAACTAAGTATTCGATACTGTGCCAGGAGAAGCGCCAGTTCTCTGAAATCTGTAGCGATGCCACTCGAAACCGTATGTGTTCGACGAAACTAAGTGGTCGACCTTCTGAGAGAGGAAACTCCGGATGCGAAACTTAATTCCATTTTAAACTAATTGTTCTATCTGAAACTAAGTATTCGATACTGTGCCAGGAGAAGCGCCAGTTCTCTGAAATCTGTAGCGATGCCACTCGAAACCGTATGTGTTCGACCACTTTCCACCACAGTATCGAACACTTTCAGATAGAACAATTAGTTTAAAGTGGAACTAAGTTCCGCACCTGGAGTTTCCTCTCTCACAAGGTCGGCCACTTAGTTTCGTCGAACACATACGGTTTCGAGTGGCATCGCCACAGATTTCAGAGAACAGGTGCTTCTCCTGGCACATTATCGAACACTTAGTTTCAGATAGAACAATTAGTTTAAAATGGAACTAAGTTTCGCATCCGGAGTTTCCTCCCTCACAAGGTCGACCACTTAGTTTCGTTGAACACATACGGTTTCGAGTAGCATCGCCACAGATTTCAGAGAACAGGCGCTTCTCCTGGCACAGTACCGAACACTTAGTTTCAAATAGAACAATCAGTTTAAAATGGAACTAAGTTTGGCATCCGGAGTTTCCTCCCTCACGAGGTCGACCACTTAGTTTCGTTGAACACATACGGTTTCGAGTAGCATCGCCACAGATGTCAGAGAACAGGCGATTCTCCTGGAACAGTATCGAACACTTAGTTTCAGATAGATCGATTGGTTTATAATGGAACTAAGTTTCGCATCCGGAGTTTCCTCCCTCACAAGGTCGACCACTTAGTTTCGTTGAACACATACGGTTTCGAGTAGCATCGCCACAGATTTCAGAGAACAGGCGCTTCTCCTGGCACAGTACCGAACACTTAGTTTCAAATAGAACAATCAGTTTAAAATGGAACCAAGTTTCGCATCTGGAGTTTCCTCTCTCACAATGTCGACCATGTAGATTCGTCGAACACATACGGTTTCGAGTAGCATCGCCACAGATTTCAGAGAACAGGCGCTTCTCCTGGCACAGTACCGAACACTTAGTTTCAAATAGAACAATCAGTTTAAAATGGAACCAAGTTTCGCATCTGGAGTTTCCTCTCTCACAAGGTCGACCATGTAGATTCGTCGAACACATACGGTTTCGAGTAGCATCGCCACAGATTTCACAGGACAGTCGCTTCTCCAGGCACAGTATCAAACACTTAGTTTCAGAGAGAACAATTAGTTTAAAATGTAACTATGTTTCGCATCTTGAGTTTCCTCCCTCACAATGTCGACCACTTAGTTTCGTGGAACACATATGCTTTCGAGTAGCATCGCCACAGATTAAAGAGAACAGGCGCTTCTCCTAGCACAGTATCGGACACATAGTTTTAGATAGAACAATTAGTTTAAAATGGAACTAAGTTTCGCATCTGGAGTTTCCTCTCTCACAAGGTCGACCACTTAGTTTCGTCGAACACATACGGTTTCGAGTAGCATCGCCACAGGTTTCAGAGAGCAGGCGCTTCTCCTGGCACAATATCGAACACTTAGTTTCAGATAGAACATTCAGTTTAAAATGAATCTAAATTTCGCATCTGGGGTGTCCTCTCTCACAAAGTCGGCCACTTGGTTTCGTCGAACACATACGGTTTCGAGTGCCATCGTCACAGGTTACAGAGAGCAGGCGCTTCTCCTGGCACAGTATCGAACACTTAGTTTCGGATAGAACAATTAATTTAAAATGGAACTAAGTTTCGCATCTGGAGTTTCCTCTCTCACAAGGTCGGCCACTTAGTTTCGTCGAACACATACGGTTTCGAGTAGCATCGCCACAGATTTCAGAGAACAGGCGCTTCTCCTGGCACAGTATCGAACACTTAGTTTCAGACAGAACAATAAGATTAAAATGGAACTAAGTTTCGCATCTGGAGTTTCCTCTCTCACAAGGTCGACCACTTAGTTTCGTCGAACACATACGGTTTCGAGCAGCATCGCCACACAGTTCAGAGAACAGGCGCTTCTCCTGACACACTATCGAACACATAGTTTCAGACAGACCAATAAGATTAAAATGGAACTAAGTTCCGCATCTGGAGTTTCCTCTCTCACAAGGCGGCCACTCAGTTTCGTGGAACACATTCGGTTTTGAGTAGTATCGCCACAGATTTAAGAGAACAGGCGCTTCTCCTGGCACAGTATCGAACACTAAGTTTCAGAGAGAACAATTAATTTAAAATGGAACTAAGTTTCGCATCTGAAGTTTCCTCTCTCGCAAGGTCGGCCACTTAGTTTTGTCGAACACACACGGTTTCGAGGAGCATCGCCACAGATTTCAGAGAACAGGCGCTTCTCCTGGCACAGTATCGAACACATAGGTTTAGATAGTACAATTAGTTTAAAATGGAACTATGTTTCGCATCTGGAGTTTCCTCTCTCACAAGGTCGACCACTTAGTTTCGTCAAACACACACGGTTTCGAGTGGTATCGCCACAGATTTCGCAGAACAGGCGCTTCTCCTGGCACAGTATCGAACACTTAGTATCATTTAGAACAATTAGATTAAAATGGAACTAAGTTTCGCATCTGGAGTATCCTCTCTCACAAGGTCGGCCACTTGGTTTCGTCGAACACATACGGTTTCGAGTGCCATCGCCACAGGTTACAGAGAGCAGGCGCTTCTCCTGGCACAGTATCGAACACTTAGTTTCGGATAGAAGAATTAATTTACAATGGAACTAAGTTTCGCATCTGGAGTTTCCTCTCTCACAAGGTCGACCACTTAGTTTCGTCGAACACATACGGTTTCGAGCAGCATCGCCACAGATTTCAGAGAGCAGGCGCTTCTCCTGGCACAGTATCGAACACTTATGTCAGACAGAACAAATAGTTTAATATGGAACTATGTTTCGCATCTGGAGTATCCTCTCTCACAAGGTCAACCACTTAGTTTCGTCGAACACATACGGTTTCGAGTAGCATCGCCACTGATTTCAGAGAACAGGCGCTTCTCCTGGGACAGTATCGAACACTTAGTTTCAGATAGAATAATTAGTTTTAAATGGAATTAAGTCTGGCACCTGGAGTTTCCTCTCTCACAAGGTCGGCCACTTAGTTTCGTCGAACACATACGGTTTCGAGAAGCATCGCGACAGATTTCAGAGAACAGGCGCTTCTCCTGGCACAGTATCGAACACTTAGTATCACATAGAACAATTACTTTAAAATGGAACTAAGCTTCGCATCTCGAGATTCCTCTCTCACAAGGTGGACCACTTAGTTTCATCGAACATATACGGTTTCGAGTGGCATCGCCACAAATTTCAGAGAGCAGGCGCTTCTCCTGGCACAGTGTGGAGCACTTAGTTTCAGATAGAATAATTAGTTTAAAATGGAAATATGTTTCGCATCTGGAGTTTCCTCTCCCACAAGGTCGACCACTTAGTTTCGTCGAACACATACGGTTTCGAGCGGCATCGCCACACAGTTCAGAGAACAGGCGCTTCTCCTGGCACAGTATCGAACACTTAGTTTTAGATAGAACAATTAGTTTAAAATGGAACTAAGTTTCGCATCTGCAGTTTCCTCTCTCACAAGGTCGACCACTTAGTTTCGTCGAACACATACGGTTTCGAGTAGCATCGCCACAGGTTTCAGAGAGCAGGCGCTTCTCCTGGCACAGTATCGAACACTTATGTCAGACAGAATTATTAGTTTAAAATGGAACTATGTTTCGCATCTGGAGTATCCTCTCTCACAAGGTCGGCCACTTGGTTTCGTCGAACACATACGGTTTCGAGTGCCATCGCCACAGGTTACAGAGAGCAGGCGCTTCTCCTGGCACAGTATCGAACACTTAGTTTCGGATAGAAGAATTAATTTACAATGGAACTAAGTTTCGCATCTGGAGTTTCCTCTCTCACAAGTTCGGCCACTTAATTTCGTCGAACACATAGGGTTTCGAGTGGCATCGCCACAGATTTCGAAGAACAGGCGCTTCTCCTGGCACAATATCGAAAACTTAGTTTCAGATAGAACATTCAGTTTAAAATGAAACTAAATTTCGCATCTGGGGTGTCCTCTCTCACAAAGTCGGCCACTTGGTTTCGTCGAACACATACGGTTTCGAGTGCCATCGTCACAGGTTACAGAGAGCAGGCGCTTCTCCTGGCACAGTATCGAACACTTAGTTTAGGATAGAACAATTAATTTAAAATGGAACTAAGTTTCGCATCTGGAGTTTCCTCTCTCACAAGGTCGGCCACTTAGTTTCGTCGAACACATACGGTTTCGAGTAGCATCGCCACAGATTTCAGAGAACAGGCGCTTCTCCTGGCACAGTATCGAACACTTAGTTTCAGACAGAACAATAAGATTAAAATGGAACTAAGTTTCGCATCTGGAGTTTCCTCTCTCACAAGGTCGACCACTTAGTTTCGTCGAACACATACGGTTTCGAGCAGCATCGCCACACAGTTCAGAGAACAGGCGCTTCTCCTGACACACTATCGAACACATAGTTTCAGACAGACCAATAAGATTAAAATGGAACTAAGTTCCGCATCTGGAGTTTCCTCTCTCACAAGGCGGCCACTCAGTTTCGTGGAACACATTCGGTTTTGAGTAGTATCGCCACAGATTTAAGAGAACAGGCGCTTCTCCTGGCACAGTATCGAACACTAAGTTTCAGAGAGAACAATTAATTTAAAATGGAACTAAGTTTCGCATCTGAAGTTTCCTCTCTCGCAAGGTCGGCCACTTAGTTTTGTCGAACACACACGGTTTCGAGGAGCATCGCCACAGATTTCAGAGAACAGGCGCTTCTCCTGGCACAGTATCGAACACATAGGTTTAGATAGTACAATTAGTTTAAAATGGAACTATGTTTCGCATCTGGAGTTTCCTCTCTCACAAGGTCGACCACTTAGTTTCGTCAAACACACACGGTTTCGAGTGGTATCGCCACAGATTTCGCAGAACAGGCGCTTCTCCTGGCACAGTATCGAACACTTAGTATCATTTAGAACAATTAGATTAAAATGGAACTAAGTTTCGCATCTGGAGTTTCCTCTCTCACAAGGCGGCCACTCAGTTTCGTGGAACACATTCGGTTTCGAGTAGTAACGCCACAGATTTCAGAGAACAGGCGCTTCTCCTGGCCCAGTATCGAACACTAAGTTTCAGAGAGAACAATTAATTTAAAATGGAACTAAGTTTCGCATCTGGAGTTTCCTCTCTCAGAAGGTCGACGACTTAGTTTCGTCGAGCACATACGGTTTCGAGTGGCATCGCCACAGATTTCAGAGAGCAGGCGCTTCTCCTGGCACAGTATCGAACACTTATGTGAGACAGAATTATTAGTTTAAAATGGAACTATATTTCGCATCTGGAGTATCCTCTCTCACAAGGTCAACCACTTAGTTTCGTCGAACACATACGGTTTCGAGTGGTATCGCCACAGATTTCGCTGAACAGGCGCTTCTCCTGGCACATTATCGAACACTTAGTATCAGATAGAACAATTAGATTAAAATGGAACTAAGTTTCGCATCTGGAGTTTCCTCTCTCAGAAGGTCGACGACTTAGTTTCGTCGAGCACATACGGTTTCGAGTGGCATCGCCACAGATTTCAGAGAGCAGGCGCTTCTCCTGGCACAGTATCGAACACTTATGTCAGACAGAATTATTAGTTTAAAATGGAACTATATTTCGCATCTGGAGTATCCTCTCTCACAAGGTCAACCACTTAGTTTCGTCGAACACATACGGTTTCGAGTGGTATCGCCACAGATTTCGCAGAACAGGCGCTTCTCCTGGCACATTATCGAACACTTAGTATCAGATAGAACAATTAGATTAAAATGGAACTAAGTTTCGCATCTGGAGTTTCCTCTCTCAGAAGGTCGACGACTTAGTTTCATCGAGCACATACGGTTTCGAGTTGCATCGCCACAGATTTCAGAGAACAGGCGCTTCTCCTGGCACAGTATCGAACACTTATTTCAGACAGAACAATTAGTTTAAAATGGAACTATGTTTCGCATCTGGAGTATCCTCTCTCACAAGGTCGACCACTTAGTTTCGTCGAACACATACGGTTTCGAGTAGCATCGCCACAGGTTTCAGAGAGCAGGCGCTTCTCCTGGCACAGTATCGAACACTTATGTCAGACAGAATTATTAGTTTAAAATGGAACTATGTTGCGCATCTGGAGTATCCTCTCTCACAAGGTCGGCCACTTGGTTTCGTCGAACACATACGGTTTCGAGTGCCATCGCCACAGGTTACAGAGAGCAGGCGCTTCTCCTGGCACAGTATCGAACACTTAGTTTCGGATAGAAGAATTAATTTACAATGGAACTAAGTTTCGCATCTGGAGTTTCCTCTCTCACAAGTTCGGCCACTTAATTTCGTCGAACACATAGGGTTTCGAGTGGCATCGCCACAGATTTCGAAGAACAGGCGCTTCTCCTGGCACAATATCGAACACTTAGTTTCAGATAGAACATTCAGTTTAAAATGAAACTAAATTTCGCATCTGGGGTGTCCTCTCTCACAAAGTCGGCCACTTGGTTTCGTCGAACACATACGGTTTCGAGTGCCATCGTCACAGGTTACAGAGAGCAGGCGCTTCTCCTGGCACAGTATCGAACACTTAGTTTAGGATAGAACAATTAATTTAAAATGGAACTAAGTTTCGCATCTGGAGTTTCCTCTCTCACAAGGTCGGCCACTTAGTTTCGTCGAACACATACGGTTTCGAGCAGCATCGCCACACAGTTCAGAGAACAGGCGCTTCTCCTGACACACTATCGAACACATAGTTTCAGAGAGACCAATAAGATTAAAATGGAACTAAGTTCCGCATCTGGAGTTTCCTCTCTCACAAGGCGGCCACTCAGTTTCGTGGAACACATTCGGTTTTGAGTAGTATCGCCACAGATTTAAGAGAACAGGCGCTTCTCCTGGCACAGTATCGAACACTAAGTTTCAGAGAGAACAATTAATTTAAAATGGAACTAAGTTTCGCATCTGAAGTTTCCTCTCTCGCAAGGTCGGCCACTTAGTTTTGTCGAACACACACGGTTTCGAGGAGCATCGCCACAGATTTCAGAGAACAGGCGCTTCTCCTGGCACAGTATCGAACACATAGGTTTAGATAGTACAATTAGTTTAAAATGGAACTATGTTTCGCATCTGGAGTTTCCTCTCTCACAAGGTCGACCACTTAGTTTCGTCAAACACACACGGTTTCGAGTGGTATCGCCACAGATTTCGCAGAACAGGCGCTTCTCCTGGCACAGTATCGAACACTTAGTATCATTTAGAACAATTAGATTAAAATGGAACTAAGTTTCGCATCTGGAGTTTCCTCTCTCACAAGGCGGCCACTCAGTTTCGTGGAACACATTCGGTTTCGAGTAGTAACGCCACAGATTTCAGAGAACAGGCGCTTCTCCTGGCCCAGTATCGAACACTAAGTTTCAGAGAGAACAATTAATTTAAAATGGAACTAAGTTTCGCATCTGGAGTTTCCTCTCTCAGAAGGTCGACGACTTAGTTTCGTCGAGCACATACGGTTTCGAGTGGCATCGCCACAGATTTCAGAGAGCAGGCGCTTCTCCTGGCACAGTATCGAACACTTATGTGAGACAGAATTATTAGTTTAAAATGGAACTATATTTCGCATCTGGAGTATCCTCTCTCACAAGGTCAACCACTTAGTTTCGTCGAACACATACGGTTTCGAGTGGTATCGCCACAGATTTCGCTGAACAGGCGCTTCTCCTGGCACATTATCGAACACTTAGTATCAGATAGAACAATTAGATTAAAATGGAACTAAGTTTCGCATCTGGAGTTTCCTCTCTCAGAAGGTCGACGACTTAGTTTCGTCGAGCACATACGGTTTCGAGTGGCATCGCCACAGATTTCAGAGAGCAGGCGCTTCTCCTGGCACAGTATCGAACACTTATGTCAGACAGAATTATTAGTTTAAAATGGAACTATATTTCGCATCTGGAGTATCCTCTCTCACAAGGTCAACCACTTAGTTTCGTCGAACACATACGGTTTCGAGTGGTATCGCCACAGATTTCGCAGAACAGGCGCTTCTCCTGGCACAGTATCGAACACTTAGTATCAGATAGAACAATTAGATTAAAATGGAACTAAGTTTCGCATCTGGAGTTTCCTCTCTCAGAAGGTCGACGACTTAGTTTCATCGAGCACATACGGTTTCGAGTTGCATCGCCACAGATTTCAGAGAACAGGCGCTTCTCCTGGCACAGTATCGAACACTTATTTCAGACAGAACAATTAGTTTAAAATGGAACTATGTTTCGCATCTGGAGTATCCTCTCTCACAAGGTCAACCACTTAGTTTCGTCGAACACACACGGTTTCGAGTGGCATCGCCACAGATTTCAGAGAAAAGGCGCTTCTCCTGGCACAGTCTCGAACACTTAGTTACAGATAGAACACTTAGTTTAAAATGGAACTGTGTTTCGTATTTGGAGTTTCCTCTCCCACAAGGTGGACCACTCAGTTTCGTCAAACACATACGGTTTCGAGTGGCATCGCCACAGATTTCGGAGAACAGGCGCTTCTCCTAGCACAGTATCGAACACTTAGTATCAGATAGAACAATTACTTTAAAGTGGAACTAAGCTTCGCATCTCGAGATTCCTCTCTCACAAGGTGGACCACTTAGTTTCATCGAACATATACGGTTTCGAGTAGCATCGCCACTGATTTCAGAGATCAGGCGCTTCTCCTGGCACAGTCTCGAACACTTAGTTACAGATAGAACACTTAGTTTAAAATGGAACTGTGTTTCGTATTTGGAGTTTCCTCTCCCACAAGGTGGACCACTCAGTTTCGTCAAACACATACGGTTTCGAGTGGCATCGCCACAGTTTTCGGAGAACAGGCGCTTCTCCTAGCACAGTATCGAACACTTAGTATCAGATAGAACAATTACTTTAAAGTGGAACTAAGCTTCGCATCTCGAGATTCCTCTCTCACAAGGTGGACCACTTAGTTTCATCGAACATATACGGTTTCGAGTAGCATCGCCACTGATTTCAGAGATCAGGCGCTTCTCCTGGCACAGTATCGAACACTTAGTTTCAGATGGAGCATTTAGTTTAAAATTGAACTGTGTTTCGCATTTGGAGTTTCCTCTCTCACAAGGTGGACCACTCAGTTTCGTCAAACACATACGGTTTCGAGTGGCATCGCCACAGATTTCGGAGAACAGGCGCTTCTCCTAGCACAGTATCGAACACTTAGTATCAGATAGAACAATTACTTTAAAATGGAACTAAGCTTCGCATCTCGAGATTCCTCTCTCACAAGGTGGACCACTTAGTTTCATCGAACATATACGGTTTCGAGTAGCATCGCCACTGATTTCAGAGATCAGGCGCTTCTCCTGGCACAGTATCGAACACTTAGTTTCAGATAGAACAATTAGTTTAAAATGGACCTAAGTTTCGCATCTGGAATTTCCTCTCTCACAAGGTCGACCACTTAGTTTCGTCGAACACATACGGTTTCGACTAGCATCGCCACAGATTTCAGAGAACAGGCGCTTCTCCTGGCACAGTATCCAACACTTAGTATCAGATAGAACAATTACTTTAAAATGGAACTAAGCTTCGCATCTCGAGATTCCTCTCTCACAAGGTGGACCACTTAGTTTCATCGGACATATACGGTTTCGAGTAGCATCGCCACAGATTTCAGAGAACAGGCGCTGCTCCTGGCACAGTATCGAACACTTAGTTTCAGATAGAACAATTAGTTTAAAATGGAACTAAATTTCGCATCTGGAGTTTCCTCTCTCACAAGTTCGACCACTTAGTTTCGTCGAACACATACGGTTTCGACTAGCATCACCACAGATTTCACAGAACAGGCGCTTCTCCTAGCACAGTATCGAACACTTAGTTTCAGATAGAACAATTACTTTAAAATCGAACTAAGCTTCGCATCTCGAGATTCCTCTCTCACAAGGTGGACCACTTAGTTTCATCGAACATATACGGTTTCGAGTAGCATCGCCACTGATTTCAGAGATCAGGCGCTTCTCCTGGCACAGTATCGAACACTTAGTTTCAGATGGAGCATTTAGTTTAAAATTGAACTGTGTTTCGCATTTGGAGTTTCCTCTCTCACAAGGTGGACCACTCAGTTTTGTCAAACACATACGGTTTCGAGTGGCATCGCCACAGATTTCGGAGAACAGGCGCTTCTCCTAGCACAGTATCGAACACTTAGTATCAGATAGAACAATTACTTTAAAATGGAACTAAGCTTCGCATCTCGAAATTCCTCTCTCACAAGGTGGACCACTTAGTTTCATCGAACATGTACGGTTTCAAGTAGCATCGCCACTGATTTCAGAGATCAGGCGCTTCTCCTGGCACAGTATCGAACACTTAGTTTCAGATAGAACAATTAGTTTAAAATGGACCTAAGTTTCGCATCTGGAGTTTCCTCTCTCACAAGGTCGACCATTTAGATTCGTCGAACACATACGGTTTCGAGTGGCATCGCCACAGATTTCAGAGAACAGGCGCTTCTCCTGGCACAGTATCCAACACTTAGTATCAGATAGAACAATTACTTTAAAATGGAACTAAGCTTCGCATCTCGAGATTCCTCTCTCACAAGGTGGACCACTTAGTTTCATCGAACATATACGGTTTCGAGTAGCATCGCCACTGATTTCAGAGATCAGGCGCTTCTCCTGGCACAGTATCGAACACTTAGTTTCAGATAGAACAATTAGTTTAAAATGGACCTAAGTTTCGCATCTGGAGTTTCCTCTCTCACAAGGTCGACCACTTAGTTTCGTCGAGCACATACGGTTTCGAGTGGCATCGCCACAGATTTCGGAGAACAGGCGCTTCTCCTAGCACAGTATCGAACACTTAGTATCAGATAGAACAATTACTTTAAAATGGAACTAAGCTTCGCATCTGTAGTTTCCTGTCTCACAAGGTGGACCACTTAGCTTCGTCGAGCACATACGGTTTCGAGTAGCATCGCCACTGATCTCAGAGAACAGGCGCTACTCCTGGCACAGTATCGAACACTTAGTTTCAGATAGAACAATTCGTTTAAAATGGAACTAAGTTTCGCATCTGGAGTTTCCTCTCTCACAAGGTCGGCCACTTAGTTTCGTCGAACACATACGGTTTCAAGTAGCATCGCCACTGATTTCAGAGATCAGGCGCTTCTCCTGGCACAGTATCGAACACTTAGTTTCAGATAGAACAATTAGTTTAAAATGGAAATAAGTTTCGCATCTGGAGTTTGCTCTCTAACAAGGTCGACCATTTAGATTCGTCGAGCACATACGGTTTCGAGTATCATCGCCACAGATTTCAGAGAACAGGCGCTTCTCCTGGCACAGTATCCAACACTTAGTATCAGATAGAACAATTACTTTAAAATGGAACTAAGCTTCGCATCTCGAGATTCCTCTCTCACAAGGTGGACCACTTAGTTTCATCGAACATATACGGTTTCGAGTAGCATCGCCACAGATTTCAGAGAACAGGCGCTGCTCCTGGCACAGTATCGAACACTTAGTTTCAGATAGAACAATTAGTTTAAAATGGAACTAAATTTCGCATCTGGAGTTTCCTCTCTCACAAGGTCGACCACTTAGTTTCGTCGAACACATACGGTTTCGACTAGCATCACCACAGATTTCACAGAACAGGCGCTTCTCCTAGCACAGTATCGAACACTTAGTATCAGATAGAACAATTATTTTAAAATGGAACAAAGCTTCGCATCTCGAGATTCCTCTCTCACAAGGTGGACCACTTAGTTTCATCGAACATATACGGTTTCGAGTAGTATCGCCACAGATTTCAGAGAACAGGCGCTTCTCCTGGCCCATTATCGAACACTAAGTTTCAGAGAGAACAATTAATTTAAAATGGAACTAAGTTTCGCATCTGGAGTTTCCTCTCTCAGAAGGTCGACGACTTAGTTTCGTCGAGCACATACGGTTTCGAGTGGCATCGCCACAGATTTCAGAGAGCAGGCGCTTCTCCTGGCACAGTATCGAACACTTATGTCAGACAGAATTATTAGTTTAAAATGGAACTATATTTCGCATCTGGAGTATCCTCTCTCACATGGTCAACCACTTAGTTTCGTCGAACACATACGGTTTCGACTGGTATCGCCACAGATTTCGCAGAACAAGCGCTTCTCTTGGCACATTATCGAACACTTAGTATCAGATAGAACAATTAGATTAAAATGGAACTAAGTTTCGCATCTGGAGTTTCCTCTCTCAGAAGGTCGACGACTTAGTTTCGTCGAGCACATACGGTTTCGAGTGGCATCGCCACAGATTTCAGAAAACAGGCGCTTCTCCTGGCACAGTATCGAGCACTTAGTTTCAGATAGAACAATTCGTTTAAAATGGAAATACGTTTCGCATCTGGAGTTTCTTCTCTCACAAGGCGACCACTTAGTTTCGTCGGACACATACGGTTTCGAGTGGCATCGCCACATATTTCAGAGAACACGGCGCATCTCCTGGCACAGTATCGAACACTTAGTTTCAGATTGAACAATTAGTTTAAAATGGAAATAAGTTTCGCATCTGGAGTTTCCTCTCTCACAAGGTCGACCACTTAGTTTCGTCGAACACATACGGTTTCGAGTAGCATCGCCACTGATTTCAGAGATCAGGCCCTTCTCCTGGCACAGTATCGAACACTTAGTTTCAGATAGAACAATTAGTTTAAAATGGACCTAAGTTTCGCATCTGGAGTTTCCTCTCTCACAAGGTCGACCATTTAGATTCGTCGAACACATACGGTTTCGAGTGGCATCGCCACAGATTTCAGAGAACAGGCGCTTCTCCTGGCACAGTATCCAACACTTAGTATCAGATAGAACAATTACTTTAAAATGGAACTAAGCTTCGCATCTCGAGATTCCTCTCTCACAAGGTGGACCACTTAGTTTCATCGAACATATACGGTTTCGAGTAGCATCGCCACAGATTTCAGAGAACAGGCGCTTCTCCTGGCACAGTATCGAACACTTAGTTTCAGATAGAACAATTAGTTTAAAATGGAACTAAATTTCGCATCTGGAGTTTCCTCTCTCACAAGGTCGACCACTTAGTTTCGTCGAACACATACGGTTTCGACTAGCATCACCACAGATTTCACAGAACAGGCGCTTCTCCGCGCACAGTATCGAACACTTAGTATCAGATAGAACAATTACTTTAAAATGGAACTAAGCTTCGCATCTCGAGATTCCTCTCTCACCAGGTGGACCACTTAGTTTCATCGAACATATACGGTTTCGAGTAGCATCGCCACTGATTTCAGAGATCAGGCGCTTCTCCTGGCACAGTATCGAACAATTAGTTTCAGATAGAACAATTAGTTTAAAATGGACCTAAGTTTCGCATCTGGAGTTTCCTCTCTCACAAGGTCGACCATTTAGATTCGTCGAACACATACGGTTTCGAGTGGCATCGCCACAGATTTCAGAGAACAGGCGCTTCTCCTGGCACAGTATCCAACACTTAGTATCAGATAGAACAATTACTTTAAAATGGAACTAAGCTTCGCATCTCGAGATTCCTCTCTCACAAGGTGGACCACTTAGTTTCATCGAACATATACGGTTTCGAGTAGCATCGCCACAGATTTCAGAGAACAGGCGCTTCTCCTGGCACAGTATCGAACACTTAGTTTCAGATAGAACAATTAGTTTAAAATGGAACTAAATTTCGCATCTGGAGTTTCCTCTCTCACAAGGTCGACCACTTAGTTTCGTCGAACACATACGGTTTCAACTAGCATCACCACAGATTTCACAGAACAGGCGCTTCTCCGCGCACAGTATCGAACACTTAGTATCAGATAGAACAATTACTTTAAAATGGAACTAAGCTTCGCATCTCGAGATTCCTCTCTCACCAGGTGGACCACTTAGTTTCATCGAACATATACGGTTTCGAGTAGCATCGCCACTGATTTCAGAGATCAGGCGCTTCTCCTGGCACAGTATCGAACAATTAGTTTCAGATAGAACAATTAGTTTAAAATGGACCTAAGTTTCGCATCTGGAGTTTCCTCTCTCACAAGGTCGACCATTTAGATTCGTCGAACACATACGGTTTCGAGTGGCATCGCCACAGATTTCAGAGAACAGGCGCTTCTCCTGGCACAGTATCCAACACTTAGTATCAGATAGAACAATTACTTTAAAATGGAACTAAGCTTCGCATCTCGAGATTCCTCTCTCACAAGGTGGACCACTTAGTTTCATCGAACATATACGGTTTCGAGTAGCATCGCCACAGATTTCAGAGAACAGGCGCTTCTCCTGGCACAGTATCGAACACTTAGTTTCAGATAGAACAATTAGTTTAAAATGGAACTAAATTTCGCATCTGGAGTTTCCTCTCTAACAAGGTCGACCACTTAGTTTCGTCGAACACATACGGTTTCGACTAGCATCACCACAGATTTCACAGAACAGGCGCTTCTCCGCGCACAGTATCGAACACTTAGTATCAGATAGAACAATTACTTTAAAATGGAACTAAGCTTCGCATCTCGAGATTCCTCTCTCACAAGGTGGACCACTTAGTTTCATCGAACATATACGGTTTCGAGTAGCATCGCCACTGATTTCAGAGATCAGGCGCTTCTCCTGGCACAGTATCGAACACTTAGTTTCAGATAGAACAATTAGTTTAAAATGGACCTAAGTTTCGCATCTGGAGTTTCCTCTCTCACAAGGTCGACCATTTAGATTCGTCGAACACATACGGTTTCGAGTGGCATCGCCACAGATTTCAGAGAACAGGCGCTTCTCCGCGCACAGTATCGAACACTTAGTATCAGATAGAACAATTACTTTAAAATGGAACTAAGCTTCGCATCTCGAGATTCCTCTCTCACAAGGTGGACCACTTAGTTTCATCGAACATATACGGTTTCGAGTAGCATCGCCACTGATTTCAGAGATCAGGCGCTTCTCCTGGCACAGTATCGAACACTTAGTTTCAGATAGAACAATTAGTTTAAAATGGACCTAAGTTTCGCATCTGGAGTTTCCTCTCTCACAAGGTCGACCATTTAGATTCGTCGAACACATACGGTTTCGAGTGGCATCGCCACAGATTTCAGAGAACAGGCGCTTCTCCTGGCACAGTATCCAACACTTAGTATCAGATAGAACAATTACTTTAAAATGGAACTAAGCTTCGCATCTCGAGATTCCTCTCTCACAAGGTGGACCACTTAGTTTCATCGAACATATACGGTTTCGAGTAGCATCGCCACAGATTTCAGAGAACAGGCGCTTCTCCTGGCACAGTATCGAACACTTAGTTTCAGATAGAACAATTAGTTTAAAATGGAACTAAATTTCGCATCTGGAGTTTCCTCTCTCACAAGTTCGACCACTTAGTTTCGTCGAACACATACGGTTTCGACTAGCATCACCACAGATTTCACAGAACAGGCGCTTCTCCTAGCACAGTATCGAACACTTAGTATCAGATAGAACAATTACTTTAAAATGGAACTAAGCTTCGCATCTCGAGATTCCTCTCTCACAAGGTGGACCACTTAGTTTCATCGAACATATACGGTTTCGAGTAGCATCGCCACTGATTTCAGAGATCAGGCGCTTCTCCTGGCACAGTATCGAACACTTAGTTTCAGATGGAGCATTTAGTTTAAAATTGAACTGTGTTTCGCATTTGGAGTTTCCTCTCTCACAAGGTGGACCACTCAGTTTTGTCAAACACATACGGTTTCGAGTGGCATCGCCACAGATTTCGGAGAACAGGCACTTCTCCTAGCACAGTATCGAACACTTAGTATCAGATAGAACAATTACTTTAAAATGGAACTAAGCTTCGCATCTCGAAATTCCTCTCTCACAAGGTGGACCACTTAGTTTCATCGAACATGTACGGTTTCGAGTAGCATCGCCACTGATTTCAGAGATCAGGCGCTTCTCCTGGCACAGTATCGAACACTTAGTTTCAGATAGAACAATTAGTTTAAAATGGACCTAAGTTTCGCATCTGGAGTTTCCTCTCTCACAAGGTCGACCATTTAGTTTCGTCGAACACATACGGTTTCGAGTGGCATCGCCACAGATTTCAGAGAACAGGCGCTTCTCCTGGCACAGTATCCAACACTTAGTATCAGATAGAACAATTACTTTAAAATGGAACTAAGCTTCGCATCTCGAGATTCCTCTCTCACAAGGTGGACCACTTAGTTTCATCGAACATATACGGTTTCGAGTAGCATCGCCACAGATTTCACAGAACAGGCGCTTCTCCGCGCACAGTATCGAACACTTAGTATCAGATAGAACAATTACTTTAAAATGGAACTAAGCTTCGCATCTCGAGATTCCTCTCTCACCAGGTGGACCACTTAGTTTCATCGAACATATACGGTTTCGAGTAGCATCGCCACTGATTTCAGAGATCAGGCGCTTCTCCTGGCACAGTATCGAACACTTAGTTTCAGATAGAACAATTAGTTTAAAATGGACCTAAGTTTCGCATCTGGAGTTTCCTCTCTCACAAGGTCGACCATTTAGATTCGTCGAACACATACGGTTTCGAGTGGCATCGCCACAGATTTCAGAGAACAGGCGCTTCTCCTGGCACAGTATCCAACACTTAGTATCAGATAGAACAATTACTTTAAAATGGAACTAAGCTTCGCATCTCGAGATTCCTCTCTCACAAGGTGGACCACTTAGTTTCATCGAACATATACGGTTTCGAGTAGCATCGCCACAGATTTCAGAGAACAGGCGCTTCTCCTGGCACAGTATCGAACACTTAGTTTCAGATAGAACAATTAGTTTAAAATGGAACTAAATTTCGCATCTGGAGTTTCCTCTCTCACAAGTTCGACCACTTAGTTTCGTCGAACACATACGGTTTCGACTAGCATCACCACAGATTTCACAGAACAGGCGCTTCTCCTAGCACAGTATCGAACACTTAGTATCAGATAGAACAATTACTTTAAAATGGAACTAAGCTTCGCATCTCGAGATTCCTCTCTCACAAGGTGGACCACTTAGTTTCATCGAACATATACGGTTTCGAGTAGCATCGCCACTGATTTCAGAGATCAGGCGCTTCTCCTGGCACAGTATCGAACACTTAGTTTCAGATGGAGCATTTAGTTTAAAATTGAACTGTGTTTCGCATTTGGAGTTTCCTCTCTCACAAGGTGGACCACTCAGTTTTGTCAAACACATACGGTTTCGAGTGGCATCGCCACAGATTTCGGAGAACAGGCACTTCTCCTAGCACAGTATCGAACACTTAGTATCAGATAGAACAATTACTTTAAAATGGAACTAAGCTTCGCATCTCGAAATTCCTCTCTCACAAGGTGGACCACTTAGTTTCATCGAACATGTACGGTTTCGAGTAGCATCGCCACTGATTTCAGAGATCAGGCGCTTCTCCTGGCACAGTATCGAACACTTAGTTTCAGATAGAACAATTAGTCTAAAATGGACCTAAGTTTCGCATCTGGAGTTTCCTCTCTCACAAGGTCGACCATTTAGATTCGTCGAACACATACGGTTTCGAGTGGCATCGCCACAGATTTCAGAGAACAGGCGCTTCTCCTGGCACAGTATCCAACACTTAGTATCAGATAGAACAATTACTTTAAAATGGAACTAAGCTTCGCATCTCGAGATTCCTCTCTCACAAGGTGGACCACTTAGTTTCATCGAACATATACGGTTTCGAGTAGCATCACCACAGATTTCAGAGAACAGGCGCTTCTCCTGGCACAGTATCGAACAATTAGTTTAAAATGGAACTAAATTTCGCATCTGGAATTTCCTCTCTCACAAGGTCGACCACTTAGTTTCGTCGAACACATACGGTTTCGACTAGCATCACCACAGATTTCACAGAACAGGCGCTTCTCCTAGCACAGTATCGAACACTTAGTATCAGATAGAACAATTACTTTAAAATGGAACAAAGCTTCGCATCTCGAGATTCCTCTCTCACAAGGTGGACCACTTAGTTTCATCGAACATATACGGTTTCGAGTAGTATCGCCACAGATTTCAGAGAACAGGCGCTTCTCCTGGCCCATTATCGAACACTAAGTTTCAGAGAGAACAATTAATTTAAAATGGAACTAAGTTTCGCATCTGGAGTTTCCTCTCTCAGAAGGTCGACGACTTAGTTTCGTCGAGCACATACGGTTTCGAGTGGCATCGCCACAGATTTCAGAGAGCAGGCGCTTCTCCTGGCACAGTATCGAACACTTATGTCAGACAGAATTATTAGTTTAAAATGGAACTATATTTCGCATCTGGAGTATCCTCTCTCACATGGTCAACCACTTAGTTTCGTCGAACACATACGGTTTCGACTGGTATCGCCAGAGATTTCGCAGAACAAGCGCTTCTCCTGGCACATTATCGAACACTTAGTATCAGATAGAACGATTAGATTAAAATGGAACTAAGTTGCGCATCTGGGGTTTCCTCTCTCAGAAGGTCGACGACTTAGTTTCGTCGAGCACATACGGTTTCGAGTGGCATCGCCACAGATTTCAGAAAACAGGCGCTTCTCCTGGCACAGTATCGAGCACTTAGTTTCAAATAGAACAATTCGTTTAAAATGGAAATACGTTTCGCATCTGGAGCTTCTTCTCTCACAAGGCGACCACTTAGTTTCGTCGGACACATACGGTTTCGAGTGGCATCGCCACATATTTCAGAGAACACGGCGCATCTCCTGGCACAGTATCGAACACTTAGTTTCAGATAGAACAATTAGTTTAAAATGGAAATAAGTTTCGCATCTGGAGTTTGCTCTCTAACAAGGTCGACCATTTAGATTCGTCGAGCACATACGGTTTCGAGTATCATCGCCACAGATTTCAGAGAACAGGCGCTTCTCCTGGCACAGTATCGAACACTTATTTCAGACAGAACAATTAGTTTAAAATGGAACTATGTTTCGCATCTGGAGTATCCTCTCTCACAAGGTCAACCACTTAGTTTCGTCGAACACACACGGTTTCGAGTGGCATCGCCACAGATTTCAGAGAACAGGCGCTTCTCCTGGCACAGTATCCAACACTTAGTATCAGATAGAACAATTACTTTAAAATGGAACTAAGCTTCGCATCTCGAGATTCCTCTCTCACAAGGTGGACCACTTAGTTTCGTCGAACACATACGGTTTCGAGTGGCATCGCCACAGATTTCAGAAAACCGGCGCTTCTCCTGGCACAGTATCGAGCACTTAGTTTCAAATAGAACAATTCGTTTAAAATGGAAATACCTTTCGCATCTGGAGTTTCTTCTCTCACAAGGCGATCACTTAGTTTCGTCGGACACATACGGTTTCGAGTGGCATCGCCACATATTTCAGAGAACACGGCGCATCTCCTGGCACAGTATCGAACACTTAGTTTCAGATAGAACAATTAGTTTAAAATGGAAATAAGATTCGCATCTGGAGTTTGCTCTCTAACAAGGTCGACCATTTAGATTCGTCGAGCACATACGGTTTCGAGTATCATCGCCACAGATTTCAGAGAACAGGCGCTTCTCCTGGCACAGTATCGAACACTTATTTCAGACAGAACAATTAGTTTAAAATTGGACTATGTTTCGCATCTGGAGTATCCTCTCTCACAAGGTCAACCACTTAGTTTCGTCGAACACACACGGTTTCGAGTGGCATCGCCACAGATTTCAGAGAACAGGCGCTTCTCCTGGCACAGTCTCGAACACTTAGTTACAGATAGAACACTTAGTTTAAAATGGAACTGTGTTTCTTATTTGGAGTTTCCTCTCTCACAAGGTGGACCACTTAGTTTCGTCAAACACATACGGTTTCGAGTGGCATCGCCACAGATTTCGGAGAACAGGCGCTTCTCCTAGCACAGTATCGAACACTTAGTATCAGATAGAACAATTACTTTAAAGTGGAACTAAGCTTCGCATCTCGAGATTCCTCTCTCACAAGGTGGACCACTTAGTTTCATCGAACATATACGGTTTCGAGTAGCATCGCCACTGATTTCAGAGATCAGGCGCTTCTCCTGGCACAGTATCGAACACTTAGTTTCAGATGGAGCATTTAGTTTAAAATTGAACTGTGTTTCGCATTTGGAGTTTCCTCTCTCACAAGGTGGACCACTCAGTTTCGTCAAACACATACGGTTTCGAGTGGCATCGCCACAGATTTCGGAGAACAGGCGCTTCTCCTAGCACAGTATCGAACACTTAGTATCAGATAGAACAATTACTTTAAAATGGAACTAAGCTTCGCATCTCGAGATTCCTCTCTCACAAGGTGGACCACTTAGTTTCATCGAACATATACGGTTTCGAGTAGCATCGCCACTGATTTCAGAGATCAGGCGCTTCTCCTGGCACAGTATCGAACACTTAGTTTCAGATAGAACAATTAGTTTAAAATGGAACTAAGTTTCGCATCTGGAGTTTCCTCTCTCACAAGGTGGACCACTTAGTTTCATCGAACATATACGGTTTCGAGTAGCATCGCCACAGATTTCAGAGAACAGGCGCTTCTCCTGGCACAGTATCGAACACTTAGTTTCAGATAGAACAATTAGTTTAAAATGGAACTAAATTTCGCATCTGGAGTTTCCTCTCTCACAAGGTCGACCACTTAGTTTCGTCGAACACATACGGTTTCGACTAGCATCACCACAGATTTCACAGAACAGGCGCTTCTCCGCGCACAGTATCGAACACTTAGTATCAGATAGAACAATTACTTTAAAATGGAACTAAGCTTCGCATCTCGAGATTCCTCTCTCACAAGGTGGACCACTTAGTTTCATCGAACATATACGGTTTCGAGTAGCATCGCCACTGATTTCAGAGATCAGGCGCTTCTCCTGGCACAGTATCGAACACTTAGTTTCAGATAGAACAATTAGTTTAAAATGGACCTAAGTTTCGCATCTGGAGTTTCCTCTCTCACAAGGTCGACCATTTAGATTCGTCGAACACATACGGTTTCGAGTGGCATCGCCACAGATTTCAGAGAACAGGCGCTTCTCCTGGCACAGTATCCAACACTTAGTATCAGAAAGAAAAATTACTTTAAAATGGAACTAAGCTTCGCATCTCGAGATTCCTCTCTCACAAGGTGGACCACTTAGTTTCATCGAACATATACGGTTTCGAGTAGCATCGCCACAGATTTCACAGAACAGGCGCTTCTCCGCGCACAGTATCGAACACTTAGTATCAGATAGAACAATTACTTTAAAATGGAACTAAGCTTCGCATCTCGAGATTCCTCTCTCACAAGGTGGACCACTTAGTTTCATCGAACATATACGGTTTCGAGTAGCATCGCCACTGATTTCAGAGATCAGGCGCTTCTCCTGGCACAGTATCGAACACTTAGTTTCAGATAGAACAATTAGTTTAAAATGGACCTAAGTTTCGCATCTGGAGTTTCCTCTCTCACAAGGTCGACCATTTAGATTCGTCGAACACATACGGTTTCGAGTGGCATCGCCACAGATTTCAGAGAACAGGCGCTTCTCCTGGCACAGTATCCAACACTTAGTATCAGATAGAACAATTACTTTAAAATGGAAATAAGCTTCGCATCTCGAGATTCCTCTCTCACAAGGTGGACCACTCAGTTTCATCGAACATATACGGTTTCGAGTAGCATCGCCACAGATTTCAGAGAACAGGCGCTTCTCCTGGCACAGTATCGAACACTTAGTTTCAGATAGAACAATTAGTTTAAAATGGAACTAAATTTCGCATCTGGAGTTTCCTCTCTCACAAGGTCGACCACTTAGTTTCATCGAACATATACGGTTTCGAGTAGCATCGCCACAGATTTCAGAGAACAGGCGCTTCTCCTGGCACAGTATCGAACACTTAGTTTCAGATAGAACAATTAGTTTAAAATGGAACTAAATTTCGCATCTGGAGTTTCCTCTCTCACAAGGTCGACCACTTAGTTTCATCGAACATATACGGTTTCGAGTAGCATCGCCACAGATTTCAGAGAACAGGCGCTTCTCCTGGCACAGTATCGAACACTTAGTTTCAGATAGAACAATTAGTTTAAAATGGAACTAAATTTCGCATCTGGAGTTTCCTCTCTAACAAGGTCGACCACTTAGTTTCGTCGAACACATACGGTTTCGACTAGCATCACCACAGATTTCACAGAACAGGCGCTTCTCCGCGCACAGTATCGAACACTTAGTATCAGATAGAACAATTACTTTAAAATGGAACTAAGCTTCGCATCTCGAGATTCCTCTCTCACAAGGTGGACCACTTAGTTTCATCGAACATATACGGTTTCGAGTAGCATCGCCACTGATTTCAGAGATCAGGCGCTTCTCCTGGCACAGTATCGAACATTTAGTTTCAGATAGAACAATTAGTTTAAAATGGACCTAAGTTTCGCATCTGGAGTTTCCTCTCTCACAAGGTCGACCATTTAGATTCGTCGAACACATACGGTTTCGAGTGGCATCGCCACAGATTTCAGAGAACAGGCGCTTCTCCTGGCACAGTATCCAACACTTAGTATCAGATAGAACAATTACTTTAAAATGGAACTAAGCTTCGCATCTGGAGTTTCCTCTCTCACAAGGTCGACCACTTAATTTCGTCGAACACATACGGTTTCGACTAGCATCACCACAGATTTCACAGAACAGGCGCTTCTCCTAGCACAGTATCGAACACTTAGTATCAGATAGAACAATTACTTTAAAATGGAACTAAGCTTCGCATCTCGAGATTCCTCTCTCACAAGGTGGACCACTTAGTTTCATCGAACATATACGGTTTCGAGTAGTATCGCCACAGATTTCAGAGAACAGGCGCTTCTCCTGGCCCATTATCGAACACTAAGTTTCAGAGAGAACAATTAATTTAAAATGGAACTAAGTTTCGCATCTGGAGTTTCCTCTCTCAGAAGGTCGACGACTTAGTTTCGTCGAGCACATACGGTTTCGAGTGGCATCGCCACAGATTTCAGAGAGCAGGCGCTTCTCCTGGCACAGTATCGAACACTTATGTCAGACAGAATTATTAGTTTAAAATGGAACTATATTTCGCATCTGGAGTATCCTCTCTCACATGGTCAACCACTTAGTTTCGTCGAACACATACGGTTTCGACTGGTATCGCCACAGATTTCGCAGAACAAGCGCTTCTCTTGGCACATTATCGAACACTTAGTATCAGATAGAACAATTAGATTAAAATGGAACTAAGTTTCGCATCTGGAGTTTCCTCTCTCAGAAGGTCGACGACTTAGTTTCGTCGAGCACATACGGTTTCGAGTGGCATCGCCACAGATTTCAGAAAACAGGCGCTTCTCCTGGCACAGTATCGAGCACTTAGTTTCAGATAGAACAATTCGTTTAAAATGGAAATACGTTTCGCATCTGGAGTTTCTTCTCTCACAAGGCGACCACTTAGTTTCGTCGGACACATACGGTTTCGAGTGGCATCGCCACATATTTCAGAGAACACGGCGCATCTCCTGGCACAGTATCGAACACTTAGTTTCAGATAGAACAATTAGTTTAAAATGGAAATAAGTTTCGCATCTGGAGTTTCCTCTCTCACAAGGTCGACCACTTAGTTTCGTCGAACACATACGGTTTCGAGTAGCATCGCCACAGATTTCAGAGAACAGGCGCTTCTCCTGGCACAGTATCGAACACTTAGTTTCAGACAGAACAATAAGATTAAAATGGAACTAAGTTTCGCATCTGGAGTTTCCTCTCTCACAAGGTCGACCACTTAGTTTCGTCGAACACATACGGTTTCGAGCAGCATCGCCACACAGTTCAGAGAACAGGCGCTTCTCCTGACACACTATCGAACACATAGTTTCAGAGAGACCAATAAGATTAAAATGGAACTAAGTTCCGCATCTGGAGTTTCCTCTCTCACAAGGCGGCCACTCAGTTTCGTGGAACACATTCGGTTTTGAGTAGTATCGCCACAGATTTAAGAGAACAGGCGCTTCTCCTGGCACAGTATCGAACACTAAGTTTCAGAGAGAACAATTAATTTAAAATGGAACTAAGTTTCGCATCTGAAGTTTCCTCTCTCGCAAGGTCGGCCACTTAGTTTTGTCGAACACACACGGTTTCGAGGAGCATCGCCACAGATTTCAGAGAACAGGCGCTTCTCCTGGCACAGTATCGAACACATAGGTTTAGATAGTACAATTAGTTTAAAATGGAACTATGTTTCGCATCTGGAGTTTCCTCTCTCACAAGGTCGACCACTTAGTTTCGTCAAACACACACGGTTTCGAGTGGTATCGCCACAGATTTCGCAGAACAGGCGCTTCTCCTGGCACAGTATCGAACACTTAGTATCATTTAGAACAATTAGATTAAAATGGAACTAAGTTTCGCATCTGGAGTTTCCTCTCTCACAAGGCGGCCACTCAGTTTCGTGGAACACATTCGGTTTCGAGTAGTAACGCCACAGATTTCAGAGAACAGGCGCTTCTCCTGGCCCAGTATCGAACACTAAGTTTCAGAGAGAACAATTAATTTAAAATGGAACTAAGTTTCGCATCTGGAGTTTCCTCTCTCAGAAGGTCGACGACTTAGTTTCGTCGAGCACATACGGTTTCGAGGGGCATCGCCACAGATTTCAGAGAGCAGGCGCTTCTCCTGGCACAGTATCGAACACTTATGTGAGACAGAATTATTAGTTTAAAATGGAACTATATTTCGCATCTGGAGTATCCTCTCTCACAAGGTCAACCACTTAGTTTCGTCGAACACATACGGTTTCGAGTGGTATCGCCACAGATTTCGCTGAACAGGCGCTTCTCCTGGCACATTATCGAACACTTAGTATCAGATAGAACAATTAGATTAAAATGGAACTAAGTTTCGCATCTGGAGTTTCCTCTCTCAGAAGGTCGACGACTTAGTTTCGTCGAGCACATACGGTTTCGAGTGGCATCGCCACAGATTTCAGAGAGCAGGCGCTTCTCCTGGCACAGTATCGAACACTTATGTCAGACAGAATTATTAGTTTAAAATGGAACTATATTTCGCATCTGGAGTATCCTCTCTCACAAGGTCAACCACTTAGTTTCGTCGAACACATACGGTTTCGAGTGGTATCGCCACAGATTTCGCAGAACAGGCGCTTCTCCTGGCACATTATCGAACACTTAGTATCAGATAGAACAATTAGATTAAAATGGAACTAAGTTTCGCATCTGGAGTTTCCTCTCTCAGAAGGTCGACGACTTAGTTTCATCGAGCACATACGGTTTCGAGTTGCATCGCCACAGATTTCAGAGAACAGGCGCTTCTCCTGGCACAGTATCGAACACTTATTTCAGACAGAACAATTAGTTTAAAATGGAACTATGTTTCGCATCTGGAGTATCCTCTCTCACAAGGTCAACCACTTAGTTTCGTCGAACACACACGGTTTCGAGTGGCATCGCCACAGATTTCAGAGAAAAGGCGCTTCTCCTGGCACAGTCTCGAACACTTAGTTACAGATAGAACACTTAGTTTAAAATGGAACTGTGTTTCGTATTTGGAGTTTCCTCTCCCACAAGGTGGACCACTCAGTTTCGTCAAACACATACGGTTTCGAGTGGCATCGCCACAGATTTCGGAGAACAGGCGCTTCTCCTAGCACAGTATCGAACACTTAGTATCAGATAGAACAATTACTTTAAAGTGGAACTAAGCTTCGCATCTCGAGATTCCTCTCTCACAAGGTGGACCACTTAGTTTCATCGAACATATACGGTTTCGAGTAGCATCGCCACTGATTTCAGAGATCAGGCGCTTCTCCTGGCACAGTCTCGAACACTTAGTTACAGATAGAACACTTAGTTTAAAATGGAACTGTGTTTCGTATTTGGAGTTTCCTCTCCCACAAGGTGGACCACTCAGTTTCGTCAAACACATACGGTTTCGAGTGGCATCGCCACAGTTTTCGGAGAACAGGCGCTTCTCCTAGCACAGTATCGAACACTTAGTATCAGATAGAACAATTACTTTAAAGTGGAACTAAGCTTCGCATCTCGAGATTCCTCTCTCACAAGGTGGACCACTTAGTTTCATCGAACATATACGGTTTCGAGTAGCATCGCCACTGATTTCAGAGATCAGGCGCTTCTCCTGGCACAGTATCGAACACTTAGTTTCAGATGGAGCATTTAGTTTAAAATTGAACTGTGTTTCGCATCTGGAGTTTCCTCTCTCACAAGGTGGACCACTCAGTTTCGTCAAACACATACGGTTTCGAGTGGCATCGCCACAGATTTCGGAGAACAGGCGCTTCTCCTAGCACAGTATCGAACACTTAGTATCAGATAGAACAATTACTTTAAAATGGAACTAAGCTTCGCATCTCGAGATTCCTCTCTCACAAGGTGGACCACTTAGTTTCATCGAACATATACGGTTTCGAGTAGCATCGCCACTGATTTCAGAGATCAGGCGCTTCTCCTGGCACAGTATCGAACACTTAGTTTCAGATAGAACAATTAGTTTAAAATGGACCTAAGTTTCGCATCTGGAGTTTCCTCTCTCACAAGGTCGACCATTTAGATTCGTCGAACACATACGGTTTCGAGTGGCATCGCCACAGATTTCAGAGAACAGGCGCTTCTCCTGGCACAGTATCCAACACTTAGTATCAGATAGAACAATTACTTTAAAATGGAACTAAGCTTCGCATCTCGAGATTCCTCTCTCACAAGGTGGACCACTTAGTTTCATCGAACATATACGGTTTCGAGTAGCATCGCCACTGATTTCAGAGATCAGGCGCTTCTCCTGGCACAGTATCGAACACTTAGTTTCAGATAGAACAATTAGTTTAAAATGGACCTAAGTTTCGCATCTGGAGTTTCCTCTCTCACAAGGTCGACCATTTAGATTCGTCGAACACATACGGTTTCGAGTGGCATCGCCACAGATTTCAGAGAACAGGCGCTTCTCCTGGCACAGTATCCAACACTTAGTACCAGATAGAACAATTACTTTAAAATGGAACTAAGCTTCGCATCTCGAGATTCCTCTCTCACAAGGTGGACCACTTAGTTTCATCGAACATATACGGTTTCGAGTAGCATCGCCACAGATTTCACAGAACAGGCGCTTCTCCGCGCACAGTATCGAACACTTAGTATCAGATAGAACAATTACTTTAAAATGGAACTAAGCTTCGCATCTCGAGATTCCTCTCTCACAAGGTGGACCACTTAGTTTCATCGAACATATACGGTTTCGAGTAGCATCGCCACTGATTTCAGAGATCAGGCGCTTCTCCTGGCCCAGTATCGAACACTAAGTTTCAGAGAGAACAATTAATTTAAAATGGAACTAAGTTTCGCATCTGGAGTTTCCTCTCTCAGAAGGTCGACGACTTAGTTTCGTCGAGCACATACGGTTTCGAGTGGCATCGCCACAGATTTCAGAGAGCAGGCGCTTCTCCTGGCACAGTATCGAACACTTATGTGAGACAGAATTATTAGTTTAAAATGGAACTATATTTCGCATCTGGAGTATCCTCTCTCACAAGGTCAACCACTTAGTTTCGTCGAACACATACGGTTTCGAGTGGTATCGCCACAGATTTCGCTGAACAGGCGCTTCTCCTGGCACATTATCGAACACTTAGTATCAGATAGAACAATTAGATTAAAATGGAACTAAGTTTCGCATCTGGAGTTTCCTCTCTCAGAAGGTCGACGACTTAGTTTCGTCGAGCACATACGGTTTCGAGTGGCATCGCCACAGATTTCAGAGAGCAGGCGCTTCTCCTGGCACAGTATCGAACACTTATGTCAGACAGAATTATTAGTTTAAAATGGAACTATATTTCGCATCTGGAGTATCCTCTCTCACAAGGTCAACCACTTAGTTTCGTCGAACACATACGGTTTCGAGTGGTATCGCCACAGATTTCGCAGAACAGGCGCTTCTCCTGGCACATTATCGAACACTTAGTATCAGATAGAACAATTAGATTAAAATGGAACTAAGTTTCGCATCTGGAGTTTCCTCTCTCAGAAGGTCGACGACTTAGTTTCATCGAGCACATACGGTTTCGAGTTGCATCGCCACAGATTTCAGAGAACAGGCGCTTCTCCTGGCACAGTATCGAACACTTATTTCAGACAGAACAATTAGTTTAAAATGGAACTATGTTTCGCATCTGGAGTATCCTCTCTCACAAGGTCAACCACTTAGTTTCGTCGAACACACACGGTTTCGAGTGGCATCGCCACAGATTTCAGAGAAAAGGCGCTTCTCCTGGCACAGTCTCGAACACTTAGTTACAGATAGAACACTTAGTTTAAAATGGAACTGTGTTTCGTATTTGGAGTTTCCTCTCCCACAAGGTGGACCACTCAGTTTCGTCAAACACATACGGTTTCGAGTGGCATCGCCACAGATTTCGGAGAACAGGCGCTTCTCCTAGCACAGTATCGAACACTTAGTATCAGATAGAACAATTACTTTAAAGTGGAACTAAGCTTCGCATCTCGAGATTCCTCTCTCACAAGGTGGACCACTTAGTTTCATCGAACATATACGGTTTCGAGTAGCATCGCCACTGATTTCAGAGATCAGGCGCTTCTCCTGGCACAGTCTCGAACACTTAGTTACAGATAGAACACTTAGTTTAAAATGGAACTGTGTTTCGTATTTGGAGTTTCCTCTCCCACAAGGTGGACCACTCAGTTTCGTCAAACACATACGGTTTCGAGTGGCATCGCCACAGTTTTCGGAGAACAGGCGCTTCTCCTAGCACAGTATCGAACACTTAGTATCAGATAGAACAATTACTTTAAAGTGGAACTAAGCTTCGCATCTCGAGATTCCTCTCTCACAAGGTGGACCACTTAGTTTCATCGAACATATACGGTTTCGAGTAGCATCGCCACTGATTTCAGAGATCAGGCGCTTCTCCTGGCACAGTATCGAACACTTAGTTTCAGATGGAGCATTTAGTTTAAAATTGAACTGTGTTTCGCATTTGGAGTTTCCTCTCTCACAAGGTGGACCACTCAGTTTCGTCAAACACATACGGTTTCGAGTGGCATCGCCACAGATTTCGGAGAACAGGCGCTTCTCCTAGCACAGTATCGAACACTTAGTATCAGATAGAACAATTACTTTAAAATGGAACTAAGCTTCGCATCTCGAGATTCCTCTCTCACAAGGTGGACCACTTAGTTTCATCGAACATATACGGTTTCGAGTAGCATCGCCACTGATTTCAGAGATCAGGCGCTTCTCCTGGCACAGTATCGAACACTTAGTTTCAGATAGAACAATTAGTTTAAAATGGACCTAAGTTTCGCATCTGGAGTTTCCTCTCTCACAAGGTCGACCATTTAGATTCGTCGAACACATACGGTTTCGAGTGGCATCGCCACAGATTTCAGAGAACAGGCGCTTCTCCTGGCACAGTATCCAACACTTAGTATCAGATAGAACAATTACTTTAAAATGGAACTAAGCTTCGCATCTCGAGATTCCTCTCTCACAAGGTGGACCACTTAGTTTCATCGGACATATACGGTTTCGAGTAGCATCGCCACAGATTTCAGAGAACAGGCGCTTCTCCTGGCACAGTATCGAACACTTAGTTTCAGATAGAACAATTAGTTTAAAATGGAACTAAATTTCGCATCTGGAGTTTCCTCTCTCACAAGTTCGACCACTTAGTTTCGTCGAACACATACGGTTTCGACTAGCATCACCACAGATTTCACAGAACAGGCGCTTCTCCTAGCACAGTATCGAACACTTAGTTTCAGATAGAACAATTACTTTAAAATCGAACTAAGCTTCGCATCTCGAGATTCCTCTCTCACAAGGTGGACCACTTAGTTTCATCGAACATATACGGTTTCGAGTAGCATCGCCACTGATTTCAGAGATCAGGCGCTTCTCCTGGCACAGTATCGAACACTTAGTTTCAGATGGAGCATTTAGTTTAAAATTGAACTGTGTTTCGCATTTGGAGTTTCCTCTCTCACAAGGTGGACCACTCAGTTTTGTCAAACACATACGGTTTCGAGTGGCATCGCCACAGATTTCGGAGAACAGGCGCTTCTCCTAGCACAGTATCGAACACTTAGTATCAGATAGAACAATTACTTTAAAATGGAACTAAGCTTCGCATCTCGAAATTCCTCTCTCACAAGGTGGACCACTTAGTTTCATCGAACATGTACGGTTTCAAGTAGCATCGCCACTGATTTCAGAGATCAGGCGCTTCTCCTGGCACAGTATCGAACACTTAGTTTCAGATAGAACAATTAGTTTAAAATGGACTTAAGTTTCGCATCTGGAGTTTCCTCTCTCACAAGGTCGACCATTTAGATTCGTCGAACACATACGGTTTCGAGTGGCATCGCCACAGATTTCAGAGAACAGGCGCTTCTCCTGGCACAGTATCCAACACTTAGTATCAGATAGAACAATTACTTTAAAATGGAACTAAGCTTCGCATCTCGAGATTCCTTTCTCACAAGGTGGACCACTTAGTTTCATCGAACATATACGGTTTCGAGTAGCATCGCCACTGATTTCAGAGATCAGGCGCTTCTCCTGGCACAGTATCGAACACTTAGTTTCAGATAGAACAATTAGTTTAAAATGGACCTAAGTTTCGCATCTGGAGTTTCCTCTCTCACAAGGTCGACCACTTAGTTTCGTCGAGCACATACGGTTTCGAGTGGCATCGCCACAGATTTCGGAGAACAGGCGCTTCTCCTAGCACAGTATCGAACACTTAGTATCAGATAGAACAATTACTTTAAAATGGAACTAAGCTTCGCATCTGTAGTTTCCTGTCTCACAAGGTGGACCACTTAGCTTCGTCGAGCACATACGGTTTCGAGTAGTATCGCCACTGATCTCAGAGAACAGGCGCTACTCCTGGCACAGTATCGAACACTTAGTTTCAGATAGAACAATTCGTTTAAAATGGAACTAAGTTTCGCATCTGGAGTTTCCTCTCTCACAAGGTCGGCCACTTAGTTTCGTCGAACACATACGGTTTCAAGTAGCATCGCCACTGATTTCAGAGATCAGGCGCTTCTCCTGGCACAGTATCGAACACTTAGTTTCAGATAGAACAATTAGTTTAAAATGGAAATAAGTTTCGCATCTGGAGTTTGCTCTCTAACAAGGTCGACCATTTAGATTCGTCGAGCACATACGGTTTCGAGTATCATCGCCACAGATTTCAGAGAACAGGCGCTTCTCCTGGCACAGTATCCAACACTTAGTATCAGATAGAACAATTACTTTAAAATGGAACTAAGCTTCGCATCTCGAGATTCCTCTCTCACAAGGTGGACCACTTAGTTTCATCGAACATATACGGTTTCGAGTAGCATCGCCACAGATTTCAGAGAACAGGCGCTTCTCCTGGCACAGTATCGAACACTTAGTTTCAGATAGAACAATTAGTTTAAAATGGAACTAAATTTCGCATCTGGAGTTTCCTCTCTCACAAGGTCGACCACTTAGTTTCGTCGAACACATACGGTTTCGACTAGCATCACCACAGATTTCACAGAACAGGCGCTTCTCCTAGCACAGTATCGAACACTTAGTATCAGATAGAACAATTACTTTAAAATGGAACTAAGCTTCGCATCTCGAGATTCCTCTCTCACAAGGTGGACCACTTAGTTTCATCGAACATATACGGTTTCGAGTAGTATCGCCACAGATTTCAGAGAACAGGCGCTTCTCCTGGCCCATTATCGAACACTAAGTTTCAGAGAGAACAATTAATTTAAAATGGAACTAAGTTTCGCATCTGGAGTTTCCTCTCTCAGAAGGTCGACGACTTAGTTTCGTCGAGCACATACGGTTTCGAGTGGCATCGCCACAGATTTCAGAGAGCAGGCGCTTCTCCTGGCACAGTATCGAACACTTATGTCAGACAGAATTATTAGTTTAAAATGGAACTATATTTCGCATCTGGAGTATCCTCTCTCACATGGTCAACCACTTAGTTTCGTCGAACACATACGGTTTCGACTGGTATCGCCACAGATTTCGCAGAACAAGCGCTTCTCTTGGCACATTATCGAACACTTAGTATCAGATAGAACAATTAGATTAAAATGGAACTAAGTTTCGCATCTGGAGTTTCCTCTCTCAGAAGGTCGACGACTTAGTTTCGTCGAGCACATACGGTTTCGAGTGGCATCGCCACAGATTTCAGAAAACAGGCGCTTCTCCTGGCACAGTATCGAGCACTTAGTTTCAGATAGAACAATTCGTTTAAAATGGAAATACGTTTCGCATCTGGAGTTTCTTCTCTCACAAGGCGACCACTTAGTTTCGTCGGACACATACGGTTTCGAGTGGCATCGCCACATATTTCAGAGAACACGGCGCATCTCCTGGCACAGTATCGAACACTTAGTTTCAGATAGAACAATTAGTTTAAAATGGAAATAAGTTTCGCATCTGGAGTTTCCTCTCTCACAAGGTCGACCACTTAGTTTCGTCGAACACATACGGTTTCGAGTAGCATCGCCACTGATTTCAGAGATCAGGCCCTTCTCCTGGCACAGTATCGAACACTTAGTTTCAGATAGAACAATTAGTTTAAAATGGACCTAAGTTTCGCATCTGGAGTTTCCTCTCTCACAAGGTCGACCATTTAGATTCGTCGAACACATACGGTTTCGAGTGGCATCGCCACAGATTTCAGAGAACAGGCGCTTCTCCTGGCACAGTATCCAACACTTAGTATCAGATAGAACAATTACTTTAAAATGGAACTAAGCTTCGCATCTCGAGATTCCTCTCTCACAAGGTGGACCACTTAGTTTCATCGAACATATACGGTTTCGAGTAGCATCGCCACAGATTTCAGAGAACAGGCGCTTCTCCTGGCACAGTATCGAACACTTAGTTTCAGATAGAACAATTAGTTTAAAATGGAACTAAATTTCGCATCTGGAGTTTCCTCTCTCACAAGGTCGACCACTTAGTTTCGTCGAACACATACGGTTTCAACTAGCATCACCACAGATTTCACAGAACAGGCGCTTCTCCGCGCACAGTATCGAACACTTAGTATCAGATAGAACAATTACTTTAAAATGGAACTAAGCTTCGCATCTCGAGATTCCTCTCTCACCAGGTGGACCACTTAGTTTCATCGAACATATACGGTTTCGAGTAGCATCGCCACTGATTTCAGAGATCAGGCGCTTCTCCTGGCACAGTATCGAACAATTAGTTTCAGATAGAACAATTAGTTTAAAATGGACCTAAGTTTCGCATCTGGAGTTTCCTCTCTCACAAGGTCGACCATTTAGATTCGTCGAACACATACGGTTTCGAGTGGCATCGCCACAGATTTCAGAGAACAGGCGCTTCTCCTGGCACAGTATCCAACACTTAGTATCAGATAGAACAATTACTTTAAAATGGAACTAAGCTTCGCATCTCGAGATTCCTCTCTCACAAGGTGGACCACTTAGTTTCATCGAACATATACGGTTTCGAGTAGCATCGCCACAGATTTCAGAGAACAGGCGCTTCTCCTGGCACAGTATCGAACACTTAGTTTCAGATAGAACAATTAGTTTAAAATGGAACTAAATTTCGCATCTGGAGTTTCCTCTCTCACAAGGTCGACCACTTAGTTTCGTCGAACACATACGGTTTCAACTAGCATCACCACAGATTTCACAGAACAGGCGCTTCTCCTCGCACAGTATCGAACACTTAGTATCAGATAGAACAATTACTTTAAAATGGAACTAAGCTTCGCATCTCGAGATTCCTCTCTCACCAGGTGGACCACTTAGTTTCATCGAACATATACGGTTTCGAGTAGCATCGCCACTGATTTCAGAGATCAGGCGCTTCTCCTGGCACAGTATCGAACAATTAGTTTCAGATAGAACAATTAGTTTAAAATGGACCTAAGTTTCGCATCTGGAGTTTCCTCTCTCACAAGGTCGACCATTTAGATTCGTCGAACACATACGGTTTCGAGTGGCATCGCCACAGATTTCAGAGAACAGGCGCTTCTCCTGGCACAGTATCCAACACTTAGTATCAGATAGAACAATTACTTTAAAATGGAACTAAGCTTCGCATCTCGAGATTCCTCTCTCACAAGGTGGACCACTTAGTTTCATCGAACACATACGGTTTCGAGTAGCATCGCCACAGATTTCAGAGAACAGGCGCTTCTCCTGGCACAGTATCGAACACTTAGTTTCAGATAGAACAATTAGTTTAAAATGGAACTAAATTTCGCATCTGGAGTTTCCTCTCTAACAAGGTCGACCACTTAGTTTCGTCGAACACATACGGTTTCGACTAGCATCACCACAGATTTCACAGAACAGGCGCTTCTCCGCGCACAGTATCGAACACTTAGTATCAGATAGAACAATTACTTTAAAATGGAACTAAGCTTCGCATCTCGAGATTCCTCTCTCACAAGGTGGACCACTTAGTTTCATCGAACATATACGGTTTCGAGTAGCATCGCCACTGATTTCAGAGATCAGGCGCTTCTCCTGGCACAGTATCGAACACTTAGTTTCAGATAGAACAATTAGTTTAAAATGGACCTAAGCTTCGCCTCTGGAGTTTCCTCTCTCACAAGGTCGACCATTTAGATTCGTCGAACACATACGGTTTCGAGTGGCATCGCCACAGATTTCAGAGAACAGGCGCTTCTCCTGGCACAGTATCCAACACTTAGTACCAGATAGAACAATTACTTTAAAATGGAACTAAGCTTCGCATCTCGAGATTCCTCTCTCACAAGGTGGACCACTTAGTTTCATCGAACATATACGGTTTCGAGTAGCATCGCCACAGATTTCACAGAACAGGCGCTTCTCCGCGCACAGTATCGAACACTTAGTATCAGATAGAACAATTACTTTAAAATGGAACTAAGCTTCGCATCTCGAGATTCCTCTCTCACAAGGTGGACCACTTAGTTTCATCGAACATATACGGTTTCGAGTAGCATCGCCACTGATTTCAGAGATCAGGCGCTTCTCCTGGCACAGTATCGAACACTTAGTTTCAGATAGAACAATTAGTTTAAAATGGACCTAAGTTTCGCATCTGGAGTTTCCTCTCTCACAAGGTCGACCATTTAGATTCGTCGAACACATACGGTTTCGAGTGGCATCGCCACAGATTTCAGAGAACAGGCGCTTCTCCTGGCACAGTATCCAACACTTAGTATCAGATAGAACAATTACTTTAAAATGGAACTAAGCTTCGCATCTCGAGATTCCTCTCTCACAAGGTGGACCACTTAGTTTCATCGAACATATACGGTTTCGAGTAGCATCGCCACAGATTTCAGAGAACAGGCGCTTCTCCTGGCACAGTATCGAACACTTAGTTTCAGATAGAACAATTAGTTTAAAATGGAACTAAATTTCGCATCTGGAGTTTCCTCTCTCACAAGTTCGACCACTTAGTTTCGTCGAACACATACGGTTTCGACTAGCATCACCACAGATTTCACAGAACAGGCGCTTCTCCTAGCACAGTATCGAACACTTAGTATCAGATAGAACAATTACTTTAAAATGGAACTAAGCTTCGCATCTCGAGATTCCTCTCTCACAAGGTGGACCACTTAGTTTCATCGAACATATACGGTTTCGAGTAGCATCGCCGCTGATTTCAGAGATCAGGCGCTTCTCCTGGCACAGTATCGAACACTTAGTTTCAGATGGAGCATTTAGTTTAAAATTGAACTGTGTTTCGCATTTGGAGTTTCCTCTCTCACAAGGTGGACCACTCAGTTTTGTCAAACACATACGGTTTCGAGTGGCATCGCCACAGATTTCGGAGAACAGGCACTTCTCCTAGCACAGTATCGAACACTTAGTATCAGATAGAACAATTACTTTAAAATGGAACTAAGCTTCGCATCTCGAAATTCCTCTCTCACAAGGTGGACCACTTAGTTTCATCGAACATGTACGGTTTCGAGTAGCATCGCCACTGATTTCAGAGATCAGGCGCTTCTCCTGGCACAGTATCGAACACTTAGTTTCAGATAGAACAATTAGTCTAAAATGGACCTAAGTTTCGCATCTGGAGTTTCCTCTCTCACAAGGTCGACCATTTAGATTCGTCGAACACATACGGTTTCGAGTGGCATCGCCACAGATTTCAGAGAACAGGCGCTTCTCCTGGCACAGTATCCAACACTTAGTATCAGATAGAACAATTACTTTAAAATGGAACTAAGCTTCGCATCTCGAGATTCCTCTCTCACAAGGTGGACCACTTAGTTTCATCGAACATATACGGTTTCGAGTAGCATCGCCACAGATTTCACAGAACAGGCGCTTCTCCGCGCACAGTATCGAACACTTAGTATCAGATAGAACAATTACTTTAAAATGGAACTAAGCTTCGCATCTCGAGATTCCTCTCTCACCAGGTGGACCACTTAGTTTCATCGAACATATACGGTTTCGAGTAGCATCGCCACTGATTTCAGAGATCAGGCGCTTCTCCTGGCACAGTATCGAACACTTAGTTTCAGATAGAACAATTAGTTTAAAATGGACCTAAGTTTCGCATCTGGAGTTTCCTCTCTCACAAGGTCGACCATTTAGATTCGTCGAACACATACGGTTTCGAGTGGCATCGCCACAGATTTCAGAGAACAGGCGCTTCTCCTGGCACAGTATCCAACACTTAGTATCAGATAGAACAATTACTTTAAAATGGAACTAAGCTTCGCATCTCGAGATTCCTCTCTCACAAGGTGGACCACTTAGTTTCATCGAACATATACGGTTTCGAGTAGCATCGCCACAGATTTCAGAGAACAGGCGCTTCTCCTGGCACAGTATCGAACACTTAGTTTCAGATAGAACAATTAGTTTAAAATGGAACTAAATTTCGCATCTGGAGTTTCCTCTCTCACAAGTTCGACCACTTAGTTTCGTCGAACACATACGGTTTCGACTAGCATCACCACAGATTTCACAGAACAGGCGCTTCTCCTAGCACAGTATCGAACACTTAGTATCAGATAGAACAATTACTTTAAAATGGAACTAAGCTTCGCATCTCGAGATTCCTCTCTCACAAGGTGGACCACTTAGTTTCATCGAACATATACGGTTTCGAGTAGCATCGCCACTGATTTCAGAGATCAGGCGCTTCTCCTGGCACAGTATCGAACACTTAGTTTCAGATGGAGCATTTAGTTTAAAATTGAACTGTGTTTCGCATTTGGAGTTTCCTCTCTCACAAGGTGGACCACTCAGTTTTGTCAAACACATACGGTTTCGAGTGGCATCGCCACAGATTTCGGAGAACAGGCACTTCTCCTAGCACAGTATCGAACACTTAGTATCAGATAGAACAATTACTTTAAAATGGAACTAAGCTTCGCATCTCGAAATTCCTCTCTCACAAGGTGGACCACTTAGTTTCATCGAACATGTACGGTTTCGAGTAGCATCGCCACTGATTTCAGAGATCAGGCGCTTCTCCTGGCACAGTATCGAACACTTAGTTTCAGATAGAACAATTAGTCTAAAATGGACCTAAGTTTCGCATCTGGAGTTTCCTCTCTCACAAGGTCGACCATTTAGATTCGTCGAACACATACGGTTTCGAGTGGCATCGCCACAGATTTCAGAGAACAGGCGCTTCTCCTGGCACAGTATCCAACACTTAGTATCAGATAGAACAATTACTTTAAAATGGAACTAAGCTTCGCATCTCGAGATTCCTCTCTCACAAGGTGGACCACTTAGTTTCATCGAACATATACGGTTTCGAGTAGCATCACCACAGATTTCAGAGAACAGGCGCTTCTCCTGGCACAGTATCGAACAATTAGTTTAAAATGGAACTAAATTTCGCATCTGGAATTTCCTCTCTCACAAGGTCGACCACTTAGTTTCGTCGAACACATACGGTTTCGACTAGCATCACCACAGATTTCACAGAACAGGCGCTTCTCCTAGCACAGTATCGAACACTTAGTATCAGATAGAACAATTACTTTAAAATGGAACTAAGCTTCGCATCTCGAGATTCCTCTCTCACAAGGTGGACCACTTAGTTTCATCGAACATATACGGTTTCGAGTAGTATCGCCACAGATTTCAGAGAACAGGCGCTTCTCCTGGCCCATTATCGAACACTAAGTTTCAGAGAGAACAATTAATTTAAAATGGAACTAAGTTTCGCATCTGGAGTTTCCTCTCTCAGAAGGTCGACGACTTAGTTTCGTCGAGCACATACGGTTTCGAGTGGCATCGCCACAGATTTCAGAGAGCAGGCGCTTCTCCTGGCACAGTATCGAACACTTATGTCAGACAGAATTATTAGTTTAAAATGGAACTATATTTCGCATCTGGAGTATCCTCTCTCACATGGTCAACCACTTAGTTTCGTCGAACACATACGGTTTCGACTGGTATCGCCAGAGATTTCGCAGAACAAGCGCTTCTCCTGGCACATTATCGAACACTTAGTATCAGATAGAACGATTAGATTAAAATGGAACTAAGTTTCGCATCTGGGGTTTCCTCTCTCAGAAGGTCGACGACTTAGTTTCGTCGAGCACATACGGTTTCGAGTGGCATCGCCACAGATTTCAGAAAACAGGCGCTTCTCCTGGCACAGTATCGAGCACTTAGTTTCAAATAGAACAATTCGTTTAAAATGGAAATACGTTTCGCATCTGGAGCTTCTTCTCTCACAAGGCGACCACTTAGTTTCGTCGGACACATACGGTTTCGAGTGGCATCGCCACATATTTCAGAGAACACGGCGCATCTCCTGGCACAGTATCGAACACTTAGTTTCAGATAGAACAATTAGTTTAAAATGGAAATAAGTTTCGCATCTGGAGTTTGCTCTCTAACAAGGTCGACCATTTAGATTCGTCGAGCACATACGGTTTCGAGTATCATCGCCACAGATTTCAGAGAACAGGCGCTTCTCCTGGCACAGTATCGAACACTTATTTCAGACAGAACAATTAGTTTAAAATGGAACTATGTTTCGCATCTGGAGTATCCTCTCTCACAAGGTCAACCACTTAGTTTCGTCGAACACACACGGTTTCGAGTGGCATCGCCACAGATTTCAGAGAACAGGCGCTTCTCCTGGCACAGTATCGAACACTTAGTATCAGATAGAACAATTACTTTAAAATGGAACTAAGCTTCGCATCTCGAGATTCCTCTCTCACAAGGTGGACCACTTAGTTTCGTCGAGCACATACGGTTTCGAGTGGCATCGCCACAGATTTCAGAAAACCGGCGCTTCTCCTGGCACAGTATCGAGCACTTAGTTTCAAATAGAACAATTCGTTTAAAATGGAAATACCTTTCGCATCTGGAGTTTCTTCTCTCACAAGGCGATCACTTAGTTTCGTCGGACACATACGGTTTCGAGTGGCATCGCCACATATTTCAGAGAACACGGCGCATCTCCTGGCACAGTATCGAACACTTAGTTTCAGATAGAACAATCAGTTTAAAATGGAACGAAGATTCGCATCTGGAGTTTGCTCTCTAACAAGGTCGACCATTTAGATTCGTCGAGCACATACGGTTTCGAGTATCATCGCCACAGATTTCAGAGAACAGGCGCTTCTCCTGGCACAGTATCGAACACTTATTTCAGACAGAACAATTAGTTTAAAATTGGACTATGTTTCGCATCTGGAGTATCCTCTCTCACAAGGTCAACCACTTAGTTTCGTCGAACACACACGGTTTCGAGTGGCATCGCCACAGATTTCAGAGAACAGGCGCTTCTCCTGGCACAGTCTCGAACACTTAGTTACAGATAGAACACTTAGTTTAAAATGGAACTGTGTTTCTTATTTGGAGTTTCCTCTCTCACAAGGTGGACCACTTAGTTTCGTCAAACACATACGGTTTCGAGTGGCATCGCCACAGATTTCGGAGAACAGGCGCTTCTCCTAGCACAGTATCGAACACTTAGTATCAGATAGAACAATTACTTTAAAGTGGAACGAAGCTTCGCATCTCGAGATTCCTCTCTCACAAGGTGGACCACTTAGTTTCATCGAACATATACGGTTTCGAGTAGCATCGCCACTGATTTCAGAGATCAGGCGCTTCTCCTGGCACAGTATCGAACACTTAGTTTCAGATGGAGCATTTAGTTTAAAATTGAACTGTGTTTCGCATTTGGAGTTTCCTCTCTCACAAGGTGGACCACTCAGTTTCGTCAAACACATACGGTTTCGAGTGGCATCGCCACAGATTTCGGAGAACAGGCGCTTCTCCTAGCACAGTATCGAACACTTAGTATCAGATAGAACAATTACTTTAAAATGGAACTAAGCTTCGCATCTCGAGATTCCTCTCTCACAAGGTGGACCACTTAGTTTCATCGAACATATACGGTTTCGAGTAGCATCGCCACTGATTTCAGAGATCAGGCGCTTCTCCTGGCACAGTATCGAACACTTAGTTTCTGATAGAACAATTAGTTTAAAATGGACCTAAGTTTCGCATCTGGAGTTTCCTCTCTCACAAGGTGGACCACTTAGTTTCATCGAACATATACGGTTTCGAGTAGCATCGCCACAGATTTCAGAGAACAGGCGCTTCTCCTGGCACAGTATCGAACACTTAGTTTCAGATAGAACAATTAGTTTAAAATGGAACTAAATTTCGCATCTGGAGTTTCCTCTCTCACAAGGTCGACCACTTAGTTTCGTCGAACACATACGGTTTCGACTAGCATCACCACAGATTTCACAGAACAGGCGCTTCTCCGCGCACAGTATCGAACACTTAGTATCAGATAGAACAATTACTTTAAAATGGAACTAAGCTTCGCATCTCGAGATTCCTCTCTCACAAGGTGGACCACTTAGTTTCATCGAACATATACGGTTTCGAGTAGCATCGCCACTGATTTCAGAGATCAGGCGCTTCTCCTGGCACAGTATCGAACACTTAGTTTCAGATAGAACAATTAGTTTAAAATGGACCTAAGTTTCGCATCTGGAGTTTCCTCTCTCACAAGGTCGACCATTTAGATTCGTCGAACACATACGGTTTCGAGTGGCATCGCCACAGATTTCAGAGAACAGGCGCTTCTCCTGGCACAGTATCCAACACTTAGTATCAGATAGAAAAATTACTTTAAAATGGAACTAAGCTTCGCATCTCGAGATTCCTCTCTCACAAGGTGGACCACTTAGTTTCATCGAACATATACGGTTTCGAGTAGCATCGCCACAGATTTCACAGAACAGGCGCTTCTCCGCGCACAGTATCGAACACTTAGTATCAGATAGAACAATTACTTTAAAATGGAACTAAGCTTCGCATCTCGAGATTCCTCTCTCACAAGGTGGACCACTTAGTTTCATCGAACATATACGGTTTCGAGTAGCATCGCCACTGATTTCAGAGATCAGGCGCTTCTCCTGGCACAGTATCGAACACTTAGTTTCAGATAGAACAATTAGTTTAAAATGGACCTAAGTTTCGCATCTGGAGTTTCCTCTCTCACAAGGTCGACCATTTAGATTCGTCGAACACATACGGTTTCGAGTGGCATCGCCACAGATTTCAGAGAACAGGCGCTTCTCCTGGCACAGTATCCAACACTTAGTATCAGATAGAACAATTACTTTAAAATGGAAATAAGCTTCGCATCTCGAGATTCCTCTCTCACAAGGTGGACCACTCAGTTTCATCGAACATATACGGTTTCGAGTAGCATCGCCACAGATTTCAGAGAACAGGCGCTTCTCCTGGCACAGTATCGAACACTTAGTTTCAGATAGAACAATTAGTTTAAAATGGAACTAAATTTCGCATCTGGAGTTTCCTCTCTCACAAGGTCGACCACTTAGTTTCATCGAACATATACGGTTTCGAGTAGCATCGCCACAGATTTCAGAGAACAGGCGCTTCTCCTGGCACAGTATCGAACACTTAGTTTCAGATAGAACAATTAGTTTAAAATGGAACTAAGTTTCGCATCTGGAGTTTCCTCTCTCACAAGGTCGACCACTTAGTTTCATCGAACATATACGGTTTCGAGTAGCATCGCCACAGATTTCAGAGAACAGGCGCTTCTCCTGGCACAGTATCGAACACTTAGTTTCAGATAGAACAATTAGTTTAAAATGGAACTAAGCTTCGCATCTCGAGATTCCTCTCTCACAAGGTGGACCACTTAGTTTCATCGAACATATACGGTTTCGAGTAGCATCGCCACTGATTTCAGAGATCAGGCGCTTCTCCTGGCACAGTATCGAACACTTAGTTTCAGATAGAACAATTAGTTTAAAATGGACCTAAGTTTCGCATCTGGAGTTTCCTCTCTCACAAGGTCGACCATTTAGATTCGTCGAACACATACGGTTTCGAGTGGCATCGCCACAGATTTCAGAGAACAGGCGCTTCTCCTGGCACAGTATCCAACACTTAGTATCAGATAGAACAATTACTTTAAAATGGAACTAAGCTTCGCATCTGGAGTTTCCTCTCTCACAAGGTCGACCACTTAATTTCGTCGAACACATACGGTTTCGACTAGCATCACCACAGATTTCACAGAACAGGCGCTTCTCCTAGCACAGTATCGAACACTTAGTATCAGATAGAACAATTACTTTAAAATGGAACTAAGCTTCGCATCTCGAGATTCCTCTCTCACAAGGTGGACCACTTAGTTTCATCGAACATATACGGTTTCGAGTAGTATCGCCACAGATTTCAGAGAACAGGCGCTTCTCCTGGCCCATTATCGAACACTAAGTTTCAGAGAGAACAATTAATTTAAAATGGAACTAAGTTTCGCATCTGGAGTTTCCTCTCTCAGAAGGTCGACGACTTAGTTTCGTCGAGCACATACGGTTTCGAGTGGCATCGCCACAGATTTCAGAGAGCAGGCGCTTCTCCTGGCACAGTATCGAACACTTATGTCAGACAGAATTATTAGTTTAAAATGGAACTATATTTCGCATCTGGAGTATCCTCTCTCACATGGTCAACCACTTAGTTTCGTCGAACACATACGGTTTCGACTGGTATCGCCACAGATTTCGCAGAACAAGCGCTTCTCTTGGCACATTATCGAACACTTAGTATCAGATAGAACAATTAGATTAAAATGGAACTAAGTTTCGCATCTGGAGTTTCCTCTCTCAGAAGGTCGACGACTTAGTTTCGTCGAGCACATACGGTTTCGAGTGGCATCGCCACAGATTTCAGAAAACAGGCGCTTCTCCTGGCACAGTATCGAGCACTTAGTTTCAGATAGAACAATTCGTTTAAAATGGAAATACGTTTCGCATCTGGAGTTTCTTCTCTCACAAGGCGACCACTTAGCTTCGTCGGACACATACGGTTTCGAGTGGCATCGCCACATATTTCAGAGAACACGGCGCATCTCCTGGCACAGTATCGAACACTTAGTTTCAGATAGAACAATTAGTTTAAAATGGAAATAAGTTTCGCATCTGGAGTTTCCTCTCTCACAAGGTCGACCACTTAGTTTCGTCGAACACATACGGTTTCGAGTAGCATCGCCACTGATTTCAGAGATCAGGCCCTTCTCCTGGCACAGTATCGAACACTTAGTTTCAGATAGAACAATTAGTTTAAAATGGACCTAAGTTTCGCATCTGGAGTTTCCTCTCTCACAAGGTCGACCATTTAGATTCGTCGAACACATACGGTTTCGAGTGGCATCGCCACAGATTTCAGAGAACAGGCGCTTCTCCTGGCACAGTATCCAACACTTAGTATCAGATAGAACAATTACTTTAAAATGGAACTAAGCTTCGCATCTCGAGATTCCTCTCTCACAAGGTGGACCACTTAGTTTCATCGAACATATACGGTTTCGAGTAGCATCGCCACAGATTTCAGAGAACAGGCGCTTCTCCTGGCACAGTATCGAACACTTAGTTTCAGATAGAACAATTAGTTTAAAATGGAACTAAATTTCGCATCTGGAGTTTCCTCTCTCACAAGGTCGACCACTTAGTTTCGTCGAACACATACGGTTTCAACTAGCATCACCACAGATTTCACAGAACAGGCGCTTCTCCGCGCACAGTATCGAACACTTAGTATCAGATAGAACAATTACTTTAAAATGGAACTAAGCTTCGCATCTCGAGATTCCTCTCTCACCAGGTGGACCACTTAGTTTCATCGAACATATACGGTTTCGAGTAGCATCGCCACTGATTTCAGAGATCAGGCGCTTCTCCTGGCACAGTATCGAACAATTAGTTTCAGATAGAACAATTAGTTTAAAATGGACCTAAGTTTCGCATCTGGAGTTTCCTCTCTCACAAGGTCGACCATTTAGATTCGTCGAACACATACGGTTTCGAGTGGCATCGCCACAGATTTCAGAGAACAGGCGCTTCTCCTGGCACAGTATCCAACACTTAGTATCAGATAGAACAATTACTTTAAAATGGAACTAAGCTTCGCATCTCGAGATTCCTCTCTCACAAGGTGGACCACTTAGTTTCATCGAACATATACGGTTTCGAGTAGCATCGCCACAGATTTCAGAGAACAGGCGCTTCTCCTGGCACAGTATCGAACACTTAGTTTCAGATAGAACAATTAGTTTAAAATGGAACTAAATTTCGCATCTGGAGTTTCCTCTCTCACATGGTCAACCACTTAGTTTCGTCGAACACATACGGTTTCGAGTGGCATCGCCACAGATTTCAGAGAACAGGCGCTTCTCCTGGCACAGTATCCAACACTTAGTATCAGATAGAACAATTACTTTAAAATGGAACTAAGCTTCGCATCTCGAGATTCCTCTCTCACAAGGTGGACCACTTAGTTTCGTCGAGCACATACGGTTTCGAGTGGCATCGCCACAGATTTCAGAGAGCAGGCGCTTCTCCTGGCACAGTATCGAACACTTATGTCAGACAGAATTATTAGTTTAAAATGGAACTATATTTCGCATCTGGAGTATCCTCTCTCACATGGTCAACCACTTAGTTTCGTCGAACACATACGGTTTCGACTGGTATCGCCACAGATTTCGCAGAACAAGCGCTTCTCTTGGCACATTATCGAACACTTAGTATCAGATAGAACAATTAGATTAAAATGGAACTAAGTTTCGCATCTGGAGTTTCCTCTCTCAGAAGGTCGACGACTTAGTTTCGTCGAGCACATACGGTTTCGAGTGGCATCGCCACAGATTTCAGAAAACAGGCGCTTCTCCTGGCACAGTATCGAGCACTTAGTTTCAGATAGAACAATTCGTTTAAAATGGAAATACGTTTCGCATCTGGAGTTTCTTCTCTCACAAGGCGACCACTTAGTTTCGTCGGACACATACGGTTTCGAGTGGCATCGCCACATATTTCAGAGAACACGGCGCATCTCCTGGCACAGTATCGAACACTTAGTTTCAGATAGAACAATTAGTTTAAAATGGAAATAAGTTTCGCATCTGGAGTTTCCTCTCTCACAAGGTCGACCACTTAGTTTCGTCGAACACATACGGTTTCGAGTAGCATCGCCACTGATTTCAGAGATCAGGCCCTTCTCCTGGCACAGTATCGAACACTTAGTTTCAGATAGAACAATTAGTTTAAAATGGACCTAAGTTTCGCATCTGGAGTTTCCTCTCTCACAAGGTCGACCATTTAGATTCGTCGAACACATACGGTTTCGAGTGGCATCGCCACAGATTTCAGAGAACAGGCGCTTCTCCTGGCACAGTATCCAACACTTAGTATCAGATAGAACAATTACTTTAAAATGGAACTAAGCTTCGCATCTCGAGATTCCTCTCTCACAAGGTGGACCACTTAGTTTCATCGAACATATACGGTTTCGAGTAGCATCGCCACAGATTTCAGAGAACAGGCGCTTCTCCTGGCACAGTATCGAACACTTAGTTTCAGATAGAACAATTAGTTTAAAATGGAACTAAATTTCGCATCTGGAGTTTCCTCTCTCACAAGGTCGACCACTTAGTTTCGTCGAACACATACGGTTTCAACTAGCATCACCACAGATTTCACAGAACAGGCGCTTCTCCGCGCACAGTATCGAACACTTAGTATCAGATAGAACAATTACTTTAAAATGGAACTAAGCTTCGCATCTCGAGATTCCTCTCTCACCAGGTGGACCACTTAGTTTCATCGAACATATACGGTTTCGAGTAGCATCGCCACTGATTTCAGAGATCAGGCGCTTCTCCTGGCACAGTATCGAACAATTAGTTTCAGATAGAACAATTAGTTTAAAATGGACCTAAGTTTCGCATCTGGAGTTTCCTCTCTCACAAGGTCGACCATTTAGATTCGTCGAACACATACGGTTTCGAGTGGCATCGCCACAGATTTCAGAGAACAGGCGCTTCTCCTGGCACAGTATCCAACACTTAGTATCAGATAGAACAATTACTTTAAAATGGAACTAAGCTTCGCATCTCGAGATTCCTCTCTCACAAGGTGGACCACTTAGTTTCATCGAACATATACGGTTTCGAGTAGCATCGCCACAGATTTCAGAGAACAGGCGCTTCTCCTGGCACAGTATCGAACACTTAGTTTCAGATAGAACAATTAGTTTAAAATGGAACTAAATTTCGCATCTGGAGTTTCCTCTCTAACAAGGTCGACCACTTAGTTTCGTCGAACACATACGGTTTCGACTAGCATCACCACAGATTTCACAGAACAGGCGCTTCTCCGCGCACAGTATCGAACACTTAGTATCAGATAGAACAATTACTTTAAAATGGAACTAAGCTTCGCATCTCGAGATTCCTCTCTCACAAGGTGGACCACTTAGTTTCATCGAACATATACGGTTTCGAGTAGCATCGCCACTGATTTCAGAGATCAGGCGCTTCTCCTGGCACAGTATCGAACACTTAGTTTCAGATAGAACAATTAGTTTAAAATGAACCTAAGTTTCGCATCTGGAGTTTCCTCTCTCACAAGGTCGACCATTTAGATTCGTCGAACACATACGGTTTCGAGTGGCATCGCCACAGATTTCAGAGAACAGGCGCTTCTCCTGGCACAGTATCCAACACTTAGTACCAGATAGAACAATTACTTTAAAATGGAACTAAGCTTCGCATCTCGAGATTCCTCTCTCACAAGGTGGACCACTTAGTTTCATCGAACATATACGGTTTCGAGTAGCATCGCCACAGATTTCACAGAACAGGCGCTTCTCCGCGCACAGTATCGAACACTTAGTATCAGATAGAACAATTACTTTAAAATGGAACTAAGCTTCGCATCTCGAGATTCCTCTCTCACAAGGTGGACCACTTAGTTTCATCGAACATATACGGTTTCGAGTAGCATCGCCACTGATTTCAGAGATCAGGCGCTTCTCCTGGCACAGTATCGAACACTTAGTTTCAGATAGAACAATTAGTTTAAAATGGACCTAAGTTTCGCATCTGGAGTTTCCTCTCTCACAAGGTCGACCATTTAGATTCGTCGAACACATACGGTTTCGAGTGGCATCGCCACAGATTTCAGAGAACAGGCGCTTCTCCTGGCACAGTATCCAACACTTAGTATCAGATAGAACAATTACTTTAAAATGGAACTAAGCTTCGCATCTCGAGATTCCTCTCTCACAAGGTGGACCACTTAGTTTCATCGAACATATACGGTTTCGAGTAGCATCGCCACAGATTTCAGAGAACAGGCGCTTCTCCTGGCACAGTATCGAACACTTAGTTTCAGATAGAACAATTAGTTTAAAATGGAACTAAATTTCGCATCTGGAGTTTCCTCTCTCACAAGTTCGACCACTTAGTTTCGTCGAACACATACGGTTTCGACTAGCATCACCACAGATTTCACAGAACAGGCGCTTCTCCTAGCACAGTATCGAACACTTAGTATCAGATAGAACAATTACTTTAAAATGGAACTAAGCTTCGCATCTCGAGATTCCTCTCTCACAAGGTGGACCACTTAGTTTCATCGAACATATACGGTTTCGAGTAGCATCGCCACTGATTTCAGAGATCAGGCGCTTCTCCTGGCACAGTATCGAACACTTAGTTTCAGATGGAGCATTTAGTTTAAAATTGAACTGTGTTTCGCATTTGGAGTTTCCTCTCTCACAAGGTGGACCACTCAGTTTTGTCAAACACATACGGCTTCGAGTGGCATCGCCACATATTTCAGAGAACACGGCGCTTCTCCTGGCACAGTATCGAACACTTAGTTTCAGATAGAACAATTAGTCTAAAATGGACCTAAGTTTCGCATCTGGAGTTTCCTCTCTCACAAGGTCGACCATTTAGATTCGTCGAACACATACGGTTTCGAGTGGCATCGCCACAGATTTCAGAGAACAGGCGCTTCTCCTGGCACAGTATCCAACACTTAGTATCAGATAGAACAATTACTTTAAAATGGAACTAAGCTTCGCATCTCGAGATTCCTCTCTCACAAGGTGGACCACTTAGTTTCATCGAACATATACGGTTTCGAGTAGCATCGCCACAGATTTCACAGAACAGGCGCTTCTCCGCGCACAGTATCGAACACTTAGTATCAGATAGAACAATTACTTTAAAATGGAACTAAGCTTCGCATCTCGAGATTCCTCTCTCACCAGGTGGACCACTTAGTTTCATCGAACATATACGGTTTCGAGTAGCATCGCCACTGATTTCAGAGATCAGGCGCTTCTCCTGGCACAGTATCGAACACTTAGTTTCAGATAGAACAATTAGTTTAAAATGGACCTAAGTTTCGCATCTGGAGTTTCCTCTCTCACAAGGTCGACCATTTAGATTCGTCGAACACATACGGTTTCGAGTGGCATCGCCACAGATTTCAGAGAACAGGCGCTTCTCCTGGCACAGTATCCAACACTTAGTATCAGATAGAACAATTACTTTAAAATGGAACTAAGCTTCGCATCTCGAGATTCCTCTCTCACAAGGTGGACCACTTAGTTTCATCGAACATATACGGTTTCGAGTAGCATCGCCACAGATTTCAGAGAACAGGCGCTTCTCCTGGCACAGTATCGAACACTTAGTTTCAGATAGAACAATTAGTTTAAAATGGAACTAAATTTCGCATCTGGAGTTTCCTCTCTCACAAGTTCGACCACTTAGTTTCGTCGAACACATACGGTTTCGACTAGCATCACCACAGATTTCACAGAACAGGCGCTTCTCCTAGCACAGTATCGAACACTTAGTATCAGATAGAACAATTACTTTAAAATGGAACTAAGCTTCGCATCTCGAGATTCCTCTCTCACAAGGTGGACCACTTAGTTTCATCGAACATATACGGTTTCGAGTAGCATCGCCACTGATTTCAGAGATCAGGCGCTTCTCCTGGCACAGTATCGAACACTTAGTTTCAGATGGAGCATTTAGTTTAAAATTGAACTGTGTTTCGCATTTGGAGTTTCCTCTCTCACAAGGTGGACCACTCAGTTTTGTCAAACACATACGGTTTCGAGTGGCATCGCCACAGATTTCGGAGAACAGGCACTTCTCCTAGCACAGTATCGAACACTTAGTATCAGATAGAACAATTACTTTAAAATGGAACTAAGCTTCGCATCTCGAAATTCCTCTCTCACAAGGTGGACCACTTAGTTTCATCGAACATGTACGGTTTCGAGTAGCATCGCCACTGATTTCAGAGATCAGGCGCTTCTCCTGGCACAGTATCGAACACTTAGTTTCAGATAGAACAATTAGTCTAAAATGGACCTAAGTTTCGCATCTGGAGTTTCCTCTCTCACAAGGTCGACCATTTAGATTCGTCGAACACATACGGTTTCGAGTGGCATCGCCACAGATTTCAGAGAACAGGCGCTTCTCCTGGCACAGTATCGAACAATTAGTTTAAAATGGAACTAAATTTCGCATCTGGAATTTCCTCTCTCACAAGGTCGACCACTTAGTTTCGTCGAACACATACGGTTTCGACTAGCATCACCACAGATTTCACAGAACAGGCGCTTCTCCTAGCACAGTATCGAACACTTAGTATCAGATAGAACAATTACTTTAAAATGGAACTAAGCTTCGCATCTCGAGATTCCTCTCTCACAAGGTGGACCACTTAGTTTCATCGAACATATACGGTTTCGAGTAGTATCGCCACAGATTTCAGAGAACAGGCGCTTCTCCTGGCCCATTATCGAACACTAAGTTTCAGAGAGAACAATTAATTTAAAATGGAACTAAGTTTCGCATCTGGAGTTTCCTCTCTCAGAAGGTCGACGACTTAGTTTCGTCGAGCACATACGGTTTCGAGTGGCATCGCCACAGATTTCAGAGAGCAGGCGCTTCTCCTGGCACAGTATCGAACACTTATGTCAGACAGAATTATTAGTTTAAAATGGAACTATATTTCGCATCTGGAGTATCCTCTCTCACATGGTCAACCACTTAGTTTCGTCGAACACATACGGTTTCGACTGGTATCGCCAGAGATTTCGCAGAACAAGCGCTTCTCCTGGCACATTATCGAACACTTAGTATCAGATAGAACGATTAGATTAAAATGGAACTAAGTTTCGCATCTGGGGTTTCCTCTCTCAGAAGGTCGACGACTTAGTTTCGTCGAGCACATACGGTTTCGAGTGGCATCGCCACAGATTTCAGAAAACAGGCGCTTCTCCTGGCACAGTATCGAGCACTTAGTTTCAAATAGAACAATTCGTTTAAAATGGAAATACGTTTCGCATCTGGAGTTTCTTCTCTCACAAGGCGACCACTTAGTTTCGTCGGACACATACGGTTTCGAGTGGCATCGCCACATATTTCAGAGAACACGGCGCATCTCCTGGCACAGTATCGAACACTTAGTTTCAGATAGAACAATTAGTTTAAAATGGAAATAAGTTTCGCATCTGGAGTTTGCTCTCTAACAAGGTCGACCATTTAGATTCGTCGAGCACATACGGTTTCGAGTATCATCGCCACAGATTTCAGAGAACAGGCGCTTCTCCTGGCACAGTATCGAACACTTATTTCAGACAGAACAATTAGTTTAAAATGGAACTATGTTTCGCATCTGGAGTATCCTCTCTCACAAGGTCAACCACTTAGTTTCGTCGAACACACACGGTTTCGAGTGGCATCGCCACAGATTTCAGAGAACAGGCGCTTCTCCTGGCACAGTATCGAACACTTAGTATCAGATAGAACAATTACTTTAAAATGGAACTAAGCTTCGCATCTCGAGATTCCTCTCTCACAAGGTGGACCACTTAGTTTCGTCGAGCACATACGGTTTCGAGTGGCATCGCCACAGATTTCAGAAAACCGGCGCTTCTCCTGGCACAGTATCGAGCACTTAGTTTCAAATAGAACAATTCGTTTAAAATGGAAATACCTTTCGCATCTGGAGTTTCTTCTCTCACAAGGCGATCACTTAGTTTCGTCGGACACATACGGTTTCGAGTGGCATCGCCACATATTTCAGAGAACACGGCGCATCTCCTGGCACAGTATCGAACACTTAGTTTCAGATAGAACAATTAGTTTAAAATGGAAATAAGATTCGCATCTGGAGTTTGCTCTCTAACAAGGTCGACCATTTAGATTCGTCGAGCACATACGGTTTCGAGTATCATCGCCACAGATTTCAGAGAACAGGCGCTTCTCCTGGCACAGTATCGAACACTTATTTCAGACAGAACAATTAGTTTAAAATTGGACTATGTTTCGCATCTGGAGTATCCTCTCTCACAAGGTCAACCACTTAGTTTCGTCGAACACACACGGTTTCGAGTGGCATCGCCACAGATTTCAGAGAACAGGCGCTTCTCCTGGCACAGTCTCGAACACTTAGTTACAGATAGAACACTTAGTTTAAAATGGAACTGTGTTTCTTATTTGGAGTTTCCTCTCTCACAAGGTGGACCACTTAGTTTCGTCAAACACATACGGTTTCGAGTGGCATCGCCACAGATTTCGGAGAACAGGCGCTTCTCCTAGCACAGTATCGAACACTTAGTATCAGATAGAACAATTACTTTAAAGTGGAACTAAGCTTCGCATCTCGAGATTCCTCTCTCACAAGGTGGACCACTTAGTTTCATCGAACATATACGGTTTCGAGTAGCATCGCCACTGATTTCAGAGATCAGGCGCTTCTCCTGGCACAGTATCGAACACTTAGTTTCAGATGGAGCATTTAGTTTAAAATTGAACTGTGTTTCGCATTTGGAGTTTCCTCTCTCACAAGGTGGACCACTCAGTTTCGTCAAACACATACGGTTTCGAGTGGCATCGCCACAGATTTCGGAGAACAGGCGCTTCTCCTAGCACAGTATCGAACACTTAGTATCAGATAGAACAATTACTTTAAAATGGAACTAAGCTTCGCATCTCGAGATTCCTCTCTCACAAGGTGGACCACTTAGTTTCATCGAACATATACGGTTTCGAGTAGCATCGCCACTGATTTCAGAGATCAGGCGCTTCTCCTGGCACAGTATCGAACACTTAGTTTCAGATAGAACAATTAGTTTAAAATGGACCTAAGTTTCGCATCTGGAGTTTCCTCTCTCACAAGGTGGACCACTTAGTTTCATCGAACATATACGGTTTCGAGTAGCATCGCCACAGATTTCAGAGAACAGGCGCTTCTCCTGGCACAGTATCGAACACTTAGTTTCAGATAGAACAATTAGTTTAAAATGGAACTAAATTTCGCATCTGGAGTTTCCTCTCTCACAAGGTCGACCACTTAGTTTCGTCGAACACATACGGTTTCGACTAGCATCACCACAGATTTCACAGAACAGGCGCTTCTCCGCGCACAGTATCGAACACTTAGTATCAGATAGAACAATTACTTTAAAATGGAACTAAGCTTCGCATCTCGAGATTCCTCTCTCACAAGGTGGACCACTTAGTTTCATCGAACATATACGGTTTCGAGTAGCATCGCCACTGATTTCAGAGATCAGGCGCTTCTCCTGGCACAGTATCGAACACTTAGTTTCAGATAGAACAATTAGTTTAAAATGGACCTAAGTTTCGCATCTGGAGTTTCCTCTCTCACAAGGTCGACCATTTAGATTCGTCGAACACATACGGTTTCGAGTGGCATCGCCACAGATTTCAGAGAACAGGCGCTTCTCCTGGCACAGTATCCAACACTTAGTATCAGAAAGAAAAATTACTTTAAAATGGAACTAAGCTTCGCATCTCGAGATTCCTCTCTCACAAGGTGGACCACTTAGTTTCATCGAACATATACGGTTTCGAGTAGCATCGCCACAGATTTCACAGAACAGGCGCTTCTCCGCGCACAGTATCGAACACTTAGTATCAGATAGAACAATTACTTTAAAATGGAACTAAGCTTCGCATCTCGAGATTCCTCTCTCACAAGGTGGACCACTTAGTTTCATCGAACATATACGGTTTCGAGTAGCATCGCCACTGATTTCAGAGATCAGGCGCTTCTCCTGGCACAGTATCGAACACTTAGTTTCAGATAGAACAATTAGTTTAAAATGGACCTAAGTTTCGCATCTGGAGTTTCCTCTCTCACAAGGTCGACCATTTAGATTCGTCGAACACATACGGTTTCGAGTGGCATCGCCACAGATTTCAGAGAACAGGCGCTTCTCCTGGCACAGTATCCAACACTTAGTATCAGATAGAACAATTACTTTAAAATGGAAATAAGCTTCGCATCTCGAGATTCCTCTCTCACAAGGTGGACCACTCAGTTTCATCGAACATATACGGTTTCGAGTAGCATCGCCACAGATTTCAGAGAACAGGCGCTTCTCCTGGCACAGTATCCAACACTTAGTATCAGATAGAACAATTACTTTAAAATGGAACTAAGCTTCGCATCTCAAGATTCCTCTCTCACAAGGTGGACCACTTAGTATCATCGAACATATACGGTTTCGAGTAGCATCTCCACAGATTTCACAGAACAGGCGCTTCTCCGCGCACAGTATCGAACACTTAGTATCAGATAGAACAATTACTTTAAAATGGAACTAAGCTTCGCATCTCGAGATTCCTCTCTCACAAGGTGGACCACTTAGTTTCATCGAACATATACGGTTTCGAGTAGCATCGCCACAGATTTCAGAGAACAGGCGCTTCTCCTGGCACAGTATCGAACACTTAGTTTCAGATAGAACAATTAGTTTAAAATGGAACTAAATTTCGCATCTGGAGTTTCCTCTCTCACAAGGTCGACCACTTAGTTTCGTCGAACACATACGGTTTCGACTAGCATCACCACAGATTTCACAGAACAGGCGCTTCTCCTGGCACAGTATCGAACACTTAGTTTCAGATAGAACAATTAGTTTAAAATGGACCTAAGTTTCGCATCTGGAGTTTCCTCTCTCACAAAGTCGACCACTTAGTTTCGACTAACACATACGGTTTCGAGTGGCATCGCCTCACATTTCAGAGAACAGGCGCTTCTCCTGGCACAGTATCGAGCACTTAATTTCAGATAGAACAATTAGTTTAAAATGGAACTATGTTTCGCATCTGGAGTTTCCTCTCTCACAAGGTCGGCGACTCAGTTTCGTCGAACACATACGGTTTCGAGTGGCATCGCCACAGATTTCAGAGAACAGGCGCTTCTCCTCGCACAGTATCGAACACTTAGCTTCAGATAGAACAATTAGTTTAGAATGGAACTAAGTTTCGCGTCCGGAGTTTCCTCTCTCAGAAGGTCGACCACTTAGTTTCGTCGAACACGTACGGTTTCGAGTAGCAACGCCGCTGGTTTCAGAGAACAGGCGCTTCTCCTGGCACATTATCGAACACTTAGTTTCAGATAGATCAATTGGTTTAAAATGGAACTAATTTCGCATCTGGAGTTTCCTCTCTCACAAGGTCGACCAGTTAGTTTCGTCGAACACATACGGTTTCGATTAGCATCGCCACAGATTTCAGAGAACAGGCGCTTCTCCTGGCACAGTATCGACCACTTATTTCAGACAGAACAATTAGTTTAAAATGGAAATATGTTTCGCATCTGGAGTTTACTCTCTCACAAGGTCGACCACTTAGTTTCGTCGAACACATACGGTTTCGAGTGACATCGCCAGACATTTCAGTGAACAGGCGCTTCTCCTGGCACAGTACCGTACACTTAGTTACAGATAGAACAATTAGTATAAAATGGAAATATGTTTCGCATTTGGAGTTTCCTCCCTCACAAAGTCGACCACTTAGTTTCGTCGAACACATTCGGCTTCGAGTAGCAACGCCACAGGTTTCAGAGAACAGGCGCTTCTACTGGCAGAGTATCGTATACTTAGTTTCAGATGGAACATTTAGTTTAAAATGGAAATATATTTCGCATCTGGAGTTTCCTCTCTCACAAGGTCGACCACTTAGTTTCGTCGAACACATACGGTTTCGAGTAGCATCGGCACAGATTTCAGAGAACAGGCGCTTCTCCTGGCACAGTATCGTACACTTAGTTACAGATAGAACAATTAGTATAAAATGGAAATATGTTTCGCATTTGGAGATTCCTCTCTCACACGGTCTACCACTTACTTTCGTCGAACACATTCGGTTTCGAGTAGCAACGCCACAGGTTTCAGAGAACAGGCGCTTCTACTGGCAGAGTATCGTATACTTAGTTACAGATGGAACATTTGGTTTAAAATGGAACTAAGTTTCGCATCTGGAGTTTCCTCTCCCACAAGGTCGACCACTTAGTTTCGTCGAACACATACGGTTTCGAGTAGCATCTCCAAAGATTTCAGAGAACCGGCGCTTCTCCTGGCACAGTATCGAACACTTTCAGGTAGAACAATTACTTTAAAATGGAACTAAGTTTCGCATCTGGAGTTTCCTCTCTCACAACGTCAGCCACTTAGTATCGTCGAACACATACGGTTTCGAGTAGCATCGCCACAGATTTCAGAGAACAGGCGCTTCTCCTGGCACAGTACCGAACACTTAGTTTCAGATAGAACAATTAGTTTAAAATGGAACTATGTTTCGCATCTGGAGTTTCCTCTACCACAAGGTCGACCACTTATTTTCGTCGAACACATACGGTTTCGAGTGGCATCGCCACAGGTTTCAGAGAACTGGCATTTCTCCTGGCATAGTATCGAACACTTAGTATCAGATCGAACACTTAGTTTATAAAGGAAATAAGCTTCGCGTCTGGAGTTTCCTTTCTCACAAGGTCGACCATTTAGATTCGTCGAACACATATGGTTTCGAGTAGAATCGCCACAGATTTCAGAAAACGGGCACTTCTCCTGGCACAGTATCGAACACTTTCAGATAGAATAATTAGTTTAAAATGGAACTAAGTTTCGCATCTGGAGTTTCCTCTCTCACAAGGTCGACCATTTAAATTCGTCGAACACATACGGTTTCGAGCGGCATCGCCAAACATTTCAGAGAACAGGCTCTTCTCCTGGCACAGTATCGAACACTCAGTATCAGATAGAACAATTAGTTTAAAATGGATCTATGTTTCGCATCTGGAGTTTCCTCTCTCACAAGGTCGGCCACTTAGTTTCGTCGAACACATACGGTTTCGAGTAGCATCGCCACCGATTTCGGAGAACAGACGCTTCTCCTGGCACAGTATCGAACACTTAGTTTCAGATAGAACAATTAGTTTAAAATGCAACTATGTTTCGCATCTGGAGTTTCCTGTCTCACAAGGTCGGCCACTTAGTTTCGTCGAACACATACGGTTTCGAGTGGTATCGCCACAGATTCCAGAGAACAGGCGCTTCTCCTGGCACAGTATCGAACACTTAGTTTTAGATGGAACAATTAGTTTAAAATGCAACTATATTTCGCATGTGGAGTTTCCTCTCTCACAAGGTCGGCCACTTAGTTTCGTAGAACACATACGGTTTCGAGTTGTATCGCCACAGATTTCAGAGAACAGGCGCTTCTCCTGGCACATTATCGAACACTTAGTTTCAGATGGAACAATTAGTTTTAAATGGAACTAAGTTTTGCATCTGGAGTTTCCTCTTTCACAAGGCGACCACTTAGTTTCGTCGAACACAGACGGTTTCGATTGGCATCGCCACAGATTTCAGGGAACAGGCGCTTCTCCTGGCACAGTATCGAACACTTAGTTTCAGTTAGAATAATTAGTTTAAAATGGAAATATGTTTCGCATTTGGAGTTTCCTCTCTCACAAGGTCGACCACTTAGTTTCGTCGAACACATACGGTTTCGAATAGTATCGCCACAGATATCGCAGAACGCGAGTTTCTCCTGGCACAGTATCGAACACTTAGTTACAGATAGAACAATTAGTTTAAAATGCAACTATGTTTCGCATCTGGAGTTTCCTCTCTCACAAGGTCGGCCACTTAGTTTCGTCGAACACATACGGTTTCGAGTGGTATCGCCACAGATTTCAGAGAACAGGCGCTTCTCCTGGCACATTATCGAACACTTAGTTTTAGTTAGAATAATCAGTTTAAAATGAAAATATGTTTCGCATTTGGGGCTTCCTCTCTCACAAGGTCGACCACTTAGTTTCGTCGAACACATACGGTTTCGAGTAGTATCGCCACAGTTTTCGCAGAACGGGAGTTTCTCCTGGCACAGTATCGAACACTTAGTTTCAGATAGAACAATTAGTTTAAAATGCAACTATGTTTCGCATCTGGAGTTTCCTCTCTCACAAGGTCGGCCACTTAGTTTCGTCGAACACATACGGTTTCGAGTGGTATCGCCGCAGATTTCAGAGAACAGGCGGTTCTCCTGGCACATTATCGAACACTTAGTTTCAGATAGAACAATTAGTTTAAAATGGAACTGTGTTTTGCATCTGGAGTATCCTCTCTCACAAGGTCAACCACTTAGTTTCGTCGAACACATACGGTTTCGAGTGGCATCGCGACAGATTTCAGAGAACAGGCGCTTCTCCTGACACAGTATCGAACACTTAGTTTCAGATAGAACAATTAGTTTCAAATGGTACTAAGTTTCGCATTTGGAGTTTCTTCCCGCACAAGGCGACCACTTAGTCTCGTCGAACAGAGACGGTTTCGATTGGCATCGCCACAGATTTCAGAGAACAGGCGCTTCTCCTGGCACAGTATCGAACACTTAGTTTCAGTTAGAATAATTAGTTTAAAATGGAAATATGTTTCGCATTTGGAGTTTCCTCTCTCACAAGGTCGACCACTTAGTTTCGTCTAACACATACGGTTTCGAGTAGTATCGCCACAGATATCGCAGAACGCGAGTTTCTCCTGGCACAGTATCGAACACTTAGATACAGATAGAACAATTAGTTTAAAATGCAACTATGTTTCGCATCTGGATTTTCCTCTCTCACAAGGCGACCACTTAGTTTCGTCGAACACAGACGGTTTCGATTGGCATCGCCACAGATTTCAGAGAACAGGCGCTTCTCCTGGCACAGTATCGAACACTTAGTTTCAGTTAGAATAATTAGTTTAAAATGGAAATATGTTTCGCATTTGGAGTTTCCTCTCTCACAAGGTCGACCACTTAGTTTCGTCGAACACATACGGTTTCGAGTAGTATCGCCACAGATATCGCAGAACGCGAGTTTCTCCTGGCACAGTATCGAACACTTAGTTACAGATAGAACAATTAGTTTAAAATGCAACTATGTTTCGCATCTGGAGTTTCCTCTCTCACAAGGTCGGCCACTTAGTTTCGTCGAACACATACGGTTTCGAGTGGTATCGCCACAGATTTCAGAGAACAGGCGCTTCTCCTGGCACATTATCGAACACTTAGTTTTAGTTAGAATAATTAGTTTAAAATGAAAATATGTTTCGCATTTGGGGCTTCCTCTCTCACAAGGTCGACCACTTAGTTTCGTCGAACACATACGGTTTCGAGTAGTATCGCCACAGTTTTCGCAGAACGGGAGTTTCTCCTGGCACAGTATCGAACACTTAGTTTCAGATAGAACAATTAGTTTAAAATGGAACTATGTTTTGCATCTGGAGTATCCTCTCTCACAAGGTCAACCACTTAGTTTCGTCGAACACATACGGTTTCGAGTGGCATCGCGACAGATTTCAGAGAACAGGCGCTTCTCCTGACACAGTATCGAACACTTAGTTTCAGATAGAACAATTAGTTTCAAATGGTACTAAGTTTCGCATTTGGAGTTTCTTCCCGCACAAGGCGACCACTTAGTCTCGTCGAACACAGACGGTTTCGATTGGCATCGCCACAGATTTCAGAGAACAGGCGCTTCTCCTGGCACAGTATCGAACACTTAGTTTCAGTTAGAATAATTAGTTTAAAATGGAAATATGTTTCGCATTTGGAGTTTCCTCTCTCACAAGGTCGACCACTTAGTTTCGTCTAACACATACGGTTTCGAGTAGTATCGCCACAGATATCGCAGAACGCGAGTTTCTCCTGGCACAGTATCGAACACTTAGATACAGATAGAACAATTAGTTTAAAATGCAACTATGTTTCGCATCTGGAGTTTCCTCTCTCACAAGGCGACCACTTAGTTTCGTCGAACACAGACGGTTTCGATTGGCATCGCCACAGATTTCAGAGAACAGGCGCTTCTCCTGGCACAGTATCGAACACTTAGTTTCAGTTAGAATAATTAGTTTAAAATGGAAATATGTTTCGCATTTGGAGTTTCCTCTCTCACAAGGTCGACCACTTAGTTTCGTCGAACACATACGGTTTCGAGTAGTATCGCCACAGATATCGCAGAACGCGAGTTTCTCCTGGCACAGTATCGAACACTTAGTTACAGATAGAACAATTAGTTTAAAATGCAACTATGTTTCGCATCTGGAGTTTCCTCTCTCACAAGGTCGGCCACTTAGTTTCGTCGAACACATACGGTTTCGAGTGGTATCGCCACAGATTTCAGAGAACAGGCGCTTCTCCTGGCACATTATCGAACACTTAGTTTTAGTTAGAATAATTAGTTTAAAATGAAAATATGTTTCGCATTTGGGGCTTCCTCTCTCACAAGGTCGACCACTTAGTTTCGTCGAACACATACGGTTTCGAGTAGTATCGCCACAGTTTTCGCAGAACGGGAGTTTCTCCTGGCACAGTATCGAACACTTAGTTTCAGATAGAACAATTAGTTTAAAATGCAACTATGTTTCGCATCTGGAGTTTCCTCTCTCACAAGGTCGGCCACTTAGTTTCGTCGAACACATACGGTTTCGAGTGGTATCGCCACAGATTTCAGAGAACAGGCGCTTCTCCTGGCACAGTATCGAACATTTAGTTTTAGATGGAACAATTAGTTTAAAATGCAACTATATTCGCATGTGGAGTTTCCTCTCTCACAAGGTCGGCCACTTAGTTTCGTCGAACACATACGGTGTCGAGTGGTATCGCCACAGATTTCAGAGAACAGGCGCTTCTCCTGGCACATTATCGAACACTTAGTTTCAGATGGAACAATTAGTTTTAAATGGAACTAAGTTTTGCATCTGGAGTTTCCTCTTTCACAAGGTGACCACTTAGTTTCGTCGAACACAGACGGTTTCGATTGGCATCGCCACAGATTTCAGAGAACAGGCGCTTCTCCTGGCACAGTATCGAACACTTAGTTTCAGTTAGAATAATTAGTTTAAAATGGAAATATGTTTCGCATTTGGAGTTTCCTCTCTCACAAGGTCGACCACTTAGTTTCGTCGAACACATACGGTTTCGAGTAGTATCGCCACAGATATCGCAGAACGCGAGTTTCTCCTGGCACAGTATCGAACACTTAGTTACAGATAGAACAATTAGTTTAAAATGCAACTATGTTTCGCATCTGGAGTTTCCTCTCTCACAATGTCGGCCACTTAGTTTCGTCGAACACATACGGTTTCGAGTGGTATCGCCACAGATTTCAGAGAACAGGCGGTTCTCCTGGCACATTATCGAACACTTAGTTTTAGTTAGAATAATTTGTTTAAAATGAAAATATGTTTCGCATTTGGGGCTTCCTCTCTCACAAGGTCGACCACTTAGTTTCGTCGAACACATACGGTTTCGAGTAGTATCGCCACAGTTTTCGCAGAACGGGAGTTTCTCCTGGCACAGTATCGAACACTTAGTTTCAGATAGAACAATTAGTTTAAAATGCAACTATGTTTCGCATCTGGAGTTTCCTCTCTCACAAGGTCGGCCACTTAGTTTCGTCGAACACATACGGTTTCGAGTGGTATCGCCACAGATTTCAGAGAACAGGCGGTTCTCCTGGCACATTATCGAACACTTAGTTTCAGATAGAACAATTAGTTTAAAATGGAACTATGTTTCGCATCTGGAGTATCCTCTCTCACAAGGTCAACCACTTAGTTTCGTCGAACACATACGGTTTCGAGTGGCATCGCGACAGATTTCAGAGAACAGGCGCTTCTCCTGACACAGTATCGAACACTTAGTTTCAGATAGAACAATTAGTTTCAAATGGTACTAAGTTTCGCATTTGGAGTTTCTTCCCGCACAAGGCGACCACTTAGTCTCGTCGAACACATACGGTTTAGAGCGGCATCGCCACACATTTCAGAGAACAGGCTCTTCTCCTGGCACAGTATCGAACACTCAGTATCAGATAGAACAATTAGTTTAAAATGGATCTATGTTTCGCATCTGGAGTGCCCTCTCTCACAAGGTCGACCACTTAGTTTCGTCGAACATATACGGTTTCGAGTAGTACCGCCACAGATTTCGCAGAACGGGAGTTTCTCCTGGCACAGTATCGAACACTTAGTTTCAGATGGAACAATTAGTTTAAAATGCAACTATATTTCGCATCTGGAGTATCCTCTCTCACAAGGTCGGCCACTTAGTTTCGTCGAACACATACGGTTTCGAGTGACATCGCCACAGATTTCAGAGAACAGGCGCTTCTCCTGGCACATTATCGAAAACTTAGTTTCAGATGGAACAATTAGTTTTAAATGGAACTAAGTTTTGCATCTGGAGTTTCCTCTTTCACAAGGCGACCACTTAGTTTCGTCGAACACAGACGGTTTCGATTGGCATCGCCACAGATTTCAGAGAACAGGCGCTTCTCCTGGCACAGTATCGAACACTTAGTTTCAGTTAGAATAATTAGTTTAAAATGGAAATATGTTTCGCATTTGGAGTTTCCTCTCTCACAAGGTCGACCACTTAGTTTCGTCGAACACATACGGTTTCGAGTAGTATCGCCACAGATATCGCAGAACGCGAGTTTCTCTTGGCACAGTATCGAACACTTAGTTACAGATAGAACAATTAGTTTAAAATGCAACTATGTTTCGCATCTGGAGTTTCCTCTCTCACAAGGTCGGCCACTTAGTTTCGTCGAACACATACGGTTTCGAGTGGTATCGCCACAGATTTCAGAGAACAGGCGATTCTCCTGGCACCTTATCGAACACTAAGTTTTAGTTAGAATAATTAGTTTAAAATGAAAATATGTTTCGCATTTGGGGCTTCCTCTCTCACAAGGTCGACCACTTAGTTTCGTCGAACACATACGGTTTCGAGTAGTATCGCCACAGTTTTCGCAGAACGGGAGTTTCTCCTGGCACAGTATCGAACACTTAGTTTCAGATAGAACAATTAGTTTAAAATGCAACTATGTTTCGCATCTGGAGTTTCCTCTCTCACAAGGTCGGCCACTTAGTTTCGTCGAACACATACGGTTTCGAGTGGTATCGTCACAGATTTCAGAGAACAGGCGGTTCTCCTGGCACATTATCGAACACTTAGTTTCAGATAGAACAATTAGTTTAAAATGGAACTAAGCTTCGCATCTCGAAATTCCTCTCTCACAAGGTTGACCACTTAGTTTCATCGAACATGTACGGTTTCGAGTAGCATCGCCACTGATTTCAGAGATCAGGCGCCTCTCCTGGCACAGTATCGTACACTTAGTTTCAGATAGAACAATTAGTTTAAAATGCAACTATGTTTCGCGTCTGGAGTTTCCCCTCTCACAAGGTCGGCCACTTAGTTTCGTCGAACACATACGGTTTCGAGTGGTATCGCCACAGATTTCAGAGAACAGGCGGTTCTCCTGGCACATTATCGAACACATAGTTTCAGATACAACAATTAGTTTAAAATGGTACTAAGTTTCGCATCTGGAGTTTCTTCTTTCACAAGGCGACCACTTAGTTTCGTCGAACACATATGGTTTCGAGTAGCATCGCCAGAGATTTCAGAGAACAGGCGCCTCTCCTGGCACAGTATCGAACACTTAGTTGCAGATAGAACAATTAGTTTAAAATGGAAGTAAGTTTCGCATCTGCAGTTTCCTCTCTCACAAGGTCGACCACTTAGTTTCGTCGAACACATACGGTTTCGAGTAGTATCGCCACAGATTTCAGAGAACAGGAGCTTCTCCTGGCACAGTATCGGACACTTAGTTTCAGATAGAACAATTAGTTTAAAATGGAAGTAAGTTTCGCATCTGCAGTTTCCTCTCTCACAAGGTCGACCACTTAGTTTCGTCGAACACATACGGTTTCGAGTGGTAACGCCACAGATTTCAGAGAACTGGCGCTTCTTCTAGCACAGTATCGAACACATAGTTTCAGATAGAAAAATTAATTTAAAATGGAACTAAGTTTCGCATCAGCAGTTTCCTCTCCCACAAGGTCGACCACTTAGTTTCGTCGAACACATACGGTTTCGAGTAGTATCGCAACAGATTTCAGAGAACAGGAGCTTCTCCTGGCACAGTATCGAACAGTTAGTTTCAGATAGAACAATTAATTTGAAATGGAACTGAGTTTCGCATCTGAAGTTTCCTCTCTCACAAGGTCGGCCACTTAGTTTCGCCGATCACATACGGTTTCGAGTGGCATCGCCACAGATTTCAGAGAACAGGCGCTTCTCCTGGCACGGTATCCAACACTTAGTTTCAGATAGAACAATTAGTTTAATATGGAAATAAATTTCGTATCTGGAGTTTCCTCTCTGACAAGGTCGACCACTTAGTTTCGTCGAACACATACGGTTTCGAGTGGCATCGCCACAGATTTCAGAGAACAGGCGCTTCTTCTGGCACAGTATCGAACACTTAGTTTCAGATAGAACATTTAGTTTAAAATGGAAATATGTTACGCATTTGGAGTTTCCTCCCTCACAAGGTCGACCACTTAGTTTCGTCGAACACATACGGTTTCGAGTGGCATCGCCAAAGATTTCAGGGAACAGGCGCTTCTCCTGGCACAGTATCGAACACTTAGTTTCAGATAGAACATTTAGCTTAAAATGGAAATATGTTTCGCATTTGGAGTTTCCTCGCTCACAAGGTCGACCACTTAGTTTCGTCGAACACATACGGTTTCGAGTGGCATCGCCACAGATTTCAGAGAACAGGCGCTTCTCCTGGCACAGAATCGAACACTTAGTTTCAGATAGAACATTTAGCTTAAAATGGAAATATGTTTCGCATTTGGAGTTTCCTCGCTCACAAGGTCGACCACTTAGTTTCGTCGAACACATACGGTTTCGAGTGGCATCGCCACAGATTTCAGAGAGCAGGCGCTTTTCCTAGCACAGTATCGAACACTTAGTTTCAGATAGAACAATCAATTTAAAATGGAACTATGTTCCGCCTCTGGAGTTTCCACGCTCACCATGTCGACCACTTAGTTTCGTCGAACACCTACGGTATCGAGTGGTATCGCCGCAAATTTCGCCGAACGGGAGCTTCTCCCGGCACAGTATCGACTACTTACTTTCGCCGAACACATACGGTTTCGAGTGGCATCGCCACAGATTTCAGAGAACAGGCGCTTCTCCTGGCACATTATCGAACACTTAGTTTCAGATAGAACAATTAGTTTAAAATGGAACTAAATTTTGCAACTGGAGTTTCCTCTCTCAAAAGGTCGACCACTTAGTTTCGTCGAACACATACGGTTTCGAGTGGCATCGCCACAGATTTCAGGGAACAGGCGCTTCTACTGGCAGATTATCGAACACTTAGTTTCAGATGGAATATTTGGTTTAAAGTGGAACTAAGTTTCGCATCTGGAGTTTCCTCTCTCACAAGGGCGGCCACTTAGTTTCGTCGAACACATACGGTTTCGAGTGGCATCGCCACAGATTTCAGGGAACAGGCGCTTCTCCTGGCACAGTATCGAACACTTAGTTTCAGATAGAATATTTAGCTTAAAATGGAAATATGTTTCGCATTTGGAGTTTCCTCGCTCACAAGGTCGACCACTTAGTTTCGTCGAACACATACGGTTTCGAGTGGCATCGCCACAGATTTCAGAGAACAGGCGCTTCTCCTGGCACAGTAACGAACACTTAGTTTCAGATAGAACAATTAGTTTAAAATGGAACTAAGTTTCGCATCTGAAGTTTCCTCTCCCACAAGGTCGACAACTTAGTTTCGTCAAACACATACGGTTTCGAGTGGCATCGCCACAGATTTCAGAGAACAGGCGCTTCTCCTGGCACAGTATCGAACACTTAGTTTCAGATAGAACATTTAGCTTAAAATGGAAATATGTTTCGCATTTGGAGTTTCCTCGCTCACAAGGTCGACCACTTAGTTTCGTCGAACACATACGGTTTCGAGTGGCATCGCCACAGATTTCAGAGAGCAGGCGCTTTTCCTAGCACAGTATCGAACACTTAGTTTCAGATAGAACAATCAGTTTAAAATGGAACTATGTTCCGCCTCTGGAGTTTCCACGCTCACCATGTCGACCACTTAGTTTCGTCGAACACCTACGGTATCGAGTGGTATCGCCGCAAATTTCGCCGAACGGGAGCTTCTCCCGGCACAGTATCAACTACTTACTTTCGCCGAACACATACGGTTTCGAGTGGCATCGCCACAGATTTCAGAGAACAGTCGCTTCTCCTGGCACAATATCGTACACTTAGTTTCAGATAGAACAATTAGTTTAAAATGGAACTAGGTTTCGCATCTGGAGTTTCCTCCCTCACAAGGTCGACCACTTAGTTTCGTCGAACACATACGGTTTCGAGTGGCATCGCCACAGATTTCAGGGAACAGGCGCTTCTACTGGCAGATTATCGAACACTTAGTTTCAGATGGAATATTTGGTTTAAAGTGGAACTAAGTTTCGCATCTGGAGTTTCCTCTCTCACAAGGGCGGCCACTTAGTTTCGTCGAACACATACGGTTTCGAGTGGCATCGCCACAGATTTCAGGGAACAGGCGCTTCTCCTGGCACAGTATCGAACACTTAGTTTCAGATAGAATATTTAGCTTAAAATGGAAATATGTTTCGCATTTGGAGTTTCCTCGCTCACAAGGTCGACCACTTAGTTTCGTCGAACACATACGGTTTCGAGTGGCATCGCCACAGATTTCAGAGAACAGGCGCTTCTCCTGGCACAGTAACGAACACTTCGTTTCAGATAGAACAATTAGTTTAAAATGGAACTAAGTTTCGCATCTGAAGTTTCCTCTCCCACAAGGTCGACAACTTAGTTTCGTCAAACACATACGGTTTCGAGTGGCATCGCCACAGATTTCAGAGAACAGGCGCTTCTCCTGGCACAGTATCGAACACTTAGTTTCAGATAGAACATTTAGCTTAAAATGGAAATATGTTTCGCATTTGGAGTTTCCTCGCTCACAAGGTCGACCACTTAGTTTCGTCGAACACATACGGTTTCGAGTGGCATCGCCACAGATTTCAGAGAGCAGGCGCTTTTCCTAGCACAGTATCGAACACTTAGTTTCAGATAGAACAATCAGTTTAAAATGGAACTATGTTCCGCCTCTGGAGTTTCCACGCTCACCATGTCGACCACTTAGTTTCGTCGAACACCTACGGTATCGAGTGGTATCGCCGCAAATTTCGCCGAACGGGAGCTTCTCCCGGCACAGTATCGACTACTTACTTTCGCCGAACACATACGGTTTCGAGTGGCATCGCCACAGATTTCAGAGAACAGTCGCTTCTCCTGGCACAGTATCGTACACTTAGTTTCAGATAGAACAATTAGTTTAAAATGGAACTAGGTTTCGCATCTGGAGTTTCCTCCCTCACAAGGTCGACCACTTAGTTTCGTCGAATACATACGGTTTCGAGTGGCATCGCCACAGATTACAGAGAACAGGCGCTTCTCCTGGCACATTATCGAACACTTAGTTTCAGATAGAACAATTAGTTTAAAATGGAACTAAATTTCGCAACTGGAGTTTCCTCTCTCAAAAGGTCGACCACTTAGTTTCGTCGAACACATACGGTTTCGAGTGGCATCGCCACAGATTTCAGGGAACAGGCGCTTCTACTGGCAGATTATCGAACACTTAGTTTCAGATGGAACATTTGGTTTAAAGTGGAACTAAGTTTCGCATCTGGAGTTTCCTCTCTCACAAGGGCGGCCACTTAGTTTCGTCGAACACATACGGTTTCGAGTGGCATCGCCACAGATTTGAGAGAACAGGCGCTTCTCCTGGCACAGTAACGAACACTTAGTTTCAGATAGAACAATTAGTTTAAAATTGAACTAAGTTTCGCATCTGGAGTTTCCTCTCTCACACGGTCGGCCACTTAGTTTCGTCAAACACATACGGTTTCGAGTGGCATCGCCACAGATTTCAGGGAACAGGCGCTTCTCCTGGCACAGTATCGAACACTTAGTTTCAGATAGAACATTTAGCTTAAAATGGAAATATGTTTCGCATTTGGAGTTTCCTCGCTCACAAGGTCGACCACTTAGTTTCGTCGAACACATACGGTTTCGAGTGGCATCGCCACAGATTTCAGGGAACAGGCGCTTCTCCTGGCACAGTATCGAACACTTAGTTTCAGATAGAACATTTAGCTTAAAATGGAACTAAGCTTCGCATCTGAAGTTTCCTCTCTCACAAGGTCGGCCACTTAGTTTCGTCGAACACATACGGTTTCGAGTGGCATCGCCACAGATTTCAGAGAACAGGCTCTTCTCCTGGCACAGTATCGGACACTTAGTTTCAGATAGAACAATCAGTTTAAAATGGAACTATGTTCCGCATCTGGAGTTTCCTCGCTCACCATGTCGACCACTTAGTTTCGTCGAACACATACGCTTTCGGGTAGCATCGCGACAGATTTCCGAGAACAGGCGCTTCTCCTCGCGCAGTATCGAACACTTAGTTTCAGATAGAACAATCAGTTTAAAATGGCACTAAGTTTCGCGTCTGGAGTTTCCTCCGTCACAAGGTCGACCATTTAGATTCGTCGAACACATACGGTTTCGAGGAGCATCGCCACATACTTCAGAGAGCAGGCGCTTCTCCTGGCACAGTATCGAACACTTAGTTTCAGATAGAACAATTAGTTTAAAATGGAACTAAGTTTAGCATCTGGAGTTTCCTCTCTCACAAGGTCGACCACTTAGTTTCGTCGAACACATACGGTTTCGAGTGGCATCGCCACAGATATCAGGAAACAGGCGCTTCTCCTGGCGCAGTATCGAACACTGAGTTTCACATAGAACAATTAGTTTAAAATGGAACTAAGATTCGCAACTGGAGATTCCTCTTTCACAAGGTCGACCACTTAGTTTCGTCGAACACATACGGTTTGGAGTAGCATCGCCACATACTTCAGAGAGCAGGCGCTTCTCCTGGCACAGTATCGAACACTTAGTTTCAGATAGAACAATTAGTTTAAAATGGAACTAAGTTTAGCATCTGGAGTTTCCTCTCTCACAAGGTCGGCCACTTAGTTTCGCCGATCACATACGGTTTCGAGTGGCATCGCCACAGATTTCAGAGAACAGGCGCTTCTCCTGGTACGGTATCGAACACTTAGTTTCAGATAGAAAAATTAGTTTTAAATGGAACTATGTTTCGCATCTGGAGTTTCCTCTCTCACATGGTCGACGACTTAGTTTCGTCGAAGACATACGGTTTCGAGGGGTATCGCCACAGATTTCGCCGAACTGGAGTTTCTGCTGGCACACCATCGAACACTTAGTTTCAGATAGAACTATTAGTTTTAAATGGAACTAAGTCTCGCATCTGGAGTTTCCTCTCCAACAAGGTCGACAACTTAGTTTCGTCGAACACATATGGTTTCGAATAGCATCGCCACAGATTTCAGAGAACAGGCTCTTCTCCTGGCACAGTATCGGACACTTAGTTTCAGATAGAAAAATTAGTTTAAAATGGAACTATGTTTCGCATTTGGAGTTTCCCCTCTCACAAGGTCGACCACTTAATTTCGTCGAACACATGCGGTGTGGATTGCGCATCGCCACATACTTCAGAGAGCAGGCGCTTCTCCTGGCACAGTATCGAACACTTAGTTTCAGATAGAACAATCAGTTTAAAATGGAACTATGTTCCGCATCTGGAGTTTCCTCGCTCACCATGTCGACCACTTAGTTTCGTCGAACACATACGCTTTCGGGTAGCATCGCGACAGATTTCCGAGAACAGGCGCTTCTCCTCGCACAGTATCGAAAACTTAGTTTCAGATAGAACAATTAGTTTTAAATGGAACCAAGTTTCGCTTCTGGAGTTTCCTCTCTCACAAGGTCGACCACTTAGTTTCGTTGAACACATACGGTATCGAGTGGCAACGCCACAGATTTCAGAGAACAGGCGCTTCTACTGGCAGATTATCGAACACTTAGTTTCAGATGGAACATTTGGTTTAAAATGGAACTAAGTTTCGCATCTGGAGTTTCCTCTCTCACAAGGTCGGCCACTTAGTTTCGTCGAACACATACGGTTTCGAGTGGCATCGCCACAGATTTCAGAGAACAGGCGCTTCTCCTGGCACATTATCGAACACTTAGTTTCAGATAGAACAATTAGTTTAAAATGGAACTATGTTTCGCAACTGGAGTTTCCTCTCTCACAAGGTCGACCACTTAGTTTCGTCGAACACATACGGTTTCGAGTGGCATCGCCACAGATTTCGGAGAACAGGCGCTTGTCCTGGCACAGTATCGAACACTTAGTTTCGGATGGAACATTTGGTTTAAAGTGGAACTAAGTTCCGCATCTGGAGTTTCCTCGCTCACCATGTCGACCACTTAGTTTCGTCGAACACATACGCTTTCGGGTAGCATCGCGACAGATTTCCGAGAACAGGCGCTTCTCCTCGCACAGTATCGAACACTTAGTTTCAGATAGAACAATCAGTTTAAAATGGAACTAAGTTTCGCATCTGGAGTTTCCTCTCTCACAAGGTCGGCCACTTAGTTTCGCCGATCACATACGGTTTCGAGTGGCATCGCCAGAGATTTCAGAGAACAGGCGCTTCTCCTGGCACAGTATCGAACACTTCGTTTCAGATAGAACAATCAGTTTAAAATGGAACTAAATTACGCATCTGGAGTTTCCTCTCTGACAAGGTCGACCACTTAGTTTCGTCGAACACATACGGTTTCGAGTGGCATCGCCACAGATTTCAGAGAACAGGCGCATCTCCTGGCACAGTATCGAACACTTAGTTTCAGATAGAACAATCAGTTTAAAATGGAACTATGTTCCGCATCTGGAGTTTCCTCGCTCACCATGTCGACCACTTAGTTTCGTCGAACACATACGCTTTCGGGTAGAATCGCGACAGATTTCCGAGAACAGGCGCTTCTCCTCGCACAGTATCGAACACTTAGTTTCAGATAGAACAATCAGTTTAAAATGGAACTAAGTTTCGCATCTGGAGTTTCCTCTCTCACAAGGTCGGCCACTTAGTTTCGCCGATCACATACGGTTTCGAGTGGCATCGCCAGAGATTTCAGAGAACAGGCGCTTCTCCTGGCACAGTAACGAACACTTAGTTTCAGATAGAACAATTAGTTTAAAATGGAACTAAGTTTCGCATCTGAAGTTTCCTCTCCCACAAGGTCGACAACTTAGTTTCGTCAAACACATACGGTTTCGAGTGGCATCGCCACAGATTTCAGAGAACAGGCGCTTCTCCTGGCACAGTAACGAACACTTAGTTTCAGATAGAACAATTAGTTTTAAATGGAACTAAGTTTCGCATCTGGAGTTTCCTCTCCCACAAGGTCGACCACTTAGTTGCCTCGAACACATACGGTTTCGAGTAGCATCGCCACAGATTTCAGAGAACAGGCGCTTCTCCTGGCACAGTATCGAGCACGTAGTTTCAGATAGAACAATTAGTTTAAAATGGAACTAATTTTCGCATCTGGAGTTCCTCTCTCACAAGGTCGACAACTTAGTTTCGTCAAACACATACGGTTTCGAGTGGCATCGCCACAGATTTCAGAGAACAGGCGCTTCCCCTGGCACAGTAACGAACACTTAGTTGCAGATAGAACAATTAGTTTAAAATGGAACTAAGTTTCGCATCTGGAGTTTCCTCTCCCACAAGGTCGACCACTTAGTTTCGTCGAACACATACGGTTTCGAGTGGCATCGCCACAGATTTCAGAGAACAGGCGCTTCTGCTGGCACAGTATCGAACACTTAGTTTCAGATAGAACAATTAGTTTAAAATGGAACTAAGTTTAGCATCTGGAGTTTCCTCTCCCACAAGGTCGACCACTTAGATTCGTCGAACACATACGGTTTCGAGTGGTATGGCCAGAGATTTCAGAGAACAGGCGCTTCGCCTGGCACAGTATCGAACACTTAGTTTCAGATAGAACAATTAGTTTAAAATGGAACTAAGTTTCGCATCTGGAGTTTCCTCTCTCCCAATGCGGGCACTTAGTTTCGTCGAACACATACGGTTTCGATTAGCATCACGACAGATTTCAGAGAACAGGCGCTTCTCCTGGCACAGTACAGAACACTTAGTTTCAGATAGAACAATTAGTTTTAAATGGAACTATGTTTCGCATCTGGAGTTTCCTCTACCACAAGGTCGACCACTTATTTTCGTCGAACACATACGGTTTCGATTAGCGTCGCGACAGATTTCAGAGAACAGGCGCTTCTCCTGGCACAGTACCGAACACTTAGTTTCAGATAGAACAATTAGTTTAAAATGGAACTATGTTTCGCATCTGGAGTTTCCTTTACCACAAGGTCGACCACTTATTTTCGTCGAACACATACGGTTTCGAGTAGCATCGCCACAGATTTCGCAGAACGGCGTTTCTCCTGGCACAGTATCGAACACTTAGTTTCACATAGAATAATTAGTTTAAAATGGAACTAAGTTTCGCATCTGGAGTTTCCTCTCTCACAAGGCGGGCACTTACTTTCGGAACACATACGGTTTCGATTAGCATCGCCACAGATTTCAGAGAACAGGCGCTTCTCCTGGCACAGTATCGAACACTTAGTTTCACATAGAATAATTAGTTTAAAATGGAACTAAGTTTCGCATCTGGAGTTTCCTCTCCCACAAGGTCGACCACTTAGTTTCCTCGAACACATACGGTTTCGAGTAGCATCGCCACAGATTTCAGAGAACAGGCGCATCTCATGGCACAGTATCGAACACTTAGTTTCAGACAGAGCAATCAGTTTAAAATGGAACTAAATTTCGCATCTGGAGTTTCCTCTCTGACAAGGTCGACCACTTAGTTTCGTCGAACACATACGGTTTCGAGTGGCATCGCCACAGATTTCAGAGAACAGGCGCTTCTGCTGGCACAGTATCGAACACTTAGTTTCAGATAGAACAATTAGCTTAAAATGGAACTAAGTTTAGCATCTGGAGTTTCCTCTCCCACAAGGTCGACCACTTAGTTTCGAAGAACACATACGGTTTCGAGTGGTATCGCCACAGATTTCGCAGAACGGGAGTTTCTCCTGGCACATTATCGAACACTATGTTTCAGATAGCACAATTAGTTTAAAATGGAACTAAGTCTCGCATCTGGAGTTTCCTCTCCAACAAGGTCGACCACTTAGATTCGTCGAACACATATGGTTTCGAATAGCATCGCCACAGATTTCAGAGAACAGGCTCTTCTCCTGGCACAGTATCGGACACTTAGTTTCAGATAGAAAAATTAGTTTAAAATGGAACTATGTTTCGCATTTGGAGTTTCCCCTCTCACAAGGTCAACCACTTAATTTCGTCGAACACATGCGGTGTGGATTGCGCATCGCCACAGATTTCAGAGAGCAGGCGCTTTTCCTAGCACAGTATCGAACACTTAGTTTCAGATAGAACAATCAGTTTAAAATGGAACTATGTTCCGCCTCTGGAGTTTCCACGCTCACCGTGTCGACCACTTAGTTTCGCCGAACACATACGGTATCGAGTGGCAACGCCACAGATTTCAGAGAACAGGCGCTTCTACTGGCAGATTATCGAACACTTAGTTTCAGATGGAACATTTGGTTTAAAATGGAACTAAGTTTCGCATCTGGAGTTTCCTCTCTCACAAGGTCGGCCACTTAGTTTCGTCGAACACATACGGTTTCGAGTGGCATCGCCACAGATTTCAGAGAACAGGCGCTTCTCCTGGCACATTATCGAACACTTAGTTTCAGATAGAACAATTAGTTTAAAATGGAACTATGTTTCGCAACTGGAGTTTCCTCTCTCACAAGGTCGACCACTTAGTTTCGTTGAACACATACGGTATCGAGTTGCAACGCCACAGATTTCAGAGAACAGGCGCTTCTACTGGCAGATTATCGAACACTTAGTTTCAGATGGAACATTTGGTTTAAAATGGAACTAAGTTTCGCATCTGGAGTTTCCTCTCTCACAAGGACGGCAACTTAGTTTCGTCGAACACATACGGTTTCGAGTGGCATCGCCACAGATTTCAGAGAACAGGCGCTTCTCCTGGCACAGTAACGAACACTTAGTTTCAGATAGAACAATCAGTTTAAAATGGAACTAAATTTCGCATCTGGAGTTTCCTCTCTCACCATGTCGACCACTTAGTTTCGTCGAAAACATACGGTTTCGAGTAGCAAAGCCGCAGATTCCAGAGAATAGGCGCTTCTCCTGGCACAGTATCGAACACTTAGTTTCAGAGAGAACAATTAGTTTAAAATGGAATAATGTTTCGCATCTGGAGTATCCTCTCTCACAAGATCAACCACTTAGTTTCGTCGAACACATACGGTTTCGAGTGGCATCGCCACAGGTTTCAGAGAACTGGCGTTTCTCCTGGCACAGTATCGAACACATAGTATCAGATAGAACGATTACTTTAAAATGGAAATAAGCTTCGCATCTGGAGTTTCCTCTCTCAAAAGGTGGACCACTTAGTTTCGTCGAACACATACGGTTTCGAGTGGTATGGCCAGAGATTTCAGAGAACAGGCGCTTCGCCTGGCACAGTATCGAACACTTAGTTTCAGATAGAACAATTAGTTTAAAATGGAACTAAGTTTCGCATCTGGAGTTTCCTCTCTCCCAATGCGGGCACTTAGTTTCGTCGAACACATACGGTTTCGATTAGCATCACGACAGATTTCAGAGAACAGGCGCTTCTCCTGGCACAGTACAGAACACTTAGTTTCAGATAGAACAATTAGTTTTAAATGGAACTATGTTTCGCATCTGGAGTTTCCTCTACCACAAGGTCGACCACTTATTTTCGTCGAACACATACATTTTCGAGTAGCATCGCCACAGATTTCAGAGAACAGGCGCTTTTCCTGGCACAGTATCGAACATTTAGTTTCAGATAGAACAATTAGTTTAAAATGGAACCAAGTTTCGCATCTGGAGTTTCCTCTCCCACAAGGTCGACCACTTAGTTTCCTCGAACACATACGGTTTCGAGTAGCATCGCCACAGATTTCAGAGAACAGGCGCTTCTCCTGGCACATTAGCGAACACTTAGTTTCAGATAGAACAATTAGTTTTAAATGGAACTAAGTTTCGCTTCTGGAGTTTCCTCTCTCACAAGGTCGACCATTTAGATTCGTCGAACACATACGGTTTCGAGTAGCATCGCCACAGATTTCAGAGAACAGGCGCTTTTCCTGGCACAGTATCGAACATTTAGTTTCAGATAGAACAATTAGTTTAAATTGGAACTAAGTTTCGCATCTGGAGTTTCCTCTCTCACACGGTTGACCAATTTGTTTCGTCGAACACATACATTTTCGAGTAGCATCGCCACAGATTTCAGAGAACAGGCGCTTTTCCTGGCACAGTATCGAACATTTAGTTTCAGATAGAACAATTAGTTTAAATTGGAACTAGGTTTCGCATCTGGAGTTTCCTCTCTCACAAGGTCGACCACTTTGTTTCGTCGAACACATACATTTTCGAGTAGCATCGCCACAGATTTCAGAGAACAGGCGCTTTTCCTGCCACAGTATCGAACATTTAGTTTCAGATAGAACAATTAGTTTAAATTGGAACTAAGTTTCGCATCTGGAGATTCCTCTCTCACAAGGTCGACCACTTTGTTTCGTCGAACACATACATTTTCGAGTAGCATCGCCACAGATTTCAGAGAACAGGCGCTTTTCCTGGCACAGTATCGAACATTTAGTTTCAGATAGAACAATTAGTTTAAATTGGAACTATGTTTCGCATATGGAGTTTCCTCTCTCACAAGGTCGACCACTTTGTTTCGTCGAACACATACATTTTCGAGTAGCATCGCCACAGATTTCAGAGAACAGGCGCTTTTCCTGGCACAGTATCGAACATTTAGTTTCAGATAGAACAATTAGTTTAAATTGGAACTAGGTTTCGCATATGGAGTTTCCTCTCTCACAAGGTCGACCACTTTGTTTCGTCGAACACATACATTTTCGAGTAGCATCGCCACAGATTTCAGAGAACAGGCGCTTTTCCTGGCACAGTATCGAACATTTAGTTTCAGATAGAACAATTAGTTTAAATTGGAACTAAGTTTCGCATCTGGAGTTTCCTCTCTCACAAGGTCGACCACTTTGTTTCGTCGAACACATACATTTTCGAGTAGCATCGCCACAGATTTCAGAGAACAGGCGCTTTTCCTGGCACAGTATCGAACACTCAGTTTCAGATAGAACAATTAGTTTAAAATGGAACTAAGTTTCGCATCTGGAGTTTCCTCTCCCACAAGGTCGACCACTTAGTTTCCTCGAACACATACGGTTTCGAGTAGCATCGCCACAGATTTCAGAGAAGAGGCGCTTCTCCTGGCACATTATCGAACACTTAGTTTCAGATAGAACAATTAGTTTTAAATGGAACTAAGTTTCGCTTCTGGAGTTTCCACTCTCACAAGGTCGACCATTTAGATTCGTCGAACACATACGGTTTCGAGTAGCATCGCCACAGATTTCAGGGAACAGGCGCTTTTCCTGGCACAGTATCGAACATTTAGTTTCAGATAGAACAATTAGTTTAAATTGGAACTAAGTTTCGCATCTGGAGTTTCCTCTCTCACAAGGTCGACCACTTTGTTTCGTCGAACACATACATTTTCGAGTAGCATCGCCACAGATTTCAGAGAACAGGCGCTTTTCCTGGCACAGTATCGAACATTTAGTTTCAGATAGAACAATTAGTTTAAAATGGAACCAAGTTTCGCATCTGGAGTTTCCTCTCCCACAAGGTCGACCACTTAGTTTCCTCGAACACATACGGTTTCGAGTAGCATCGCCACAGATTTCAGAGAACAGGCGCTTCTCCTGGCACATTAGCGAACACTTAGTTTCAGATAGAACAATTAGTTTTAAATGGAACTAAGTTTCGCTTCTGGAGTTTCCTCTCTCACAAGGTCGACCATTTAGATTCGTCGAACACATACGGTTTCGAGTAGCATCGCCACAGATTTCAGAGAACAGGCGCTTTTCCTGGCACAGTATCGAACATTTAGTTTCAGATAGAACAATTAGTTTAAATTGGAACTAAGTTTCGCATCTGGAGTTTCCTCTCTCACACGGTTGACCAATTTGTTTCGTCGAACACATACATTTTCGAGTAGCATCGCCACAGATTTCAGAGAACAGGCGCTTCTCCTGGCACAGTATCGAACATTTAGTTTCAGATAGAACAATTAGTTTAAATTGGAACTAAGTTTCGCATCTGGAGTTTCCTCTCTCACAAGGTCGACCACTTTGTTTCGTCGAACACATACATTTTCGAGTAGCATCGCCACAGATTTCAGAGAACAGGCGCTTTTCCTGGCACAGTATCGAACACTCAGTTTCAGATAGAACAATTAGTTTAAAATGGAACTAAGTTTCGCATCTGGAGTTTCCTCTCCCACAAGGTCGACCACTTAGTTTCCTCGAACACATACGGTTTCGAGTAGCATCGCCACAGATTTCAGAGAAGAGGCGCTTCTCCTGGCACATTATCGAACACTTAGTTTCAGATAGAACAATTAGTTTTAAATGGAACTAAGTTTCGCTTCTGGAGTTTCCACTCTCACAAGGTCGACCATTTAGATTCGTCGAACACATACGGTTTCGAGTAGCATCGCCACAGATTTCAGGGAACAGGCGCTTTTCCTGGCACAGTATCGAACATTTAGTTTCAGATAGAACAATTAGTTTAAATTGGAACTAAGTTTCGCATCTGGAGTTTCCTCTCTCACAAGGTCGACCACTTTGTTTCGTCGAACACATACATTTTCGAGTAGCATCGCCACAGATTTCAGAGAACAGGCGCTTTTCCTGGCACAGTATCGAACATTTAGTTTCAGATAGAACAATTAGTTTAAAATGGAACCAAGTTTCGCATCTGGAGTTTCCTCTCCCACAAGGTCGACCACTTAGTTTCCTCGAACACATACGGTTTCGAGTAGCATCGCCACAGATTTCAGAGAACAGGCGCTTCTCCTGGCACATTAGCGAACACTTAGTTTCAGATAGAACAATTAGTTTTAAATGGAACTAAGTTTCGCTTCTGGAGTTTCCTCTCTCACAAGGTCGACCATTTAGATTCGTCGAACACATACGGTTTCGAGTAGCATCGCCACAGATTTCAGAGAACAGGCGCTTTTCCTGGCACAGTATCGAACATTTAGTTTCAGATAGAACAATTAGTTTAAATTGGAACTAAGTTTCGCATCTGGAGTTTCCTCTCTCACACGGTTGACCAATTTGTTTCGTCGAACACATACATTTTCGAGTAGCATCGCCACAGATTTCAGAGAACAGGCGCTTCTCCTGGCACATTATCGAACACTTAGTTTCAGATAGAACAATTAGATATAAATGGAACTAAGTTTCGCTTCTGGAGTTTCCTCTCTCACAAGGTCGACCATTTAGATTCGTCGAACACATACGGTTTCGAGTAGCATCGCCACGGATTTCAGAGAACAGGCGCTTTTCCTGGCACAGTATCGAACATTTAGTTTCAGATAGAACAATTAGTTTAAATTGGAACTAAGTTTCGCATCTGGAGTTTCCTCTCTCACAAGGTCGACCACTTTGTTTCGTCGAACACATACATTTTCGAGTAGCATCGCCACACATTTCAGAGAACAGGCGCTTTTCCTGGCACAGTATCGAACACTCAGTTTCAGATAGAACAATTAGTTTAAAATGGAACTAAGTTTCGCATCTGGAGTTTCCTCTCCCACAAGGTCGACCACTTAGTTTCCTCGAACACATACGGTTTCGAGTAGCATCGCCACAGATTTCAGAGAACAGGCGCTTCTCCTGGCACATTATCGAACACTTAGTTTCAGATAGAACAATTAGTTTTAAATGGAACTAAGTTTCGCTTCTGGAGTTTCCTCTCTCACAAGGTCGACCATTTAGATTCGTCGAACACACACGGTTTCGAGTAGCATCGCCACAGATTTCAGGGAACAGGCGCTTTTCCTGGCACAGTATCGAACATTTAGTTTCAGATAGAACAATTAGTTTAAATTGGAACTAAGTTTCGCATCTGGAGTTTCCTCTCTCACAAGGTCGACCACTTTGTTTCGTCGAACACATACATTTTCGAGTAGCATCGCCACAGATTTCAGAGAACAGGCGCTTTTCCTGGCACAGTATCGAACATTTAGTTTCAGATAGAACAATTAGTTTAAAATGGAACCAAGTTTCGCATCTGGAGTTTCCTCTCCCACAAGGTCGACCACTTAGTTTCCTCGAACACATACGGTTTCGAGTAGCATCGCCACAGATTTCAGAGAACAGGCGCTTCTCCTGGCACATTAGCGAACACTTAGTTTCAGATAGAACAATTAGTTTTAAATGGAACTAAGTTTCGCTTCTGGAGTTTCCTCTCTCACAAGGTCGACCATTTAGATTCTTCGAACACATACGGTTTCGAGTAGCATCGCCACAGATTTCAGAGAACAGGCGCTTTTCCTGGCACAGTATCGAACATTTAGTTTCAGATAGAACAATTAGTTTAAATTGGAACTAAGTTTCGCATCTGGAGTTTCCTCTCTCACACGGTTGACCAATTTGTTTCGTCGAACACATACATTTTCGAGTAGCATCGCCACAGATTTCAGAGAACAGGCGCTTTTCCTGGCACAGTATCGAACATTTAGTTTTAGATAGAACAATTAGTTTAAATTGGAACTAGGTTTCGCATCTGGAGTTTCCTCTCTCACAAGGTCGACCACTTTGTTTCGTCGAACACATACATTTTCGAGTAGCATCGCCACAGATTTCAGAGAACAGGCGCTTTTCCTGCCACAGTATCGAACATTTAGTTTCAGATAGAACAATTAGTTTAAATTGGAACTAAGTTTCGCATCTGGAGATTCCTCTCTCACAAGGTCGACCACTTTGATTCGTCGAACACATACATTTTCGAGTAGCATAGCCACAGATTTCAGAGAACAGGCGCTTTTCCTGGCACAGTATCGAACATTTAGTTTCAGATAGAACAATTAGTTTAAATTGGAACTATGTTTCGCATATGGAGTTTCCTCTCTCACAAGGTCGACCACTTTGTTTCGTCGAACACATACATTTTCGAGTAGCATCGCCACAGATTTCAGAGAACAGGCGCTTTTCCTGGCACAGTATCGAACATTTAGTTTCAGATAGAACAATTAGTTTAAATTGGAACTAAGTTTCGCATCTGGAGTTTCCTCTCTCACAAGGTCGACCACTTTGTTTCGTCGAACACATACATTTTCGAGTAGCATCGCCACAGATTTCAGAGAACAGGCGCTTTTCCTGGCACAGTATCGAACACTCAGTTTCAGATAGAACAATTAGTTTAAAATGGAACTAAGTTTCGCATCTGGAGTTTCCTCTCCCACAAGGTCGACCACTTAGTTTCCTCGAACACATACGGTTTCGAGTAGCATCGCCACAGATTTCAGAGAAGAGGCGCTTCTCCTGGCACATTATCGAACACTTAGTTTCAGATAGAACAATTAGTTTTAAATGGAACTAAGTTTCGCTTCTGGAGTTTCCACTCTCACAAGGTCGACCATTTAGATTCGTCGAACACATACGGTTTCGAGTAGCATCGCCACAGATTTCAGGGAACAGGCGCTTTTCCTGGCACAGTATCGAACATTTAGTTTCAGATAGAACAATTAGTTTAAATTGGAACTAAGTTTCGCATCTGGAGTTTCCTCTCTCACAAGGTCGACCACTTTGTTTCGTCGAACACATACATTTTCGAGTAGCATCGCCACAGATTTCAGAGAACAGGCGCTTTTCCTGGCACAGTATCGAACATTTAGTTTCAGATAGAACAATTAGTTTAAAATGGAACCAAGTTTCGCATCTGGAGTTTCCTCTCCCACAAGGTCGACCACTTAGTTTCCTCGAACACATACGGTTTCGAGTAGCATCGCCACAGATTTCAGAGAACAGGCTCTTCTCCTGGCACATTAGCGAACACTTAGTTTCAGATAGAACAATTAGTTTTAAATGGAACTAAGTTTCGCTTCTGGAGTTTCCTCTCTCACAAGGTCGACCATTTAGATTCGTCGAACACATACGGTTTCGAGTAGCATCGCCACAGATTTCAGAGAACAGGCGCTTTTCCTGGCACAGTATCGAACATTTAGTTTCAGATAGAACAATTAGTTTAAATTGGAACTAAGTTTCGCATCTGGAGTTTCCTCTCTCACACGGTTGACCAATTTGTTTCGTCGAACACATACATTTTCGAGTAGCATCGCCACAGATTTCAGAGAACAGGCGCTTCTCCTGGCACATTATCGAACACTTAGTTTCAGATAGAACAATTAGATATAAAGGGAACTAAGTTTCGCTTCTGGAGTTTCCTCTCTCACAAGGTCGACCATTTAGATTCGTCGAACACATACGGTTTCGAGTAGCATCGCCACAGATTTCAGAGAACAGGCGCTTTTCCTGGCACAGTATCGAACATTTAGTTTCAGATAGAACAATTAGTTTAAATTGGAACTAAGTTTCGCATCTGGAGTTTCCTCTCTCACAAGGTCGACCACTTTGTTTCGTCGAACACATACATTTTCGAGTAGCATCGCCACAGATTTCAGAGAACAGGCGCTTTTCCTGGCACAGTATCGAACACTTAGTTTCAGATAGAACAATTAGTTTAAAATGGAACTAAGTTTCGCATCTGGAGTTTCCTCTCCCACAAGGTCGACCACTTAGTTTCCTCGAACACATACGGTTTCGAGTAGCATCGCCACAGATTTCAGAGAACAGGCGCTTCTCCTGGCACATTATCGAACACTTAGTTTCAGATAGAACAATTAGTTTAAATTGGAACTAAGTTTCGCATCTGGAGTTTCCTCTCTCACAAGGTCGACCACTTTGTTTCGTCGAACACATACATTTTCGAGTAGCATCGCCACAGATTTCAGAGAACAGGCGCTTTTCCTGGCACAGTATCGAACACTTAGTTTCAGATAGAACAATTAGTTTAAAATAGAACTAAGTTTCGCATCTGGAGTTTCCTCTCCCACAAGGTCGACCACTTAGTTTCCTCGAACACATACGGTTTCGAGTAGCATCGCCACAGATTTCAGAGAACAGGCGCTTCTCCTGGCACATTATCGAACACTTAGTTTCAGATAGAACAATTAGATATAAATGGAACTAAGTTTCGCTTCTGGAGTTTCCTCTCTCACAAGGTCGACCATTTAGATTCGTCGAACACATACGGTTTCGAGTAGCATCGCCACGGATTTCAGAGAACAGGCGCTTTTCCTGGCACAGTATCGAACATTTAGTTTCAGATAGAACAATTAGTTTAAATTGGAACTAAGTTTCGCATCTGGAGTTTCCTCTCTCACAAGGTCGACCACTTTGTTTCGTCGAACACATACATTTTCGAGTAGCATCGCCACAGATTTCAGAGAACAGGCGCTTTTCCTGGCACAGTATCGAACACTTAGTTTCAGATAGAACAATTAGTTTAAAATGGAACTAAGTTTCGCATCTGGAGTTTCCTCTCCCACAAGGTCGACCACTTAGTTTCCTCGAACACATACGGTTTCGAGTAGCATCGCCACAGATTTCAGAGAACAGGCGCTTCTCCTGGCACATTATCGAACACTTAGTTTCAGATAGAACAATTAGATATAAATGGAACTAAGTTTCGCTTCTGGAGTTTCCTCTCTCACAAGGTTGACCATTTAGATTCGTCGAACACATACGGTTTCGAGTAGCATCGCCACGGATTTCAGAGAACAGGCGCTTTTCCTGGCACAGTATCGAACATTTAGTTTCAGATAGAACAATTAGTTTAAATTGGAACTAAGTTTCGCATCTGGAGTTTCCTCTCTCACAAGGTCGACCACTTTGTTTCGTCGAACACATACATTTTCGAGTAGCATCGCCACAGATTTCAGAGAACAGGCGCTTTTCCTGGCACAGTATCGAACACTTAGTTTCAGATAGAACAATTAGTTTAAAATGGAACTAAGTTTCGCATCTGGAGTTTCCTCTCCCACAAGGTCGACCACTTAGTTTCCTCGAACACATACGGTTTCGAGTAGCATCGCCACAGATTTCAGAGAACAGGCGCTACTCCTGGCACATTATCGAACACTTAGTTTCAGATAGAACAATTAGTTTAAATTGGAACTAAGTTTCGCATCTGGAGTTTCCTCTCTCACAAGGTCGACCACTTTGTTTCGTCGAACACATACATTTTCGAGTAGCATCGCCACAGATTTCAGAGAACAGGCGCTTTTCCTGGCACAGTATCGAACACTTAGTTTCAGATAGAACAATTAGTTTAAAATGGAACTAAGTTTCGCATCTGGAGTTTCCTCTCCCACAAGGTCGACCACTTAGTTTCCTCGAACACATACGGTTTCGAGTAGCATCGCCACAGATTTCAGAGAACAGGCGCTTCTCCTGGCACATTATCGAACACTTAGTTTCAGATAGAACAATTAGATATAAATGGAACTAAGTTTCGCTTCTGGAGTTTCCTCTCTCACAAGGTCGACCATTTAGATTCGTCGAACACATACGGTTTCGAGTAGCATCGCCACGGATTTCAGAGAACAGGCGCTTTTCCTGGCACAGTATCGAACATTTAGTTTCAGATAGAACAATTAGTTTAAATTGGAACTAAGTTTCGCATCTGGAGTTTCCTCTCTCACAAGGTCGACCACTTTGTTTCGTCGAACACATACATTTTCGAGTAGCATCGCCACAGATTTCAGAGAACAGGCGCTTTTCCTGGCACAGTATCGAACACTTAGTTTCAGATAGAACAATTAGTTTAAAATGGAACTAAGTTTCGCATCTGGAGTTTCTTCTCCCACAAGGTCGACCACTTAGTTTCCTCGAACACATACGGTTTCGAGTAGCATCGCCACAGATTTCAGAGAACAGGCGCTTCTCCTGGCACATTATCGAACACTTAGTTTCAGATAGAACAATTAGTTTTAAATGGAACTAAGTTTCGCTTCTGGAGTTTCCTCTCTCACAAGGTCGACCATTTAGATTCGTCGAACACATACGGTTTCGAGTAGCATCGCCACAGATTTCAGAGAACAGGCGCTTTTCCTGGCACAGTATCGAACATGTAGTTTCAGATAGAACAATTAGTTTAAATTGGAACTAAGTTTCGCATCTGGAGTTTCCTCTCTCACAAGGTCGACCACTTTGTTTCGTCGAACACATACATTTTCGAGTAGCATCGCCACAGATTTCAGAGAACAGGCGCTTTTCCTGGCACAGTATCGAACATTTAGTTTCAGATAGAACAATTAGTTTAAATTGGAACTAAGTTTCGCATCTGGAGTTGCCTCTCCCACAAGGTCGACCACTTAGTTTCCTCGAACACATACGGTTTCGAGTAGCATCGCCACAGATTTCAGAGAACAGGCGCTTCTCCTGGCACATTATCGAACACTTAGTTTCAGATAGAACAATTAGTTTCAAATAGAACTAAGTTTCGCTTCTGGAGTTTCCTCTCTCACAAGGTCGACCATTTAGATTCGTCGAACACATACGGTTTCGACTAGCATCGCCACAGATTTCAGAGAACAGGCGCTTTTCCTGGCACAGTATCGAACATTTAGTTTCAGATAGAACAATTGGTTTAAATTGGAACTAAGTTTCGCATCTGGAGTTTCCTCTCTCACAAGGTCGACCACTTTGTTTCGTCGAACACATACATTTTCGAGTAGCATCGCCACAGATTTCAGAGAACAGGCGCTTTTCCTGGCACAGTATCGAACATTTAGTTTCAGATAGAACAATTAGTTTAAAATGGAACTAAGTTTCGCATCTGGAGTTTCCTCCCCCACAAGGTCGACCACTTAGTTTCCTCGAACAAATACGGTTTCGAGTAGCATCGCCACAGATTTCAGAGAACAGGCGCTTCTCCTGGCACATTATCGAACACTTAGTTTCAGATAGAACAATTAGTTTTAAATGGAACTAAGTTTCGCTTCTGGAGTTTCCTCTCTCACAAGGTCGACCATTTAGATTCGTCGAACACATACGGTTTCGAGTAGCATCGCCACGGATTTCAGAGAACAGGCGCTTTTCCTGGCACAGTATCGAACATTTAGTTTCAGATAGAACAATTAGTTTAAATTGGAACTAAGTTCCGCATCTGGAGTTTCCTCTCTCACAAGGTCGACCACTTTGTTTCGTCGAACACATACATTTTCGAGTAGCATCGCCACAGATTTCAGAGAACAGGCGCTTTTCCTGGCACAGTATCGAACACTTAGTTTCAGATAGAACAATTTGTTTAAAATGGAACTAAGTTTCGCATCTGGAGTTTCCTCTCCCACAAGGTCGACCACTTAGTTTCCTCGAACACATACGGTTTCGAGTAGCATCGCCACAGATTTCAGAGAACAGGCGCTTCTCCTGGCACATTATCGAACACTTAGTTTCAGATAGAACAATTAGTTTTAAATGGAACTAAGTTTCGCTTCTGGAGTTTCCTCTCTCACAAGGTCGACCATTTAGATTCGTCGAACACATACGGTTTCGAGTAGCATCGCCACAGATTTCAGAGAACAGGCGCTTTTCCTGGCACAGTATCGAACATGTAGTTTCAGATAGAACAATTAGTTTAAATTGGAACTAAGTTTCGCATCTGGAGTTTCCTCTCTCACAAGGTCGACCACTTTGTTTCGTCGAACACATACATTTTCGAGTAGCATCGCCACAGATTTCAGAGAACAGGCGCTTTTCCTGGCACAGTATCGAACATTTAGTTTCAGATAGAACAATTAGTTTAAATTGGAACTAAGTTTCGCATCTGGAGTTGCCTCTCCCACAAGGTCGACCACTTAGTTTCCTCGAACACATACGGTTTCGAGTAGCATCGCCACAGATTTCAGAGAACAGGCGCTTCTCCTGGCACATTATCGAACACTTAGTTTCAGATAGAACAATTAGTTTCAAATAGAACTAAGTTTCGCTTCTGGAGTTTCCTCTCTCACAAGGTCGACCATTTAGATTCGTCGAACACATACGGTTTCGAGTAGCATCGCCACAGATTTCAGAGAACAGGCGCTTTTCCTGGCACAATATCGAACATTTAGTTTCAGATAGAACAATTAGTTTAAATTGGAACTAAGTTTCGCATCTGGAGTTTCCTCTCTCACAAGGTCGACCACTTTGTTTCGTCGAACACATACATTTTCGAGTAGCATCGCCACAGATTTCAGAGAACAGGCGCTTTTCCTGGCACAGTATCGAACATTTAGTTTCAGATAGAACAATTAGTTTAAAATGGAACTAAGTTTCGCATCTGGAGTTTCCTCTCCCACAAGGTCGACCACTTAGTTTCCTCGAACAAATACGGTTTCGAGTAGCATCGCCACAGATTTCAGAGAACAGGCGCTTCTCCTGGCACATTATCGAACACTTAGTTTCAGATAGAACAATTAGTTTTAAATGGAACTAAGTTTCGCTACTGGAGTTTCCTCTCTCACAAGGTCGACCATTTAGATTCGTCGAACACATACGGTTTCGAGTAGCATCGCCACAGATTTCAGAGAACAGGCGCTTCTCCTGGCACATTATCGAACACTCAGTTTCAGATAGAACAATTAGTTTTAAATGGAACTAAGTTTCGCTTCTGGAGTTTCCTCTCTCACAAGGTCGACCATTTAGATTCGTCGAACACTTACGGTTTCGAGTAGCATCGCCACAGATTTCAGAGAACAGGCGCTTTTCCTGGCACAGTATCGAACATTTAGTTTCAGATAGAACAATTAGTTTAAATTGGAACTAAGTTTCGCATCTGGAGTTTCCTCTCTCACAAGGTCGACCACTTTGTTTCGTCGAACACATACATTTTCGAGTAGCATCGCCACAGATTTCAGAGAACAGGCGCTTTTCCTGGCACAGTATCGAACATTTAGTTTCAGATAGAACAATTAGTTTAAATTGGAACTAAGTTTCGCATCTGGAGTTTCCTCTCTCACAAGGTCGACCACTTTGTTTCGTCGAACACATACATTTTCGAGTAGCATCGCCACAGATTTCAGAGAACAGGCGCTTTTCCTGCCACAGTATCGAACATTTAGTTTCAGATAGAACAATTAGTTTAAAATGGAACTAAGTTTCGCATCTGGAGTTTCCTCTCCCACAAGGTCGACCACTTAGTTTCCTCGAACAAATACGGTTTCGAGTAGCATCGCCACAGATTTCAGAGAACAGGCGCTTCTCCTGGCACATTATCGAACACTTAGTTTCAGATAGAACAATTAGTTTTAAATGGAACTAAGTTTCGCTACTGGAGTTTCCTCTCTCACAAGGTCGACCATTTAGATTCGTCGAACACATACGGTTTCGAGTAGCATCGCCACAGATTTCAGAGAACAGGCGCTTCTCCTGGCACATTATCGAACACTCAGTTTCAGATAGAACAATTAGTTTTAAATGGAACTAAGTTTCGCTTCTGGAGTTTCCTCTCTCACAAGGTCGACCATTTAGATTCGTCGAACACTTACGGTTTCGAGTAGCATCGCCACAGATTTCAGAGAACAGGCGCTTTTCCTGGCACAGTATCGAACATGTAGTTTCAGATAGAACAATTAGTTTAAATTGGAACTAAGTTTCGCATCTGGAGTTTCCTCTCTCACAAGGTCGACCACTTTGTTTCGTCGAACACATACATTTTCGAGTAGCATCGCCACAGATTTCAGAGAACAGGCGCTTTTCCTGGCACAGTATCGAACATTTAGTTTCAGATAGAACAATTAGTTTAAATTGGAACTAAGTTTCGCATCTGGAGTTGCCTCTCCCACAAGGTCGACCACTTAGTTTCCTCGAACACATACGGTTTCGAGTAGCATCGCCACAGATTTCAGAGAACAGGCGCTTTTCCTGGCACAGTATCGAACATTTAGTTTCAGATAGAACAATTAGTTTCAAATAGAACTAAGTTTCGCTTCTGGAGTTTCCTCTCTCACAAGGTCGACCATTTAGATTCGTCGAACACATACGGTTTCGAGTAGCATCGCCACAGATTTCAGAGAACAGGCGCTTTTCCTGGCACAATATCGAACATTTAGTTTCAGATAGAACAATTAGTTTAAATTGGAACTAAGTTTCGCATCTTGAGTTTCCTCTCTCACAAGGTCGACCACTTTGTTTCGTCGAACACGTACATTTTCGAGTAGCATCGCCACAGATTTCAGAGAACAGGCGCTTTTCCTGGCACAGTATCGAACATTTAGTTTCAGATAGAACAATTAGTTTAAAATGGAACTAAGTTTCGCATCTGGAGTTTCCTCTCCCACAAGGTCGACCACTTAGTTTCCTCGAACAAATACGGTTTCGAGTAGCATCGCCACTGATTTCAGAGAACAGGCGCTTCTCCTGGCACATTATCGAACACTTAGTTTCAGATAGAACAATTAGTTTTAAATGGAACTAAGTTTCGCTACTGGAGTTTCCTCTCTCACAAGGTCGACCATTTAGATTCGTCGAACACATACGGTTTCGAGTAGCATCGCCACAGATTTCAGAGAACAGGCGCTTCTCCTGGCACATTATCGAACACTCAGTTTCAGATAGAACAATTAGTTTTAAATGGAACTAAGTTTCGCTTCTGGAGTTTCCTCTCTCACAAGGTCGACCATTTAGATTCGTCGAACACTTACGGTTTCGAGTAGCATCGCCACAGATTTCAGAGAACAGGCGCTTTTCCTGGCACAGTATCGAACATTTAGTTTCAGATAGAACAATTAGTTTAAATTGGAACTAAGTTTCGCATCTGGAGTTTCCTCTCTCACAAGGTCGACCACTTTGTTTCGTCGAACACATACATTTTCGAGTAGCATCGCCACAGATTTCAGAGAACAGGCGCTTTTCCTGGCACAGTATCGAACATTTAGTTTCAGATAGAACAATTAGTTTAAATTGGAACTAAGTTTCGCATCTGGAGTTTCCTCTCTCACAAGGTCGACCACTTTGTTTCGTCGAACACATACATTTTCGAGTAGCATCGCCACAGATTTCAGAGAACAGGCGCTTTTCCTGGCACAGTATCGAACATTTAGTTTCAGATAGAACAATTAATTTAAAATGGAACTAAGTTTCGCATCTGGAGTTTCCTCTCCCACAAGGTCGACCACTTAGTTTCCTCGAACAAATACGGTTTCGAGTAGCATCGCCACAGATTTCAGAGAACAGGCGCTTCTACTGGCACATTATCGAACACTTAGTTTCAGATAGAACAATTAGTTTTAAATGGAACTAAGTTTCGCTTCTGGAGTTTCCTCTCTCACAAGGTCGACCATTTAGATTCGTCGAACACATACGGTTTCGAGTAGCATCGCCACAGATTTCAGAGAACAGGCGCTTCTCCTGGCACATTATCGAACACTTAGTTTCAGATAGAACAATTAGTTTTAAATGGAACTAAGTTTCGCTTCTGGAGTTTCCTCTCTCACAAGGTCGACCATTTAGATTCGTCGAACACATACGGTTTCGAGTAGCATCGCCACAGATTTCAGAGAACAGGCGCTTTTCCTGGCACAGTATCGAACATTTAGTTTCAGATGGAACAATTAGTTTAAATTGGAACTAAGTTTCGCATCTGGAGTGTCCTCTCTCACAAGGTCGACAACTTTGTTTCGTCGAACACATACATTTTCGAGTAGCATCGCCACAGATTTCAGAGAACAGGCGCTTTTCCTGGCACAGTATCGAACATTTAGTTTCAGATAGAACAATTAGTTTAAATTGGAACTAAGTTTCGCATCTGGAGTTTCCTCTCTCACAAGGTCGACGACTTTGTTTCGTCGAACACATACATTTTCGAGTAGCATCACCACAGATTTCAGAGAACAGGCGCTTTTTCTGGCACAGTATCGAACACTTAGTTTCAGATAGAACAATTAGTTTAAAATGGAACTAAGTTTCGCATCTGGAGATTCCTCTCCCACAAGGTCGACCACTTAGTTTCCTCGAACACATACGGTTTCGAGTAGCATCGCCACAGATTTCAGAGAACAGGCGGTTCTCCTGGCACATTATCGAACACTTAGTTTCAGATAGAACAATTAGTTTAAATTGGAACTAAGTTTCGCATCTGGAGTTTCCTCTCTCACAAGGTCGACCACTTTGTTTCGTCGAACACATACATTTTCGAGTAGCATCGCCACAGATTTCAGAGAACAGGCGCTTTCCATGGCACAGTATCGAACATTTAGTTTCAGATAGAACAATTAGTTTAAATTGGAACTAAGTTTCGCATCTGGAGTTTCCTCTCTCACAAGGTCGACCACTTTGTTTCGTCGAACACATACATTTTCGAGTAGCATCGCCACAGATTTCAGAGAACAGGCGCTTTCCCTGGCACAGTATCGAACATTTAGTTTCAGATAGAACAATTAGTTTAAATTGGAACTAAGTTTCGCATCTGGAGTTTCCTCTCTCACAAGGTCGACCACTTTGTTTCGTCGAACACATACATTTTCGAGTAGCATCGCCACAGATTTCAGAGAACAGGCGCTTTTCCTGGCACAGTATCGAACATTTAGTTTCAGATAGAACAATTAGTTTAAAATGGAACTAAGTTTCGCATCTGGAGTTTCCTCTCCCACAAGGTCGACCACTTAGTTTCCTCGAACACATACGGTTTCGAGTAGCATCGCCACAGATTTCAGAGAACAGGCGCTTCTCCTGGCACATTATCGAACACTTAGTTTCAGATAGAACAATTAGTTTTAAATGGAACTAAGTTTCGCTTCTAGAGTTTCCTCCCTCACAAGGTCGACCATTTAGATTCGTCGAACACATACGGTTTCGAGTAGCATCGCCACAGATTTCAGAAAACAGGCGCTTTTCCTGGCGCAGTATCGAACATTTAGTTTCAGATAGAACAATTAGTTTAAATTGGAACTAAGTTTCGCATCTGGAGTTTCCTCTCTCACAAGGTCGACCACTTTGTTTCGTCGAACACATACATTTTCGAGTAGCATCGCCACAGATTTCAGAGAACAGGCGCTTTCCCTGGCACAGTATCCAACATTTAGTTTCAGATAGAACAATTAGTTTAAATTGGAACTAAGTTTCGCATCTGGAGTTTCCTCTCTCACAAGGTCGACCACTTTGTTTCGTCGAACACATACATTTTCGAGTAGCATCGCCACAGATTTCAGCGAACAGGCGCTTTTCCTGGCACAGTATCGAACATTTAGTTTCAGATAGAACAATTAGTTTAAAATGGAACTAAGTTTCGCATCTGGAGTTTCCTCTCTCACAAGGTCGACCACTTAGTTTCCTCGAACACATACGGTTTCGAGTAGCATCGCCACAGATTTCAGAGAACAGGCGCTTCTCCTGGCACATTATCGAACACTTAGTTTCAGATAGAACAATTAGTTTTAAATGGAACTAAGTTTCGCTTCTGGAGTTTCCTCTCTCACAAGGTCGACCATTTAGATTCGTCGAACACATACGGTTTCGAGTAGCATCGCCACAGATTTCAGAGAACAGGCGCTTTTCCTGGCGCAGTATCGAACATTTAGTTTCAGATAGAACAATTAGTTTAAATTGGAACTAAGTTTCGCATCTGGAGTTTCCTCTCTCACAAGGTCGACCACTTTGTTTCGTCGAACACATACATTTTCGAGTAGCATCGCCACAGATTTCAGAGAACAGGCGCTTTCCCTGGCACAGTATCGAACATTTAGTTTCAGATAGAACAATTAGTTTAAATTGGAACTAAGTTTCGCATCTGGAGTTTCCTCTCTCACAAGGTCGACCACTTTGTTTCGTCGAACACATACATTTTCGAGTAGCATCGCCACAGATTTCAGAGAACAGGCGCTTTCCCTGGCACAGTATCGAACATTTAGTTTCAGATAGAACAATTAGTTTAAATTGGAACTAAGTTTCGCATCTGGAGTTTCCTCTCTCACAAGGTCGACCACTTTGTTTCGTCGAACACATACATTTTCGAGTAGCATCGCCACAGATTTCAGAGAACAGGCGCTTTTCCTGGCACAGTATCGAACACTTAGTTTCAGATAGAACCATTAGTTTAATATGGACCTATGTTTCGCATTTGGAGTTTCCTCTCTCACAAGTTCAACAACTTAGTTTCGTCGAACACTTACGGTTTCGAGTGGCATCGCCACAGATTTCAGAGAACAGGCGCTTCGCCACAGATTTCAGAGAGCAGGCGCTTCTCCTCGAACAGTATCGAACACTTAGTTTCAGATAGAACAATTAGTTTAAAATGGAACTAGGTTTCGCATCTGGAGTGTCCTCTCTCACAAGGTCGACCACTTAGTTTCGTCGAACACATACGGTTTCGAGTGGCATCGCCACAGATTTCAGAGAACAGGCACTTTTCCTGGCACAGTATCGAACACTTTCAGATAGAACAATTAGTTTAAAATGGCACTAAGTTTCGCGTCTGGAGTTTCCTCTCTCACAAGGTCGACCACTCAGTTTCGTCGAACACATACCGTTTCGAGTGTTATCGCCACAGGTTTCACAGAACGGGCGCTTCTCCTGGCACAGTATCGAACACTTAGTTTCAGATAGAACAATTAGTTTAAAATGGAACTAAGTTTCGCGTCTGGAGTTTCCTCTCTCACAAGGTCGACCACTCAGTTTCGTCGAACACATACCGTTTCGAGTGTTATCGCAACAGGTTTCACAGAACGGACGCTTCTCCTAGCACAGTATCGAACACTTAGTATCAGATACAACAATTAGTTTAAAATGGATCTATGTTTCGCATCTGGAGTGTCCTCTCTCACAAGGTCGACCACTTAGTTTCGACGAACATATACGGTTTCGAGTGGCATCGCCACAGATTTCAGAGAACAGGCGCTTCGCCTGGCACAGTATCGAACACTTATTTCACACAGAACAATTAGTTTAAAATGGAGCTATGTTTCGCATCTGGAGTATCCTCTCTCAAAAGGTCGACCACTTAGTTTCGTCGAACACATACGGATTCGAGTGGCATCGCGACAGATTTCAGAGAACAGGCGCTTCTCCTGGCACAGTATCGAACACTTAGTTTCAGATAGAATAATTAGTTTAATATGGACCAATGTTTCGCATTTGGAGTTTCCTCTCTCACAAGTTCAACAACTTAGTTTCGTCGAACACTTACGGTTTCGAGTGGCATCGCCACAGATTTCAGAGAACAGGCGCTTCGCCACAGATTTCAGAGAGCAGGCGCTTCTCCTGGAACAGTATCGAACACTTAGTTTCAGATAGAACAATTAGTTTAAAATGGAACTAAGTTTCGCATCTAGAGTGTCCTCTCTCACAAGGTCGACCACTTAGTTTCGTCGAACACATACGGTTCCGAGTGGCATCGCCACAGATTTCAGAGAACAGGCACTTTTCCTGGCACAGTATCGAACACTTTCAGATAGAACAATTAGTTTAAAATGGCACTAAATTTCGCGTCTGGTGTTTCCTCTCTCACAAGGTCGACCACTCAGTTTCGTCGAACACATACCGTTTCGAGTGTTATCGCCACAGGTTTCACAGAACGGGCGCTTCTCCTGGCACAGTATCGAACACTTAGTTTCAGATAGAACAATTAATTTAAAATGGAACTAAGTTTCGCGTCTGGAGTTTCCTCTCTCACAAGGTCGACCACTCAGTTTCGTCGAACACATACCGTTTCGAGTGTTATCGCCACAGGTTTCACAGAACGGGCGCTTCTCCTGGCACAGTATCGAACACTTAGTTTCAGAGAGAACAATTAGTTTAACATGGAACTAAGCTTCGTATCTGGAGTTCCCTCTCTCACAAGGTGAACCACTTAGTTTCGTCGAACACATACGGTTTCGAGTGGCATCGCCACAGATTTCAGAGAACAGGCGCTTCTCCTGGCACAGTATCGAACACTTAGTTTCAGATAGAACAATTAATTTAAAATGGAACTAAGTTTCGCATCTGGAGTTTCCTCCCTCACAATGTCGACCATTTAGATTCGCCGAACTCATACGGTTTCGAGGAGCATCGCCACAGATTTCAGAGAACGGGCGCTTCTCCTGGCACAGTATCGAACACTTAATATCATATAGAACATTTATTTTAAAATGGAATTAAGTTTCGCATTTGGAGTTTCCTCTCTCACAAGGTCGACCATTTAGATTCGTCGAACACGTACGGTTTCGAGTAGCATCGCCACAGATTTCACGGAACTGGCACTTCTCCTGGCACAGTATCGATCACTTTCAGATGGAACAATTAGTTTAAAATGGAACTAAGTTTCGCATCTGAAGTTTCCTCTCTCACAAGTTCGGCCACTTTGTTTCGTCAAACACATACGGTTTCGAGTGGCATATCCACATATCTCAGAGAACAGGCGCTTCCCCTGGCACAGTATCGAACACTTAGTTTCAGAGAGAACAATTAGTTTAACATGGAACTAAGCTTCGTATCTGGAGTTCCCTCTCTCACAAGGTGGACCACTTAGTTTCGTCGAACACATACGGTTTCGAGTGGCTTCGCCACAGATTTCAGAGAACAGGCACTTTTCCTGGCACAGTATCGAACACTTAGTTTCAGATAGAACAATTAGTTTAAAATGGAACTATGTTTCGCATCTGGAGTTTCCTCTCGCACAAGATGGACCACTTAGTTTCGTCGAACACATACGGTTTCGAGTGGCATCGCCACAGATTTCAGAGAACAGTCGCTTCTCCTGGCACAGTATCGAACACTTAGTTTCAGATAGAACAATCAGTTTAAAATGGAACTAAATTTCGCATCTGGAATTTCCTCTCTCACCATGTCGACCACTTAGTTTCGTCGAACACATACGGTTTCGACTAGCATCGCCACAGATTTCAGTGAACAGGCGCTTCTCCTGGCACAGTATCGGACACTTAGTTTCAGATAGAAATATAAGTTTAAAATGGAACAAAACTTCGCATTTGGAGTTTCCTCTCTTACAAGGTCGACCACTTAGTTTCGTCGATCATATACGGTTTCGAGTAGCATCGCCACAGATTTCAGATAACGGGCACTTCTCCTTTTACAGTATTGAACAGTTAGTTTCAAATAGAGCAATTAGTTTAAAATGGAACTAAGCTCCGCATCTGGAGTTTCCTCTCTCACAAGGTGGACCACTTAGCTTCGTCGAACACATACGGTTTCGAGTAGCATCGCCACAGTTTCAGAGAACAGGCGGTTCTCCTGGCAAAGTATCGAACACTTAGTTTCAGATAGAACAATTAGTTTAAAATGGAACAAAGCTTCGCATCTGGAGTTTCCTCTCGCACAAGATGGACCACTTAGTTTCGTCGAACACATACGGTTTCGAGTGGCATCGTCACATATTTCAGAGAACAGTCGCTTCTCCTGGCACAGTATCGAACACTTAGCTTCAGATAGAACAATCAGTTTAAAATGGAACTAAATTTCGCATCTGGAATTTCCTCTCTCACCATGTCGACCACTTAGTTTCGTCGAACATATACGGTTTCGAGTAGCATCGCCACAGATTTCAGTGAACAGGCGCCTCTCCTGGCACAGTATCGGACACTTAGTTTCAGATAGAAATATAAGTTTAAATTGGAACAAAGCTTCGCATTTGGAGTTTCCTCTTTCACAAGGTCGGCCACTTAGTTTCGTCGAACAGATACGGTTTCGAGTAGCATCACCACAGATTTCAGAGAACAGGCGCTTCTCCTGGCACAGTATCGGACACTTAGTTTCAGATAGAAAAATAAGTTTAAAATGGAACAAAACATCGCATTTGGAGTTTCCGCTCTCACAAGGTCGGCCACTTAGTTTCGCCGAACACATACGGTTTCGAGTGGCATCGCCACAGATTTCAGAAAACAGGCGCTTCCCCTGGCGCAGTATCGAAAACTTAGATTCAGATAGAAGAATTAGTTTCAAATGGTACTAAGTTTCGCATCAGGAGTTTCCTCTCTCACGAGGTCGACCACTTAGTTTCGTCGAACACATTCGGTTTCGAGTGGCACGGCCACAGATTTCGCCGAACGGGCGTTCCTCTTGGCACAGTATCGGACACTTAGTTTCAGATAGAACAATCAGTTTAAAATGGAACTAAATTTCGCATCTGGAATTTCCTCTCTCACCATGTCGACCACTTAGTTTCGTCGAACACATACGGTTTCGAGTAGCATCGCCACAGATTTCAGAGAACAGGCGCTTCTCCTGGCACAGTATCGGACACATAGTTTCAGATAGAAATATAAGTTTAAAATGGAACAAAGCTTCGCATTTGGAGTTTCCTCTTTCACAAGGTCGGCCACTTAGTTTCGTCGAACACATACGGTTTCGAGTAGCATCGCCACAGATTTCAGAGAACAGGCGCTTCTCCTGGCACAGTATCGGACACTTAGTTTCAGATAGAAAAATAAGTTTAAAATGGAACAAAACATCGCATTTGGAGTTTCCTCTCTCACAAGGTCGGCCACTTAGTTTCGCCGAACACATACGGTTCCGAGTGGCATCGCCACAGATTTCAGAAAACAGGCGCTTCCCCTGGCGCAGTATCGAAAACTTAGATTCAGATAGAAGAATTAGTTTCAAATGGTACTAAGTTTCGCATCAGGAGTTTCCTCTCTCACAAGGTCGACCACTTAGTTTCGTCGAACACATTCGGTTTCGAGTGGCACGGCCACAGATTTCGCCGAACGGGCGTTCCTCTTGGCACAGTATCGACAACTTAGTTTGGTCGAACACACACGGTTTCGAGTGGCATCGCCACAGATTTCAGAGAACAGGCGCTTCTCCTGGCACAGTGTTCGACGAAATTAAGTGGTCGCCTTGTGAGGGAAGAAACTCCAGATGCGAAACATATTTCCATTTTAAACTAATTGTTCTATCTGAAACTAAGTGTCCGATACTGTGAAAAGAGAAACGCCTGTTCTCTGAAATCTGTGGCGATGCTACTGGAAACCGTATGTGTTCGACGAAACTAAGTGGTCGACCTTGTGAGAGAGGAAACTCCAGATGCGAAACTTAGTTCCTCTTTAAACTAGTTGTTCTACCTGTAACTATGTGTTCGATACTGTGCCAGTACAAGCGCCTGTACTGTGAAATATGTGACGATGCCACTCGAAACCGTATGTGTTCGTCGAAACTAAGTGGTCCACCTTGTGAGAGAGGAAACTCCAGATGCGAAACTTAGTTCCATTTTAAACTAATTGTTCTATCTGAAATTAAGTGTTCGATACTGTGCCAGGAGAAGCGCCTGTTCTCTGAAATCTGTGGCGATGCCACTCGAAACCGTATGTATTCGACGAAATTAAGTGGTCGCCTTGTGAGGGAAGAAACTCCAGATGCGAAATATAGTAGAATTTTAAACTAATTGTTCTATCTGAAACTAAGTGTTCGACAGTGTGCCAGGAGAAACGCCTGTTCTCTGAAATCTGTGGCGATGCTACTCGAAACCGTATGTGTTCGACGAAACTAAGTGGTCGATCTTGTGAGAGAGGAAACTCCAGATGCGAAACATAGTTCCATTTTAAACTAAGTGTTCTATCTGTAACTAAGTGTTCGACACTGTGCCTGGAGAAGCGCCTGTTCTCTGAAATCGGTGGCGATGCTACTCGAAACCGTATGTGTTCGACGAAACTAAGTGGTCCACCTTGTGAGACAGGAAACTCCAAATGCGAAGCTTAGTTCCGTTTTAAAGTAATTGTTCTATCCGATACTAAGTGTTCGATACTGTGCCGGGAGAAGCGCCTGTTGTCTGAAATCTGCGGCGGTGTCACTCGAAACCGTATCTGTTCGACGAAATTAAGTGGTCGCCTTGTGAGGGAGGAAGCACCAAATGCGAAACTTAGTTTCATTTTAAACTAATTGTACTATCTGAAACTAAGTGTACGATACTGTGCCAGGAGAAGCGCCTGTTCTCTGAAATCTGTCGCGATGCCACATGAAACCGTATGTGTCCGACGAAACTAAGTGGTCGACCATGTGAGAGAGGAACCTCCAGATGCGACACTTAGTTCCATTTTAAACTAATCGTTCTATCTGAAACTAAGTGTTCGATACTGTGCTAGGAGTAGCGCCGGGTCTCTGAGATCAGTGGCGATGCTTCTCGAAACCGTATGTGTTCATCGAAACTAAGTGGTCGACCTTGTGAGACAGGAAACTCCAGATGCGAAGCTTAGTTCCATTTTAAGTAATTGTACTGTCCGATACTAAGTGTTCGATACTGTGCCGGGAGAAGCGCCTGTTCTCTGAAATCTGTGGCGATGCTACTCGAAACCGTATGTGTTCGACGAAACTAAGTGGTCGATCTTGTGAGAGAGGAAACTCCAGATGCGAAACTTAGTTCCATTTAAAACTAATTGTTCTATCTGAAACTAAGTGTTCGACAGTGTGCCAGGAGAAACGCCTGATCTCTGAAATCTGTGGCGATGCCACTCGAAACCGTATGTGATCGACGAAACTAAGTGGTCGACCTTGTGAGGGAGGAAACTCCAAATGCGAAACTTAGTTCCATTTTGAACTAATTGTTCTATCTGAAACTAAGTGTTCGATAATGTGCCAGGAGAAGCGCCTGTCATCTGAAACCTGTGGCGATGCTACTCGAAACCGAATGTGTTCGACGAAACTAAGTGGTCGACCTTGTGAGAGAGGAAACTCCAGATGCGAAACATAGTTCCATTTTAAACTAAGTGTTCTATCTGTAACTAAGTGTTCGACACTGTGCCAGGAGAAGCGCCTGTTCTCTGAAATCGGTGGCGATGCTACTCGAAACCGTATGTGTTCGACGAAACTAAGTGGTCCACCTTGTGAGACAGGAAACTCCAAATGCGAAGCTTAGTTCCGTTTTAAAGAAATTGTTCTATCCGATACTAAGTGTTCGATACTGTGCCGGGAGAAGCGCCTGTTGTCTGAAATCTGCGGCGGTGTCACTCGAAACCGTATCTGTTCGACGAAATTAAGTGGTCGCCTTGTGAGGGCAGAAACTCCAGATGCGAAATTTAGTACAATTTTAAACTAATTGTTCTATCTATAACTAAGTGTTCGATACTGTGCCAGGAGAAACGCCTGTTCTCTGAAATAGGTGGCTATGCTACTCGAAACTGTATCTGTTCGACGAAACTAAGTGGTCGAACTTGTGAGAGAGGAAACTACAAATGCGAAACTTAGTTCCATTTAAAACTAATTGTTCTATCTGAAACTAAGTGTTCGATACTGTGCCAGGAGAAGCGCCTGTTCTCTGAAATGTGTGGCGATGCTACTCGAAACCGTATGTGTTCGACGAATCTAAATGTTCGACGTTGTGGGACAGGAATCTCCAGATGCGAAACTTAGTTCCATTTTAAACAAATTGTTCTATCTGAAACTAAGTGCTCGATACTGTGCCAGGAGAAGCGCCCGTTCTGTGAAACGTGTGGCGATACCACTCGAAACGGTATGCGTTCGACGAAACTAAGTGGTCGAACTTGTGAGAGAGGAAACTACAAATGCGAAACTTAGTTCCAATTTAAACTAATTGTTCTATCTGATATTAAGTGTTCGATACTGTGCCAGTAGAAGCACCTGTTCTCTGAAATCTCTGGCGATGCTACTCGAAACCGTATGTGTTCGACGAAACTAAGTGGTCGACCTTGTGGTAGAGGAAACTCCAGATGCGAAACATAGATCCATTTAAAACTCACTGTTCTACCAGAATCGAAGTTTTCGATACTGTGCCATGAGAAGCGCCTGTTCTCTGAAATCTGTGGCGGTGCCACTCGAAACCGTATGTGTTCGACGAAACTAAGTCCTCGACCTTGTGAGAGAGGACACTCCAGATACGAAGCTTAGTTCCATTTTAAACTAATTGTTCTATCTGATACTAAGTGTTCGATACTGTGCCAGGAGAAGCGCCTGTTGTCTGAAATGTGTGGCGATTTCACTCGGAACCCTATGTGTTCGAGGAAACTAAGTGGTTGATCTTGTGAGAGCCGACAAGCGTGCCCCTCTGGTACGCGGGCGCCTCGAATATCTTAACACTATTTATATTATTAATTCTAAAACAAAAATTACATTTTTGTATAAATAGTATAAAATATTAATTTATAATATAAAAATTTTTATGAAACTCTATTTATTGATAATCCCCACTTTAACGAAAAGTATCTAAATAAAAACATATTCTTTCTTTTAATATTATACCAAAAACAATGACCTAATTCTTTTATCCCAATAAAATTTATAATTTATTTAATTAATATAAGTAATTTATTAATTAATTTATTTCAATAAAAAATCTCTGGTAATAAAAATAATTTCACATTATATACCTATATAAATTAAAAAATCTCTATCACTTTAACGAAAATTATCTAAATAAAAACATCAATCCAACGAGAAAGCTTTTTTTTATCAAAATAAAAATCGTTAATCCCCACTTTAACGAAAAGTATCTAAATAAAAACATATTCTTTCTTTTAATATTATACCAAAAACAATGACCTAATACTTTTATCCCAATAAAATTTATAATTTATTTAATTAATATAAGTAATTTATTAATTAATTTATTTCAATAAAAAATCTCTGGTAATAAAACTAATTTCACATTATATACCTATATAAATTAAAAAATCTCTATCACTTTAGCGAAAAGTATCTAAATAAAAACATCAATTCAACGAGAAACCTTTTTTTTATCAAAATAAAAATCGTTAATCTCCACTGTAACGAAAAGTATCGAAATAAAAACATCAATTCAACCAGAAAGCTTTTTTTTATCAAAATAAAAATCGTTAATCCCCACTCTAACGAAAAGTATCTAAATAAAAACATATTCTTTCTTTTAATATTTTACCAAAAACAATGACCTAATTCTTTTATCCCAATATAATTTATAATTTATTTAATTAATATAAGTAATTTATTAATTAATGTATTTTAATAAAAAATCTCTGGTAATAAAAATAATTTCACATTATATACCTATATAAATTAAAAAATCTCTAGTAACAAAAATCATTTTACATTATACACCTATATAAATTAAAAAATCTCCAGTAACAAAAATAATTTTACATTATATACCTATATAAATTAAAAAATCTCTAGTAACAAAAATAATTTTACATTATATACCTATATAAATTAAAAAATCTCTAGTAACAAAAATAATTTTACATTATATACCTATATAAATTAAAAAATCTCTAGTAATAAAAATCAATTAATTATTATTTATATTGTTAGAACATGCAAAGTGCGCGCTTTAATGCGTGAGCATCGCTCTCCTTATACACTAGGGAGATATCACCTTTCTTTTGTTTTTTTTTCTGGTTCTGTTCGTGGGCTCTCATCGCCTCGTGGTAATGCAATTCTTCTTGTACAATTATTTTATTCATTCTAATTATATATATATATATATATATACATTAACAGTAATTGTGATACGTGTTTTGTATTTATTCCTCTGCCTAACATAATCCACCAAAGACCCGTCAACAGGTTATGGGCTCAGGGCAGGTAAATAAAAGATAATAATAAAATAAAAGAAAAGTGAGGTTAAGTGCGAACACGTGCCAAGTGCAGAGAAAAGTTTCCACAACCATGGGTTCAACAAATATTCAGAACATTGAAAAATTAAACGATACGAATTATGAATCATGGAAGATCCAAATGAAAAGTATTTTGAGATATAACGAATTGTGGGACTACGTGAATGGTATAAAGAATAGAACTGAAGAAAATGGAGCCGCATGGAAAACGCATGACGAAAAGGCTCTCGATCTAATCATACGGAGTCTTAATAAGAACCAATATACACACGTAAAACGGGCAGAAACGTCGAAGGAAGCTTGGGAAGCATTAAATAATGTTCAACAATCTAGAGGCCCTATGCGACAGTGTGTATTATTTAAACAACTATATAGAATGAAAAAAGATTCCAAACAAAGTATGGCTCAGTACATCAACGACTTCATACACAAATCTGAACAATTACAAGAGTCTGGAATAATATTACCAGAATCTATTTGGCCAATAATGCTATTAATGTCACTACCCAGTGAATATGAAACCTTTTGCATAGCAATAGAGTCAAGAGATAAAATGCCTACGTTAGAAGAACTAACAATAAAATTAATTGAAGAAGAAATTAGAAAAATAGATATTAATGAAGTAAAGGACTCAGATAAGGAAGTAGCATTACTGACAAGGAAGAAATTCTCAAATGACAGAGCGATACAGAGAGAAAATTACCAGAAGCAGAAACCCGGGGAGAGCAACCATATATCCAAAAACTGCAGAAGCCGACAAAAACATGGTCAGTGGAGCAACAGTGCACATGTGCAAAGATAAAGCTCAATTCATAAACCTTGACAAAGAACAAAGGGACAAAGTGTATACAGCCACAGAAGAAAGCACAAACTCCTTAGGAAGAGGAAATATCAAGATAAATGTGCACTCCAAAAATCAAAGTACGAATGACATTAAACTAGCAAATGTTATGTGGGTTCCTGAATTCAGAAACAACCTGATGTCCGTATCAAGCATCACAGAAAATGGTTATACAGTAACGTTTACAAAACACTCAGCCTTTGTGAAGCGTAAGGATAATTCCATAGCGTTAACAGCTCATAAACGGAATGGTTTGTATATTGTGGAAACAAAGGCTAGGTCATTTAAACTTTAACGATGTAAATAAACTGCACAATAAAAATATGGTGATCGGTATGAACATAAATCAAAGAAGTGCAATAAACTCTCCACAGTGTAAAACGTGCGACTTGAGCAAAATAAATCAAACACCCTTTAAGGAATCAGAAAGGGTAGAGAAAGAAATACTAGGATTGATCCACACGGACGTATGCGGTCCTATGAGTGTACCATCATTAGGGGGAGCAAAGTATTTCGCAACATTCATCGACGACAAAACTAGATTCACAGAAATAGCTGTACTAAAACAAAAATCCGAAATTTTGTCTGCATTTAAAGCGTATAAAAACCGAGTAGAGAAACAAACCGGAAAAGAAATCAAAAAAATCAGGAGTGACAACGCCAAAGAATATCTTTCAAAGGAATTCTCCAATTACCTTGAGCAAGAGGGAATAGCAAGGCAACTGTCGACCCCGTATACACCGCAGCAGAACGGAGTAGCCGAACGCGCCAACAGGACAATAGTGGAAATGGCGAGAAGTATGTTAACCCAATCAAAATTACAAATGAGCCTATGGGCAGAAGCAGTAAATGCGGCCGTATACATTAGGAACAGATGCCCTACCAAAAAGTTGAACGAAGTCACACCATATGAACAATGGACAGGCGAAAAACCCTATGTAGGATTTTTAAGGATATTCGGTAGCAGCGCAGTAGCGCTGGAAAAAGGAACAAAAACAAACAAATTTATGCCAAAAGGCAAAGAATATGTCTTAGTCGGATACTCCGACGTGTCAAAGGCATACAGACTATGGGAACGTGGAATTCGTCATGTCGTCACAAGAAGAGACGTACGATTCCACGAAAAACTACACGATGTAGAGAACCCGAATGACCACTATTCCATACTCCTGTATAGAAATGATCCTCGAGAAACGTACAGAGAAGAACATATTAAAGAGGAGGAACAGGGGCAAAACTCAGAACAAGAGCACCCCGACATCAACAATGAAGATTCCGAAGTAATCCCCAGCGACACCGAAGATGCTGATGAAGACGTCACACCAACTTTAAGGAAAGGGAAAGGCCGCCCAAAAATACTACGAACCGGCAAACCGGGAAGGCCAAGGAAGTTATTTAATTACACAGCAAACGTGGGTGAAGAAGAACACGGTGAACCAAGAACACTAAAAGAAGCCATGAACAGCGGAGACAGATCATTCTGACTGGAAGCTATGAAAAAGGAATATAATTCTCTTGTAGAAAATAAAACATGGGAGCTTACAGATAAACCAGATAACGCCAGGATACTCTCAAATAGATGGGTGTTTAAGATAAAGAAAAATCAAGACGGCACAATAAATAAGTACAAAGCTCGATTAGTGGCCAGAGGAAACGAACAGAAGAAAGGGATCGACTACGATGAAGTCTTTGCGCCCGTAGTTCGACTAGAAATCGTACGAATTCTCTTAGCCGGAGCAGCGGAAAACAGGATGCACGTACATCACATGGATGTCGTCACTGCCTATGTACAAGGGGAATTAACGGGTACCATATTCATGCAACAGCCAGAAATGTTCACTGAAACTGGTAAAGAAAATAAAGTGTGTAGTCTGAAGAGACCATTGTACGGTCTTAAACAAGCCGGAAGAGACTGGTATCACACCATAAATAATTATCTAATCAGTATTAGTTTTAAGAGATCTGAAATTAAACCGTGTGTCTATACATGCATAACCAACGAAATGGAAGTAGTGGTAATCATATATGTCGACGACATACTACTGGCGTCGAAAGATCTACGAGCACTCACGAAAATAAAACAACGATTAAAGAATAAGTTCAAAATAAATGATCTGGGTAAAGTTACGAATATTCTGGGTATTTCCATAGAAAGAGAAGGAGACACTGGGCAAATAAAATTAAATCAACGTAAATATATAGAAGAAACTCTAAAGAAATTTGGAATGGAAGACTGCAAACCCGCGAGTACACCTTTGGTACCGAATGAAACCTTTAACAACATTGATGAAACTACAGAAGATATGACAAAGGTGCCATATAGGGAACTCATAGGGGCATTAATATATTTATCAAATGCTACTCGACCTGACATAGCATTCGCCGCAAACTTTCTAAGTCAATTTAACACGTGTCCAAAGAATTACCAATGGAAAGCAGCCAAACACGTTTTAAGATACCTTAAAGGAACCATAAACTACAGCATCACATACTCCAAAAGAGATAAACTAGTCGAAGTTTATGTAGACTCCGACTGGGCCGGAGACGAGAACGGGAGAAGGTCACGTTCTGGATACGTTACCATGTTAGCCGGAGGACCCACCAGTTGGGAATCAAAGAAACAAAAATCAGTGGCCCTATCAACAATGGAGGCCGAGTATATGGCAATATCCGAAGCAGCCAAAGAGGCATTCTACTTAAAGAGAATGTTATTAAACTTAGGATTTAGTAATTTAGTTCGCGATAAGATTAGTATATTTTGTGACAATCAAAGCGCTATCCAGCTAAGTAAAAATAATATGTTTCACCGTAAAAGTAAGCACATAGATATTAGGTATCACTACACGAGAGAAATGCTGGAGAACGGCGAAATAGATGTAAAGTACATTTCTACAAATTAAATGACCGCGGACGTACTAACGAAGTCTTTACCTAAAAATAAGTTGGAAAAATGTATCGATTTGTTATGCCTTTTTTTTCTCGAGGGGAAATCTTCGATAGACACCCCGGCCTCCTTTGGTGGGAGGCCGGGGTAGTGTCGGATTTCTACCGACTAAAACCCCCCGGTGGTCATCCTCAGGCGTTAGGGGGAGTACCCGGGAACACTTCGTATTGATCCGGATACCCCCCCGCCTTGCCCCCTGAAGGGGGGCCAATCCACTATTTGGGATGCGGTGCGACCACAACACCGCATCCCTCTACCTCTGGGGCCACCCTATCGGCTGCCTGGACCCCAATCCAGACAGCCTAGTGGCCCCGACGACTCCGACGGTCGCCGCGTCCGGTGCCGGAGGCGGGACGTGTACGTCTCCGCCTTCGGCCCCTACCCTCTGGGTCCGCTGCCTCGCGGGCCCTTTCCGCGGCCTCCTTCCGCGACATAACTTGTTCGCAGAAGGAGGCTACGGCTCCCCACTCCTCTTCGCCGCCCACCATCGCTTTTACGACGGCGGGCAGCGAGAGGTCCCACCCTATGATGTTCCGAAGGACTCGGCGCTCCCCTGCCCAGGAGGGACACTCCTCCAGGGTGTGCTGCGCCGAGTCCTTCTCTTCACCGCAGTGATGACACTGCGGGGACGGCTCCCTTCCGATCTTGTGCAGATACTCACCGAAGCACCCATGCCCGGTGAGTACCTGTGTTAGACGGAAGGTGAGCCGTCCCCTCCTTTCCAGCCAACGCTGGAGGACCGGCAGGATGGCCCTGACGGTCCTTTCCCCGGAGCCGGGCTCCTCCAATTGGCTGCGCCACCTTTCCAGGGTGTGCAGCCCCGCCCGGCTCCTGCCGGCCTCCATCTCCGCTGCACGGTACTCAGCCGCATCCGGCGTTTCTTTGAGGGCCGCGGAGATCCTGTAGACCTCCGCGGCTTCCTCCGCCTTGAGCTCCCAAGGGGGAGAGCACCCAAGCAGGGACGCCGCCCTCAGGGAGACGGTGCGGTACCCCCTGGCGACCCGCGCGGCTAGGGGCCTTTGTGCTCGGGAAAGGAGCTGGCGATTACGCTTGCTCCTCCCGAGCGACCCCGCCCACACGGGTGCACCATATAGGGCGGCACTCCGCACCACCCCCTCGTACAGGCGGCGTACACCCGCCTGAGGTCCCCCCACGTTGGGCAGCAAGCGGCCCAAGACCGCCGCTGTCCGTTCCACTCGGGGCACCACCTCTTCGAGGTGGGGCCCAAAGCTCCAGTGGCTGTCGAGGGTGACACCCAGATAATTCATCCGGCTGCCCACCTCGACAGCCACGCCTCCCACCGTGACCGGAGTCTCGGGGGGAGGGCCCCTCCTGACCCCGTCGAAGAACCACATTGCCTTGTTCTTCGACGGGGACACCTCCAGGCCTAGCCGCCTTATGGCGGCCACCACGCATTCCGCACCGCACTCCGCCAGACGGAGAGTGCGGGCGTAATCCCTCCCGGAGGTGACCACCAGTGTGTCATCTGCGTAACACACCAGCACCACCCCCGGGGGAAGCGCACACCGCAAGACGCGGTCATACGCAAGGTTCCACAGGGTCGGGCCTAGCACCGAACCCTGCGGGACACCGCGCCAGCTAGGGCGTTCAGCCCTCCCGTCCCGCGTCGGGTAGCCAATGGACCTGTCCTGCAGGAAGGACCCGACTATCCTGCGCAAGTAGGGAGGCACGCGGTGATACACCAGCGCCTCCCTAATCGCCTGCCAGGGGACAGAGTTGAAAGCGTTGACGATATCGAGCGATATCGCCAACACAACTCCACCCCCCGGGGCCGACACCGCCGTCCCGGCGAGGGAGCGCACCCGCTGGATCGCGTCCAACGTGGAGCGCCCCTCCCGGAAACCGAAGTGGCTGTCGGCCAGATCGGGCCCCACCCCGGACAGGTGCTCGGCGAGGCGGAAAGCTATGATCCTCTCGAGGATCTTTCCCGCCCCGTCGAGCAGGCATATGGGCCGATAGGCGGAAGGGCTGTCGGCCGCCCTCCCTGGTTTAGGGAGCAGCACCAGCTGCCCCCTTTTCCAGGCCCCCGGGAAGACCCCCTCTGTGAGGCAGTCCTCCATGAGGCGTCGAAACCTACTCCCCAGGACCCGGAGGGCAGCCACGAGCACGCGGCCGCGGATGCCGTCGGGACCCGGGGCGGTGCTTCGGGCTGCAAGGCGGCGCTCCGCCCTGTCCAGCTCCTCGCTGCCGATCCCAGGCACAGGGACGCGATCATGTCGCGCCCCCTGCTCCTGGGTCCGCCGTCGAGCCTCCTGCTCATCCTGAGGAAAGAGGTTATCGACGACGGAGTCCAGGAGCTCCGGTTCCATCGACTCGGTCACAGGGGGGGCCCACGGGCGGATCTGATTCAGAACCACCCGGTATGGGCGACCCCACGGATCGCGATCGATGGTGGCGAGGAGCTGGCTCCAGGCCTCCGCCTTGGCCCTTAGGACAGCCTCCTCCTCCTCCGCGGTGGAGCTTGCGCGCCTGCGGGCCCTGAGGTACGCCCTCCGCGCACGCGTACTGGTGTCCCTCAGGTCGGAAATTTCCGACGACCACCAGTACGCGGCGCGGGGCGAGAAGGCCCTGGCCCGGGGCATGGCGGTGTCAGAGACAGCCGCCATGGCCGCACGGAACCAGGCCTCCTCCTCCTCAGGTCTCTCGCCCCTGCGCTCAGCCCAGGCTACCGCCTGGATTGCCGCGCGCAGGGCCACCTCGTCCAGTCTTTTAAGGGCCCATCGGGGGGGCGATTCCCTAGCCGATGAGCCAGACTGGTTGGGAGGTTTGGGAGTCGAGACGCTCATGACCACGTAAGCGTGGTCTGACATCGTCTCAACCCCCAACACCCTCCACCCACTCACCCTGCGCACGGCGGAGGGCGACGCCCATGTCAGGTCGACTATGGACGCCCCCCGCCGCCGCACGAAGGTGGGGGTGGACCCCTCATTGAGGAGCCTTAACTCCAGACCGGCCGCCCAATGGAGCAGCTCCCGCCCCCTCATGTCCGTACTGGGGGAACCCCACGCAGTAGCGTGAGAGTTGAAATCCCCCAGGACGAGCAAGGGACGCGGCAGGATGCGTGTGACGCACCCCCCAACCCGGTCCAGGAACGCTACAAAAGCGTCCCGGCCGCAATTGGGGGAGACGTAAACCCCCACCACCGCCACGCTGCCCCACTGGACGGCTACGTAGCCATCCCCCCGCTCTATGAGAGCCGGGGGGGAGGCATCCCCGGAGCGCCATTCCATAGAATGGCTACCGAGCCCAAGGCGTCTCCGGACCACGAAGGGTGATCTGGAACCCTGTAGGGCTCGGCCGCAACGACCAGCCCGACTTTCCACTCGCGCGCGGCCTGGACCACTAAGTCCTGTGCCACGCGCCTGTGGTTCAGGTTGGTCTGGAGGAGGTTGATCCCCAGTCATTGGGGGTCAGCCTCCTCCCGGACCTCCTCCTGGGATGACTCCACGCCCCTGCCCCCCTCCCCCGACGGGGGGGACGTCCTCGCGCGGGGCGGGCATGGATGCGGCCTCCTCTGCCGGGCGAGCCGGCGCCTCTTGCCTCTAAGGAGGCGCCACCGCCTCGGCGGGCTCCACCTCCATAGCCTCCCCGGCTGGAGAGGCGGATTCCGCACTCCCCAACTCGGGTGGCCCTATAGCTAGGGCGGCCGCAGCGGGGGTCGAGGGCGCCGCTATGGCAGGCCTCTCCCGCCGCGCTCCCCCTCTGCCCTTGGAGGAGGGCCTTTGTGGGGGTGCGCACCCTTTCGTACCGAGACGGTGCGCCGCCCGTCGCCCAAGGTCCGTGCACAGCGGACACTTGGGCGGGGCCGAACACACCGCCGCGGCGTGGGTCACATCCCCGCAATTGTAGCACCGAGCGCTACGGTCGGTACTACGCTTGCATTGGTGCCTGGAGTGCCCCAGCGCCAGGCACCGATAGCACTGGAGGGCACGGGCTTCCAAAGCCTGCACCCTCACAGCGCTCCAGCCCACCCTCAGACGGCCAGCTGCGACAATTTTGCGCGCCGCTGAGAGTGGGCATTGAACCCATGCCGTGCCGAGCCGCGAAGGGGCGCGCCGGATCTCTCCGACGCGCACCTCGCCCCCGTCACAGGCGCCCGTGGTGGCAACCGCCTCCACCACGTCCGCTACCCGCACGGAGTCGTCGAGGTCGCGAACCCTCAGCTCCGCCTTTTTGACGGGCCTCGCGACCTTGACACCCGTGCCGGCCAAGACCTCGGCCATCCGCGTGGCCAAGGCCTTCGCCTTCTCCTGCCGGTCCTCACCGGAGACCTCTAAGATGAGGCCCCCGGTGATGGCTCTTTTGGGCCGAACCTCTTCGAGGCCCACGTCTTCCAGGCGGATATTCCGTCTGGCGGTGGACATCGCCTCGTCGATGGTCATTGCGGCGCCCTCCCCCACGGTGAGGGTGACCGCGGCCGTTTTGGGGGGACGCCGAAGACTCGGGGCCCTTTCCCCCCCAGGTGTTGTGGGGGGCTTGGGGCCCTTGGAGGTCGAAGGGCCCGGCGCCTTCGGTTTAACCGTTGGCTTGGGGCCCTTCGGCCTTTTATTTCCCGAGGAAGGCGGTGGGCCCGAGGGGCCGACCGTCTTTCTCTTCCCCCCGTCCTGGCTCACCACCTCGGCGAAGGGGGGCCTCTGGGGAGGGGGGACTTCCGCCGAGGCGACCTGCTTGGGCGCCTTTTTGGCTGCCGCAGGTCGCCGTGAGAGGAACCTCTCCTCGAAAGAGGCCAATTTGGCCTCAATCAGCGTCGACACCCGCTCGAGCAGGCGGTTCTCCGCAATGCCCGGCCGGGCGTCGGCCCGCGACAGCCGACCCGGAGAGGTTCCCCCACTCGCCCATACCGGCGGCGACAAATGTCGCTCCGCCGGAGGGGGCGGTGAGGCTCCCCGTCCCCGCAACGCCTCCACTGTTGCCTCGAGCTGGGAGACGGTCCTCCTCAGCTCCTTTGCCTCCCTGCTACGGGCCCTCGCCTCATTGCTCAGGCGGCCGGTCTCCCGCCGCAACCACTCCGCGTCCCTTGCGGATTCGGACCTCTTTATGAGCTCCGTGATTGCGTTCTTAGTGTACCGGGCCGCCCAGCGCAACACACGGACGTTCGTCCCCTTGAGGTTGGACGAGATGGCAGCGACTTTTTCCACCGCCCTCATCCGCTCCAGGATTTGGCTGGCGAGGGCCCCCATCGCCTCGCCTTCCATCTCCGCGGCCAACTCAGCCTCGGAAGGGAGTTCGCCCCTCGACTGGCGGCCGTACGCCTCGCAAGGATCCATATCCATCGCGGAAGTGGAAGGGGCGTCGCCTTTGCGACGCTCGTCCCACTTCCGCTTCCTTATCGATCTGTGGGAGGCGACGGACGACGTGTCGTCCGACTCCTCCGCAGCCCTAGCAATTGTTGAGGACTTACCCCCACGCCTGGCCCGCTGTGTCCTCGGAGGTGGCATTGCTGAGGTATCCGAGAGGACATCCCTCAGGACCACCACTGGCGTCCTTCCCTCATTGTCCGTGTTCCTGTCCGCGCTGGTCTCCATAATCCTGGTCCTTGCCTTGTTGTCGTTTTTGTTTGTCCGTCCGGTTTTTATTTTAATTGTTTTCTCCATATAGTTCCCACGAGTAGGTCGGAAGGGGTGGTCCACCCAGGCAGAGCCGCCTTACCTGGGTAAGCCTAAAATACGACGGGGTTTCGGCAGGTGCCCCGAAGGGACCGTTTGCGACTGACTAAGTTTTACATCCGGCCAGCCATTCAGCCATCGGCACGGTGCCTGCACACCTTAGCTTCGGATGGTTCGCGAAAAATTCGTCGAGGAGCCGAAGGCTTCCACCTAGGGTGATGACCCGGTTTTAGCCGAGTCAGCAGCCCTGGCTTCCGCCCCACTCCCGACCCTGAAAACCATGGGGGGGGGGCTGCCGGTTTGCTTTCCGCCTAGTGTGTTGACCTCTGAAAAGGCCCCCACCCTGGCTTCCAGGTGCCCCGACGGCCAGCTTCCGAGTAGCCGGGCTACAGGAGTTGCCAGACTCCCAGCTTTTCCTCCCCCCGAGGGAGATCACGAGTTCCCCTTTCCACCTAGGGTGTTGACCTTTGGAAAGGCCCCCAGCCCCGGCTTCCAGGTTCCCCCGCGACCTACCCTCCCTGGAGGATTGGCGATTGCGAGTCCATCCTTCCGCCTAGGGTGTTGACCCTTGAGAAGGCCCCCAGCCCTGGCTTCCGGATCCCTCGACAATCCCCCCTCCTCCCGGTCCTACCCACCCTGGAGGATTGGCGATTGCGAGTCCATCCTTCCGCCTAGGGTGTTGACCTTTGAACAGGCCCCCACCCTGGCTTCCGGATCCCTCGTCAATCCCCCCTCCTCCCGGTCCTACCCTCCCTGGAGGATTGGCGATTGCGAGTCCATCCTTCCCCCTCGGGTGTTGACCTTTGAAAAGGCCCCCACCCTGGCTTCCGGATCCCTCGACAATCCCCCCTCCTACTGGTGCTCTTAGTTGATCCCTTCCCATCGGCCTGCCCGGCATGCTAGTAGCTACCGGTATAGCCCGATGGATCATCGAGATACTAAGCTCCCCCACCACGACAAGGTGAGCACCACGGGGGAGCGATTTGTTATGCCTGAAGAATTGTTAAATGATTTAGTTAGAAATTAGTTTACCGTACACTTTGAAAGGGGGAGTGTTAGAACATTCAAAGTGCGCGCTTTAATGCGTGAGCATCGCTCTCCTTATACACTAGGGAGATATCACCTTTCTTTTGTTTTTTTTCTGGTTCTGTTCGTGGGCTCTCATCGCCTCGTGGTAATGCAATTCTTCTTGTGCAATTATTTTATTCATTCTAGTTATATATATATATACATTAACAGTAATTGTGATACGTGTTTTGTATTTATTCCTCTGCCTAACATAATCCACCAAAGACCCGTCAACATATATATATATTTTTTTTTATATATAATTAAAATAAATTTATAAATATATAATATTAATATATGTTATTATATTAAATTATAAAAAAATTTTATTAGAGCAGCAACACAATCTGAATGTATGTAGTAAACAAATAGTCGACTGGTTTCTGTCCAGTCGTTTTGGTTACCGCGTTGTTGTTTCGTTATTAATAAAAAAAGGTTTATGCTCTGCAATAGGTTATGGGCCCAGCTCCCTTGGAATAGTATATTTTAGGTAGTTAATTAAAGTCAATATCGCGAGTGAAGATAATAGGTGTAGTGTATGTGCGCGAAAATGAGTACCAGCAGTTATACACGAATAGAAATGTTAGAAAGGGATAAGAGAGTGGTTTATTATGCAAAAGTGCTTCAAATACGCTCCTATAACTCAATCTAACATTCAAAAGATACGTCGTCGGTGAAAATATTTTCAATTCGGACTTAGTCTCTGTACGGAGAGGCTACCGAGAAGCGCTACCGACGAAGACTTTCTGATTAATTTAAAAATCAACCGTAAGAGATAGAGCCGTGGTTTATTAAGCAAAAGTGCTTCAAATACGCTCCCATAACTGAACATATCATTTAAAAGATACGTCGTCGGTGAAAATATTTTCAATTCGGACTTAGTCTCGGCACGGAGAGGCTACCGTGAAGCGCTACCGACGAAGACTTTCTGGTTAATTTAAAAATCAACCGTAAGAGATAGAGCCGTGGTTTATTAAGCAAAAGTGCTTCAAATACGCTCCTATAACTGAACATAACATTTAAAAGATACGTCGTCGGTGAAAATATTTTCAATTCGGACTTAGTCTCGGCACGGAGAGGCTACCGTGAAGCGCTACCGACGAAGACTTGCTGGTTAATTTAAAAATCAACCGTAAGAGATACAGCCGTGGTTTATTATGCAAAAGTGCTTCAAATACGCTCCTAAAACTCAATCTAACATTCAAAAGATACGTCGTCGGTGAAAATATTTTCAATTCGGACTTAGTCTCTGTACGGAGAGGCTACCGAGAAGCGCTACCGACGAAGACTTTCTGATTAATTTAAAAATCAACCGTAAGAGATAGAGCCGTGGTTTATTAAGCAAAAGTGCTTCAAATACGCTCCCATAACTGAACATATCATTTAAAAGATACGTCGTCGGTGAAAATATTTTCAATTCGGACTTAGTCTCGGCACGGAGAGGCTACCGTGAAGCGCTACCGACGAAGACTTTCTGGTTAATTTAAAAATCAACCGTAAGAGATAGAGCCGTGGTTTATTAAGCAAAAGTGCTTCAAATACGCTCCTATAACTGAACATAACATTTAAAAGATACGTCGTCGGTGAAAATATTTTCAATTCGGACTTAGTCTCGGCACGGAGAGGCTACCGTGAAGCGCTACCGACGAAGACTTTCTGGTTAATTTAAAAATCAACCGTAAGAGATAGAGCCGTGGTTTATTGTGCAAAAGTGCTTCAAATACGCTCCTAAAACTCAATCTAACATTAAAAAGATACGTCGTCGGTGAAAATATTTTCAATTCGGACTTAGTCTCTGTACGGAGAGGCTACCGAGAAGCGCTACCGACGAAGACTTTCTGATTAATTTAAAAATCAACCGTAAGAGATAGAGCCGTGGTTTATTAAGCAAAAGTGCTTCAAATACGCTCCCATAACTGAACATATCATTTAAAAGATACGTCGTCGGTGAAAATATTTTCAATTCGGACTTAGTCTCGGCACGGAGAGGCTACCGTGAAGCGCTACCGACGAAGACTTTCTGGTTAATTTAAAAATCAACCGTAAGAGATAGAGCCGTGGTTTATTAAGCAAAAGTGCTTCAAATACGCTCCTATAACTGAACATAACATTTAAAAGATACGTCGTCGGTGAAAATATTTTCAATTCGGACTTAGTCTCGGCACGGAGAGGCTACCGTGAAGCGCTACCGACGAAGACTTGCTGGTTAATTTAAAAATCAACCGTAAGAGATACAGCCGTGGTTTATTATGCAAAAGTGCTTCAAATACGCTCCTAAAACTCAATCTAACATTCAAAAGATACGTCGTCGGTGAAAATATTTTCAATTCGGACTTAGTCTCTGTACGGAGAGGCTACCGAGAAGCGCTACCGACGAAGACTTTCTGATTAATTTAAAAATCAACCGTAAGAGATAGAGCCGTGGTTTATTAAGCAAAAGTGCTTCAAATACGCTCCCATAACTGAACATATCATTTAAAAGATACGTCGTCGGTGAAAATATTTTCAATTCGGACTTAGTCTCGGCACGGAGAGGCTACCGTGAAGCGCTACCGACGAAGACTTTCTGGTTAATTTAAAAATCAACCGTAAGAGATAGAGCCGTGGTTTATTAAGCAAAAGTGCTTCAAATACGCTCCGATAACTGAACATAACATTTAAAAGATACGTCGTCGGTGAAAATATTTTCAATTCGGACTTAGTCTCGGCACGGTGAGGCTACCGTGAAGCGCTACCGACGAAGACTTGCTGGTTAATTTAAAAATCAACCGTAAGAGATACAGCCGTGGTTTATTATGCAAAAGTGCTTCAAATACGCTCCTAAAACTCAATCTAACATTCAAAAGATACGTCGTCGGTGAAAATATTTTCAATTCGGACTTAGTCTCTGTACGGAGAGGCTACCGAGAAGCGCTACCGACGAAGACTTTCTGATTAATTTAAAAATCAACCGTAAGAGATAGAGCCGTGGTTTATTAAGAAAAAGTGCGTCAAATACGCTCCCATAACTGATCATAACATTTAAAAGATACGTCGTCGGTGAAAATATTTTCAATTCGGACTTAGTCTCTGTAGGGAGAGGCTACCGAGAACCGCTACCGACGAAGACTTTCTGATTAATTTAAAAATCAACCGTAAGAGATAGAGCCGTGGTTTATTAAGCAAAAGTGCTTCAAATACGCTCCTATAACTCAATCTAACATTTAAAAGGTACCTCGTCTGTGAAAATAATTTCAGTTCGGACTTAGATTTTTTCCTACCGAGTGCCTACCGTGAAGAGTCGCCGACGACGACTTTAGAAATTATTTAAAAATCAACCGTAAGAGATAGAGCCGTGGTTTATTAAGAAAAAGTGCGTCAAATACGCTCCCATAACTGATCATAACATTTAAAAGATACGTCGTCGGTGAAAATATTTTCAATTCGGACTTAGTCTCTGTAGGGAGAGGCTACCGAGAACCGCTACCGACGAAGACTTTCTGATTAATTTAAAAATCAACCGTAAGAGATAGAGCCGTGGTTTATTAAGCAAAAGTGCTTCAAATACCCTCCTATAACTCAATCTAACATTTAAAAGGTACCTCGTCGGTGAAAATAATTTCAGTTCGGACTTAGATTTTTTCCTACCGAGTGGCTACCGTGAAGAGTCGCCGACGAGGACTTTAGAAATTATTTCAAAATCAACCGTTAGAGATAGAGCCGTGGTTTATTAAGCAAAAGTGCGTCAAATACGCTCCCATAACTGAACATAACATTTAAAAGATACGTCGTCGGTAAAAAAATATTTTCAATTCGGACTTAGTCTCTGTACGGAGAGGCTACCGAGAAGCGCTACCGACGAAGACTTTCTGATTAATTTAAAAATCAACCGTAAGAGATAGAGCCGTGGTTTATTAAGCAAAAGTGCTTCAAATACGCTCCTATAACTCAATCGAACATTTAAAAGGTACCTCGTCGGTGAAAATAATTTCAGTTCGGACTTAGATTTTTTCCTACCGTGTGGCTACCGTGAAGAGTCGCCGACGACGACTTTAGAAATTATTTAAAAATCAACCGTAAGAGATAGAGCCGTGGTTTATTAAGAAAAAGTGCGTCAAATACGCTCCCATAACTGATCATAACATTTAAAAGATACGTCGTCGGTGAAAATATTTTCAATTCGGACTTAGTCTCTGTAGGGAGAGGCTACCGAGAAGCGCTACCGACGAAGACTTTCTGATTAATTTAAAAATCAACCGTAAGAGATAGAGCCGTGGTTTATTAAGCAAAAGTGCTTCAAATACGCTCCTATAACTCAATCTAACATTTAAAAGGTACCTCGTCGGTGAAAATAATTTCAGTTCGGACTTAGATTTTTTCCTACCGAGTGGCTACCGTGAAGAGTCGCCGACGACGACTTTAGAAATTATTTAAAAATCAACCGTAAGAGATAGAGCCGTGGTTTATTAAGAAAAAGTGCGTCAAATACGCTCCCATAACTGATCATAACATTTAAAAGATACGTCGTCGGTGAAAATATTTTCAATTCGGACTTAGTCTCTGTAGGGAGAGGCTACCGAGAAGCGCTACCGACGAAGACTTTCTGATTAATTTAAAAATCAACCGTAAGAGATAGAGCCGTGGTTTATTAAGCAAAAGTGCTTCAAATACGCTCCTATAACTCAATCTAACATTTAAAAGGTACCTCGTCGGTGAAAATAATTTCAGTTCGGACTTAGATTTTTTCCTACCGAGTGGCTACCGTGAAGAGTCGCCGACGACGACTTTAGAAATTATTTAAAAATCAACCGTAAGATATAGAGCCGTGGTTTATTAAGCAAAAGTGCGTCAAATACGCTCCCATAACTGAACATAAAATTTAAAAGATACGTCGTCGGTGAAAATATTTTCAATTCGGACTTAGTCTCTGTACGGAGAGGCTACCGAGAAGCGCTACCGACGAAGACTTTCTGATTAATTTAAAAATCAACCGTAAGAGATAGAGCCGTGGTTTATTAAGCAAAAGTGCTTCAAATACGCTCCTATAACTCAATCTAACATTTAAAAGGTACCTCGTCGGTGAAAATAATTTCAGTTCGGACTTAGATTTTTTCCTACCGAGTGGCTACCGTGAAGGGTCGCCGACGACGAGTTTAGAAATTATTTAAAAATCAACCGTAAGAGATAGAGCCGTGGTTTATTAAGAAAAAGTGCGTCAAATACGCTCCCATAACTGATCATAACATTTAAAAGATACGTCGTCGGTGAAAATATTTTCAATTCGGACTTAGTCTCTGTAGGGAGAGGCTACCGAGAACCGCTACCGACGAAGACTTTCTGATTAATTTAAAAATCAACCGTAAGAGATAGAGCCGTGGTTTATTAAGCAAAAGTGCTTCAAATACGCTCCTATAACTCAATCTAACATTTAAAAGGTACCTCGTCGGTGAAAATAATTTCAGTTCGGACTTAGATTTTTTCCTACCGAGTGGCTACCGTGAAGAGTCGCCGACGACGACTTTAGAAATTATTTAAAAATCAACCGTAAGAGATAGAGCCGTGGTTTATTAAGAAAAAGTGCGTCAAATACGCTCCCATAACTGATCATAACATTTAAAAGATACGTCGTCGGTGAAAATATTTTCAATTCGGACTTAGTCTCTGTAGGGAGAGGCTACCGAGAAGCGCTACCGACGAAGACTTTCTGATTAATTTAAAAATCAACCGTAAGAGATAGAGCCGTGGTTTATTAAGCAAAAGTGCTTCAAATACGCTCCTATAACTCAATCTAACATTTAAAAGGTACCTCGTCGGTGAAAATAATTTCAGTTCGGACTTAGATTTTTTCCTACCGAGTGGCTACCGTGAAGAGTCGCCGACGAGGACTTTAGAAATTATTTCAAAATCAACCGTTAGAGATAGAGCCGTGGTTTATTAAGCAAAAGTGCGTCAAATACGCTCCCATAACTGATCATAACATTTAAAAGATACGTCGTCGGTAAAAAAATATTTTCAATTCGGACTTAGTCTCTGTACGGAGAGGCTACCGAGAAGCGCTACCGACGAAGACTTTCTGATTAATTTAAAAATCAACCGTAAGAGATAGAGCCGTGGTTTATTAAGCAAAAGTGCTTCAAATACGCTCCTATAACTCAATCTAACATTTAAAAGGTACCTCGTCGGTGAAAATAATTTCAGTTCGGACTTAGATTTTTTCCTACCGAGTGGCTACCGTGAAGAGTCGCCGACGACGACTTTAGAAATTATTTCAAAATCAACCGTTAGAGATAGAGCCGTGGTTTATTAAGCAAAAGTGCGTCAAATACGCTCCCATAACTGAACATAACATTTAAAAGATACGTCGTCGGTAAAAAAATATTTTCAATTCGGACTTAGTCTCTGTACGGAGAGGCTACCGAGAAGCGCTACCGACGAAGACTTTCTGATTAATTTAAAAATCAACCGTAAGAGATAGAGCCGTGGTTTATTAAGCAAAAGTGCTTCAAATACGCTCCTATAACTCAATCTAACATTTAAAAGGTACCTCGTCGGTGAAAATAATTTCAGTTCGGACTTAGATTTTTTCCTACCGAGTGGCTACCGTGAAGAGTCGCCGACGACGACTTTAGAAATTATTTAAAAATCAACCGTAAGAGATAGAGCCGTGGTTTATTAAGAAAAAGTGCGTCAAATACGCTCCCATAACTGATCATAACATTTAAAAGATACGTCGTCGGTGAAAATATTTTCAATTCGGACTTAGTCTCTGTAGGGAGGGGCTACCGAGAAGCGCTACCGACGAAGACTTTCTGATTAATTTAAAAATCAACCGTAAGAGATAGAGCCGTGGTTTATTAAGCAAAAGTGCTTCAAATACGCTCCTATAACTCAATCTAACATTTAAAAGGTACCTCGTCGGTGAAAATAATTTCAGTTCGGACTTAGATTTTTTCCTACCGAGTGGCTACCGTGAAGAGTCGCCGACGACGACTTTAGAAATTATTTAAAAATCAACCGTAAGATATAGAGCCGTGGTTTATTAAGCAAAAGTGCGTCAAATACGCTCCCATAACTGAACATAAAATTTAAAAGATACGTCGTCGGTGAAAATATTTTCAATTCGGACTTAGTCTCTGTACGGAGAGGCTACCGAGAAGCGCTACCGACGAAGACTTTCTGATTAATTTAAAAATCAACCGTAAGAGATAGAGCCGTGGTTTATTAAGCAAAAGTGCTTCAAATACGCTCCTATAACTCAATCTAACATTTAAAAGGTACCTCGTCGGTGAAAATAATTTCAGTTCGGACTTAGATTTTTTCCTACCGAGTGGCTACCGTGAAGGGTCGCCGACGACGAGTTTAGAAATTATTTAAAAATCAACCGTAAGAGATAGAGCCGTGGTTTATTAAGAAAAAGTGCGTCAAATACGCTCCCATAACTGATCATAACATTTAAAAGATACGTCGTCGGTGAAAATATTTTCAATTCGGACTTAGTCTCTGTAGGGAGAGGCTACCGAGAACCGCTACCGACGAAGACTTTCTGATTAATTTAAAAATCAACCGTAAGAGATAGAGCCGTGGTTTATTAAGCAAAAGTGCTTCAAATACGCTCCTATAACTCAATCTAACATTTAAAAGGTACCTCGTCGGTGAAAATAATTTCAGTTCGGACTTAGATTTTTTCCTACCGAGTGGCTACCGTGAAGAGTCGCCGACGACGACTTTAGAAATTATTTAAAAATCAACCGTAAGAGATAGAGCCGTGGTTTATTAAGAAAAAGTGCGTCAAATACGCTCCCATAACTGATCATAACATTTAAAAGATACGTCGTCGGTGAAAATATTTTCAATTCGGACTTAGTCTCTGTAGGGAGAGGCTACCGAGAAGCGCTACCGACGAAGACTTTCTGATTAATTTAAAAATCAACCGTAAGAGATAGAGCCGTGGTTTATTAAGCAAAAGTGCTTCAAATACGCTCCTATAACTCAATCTAACATTTAAAAGGTACCTCGTCGGTGAAAATAATTTCAGTTCGGACTTAGATTTTTTCCTACCGAGTGGCTACCGTGAAGAGTCGCCGACGAGGACTTTAGAAATTATTTAAAAATCAACCGTTAGAGATAGAGCCGTGGTTTATTAAGCAAAAGTGCGTCAAATACGCTCCCATAACTGAACATAACATTTAAAAGATACGTCGTCGGTAAAAAAATATTTTCAATTCGGACTTAGTCTCTGTACGGAGAGGCTACCGAGAAGCGCTACCGACGAAGACTTTCTGATTAATTTAAAAATCAACCGTAAGAGATAGAGCCGTGGTTTATTAAGCAAAAGTGCTTCAAATACGCTCCTATAACTCAATCTAACATTTAAAAGGTACCTCGTCGGTGAAAATAATTTCAGTTCGGACTTAGATTTTTTCCTACCGAGTGGCTACCGTGAAGAGTCGCCGACGACGACTTTAGAAATTATTTCAAAATCAACCGTTAGAGATAGAGCCGTGGTTTATTAAGCAAAAGTGCGTCAAATACGCTCCCATAACTGAACATAACATTTAAAAGATACGTCGTCGGTAAAAAAATATTTTCAATTCGGACTTAGTCTCTGTACGGAGAGGCTACCGAGAAGCGCTACCGACGAAGACTTTCTGATTAATTTAAAAATCAACCGTAAGAGATAGAGCCGTGGTTTATTAAGCAAAAGTGCTTCAAATACGCTCCTATAACTCAATCTAACATTTAAAAGGTACCTCGTCGGTGAAAATAATTTCAGTTCGGACTTAGATTTTTTCCTACCGAGTGGCTACCGTGAAGAGTCGCCGACGACGACTTTAGAAATTATTTAAAAATCAACCGTAAGAGATAGAGCCGTGGTTTATTAAGAAAAAGTGCGTCAAATACGCTCCCATAACTGATCATAACATTTAAAAGATACGTCGTCGGTGAAAATATTTTCAATTCGGACTTAGTCTCTGTAGGGAGAGGCTACCGAGAAGCGCTACCGACGAAGACTTTCTGATTAATTTAAAAATCAACCGTAAGAGATAGAGCCGTGGTTTATTAAGCAAAAGTGCTTCAAATACGCTCCTATAACTCAATCTAACATTTAAAAGGTACCTCGTCGGTGAAAATAATTTCAGTTCGGACTTAGATTTTTTCCTACCGAGTGGCTACCGTGAAGGGTCGCCGACGACGACTTTAGAAATTATTTAAAAATCAACCGTAAGAGATAGAGCCGTGGTTTATTAAGAAAAAGTGCGTCAAATACGCTCCCATAACTGATCATAACATTTAAAAGATACGTCGTCGGTGAAAATATTTTCAATTCGGACTTAGTCTCTGTAGGGAGAGGCTACCGAGAAGCGCTACCGACGAAGACTTTCTGATTAATTTAAAAATCAACCGTAAGAGATAGAGCCGTGGTTTATTAAGCAAAAGTGCTTCAAATACGCTCCTATAACTCAATCTAACATTTAAAAGGTACCTCGTCGGTGAAAATAATTTCAGTTCGGACTTAGATTTTTTCCTACCGAGTGGCTACCGTGAAGAGTCGCCGACGACGACTTTAGAAATTATTTAAAAATCAACCGTAAGATATAGAGCCGTGGTTTATTAAGCAAAAGTGCGTCAAATACGCTCCCATAACTGAACATAAAATTTAAAAGATACGTCGTCGGTGAAAATATTTTCAATTCGGACTTAGTCTCTGTACGGAGAGGCTACCGAGAAGCGCTACCGACGAAGACTTTCTGATTAATTTAAAAATCAACCGTAAGAGATAGAGCCGTGGTTTATTAAGCAAAAGTGCTTCAAATACGCTCCTATAACTCAATCTAACATTTAAAAGGTACCTCGTCGGTGAAAATAATTTCAGTTCGGACTTAGATTTTTTCCTACCGAGTGGCTACCGTGAAGGGTCGCCGACGACGAGTTTAGAAATTATTTAAAAATCAACCGTAAGAGATAGAGCCGTGGTTTATTAAGAAAAAGTGCGTCAAATACGCTCCCATAACTGATCATAACATTTAAAAGATACGTCGTCGGTGAAAATATTTTCAATTCGGACTTAGTCTCTGTAGGGAGAGGCTACCGAGAACCGCTACCGACGAAGACTTTCTGATTAATTTAAAAATCAACCGTAAGAGATAGAGCCGTGGTTTATTAAGCAAAAGTGCTTCAAATACGCTCCTATAACTCAATCTAACTTTTAAAAGGTACCTCGTCGGTGAAAATAATTTCAGTTCGGACTTAGATTTTTTCCTACCGAGTGGCTACCGTGAAGAGTCGCCGACGACGACTTTAGAAATTATTTAAAAATCAACCGTAAGAGATAGAGCCGTGGTTTATTAAGAAAAAGTGCGTCAAATACGCTCCCATAACTGATCATAACATTTAAAAGATACGTCGTCGGTGAAAATATTTTCAATTCGGACTTAGTCTCTGTAGGGAGAGGCTACCGAGAAGCGCTACCGACGAAGACTTTCTGATTAATTTAAAAATCAACCGTAAGAGATAGAGCCGTGGTTTATTAAGCAAAAGTGCTTCAAATACGCTCCTATAACTCAATCTAACATTTAAAAGGTACCTCGTCGGTGAAAATAATTTCAGTTCGGACTTAGATTTTTTCCTACCGAGTGGCTACCGTGAAGAGTCGCCGACGAGGACTTTAGAAATTATTTCAAAATCAACCGTTAGAGATAGAGCCGTGGTTTATTAAGCAAAAGTGCGTCAAATACGCTCCCATAACTGAACATAACATTTAAAAGATACGTCGTCGGTAAAAAAATATTTTCAATTCGGACTTAGTCTCTGTACGGAGAGGCTACCGAGAAGCGCTACCGACGAAGACTTTCTGATTAATTTAAAAATCAACCGTAAGAGATAGAGCCGTGGTTTATTAAGCAAAAGTGCTTCAAATACGCTCCTATAACTCAATCTAACATTTAAAAGGTACCTCGTCGGTGAAAATAATTTCAGTTCGGACTTAGATTTTTTCCTACCGAGTGGCTACCGTGAAGAGTCGCCGACGACGACTTTAGAAATTATTTCAAAATCAACCGTTAGAGATAGAGCCGTGGTTTATTAAGCAAAAGTGCGTCAAATACGCTCCCATAACTGAACATAACATTTAAAAGATACGTCGTCGGTAAAAAAATATTTTCAATTCGGACTTAGTCTCTGTACGGAGAGGCTACCGAGAAGCGCTACCGACGAAGACTTTCTGATTAATTTAAAAATCAACCGTAAGAGATAGAGCCGTGGTTTATTAAGCAAAAGTGCTTCAAATACGCTCCTATAACTCAATCTAACATTTAAAAGGTACCTCGTCGGTGAAAATAATTTCAGTTCGGACTTAGATTTTTTCCTACCGAGTGGCTACCGTGAAGAGTCGCCGACGACGACTTTAGAAATTATTTAAAAATCAACCGTAAGAGATAGAGCCGTGGTTTATTAAGAAAAAGTGCGTCAAATACGCTCCCATAACTGATCATAACATTTAAAAGATACGTCGTCGGTGAAAATATTTTCAATTCGGACTTAGTCTCTGTAGGGAGAGGCTACCGAGAAGCGCTACCGACGAAGACTTTCTGATTAATTTAAAAATCAACCGTAAGAGATAGAGCCGTGGTTTATTAAGCAAAAGTGCTTCAAATACGCTCCTATAACTCAATCTAACATTTAAAAGGTACCTCGTCGGTGAAAATAATTTCAGTTCGGACTTAGATTTTTTCCTACCGAGTGGCTACCGTGAAGGGTCGCCGACGACGACTTTAGAAATTATTTAAAAATCAACCGTAAGAGATAGAGCCGTGGTTTATTAAGAAAAAGTGCGTCAAATACGCTCCCATAACTGATCATAACATTTAAAAGATACGTCGTCGGTGAAAATATTTTCAATTCGGACTTAGTCTCTGTAGGGAGAGGCTACCGAGAAGCGCTACCGACGAAGACTTTCTGATTAATTTAAAAATCAACCGTAAGAGATAGAGCCGTGGTTTATTAAGCAAAAGTGCTTCAAATACGCTCCTATAACTCAATCTAACATTTAAAAGGTACCTCGTCGGTGAAAATAATTTCAGTTCGGACTTAGATTTTTTCCTACCGAGTGGCTACCGTGAAGAGTCGCCGACGACGACTTTAGAAATTATTTAAAAATCAACCGTAAGAGATAGAGCCGTGGTTTATTAAGCAAAAGTGCGTCAAATACGCTCCCATAACTGAACATAAAATTTAAAAGATACGTCGTCGGTGAAAATATTTTCAATTCGGACTTAGTCTCTGTACGGAGAGGCTACCGAGAAGCGCTACCGACGAAGACTTTCTGATTAATTTAAAAATCAACCGTAAGAGATAGAGCCGTGGTTTATTAAGCAAAAGTGCTTCAAATACGCTCCTATAACTCAATCTAACATTTAAAAGGTACCTCGTCGGTGAAAATAATTTCAGTTCGGACTTAGATTTTTTCCTACCGAGTGGCTACCGTGAAGAGTCGCCGACGACGACTTTAGAAATTATTTAAAAATCAACCGTAAGAGATAGAGCCGTGGTTTATTAAGAAAAAGTGCGTCAAATACGCTCCCATAACTGATCATAACATTTAAAAGATACGTCGTCGGTGAAAATATTTTCAATTCGGACTTAGTCTCTGTAGGGAGAGGCTACCGAGAAGCGCTACCGACGAAGACTTTCTGATTAATTTAAAAATCAACCGTAAGAGATAGAGCCGTGGTTTATTAAGCAAAAGTGCTTCAAATACCCTCCTATAACTCAATCTAACATTTAAAAGGTACCTCGTCGGTGAAAATAATTTCAGTTCGGACTTAGATTTTTTCCTACCGAGTGGCTACCGTGAAGAGTCGCCGACGAGGACTTTAGAAATTATTTCAAAATCAACCGTTAGAGATAGAGCCGTGGTTTATTAAGCAAAAGTGCGTCAAATACGCTCCCATAACTGAACATAACATCTAAAAGATACGTCGTCGGTAAAAAAATATTTTCAATTCGGACTTAGTCTCTGTACGGAGAGGCTACCGAGAAGCGCTACCGACGAAGACTTTCTGATTAATTTAAAAATCAACCGTAAGAGATAGAGCCGTGGTTTATTAAGCAAAAGTGCTTCAAATACGCTCCTATAACTCAATCTAACATTTAAAAGGTACCTCGTCGGTGAAAATAATTTCAGTTCGGACTTAGATTTTTTCCTACCGAGTGGCTACCGTGAAGAGTCGCCGACGACGACTTTAGAAATTATTTAAAAATCAACCGTAAGAGATAGAGCCGTGGTTTATTAAGAAAAAGTGCGTCAAATACGCTCCCATAACTGAACATAAAATTTAAAAGATACGTCGTCGGTGAAAATATTTTCAATTCGGACTTAGTCTCTGTACGGAGAGGCTACCGAGAAGCGCTACCGACGAAGACTTTCTGATTAATTTAAAAATCAACCGTAAGAGATAGAGCCGTGGTTTATTAAGCAAAAGTGCTTCAAATACGCTCCTATAACTCAATCTAACATTTAAAAGGTACCTCGTCGGTGAAAATAATTTCAGTTCGGACTTAGATTTTTTCCTACCGAGTGGCTACCGTGAAGAGTCGCCGACGACGACTTTAGAAATTATTTAAAAATCAACCGTAAGAGATAGAGCCGTGGTTTATTAAGAAAAAGTGCGTCAAATACGCTCCCATAACTGATCATAACATTTAAAAGATACGTCGTCGGTGAAAATATTTTCAATTCGGACTTAGTCTCTGTAGGGAGAGGCTACCGAGAAGCGCTACCGACGAAGACTTTCTGATTAATTTAAAAATCAACCGTAAGAGATAGAGCCGTGGTTTATTAAGCAAAAGTGCTTCAAATACCCTCCTATAACTCAATCTAACATTTAAAAGGTACCTCGTCGGTGAAAATAATTTCAGTTCGGACTTAGATTTTTTCCTACCGAGTGGCTACCGTGAAGAGTCGCCGACGAGGACTTTAGAAATTATTTCAAAATCAACCGTTAGAGATAGAGCCGTGGTTTATTAAGCAAAAGTGCGTCAAATACGCTCCCATAACTGAACATAACATCTAAAAGATACGTCGTCGGTAAAAAAATATTTTCAATTCGGACTTAGTCTCTGTACGGAGAGGCTACCGAGAAGCGCTACCGACGAAGACTTTCTGATTAATTTAAAAATCAACCGTAAGAGATAGAGCCGTGGTTTATTAAGCAAAAGTGCTTCAAATACGCTCCTATAACTCAATCTAACATTTAAAAGGTACCTCGTCGGTGAAAATAATTTCAGTTCGGACTTAGATTTTTTCCTACCGAGTGGCTACCGTGAAGAGTCGCCGACGACGACTTTAGAAATTATTTAAAAATCAACCGTAAGAGATAGAGCCGTGGTTTATTAAGAAAAAGTGCGTCAAATACGCTCCCATAACTGATCATAACATTTAAAAGATACGTCGTCGGTGAAAATATTTTCAATTCGGACTTAGTCTCTGTAGGGAGAGGCTACCGAGAAGCGCTACCGACGAAGACTTTCTGATTAATTTAAAAATCAACCGTAAGAGATAGAGCCGTGGTTTATTAAGCAAAAGTGCTTCAAATACCCTCCTATAACTCAATCTAACATTTAAAAGGTACCTCGTCGGTGAAAATAATTTCAGTTCGGACTTAGATTTTTTCCTACCGAGTGGCTACCGTGAAGGGTCGCCGACGACGACTTTAGAAATTATTTAAAAATCAACCGTAAGAGATAGAGCCGTGGTTTATTAAGAAAAAGTGCGTCAAATACGCTCCCATAACTGATCATAACATTTAAAAGATACGTCGTCGGTGAAAATATTTTCAATTCGGACTTAGTCTCTGTAGGGAGAGGCTACCGAGAACCGCTACCGACGAAGACTTTCTGATTAATTTAAAAATCAACCGTAAGAGATAGAGCCGTGGTTTATTAAGCAAAAGTGCTTCAAATACGCTCCTATAACTCAATCTAACATTTAAAAGGTACCTCGTCGGTGAAAATAATTTCAGTTCGGACTTAGATTTTTTCCTACCGAGTGGCTACCGTGAAGAGTCGCCGACGACGACTTTAGAAATTATTTAAAAATCAACCGTAAGAGATAGAGCCGTGGTTTATTAAGAAAAAGTGCGTCAAATACGCTCCCATAACTGATCATAACATTTAAAAGATACGTCGTCGGTGAAAATATTTTCAATTCGGACTTAGTCTCTGTAGGGAGAGGCTACCGAGAAGCGCTACCGACGAAGACTTTCTGATTAATTTAAAAATCAACCGTAAGAGATAGAGCCGTGGTTTATTAAGCAAAAGTGCTTCAAATACGCTCCTATAACTCAATCTAACATTTAAGAGGTACCTCGTCGGTGAAAATAATTTCAGTTCGGACTTAGATTTTTTCCTACCGAGTGGCTACCGTGAAGAGTCGCCGACGAGGACTTTAGAAATTATTTCAAAATCAACCGTTAGAGATAGAGCCGTGGTTTATTAAGCAAAAGTGCGTCAAATACGCTCCCATAACTGAACATAACATTTAAAAGATACGTCGTCGGTAAAAAAATATTTTCAATTCGGACTTAGTCTCTGTACGGAGAGGCTACCGAGAAGCGCTACCGACGAAGACTTTCTGATTAATTTAAAAATCAACCGTAAGAGATAGAGCCGTGGTTTATTAAGCAAAAGTGCTTCAAATACGCTCCTATAACTCAATCTAACATTTAAAAGGTACCTCGTCGGTGAAAATAATTTCAGTTCGGACTTAGATTTTTTCCTACCGAGTGGCTACCGTGAAGAGTCGCCGACGACGACTTTAGAAATTATTTAAAAATCAACCGTAAGAGATAGAGCCGTGGTTTATTAAGAAAAAGTGCGTCAAATACGCTCCCATAACTGAACATAACATCTAAAAGATACGTCGTCGGTAAAAAAATATTTTCAATTCGGACTTAGTCTCTGTACGGAGAGGCTACCGAGAAGCGCTACCGACGAAGACTTTCTGATTAATTTAAAAATCAACCGTAAGAGATAGAGCCGTGGTTTATTAAGCAAAAGTGCTTCAAATACCCTCCTATAACTCAATCTAACATTTAAAAGGTACCTCGTCGGTGAAAATAATTTCAGTTCGGACTTAGATTTTTTCCTACCGAGTGGCTACCGTGAAGAGTCGCCGACGAGGACTTTAGAAATTATTTCAAAATCAACCGTTAGAGATAGAGCCGTGGTTTATTAAGCAAAAGTGCGTCAAATACGCTCCCATAACTGAACATAACATTTAAAAGATACGTCGTCGGTAAAAAAATATTTTCAATTCGGACTTAGTCTCTGTACGGAGAGGCTACCGAGAAGCGCTACCGACGAAGACTTTCTGATTAATTTAAAAATCAACCGTAAGAGATAGAGCCGTGGTTTATTAAGCAAAAGTGCTTCAAATACGCTCCTATAACTCTATCTAACATTTAAAAGGTACCTCGTCGGTGAAAATAATTTCAGTTCGGACTTAGATTTTTTCCTACCGAGTGGCTACCGTGAAGAGTCGCCGACGACGACTTTAGAAATTATTTCAAAATCAACCGTTAGAGATAGAGCCGTGGTTTATTAAGCAAAAGTGGGTCAAATACGCTCCCATAACTGAACATAACATTTAAAAGATACGTCGTCGGTAAAAAAATATTTTCAATTCGGACTTAGTCTCTGTACGGAGAGGCTACCGAGAAGCGCTACCGACGAAGACTTTCTGATTAATTTAAAAATCAACCGTAAGAGATAGAGCCGTGGTTTATTAAGCAAAAGTGCTTCAAATACGCTCCTATAACTCAATCTAACATTTAAAAGGTACCTCGTCGGTGAAAATAATTTCAGTTCGGACTTAGATTTTTTCCTACCGAGTGGCTACCGTGAAGAGTCGCCGACGACGACTTTAGAAATTATTTAAAAATCAACCGTAAGAGATAGAGCCGTGGTTTATTAAGAAAAAGTGCGTCAAATACGCTCCCATAACTGATCATAACATTTAAAAGATACGTCGTCGGTGAAAATATTTTCAATTCGGACTTAGTCTCTGTAGGGAGAGGCTACCGAGAAGCGCTACCGACGAAGACTTTCTGATTAATTTAAAAATCAACCGTAAGAGATAGAGCCGTGGTTTATTAAGCAAAAGTGCTTCAAATACGCTCCTATAACTCAATCTAACATTTAAAAGGTACCTCGTCGGTGAAAATAATTTCAGTTCGGACTTAGATTTTTTCCTACCGAGTGGCTACCGTGAAGGGTCGCCGACGACGACTTTAGAAATTATTTAAAAATCAACCGTAAGAGATAGAGCCGTGGTTTATTAAGAAAAAGTGCGTCAAATACGCTCCCATAACTGATCATAACATTTAAAAGATACGTCGTCGGTGAAAATATTTTCAATTCGGACTTAGTCTCTGTAGGGAGAGGCTACCGAGAAGCGCTACCGACGAAGACTTTCTGATTAATTTAAAAATCAACCGTAAGAGATAGAGCCGTGGTTTATTAAGCAAAAGTGCTTCAAATACGCTCCTATAACTCAATCTAACATTTAAAAGGTACCTCGTCGGTGAAAATAATTTCAGTTCGGACTTAGATTTTTTCCTACCGAGTGGCTACCGTGAAGAGTCGCCGACGACGACTTTAGAAATTATTTAAAAATCAACCGTAAGAGATAGAGCCGTGGTTTATTAAGAAAAAGTGCGTCAAATACGCTCCCATAACTGATCATAACATTTAAAAGATACGTCGTCGGTGAAAATATTTTCAATTCGGACTTAGTCTCTGTAGGGAGAGGCTACCGAGAAGCGCTACCGACGAAGACTTTCTGATTAATTTAAAAATCAACCGTAAGAGATAGAGCCGTGGTTTATTAAGCAAAAGTGCTTCAAATACCCTCCTATAACTCAATCTAACATTTAAAAGGTACCTCGTCGGTGAAAATAATTTCAGTTCGGACTTAGATTTTTTCCTACCGAGTGGCTACCGTGAAGGGTCGCCGACGACGACTTTAGAAATTATTTAAAAATCAACCGTAAGAGATAGAGCCGTGGTTTATTAAGAAAAAGTGCGTCAAATACGCTCCCATAACTGATCATAACATTTAAAAGATACGTCGTCGGTGAAAATATTTTCAATTCGGACTTAGTCTCTGTAGGGAGAGGCTACCGAGAACCGCTACCGACGAAGACTTTCTGATTAATTTAAAAATCAACCGTAAGAGATAGAGCCGTGGTTTATTAAGCAAAAGTGCTTCAAATACGCTCCTATAACTCAATCTAACATTTAAAAGGTACCTCGTCGGTGAAAATAATTTCAGTTCGGACTTAGATTTTTTCCTACCGAGTGGCTACCGTGAAGAGTCGCCGACGACGACTTTAGAAATTATTTAAAAATCAACCGTAAGAGATAGAGCCGTGGTTTATTAAGAAAAAGTGCGTCAAATACGCTCCCATAACTGATCATAACATTTAAAAGATACGTCGTCGGTGAAAATATTTTCAATTCGGACTTAGTCTCTGTAGGGAGAGGCTACCGAGAAGCGCTACCGACGAAGACTTTCTGATTAATTTAAAAATCAACCGTAAGAGATAGAGCCGTGGTTTATTAAGCAAAAGTGCTTCAAATACGCTCCTATAACTCAATCTAACATTTAAGAGGTACCTCGTCGGTGAAAATAATTTCAGTTCGGACTTAGATTTTTTCCTACCGAGTGGCTACCGTGAAGAGTCGCCGACGAGGACTTTAGAAATTATTTCAAAATCAACCGTTAGAGATAGAGCCGTGGTTTATTAAGCAAAAGTGCGTCAAATACGCTCCCATAACTGAACATAACATTTAAAAGATACGTCGTCGGTAAAAAAATATTTTCAATTCGGACTTAGTCTCTGTACGGAGAGGCTACCGAGAAGCGCTACCGACGAAGACTTTCTGATTAATTTAAAAATCAACCGTAAGAGATAGAGCCGTGGTTTATTAAGCAAAAGTGCTTCAAATACGCTCCTATAACTCAATCTAACATTTAAAAGGTACCTCGTCGGTGAAAATAATTTCAGTTCGGACTTAGATTTTTTCCTACCGAGTGGCTACCGTGAAGAGTCGCCGACGACGACTTTAGAAATTATTTAAAAATCAACCGTAAGAGATAGAGCCGTGGTTTATTAAGAAAAAGTGCGTCAAATACGCTCCCATAACTGAACATAACATCTAAAAGATACGTCGTCGGTAAAAAAATATTTTCAATTCGGACTTAGTCTCTGTACGGAGAGGCTACCGAGAAGCGCTACCGACGAAGACTTTCTGATTAATTTAAAAATCAACCGTAAGAGATAGAGCCGTGGTTTATTAAGCAAAAGTGCTTCAAATACCCTCCTATAACTCAATCTAACATTTAAAAGGTACCTCGTCGGTGAAAATAATTTCAGTTCGGACTTAGATTTTTTCCTACCGAGTGGCTACCGTGAAGAGTCGCCGACGAGGACTTTAGAAATTATTTCAAAATCAACCGTTAGAGATAGAGCCGTGGTTTATTAAGCAAAAGTGGGTCAAATACGCTCCCATAACTGAACATAACATTTAAAAGATACGTCGTCGGTAAAAAAATATTTTCAATTCGGACTTAGTCTCTGTACGGAGAGGCTACCGAGAAGCGCTACCGACGAAGACTTTCTGATTAATTTAAAAATCAACCGTAAGAGATAGAGCCGTGGTTTATTAAGCAAAAGTGCTTCAAATACGCTCCTATAACTCAATCTAACATTTAAAAGGTACCTCGTCGGTGAAAATAATTTCAGTTCGGACTTAGATTTTTTCCTACCGAGTGGCTACCGTGAAGAGTCGCCGACGACGACTTTAGAAATTATTTCAAAATCAACCGTTAGAGATAGAGCCGTGGTTTATTAAGCAAAAGTGGGTCAAATACGCTCCCATAACTGAACATAACATTTAAAAGATACGTCGTCGGTAAAAAAATATTTTCAATTCGGACTTAGTCTCTGTACGGAGAGGCTACCGAGAAGCGCTACCGACGAAGACTTTCTGATTAATTTAAAAATCAACCGTAAGAGATAGAGCCGTGGTTTATTAAGCAAAAGTGCTTCAAATACGCTCCTATAACTCAATCTAACATTTAAAAGGTACCTCGTCGGTGAAAATAATTTCAGTTCGGACTTAGATTTTTTCCTACCGAGTGGCTACCGTGAAGAGTCGCCGACGACGACTTTAGAAATTATTTAAAAATCAACCGTAAGAGATAGAGCCGTGGTTTATTAAGAAAAAGTGCGTCAAATACGCTCCCATAACTGATCATAACATTTAAAAGATACGTCGTCGGTGAAAATATTTTCAATTCGGACTTAGTCTCTGTAGGGAGAGGCTACCGAGAAGCGCTACCGACGAAGACTTTCTGATTAATTTAAAAATCAACCGTAAGAGATAGAGCCGTGGTTTATTAAGCAAAAGTGCTTCAAATACGCTCCTATAACTCAATCTAACATTTAAAAGGTACCTCGTCGGTGAAAATAATTTCAGTTCGGACTTAGATTTTTTCCTACCGAGTGGCTACCGTGAAGGGTCGCCGACGACGACTTTAGAAATTATTTAAAAATCAACCGTAAGAGATAGAGCCGTGGTTTATTAAGAAAAAGTGCGTCAAATACGCTCCCATAACTGATCATAACATTTAAAAGATACGTCGTCGGTGAAAATATTTTCAATTCGGACTTAGTCTCTGTAGGGAGAGGCTACCGAGAAGCGCTACCGACGAAGACTTTCTGATTAATTTAAAAATCAACCGTAAGAGATAGAGCCGTGGTTTATTAAGCAAAAGTGCTTCAAATACGCTCCTATAACTCAATCTAACATTTAAAAGGTACCTCGTCGGTGAAAATAATTTCAGTTCGGACTTAGATTTTTTCCTACCGAGTGGCTACCGTGAAGAGTCGCCGACGACGACTTTAGAAATTATTTAAAAATCAACCGTAAGAGATAGAGCCGTGGTTTATTAAGCAAAAGTGCGTCAAATACGCTCCCATAACTGAACATAAAATTTAAAAGATACGTCGTCGGTGAAAATATTTTCAATTCGGACTTAGTCTCTGTACGGAGAGGCTACCGAGAAGCGCTACCGACGAAGACTTTCTGATTAATTTAAAAATCAACCGTAAGAGATAGAGCCGTGGTTTATTAAGCAAAAGTGCTTCAAATACGCTCCTATAACTCAATCTAACATTTAAAAGGTACCTCGTCGGTGAAAATAATTTCAGTTCGGACTTAGATTTTTTCCTACCGAGTGGCTACCGTGAAGAGTCGCCGACGACGACTTTAGAAATTATTTAAAAATCAACCGTAAGAGATAGAGCCGTGGTTTATTAAGAAAAAGTGCGTCAAATACGCTCCCATAACTGATCATAACATTTAAAAGATACGTCGTCGGTGAAAATATTTTCAATTCGGACTTAGTCTCTGTAGGGAGAGGCTACCGAGAAGCGCTACCGACGAAGACTTTCTGATTAATTTAAAAATCAACCGTAAGAGATAGAGCCGTGGTTTATTAAGCAAAAGTGCTTCAAATACCCTCCTATAACTCAATCTAACATTTAAAAGGTACCTCGTCGCTGAAAATAATTTCAGTTCGGACTTAGATTTTTTCCTACCGAGTGGCTACCGTGAAGAGTCGCCGACGAGGACTTTAGAAATTATTTCAAAATCAACCGTTAGAGATAGAGCCGTGGTTTATTAAGCAAAAGTGCGTCAAATACGCTCCCATAACTGAACATAACATCTAAAAGATACGTCGTCGGTAAAAAAATATTTTCAATTCGGACTTAGTCTCTGTACGGAGAGGCTACCGAGAAGCGCTACCGACGAAGACTTTCTGATTAATTTAAAAATCAACCGTAAGAGATAGAGCCGTGGTTTATTAAGCAAAAGTGCTTCAAATACGCTCCTATAACTCAATCTAACATTTAAAAGGTACCTCGTCGGTGAAAATAATTTCAGTTCGGACTTAGATTTTTTCCTACCGAGTGGCTACCGTGAAGAGTCGCCGACGACGACTTTAGAAATTATTTAAAAATCAACCGTAAGAGATAGAGCCGTGGTTTATTAAGAAAAAGTGCGTCAAATACGCTCCCATAACTGATCATAACATTTAAAAGATACGTCGTCGGTGAAAATATTTTCAATTCGGACTTAGTCTCTGTAGGGAGAGGCTACCGAGAAGCGCTACCGACGAAGACTTTCTGATTAATTTAAAAATCAACCGTAAGAGATAGAGCCGTGGTTTATTAAGCAAAAGTGCTTCAAATACCCTCCTATAACTCAATCTAACATTTAAAAGGTACCTCGTCGGTGAAAATAATTTCAGTTCGGACTTAGATTTTTTCCTACCGAGTGGCTACCGTGAAGGGTCGCCGACGACGACTTTAGAAATTATTTAAAAATCAACCGTAAGAGATAGAGCCGTGGTTTATTAAGAAAAAGTGCGTCAAATACGCTCCCATAACTGATCATAACATTTAAAAGATACGTCGTCGGTGAAAATATTTTCAATTCGGACTTAGTCTCTGTAGGGAGAGGCTACCGAGAACCGCTACCGACGAAGACTTTCTGATTAATTTAAAAATCAACCGTAAGAGATAGAGCCGTGGTTTATTAAGCAAAAGTGCTTCAAATACGCTCCTATAACTCAATCTAACATTTAAAAGGTACCTCGTCGGTGAAAATAATTTCAGTTCGGACTTAGATTTTTTCCTACCGAGTGGCTACCGTGAAGAGTCGCCGACGACGACTTTAGAAATTATTTAAAAATCAACCGTAAGAGATAGAGCCGTGGTTTATTAAGAAAAAGTGCGTCAAATACGCTCCCATAACTGATCATAACATTTAAAAGATACGTCGTCGGTGAAAATATTTTCAATTCGGACTTAGTCTCTGTAGGGAGAGGCTACCGAGAAGCGCTACCGACGAAGACTTTCTGATTAATTTAAAAATCAACCGTAAGAGATAGAGCCGTGGTTTATTAAGCAAAAGTGCTTCAAATACCCTCCTATAACTCAATCTAACATTTAAAAGGTACCTCGTCGCTGAAAATAATTTCAGTTCGGACTTAGATTTTTTCCTACCGAGTGGCTACCGTGAAGAGTCGCCGACGAGGACTTTAGAAATTATTTCAAAATCAACCGTTAGAGATAGAGCCGTGGTTTATTAAGCAAAAGTGCGTCAAATACGCTCCCATAACTGAACATAACATCTAAAAGATACGTCGTCGGTAAAAAAATATTTTCAATTCGGACTTAGTCTCTGTACGGAGAGGCTACCGAGAAGCGCTACCGACGAAGACTTTCTGATTAATTTAAAAATCAACCGTAAGAGATAGAGCCGTGGTTTATTAAGCAAAAGTGCTTCAAATACGCTCCTATAACTCAATCTAACATTTAAAAGGTACCTCGTCGGTGAAAATAATTTCAGTTCGGACTTAGATTTTTTCCTACCGAGTGGCTACCGTGAAGAGTCGCCGACGACGACTTTAGAAATTATTTAAAAATCAACCGTAAGAGATAGAGCCGTGGTTTATTAAGAAAAAGTGCGTCAAATACGCTCCCATAACTGATCATAACATTTAAAAGATACGTCGTCGGTGAAAATATTTTCAATTCGGACTTAGTCTCTGTAGGGAGAGGCTACCGAGAAGCGCTACCGACGAAGACTTTCTGATTAATTTAAAAATCAACCGTAAGAGATAGAGCCGTGGTTTATTAAGCAAAAGTGCTTCAAATACCCTCCTATAACTCAATCTAACATTTAAAAGGTACCTCGTCGGTGAAAATAATTTCAGTTCGGACTTAGATTTTTTCCTACCGAGTGGCTACCGTGAAGGGTCGCCGACGACGACTTTAGAAATTATTTAAAAATCAACCGTAAGAGATAGAGCCGTGGTTTATTAAGAAAAAGTGCGTCAAATACGCTCCCATAACTGATCATAACATTTAAAAGATACGTCGTCGGTGAAAATATTTTCAATTCGGACTTAGTCTCTGTAGGGAGAGGCTACCGAGAACCGCTACCGACGAAGACTTTCTGATTAATTTAAAAATCAACCGTAAGAGATAGAGCCGTGGTTTATTAAGCAAAAGTGCTTCAAATACGCTCCTATAACTCAATCTAACATTTAAAAGGTACCTCGTCGGTGAAAATAATTTCAGTTCGGACTTAGATTTTTTCCTACCGAGTGGCTACCGTGAAGAGTCGCCGACGACGACTTTAGAAATTATTTAAAAATCAACCGTAAGAGATAGAGCCGTGGTTTATTAAGAAAAAGTGCGTCAAATACGCTCCCATAACTGATCATAACATTTAAAAGATACGTCGTCGGTGAAAATATTTTCAATTCGGACTTAGTCTCTGTAGGGAGAGGCTACCGAGAAGCGCTACCGACGAAGACTTTCTGATTAATTTAAAAATCAACCGTAAGAGATAGAGCCGTGGTTTATTAAGCAAAAGTGCTTCAAATACCCTCCTATAACTCAATCTAACATTTAAAAGGTACCTCGTCGGTGAAAATAATTTCAGTTCGGACTTAGATTTTTTCCTACCGAGTGGCTACCGTGAAGAGTCGCCGACGAGGACTTTAGAAATTATTTCAAAATCAACCGTTAGAGATAGAGCCGTGGTTTATTAAGCAAAAGTGCGTCAAATACGCTCCCATAACTGAACATAACATTTAAAAGATACGTCGTCGGTAAAAAAATATTTTCAATTCGGACTTAGTCTCTGTACGGAGAGGCTACCGAGAAGCGCTACCGACGAAGACTTTCTGATTAATTTAAAAATCAACCGTAAGAGATAGAGCCGTGGTTTATTAAGCAAAAGTGCTTCAAATACGCTCCTATAACTCAATCTAACATTTAAAAGGTACCTCGTCGGTGAAAATAATTTCAGTTCGGACTTAGATTTTTTCCTACCGAGTGGCTACCGTGAAGAGTCGCCGACGACGACTTTAGAAATTATTTAAAAATCAACCGTAAGAGATAGAGCCGTGGTTTATTAAGCAAAAGTGCGTCAAATACGCTCCCATAACTGAACATAAAATTTAAAAGATACGTCGTCGGTGAAAATATTTTCAATTCGGACTTAGTCTCTGTACGGAGAGGCTACCGAGAAGCGCTACCGACGAAGACTTTCTGATTAATTTAAAAATCAACCGTAAGAGATAGAGCCGTGGTTTATTAAGCAAAAGTGCTTCAAATACGCTCCTATAACTCAATCTAACATTTAAAAGGTACCTCGTCGGTGAAAATAATTTCAGTTCGGACTTAGATTTTTTCCTACCGAGTGGCTACCGTGAAGGGTCGCCGACGACGACTTTAGAAATTATTTAAAAATCAACCGTAAGAGATAGAGCCGTGGTTTATTAAGAAAAAGTGCGTCAAATACGCTCCCATAACTGATCATAACATTTAAAAGATACGTCGTCGGTGAAAATATTTTCAATTCGGACTTAGTCTCTGTAGGGAGAGGCTACCGAGAAGCGCTACCGACGAAGACTTTCTGATTAATTTAAAAATCAACCGTAAGAGATAGAGCCGTGGTTTATTAAGCAAAAGTGCTTCAAATACCCTCCTATAACTCAATCTAACATTTAAAAGGTACCTCGTCGGTGAAAATAATTTCAGTTCGGACTTAGATTTTTTCCTACCGAGTGGCTACCGTGAAGAGTCGCCGACGACGACTTTAGAAATTATTTAAAAATCAACCGTAAGAGATAGAGCCGTGGTTTATTAAGCAAAAGTGCGTCAAATACGCTCCCATAACTGAACATAACATTTAATAGATACGTCGTCAGTGAAAATATTTTCAATTCGGACTTAGTCTCTGTAGGGAGAGGCTACCGAGAACCGCTACCGACGAAGACTTTCTGATTAATTAAAAATCAACCGTAGGAGATAGAGCCGTGGTTTACTAAGCAAAAGTGCTTCAAATACGCTCCTATAACTCAATCTAACATTTAAAAGGTACCTCGTCTGTGAAAATAATTTCAGTTCGGACTTAGATTTTTTCCTACCGAGTGGCTACCGTGAAGAGTCGCCGACGACGACTTTAGAAATTATTTAAAAATCAACCGTAAGAGATAGAGCCGTGGTTTATTAAGAAAAAGTGCGTCAAATACGCTCCCATAACTGAACATAACATTTAAAAGATACGTCGTCGGTGAAAATATTTTCAATTCGGACTTAGTCTCTGTACGGAGAGGCTACCGAGAAGCGCTACCGACGAAGACTTTCTGATTAATTTAAAAATCAACCGTAAGAGATAGAGCCGTGGTTTATTAAGCAAAAGTGCGTGAAATACGCTCCCATAACTGAACATAACATTTAAAAGATACGTCGTCGGTGAAAATATTTTCAATTCGGACTTAGTCTCTGTACGGAGAGGCTACCGAGAAGCGCTACCGACGAAGACTTTCTGATTAATTTAAAAATCAACCGTAAGAGATAGAGCCGTGGTTTATTAAGCAAAAGTGCTTCAAATACGCTCCTATAACTCAATCGAACATTTAAAAGGTACCTCGTCGGTGAAAATAATTTCCGTTCGGACTTAGATTTTTTCCTACCGAGTGGCTACCGTGAAGAGTCGCCGACGACGACTTTAGAAATTATTTAAAAATCAACCGTAAGAGATAGAGCCGTGGTTTATTAAGCAAAAGTGCGTCAAATACGCTCCCATAACTGATCATAACATTTAAAAGATACGTCGTCGGTGAAAATATTTTCAATTCGGACTTAGTCTCTGTACGGAGAGGCTACCGAGAAGCGCTACCGACGAAGACTTTCTGATTAATTTAAAAATCAACCGTAAGAGATAGAGCCGTGGTTTATTAAGCAAAAGTGCTTCAAATACGCTCCTATAACTCAATCTAACATTTAAAAGGTACCTCGTCGGTGAAAATAATTTCAGTTCGGACTTAGATTTTTTCCTACCGAGTGCCTACCGTGAAGAGTCGCCGACGACGACTTTAGAAATTATTTAAAAATCAACCGTAAGAGATAGAGCCGTGGTTTATTAAGAAAAAGTGCGTCAAATACGCTCCCATAACTGATCATAACATTTAAAAGATACGTCGTCGGTGAAAATATTTTCAATTCGGACTTAGTCTCTGTAGGGAGAGGCTACCGAGAACCGCTACCGACGAAGACTTTCTGATTAATTTAAAAATCAACCGTAAGAGATAGAGCCGTGGTTTATTAAGCAAAAGTGCTTCAAATACGCTCCTATAACTCAATCGAACATTTAAAAGGTACCTCGTCGGTGAAAATAATTTCAGTTCGGACTTAGATTTTTTCCTACCGAGTGGCTACCGTGAAGAGTCGCCGACGACGACTTTAGAAATTATTTAAAAATCAACCGTAAGAGATAGAGCCGTGGTTTATTAAGAAAAAGTGCGTCAAATACGCTCCCATAACTGATCATAACATTTAAAAGATACGTCGTCGGTGAAAATATTTTCAATTCGGACTTAGTCTCTGTAGGGAGAGGCTACCGAGAACCGCTACCGACGAAGACTTTCTGATTAATTTAAAAATCAACCGTAAGAGATAGAGCCGTGGTTTATTAAGCAAAAGTGCTTCAAATACGCTCCTATAACTCAATCTAACATTTAAAAGGTACCTCGTCGGTGAAAATAATTTCAGTTCGGACTTAGATTTTTTCCTACCGAGTGGCTACCGTGAAGAGTCGCCGACGACGACTTTAGAAATTATTTAAAAATCAACCGTAAGAGATAGAGCCGTGGTTTATTAAGAAAAAGTGCGTCAAATACGCTCCCATAACTGATCATAACATTTAAAAGATACGTCGTCGGTGAAAATATTTTCAATTCGGACTTAGTCTCTGTAGGGAGAGGCTACCGAGAAGCGCTACCGACGAAGACTTTCTGATTAATTTAAAAATCAACCGTAAGAGATAGAGCCGTGGTTTATTAAGCAAAAGTGCTTCAAATACCCTCCTATAACTCAATCTAACATTTAAAAGGTACCTCGTCGGTGAAAATAATTTCAGTTCGGACTTAGATTTTTTCCTACCGAGTGGCTACCGTGAAGAGTCGCCGACGAGGACTTTAGAAATTATTTAAAAATCAACCGTAAGAGATAGAGCCGTGGTTTATTAAGCAAAAGTGCTTCAAATACGCTCCTATAACTCAATCTAACATTTAAAAGGTACCTCGTCGGTGAAAATAATTTCAGTTCGGACTTACATTTTTTCCTACCGAGTGGCTACCGTGAAGAGTCGCCGACGACGACTTTAGAAATTATTTAAAAATCAACCGTAAGAGATAGAGCCGTGGTTTATTAAGCAAAAGTGCGTCAAATACGCTCCCATAACTGAACATAAAATTTAAAAGATACGTCGTCGGTGAAAATATTTTCAATTCGGACTTAGTCTCTGTACGGAGAGGCTACCGAGAAGCGCTACCGACGAAGACTTTCTGATTAATTTAAAAATCAACCGTAAGAGATAGAGCCGTGGTTTATTAAGCAAAAGTGCTTCAAATACGCTCCTATAACTCAATCTAACATTTAAAAGGTACCTCGTCGGTGAAAATAATTTCAGTTCGGACTTAGATTTTTTCCTACCGAGTGGCTACCGTGAAGGGTCGCCGACGACGACTTTAGAAATTATTTAAAAATCAACCGTAAGAGATAGAGCCGTGGTTTATTAAGAAAAAGTGCGTCAAATACGCTCCCATAACTGATCATAACATTTAAAAGATACGTCGTCGGTGAAAATATTTTCAATTCGGACTTAGTCTCTGTAGGGAGAGGCTACCGAGAAGCGCTACCGACGAAGACTTTCTGATTAATTTAAAAATCAACCGTAAGAGATAGAGCCGTGGTTTATTAAGCAAAAGTGCTTCAAATACCCTCCTATAACTCAATCTAACATTTAAAAGGTACCTCGTCGGTGAAAATAATTTCAGTTCGGACTTAGATTTTTTCCTACCGAGTGGCTACCGTGAAGAGTCGCCGACGAGGACTTTAGAAATTATTTCAAAATCAACCGTTAGAGATAGAGCCGTGGTTTATTAAGCAAAAGTGCGTCAAATACGCTCCCATAACTGAACATAACATTTAAAAGATACGTCGTCGGTAAAAAAATATTTTCAATTCGGACTTAGTCTCTGTACGGAGAGGCTACCGAGAAGCGCTACCGACGAAGACTTTCTGATTAATTTAAAAATCAACCGAAAGAGATAGAGCCGTGGTTTATTAAGCAAAAGTGCTTCAAATACGCTCCTATAACTCAATCTAACATTTAAAAGGTACCTCGTCGGTGAAACTAATTACAGTTCGGACTTACATTTTTTCCTACCGAGTGGCTACGGTGAAGAGTCGCCGACGACGACTTTAGAAAGTATTTTAAAATCAACCGTAAGAGATAGAGCCGTGGTTTATTATGCAAAAGTGCGTCAAATACGCTCCCATAACTGATCATCACATTTAAAAGATACGTCGTCAGTGAAAATATTTTCAATTCGGACTTAGTCTCTGTAGGGAGAGGCTACCGAGAACCGCTACCGACGAAGACTTTCTGATTAATTTAAAAATCAACCGAAAGAGATAGAGCCGTGGTTTATTAAGAAAAAGTGCGTCAAATACGCTCCCATAACTGATCATAACATTTAAAAGATACGTCGTCCGTGAAAATATTTTCAATTCGGACTTAGTCTCTGTACGGAGAGGCTACCGAGAACCGCTACCGACGAAGACTTTCTGATTAATTTAAAAATCAACCGTAAGAGATAGAGCCGTGGTTTATTAAGCAAAAGTGCTTCAAATACGCTCCTATAACTCAATCTAACATTTAAAAGGTACATCGTCGGTGAAAATAATTACAGTTCGGACTTAGAATTTTTCCTACCGAGTGGCTACCGCGAAGAGTCGCCGACGACGACTTTAGAAATTATTTAAAAATCAACCGTAAGAGATAGAGCCGTGGTTTATTAAGAAAAACTGCGTCAAATACGCTCCCATAACTGAACATAACATTTAAAAGATGTTCGTCGGTGAAAATATTTTCAATTCGGACTTAGTCTCTGTAGGGAGAGGCTACCGAGAACCGCTACCGACGAAGACTTTCTGATTAATTTAAAAATCAACCGAAAGAGATAGAGCCGTGGTTTATTAAGAAAAAGTGCGTCAAATACGCTCCCATAACTGATCATAACATTTAAAAGATACGTCGTCGGTGAAAATATTTTCAATTCGGACTTAGTCTCTGTAGGGAGAGGCTACCGAGAACCGCTACCGACGAAGAATTTCTGATTAATTTAAAAATCAACCGTAAGAGATAGAGCCGTGGTTTATTAAGAAAAAGTGCGTCAAATACGCTCCCATAACTGATCATAACATTTAAAAGATACGTCGTCGGTGAAAATATTTTCAATTCGGACTTAGTCTCTGTACGGAGAGGCTACCGAGAACCGCTACCGACGAAGACTTTCTGATTAATTTAAAAATCAACCGTAAGAGATAGAGCCGTGGTTTATTAAGCAAAAGTGCTTCAAATACGCTCCTATAACTCAATCTAACATTTAAAAGGTACCTCGTCGGTGAAAATAATTACAGTTCGGACTTAGATTTTTTTCCTACCGAGTGGCTACCGTGAAAAGTCGCCCAAGACGACTTTAGAAATTATTTAAAAATCAACCGTAAGAGATAGAGCCGTGGTTTATTAAGAAAAAGTGCGTCAAATACGCTCCCATAACTGATCATAACATTTAAAAGATACGTCGTCCGTGAAAATATTTTCAATTCGGACTTAGTCTCTGTAGGGAGAGGCTACCGAGAACCGCTACCGACGAAGACTTTCTGATTAATTTAAAAATCAACCGTAAGAGATAGAGCCGTGGTTTATTAAGCAAAAGTGCTTCAAATACGCTCCTATAACTCAATCTAACATTTAAAAGGTACCTCGTCGGTGAAAATAATTACAGTTCGGACTTAGATTTTTTTCCTACCGAGTGGCTACCGTGAAAAGTCGCCCAAGACGACTTTAGAAATTATTTAAAAATCAACCGTAAGAGATAGAGCCGTGGTTTATTAAGAAAAAGTGCGTCAAATACGCTCCCATAACTGATCATAACATTTAAAAGATACGTCGTCCGTGAAAATATTTTCAATTCGGACTTAGTCTCTGTAGGGAGAGGCTACCGAGAACCGCTACCGACGAAGACTTTCTGATTAATTTAAAAATCAACCGAAAGAGATAGAGCCGTGGTTTATTAAGCAAAAGTGCTTCAAATACGCTCCTATAACTCAATCTAACATTTAAAAGGTACCTCGTCGGTGAAAATAATTACAGTTCGGACTTAGATTTTTTCCTACCGAGTGGCTACGGTGAAGAGTCGCCGATGACGACTTTAGAAAGTATTTTAAAATCAACCGTAAGGTATAGAGCCGTGGTTTATTATGCAAAAGTGCGTCAAATACGCTCCCATAACTGATCATCACATTTAAAAGATACGTCGTCAGTGAAAATATTTTCAATTCGGACTTATTCTCTGTAGGGAGAGGCTACCGAGAACCGCTACCGACGAAGATTTTCTGATTAATTGAAAAATCAACCGTAAGAGATAGAGCCGTGGTTTATTAAGAGAAAGTGCGTCAAATACGCTCCCATAACTGAACATAACATTTAAAAGATACCTCGTCGGTGAAAATATTTTCAATTCGGACTTAGTCTTTGTAGGGAGAGGCTACCGAGAACCGCTACCGACGAAGACTTTCTGATTAATTTAAAAATCAACCGAAAGAGATAGAGCCGTGGTTTATTAAGCAAAAGTGCTTCAAATACGCTCCTATAACTCAATCTAACATTTAAAAGGTACCTCGTCGGTGAAAATAATTACAGTTCGGACTTAGATTTTTTCCTACCGAGTGGCTACGGTGAAGAGTCGCCGACGACGACTTTAGAAAGTATTTTAAAATCAACCGTAAGAGATAGAGCCGTGGTTTATTATGCAAAAGTGCGTCAAATACGCTCCCATAACTGATCATCACATTTAAAAGATACGTCGTCAGTGAAAATATTTTCAATTCGGACTTAGTCTCTGTAGGGAGAGGCTACCGAGAACCGCTACCGACGAAGACTTTCTGATTAATTGAAAAATCAACCGTAAGAGATAGAGCCGTGGTTTATTAAGAAAAAGTGCGTCAAATACGCTCCCATAACTGATCATAACATTTAAAAGATACGTCGTCGGTGAAAATATTTTCAATTCGGACTTGGTCTCTGTACGGAGAGGCTACCGAGAACCGCTACCGACGAAGACGTTCTGATTAATTTAAAAATCAACCGTAAGAGATAGAGCCGTGGTTTATTAAGCAAAAGTACTTCAAATACGCTCCTATAACTCAATCTAACATTTAAAAGGTACCTCGTCGGTGAAAATAATTACAGTTCGGACTTAGATTTTTTCCTACCGAGTGGCTACCGCGAAGAGTCGCCGACGACGACTTTAGAAATTATTTAAAAATCAACCGTAAGAGATAGAGCCGTGGTTTATTAAGAAAAAGTGCGTCAAATACGCTCCCATAACTGATCATAACATTTAAAAGATACGTCGTCGGTGAAAATATTTTCAATTCGGACTTGGTCTCTGTAGGGAGAGGCTACCGAGAACCGCTACCGACGAAGACTTTCTGATTAATTTAAAAATCAACCGTAAGAGATAGAGCCGTGGTTTATTAAGAAAAAGTGCGTCAAATACGCTCCCATAACTGATCATAACATTTAAAAGATACGTCGTCGGTGAAAATATTTTCAATTCGGACTTAGTCTCTGTACGGAGAGGCTACCGAGAACCGCTACCGACGAAGACTTTCTGATTAATTTAAAAATCAACCGTAAGAGATAGAGCCGTGGTTTATTAAGCAAAAGTGCTTCAAATACGCTCCTATAACTCAATCTAACATTTAAAAGGTACCTCGTCGGTGAAAATAATTACAGTTCGGACTTAGATTTTTTCCTACCGAGTGGCTACCGTGAAGAGTCGCCGAAGACGACTTTAGAAATTATTTACAAATCAACCGTAAGAGATAGAGCCGTGGTTTATTAAGAAAAAGTGCGTCAAATACGCTCCCATAACTGATCATAACATTTAAAAGATACGTCGTCCGTGAAAATATTTTCAATTCGGACTTAGTCTCTGTAGGGAGAGGCTACCGAGAACCGCTACCGACGAAGACTTTCTGATTAATTTAAAAATCAACCGAAAGAGATAGAGCCGTGGTTTATTAAGCAAAAGTGCTTCAAATACGCTCCTATAACTCAATCTAACATTTAAAATTTTAGTTTCAGATAGAACAATTAGTTTAAAATGGAACTAAGATTCGCATCTGGAGATTCCTCTCTCACAAGGTGACCATTTAGATTCGTCGAACACATACGGTTTCGAGTGCCATCGCCACAGATTTCAGAGAACAGCCGCTTCTCCTGGCAGAGTATCGAACACTTAATTTCAGATGGAACCATTAGTTTAAAATGGAACTAAGTTTCGCATCTGAAGTTTCCTCTCTCAAAAGGTCGGCCTCTTAGTTTCGTGGAACACAGACGGTTTCGATTGGCATCGCCACAGATTTCAGAGAACAGGCGCTTCTCCTGGCACAGCATCGAACACTTAGTGTCAGATAGGATTATTAATTTAAAATGAACTAAGTTTCGCAATTTGGAGTTTCCTCTCTCACAAGGTCGACCACTTAGTTTCGTCGAACACATACGGTTTCGAGTAGCAGCGCGACAGATTTCAGAGAACAGGCGCTTCTCCTGGCACAATATCAAACACTTAGTTTCAGATAGAACAATCAGTTTAAAATGGAACTAAGTTCCGCATCTGGAGTTTCCTCCCACACAAGGTCGACCATTTAGATTCGTCGAACACATACGGTTTCGAGTAGCATCGCGACAGATTTCAGAGAACAGGTGCTTCTCCTGGCACAGTATCGAACACTTATTTTCAGATAGAACAATCAGTTTAAAATGGAACTAAGTTCCGCATCTGGAGTTTCCTCCCACACAAGGTCGACCATTTAGATTCGTCGAACACATAAGCTTTCGAGTAGCATCGCCACAGATTTCAGAGAACAAGCGCTCCTCCTGGCACAGTATCGAACACTTAGTTTCAGATAGAACAATTAGTTTAAAATGGAACTAAGTTTCGCATCTGGAGTTTCCTCTCTCAGCAGGTCGACCACTTAGTTTCGTCGAACACATACGGTTTCGAGTGGCATCGCCACAGATTTCAGAGAACAGGCGCTTCTCCTGGCACATTATCGAACACTTAGTTTCAGATAGAACAGTTAGTTTTAACTGAAACTAAGTTTCACTTCTGGAGTTTCCACTCCCACAAGGCCGACAACTTAGTTTCGTTGAACACATACGGTTTCGAGTGGCATCGCCACAGATTACAGAGAACAGGCGCTTCTCCTGGCACAGTATCGAACACTTAGTTTCAGATAGAACAATTAGTTTAAAATGGAACTATGTTTCGCATCTGGAGTTTCCTCTCTCAAAAGGTCGGCCACTTAGTTTCGTCGAACATATACGGTTTCGAGTGGCATCGCCACATATTTCAGAGAACAGGCGCTTCTCCTGGCACAGTATCGAACACTTATTTCAGACAGAACAATTAGTTTAAAATGGAACTATGTTTCGCATCTGGAGTATCCTCTCTCACAAGGTCAACCACTTAGTTTCGTCGAACACACACGGTTTCGAGTGGCATCGCCACAGATTTCAGAGAACAGGCGCTTCTCCTGGCACAGTCTCGAACACTTAGTTACAGATAGAACACTTAGTTTAAAATGGAACTGTGTTTCGTATTTGGAGTTTCCTCTCTCACAAGGTGGACCACTCAGTTTCGTCAAACACATACGGTTTCGAGTGGCATCGCCAGAGATTTCAGAGAACAGGCGCTTCTCGTGGCACAGTATCGATCAATTAGTTTCAGATGGAACAGTTGGTTTAAAATGGAAATACGTTTCGCATCTGGAGTTTCTTCTCTCACAAGGCGACCACTTAGTTTCGTCGGACACATACGGTTTCGAGTGGCATCGCCACATATTTCAGAGAACAGGCGCATCTCCTGGCACAGTATCGAACACTTAGTTTCAGATAGAACAATTAGTTTAAAATGGAAATAAGTTTCACATCTGGAGTTTGCTCTCTCACAATGTCGACCATTTAGATTCGTCGAGCACATACGGTTTCGAGTATCACCGCCACAGATTTCAGAGAACAGGAGCTTCTCCTGGCAGAGTATCGAACACCTATTTCAGACAGAACAATTAGTTTAAAATGGAAATAAGTTTCGCATCTGGAGTATCCTCTCTCACAAGGTCAACCCCTTAGTTTCGTCGAACACACACGGTTTCGAGTGGCATCTCCACAGATTTCAGCGAACAGGCGCTTCTCCTGGCAGAGTCTCGAACACTTAGTTACAGGTAGAACACTTAGTTTAAAATGGAACTGTGTTTCGCATTTGGAGTTTCCTCTCTCACAAGGTGGACCACTTAGTTTCGTCGAACACACACGGTTTCGAGTGGCATCGCCTCAGATTTCAGAGAACAGGCGTTTCTCCTGGCACAGTATCGAACACTTAGTTTCAGATTGAACATTTAGTTTAAAATTGAACTATGTTTCGCATTTGGAGTTTCCTCTCTCACAAGGTCGGCCACTTAGTTTCGTCGAACACATACGGTTTCAAGTGGTATCGCCACAGATTTCAGCGAACTGGCGCATCTCCTGGCACATTATCGAAAACTTAGTTTCAGATAGAACAATTGGTTTAAAATGGAGCTAATTTTTGCATCTGGAGTTTCATCTCTCACAAGGTCGACGACTTAATTGCGACGAACACATACGGTTTCGAGTGGCATCGCCACAGATTTCAGAGAACAGGCGCTTCTCCTGGCACAGTATCGAGCACTTAGTCTCAGATAGAACAATTCGTTTAAAATGGAAATACGTTTCGCATCTGGAGTTTCTTCTCTCACAAGGCGACCACTTAGTTTCGTCGGACACATACGGTTTCGAGTGGCATCGCCACATATTTCAGAGAACAGGCGCATCTCCTGGCACAGTATCGAACACTTAGTTTCAGATAGAACAATTAGTTTAAAATGGAAATAAGTTTCACATCTGGAGTTTGCTCTCTCACAAGGTCGACCATTTAGATTCGTCGAGCACATACGGTTTCGAGTGGCATCGCCACATATTTCAGAGAACAGGCGCTTCTCCTGGCACAGTATCGAACACTTAGTATCAGATAGAACAATTCGTTTAAAATGGAAATACGTTTCGCATCTGGAGTTTCTTCTCTCACAAGGCGACCACTTAGTTTCGTCGGACACATACGGTTTCGAGTGGCATCGCCACATATTTCAGAGAACAGGCGCATCTCCTGGCACTGTATCGAACACTTAGTTTCAGATAGAACAATTAGTTTAAAATGGAAATAAGTTTCACATCTGGAGTTTGCTCTCTCACAATGTCGACCATTTAGATTCGTCGAGCACATACGGTTTCGAGTATCATCGCCACAGATTTCAGAGAACAGGAGCTTCTCCTGGCAGAGTATCGAACACCTATTTCAGACAAAACAATTAGTTTAAAATGAAAATAAGTTTCACATCTGGAGTTTGTTCCCTCAAAAGGTCGACCATTTAGATTCTTCGAGCACATACGGTTTCGAGTATCATCGCCACAGATTTCAGAGAACAGGAGCTTCTCCTGGCAGAGTATCGAACACTTATTTCAGACAGAACAATTAGTTTAAAATGGAACTATGTTTCGCATCTGGAGTATCCTCTCTCACAAGGTCAACCCCTTAGTTTCGTCGAACACACACGGTTTCGAGTGGCATCTCCACAGATTTCAGCGAACAGGCGCTTCTCCTGGCAGAGTCTCGAACACTTAGTTACAGGGAGAACACTTAGTTTAAAATGGAACTGTGTTTCGCATTTGGAGTTTCCTCTCTCACAAGGTCGACCACTTAGTTTCGTCGAACACACACGGTTTCGAGTGGCATCGCCACAGATTTCAGCGAACTGGCGCATCTCCTGGCACATTATCGAAAACTTAGTTTCAGATAGAACAATTGCTTTAAAATGGAGCTAATTTTTGCATCTGGAGTTTCATCTCTCACAAGGTCGACGACTTAATTGCGACGAACACATACGGTTTCGAGTGGCATCGCCACAGATTTCAGAGAACAGGCGCTTCTCCTGGCACAGTATCGATCACTTAGTTTCAGATAGAACAATTCGTTTAAAATGGATATACGTTTCGCATCTGGAGTTTCTTCTCTCACAAGGCGACCACTTAGTTTCGTCGAACACACACGGTTTCGAGTGGCATCTCCACAGATTTCAGCGAACAGGCGCTTCTCCTGGCAGAGTCTCGAACACTTAGTTACAGGGAGAACACTTAGTTTAAAATGGAACTGTGTTTCGCATTTGGAGTTTCCTCTCTCACAAGGTCGACCACTTAGTTTCGTCGAACACACACGGTTTCGAGTGGCATCGCCACAGATTTCAGCGAACTGGCGCATCTCCTGGCACATTATCGAAAACTTAGTTTCAGATAGAACAATTGCTTTAAAATGGAGCTAATTTTTGCATCTGGAGTTTCATCTCTCACAAGGTCGACGACTTAATTGCGACGAACACATACGGTTTCGAGTGGCATCGCCACAGATTTCAGAGAACAGGCGCATCTCCTGGCACAGTATCGAACACTTAGTTTCAGATAGAACAATTAGTTTAAAATGGAAATAAGTTTCACATCTGGAGTTTGCTCTCTCACAATGTCGACCATTTAGATTCGTCGAGCACATACGGTTTCGAGTATCATCGCCACAGATTTCAGAGAACAGGAGCTTCTCCTGGCAGAGTATCGAACACCTATTTCAGACAGAACAATTAGTTTAAAATGGAAATAAGTTTCACATCTGGAGTTTGCTCCCTCAAAAGGTCGACCATTTAGATTCTTCGAGCACATACGGTTTCGAGTATCATCGCCACAGATTTCAGAGAACAGGCGCATCTCCTGGCACAGTATCGAACACTTAGTTTCAGATAGAACAATTAGTTTAAAATGGAAATAATTTTCACATCTGGAGTTTGCTCTCTCACAATGTCGACCATTTAGATTCGTCGAGCACATACGGTTTCGAGTATCATCGCCACAGATTTCAGAGAACAGGCGCTTCTCCTGGCACAGTATCGATCACTTAGTTTCAGATAGAACAATTCGTTTAAAATGGATATACGTTTCGCATCTGGAGTTTCTTCTCTCACAAGGCGACCACTTAGTTTCGTCGAACACATAAGCTTTCGAGTAGCATCGCCACAGATTTCAGAGAACAAGCGCTCCTCCTGGCACAGTATCGAACACTTAGTTTCAGATAGAACAATTAGTTTAAAATGGAACTAAGTTTCGCATCTGGAGTTTCCTCTCTCAGCAGGTCGACGACTTAATTGCGACGAACACATACGGTTTCGAGTGGCATCGCCACAGATTTCAGAGAACAGGCGCTTCTCCTGGCACAGTATCGAGCACTTAGTATCAGATAGAACAATTCGTTTAAAATGGAAATACGTTTCGCATCTGGAGTTTCTTCTCTCACAAGGCGACCACTTAGTTTCGTCGGACACATACGGTTTCGAGTGGCATCGCCACATATTTCAGAGAACAGGCGCATCTCCTGGCACAGTATCGAACACTTAGTTTCAGATAGAACAATTAGTTTAAAATGGAAATAAGTTTCACATCTGGAGTTTGCTCTCTCACAATGTCGACCATTTAGATTCGTCGAGCACATACGGTTTCGAGTGGCATCGCCACAGATTTCAGAGAACAGGCGCTTCTCCTGGCACAGTATCGAGCACTTAGTATCAGATAGAACAATTCGTTTAAAATGGAAATACGTTTCGCATCTGGAGTTTCTTCTCTCACAAGGCGACCACTTAGTTTCGTCGGACACATACGGTTTCGAGTGGCATCGCCACATATTTCAGAGAACAGGCGCATCTCCTGGCACTGTATCGAACACTTAGTTTCAGGGAGAACACTTAGTTTAAAATGGAACTGTGTTTCGCATTTGGAGTTTCCTCTCTCACAAGGTCGACCACTTAGTTTCGTCGAACACACACGGTTTCGAGTGGCATCGCCACAGATTTCAGCGAACTGGCGCATCTCCTGGCACATTATCGAAAACTTAGTTTCAGATAGAACAATTGCTTTAAAATGGAGCTAATTTTTGCATCTGGAGTTTCATCTCTCACAAGGTCGACGACTTAATTGCGACGAACACATACGGTTTCGAGTGGCATCGCCACAGATTTCAGAGAACAGGCGCTTCTCCTGGCACAGTATCGATCACTTAGTTTCAGATAGAACAATTCGTTTAAAATGGATATACGTTTCGCATCTGGAGTTTCTTCTCTCACAAGGCGACCACTTAGTTTCGTCGAACACACACGGTTTCGAGTGGCATCTCCACAGATTTCAGCGAACAGGCGCTTCTCCTGGCAGAGTCTCGAACACTTAGTTACAGGGAGAACACTTAGTTTAAAATGGAACTGTGTTTCGCATTTGGAGTTTCCTCTCTCACAAGGTCGACCACTTAGTTTCGTCGAACACACACGGTTTCGAGTGGCATCGCCACAGATTTCAGCGAACTGGCGCATCTCCTGGCACATTATCGAAAACTTAGTTTCAGATAGAACAATTGCTTTAAAATGGAGCTAATTTTTGCATCTGGAGTTTCATCTCTCACAAGGTCGACGACTTAATTGCGACGAACACATACGGTTTCGAGTGGCATCGCCACAGATTTCAGAGAACAGGCGCTTCTCCTGGCACAGTATCGATCACTTAGTTTCAGATAGAACAATTCGTTTAAAATGGATATACGTTTCGCATCTGGAGTTTCTTCTCTCACAAGGCGACCACTTAGTTTCGTCGGACACATACGGTTTCGAGTGGCATCGCCACATATTTCAGAGAACAGGCGCATCTCCTGGCACAGTATCGAACACTTAGTTTCAGATAGAACAATTAGTTTAAAATGGAAATAAGTTTCACATCTGGAGTTTGCTCTCTCACAATGTCGACCATTTAGATTCGTCGAGCACATACGGTTTCGAGTATCATCGCCACAGATTTCAGAGAACAGGAGCTTCTCCTGGCAGAGTATCGAACACCTATTTCAGACAGAACAATTAGTTTAAAATGGAAATAAGTTTCACATCTGGAGTTTGCTCCCTCAAAAGGTCGACCATTTAGATTCTTCGAGCACATACGGTTTCGAGTATCATCGCCACAGATTTCAGAGAACAGGCGCATCTCCTGGCACAGTATCGAACACTTAGTTTCAGATAGAACAATTAGTTTAAAATGGAAATAAGTTTCACATCTGGAGTTTGCTCTCTCACAATGTCGACCATTTAGATTCGTCGAGCACATACGGTTTCGAGTATCACCGCCACAGATTTCAGAGAACAGGAGCTTCTCCTGGCAGAGTATCGAACACCTATTTCAGACAGAACAATTAGTTTAAAATGGAAATAAGTTTCGCATCTGGAGTATCCTCTCTCACAAGGTCAACCCCTTAGTTTCGTCGAACACACACGGTTTCGAGTGGCATCTCCACAGATTTCAGCGAACAGGCGCTTCTCCTGGCAGAGTCTCGAACACTTAGTTACAGGTAGAACACTTAGTTTAAAATGGAACTGTGTTTCGCATTTGGAGTTTCCTCTCTCACAAGGTGGACCACTTAGTTTCGTCGAACACACACGGTTTCGAGTGGCATCGCCTCAGATTTCAGAGAACAGGCGTTTCTCCTGGCACAGTATCGAACACTTAGTTTCAGATTGAACATTTAGTTTAAAATTGAACTATGTTTCGCATTTGGAGTTTCCTCTCTCACAAGGTCGGCCACTTAGTTTCGTCGAACACATACGGTTTCAAGTGGTATCGCCACAGATTTCAGCGAACTGGCGCATCTCCTGGCACATTATCGAAAACTTAGTTTCAGATAGAACAATTGGTTTAAAATGGAGCTAATTTTTGCATCTGGAGTTTCATCTCTCACAAGGTCGACGACTTAATTGCGACGAACACATACGGTTTCGAGTGGCATCGCCACAGATTTCAGAGAACAGGCGCTTCTCCTGGCACAGTATCGAGCACTTAGTATCAGATAGAACAATTCGTTTAAAATGGAAATACGTTTCGCATCTGGAGTTTCTTCTCTCACAAGGCGACCACTTAGTTTCGTCGGACACATACGGTTTCGAGTGGCATCGCCACATATTTCAGAGAACAGGCGCATCTCCTGGCACAGTATCGAACACTTAGTTTCAGATAGAACAATTAGTTTAAAATGGAAATAAGTTTCACATCTGGAGTTTGCTCTCTCACAATGTCGACCATTTAGATTCGTCGAGCACATACGGTTTCGAGTGGCATCGCCACAGATTTCAGAGAACAGGCGCTTCTCCTGGCACAGTATCGAGCACTTAGTATCAGATAGAACAATTCGTTTAAAATGGAAATACGTTTCGCATCTGGAGTTTCTTCTCTCACAAGGCGACCACTTAGTTTCGTCGGACACATACGGTTTCGAGTGGCATCGCCACATATTTCAGAGAACAGGCGCATCTCCTGGCACTGTATCGAACACTTAGTTTCAGATAGAACAATTAGTTTAAAATGGAAATAAGTTTCACATCTGGAGTTTGCTCTCTCACAATGTCGACCATTTAGATTCGTCGAGCACATACGGTTTCGAGTATCATCGCCACAGATTTCAGAGAACAGGAGCTTCTCCTGGCAGAGTATCGAACACCTATTTCAGACAAAACAATTAGTTTAAAATGAAAATAAGTTTCACATCTGGAGTTTGTTCCCTCAAAAGGTCGACCATTTAGATTCTTCGAGCACATACGGTTTCGAGTATCATCGCCACAGATTTCAGAGAACAGGAGCTTCTCCTGGCAGAGTATCGAACACTTATTTCAGACAGAACAATTAGTTTAAAATGGAACTATGTTTCGCATCTGGAGTATCCTCTCTCACAAGGTCAACCCCTTAGTTTCGTCGAACACACACGGTTTCGAGTGACATCTCCACAGATTTCAGCGAACAGGCGCTTCTCCTGGCAGAGTCTCGAACACTTAGTTACAGGGAGAACACTTAGTTTAAAATGGAACTGTGTTTCGCATTTGGAGTTTCCTCTCTCACAAGGTCGACCACTTAGTTTCGTCGAACACACACGGTTTCGAGTGGCATCGCCACAGATTTCAGCGAACTGGCGCATCTCCTGGCACATTATCGAAAACTTAGTTTCAGATAGAACAATTGCTTTAAAATGGAGCTAATTTTTGCATCTGGAGTTTCATCTCTCACAAGGTCGACGACTTAATTGCGACGAACACATACGGTTTCGAGTGGCATCGCCACAGATTTCAGAGAACAGGCGCTTCTCCTGGCACAGTATCGATCACTTAGTTTCAGATAGAACAATTCGTTTAAAATGGATATACGTTTCGCATCTGGAGTTTCTTCTCTCACAAGGCGACCACTTAGTTTCGTCGAACACACACGGTTTCGAGTGGCATCTCCACAGATTTCAGCGAACAGGCGCTTCTCCTGGCAGAGTCTCGAACACTTAGTTACAGGGAGAACACTTAGTTTAAAATGGAACTGTGTTTCGCATTTGGAGTTTCCTCTCTCACAAGGTCGACCACTTAGTTTCGTCGAACACACACGGTTTCGAGTGGCATCGCCACAGATTTCAGCGAACTGGCGCATCTCCTGGCACATTATCGAAAACTTAGTTTCAGATAGAACAATTGCTTTAAAATGGAGCTAATTTTTGCATCTGGAGTTTCATCTCTCACAAGGTCGACGACTTAATTGCGACGAACACATACGGTTTCGAGTGGCATCGCCACAGATTTCAGAGAACAGGCGCTTCTCCTGGCACAGTATCGATCACTTAGTTTCAGATAGAACAATTCGTTTAAAATGGATATACGTTTCGCATCTGGAGTTTCTTCTCTCACAAGGCGACCACTTAGTTTCGTCGGACACATACGGTTTCGAGTGGCATCGCCACATATTTCAGAGAACAGGCGCATCTCCTGGCACAGTATCGAACACTTAGTTTCAGATAGAACAATTAGTTTAAAATGGAAATAAGTTTCACATCTGGAGTTTGCTCTCTCACAATGTCGACCATTTAGATTCGTCGAGCACATACGGTTTCGAGTATCATCGCCACAGATTTCAGAGAACAGGAGCTTCTCCTGGCAGAGTATCGAACACCTATTTCAGACAGAACAATTAGTTTAAAATGGAAATAAGTTTCACATCTGGAGTTTGCTCCCTCAAAAGGTCGACCATTTAGATTCTTCGAGCACATACGGTTTCGAGTATCATCGCCACAGATTTCAGAGAACAGGCGCATCTCCTGGCACAGTATCGAACACTTAGTTTCAGATAGAACAATTAGTTTAAAATGGAAATAAGTTTCACATCTGGAGTTTGCTCTCTCACAATGTCGACCATTTAGATTCGTCGAGCACATACGGTTTCGAGTATCATCGCCACAGATTTCAGAGAACAGGAGCTTCTCCTGGCAGAGTATCGAACACTTATTTCAGACAGAACAATTAGTTTAAAATGGAACTATGTTTCGCATCTGGAGTATCCTCTCTCACAAGGTCAACCCCTTAGTTTCGTCGAACACACACGGTTTCGAGTGGCATCTAAACAGATTTCAGCGAACAGGCGCTTCTCCTGGCAGAGTCTCGAACACTTAGTTACAGGTAGAACACTTAGTTTAAAATGGAACTGTGTTTCGCATTTGGAGTTTCCTCTCTCACAAGGTGGACCACTTAGTTTCGTCGAACACACACGGTTTCGAGTGGCATCGCCACAGATTTCAGCGAACTGGCGCATCTCCTGGCACAGTATCGATCACTTAGTTTCAGATAGAACAATTCGTTTAAAATGGAAATAAGTTTCACATCTGGAGTTTGCTCTCTCACAATGTCGACCATTTAGATTCGTCGAGCACATACGGTTTCGAGTATCATCGCCACAGATTTCAGAGAACAGGAGCTTCTCCTGGCAGAGTATCGAACACCTATTTCAGACAGAACAATTAGTTTAAAATGGAAATAAGTTTCACATCTGGAGTTTGCTCCCTCACAAGGTCGACCATTTAGATTCGTCGAGCACATACGGTTTCGAGTATCATCGCCACAGATTTCAGAGAACAGGAGCTTCTCCTGGCAGAGAATCGAACACTTATTTCAGACAGAACAATTGGTTTAAAATGGAACTATGTTTCGCATCTGGAGTATCCTCTCTCACAAGGTCAACACCTTAGTTTCGTCGAACACACACGGTTTCGAGTGGCATCTCCACAGATTTCAGAGAGCAGGCGCTTCTCCTGGCACAGTCTCGAACACTTAGTTACAGGTAGAACACTTAGTTTAAAATGGAACTGTGTTTCGCATTTGGAGTTTCCTCTCTCACAAGGTGGACCACTCAGTTTCGTCAAACACTTACGGTTTCGAGTGGCATCGCCTCAGATTTCAGAGAACAGGCGCTTCTCCTGGCACAGTATCGAACACTTAGTTTCAGATGGAACATTTGGTTTAAAATGGAACTAAGTTTCGCATCTGGAGTTTCTTCTCTCACAAGGCGACCACTTAGTTTCGTCGGACACATACGGTTTCGAGTGGCATCGCCACATATTTCAGAGAACAGGCGCATCTCCTGGCACAGTATCGAACACTTAGTTTCAGATAGAACAATTAGTTTAAAATGGAAATAAGTTTCACATCTGGAGTTTGCTCCCTCACAAGGTCGACCATTTAGATTCGTCGAGCACATACGGTTTCCAGTATCATCGCCACAGATTTCAGAGAACAGGCGCTTCTCCTGGCACAGTATCGAACACTTATTTCAGACAGAACAATTAGTTTAAAATGGAACTATGTTTCGCATCTGGAGTATCCTCTCTCACAAGGTCAACCACTTAGTTTCGTCGAACACACACGGTTTCGAGTGGCATCGCCACAGATTTCAGAGAACAGGCGCTTCTCCTGGCACAGTCTCGAACACTTAGTTACAGATAGAACACTTAGTTTAAAATGGAACTGTGTTTCGTATTTGGAGTTTCCTCTCTCACAAGGTGGACCACTCAGTTTCGTCAAACACTTACGGTTTCGAGTGGCATCGCCTCAGATTTCAGAGAACAGGCGTTTCTCCTGGCACAGTATCGAGCACTTAGTTTCAGATAGAACAATTCGTTTAAAATGGAAATACGTTTCGCATCTGGAGTTTCTTCTCTCACAAGGCGACCACTTAGTTTCGCCGGACACATACGGTTTCGAGTGGCATCGCCACATATTTCAGAGAACAGGCGCATCTCCTGGCACAGTATCGAACACTTAGTTTCAGATAGAACAATTAGTTTAAAATGGAAATAAGTTTCACATCTGGAGTTTGCTCCCTCACAAGGTCGACCATTTAGATTCGTCGAGCACATACGGTTTCGAGTATCATCGCCACAGATTTCAGAGAACAGGCGCTTCTCCTGGCACAGTATCGAACACTTATTTCAGACACAACAATTAGTTTAAAGTGGAACTATGTTTCGCATCTGGAGTATCCTCTCTCACAAGGTCAACCACTTAGTTTCGTCGAATACACACGGTTTCGAGTGGCATCGCCACAGATTTCAGAGAACAGGCGCTTCTCCTGGCACAGTCTCGAACACTTAGTTACAGATAGAACACTTAGTTTAAAATGGAACTGTGTTTCGTATTTGGAGTTTCCTCTCTCACAAGGTGGACCACTCAGTTTCGTCGGACACATACGGTTTCGAGTGGCATCGCCACATATTTCAGAGAACAGGCGCATCTCCTGGCACAGTATCGAACACTTAGTTTCAGATAGAACAATTAGTTTAAAATGGAAATAAGTTTCGCATCTGGAGCTTGCTCCCTCACAAGGTCGACCATTTAGATTCGTCGAGCACATACGGTTTCGAGTATCATCGCCACAGATTTCAGAGAACAGGCGCTTCTCCTGGCACAGTATCGAACACTTATTTCAGACAGAACAATTAGTTTAAAATGGAACTATGTTTCGCATCTGGAGTTTCCTCTCTCACAAGGTCGACCACTTAGTTTCGTCGAACACACACGGTTTCGAGTGGCATCGCCACAGATTTCAGAGAACAGGCGCTTCTCCTGGCACAGTCTCGAACACTTAGTTACAGATAGAACACTTAGTTTAAAATGGAACTGTGTTTCGTATTTGGAGTTTCCTCTCTCACAAGGTGGACCACTCAGTTTCGTCAAACACATACGGTTTCGAGTGGCATCGCCAGAGATTTCAGAGAACAGGCGCTTCTCGTGGCACAGTATCGAACACTTAGTTTCAGATGGAACAGTTGGTTTAAAATGGAAATACGTTTCGCATCTGGAGTTTCTTCTCTCACAAGGCGACCACTTAGTTTCGTCGGACACATACGGTTTCGAGTGGCATCGCCACATATTTCAGAGAACAGGCGCATCTCCTGGCACAGTATCGAACACTTAGTTTCAGATAGAACAATTAGTTTAAAATGGAAATAAGTTTCACATCTGGAGTTTGCTCTCTCACAATGTCGACCATTTAGATTCGTCGAGCACATACGGTTTCGAGTATCATCGCCACAGATTTCAGAGAACAGGAGCTTCTCCTGGCAGAGTATCGAACACCTATTTCAGACAGAACAATTAGTTTAAAATGGAAATAAGTTTCACATCTGGAGTTTGCTCCCTCAAAAGGTCGACCATTTAGATTCTTCGAGCACATACGGTTTCGAGTATCATCGCCACAGATTTCAGAGAACAGGCGCATCTCCTGGCACAGTATCGAACACTTAGTTTCAGATAGAACAATTAGTTTAAAATGGAAATAAGTTTCACATCTGGAGTTTGCTCTCTCACAATGTCGACCATTTAGATTCGTCGAGCACATACGGTTTCGAGTATCATCGCCACAGATTTCAGAGAACAGGAGCTTCTCCTGGCAGAGTATCGAACACTTATTTCAGACAGAACAATTAGTTTAAAATGGAACTATGTTTCGCATCTGGAGTATCCTCTCTCACAAGGTCAACCCCTTAGTTTCGTCGAACACACACGGTTTCGAGTGGCATCTAAACAGATTTCAGCGAACAGGCGCTTCTCCTGGCAGAGTCTCGAACACTTAGTTACAGGTAGAACACTTAGTTTAAAATGGAACTGTGTTTCGCATTTGGAGTTTCCTCTCTCACAAGGTGGACCACTTAGTTTCGTCGAACACACACGGTTTCGAGTGGCATCGCCACAGATTTCAGCGAACTGGCGCATCTCCTGGCACAGTATCGATCACTTAGTTTCAGATAGAACAATTCGTTTAAAATGGATATACGTTTCGCATCTGGAGTTTCTTCTCTCACAAGGCGACCACTTAGTTTCGTCGGACACATACGGTTTCGAGTGGCATCGCCACATATTTCAGAGAACAGGCGCATCTCCTGGCACAGAATCGAACACTTAGTTTCAGATAGAACAATTAGTTTAAAATGGAAATAAGTTTCACATCTGGAGTTTGCTCTCTCACAATGTCGACCATTTAGATTCGTCGAGCACATACGGTTTCGAGTATCATCGCCACAGATTTCAGAGAACAGGAGCTTCTCCTGGCAGAGTATCGAACACCTATTTCAGACAGAACAATTAGTTTAAAATGGAAATAAGTTTCACATCTGGAGTTTGCTCCCTCACAAGGTCGACCATTTAGATTCGTCGAGCACATACGGTTTCGAGTATCATCGCCACAGATTTCAGAGAACAGGAGCTTCTCCTGGCAGAGAATCGAACACTTATTTCAGACAGAACAATTGGTTTAAAATGGAACTATGTTTCGCATCTGGAGTATCCTCTCTCACAAGGTCAACACCTTAGTTTCGTCGAACACACACGGTTTCGAGTGGCATCTCCACAGATTTCAGAGAGCAGGCGCTTCTCCTGGCACAGTCTCGAACACTTAGTTACAGGTAGAACACTTAGTTTAAAATGGAACTGTGTTTCGCATTTGGAGTTTCCACTCTCACAAGGTGGACCACTCAGTTTCGTCAAACACTTACGGTTTCGAGTGGCATCGCCTCAGATTTCAGAGAACAGGCGCTTCTCCTGGCACAGTATCGAACACTTAGTTTCAGATGGAACATTTGGTTTAAAATGGAACTAAGTTTCGCATCTGGAGTTTCTTCTCTCACAAGGCGACCACTTAGTTTCGTCGGACACATACGGTTTCGAGTGGCATCGCCACATATTTCAGAGAACAGGCGCATCTCCTGGCACAGTATCGAACACTTAGTTTCAGATAGAACAATTAGTTTAAAATGGAAATAAGTTTCACATCTGGAGTTTGCTCCCTCACAAGGTCGACCATTTAGATTCGTCGAGCACATACGGTTTCCAGTATCATCGCCACAGATTTCAGAGAACAGGCGCTTCTCCTGGCACAGTATCGAACACTTATTTCAGACAGAACAATTAGTTTAAAATGGAACTATGTTTCGCATCTGGAGTATCCTCTCTCACAAGGTCAACCACTTAGTTTCGTCGAACACACACGGTTTCGAGTGGCATCGCCACAGATTTCAGAGAACAGGCGCTTCTCCTGGCACAGTCTCGAACACTTAGTTACAGATAGAACACCTAGTTTAAAATGGAACTGTGTTTCGTATTTGGAGTTTCCTCTCTCACAAGGTGGACCACTCAGTTTCGTCAAACACTTACGGTTTCGAGTGGCATCGCCTCAGATTTCAGAGAACAGGCGTTTCTCCTGGCACAGTATCGAGCACTTAGTTTCAGATAGAACAATTCGTTTAAAATGGAAATACGTTTCGCATCTGGAGTTTCTTCTCTCACAAGGCGACCACTTAGTTTCGCCGGACACATACGGTTTCGAGTGGCATCGCCACATATTTCAGAGAACAGGCGCATCTCCTGGCACAGTATCGAACACTTAGTTTCAGATAGAACAATTAGTTTAAAATGGAAATAAGTTTCACATCTGGAGTTTGCTCCCTCACAAGGTCGACCATTTAGATTCGTCGAGCACATACGGTTTCGAGTATCATCGCCACAGATTTCAGAGAACAGGCGCTTCTCCTGGCACAGTATCGAACACTTATTTCAGACACAACAATTAGTTTAAAGTGGAACTATGTTTCGCATCTGGAGTATCCTCTCTCACAAGGTCAACCACTTAGTTTCGTCGAATACACACGGTTTCGAGTGGCATCGCCACAGATTTCAGAGAACAGGCGCTTCTCCTGGCACAGTCTCGAACACTTAGTTACAGATAGAACACTTAGTTTAAAATGGAACTGTGTTTCGCATTTGGAGTTTCCTCTCTCACAAGGTGGACCACTCAGTTTCGTCGGACACATACGGTTTCGAGTGGCATCGCCACATATTTCAGAGAACAGGCGCTTCTCCTGGCACAGTATCGAACACTTAGTTTCAGATAGAACAATTAGTTTAAAATGGAAATAAGTTTCACATCTGGAGCTTGCTCCCTCACAAGGTCGACCATTTAGATTCGTCGAGCACATACGGTTTCGAGTATCATCGCCACAGATTTCAGAGAACAGGCGCTTCTCCTGGCACAGTATCGAACACTTATTTCAGACAGAACAATTAGTTTAAAATGGAACTATGTTTCGCATCTGGAGTATCCTCTCTCACAAGGTCAACCACTTAGTTTCGTCGAACACACACGGTTTCGAGTGGCATCGCCACAGATTTCAGAGAACAGGCGCTTCTCCTGGCACAGTCTCGAACACTTAGTTACAGATAGAACACTTAGTTTAAAATGGAACTGTGTTTCGTATTTGGAGTTTCCTCTCTCACAAGGTGGACCACTCAGTTTCGTCAAACACATACGGTTTCGAGTGGCATCGCCAGAGATTTCAGAGAACAGGCGCTTCTCGTGGCACAGTATCGAACACTTAGTTTCAGATGGAACAGTTGGTTTAAAATGGAAATACGTTTCGCATCTGGAGTTTCTTCTCTCACAAGGCGACCACTTAGTTTCGTCGGACACATACGGTTTCGAGTGGCATCGCCACATATTTCAGAGAACAGGCGCATCTCCTGGCACAGTATCGAACACTTAGTTTCAGATAGAACAATTAGTTTAAAATGGAAATAAGTTTCACATCTGGAGTTTGCTCTCTCACAATGTCGACCATTTAGATTCGTCGAGCACATACGGTTTCGAGTATCACCGCCACAGATTTCAGAGAACAGGAGCTTCTCCTGGCAGAGTATCGAACACCTATTTCAGACAGAACAATTAGTTTAAAATGGAAATAAGTTTCGCATCTGGAGTATCCTCTCTCACAAGGTCAACCCCTTAGTTTCGTCGAACACACACGGTTTCGAGTGGCATCTCCACAGATTTCAGCGAACAGGCGCTTCTCCTGGCAGAGTCTCGAACACTTAGTTACAGGTAGAACACTTAGTTTAAAATGGAACTGTGTTTCGCATTTGGAGTTTCCTCTCTCACAAGGTGGACCACTTAGTTTCGTCGAACACACACGGTTTCGAGTGGCATCGCCACAGATTTCAGAGAACAGGCGTTTCTCCTGGCACAGTATCGAACACTTAGTTTCAGATTGAACATTTAGTTTAAAATTGAACTATGTTTCGCATTTGGAGTTTCCTCTCTCACAAGGTCGGCCACTTAGTTTCGTCGAACACATACGGTTTCAAGTGGTATCGCCACAGATTTCAGCGAACTGGCGCATCTCCTGGCACATTATCGAAAACTTAGTTTCAGATAGAACAATTGGTTTAAAATGGAGCTAATTTTTGCATCTGGAGTTTCATCTCTCACAAGGTCGACGACTTAATTGCGACGAACACATACGGTTTCGAGTGGCATCGCCACAGATTTCAGAGAACAGGCGCTTCTCCTGGCACAGTATCGAGCACTTAGTATCAGATAGAACAATTCGTTTAAAATGGAAATACGTTTCGCATCTGGAGTTTCTTCTCTCACAAGGCGACCACTTAGTTTCGTCGGACACATACGGTTTCGAGTGGCATCGCCACATATTTCAGAGAACAGGCGCATCTCCTGGCACAGTATCGAACACTTAGTTTCAGATAGAACAATTAGTTTAAAATGGAAATAAGTTTCACATCTGGAGTTTGCTCTCTCACAATGTCGACCATTTAGATTCGTCGAGCACATACGGTTTCGAGTGGCATCGCCACAGATTTCAGAGAACAGGCGCTTCTCCTGGCACAGTATCGAACACTTAGTTTCAGATAGAACAATTCGTTTAAAATGGAAATACGTTTCGCATCTGGAGTTTCTTCTCTCACAAGGCGACCACTTAGTTTCGTCGGACACATACGGTTTCGAGTGGCATCGCCACATATTTCAGAGAACAGGCGCATCTCCTGGCACAGTATCGAACACTTAGTTTCAGATAGAACAATTAGTTTAAAATGGAAATAAGTTTCACATCTGGAGTTTGCTCTCTCACAATGTCGACCATTTAGATTCGTCGAGCACATACGGTTTCGAGTATCATCGCCACAGATTTCAGAGAACAGGAGCTTCTCCTGGCAGAGTATCGAACACCTATTTCAGACAAAACAATTAGTTTAAAATGAAAATAAGTTTCACATCTGGAGTTTGCTCCCTCAAAAGGTCGACCATTTAGATTCTTCGAGCACATACGGTTTCGAGTATCATCGCCACAGATTTCAGAGAACAGGAGCTTCTCCTGGCAGAGTATCGAACACTTATTTCAGACAGAACAATTAGTTTAAAATGGAACTATGTTTCGCATCTGGAGTATCCTCTCTCACAAGGTCAACCCCTTAGTTTCGTCGAACACACACGGTTTCGAGTGGCATCTCCACAGATTTCAGCGAACAGGCGCTTCTCCTGGCAGAGTCTCGAACACTTAGTTACAGGGAGAACACTTAGTTTAAAATGGAACTGTGTTTCGCATTTGGAGTTTCCTCTCTCACAAGGTGGACCACTTAGTTTCGTCGAACACACACGGTTTCGAGTGGCATCGCCACAGATTTCAGCGAACTGGCGCATCTCCTGGCACATTATCGAAAACTTAGTTTCAGATAGAACAATTGCTTTAAAATGGAGCTAATTTTTGCATCTGGAGTTTCATCTCTCACAAGGTCGACGACTTAATAGCGACGAACACATACGGTTTCGAGTGGCATCGCCACAGATTTCAGAGAACAGGCGCTTCTCCTGGCACAGTATCGATCACTTAGTTTCAGATAGAACAATTAGTTTAAAATGGAAATAAGTTTCACATCTGGAGTTTGCTCTCTCACAATGTCGACCATTTAGATTCGTCGAGCACATACGGTTTCGAGTATCATCGCCACAGATTTCAGAGAACAGGAGCTTCTCCTGGCAGAGTATCGAACACCTATTTCAGACAAAACAATTAGTTTAAAATGAAAATAAGTTTCACATCTGGAGTTTGCTCCCTCAAAAGGTCGACCATTTAGTTTCGTCGAACACATACGGTTTCGAGTGGCATCGCCACACATTTCAGAGAACAGGCGTTTCTCCTGGCACAGTATCGAACACTTAGTATCAGATAGGATTATTAGTTTAAAATGAACTAATATTTCGCAATTTGGAGTTTCCTCTCTCACAAGGTCGACCACTTAGATTCGCCAAACACATACGGTTTCGAGTAGCATCGCCACAGATTTCAGAGAACAGGCGTTTCTCCTGGCACATTATCGAACACTTAGTTACAGATAGGACAATTAGTTTAAAATGCAACTATGTTTCGCATCTGGAGTTTCCTCTCTCACAAGGTCGGCCACTTAGTTTCGTCGAACACATACGGTTTCGAGTGGCATCGCCACAGATTTCAGAGAACAGGCGCTTCTCCTGGCATATTATCGAACACTTAGTTACAGATAGGACAATTAGTTTAAAATGCAACTATGTTTCGCATCTGGAGTTTCCTCTCTCACAAGGTCGGCCACTTAGTTTCGTCGAACACATACGGTTTCGAGTGGCATCGCCACAGATTTCAGAGAACAGGCGCTTCTCCTGGCACATTATCGAACACTTAGTTACAGATAGGACAATTAGTTTAAAATGCAACTATGTTTCGCATCTGGAGTTTCCTCTCTCACAAGGTCGGCCACTTAGTTTCGTCGAACACATACGGTTTCGAGTGGTATCGCTACAGATTTCAGAGAACAGGCGCATCTCCTGGCACAGTATCGAACACTTAGTTTCAGATAGAACAATTAGTTTAAAATGGAAATAAGTTTCACATCTGGAGTTTGCTCCCTCACAAGGTCGACCATTTAGATTCGTCGAGCACATACGGTTTCGAGTATCACCGCCACAGATTTCAGAGAACAGGAGCTTCTCCTGGCAGAGTATCGAACACCTATTTCAGACAGAACAATTAGTTTAAAATGGAAATAAGTTTCGCATCTGGAGTATCCTCTCTCACAAGGTCAACCCCTTAGTTTCGTCGAACACACACGGTTTCGAGTGGCATCTCCACAGATTTCAGCGAACAGGCGCTTCTCCTGGCAGAGTCTCGAACACTTAGTTACAGGTAGAACACTTAGTTTAAAATGGAACTGTGTTTCGCATTTGGAGTTTCCTCTCTCACAAGGTGGACCACTTAGTTTCGTCGAACACACACGGTTTCGAGTGGCATCGCCTCAGATTTCAGAGAACAGGCGTTTCTCCTGGCACAGTATCGAACACTTAGTTTCAGATTGAACATTTAGTTTAAAATTGAACTATGTTTCGCATTTGGAGTTTCCTCTCTCACAAGGTCGGCCACTTAGTTTCGTCGAACACATACGGTTTCAAGTGGTATCGCCACAGATTTCAGCGAACTGGCGCATCTCCTGGCACATTATCGAAAACTTAGTTTCAGATAGAACAATTGGTTTAAAATGGAGCTAATTTTTGCATCTGGAGTTTCATCTCTCACAAGGTCGACGACTTAATTGCGACGAACACATACGGTTTCGAGTGGCATCGCCACAGATTTCAGAGAACAGGCGCTTCTCCTGGCACAGTATCGAGCACTTAGTATCAGATAGAACAATTCGTTTAAAATGGAAATACGTTTCGCATCTGGAGTTTCTTCTCTCACAAGGCGACCACTTAGTTTCGTCGGACACATACGGTTTCGAGTGGCATCGCCACATATTTCAGAGAACAGGCGCATCTCCTGGCACAGTATCGAACACTTAGTTTCAGATAGAACAATTAGTTTAAAATGGAAATAAGTTTCACATCTGGAGTTTGCTCTCTCACAATGTCGACCATTTAGATTCGTCGAGCACATACGGTTTCGAGTGGCATCGCCACAGATTTCAGAGAACAGGCGCTTCTCCTGGCACAGTATCGAGCACTTAGTATCAGATAGAACAATTCGTTTAAAATGGAAATACGTTTCGCATCTGGAGTTTCTTCTCTCACAAGACGACCACTTAGTTTCGTCGGACACATACGGTTTCGAGTGGCATCGCCACATATTTCAGAGAACAGGCGCATCTCCTGGCACAGTATCGAACACTTAGTTTCAGATAGAACAATTAGTTTAAAATGGAAATAAGTTTCACATCTGGAGTTTGCTCTCTCACAATGTCGACCATTTAGATTCGTCGAGCACATACGGTTTCGAGTATCATCGCCACAGATTTCAGAGAACAGGAGCTTCTCCTGGCAGAGTATCGAACACCTATTTCAGACAAAACAATTAGTTTAAAATGAAAATAAGTTTCACATCTGGAGTTTGCTCCCTCAAAAGGTCGACCATTTAGATTCTTCGAGCACATACGGTTTCGAGTATCATCGCCACAGATTTCAGAGAACAGGAGCTTCTCCTGGCAGAGTATCGAACACTTATTTCAGACAGAACAATTAGTTTAAAATGGAACTATGTTTCGCATCTGGAGTATCCTCTCTCACAAGGTCAACCCCTTAGTTTCGTCGAACACACACGGTTTCGAGTGGCATCTCCACAGATTTCAGCGAACAGGCGCTTCTCCTGGCAGAGTCTCGAACACTTAGTTACAGGGAGAACACTTAGTTTAAAATGGAACTGTGTTTCGCATTTGGAGTTTCCTCTCTCACAAGGTGGACCACTTAGTTTCGTCGAACACACACGGTTTCGAGTGGCATCGCCACAGATTTCAGCGAACTGGCGCATCTCCTGGCACATTATCGAAAACTTAGTTTCAGATAGAACAATTGCTTTAAAATGGAGCTAATTTTTGCATCTGGAGTTTCATCTCTCACAAGGTCGACGACTTAATAGCGACGAACACATACGGTTTCGAGTGGCATCGCCACAGATTTCAGAGAACAGGCGCTTCTCCTGGCACAGTATCGATCACTTAGTTTCAGATAGAACAATTAGTTTAAAATGGAAATAAGTTTCACATCTGGAGTTTGCTCTCTCACAATGTCGACCATTTAGATTCGTCGAACACATACGGTTTCGAGTATCATCGCCACAGATTTCAGAGAACAGGAGCTTCTCCTGGCAGAGTATCGAACACCTATTTCAGACAAAACAATTAGTTTAAAATGAAAATAAGTTTCACATCTGGAGTTTGCTCCCTCAAAAGGTCGACCATTTAGTTTCGTCGAACACATACGGTTTCGAGTGGCATCGCCACACATTTCAGAGAACAGGCGTTTCTCCTGGCACAGTATCGAACACTTAGTATCAGATAGGATTATTAGTTTAAAATGAACTAATATTTCGCAATTTGGAGTTTCCTCTCTCACAAGGTCGACCACTTAGATTCGCCAAACACATACGGTTTCGAGTAGCATCGCCACAGATTTCAGAGAACAGGCGCTTCTCCTGGCACATTATCGAACACTTAGTTACAGATAGGACAATTAGTTTAAAATGCAACTATGTTTCGCATCTGGAGTTTCCTCTCTCACAAGGTCGGCCACTTAGTTTCGTCGAACACATACGGTTTCGAGTGGCATCGCCACAGATTTCAGAGAACAGGCGCTTCTCCTGGCATATTATCGAACACTTAGTTACAGATAGGACAATTAGTTTAAAATGCAACTATGTTTCGCATCTGGAGTTTCCTCTCTCACAAGGTCGGCCACTTAGTTTCGTCGAACACATACGGTTTCGAGTGGCATCGCCACAGATTTCAGAGAACAGGCGCTTCTCCTGGCACATTATCGAACACTTAGTTACAGATAGGACAATTAGTTTAAAATGCAACTATGTTTCGCATCTGGAGTTTCCTCTCTCACAAGGTCGGCCACTTAGTTTCGTCGAACACATACGGTTTCGAGTGGTATCGCTACAGATTTCAGAGAACAGGCGCATCTCCTGGCACAGTATCGAACACTTAGTTTCAGATAGAACAATTAGTTTAAAATGGAAATAAGTTTCACATCTGGAGTTTGCTCCCTCACAAGGTCGACCATTTAGATTCGTCGAGCACATACGGTTTCGAGTATCATCGCCACAGATTTCAGAGAACAGGCGCTTCTCCTGGCACAGTATCGAACACTTATTTCAGACACAACAATTAGTTTAAAGTGGAACTATGTTTCGCATCTGGAGTATCCTCTCTCACAAGGTCAACCACTTAGTTTCGTCGAATACACACGGTTTCGAGTGGCATCGCCACAGATTTCAGAGAACAGGCGCTTCTCCTGGCACAGTCTCGAACACTTAGTTACAGATAGAACACTTAGTTTAAAATGGAACTGTGTTTCGTATTTGGAGTTTCCTCTCTCACAAGGTGGACCACTCAGTTTCGTCAAACACTTACGGTTTCGAGTGGCATCGCCTCAGATTTCAGAGAACAGGCATTTCTCCTGGCACAGTATCGAGCACTTAGTTTCAGATAGAACAATTCGTTTAAAATGGAAATATGTTTCGCATCTGGAGTTTCTTCTCTCACAAGGCGACCACTTAGTTTCGTCGGACACATACGGTTTCGAGTGGCATCGCCACATATTTCAGAGAACAGGCGCATCTCCTGGCACAGTATCGAACACTTAGTTTCAGATAGAACAATTAGTTTAAAATGGAAATAAGTTTCACATCTGGAGCTTGCTCCCTCACAAGGTCGACCATTTAGATTCGTCGAGCACATACGGTTTCGAGTATCATCGCCACAGATTTCAGAGAACAGGCGCTTCTCCTGGCACAGTATCGAACACTTATTTCAGACAGAACAATTAGTTTAAAATGGAACTATGTTTCGCATCTGGAGTATCCTCTCTCACAAGGTCAACCACTTAGTTTCGTCGAACACACACGGTTTCGAGTGGCATCGCCACAGATTTCAGAGAACAGGCGCTTCTCTTGGCACAGTCTCGAACACTTAGTTACAGATAGAACACTTAGTTTAAAATGGAACTGTGTTTCGTATTTGGAATTTCCTCTCTCACAAGGTGGACCACTCAGTTTCGTCAAACACATACGGTTTCGAGTGGCATCGCCACAGATTTCGGAGAACAGGCGCTTCACCTAGCACAGTATCGAACACTTAGTATCAGATAGAACAATTACTTTAAAATGGAACTAAGCTTCGCATCTCGAGATTCCTCTCTCACAAGTTGGACCACTTAGTTTCATCGAACATATACGGTTTCGAGTAGCATCGCCACTGATTTCAGAGAACAGGCGCTTCTCCTGGCACAGTATCCAACCCTTAGTTTCAGATGGAACATTTGGTTTAAAATGGAACTAAGTTTCGCATTTGAAGTTTCCTCTCGCACAAGGTCGGCCACTTAGTTTCGTCGAACACATACCGTGTCGAGTGCGCATCGCGACAGATTTCAGAGAACAGGCGCTTCTCCTGGAACAATATCGAACACTTAGTTTCAGATAGAACAATTAGTTTAAAATGGAAATAAGTTTCACATCTGGAGCTTGCTCCCTCACAAGGTCGACCATTTAGATTCGTCGAGCACATACGGTTTCGAGTATCATCGCCACAGATTTCAGAGAACAGGCGCTTCTCCTGGCACAGTATCGAACACTTATTTCAGACAGAACAATTAGTTTAAAATGGAACTATGTTTCGCATCTGGAGTATCCTCTCTCACAAGGTCAACCACTTAGTTTCGTCGAACACACACGGTTTCGAGTGGCATCGCCACAGATTTCAGAGAACAGGCGCTTCTCTTGGCACAGTCTCGAACACTTAGTTACAGATAGAACACTTAGTTTAAAATGGAACTGTGTTTCGTATTTGGAATTTCCTCTCTCACAAGGTGGACCACTCAGTTTCGTCAAACACATACGGTTTCGAGTGGCATCGCCACAGATTTCGGAGAACAGGCGCTTCACCTAGCACAGTATCGAACACTTAGTATCAGATAGAACAATTACTTTAAAATGGAACTAAGCTTCGCATCTCGAGATTCCTCTCTCACAAGTTGGACCACTTAGTTTCATCGAACATATACGGTTTCGAGTGTGATCGCCACAGATTTCAGAGAACAGGCGCTTCTCCTGGCACAGTATCGAACACTTATTTCAGACAGAACAATTAGTTTAAAATGGAACTATGTTTCGCATCTGGAGTATCCTCTCTCACAAGGTCAACCACTTAGTTTCGTCGAACACACACGGTTTCGAGTGGCATCGCCACAGATTTCAGAGAACAGGCGCTTCTCTTGGCACAGTCTCGAACACTTAGTTACAGATAGAACACTTAGTTTAAAATGGAACTGTGTTTCGTATTTGGAGTTTCCTCTCTCACAAGGTGGACCACTCAGTTTCGTCGGACACATACGGTTTCGAGTGGCATCGCCACATATTTCAGAGAACAGGCGCATCTCCTGGCACAGTATCGAACACTTAGTTTCAGATAGAACAATTAGTTTAAAATGGAAATAAGTTTCACATCTGGAGCTTGCTCCCTCACAAGGTCGACCATTTAGATTCGTCGAGCACATACGGTTTCGAGTATCATCGCCACAGATTTCAGAGAACAGGCGCTTCTCCTGGCACAGTATCGAACACTTATTTCAGACAGAACAATTAGTTTAAAATGGAACTATGTTTCGCATCTGGAGTATCCTCTCTCACAAGGTCAACCACTTAGTTTCGTCGAACACACACGGTTTCGAGTGGCATCGCCACAGATTTCAGAGAACAGGCGCTTCTCCTGGCACAGTCTCGAACACTTAGTTACAGATAGAACACTTAGTTTAAAATGGAACTGTGTTTCGTATTTGGAGTTTCCTCTCTCACAAGGTGGACCACTCAGTTTCGTCAAACACATACGGTTTCGAGTGGCATCGCCAGAGATTTCAGAGAACAGGCGCTTCTCGTGGCACAGTATCGAACACTTAGTTTCAGATGGAACAGTTGGTTTAAAATGGAAATACGTTTCGCATCTGGAGTTTCTTCTCTCACAAGGCGACCACTTAGTTTCGTCGGACACATACGGTTTCGAGTGGCATCGCCACATATTTCAGAGAACAGGCGCATCTCCTGGCACAGTATCGAACACTTAGTTTCAGATAGAACAATTAGTTTAAAATGGAAATAAGTTTCACATCTGGAGTTTGCTCTCTCACAATGTCGACCATTTAGATTCGTCGAGCACATACGGTTTCGAGTATCACCGCCACAGATTTCAGAGAACAGGAGCTTCTCCTGGCAGAGTATCGAACACCTATTTCAGACAGAACAATTAGTTTAAAATGGAAATAAGTTTCGCATCTGGAGTATCCTCTCTCACAAGGTCAACCCCTTAGTTTCGTCGAACACACACGGTTTCGAGTGGCATCTCCACAGATTTCAGCGAACAGGCGCTTCTCCTGGCAGAGTCTCGAACACTTAGTTACAGGTAGAACACTTAGTTTAAAATGGAACTGTGTTTCGCATTTGGAGTTTCCTCTCTCACAAGGTGGACCACTTAGTTTCGTCGAACACACACGGTTTCGAGTGGCATCGCCTCAGATTTCAGAGAACAGGCGTTTCTCCTGGCACAGTATCGAACACTTAGTTTCAGATTGAACATTTAGTTTAAAATTGAACTATGTTTCGCATTTGGAGTTTCCTCTCTCACAAGGTCGGCCACTTAGTTTCGTCGAACACATACGGTTTCAAGTGGTATCGCCACAGATTTCGGCGAACTGGCGCATCTCCTGGCACATTATCGAAAACTTAGTTTCAGATAGAACAATTGGTTTAAAATGGAGCTAATTTTTGCATCTGGAGTTTCATCTCTCACAAGGTCGACGACTTAATTGCGACGAACACATACGGTTTCGAGTGGCATCGCCACAGATTTCAGAGAACAGGCGCTTCTCCTGGCACAGTATCGAGCACTTAGTATCAGATAGAACAATTCGTTTAAAATAGGAATACGTTTCGCATCTGGAGTTTCTTCTCTCACAAGGCGACCACTTAGTTTCGTCGGACACATACGGTTTCGAGTGGCATCGCCACATATTTCAGAGAACAGGCGCATCTCCTGGCACAGTATCGAACACTTAGTTTCAGATAGAACAATTAGTTTAAAATGGAAATAAGTTTCACATCTGGAGTTTGCTCTCTCACAATGTCGACCATTTAGATTCGTCGAGCACATACGGTTTCGAGTGGCATCGCCACAGATTTCAGAGAACAGGCGCTTCTCCTGGCACAGTATCGAACACTTAGTATCAGATAGAACAATTCGTTTAAAATGGAAATACGTTTCGCATCTGGAGTTTCTTCTCTCACAAGGCGACCACTTAGTTTCGTCGGACACATACGGTTTCGAGTGGCATCGCCACATATTTCAGAGAACAGGCGCATCTCCTGGCACAGTATCGAACACTTAGTTTCAGATAGAACAATTAGTTTAAAATGGAAATAAGTTTCACATCTGGAGTTTGCTCTCTCACAATGTCGACCATTTAGATTCGTCGAGCACATACGGTTTCGAGTATCATCGCCACAGATTTCAGAGAACAGGAGCTTCTCCTGGCAGAGTATCGAACACCTATTTCAGACAAAACAATTAGTTTAAAATGAAAATAAGTTTCACATCTGGAGTTTGCTCCCTCAAAAGGTCGACCATTTAGATTCTTCGAGCACATACGGTTTCGAGTATCATCGCCACAGATTTCAGAGAACAGGAGCTTCTCCTGGCAGAGTATCGAACACTTATTTCAGACAGAACAATTAGTTTAAAATGGAACTATGTTTCGCATCTGGAGTATCCTCTCTCACAAGGTCAACCCCTTAGTTTCGTCGAACACACACGGTTTCGAGTGGCATCTCCACAGATTTCAGCGAACAGGCGCTTCTCCTGGCAGAGTCTCGAACACTTAGTTACAGGGAGAACACTTAGTTTAAAATGGAACTGTGTTTCGCATTTGGAGTTTCCTCTCTCACAAGGTGGACCACTTAGTTTCGTCGAACACACACGGTTTCGAGTGGCATCGCCACAGATTTCAGCGAACTGGCGCATCTCCTGGCACATTATCGAAAACTTAGTTTCAGATAGAACAATTGCTTTAAAATGGAGCTAATTTTTGCATCTGGAGTTTCATCTCTCACAAGGTCGACGACTTAATTGCGACGAACACATACGGTTTCGAGTGGCATCGCCACAGATTTCAGAGAACAGGCGCTTCTCCTGGCACAGTATCGATCACTTAGTTTCAGATAGAACAATTAGTTTAAAATGGAAATAAGTTTCACATCTGGAGTTTGCTCTCTCACAATGTCGACCATTTAGATTCGTCGAGCACATACGGTTTCGAGTATCATCGCCACAGATTTCAGAGAACAGGAGCTTCTCCTGGCAGAGTATCGAACACCTATTTCAGACAAAACAATTAGTTTAAAATGAAAATAAGTTTCACATCTGGAGTTTGCTCCCTCAAAAGGTTGACCATTTAGTTTCGTCGAACACATACGGTTTCGAGTGGCATCGCCACACATTTCAGAGAACAGGCGTTTCTCCTGGCACAGTATCGAACACTTAGTATCAGATAGGATTATTAGTTTAAAATGAACTAATATTTCGCAATTTGGAGTTTCCTCTCTCACAAGGTCGACCACTTAGATTCGCCAAACACATACGGTTTCGAGTAGCATCGCCACAGATTTCAGAGAACAGGCGCTTCTCCTGGCACATTATCGAACACTTAGTTACAGATAGGACAATTAGTTTAAAATGCAACTATGTTTCGCATCTGGAGTTTCCTCTCTCACAAGGTCGGCCACTTAGTTTCGTCGAACACATACGGTTTCGAGTGGCATCGCCACAGATTTCAGAGAACAGGCGCTTCTCCTGGCATATTATCGAACACTTAGTTACAGATAGGACAATTAGTTTAAAATGCAACTATGTTTCGCATCTGGAGTTTCCTCTCTCACAAGGTCGGCCACTTAGTTTCGTCGAACACATACGGTTTCGAGTGGCATCGCCACAGATTTCAGAGAACAGGCGCTTCTCCTGGCACATTATCGAACACTTAGTTACAGATAGGACAATTAGTTTAAAATGCAACTATGTTTCGCATCTGGAGTTTCCTCTCTCACAAGGTCGGCCACTTAGTTTCGTCGAACACATACGGTTTCGAGTGGTATCGCTACAGATTTCAGAGAACAGGCGCATCTCCTGGCACAGTATCGAACACTTAGTTTCAGATAGAACAATTAGTTTAAAATGGAAATAAGTTTCACATCTGGAGTTTGCTCCCTCACAAGGTCGACCATTTAGATTCGTCGAGCACATACGGTTTCGAGTATCATCGCCACAGATTTCAGAGAACAGGCGCTTCTCCTGGCACAGTATCGAACACTTATTTCAGACACAACAATTAGTTTAAAGTGGAACTATGTTTCGCATCTGGAGTATCCTCTCTCACAAGGTCAACCACTTAGTTTCGTCGAATACACACGGTTTCGAGTGGCATCGCCACAGATTTCAGAGAACAGGCGCTTCTCCTGGCACAGTCTCGAACACTTAGTTACAGATAGAACACTTAGTTTAAAATGGAACTGTGTTTCGTATTTGGAGTTTCCTCTCTCACAAGGTGGACCACTCAGTTTCGTCAAACACTTACGGTTTCGAGTGGCATCGCCTCAGATTTCAGAGAACAGGCATTTCTCCTGGCACAGTATCGAGCACTTAGTTTCAGATAGAACAATTCGTTTAAAATGGAAATATGTTTCGCATCTGGAGTTTCTTCTCTCACAAGGCGACCACTTAGTTTCGTCGGACACATACGGTTTCGAGTGGCATCGCCACATATTTCAGAGAACAGGCGCATCTCCTGGCACAGTATCGAACACTTAGTTTCAGATAGAACAATTAGTTTAAAATGGAAATAAGTTTCACATCTGGAGCTTGCTCCCTCACAAGGTCGACCATTTAGATTCGTCGAGCACATACGGTTTCGAGTATCATCGCCACAGATTTCAGAGAACAGGCGCTTCTCCTGGCACAGTATCGAACACTTATTTCAGACAGAACAATTAGTTTAAAATGGAACTATGTTTCGCATCTGGAGTATCCTCTCTCACAAGGTCAACCACTTAGTTTTGTCGAACACACACGGTTTCGAGTGGCATCGCCACAGATTTCAGAGAACAGGCGCTTCTCTTGGCACAGTCTCGAACACTTAGTTACAGATAGAACACTTAGTTTAAAATGGAACTGTGTTTCGTATTTGGAATTTCCTCTCTCACAAGGTGGACCACTCAGTTTCGTCAAACACATACGGTTTCGAGTGGCATCGCCACAGATTTCGGAGAACAGGCGCTTCACCTAGCACAGTATCGAACACTTAGTATCAGATAGAACAATTACTTTAAAATGGAACTAAGCTTCGCATCTCGAGATTCCTCTCTCACAAGTTGGACCACTTAGTTTCATCGAACATATACGGTTTCGAGTAGCATCGCCACTGATTTCAGAGAACAGGCGCTTCTCCTGGCACAGTATCCAACCCTTAGTTTCAGATGGAACATTTGGTTTAAAATGGAACTAAGTTTCGCATCTGAAGTTTCCTCTCGCACAAGGTCGGCCACTTAGTTTCGTCGAACACATACCGTGTCGAGTGCGCATCGCGACAGATTTCAGAGAACAGGCGCTTCTCCTGGAACAATATCGAACACTTAGTTTCAGATAGAACAATTAGTTTAAAATGGAAATAAGTTTCACATCTGGAGCTTGCTCCCTCACAAGGTCGACCATTTAGATTCGTCGAGCACATACGGTTTCGAGTATCATCGCCACAGATTTCAGAGAACAGGCGCTTCTCCTGGCACAGTATCGAACACTTATTTCAGACAGAACAATTAGTTTAAAATGGAACTATGTTTCGCATCTGGAGTATCCTCTCTCACAAGGTCAACCACTTAGTTTCGTCGAACACACACGGTTTCGAGTGGCATCGCCACAGATTTCAGAGAACAGGCGCTTCTCTTGGCACAGTCTCGAACACTTAGTTACAGATAGAACACTTAGTTTAAAATGGAACTGTGTTTCGTATTTGGAATTTCCTCTCTCACAAGGTGGACCACTCAGTTTCGTCAAACACATACGGTTTCGAGTGGCATCGCCACAGATTTCGGAGAACAGGCGCTTCACCTAGCACAGTATCGAACACTTAGTATCAGATAGAACAATTACTTTAAAATGGAACTAAGCTTCGCATCTCGAGATTCCTCTCTCACAAGTTGGACCACTTAGTTTCATCGAACATATACGGTTTCGAGTGTGATCGCCACAGATTTCAGAGAACAGACGCTTCTACTGGCACAGTATCGAACACATAGTTTCAGATAGAACAATTAGTTTAAAATGGAACTAAATTTTGCTGCTGGAATTTCCTCTCTCACAAGGTCGACCACTTAGTTTCGTCGAACACATACCGTGTCGAGTGCGCATCGCGACAGATTTCAGAGAACAGGCGCTTCTCCTGGAACAATATCGAACACTTAGTTTCAGATAGAACAATTAGTTTAAAATGGAAATATGTTTCGCATTTGGAGTTTCCCCTCTCACAAGGTCGACCACCTAATTTCGTCGAACACATACGGTTTCGAGTGGCATCGTCAAACATTTCAGAGAACAGGCGCTTCTCCTGGCACAGTATCGAACACTTAGTTTCAGATAGAACCGTTAGTTTTAAATGAAACTAAATTTCACTTCTGGAGTTTCCTCTCTCACAAGGTGGAACACTTAGTTTCGACAAACACATACGGTTTCGAGTGGAATCGCCACAGGTTTCAGAGAACTGGCGCTTCTCCTGGCACAGTATCGACACTTCGTATCAGATAGAACAATTAGTTTAAAATGGAAATATGTTTCGCATTTGGAGTTTCCCCTCTCACAAGGTCGACCACTTAGTTTCGTCGAACACATACGGTTTCGAGTGGCATCGTCAAACATTTCAGAGAACAGGCGCTTCTCCTGGCACAGTATCGAACACTTAGTTACAGATAGAACACTTAGCTTAAAATGGAACTATGTTTCGCATTTGGAGTTTCCTCTCTCACACGGTCTACCACTTACTTTCGTCGAACACATTCGGCTTCGAGTAGCAACGCCACAGGTTTCAGAGTACAGGCGCTTCTACTGGCAGAGTATCGAATACTTAGTTTCAGATAGAACATTTAGTTTAAAATGGAAATATGTTTCGCATTTGGAGTTTCCCCTCTCACAAGGTCGACCACTTAATTTCGTGGAACCCATACGGTTTCGAGTGGCATCGCCACAGATTTCAGAGAACAGGCGCTTCTGCTGGCACAGTATCGAACACTTAGTTTCAGATAGAACAATTAGTTTAAAATGGCACTAAGTTTCGCGTCTGGAGTTTCCTCTCTCACAAGGTCGACCACTCAGTTTCGTCGAACACATACCGGTTCGAGTAGCATCGCGACAGATTTCAGAGAACAGGTGCTTCTCCTGGCACAGTATCGAACACTTAGTTTCAGATAAAACAATTAGTTTAAAATGGAACTAAGATTCGCATCTGGAGTTTCCTCTCTCACAAAGTCGACCATTTAGATTCGTCAAACACATACGGTTTCGAGTAGCATCGCCACAGATTTCAGAGAACAGGCGCTTCTCCTTGCAGAGTATCGAACACTTAGTTTCAGATAGAACAATTAGTTTAAAATGGAAGTAAGTTTCGCATCTGAAGTTTTCTCTCTCACAAGGTCGGCCACTTATTTTCGTCGAACACATACGGTTTCGAGTGGCATCGCCACAGATTTCAGAGAACAGGCGCTTCTCCTGGCACAGTATCGAACACTTAGTATCGGATAGAACAATTAGTTTAAAATGGAACAAATCTTCGCATCTGGAGTTTCCTCACTCACAAGGTCGACCACTTAGTTTCGTCGAACACATACGGTTTCGAGTGGCATCGCCACAGATTTCAGAGAACAGGCGCTTCTCCTGGAACAGTATCGAACACTTAGTTTCAGATAGAACAATTAGTTTAAAATGGAACTATGTTCCGCATCTGGTGAATCCTCTCTCACAAGGTCGACCACTTAGTTTCGTCGAACACATACGGTTTCGAGTGGCATCGCCACACATTTCATAGAACAGGCGTTTCTCCTGGCACAGTATCGAACACTTAGTATCAGATAGGATTATTAGTTTAAAATGAACTAATATTTCGCAATTTGGAGTTTCCTCTCTCACAAGGTCGACCACTTAGATTCGTCAAACACATACGGTTTCGAGTAGCATCGCCACAGATTTCAGAGAACAGGCGCTTCTCCTGGCACATTATCGAACACTTAGTTACAGATAGGAAAATTAGTTTAAAATGCAACTATGTTTCGCATCTGGAGTTTCCTCTCTCACAAGGTCGGCCACTTAGTTTCGTCGAACACATACGGTTTCGAGTGGCATCGCCACAGATTTCAGAGAACAGGCGCTTCTCCTGGCATATTATCGAACACTTAGTTACAGATAGGACAATTAGTTTAAAATGCAACTATGTTTCGCATCTGGAGTTTCCTCTCTCACAAGGTCGGCCACTTAGTTTCGTCGAACACATACGGTTTCGAGTGGCATCGCCACAGATTTCAGAGAACAGGCGCTTCTCCTGGCACAGTAACGAGCACTTAGTTTCAGATAGAACAATTCGTTTAAAATGGAAATACTTTTCGCATCTGGAGTTTCTTCTCTCACACGGCGACCACTTAGTTTCGTCGGACACATACGGTTTCGAGTGGCATCGCCACATATTTCAGAGAACAGGCGCAACTCCTGGCACAGTATCGAACACTTAGTTTCAGATAGAACAATTAGTTTAAAATGGAAATAAGTTTCACATCTGGAGTTTGCTCTCTCACAAGGTCGACCATTTAGATTCGTCGAGCACATACGGTTTCGAGTATCATCGCCATAGATTTCAGAGAACAGGCGCTTCTCCTGGCACAGTATCCAACACTTAGTTTCAGATGGAACATTTGGTTTAAAATGGAACTAAGTTTCGCATCTGAAGTTTCCTCTCGCACAAGGTCGGCCACTTAGTTTCGTCGAACACACACGGTTACGAGTGGCATCGCCTCAGATTTCAGAGAACAGGCGTTTCTCCTGGCACAGTATCGAACACTTAGTTTCAGATTGAACATTTAGTTTAAAATTGAACTATGTTTCGCATTTGGAGTTTCCTCTCTCACAAGGTCGGCCACTTAGTTTCGTCGAACACATACGGTTTCAAGTGGTATCGCCACAGATTTCAGCGAACTGGCGCATCTCCTGGCACATTATCGAAAACTTAGTTTCAGATAGAACAATCGGTTTAAAATGTAGCTAATTTTTGCATCTGGAGTTTCATCTCTCACAAGGTCGACGACTTAATTGCGACGAACACATACGGTTTCGAGTGGCATCGCCACAGATTTCAGAGAACAGGCGCTTCTCCTGGCACAGTATCGAGCACTTAGTTTCAGATAGAACAATTGGTTTAAAATGGAGCTATGTTTTGCATCTGGAGTTTCCTCTCTCACAAGGTCGGCCACTTAGTTTCGTCGAACACACACGGTTTCGAGTGGCATCGCCTCAGATTTCAGAGAACAGGCGTTTCTCCTGGCACAGTATCGAACACTTAGTTTCAGATTGAACATTTAGTTTAAAATTGAACTATGTTTCGCATTTGGAGTTTCCTCTCTCACAAGGTCGACCATTTAGATTCGTCGAGCACATACGGTTTCGAGTATCATCGCCACATATTTCAGAGAACAGGCGCTTCTCCTGGCACAGTATCCAACACTTAGTTTCAGATGGAACATTTGGTTTAAAATGGAACTAAGTTTCGCATCTGAAGTTTCCTATCGCACAAGGTCGGCCACTTAGTTTCGTCGAACACACACGGTTTCGAGTGGCATCGCCTCAGATTTCAGAGAACAGGCGTTTCTCCTGGCACAGTATCGAACACTTAGTTTCAGATTGAACATTTAGTTTAAAATTGAAATATGTTTCGCATTTGGAGTTTCCTCTCTCACAAGGTCGGCCACTTAGTTTCGTCGAACACATACGGTTTCAAGTGGTATCGCCACAGATTTCAGCGAACTGGCGCATCTCCTGGCACATTATCGAAAACTTAGTTTCAGATAGAACAATTGGTTTAAAATGGAGCTAATTTTTGCATCTGGAGTTTCATCTCTCACAAGGTCGACGACTTAATTGCGACGAACACATACGGTTTCGACTGGCATCGCCACAGATTTCAGAGAACAGGCGCTTCTCCTGGCACAGTATCGAGCACCTAGTTTCAGATAGAACAATTGGTTTAAAATGGAGCTATGTTTTGCATCTGGAGTTTCCTCTATCACAAGGTCGACCATTTAGATTCGTCGAACAAATGCGGTTTCGAGTGGCGTCGCCACAGATTTCAGAGAACAGGCGCTTCTCCTGGCACAGTATCGAACACTTAGTTTCAGATGGAACATTTGGTTAAAAATGGAACTAAGTTTCGCATCTGAAGTTTCCTCTCGCACAAGGTCGGCCACTTAGTTTCATCGAACATATACGGTTTCGAGTGGCATCTCCACAGATTTCAGAGAACAGGCGCTTCTCCTGGCACAGTATCGAACACTTAGTTTCAGATAGAACAATTGGTTTAAAATGGAGCTATGTTTTGCATCTGGAGTTTCCTCTATCACAAGGTCGACCATTTAGATTCGTCGAACAAATGCGGTTTCGAGTGGCGTCGCCACAGATTTCAGAGAACAGGCGCTTCTCCTGGCACAGTATCGAACACTTAGTTTCAGATGGAACATTTGGTTAAAAATGGAACTAAGTTTCGCATCTGAAGTTTCCTCTCGCACAAGGTCGGCCACTTAGTTTCATCGAACATATACGGTTTCGAGTGGCATCGCCACAGATTTTAGCGAACAGGCGCATCTCCTGGCACATTATCGAAAACTTAGTTTCAGATAGAACAATTGGTTTATAATGGAGCTATGTTTTGCATCTGGAGTTTCATCTCTCACAAGGTCGACGACTTAATTGCGACGAACACATACGGTTTCGAGTGGCATCGCCACAGATTTCAGAGAACAGGCGCTTCTCCTGGCACAGTATCGAGCACTTAGTTTCAGATAGAACAATTCGTTTAAAATGGAAATACTTTTCGTATCTGGAGTTTTTTCTCTCACAAGGCGACTACTTAGTTTCGTCGGACACATACGGTTTCGAGTGGCATCGCCACATATTTCAGAGAACAGGCGCATCACCTGGCACAGTATCGAACACTTAGTTTCAGATAGAACAATTAGTTTAAAATGGAAATAAGTTTCACATCTGGAGTTTGCTCTCTCACAAGGTCGACCATTTAGATTCGTCGAGCACATACGGTTTCGAGTATCATCGCCACAGATTTCAGAGAACAGGCGCTTCTCCTGGCACAGTATCCAACACTTAGTTTCAGATGGAACATTTGGTTTAAAATGGAACTAAGTTTCGCATCTGAAGTTTCCTCTCGCACAAGGTCGGCCACTTAGTTTCGTCGAACACACACGGTTTCGAGTGGCATCGCCACAGATTTCAGAGAACAGGCGCTTCTGCTGGCACATTATCGAAAACTTAGTTTCAGATAGAACAATTGGTTTAAAATGGAGCTAATTTTTGCATCTGGAGTTTCATCTCTCACAAGGTCGACGACTTAATTGCGACGAACACATACGGTTTCGACTGGCATCGCCACAGATTTCAGAGAACAGGCGCTTCTCCTGGCACAGTATCGAGCACCTAGTTTCAGATAGAACAATTGGTTTAAAATGGAGCTATGTTTTGCATCTGGAGTTTCCTCTATCACAAGGTCGACCATTTAGATTCGTCGAACAAATGCGGTTTCGAGTGGCGTCGCCACAGATTTCAGAGAACAGGCGCTTCTCCTGGCACAGTATCGAACACTTAGTTTCAGATGGAACATTTGGTTAAAAATGGAACTAAGTTTCGCATCTGAAGTTTCCTCTCGCACAAGGTCGGCCACTTAGTTTCATCGAACATATACGGTTTCGAGTGGCATCTCCACAGATTTCAGAGAACAGGCGCTTCTCCTGGCACAGTATCGAACACCTAGTTTCAGATAGAACAATTGGTTTAAAATGGAGCTATGTTTTGCATCTGGAGTTTCCTCTATCACAAGGTCGACCATTTAGATTCGTCGAACAAATGCGGTTTCGAGTGGCGTCGCCACAGATTTCAGAGAACAGGCGCTTCTCCTGGCACAGTATCGAACACTTAGTTTCAGATGGAACATTTGGTTAAAAATGGAACTAAGTTTCGCATCTGAAGTTTCCTCTCGCACAAGGTCGGCCACTTAGTTTCATCGAACATATACGGTTTCGAGTGGCATCGCCACAGATTTTAGCGAACAGGCGCATCTCCTGGCACATTATCGAAAACTTAGTTTCAGATAGAACAATTGGTTTATAATGGAGCTATGTTTTGCATCTGGAGTTTCATCTCTCACAAGGTCGACGACTTAATTGCGACGAACACATACGGTTTCGAGTGGCATCGCCACAGATTTCAGAGAACAGGCGCTTCTCCTGGCACAGTATCGAGCACTTAGTTTCAGATAGAACAATTCGTTTAAAATGGAAATACTTTTCGTATCTGGAGTTTTTTCTCTCACAAGGCGACTACTTAGTTTCGTCGGACACATACGGTTTCGAGTGGCATCGCCACATATTTCAGAGAACAGGCGCATCACCTGGCACAGTATCGAACACTTAGTTTCAGATAGAACAATTAGTTTAAAATGGAAATAAGTTTCACATCTGGAGTTTGCTCTCTCACAAGGTCGACCATTTAGATTCGTCGAGCACATACGGTTTCGAGTATCATCGCCACAGATTTCAGAGAACAGGCGCTTCTCCTGGCACAGTATCCAACACTTAGTTTCAGATGGAACATTTGGTTTAAAATGGAACTAAGTTTCGCATCTGAAGTTTCCTCTCGCACAAGGTCGGCCACTTAGTTTCGTCGAACACACACGGTTTCGAGTGGCATCGCCACAGATTTCAGAGAACAGGCGCTTCTGCTGGCACAGTATCGAACACTTAGTTTCAGATAGAACAATAAGATTAAAATGGAACTATGTTTCGCATTTGGAGTTTCCCCTCTCACAAGGTCAACCACTTAGTTTCGTCGAACACATACGGTTTCGAGTGGCATCGCCACAGATTTCAGAGAACAGGCGCTTCTCCTGGCACATTATCGAACACTTAGTTACAGATAGGACAATTAATTTAAAATGCAACTATGTTTCGCATCTGGAGTTTCCTCTCTCACAAGGTCGGCCACTTAGTTTCGTCGAACACATACGGTTTCGAGTGGCATCGCCACAGATTTCAGAGAACAGGCGCTTCTCCTGGCACATTATCGAACACTTAGTTACAGATAGGACAATTAGTTTAAAATGCAACTATGTTTCGCATCTGGAGTTTCCTCTCTCACAAGGTCGGCCACTTAGTTTCGTCGAACACATACGGTTTCGAGTGGTATCGCTACAGATTTCAGAGAACAGGCGCTTCTCCTGGCACAGTATCGAACAGTTAGTTTCCGATGGAACAATTAGTTTTAAATGGAACTAAGTTTCGCATCTGGAGTTTCCTCTTTCACAAGGCGACCACTTAGTTTCGTCGAACACATACGGTTTCGAGTGTGATCGCCACAGATTTCAGAGAACAGACGCTTCTACTGGCACAGTATCGAACACATAGTTTCAGATAGAACAATTAGTTTAAAATGGAACTAAATTTTGCTGCTGGAGTTTCCTCTCTCACAAGGTCGACCACTTAGTTTCGTCGAACACATACCGTGTCGAGTGCGCATCGCGACAGATTTCAGAGAACAGGCGCTTCTCCTGGAACAATATCGAACACTTAGTTTCAGATAGAACAATTAGTTTAAAATGGAAATATGTTTCGCATTTGGAGTTTCCCCTCTCACAAGGTCGACCACTTAATTTCGTCGAACACATACGGTTTCGAGTGGCATCGTCAAACATTTCAGAGAACAGGCGCTTCTCCTGGCACAGTATCGAACACTTAGTTTCAGATAGAACCGTTAGTTTTAAATGAAACTAAATTTCACTTCTGGAGTTTCCTCTCTCACAAGGTGGAACACTTAGTTTCGGCAAACACATACGGTTTCGAGTAGCAACGCCACAGGTTTCAGAGTACAGGCGCTTCTACTGGCAGAGTATCGAATACTTAGTTTCAGATAGAACATTTAGTTTAAAATGGAAATATGTTTCGCATTTGGAGTTTCCCCTCTCACAAGGTCGACCACTTAATTTCGTGGAACCCATACGGTTTCGAGTGGCATCGCCACAGATTTCAGAGAACAGGCGCTTCTGCTGGCACAGTATCGAACACTTAGTTTCAGATAGAACAATAAGATTAAAATGGAACTATGTTTCGCATTTGGAGTTTCCCCTCTCACAAGGTCAACCACTTAGTTTCGTCGAACACATACGGTTTCGAGTGGCATCGCCACAGATTTCAGAGAACAGGCGCTTCTCCTGGCACATTATCGAACACTTAGTTACAGATAGGACAATTAATTTAAAATGCAACTATGTTTCGCATCTGGAGTTTCCTCTCTCACAAGGTCGGCCACTTAGTTTCGTCGAACACATACGGTTTCGAGTGGCATCGCCACAGATTTCAGAGAACAGGCGCTTCTCCTGGCACATTATCGAACACTTAGTTACAGATAGGACAATTAGTTTAAAATGCAACTATGTTTCGCATCTGGAGTTTCCTCTCTCACAAGGTCGGCCACTTAGTTTCGTCGAACACATACGGTTTCGAGTGGTATCGCTACAGATTTCAGAGAACAGGCGCTTCTCCTGGCACAGTATCGAACAGTTAGTTTCCGATGGAACAATTAGTTTTAAATGGAACTAAGTTTCGCATCTGGAGTTTCCTCTTTCACAAGGCGACCACTTAGTTTCGTCGAACACATACGGTTTCGAGTGTGATCGCCACAGATTTCAGAGAACAGACGCTTCTACTGGCACAGTATCGAACACATAGTTTCAGATAGAACAATTAGTTTAAAATGGAACTAAATTTTGCTGCTGGAGTTTCCTCTCTCACAAGGTCGACCACTTAGTTTCGTCGAACACATACCGTGTCGAGTGCGCATCGCGACAGATTTCAGAGAACAGGCGCTTCTCCTGGAACAATATCGAACACTTAGTTTCAGATAGAACAATTAGTTTAAAATGGAAATATGTTTCGCATTTGGAGTTTCCCCTCTCACAAGGTCGACCACTTAATTTCGTCGAACACATACGGTTTCGAGTGGCATCGTCAAACATTTCAGAGAACAGGCGCTTCTCCTGGCACAGTATCGAACACTTAGTTTCAGATAGAACCGTTAGTTTTAAATGAAACTAAATTTCACTTCTGGAGTTTCCTCTCTCACAAGGTGGAACACTTAGTTTCGGCAAACACATACGGTTTCGAGTAGCAACGCCACAGGTTTCAGAGTACAGGCGCTTCTACTGGCAGAGTATCGAATACTTAGTTTCAGATAGAACATTTAGTTTAAAATGGAAATATGTTTCGCATTTGGAGTTTCCCCTCTCACAAGGTCGACCACTTAATTTCGTGGAACCCATACGGTTTCGAGTGGCATCGCCACAGATTTCAGAGAACAGGCGCTTCTGCTGGCACAGTATCGAACACTTAGTTTCAGATAGAACAATTAGTTTAAAATGGCACTAAGTTTCGCGTCTGGAGTTTCCTCTCTCACAAGGTCGACCACTCAGTTTCGTCGAACACATACCGGTTCGAGTAGCATCGCCACAGATTTCAGAGAACAGGCGCTTCTCCTGGCAGAGTATCGAACACTTAGTTTCAGATAGAACAATTAGTTTAAAATGGAAGTAAGTTTCGCATCTGAAGTTTCCTCTCTCACAAGGTCGGCCACTTATTTTCGTCGAACACATACGGTTTCGAGTGGCATCGCCACAGTTTTCAGAGAACAGGCGCTTCTCCTGGCACAGTATCGAACACTTAGTATCGGATAGAACAATTAGTTTAAAATGGAACAAATCTTCGCATCTGGAGTTTCCTCACTCACAAGGTCGACCACTTAGTTTCGTCGAACACATACGGTTTCGAGTGGCATCGCCACAGATTTCAGAGAACAGGCGCTTCTCCTGGAACAGTATCGAACACTTAGTTTCAGATAGAACAATTAGTTTAAAATGGAACTATGTTCCGCATCTGGTGAATCCTCTCTCACAAGGTCGACCACTTAGTTTCGTCGAACACATACGGTTTCGAGTGGCATCGCCACACATTTCAGAGAACAGGCGTTTCTCCTGGCACAGTATCGAACACTTAGTATCAGATAGGATTATTAGTTTAAAATGAACTAATATTTCGCAATTTGGAGTTTCCTCTCTCACAAGGTCGACCACTTAGATTCGCCAAACACATACGGTTTCGAGTAGCATCGCCACAGATTTCAGAGAACAGGCGCTTCTCCTGGCACATTATCGAACACTTAGTTACAGATAGGACAATTAGTTTAAAATGCAACTATGTTTCGCATCTGGAGTTTCCTCTCTCACAAGGTCGGCCACTTAGTTTCGTCGAACACATACGGTTTCGAGTGGCATCGCCACAGATTTCAGAGAACAGGCGCTTCTCCTGGCATATTATCGAACACTTAGTTACAGATAGGACAATTAGTTTAAAATGCAACTATGTTTCGCATCTGGAGTTTCCTCTCTCACAAGGTCGGCCACTTAGTTTCGTCGAACACATACGGTTTCGAGTGGCATCGCCACAGATTTCAGAGAACAGGCGCTTCTCCTGGCACATTATCGAACACTTAGTTACAGATAGGACAATTAGTTTAAAATGCAACTATGTTTCGCATCTGGAGTTTCCTCTCTCACAAGGTCGGCCACTTAGTTTCGTCGAACACATACGGTTTCGAGTGGCATCGCCACAGATTTCAGAGAACAGGCGCTTCTCCTGGCACATTATCGAACACTTAGTTACAGATAGGACAATTAGTTTAAAATGCAACTATGTTTCGCATCTGGAGTTTCCTCTCTCACAAGGTCGGCCACTTAGTTTCGTCGAACACATACGGTTTCGAGTGGTATCGCTACAGATTTCAGAGAACAGGCGCTTCTCCTGGCACAGTATCGAACAGTTAGTTTCCGATGGAACAATTAGTTTTAAATGGAACTAAGTTTCGCATCTGGAGTTTCCTCTTTCACAAGGCGACCACTTAGTTTCGTCGAACACATACGGTTTCGAGTGTGATCGCCACAGATTTCAGAGAACAGACGCTTCTACTGGCACAGTATCGAACACATAGTTTCAGATAGAACAATTAGTTTAAAATGGAACTAAATTTTGCTGCTGGAGTTTCCTCTCTCACAAGGTCGACCACTTAGTTTCGTCGAACACATACCGTGTCGAGTGCGCATCGCGACAGATTTCAGAGAACAGGCGCTTCTCCTGGAACAATATCGAACACTTAGTTTCAGATAGAACAATTAGTTTAAAATGGAAATATGTTTCGCATTTGGAGTTTCCCCTCTCACAAGGTCGACCACTTAATTTCGTCGAACACATACGGTTTCGAGTGGCATCGTCAAACATTTCAGAGAACAGGCGCTTCTCCTGGCACAGTATCGAACACTTAGTATCGGATAGAACAATTAGTTTAAAATGGAACAAATCTTCGCATCTGGAGTTTCCTCACTCACAAGGTCGACCACTTAGTTTCGTCGAACACATACGGTTTCGAGTAGCATCGCCACAGATTTCAGAGAACAGGCGCTTCTCCTGGCACATTATCGAACACTTAGTTACAGATAGGACAATTAGTTTAAAATGCAACTATTAGGTGGTCCAATAAGTTCGTTCCGTTTTCGGCGCGGCGACTTTATTACCTTCTTACCTGAGTAATAAACCACAATACATACTCAGGTAAAAATATACATATTCCAGTACACTTCTAGTTTTGCTTTCGTGCGAATTAGACGTATTTTTTTAAGTTTTTCTGTAATATCTAAACTAAAATCATGACGGACAACAAAATTCATTTTCGACACATCATGATATACGAGTTTCGTAAAGGGTATAACGCTTCGGAAACTTCGAGAAATATTTGCGTTGTTTACGGGGAAGGTTCTGTAACAGATCGTACGTGCAGAAAATGGTTTGATCGTTTTCGTGGAGGAAATATTTCATTAGAAGATGACCATCGCGCTGGACGACCACATACTGCTGACAACAGTGCTGTACGTGCATTAGTGGTGCAAAATCGTTGCATTGAAGTGCGGGAAATTGCATCGGAACTTCAAATGAAAAAATCCACCGTGCATAATTGTTTACGGAAGATGGGATTAATTTCAAAGTTGAATATGTGTGTGCCCCACGAACTGACGCAGCGTAACCGCGCAGACCGCCTGGCAGTGTGCATGGCTCTGTTGAATCGGCATCGAAATGAATCAATTTTAAAAAGAATTGTTACTGGGGATGAAAAGTGGATACAATATGAGAATTCTAGAAGAAAACGTAGTTGGTGTGAAGGCAACGAAATGCCCGAATCAACGGCAAAACCTGGACTGCACCCAGAAAAGGTATTGTTATCGGTTTGGTGGGATTAGGAAGGAATTGTTTATTATAAATTTTTGCCAAACAACTGTACCATCAATGCCGACAAATATTACGACTAATTGGACCGATTAAAGGAAGAAATTCAGAAAAAAGGCCAGCATTAGCCAACAGAAGGGGCGTGATATTACAGCACGACAACGCTCGACCACACGTGGCAAGAAATGTTATTGAAAAATTGAATGACTTTGGCTGGGAGGTCCTGCCACACCCTCCGTACTCTCCTGACATTGCGCCATCAGATTATTATTTATTTCGGTGCATTCAAAATTCGGTTACCGGGAAAAAATTTGAAAACTTTGAGGTCCTCCAAAAGCACGTGGCAGAGTTTTTTAATAAAAAAACGAAAGACTTTCATCCGAAAGGAATGATGAAACTACCTGAGAAGTGGCAAGAGGTAATTGAAAAGAATGGTGACTATGTATGTGAATAAAATAAATTGTATTTGAAAAAAACGGCGTTTTACTGTAACGGCTGAAAACGGAACGAACTTATTGGACCACCTAATATGTTTCGCATCTGGAGTTTCCTCTCTCACAAGGTCGGCCACTTAGTTTCGTCGAACACATACGGTTTCGAGTGGCATCGCCACAGATTTCAGAGAACAGGCGCTTCTCCTGGCATATTATCGAACACTTAGTTACAGATAGGACAATTAGTTTAAAATGCAACTATGTTTCGCATCTGGAGTTTCCTCTCTCACAAGGTCGGCCACTTAGTTTCGTCGAACACATACGGTTTCGAGTGGCATCGCCACAGATTTCAGAGAACAGGCGCTTCTCCTGGCATATTATCGAACACTTAGTTACAGATAGGACAATTAGTTTAAAATGCAACTATGTTTCGTATCTGGAGTTTCCTCTCTCACAAGGTCGGCCACTTAGTTTCGTCGAACACATACGGTTTCGAGTGGTATCGCTACAGATGTCAGAGAACAGGCGCTTCTCCTGGCACAGTATCGAACAGTTAGTTTCCGATGGAACAATTAGTTTTAAATGGAACTAAGTTTCGCATCTGGAGTTTCCTCTTTCAGAAGGCGACCACTTAGTTTCGTCGAACACATACGGTTTCGAGTGTGATCGCCACAGATTTCAGAGAACAGACGCTTCTCCTGGCACAGTATCGAACACTTAGTTTCAGATAAAACAATTAGTTTAAAATGGAACTAAGATTCGCATTTGGAGTTTCCCCTCTCACAAGGTCGACCACTTAATTTCGTCGAACCCATACGGTTTCGAGTGGCATCGCCACAGATTTCAGAGAACAGACGCTTCTTTTGGCACATTATCGAACACTCTCAGATAGAACAATTAGTTTAAAATCGAACTAAGTTTCGCATCTGAAGTTTCCTCTCTCACAAGGTCGGCCACTTATTTTCGTCGAACACATACGGTTTCGAGTGGCATCGCCACAGATTTCAGGGAACAGGCGCTTCTCCTGGCACAGTATCGAAAACTTAGTTTCAGGTAGAACAATAAGATTAAAATGGAACTATGTTTCGCATTTGGGGTTTCCCCTCTCACAAGGTCGACCACTTAGTTTCGTCGAACACATACGGTGTCGAGTGGCATCGCCACAGATTTCAGAGAACAGGCGCTTCTCCTGGCACATTATCGAACACTTAGTTACAGATAGGACAATTAGTTTAAAATGCAACTATGTTTCGCATCTGGAGTTTCCTCTCTCACAAGGTCGGCCACTTAGTTTCGTCGAACACATACGGTTTCGAGTGGCATCGCCACAGATTTCAGAGAACAGGCGCTTCTCCTGGCACAGTATCGAAAACTTAGTTTCAGGTAGAACAATAAGATTAAAATGGAACTATGTTTCGCATTTGGGGTTTCCCCTCTCACCAGGTCGACAACTTAGTTTCGTCGAACACATACGGTGTCGAGTGGCATCGCCACAGATTTCAGAGAACAGGCGCTTCTCCTGGCACATTATCGAACACTTAGTTACAGATAGGACAATTAGTTTAAAATGCAACTATGTTTCGCATCTGGAGTTTCCTCTCTCACAAGGTCGGCCACTTAGTTTCGTCGAACACATACGGTTTCGAGTGGCATCGCCACAGATTTCAGAGAACAGGCGCTTCTCCTGGAACAGTATCAAACACTTAGTTTCAGATAGAACAATTAGTTTAAAATGGAACTATGTTCCGCATCTGGTGAATCCTCTCTCACAAGGTCGACCACTCAGTTTCGTCGAACACATACCGGTTCGAGTAGCATCGCGACAGATTTCAGAGAACAGGCGCTTCTCCTGGCACAGTATCGAACACTTAGTTTCTGATAAAACAATTAGTTTAAAATGGAACTAAGATTCGCATCTGGAGTTTCGTCTCTCACAAAGTCGACCATTTAGATTCGTCAAACACATACGGTTTCGAGTAGCATCGCCACAGATTTCAGAGAACAGGCGCTTCTCCTGGCAGAGTATCGAACACTTAGTTTCAGATAGAACAATAAGATTAAAATGGAACTATGTTTCGCATTTGGAGTTTCCCCTCTCACAAGGTCTACCACTTAGTTTCGTCGAACACATATGGTTTCGTGGGGCATCGCCACAGATGTCACAGAACAACCGCTTCTCCTGGCACAGTATCGAACACTTAGTATCGGATAGAACAATTAGTTTAAAATGGAACAAATCTTCGCATCTGGAGTTTCCTCACTCACAAGCTCGACCCCTTAGTTTCGTCGAACACATACCGTGTCGAGTGCGCATCGCGACAGATTTCAGAGAACAGGCGCTTCTCCTGGCACAATATCGAACACTTAGTTTCAGATAGAACAATTAGTTTAAAATGGAAATATGTTTCGCATTTGGAGTTTCCCCTCTCACAAGGTCGACCACTTAATTTCGTCGAACACATACGGTTTCGAGTGGCATCGTCACACATTTCAGAGAAGAGGCGCTTCTCCTGGCACAGTATCGAACACTTAGTTTCAGATAGAACCGTTAGTTTTAAATGAAACTAAATTTCACTTCTGGAGTTTCCTCTCTCACAAGGTGGAACACTTAGTTTCGGCAAACACATACGGTTTCGAGTGGAATCGCCACAGGTTTCAGAGAACTGGCGCTTCTCCTGGCACAGTATCGACACTTCGTATCAGATAGAACAATTACTTTAAAATTGAACTAAGCTTCGCATCTGGAGTTTCCTCTCTCACAAGGTGGACCACTTAGTTTCGTCGAACACATACGGTTTCGAGTAGTATCGCCACAGATTTCAGAGAACAGGCGCTTCTCCTGGCACACAATCGAACACTTAGTTACAGATAGAACACTTAGCTTAAAATGGAACTATGTTTCGCATTTGGAGTTTCCTCTCTCACACGGTCCAGCACTTACTTTCGTCGAACACATTCGGCTTCGAGTAGCAACGCCACAGGTTTCAGAGAACAGGCGCTTCTACTGGCAGAGTATCGAATACTTAGTTTCAGATAGAACATTTAGTTTAAAATGGAACTATGTTTCGCATTTGGAGTTTCCTCTCTCACACGGTCTACCACTTACTTTCGTCGAACACATTCGGCTTCGAGTAGCAACGCCACAGGTTTCAGAGTACAGGCGCTTCTACTGGCAGAGTATCGAATACTTAGTTACAGATAGGACAATTAGTTTAAAATGCAACTATGTTTCGTATCTGGAGTTTCCTCTCTCACAAGGTCGGCCACTTAGTTTCGTCGAACACATACGGTTTCGAGTGGTATCGCTACAGATGTCAGAGAACAGGCGCTTCTCCTGGCACAGTATCGAACAGTTAGTTTCCGATGGAACAATTAGTTTTAAATGGAACTAAGTTTCGCATCTGGAGTTTCCTCTTTCAGAAGGCGACCACTTAGTTTCGTCGAACACATACGGTTTCGAGTGTGATCGCCACAGATTTCAGAGAACAGACGCTTCTCCTGGCACAGTATCGAACACTTAGTTTCAGATAAAACAATTAGTTTAAAATGGAACTAAGATTCGCATTTGGAGTTTCCCCTCTCACAAGGTCGACCACTTAATTTCGTCGAACCCATACGGTTTCGAGTGGCATCGCCACAGATTTCAGAGAACAGACGCTTCTTCTGGCACATTATCGAACACTCTCAGATAGAACAATTAGTTTAAAATCGAACTAAGTTTCGCATCTGAAGTTTCCTCTCTCACAAGGTCGGCCACTTATTTTCGTCGAACACATACGGTTTCGAGTGGCATCGCCACAGATTTCAGGGAACAGGCGCTTCTCCTGGCACAGTATCGAAAACTTAGTTTCAGGTAGAACAATAAGATTAAAATGGAACTATGTTTCGCATTTGGGGTTTCCCCTCTCACAAGGTCGACCACTTAGTTTCGTCGAACACATACGGTGTCGAGTGGCATCGCCACAGATTTCAGAGAACAGGCGCTTCTCCTGGCACATTATCGAACACTTAGTTACAGATAGGACAATTAGTTTAAAATGCAACTATGTTTCGCATCTGGAGTTTCCTCTCTCACAAGGTCGGCCACTTAGTTTCGTCGAACACATACGGTTTCGAGTGGCATCGCCACAGATTTCAGAGAACAGGCGCTTCTCCTGGCACAGTATCGAAAACTTAGTTTCAGGTAGAACAATAAGATTAAAATGGAACTATGTTTCGCATTTGGGGTTTCCCCTCTCACCAGGTCGACCACTTAGTTTCGTCGAACACATACGGTGTCGAGTGGCATCGCCACAGATTTCAGAGAACAGGCGCTTCTCCTGGCACATTATCGAACACTTAGTTACAGATAGGACAATTAGTTTAAAATGCAACTATGTTTCGCATCTGGAGTTTCCTCTCTCACAAGGTCGGCCACTTAGTTTCGTCGAACACATACGGTTTCGAGTGGCATCGCCACAGATTTCAGAGAACAGGCGCTTCTCCTGGCACAGTATCGAACACTTAGTTTCTGATAAAACAATTAGTTTAAAATGGAACTAAGATTCGCATCTGGAGTTTCGTCTCTCACAAAGTCGACCATTTAGATTCGTCAAACACATACGGTTTCGAGTAGCATCGCCACAGATTTCAGAGAACAGGCGCTTCTCCTGGCAGAGTATCGAACACTTAGTTTCAGATAGAACAATAAGATTAAAATGGAACTATGTTTCGCATTTGGAGTTTCCCCTCTCACAAGGTCTACCACTTAGTTTCGTCGAACACATATGGTTTCGTGGGGCATCGCCACAGATGTCACAGAACAACCGCTTCTCCTGGCACAGTATCGAACACTTAGTATCGGATAGAACAATTAGTTTAAAATGGAACAAATCTTCGCATCTGGAGTTTCCTCACTCACAAGCTCGACCCCTTAGTTTCGTCGAACACATACCGTGTCGAGTGCGCATCGCGACAGATTTCAGAGAACAGGCGCTTCTCCTGGCACAATATCGAACACTTAGTTTCAGATAGAACAATTAGTTTAAAATGGAAATATGTTTCGCATTTGGAGTTTCCCCTCTCACAAGGTCGACCACTTAATTTCGTCGAACACATACGGTTTCGAGTGGCATCGTCACACATTTCAGAGAAGAGGCGCTTCTCCTGGCACAGTATCGAACACTTAGTTTCAGATAGAACCGTTAGTTTTAAATGAAACTAAATTTCACTTCTGGAGTTTCCTCTCTCACAAGGTGGAACACTTAGTTTCGGCAAACACATACGGTTTCGAGTGGAATCGCCACAGGTTTCAGAGAACTGGCGCTTCTCCTGGCACAGTATCGACACTTCGTATCAGATAGAACAATTACTTTAAAATTGAACTAAGCTTCGCATCTGGAGTTTCCTCTCTCACAAGGTGGACCACTTAGTTTCGTCGAACACATACGGTTTCGAGTAGTATCGCCACAGATTTCAGAGAACAGGCGCTTCTCCTGGCACACAATCGAACACTTAGTTACAGATAGAACACTTAGCTTAAAATGGAACTATGTTTCGCATTTGGAGTTTCCTCTCTCACACGGTCCAGCACTTACTTTCGTCGAACACATTCGGCTTCGAGTAGCAACGCCACAGGTTTCAGAGAACAGGCGCTTCTACTGGCAGAGTATCGAATACTTAGTTTCAGATAGAACATTTAGTTTAAAATGGAAATATGTTTCGCATTTGGAGTTTCCCCTCTCACAAGGTCGACCACTTAATTTCGTCGAACCCATACGGTTTCGAGTGGCATCGCCACAGATTTCAGAGAACAGGCGCTTCTGCTGGCACAGTATCGAACACTTAGTTTCAGATAGAACAATTAGTTTAAAATGGCACTAAGTTTCGCGTCTGGAGTTTCCTCTCTCACAAGGTCGACCACTCAGTTTCGTCGAACACATACCGGTTCGAGTAGCATCGCGACAGATTTCAGAGAACAGGTGCTTCTCCTGGCACAGTATCGAACACTTAGTTTCAGATAAAACAATTAGTTTAAAATGGAACTAAGATTCGCATCTGGAGTTTCCTCTCTCACAAAGTCGACCATTTAGATTCCTCAAACACATACGGTTTCGAGTAGCATCGCCACAGATTTCAGAGAACAGGCGTTTCTCCTGGCAGAGTATCGAACACTTAGTTTCAGATAGAACAATTAGTTTAAAATGGAAGTAAGTTTCGCATCTGAAGTTTCCTCTCTCACAAGGTCGGCCACTTATTTTCGTCGAACACCTACGGTTTCGAGTGGCATCGCCACAGATTTCAGAGAACAGGCGCTTCTCCTGGAACAGTATCGAACACTTAGTATCGGATAGAACAATTAGTTTAAAATGGAACAAATCTTCGCATCTGGAGTTTCCTCACTCACAAGGTCGACCACTTAGTTTCGTCGAACACATACGGTTTCGAGTGGCATCGCCACAAATTTCAGAGAACAGGCGCTTCTCCTGGAACAGTATCGAACACTTAGTTTCAGATAGAACAATTAGTTTAAAATGGAACTATGTTCCGCATCTGGTGAATCCTCTCTCACAAGGTCGACCACTCAGTTTCGTCGAACACATACCGGTTCGAGTAGCATCGTGACAGATTTCAGAGAACAGGCGCTTCTCCTGGCACAGTATCGAACACTTAGTTTCAGATAAAACAATTAGTTTAAAATGGAACTAAGATTCGCATCTGGAGTTTCCTCTCTCACAAAGTCGACCATTTAGATTCGTCAAACACATACGGTTTCGAGTAGCATCGCCACAGATTTCAGAGAACAGGCACTTCTCCTGGCAGAGTATCGAACACTTAGTTTCAGATAGAACAATAATATTAAAATGGAACTATGTTTCGCATTTGGAGTTTCCCCTCTCACAAGGTCTACCACTTAGTTTCGTCGAACACATATGGTTTCGTGGGGCATCGCCACAGATGTCACAGAACAACCGCTTCTCCTGGCACAGTATCGAACACTTAGTATCGGATAGAACAATTAGTTTAAAATGGAACAAATCTTCGCATCTGGAGTTTCCTCACTCACAAGGGCGACCACTTAGTTTCGTCGAACACATACGGTTTCGAGTGGCATCGCCACAGATTTCAGAGAACAGGCGCTTCTCCTGGAACAGTATCGAACACTTAGTTTCAGATAGAACAATTAGTTTAAAATGGAACTATGTTCCGCATCTGGTGAATCCTCTCTCACAAGGTCGACCACTTAGTTTCGTCGAACACATACGGTTTCGAGTGGCATCGCCACACATTTCAGAGAACAGGCGTTTCTCCTGGCACAGTATCGAACACTTAGTGTCAGATAGGATTATTAGTTTAAAATGAACTAATATTTCGCAATTTGGAGTTTCCTCTCTCACAAGGTCGACCACTTAGTTTCGTCGAACACATACGGTTTCGAGTTGTATCGCCACAGATTTCAGAGAACTGGCGCTACTCCTGGCACATTATCGAACACTTAGTTTCAGATAGAACAGTTAGTTTTAAATGAAACTAAATTTCACTTCTGGAGTTTCCTCTCTCACAAGGTGGACCACTTAGTTTCGTCAAAGACATACGGTTTCGAGTGGAATCGCCACAGGTTTCAGAGAACTGGCGCTTCTCCTGGCACAGTATCGAACACTTAGTTTCAGATAGAACAATTAGTTTAAAATGGAACTATGTTCCGCATCTGGTGAATCCTCTCTCACAAGGTCGACCACTTAGTTTCGTCGAACACATACGGTTTCGAGTGGTATCGCCACACATTTCATAGAACAGGCGCTTCTCCTGGCACATTATCGAACACTTAGTTTCAGATAGAACAATTAGTTTAAAATGGAATTAAGTTTCGCATCTGGAGTTTCCTCTCCCACAAAATCGACCACTTAGTTTCCTCGAACACATACGGTTAGGAGTAGCATCGTCACAGATTTCAGAGAGCAGGCACTTCTCCTGGCACAGTATCGAACACTTAGTCTCAGATAGAACACTTAGCTTAAAATGGAACTATGTTTCGCATTTGGAGTTTCCTCTCTCACACGGTCTACCACTTACTTTCGTCGAACACATTCGGCTTCGAGTAGCAACGCCACAGGTTTCAGAGTACAGGCGCTTCTACTGGCAGAGTATCGAATACTTAATTTCAGATAGAACATTTAGTTTAAAATGGAAATATGTTTCGCATTTGGAGTTTCCCCTCTCACAAGGTCGACCACTTAATTTCGTCGAACCCATACGGTTTCGAGTGGCATCGCCACAGATTTCAGAGAACAGGCACTTCTCCTGGCAGAGTATCGAACACTTAGTTTCAGATAGAACAATAATATTAAAATGGAACTATGTTTCGCATTTGGAGTTTCCCCTCTCACAAGGTCTACCACTTAGTTTCGTCGAACACATATGGTTTCGTGGGGCATCGCCACAGATGTCACAGAACAACCGCTTCTCCTGGCACAGTATCGAACACTTAGTATCGGATAGAACAATTAGTTTAAAATGGAACAAATCTTCGCATCTGGAGTTTCCTCACTCACAAGGGCGACCACTTAGTTTCGTCGAACACATACGGTTTCGAGTGGCATCGCCACAGATTTCAGAGAACAGGCGCTTCTCCTGGAACAGTATCGAACACTTAGTTTCAGATAGAACAATTAGTTTAAAATGGAACTATGTTCCGCATCTGGTGAATCCTCTCTCACAAGGTCGACCACTTAGTTTCGTCGAACACATACGGTTTCGAGTGGCATCGCCACACATTTCAGAGAACAGGCGTTTCTCCTGGCACAGTATCGAACACTTAGTGTCAGATAGGATTATTAGTTTAAAATGAACTAATATTTCGCAATTTGGAGTTTCCTCTCTCACAAGGTCGACCACTTAGTTTCGTCGAACACATACGGTTTCGAGTTGTATCGCCACAGATTTCAGAGAACTGGCGCTACTCCTGGCACATTATCGAACACTTAGTTTCAGATAGAACAGTTAGTTTTAAATGAAACTAAATTTCACTTCTGGAGTTTCCTCTCTCACAAGGTGGACCACTTAGTTTCGTCAAAGACATACGGTTTCGAGTGGAATCGCCACAGGTTTCAGAGAACTGGCGCTTCTCCTGGCACAGTATCGAACACTTAGTTTCAGATAGAACAATTAGTTTAAAATGGAACTATGTTCCGCATCTGGTGGATCCTCTCTCACAAGGTCGACCACTTAGTTTCGTCGAACACATACGGTTTCGAGTGGTATCGCCACACATTTCATAGAACAGGCGCTTCTCCTGGCACATTATCGAACACTTAGTTTCAGATAGAACAATTAGTTTAAAATGGAATTAAGTTTCGCATCTGGAGTTTCCTCTCCCACAAAATCGACCACTTAGTTTCCTCGAACACATACGGTTAGGAGTAGCATCGTCACAGATTTCAGAGAGCAGGCACTTCTCCTGGCACAGTATCGAACACTTAGTCTCAGATAGAACACTTAGCTTAAAATGGAACTATGTTTCGCATTTGGAGTTTCCTCTCTCACACGGTCTACCACTTACTTTCGTCGAACACATTCGGCTTCGAGTAGCAACGCCACAGGTTTCAGAGTACAGGCGCTTCTACTGGCAGAGTATCGAATACTTAATTTCAGATAGAACATTTAGTTTAAAATGGAAATATGTTTCGCATTTGGAGTTTCCCCTCTCACAAGGTCGACCACTTAATTTCGTCGAACCCATACGGTTTCGAGTGGCATCGCCACAGATTTCAGAGAACAGGCGCTTCTGCTGGCACAGTATCGAACACTTAGTTTCAGATAGAACAATTAGTTTAAAATGGCACTAAGTTTCGCGTCTGGAGTTTCCTCTCTCACAAGGTCGACCACTCAGTTTCTTCGAACACATACCGGTTCGAGTAGCATCGCGACAGATTTCAGAGAACAGGCGCTTCCCCCGGCACAGTATCGAACACTTAGTTTCAGATAAAACAATTAGTTTAAAATGGAACTAAGATTCGCATCTGGAGTTTCCTCTCTCACAAAGTCGACCACTTAGTTTCGTCGAACACATACGGTTTCGAGTAGCATCGCAACAGATTTCAGAAAACAGGCGCTTCTCCTGGCAGAGTATCGAACACTTAGTTTCAGATAGAACAATTAGTTTAAAATGGAAGTAAGTTTCGCATATGAAGTTTCCTCACTCACAAGGTCGGCCACTTATTTTCGTCGAACACGTACGGTTTCGAGTGGCATCGCCACAGATTTCAGAGAACAGGCGCTTCTCCTGGCACAGTATCGAAAACTTAGTTTCAGGTAGAACAATAAGATTAAAATGGAACTATGTTTGGCATTTGGGGTTTCCCCTCTCACAAGGTCGACCACTTAGTTTCGTCGAAAACATACGGTTTCGAGTGGCATCGCCACAGATTTCAGAGAACAGGCGCTTCTCCTGGCACATTATCGAACACTGAGTTACAGATAGGACAATTAGTTTAAAATGCAACTATGTTTCGCATCTGGAGTTTCCTCTCTCACAAGGTCGGCCACTTAGTTTCGTCGAACACATACGGTTTCGAGTGGCATCGCCACAGATTTCAGAGAACAGGCGCTTCTCCTGGCATATTATCGAACACTTAGTTACAGATAGGACAATTAGTTTAAAATGCAACTATGTTTCGCATCTGGAGTTTCCTCTCTCACAAGGTCGGCCACTTAGTTTCGTCGAACACATACGGTTTCGAGTGGTATCGCTACAGATTTCAGAGAACAGGCGCTTCTCCTGGCACAGTATCGAACAGTTAGTTTCCGATGGAACAATTAGTTTTAAATGGAACTAAGTTTCGCATCTGGAGTTTCCTCTTTCAGAAGGCGACCACTTAGTTTCGTCGAACACATACGGTTTCGAGTGTGATCGCCACAGATTTCAGAGAACAGACGCTTCTCCTGGCACAGTATCGAACACTTAGTTTCAGATAAAACAATTAGTTTAAAATGGAACTAAGATTCGCATTTGGAGTTTCCCCTCTCACAAAGTCGACAACTTAATTTCGTCGAACCCATACGGTTTCGAGTGGCATCGCCACAGATTTCAGAGAACAGACGCTTCTTCTGGCACATTATCGAACACTCTCAGAGAGAACAATTAGTTTAAAATCGAACTAAGTTTCGCATCTGAAGTTTCCTCTCTCACAAGGTCGGCCACTTATTTTCGTCGAACACATACGGTTTCGAGTGGCATCGCCACAGATTTCAGAGAACAGGCGCTTCTCCTGGCACAGTATCGAAAACTTAGTTTCAGATAGAACATTTAGCTTAAAATGGAAATATGTTTCGCATTTGGAGTTTCCTCGCTCACAAGGTCGACCACTTAGTTTCGTCGAACACATACGGTTTCGAGTGGCATCGCCACAGATTTCAGAGAACAGGCGCTTCTCCTGGCACAGTATCGAATACTTAGTTTCAGATAGAACATTTAGTTTAAAATAGATATATGTTTCGCATTTGTAGTTTCCTCCGTCACAAGGTCGACCGCTTAGTTTCGTCGAACACATACGGTTTCGAGTAGCATCGCCACAGATTTCAGAGTACAGGCGCTTCTCCTGGCACAGTATCGAACACTTAGTTTCGCCGAACGCATACGATTTCGAGTGGCATCGCCACAGATGTAAGAGAACAGGCACTTCTGCTGGCACAGTATCAAACACTTAGTTTCAGATAGAACAATTAGTTTAAAATGGCACTAAGTTTCGCGTCTGAAATTTCCTCTCTCACAATGTCGGCCACTTAGTTTCGTCGAACACATACGGTTTCGAGTGGCATCGCCACAGATTTCGGAGAACAGGCGCTTGTCCTGGCACAGTATCGAACACTTAGTTTCGGATGGAACATTTGGTTTAAAGTGGAACTAAGTTTCGCATCTGGAGTTTCCTCTCTCACAAGGTCGACCACTCAGTTTCGTCGAACACATACCGTTTCGAGTGGTATCGCCACAGGTTTCCCAGATCGGGCACTTCTCCTGGCACAGTATCAAACACTTAGTTTCAGATAGAACAATTAGTTTAAAATGGGATTAAGTTTCGCATCTGGAGTTTCCTCTCCCACAAGGTCGACAACTTAGTTTCCTCGAACACATACGGTTTGGAGTAGCATCGTCACAGATTTCAGAGAACAGGCGCTTCTCCTAGCACAGTATCGAACACTTAGTTTCAGATAGAACAATCAGTTTCAAATGGAACTATGTTTTGCATCTGGGGTATCCTCCCTCACAAGGTCGACAACTTAGTTTCGTCGAACACATACGGGTTCGAGTGGCATCGCGACAGATTTCAGAGAACAGGCGCTTCTCCTGGCACAGTATCGAACACTTAGTTTCAGATAGAACAATTAGTTTAAAATGGTACTAAGTTTCTCGTCTGGAGTTTCCTCCCTCACACGGCGACCACTTAGTATCGTCGAACACATACGGTTTCCAGTGGCATTGCCACAGATTTCAGGGAACAGGCGCTTTTCCTGGCACAGTTTCGAACACATAGTTTCAGATGGAACAATTAGTTTAAAATGGAACTATGTTTCGCATCCGGAGTTTCCTCTCTCACAAGGTCGACCACTTAATTTCGTCGAACACATACGGTTTCGAGTGGCATCGCCACAGATTTCAGAAAACAGGCGCTTCTCCTGGCACAGTATCGAACACATAGTTGCAGATAGAACAATTAGTTTAAAATGCAACTAAGTTTCGCATCTGGAGTTTCCCCTCTCACAAGGTCGGCCACTTACTTTCGTGGAACACATTCGGTTTCGAGTAGCATCGCCACAGATTTCGCAGCACGGCGTTTCTCCTGGCACATTATCGAACACATAGTTTCAGATAGAACAATTAGTTTAAAATGGAACTATGTTTCGCATCTGGGGTTTCCTCTCTCACAAGTTCGACCACTTAGTTTCTTCGAACACATACGGTTTCGAGTGGCATCGCCACAGATTTCAGAGAACAGGCGCTTCTCCTGGCACAGTATCGAACACATTGTTGCAGATAGAACAATTAGTTTAAAATGGACCTATGTTTCGCATTTGGAGTTTCCTCTCTCACAAGTTCGACCACTTAGTTTCGTCGAACACATTCGGTTTCGAGTAGCTTCGCCACAGATTTCGCAGCACGGCGTTTCTCCTGGCACATTATCGAACACATAGTTTCAGATAGAACAATTAGTTTGAAATGGAACTATGTTTCGCATCTGGAGTTTCCTCTCTCACAAGGTCGACGACTTAGTTTCGTCGAACACATACGGTTTCGAGTGGCATCGCCACAGAGTTCAGAGAACAGGCGCTTCTCCTGGCACAGTATCGAACACTCAGTTACAGATAGAACAATTAGTTTAAAATGGACCTATGTTTCGCATTTGGAGTTTCCTCTCTCACAAGTTCGACCACTTAGTTTCGTCGAACACATACGGTTTCGAGTGGCATCGCCACAGATTTCAGAGAACAGGCGCTTCTCCTGGCACAGTATCGAACACATAGTTGCAGATAGAACAATTAGTTTAAAATGGAACTAAGTTTCGCATCTGGAGTTTCCCCTCTCACAAGGTCGGCCACTTACTTTCGTGGAACACATGCGGTTTCGAGTAGCATCGCCACAGATTTCGCAGCACGGCGTTTCTCCTGGCACATTATCGAACACATAGTTTCAGATAGAACAATTAGTTTAAAATGGAACTATGTTTCGCATCTGGAGTTTCCTCTCTCACAAGGTCGACGACTTAGTTTCGTCGAACACATACGGTTTCGAGTGGCATCGCCACAGAGTTCAGAGAACAGGCGCTTCTCCTGGCACAGTATCGAACACTCAGTTACAGATAGAACAATTAGTTTAAAATGGACCTATGTTTCGCATTTGGAGTTTCCACTCTCACAAGTTCGACCACTTAGTTTCGTCGAACACATACGGTTTCGAGTGGCATCGCCACAGATTTCAGAGAACAGGCGCTTCTCCTGGCACAGTATCGAACACATAGTTGCAGATAGAACAATTAGTTTAAAATGGACCTATGTTTCGCATTTGGAGTTTCCTCTCTCACAAGTTCGACCACTTAGTTTCGTCGAACACATACGGTTTCGAGTGGCATCGCCACAGATTTCAGAGAACAGGCACTTCTCCTGGCACAGTATCGAACACTAAGTTTCAGAGAGAACAATTAATTTAAAATGGAACTAAGTTTCGCATCTGAAGTTTCCTCTCTCACAAGGTCGGCCACTTAGTTTCGTCGAACACATACGGTTTCGAGGAGCATCGCCACAGATTTCAGAGAACAGGCGCTTCTCCTAGCACAGTATCGAACACTTAGTTTCAGGTAGAACAATTAGTTTAAAATGGAACTATGTTTCGCTTCCGGAGTTTCCTCTCTCACCATGTCGACCACTTAGTTTCGTCGAACACATACAGTTTCGAGTAGCATCGCCACAGATTTAAGAGAACAGTCGCTTCTCCTGGCACAGTATCGAACACTTAGTTTCAGATAGAACAATTAGTTTAAAATGGAACTATGTTTCGCATCCGGAGTTTCCTCTCTCACCATGTCGACCACTTAGTTTCGTCGAACACATACAGTTTCGAGTAGCATCGCCACAGATTTCAAAGAACAGGCGCTTCTCCTGGCACAGTATCGAACACTTAGATTCACATAGAACAATTAGTTTAAAATGGTACTAAGTTTCGCAACTGGCGTTTCCTCTATCACAAGGTCGACCACTTAGTTTCGTCGAACACATAGGGTCTCGAGGGGCATCGCCACAGATTTCAGAGAACAGGCGCTTCTGCTGGCACAGTATCGAAAACTTAGTTTCAGATAGAACAATTACTTTAAAATGGAACTAAGTTTCGCATTTGGAGTTTCCACTCTCACAAGTTCGACCACTTAGTTGCGTCTAACACATACGGTTTAGAGTGACATCGCCACAGATTTCAGAGGACAGGCGCTTCTCCTGGCACAGTATCGAACACTTAGTATTAGATAGAACAATTAGTTTAAAATGGAACTATGTTTCGCATTTGGAGTTTCCTCTCTCGCAAGGTGGACCACTTAGTTTCGTCAAACACATACGGTTTCGAATGGCATCGCCACAGATTTCAGAGAACAGGCGCTTCTCCTGGCACAGTATCGAACACTTAGTTTCAGATAGAACAATTACTTTAAAATGGAACTAAGTTTCGCATTTGGAGTTTCCTCTCTCACAAGTTCGACCACTTAGTTTCGTCGAACACATACGGTTTCGAGGGGCATCGCCACAGATTTCAGAGAACAGGCGCTTCTGCTGGCACAGTATCGAAAACTTAGTTTCAGATAGAACAATTACTTTAAAATGGAACTAAGTTTCGCATTTGGAGTTTCCTCTCTCACAAGTTCGACCACTTAGTTGCGTCTAACACATACGGTTTAGAGTGACATCGCCACAGATTTCAGAGGACAGGCGCTTCTCCTGGCACAGTATCGAACACTTAGTATCAGATAGAAAAATTAGTTTAAAATGGAACTATGTTTCGCATTTGGAGTTTCCTCTGTCGCAAGGTGGACCACTTAGTTTCGTCAAACACATACGGTTTCGAGTGGCATCGCCACAGATTTCAGAGAACAGGCGCTTCTGCCGGCACAGTATCGAAAACTTAGTTTCAGATAGAAGAATTAGTTTAAAATGGAACTAAGTTTCGCAACTGGCGTTTCCTCTATCACAAGGTCGACCACTTAGGTTCGTCGAACACATACGGTTTCGAGTAGCATCGCCACAGATTTCAGAGGACAGGCGCTTCTCCTGGCACAGTATCGAACACTTAGTTTCAGATAGAACAATTAGTTTAAAATGGAACTATGTTTCGCATCCGGAGTTTCCTCTCCCAAAAGGTGGACCAATTAATTTCGTCGACCACATACGGTTTCGAGTAGCATCGCCACAGATTTCAGAGGACAGGCGCTTCTCCTGGCACAGTATCGAACACTTAGTATCAGATAGAACTATCAGTTTAAAATGGAACTAAGTTTCGCATCTGGGGTTTCCTCTCCCACAAGGTCGACCACTTAGTTTCGTCGAACACATACGGTTTCGAGGGGCATCGCCACAGATTTCAGAGAACAGGCGCTTCTCCTGGCACAGTATCAAACACTTAGTTTCGGAGAGAACAATTAGTTTAAAATGGAAATATATTTCGCATTTGGAGTTTCCTCTCTCACAAGTTCGACCACTTAGTTTCGTCGAACACATACGGTTTCGAGGGGCATCGCCACAGATTTCAGAGAACAGGCGCTTCTCCTGGCACAGTATCAAACACTTAGTTTCGGAGAGAACAATTAGTTTAAAATGGAAATATATTTCGCATTTGGAGTTTCCTCTCTCACAAGTTCGACCACTTAGTTTCGTCGAACTCATACTGTTTCGAGTGGCATCGCCACACATTTCAGAGGACAGGCGCTTCTCCTGGCACAGTATCGAACACTTAGTTTCAGATAGAACAATTAGTTTAAAATGGAACTATGTTTCGCATTTGGAGTTTCCTCTGTCGCAAGGTGGACCACTTAGTTTCGTCAAACACATACGGTTTCGAGTGGCATCGCCACAGATTTCAGAGAACAGGCGCTTCTGCTGGCACAGTATCGAAAACTTAGTTTCAGATAGAACAATTAGTATAAAATGGAACTAAGTTTTTCGCAACTGGCGTTTCCTCTATCACAAGGTCGACCACTTAGTTTCGTCGAACACATACGGTTTCGAGGGGCATCGCCACAGATTTCAGAGAACAGGCGCTTCTGCTGGCACAGTATCGAAAACTTAGTTACAGATAGAACAATTACTTTAAAATGGAACTAAGTTTCGCATTTGGAGTTTCCTCTCTCACAAGTTCGACCACTTAGTTTCGTCGAACTCATACTGTTTCGAGTGGCATCGCCACACATTTCAGAGGACAGGCGCTTCTCCTGGCACAGTATCGAACACTTAGTTTCAGATAGAACAATTAGTTTAAAATGGAACTATGTTTCGCATTTGGAGTTTCCTCTGTCGCAAGGTGGACCACTTAGTTTCGTCAAACACATACAGTTTCGAGTGGCATCGCCACAGATTTCAGAGAACAGGCGCTTCTGCTGGCACAGTATCGAAAACTTAGTTTCAGATAGAACAATTAGTATAAAATGGAACTAAGTTTTTCGCAACTGGCGTTTCCTCTATCACAAGGTCGACCACTTAGTTTCGTCGAACACATACGGTTTCGAGTAGCATCGTCACAGATTTCAGAGAACAGGCGCCTCTCCTGGCACAGTATCGAACACCTAGTTTCAGATAGAATAATTAGTTTAAAATGGAAGTAAGTTTCGCATCTGGAGTTTCCTCTCTCACAATGTTGACCACTTAGTTTCGTCGAACACATACGGTTTCGAGTGGAATCGCCACACGTTTCAGAGAACAGGCGCTTCTCCTGGCACAGTATCGAACACATAGTTTCAGATAGAACAATTAGTTTAAAATGGAACTAAGTTTCGCATCTGGAGTTTCCTCTCTCACAAGGTCGACCACTCAGTTTCGACGAACCTATACGGTTTCGAGCGGCATCGCTACAGATTTCAGAGAACGGGCGCTTCTCCTGGCACAGTATCGAACACTTAGTTTCAGATAGAACAATTAGTTTAAAATGGTACTAAGTTTCGCATCTGGAGTTTCCTCTCTCACAAGGTCGACCACTTAGCTTCGTCGAACACATACGGTTTCGAGCGGCATCGCCACAGATTTCAGAGAACAGGCGCTTCTCCTGGCACAGTATCGTACACTTAGTTTCAGATAGGATTATTAGTTTAAAAGGGAACTAAATTTTTAAATTTAGAGTATCCTCTCTCACAAGGTCGACCACTCAGTTTCGACGTACCTATACGGTTTCGAGCGGCATCGCTACAGATTTCAGAGAACAGGCGCCTCTCCTGGCACAGTATCGAACACATAGTTTCAGAGAGAACAATTAGTTTAAAATGGAACTAAGTTTCGCATCTGGATATTCCTCCCTCAAAAGGTCGACCACTTTGTTTCGTCGAACACATACGGTTTCGAGCGGCATCGCCACAGATTTCAGGGAACAGGCGCTTCTCCTAGCACAGTATCGAACACTCAGTAGCAGATAGAACAATTAGTTTAAAATGGAACAAAGCTTCGCATTTGGAGTTTCCTCTCTCACAAGCTCGACCACTCAGTTTCGACGAACGCATACAGTTTCGAGTGGCATCGCCACAGATTTCAGAGGACAGGCGCTTCTCCTGGCACAGTATCGTACACTTAGTTTTAGATAGGATTATTAGTTTAAAATGGAACTAAATTTTTAAATTTAGAGTATCCTCTCTCACAAGGTCGACCACTTAGTTTCGCCGAACTCATACGGTTTCGAGCGGCATCGCTACAGATTTCAGAGAACGGGCGCTTCTCCTGGCACAATATCGAACACTTAGTTTCAGATAGAACAATTAGTTTAAAATGGTACTAAGTTTCGCATCTGGAGTTTCCTCTCTCACAAGGTCGGCCACTTAGTTTCGTCGAACACATACGGTTTCGAGGGGCATCGCCACAGGTTTCACAGAACAGGCGCTTCTCCTGGCACAGTATCGAACACTTAGTTCAGATAGAACAATTAATTTGAAATGGAACTATGTTTCGCATCTGGAGTTTCCTCTCTCACAAGGTCGACCACTCAGTTTCGACGAACCTATACGGTTTCGAGCGGCATCGCTACAGATTTCAGAGAACGGGCGCTTCTCCTGGCACAGTATCGAACACTTAGTTTCAGATAGAACAATTAGTTTAAAATGGTACTAAGTTTCGCATCTGGAGTTTCCTCTCTCACAAGGTGGACCACTTTGTTTCGTCAAACACAGACGGTTTCGAGTGGCATCGCCACAGATTTCAGGGAACAGGCGCTTCTCCTAGCACAGTATCGAACACTCAGTAGCAGATAGAACAATTAGTTTAAAATGGAACAAAGCTTCGCATTTGGAGTTTCCTCTCTCACAAGCTCGACCACCTAGTTTCGTCGAACGCATACGGTTTCGAGTGGCATCGCCACAGATTTCAGAGGACAGGCGCTTCTCCTGGCACAGTATCGTACACTTAGTTTCAGATAGGATTATTAGTTTAAAAGGGAACTAAATTTTTTAATTTAGAGTATCCTCTCTCACAAGGTCGACCACTTAGTTTCGCCGAACTCATACGGTTTCGAGCGGCATCGCTACAGATTTCAGAGAACGGGCGCTTCTCCTGGCACAATATCGAACACTTAGTTTCAGATAGAACAATTAGTTTAAAATGGTACTAAGTTTCGCATCTGGAGTTTCCTCTCTCACAAGGTCGGCCACTTAGTTTCGTCGAACACATACGGTTTCGAGGGTCATCGCCACAGGTTTCACAGAACAGGCGCTTCTCCTGGCACAGTATCGAACACTTAGTTCAGATAGAACAATTAATTTGAAATGGAACTAAGTTTCGCATCTGGAGTTTCCTCTCCCACAAGGTCGACCACTCAGTTTCGACGAACACATACGGTTTCAGGAGAAGCGCCTGTTCTCTGAAATCAGTGGCGATGCTACTCGAAACCGTATGTGTTCGACGAAACTAAGTGGCCGACCTTGTGAGAGAGGAAACTCCAGATGCGGAACTTAGTTCCATTTTAAACTAATTGTTCTATCTGAAAGTGTTCGATACTGTGCCAGGAGAAGCACCTGTTCTCTGAAATCTGTGGCGATGCCACTCGAAACCGTATGTGTTCGACGAAACTCAGTGGTCGACCGTGTGAGAGAGGAAACTCCAAATGCAAAGCTTTGTTCCTTTTAAACTAATTGTTCTATCTGGTACTGAGTGTTCGATACTGTGCTAGGAGAAGCGCCTGTTCTCTGAAATCTGTGGCGATGCCACTCGAAACCGTATGTGTTCGACGAAACTGAGTGGTCGCCTTGTGAAAGGGGAAACTCCAGATGCGAAACTTAGTTCCATTTAAAACTAATTGTTCCATCTGACACTAAGTGTTCGATACTGTGCCAGGAGAAGCGCCTGTTCTCTGAAATCTGTGGCGATGCCAATCGAAACCGTCTGTGTTCGACGAAACTAAGTGGTCGCCTTGTGGAAGAGGAAAATCCAGATGCAAAACTTAGTACCATTTTAAACTAATTGTTTTATCTGAAACTATGTGTCCGATACTGTGCCAGGAGAAGCTCCTGTTCTCTGAAATGTGTGGCGATGCCACTCCAAACCGTATGTGTTCGACGAAACTAAGTGGTCGACCTTGTGAGAGAGGAAACTCCAGATGCGAAACTTAGTACCATTTTAAACTAATTGTTCTATCTGAAACTAAGTGTTCGACACTGTGCCAGGAGAAGCGCCAGTTCTCTGAAATGTGTGGCGATGCCACTCGAAACCGTATGTGTTCGACGAAACTAAGTGGTTGATCTTGTGAGAGAGGATACTCCAGATGCGAAACATATTTCTATTTTAAACTAATTGTTCTATCTGAAACTAAGTGTTCGATACTGTGCCAGGAGAAGCGCCAGTTCTCTGAAATGTGTGGCGATGCCACTCGAAACAGTATGTGTTCGACGAAACTAAGTGGTCGACCTTGTGAGAGAGGAAACTCCAGATGCGAAACTTAGTTCGATTTCAAATTAATTGTTCTATCTGAAACTAAGTGTTCGATACTGTGCCAGGAGAAGCGCCAGTTCTCTGAAATGTGTGGCGATGCCACTCGAAACCGTATGTGTTCGACGAAACTAAGTGGTCCATCTTGCGAGAGAGGAAACTCCAAATGCGAAATTTAGTACCATTTTAAACTAATTGTTTTATCTGAAACTATGTGTCCGATACTGTGCCAGGAGAAGCTCCTGTTCTCTGAAATGTGTGGCGATGCCACTCGACACCGTATGTGTTCGACGAAACTAAGTGGTCGACCTTGTGAGAGAGGAAACTCCAGATGCGAAACTTAGTACCATTTTAAACTAATTGTTCTATCTGAAACTAAGTCTTCGATACTGTGCCAGGAGAAGCGCCTGTTCTCTGAAATCAGTGGCGATGCTACTCGAAACCGTATGTGTTCGACGAAACTAAGTGGTCGACCTTGTGAGAGAGGAAACTCCAGATGCGAAACTTAGTACCATTTTAAACTAATTGTTCTATCTGAAACTAAGTGTTCGACACTGTGCCAGGAGAAGCGCCAGTTCTCTGAAATGTGTGGCGATGCCACTCGAAACCGTATGTGTTCGACGAAACTAAGTGGTTGATCTTGAGAGAGAGGATACTCCAGATGCGAAACATAATTCCATTTTAAACTAATTGTTCTCTCTGAAACTAAGTGTTCGATACTGTGCCAGGAGAAGCGCCTGTTCTCTGAAATCTGTGGCGATGCTACTCGAAACCGAATGTGTTCCACGAAACTAAGTGGCCGCCATGTGAGAGAGGAAACTCCAGATGCGAAACTTAGTACCATTTTAAACTAATGGTTCTATCTGAAACTAAGTGTTCGATACTGTCCCAGGAGAAGCGCCAGTTCTCTGAAATGTGTGGCGATGCCACTCGAAACCGTATGTGTTCGACGAAACTAAGTGGTCGACCTTGTGAGAGAAGAACCTCCAGATGCGAAACATAGTTCCAATTTAAACTAATTGTTCTCTCTGAAGCTAAGTGTTCGATACTGTGCCAGGAGGAGCACCTGTTCTCTGAAATCTGTGGCGATGCCACTCGAAACCGTATGTGTTCGACGAAACTAAGTGGCCGACCTTGTGAGAGAGGAAACTCCAGATGCGGAACTTAGTTCCATTTTAAACTAATTGTTCTATCTGAAAGTGTTCGATACTGTGCCAGGAGAAGCGCCTGTTCTCTGAAATCAGTGATGATGCTACTCGAACCCGTATGTGTTCCACGAAACTAAGTGGCCGCCATGTGAGAGAGGAAACTCCAGATGCGAAACTTAGTACCATTTTAAACTAATTGTTCTATCTGAAACTAAGTGTTCGATACTGTCCCAGGAGAAGCGCCAGTTCTCTGAAATGTGTGGCGATGCCACTCGAAACCGTATGTGTTCGACGAAACAAAGTGGTCGACCTTGTGAGAGAAGAACCTCCAGATGCGAAACATAGTTCCAATTTAAACTAATTGTTCTCTCTGAAGCTAAGTGTTCGATACTGTGCCAGGAGAAGCGCCCGTTCTGTGCGACCTGTAGCGATACGACTCGAAACGGTATGTGTTCGACGAAACTGAGTCGTCGACCTTGTGAGAGAGGAAACTCCAGACGCGAAACTTAGTACCATTTTAAACTAATTGTTCTATCTGAATCTATGTGTTCGATACTGTGCCAGCAGAAGCGCCTGTTCTCTGAAATCTGTGGCGATGCCACTCGAAACCGTATGTGTTCGACGAAACTAAGTGGTCGACCTTCTGAGAGAGGAAACTCCAGATGCGAAGCTTAGTACCATTTTAAACTAATTGTTCTATCTGAAACAATGTGTTCGACACTGTGCCAGGAGAAGCGCCTGTTCTCCGAAACCTGTGGCGATGCCACTCGAAACCGTATGTGTTCGATGAAACTAAGTGGTCGAACCTGTGAGAGAGGAAACTCCAAATGCGAATTTTAGTTCCACTTTAAACTAATTTTTCTATCTGAAACTAATTGTTCGATACTGTGCCAGGAGAAGCGCCTCTTCTCTGAAATATGTGGCGATGCCACTCGAAACCGTATGTGTTCGAGGAAACTAAGTGGTCGACCTTGTGGGAGAGGAAACTCCATATGCGAAACTTAGTTCCATTTTAAACTAATTGTTCTATCTGAAACTAAGTGTTCGATACTGTGCCAGCAGAAGCGCCTGTTCTCTGAAATCTGTGGCGATGCCACTCGAAACCGTATGTGTTCGACGAAACTAAGTGGTCGACCTTCTGAGAGAGGAAACTCCAGATGCGAAGCTTAGTACCATTTTAAACTAATTGTTCTATCTGAAACAATGTGTTCGACACTGTGCCAGGAGAAGCGCCTGTTCTGCGAAATCTGTGGCGATGCGCACTCGAAACGGTATGTGTTCGACGAAACTAAGTGGTCGACCTTATGAGAGAGGAAACTCCAGCAGCGAAACTTAGTTCCATTCTAAACTAATTGTTCCATCTGAAACTAAGTGTTCGATACTGTGCCAGGAGTAGCGCCCGTTCTGTGAAACCTGTGGCGATACGACTCGAAACGGTATGTGTTCGACGAAACTGAGTGGTCGACCTTGTGAGATAGGAAACTCCAGACGCGAAACTTAGTGCCATTTTGAACTAATTGTTCTATCTGAAACTATGTGTTCGATACTGTGCCAGCAGAAGCGCCTGTTCTCTGAAATCTGTGGCGATGCCACTCGAAACCGTATGTGTTCGACGAAACTAAGTGGTCGACCTTCTGAGAGAGGAAACTCCAGATGCGAAGCTTAGTACCATTTTAAACTAATTGTTCTATCTGAAACAATGTGTTCGACACTGTGCCAGGAGAAGCGCCTGTTCTCCGAAACCTGTGGCGATGCCACTCGAAACCGTATGTGTTCGATGAAACTAAGTGGTCGAACCTGTGAGAGAGGAAACTCCAAATGCGAAATTTAGTTCCATTTTAAACTAATTTTTTTATCTGAAACTAATTGTTCGATACTGTGCCAGGAGAAGCGCCTCTTCTCTGAAATATGTGGCGATGCCACTCGAAACCGTATGTGTTCGAGGAAACTAAGTGGTCGACCTTGTGGGAGAGGAAACTCCAGATGCGAAACTTAGTTCCATTTTAAACTAATTGTTCTATCTGAAACTAAGTGTTCGACACTGTGTCAGGAGAAGCGCCTGTTCTCTGAAATCTGTGGCGATGCCACTCGAAACCGTATGTGTTTGACGAAACTAAGTTGTCGACCTTGTGAGAGAGGAACTCCAGATGCGAAAATTAGTTATATTTTAAACCAATTGTTCTATCTGAAACTAAGTGTTCGATACTGTGCCAGGAGAATCGCCGTTCTGCGAAATCTGTGGCGATGCGCACTCGAAACGGTATGTGTTCGACGAAACTAAGTGGTCGACCTTATGAGAGAGGAAACTCCAGCAGCGAAACTTAGTTCCATTCTAAACTAATTGTTCTATCTGAAACTATGTGTTCGATACTGTGCCAGTAGAAGCACATGTTCTCTGAAATGTGTGGCGATGCCACTCGAAACCGTATGTGTTCGACGAAACTAAGTGGTCGACCTTCTGAGAGAGGAAACTCCAGATGCGAAGCTTAGTACCATTTTAAACTAATTGTTCTATCTGAAACAATGTGTTCGACACTGTGCCAGGAGAAGCACCTGTTCTCCGAAACCTGTGGCGATGCCACTCGAAACCGTATGTGTTCGATGAAACTAAGTGGTCGAACCTGTGAGAGAGGAAACTCCAAATGCGAATTTTAGTTCCATTTTAACTAATTTTTCTATCTGAAACTAATTGTTCGATACTGTGCCAGGAGAAGCGCCTCTTCTCTGAAATATGTGGCGATGCCACTCGAAACCGTATGTGTTCGAGGAAACTAAGTGGTCGACCTTGTGGGAGAGGAAACTCCATATGCGAAACTTAGTTCCATTTTAAACTAATTGTTCTATCTGAAACTAAGTGTTCGATACTGTGCCAGCAGAAGCGCCTGTTCTCTGAAATCTGTGGCGATGCCACTCGAAACCGTATGTGTTCGACGAAACTAAGTGGTCGACCTTCTGAGAGAGGAAACTCCAGATGCGAAGCTTAGTACCATTTTAAACTAATTGTTCTATCTGAAACAATGTGTTCGACACTGTGCCAGGAGAAGCGCCTGTTCTGCGAAATCTGTGGCGATGCGCACTCGAAACGGTATGTGTTCGACGAAACTAAGTGGTCGACCTTATGAGAGAGGAAACTCCAGCAGCGAAACTTAGTTCCATTCTAAACTAATTGTTCCATCTGAAACTAAGTGTTCGATACTGTGCCAGGAGTAGCGCCCGTTCTGTGAAACCTGTGGCGATACGACTCGAAACGGTATGTGTTCGACGAAACTGAGGGGTCGACCTTGTGAGAGAGGAAACTCCAGACGCGAAACTTAGTGCCATTTTGAACTAATTGTTCTATCTGAAACTATGTGTTCGATACTGTGCCAGCAGAAGCGCCTGTTCTCTGAAATCTGTGGCGATGCCACTCGAAACCGTATGTGTTCGACGAAACTAAGTGGGCGACCTTGTGAGAGAGGAAACTCCAGATGCGAAACTTAGTACCATTTTAAACTAATTGTTCTATCTGAAACAATGTGTTCGACACTGTGCCAGGAGAAGCGCCTGTTCTCCGAAACCTGTGGCGATGCCACTCGAAACCGTATGTGTTCGATGAAACTAAGTGGTCGAACCTGTGAGAGAGGAAACTCCAAATGCGAAATTTAGTTCCATTTTAAAATAATTTTTCTATCTGAAACTAATTGTTCGATACTGTGCCAGGAGAAGCGCCTCTTCTCTGAAATATGTGGCGATGCCACTCGAAACCGTATGTGTTCGAGGAAACTAAGTGGTCGACCTTGTGGGAGAGGAAACTCCAGATGCGAAACTTAGTTCCATTTTAAACTAATTGTTCTATCTGAAACTAAGTGTTCGACACTGTGTCAGGAGAAGCGCCTGTTCTCTGAAATCTGTGGCGATGCCACTCGAAACCGTATGTGTTTGACGAAACTAAGTTGTCGACCTTGTGAGAGAGGAACTCCAGATGCGAAAATTAGTTATATTTTAAACCAATTGTTCTATCTGAAACTAAGTGTTCGATACTGTGCCAGGAGAATCGCCGTTCTGCGAAATCTGTGGCGATGCGCACTCGAAACGGTATGTGTTCGACGAAACTAAGTGGTCGACCTTATGAGAGAGGAAACTCCAGCAGCGAAACTTAGTTCCATTCTAAACTAATTGTTCTATCTGAAACTATGTGTTCGATACTGTGCCAGTAGAAGCACATGTTCTCTGAAATGTGTGGCGATGCCACTCGAAACCGTATGTGTTCGACGAAACTAAGTGGTCGACCTTCTGAGAGAGGAAACTCCAGATGCGAAGCTTAGTACCATTTTAAACTAATTGTTCTATCTGAAACAATGTGTTCGACACTGTGCCAGGAGAAGCGCCTGTTCTCCGAAACCTGTGGCGATGCCACTCGAAACCGTATGTGTTCGATGAAACTAAGTGGTCGAACCTGTGAGAGAGGAAACTCCAGCAGCGAAACTTAGTTCCATTCTAAACTAATTGTTCCATCTGAAACTAAGTGTTCGATACTGTGCCAGGAGTAGCGCCCGTTCTGTGAAACCTGTGGCGATACGACTCGAAACGGTATGTGTTCGACGAAACTGAGGGGTCGACCTTGTGAGAGAGGAAACTCCAGACGCGAAACTTAGTGCCATTTTGAACTAATTGTTCTATCTGAAACTATGTGTTCGATACTGTGCCAGCAGAAGCGCCTGTTCTCTGAAATCTGTGGCGATGCCACTCGAAACCGTATGTGTTCGACGAAACTAAGTGGTCGACCTTCTGAGAGAGGAAACTCCAGATGCGAAGCTTAGTACCATTTTAAACTAATTGTTCTATCTGAAACAATGTGTTCGACACTGTGCCAGGAGAAGCGCCTGTTCTCCGAAACCTGTGGCGATGCCACTCGAAACCGTATGTGTTCGATGAAACTAAGTGGTCGAACCTGTGAGAGAGGAAACTCCAAATGCGAAATTTAGTTCCATTTTAAAATAATTTTTCTATCTGAAACTAATTGTTCGATACTGTGCCAGGAGAAGCGCCTCTTCTCTGAAATATGTGGCGATGCCACTCGAAACCGTATGTGTTCGAGGAAACTAAGTGGTCGACCTTGTGGGAGAGGAAACTCCAGATGCGAAACTTAGTTCCATTTTAAACTAATTGTTCTATCTGAAACTAAGTGTTCGACACTGTGTCAGGAGAAGCGCCTGTTCTCTGAAATCTGTGGCGATGCCACTCGAAACCGTATGTGTTTGACGAAACTAAGTTGTCGACCTTGTGAGAGAGGAACTCCAGATGCGAAAATTAGTTATATTTTAAACCAATTGTTCTATCTGAAACTAAGTGTTCGATACTGTGCCAGGAGAATCGCCGTTCTGCGAAATCTGTGGCGATGCGCACTCGAAACGGTATGTGTTCGACGAAACTAAGTGGTCGACCTTATGAGAGAGGAAACTCCAGCAGCGAAACTTAGTTCCATTCTAAACTAATTGTTCTATCTGAAACTATGTGTTCGATACTGTGCCAGTAGAAGCACATGTTCTCTGAAATGTGTGGCGATGCCACTCGAAACCGTATGTGTTCGACGAAACTAAGTGGTCGACCTTCTGAGAGAGGAAACTCCAGATGCGAAGCTTAGTACCATTTTAAACTAATTGTTCTATCTGAAACAATGTGTTCGACACTGTGCCAGGAGAAGCGCCTGTTCTCCGAAACCTGTGGCGATGCCACTCGAAACCGTATGTGTTCGATGAAACTAAGTGGTCGAACCTGTGAGAGAAGAAACTCCAGATGCGAAACTTAGTTCCATTTTAAACTAATTGTTCTATCTGAAACTAAGTGTTCGATCCTGTGCCAGGAGAAGCGCCTGTTCTCTGAAATCTGTGGCGATACCACTCGAAACCGAATGTGTTCGACGAAACTAAGTGGTCGACCTTGTGAGAGAGGAAACTCCAAATGCGAAACTTAGTTCCATTTTAAACTAATTGTTCTATCTGAAACTAAGTGTTCGATCCTGTGCCAGGAGAAGCGCCTGTTCTCTGAAATCAGTGGCGATGCTACTCGAAACCGTATGTGTTCGACGAAACTAAGTGGTCGAACTTTTGAGAGAGGAAACTCCAGATGCGAAACATAGTTCAATTTTAAACTAAATGTTCCATCTGAAACTAAGTGTTCGATCCTGTGCCAGGCGAAGCGCCTGTTCTCTGAAATCTGTAGCGATGCCACTCGAAACCGTATGTGTTCGACGAAAGTAAGTGGTCGCCTTGAGAAAGAGGAAACTCCAGATGCAAAACTTAGTTCCTTTTTAAACTGATTGTTCTATCTGAAAGTGTTCGATACTGTGCCTAGAGAAGCGCCTGTTCTCTGAAATCTGTGGCGATACCACTCGAAACCGTATGTGTTCGACGAAACTAAGTTGTCGACCTTGTGAGAGAGGAAACTTCAGATGCGAAACTTAGTACCATTTTAAACTAATTGTTCTATCTGAAACTATGTGTTCGATACTGTGCCAGTAGATGCGCCTGTTCACTGAAATCTGTGGCGATGCCACTCGAAACCGTATGTGTTCGTCGAAACTAAGTGGTCGACCTTGTGAGAGAGGAAACTCCAAATGCGAAACATATTTCCATTTAAAACTATATATTCTAGCTGAAACTAAGTGTTCGATACTGTGCCAGGAGAAGCGCCTGTTCTCTGAAATCTGTGGCGATGCCACTCGAAACCGTATGTGTTCGACGAAACTAAGTGGCCGACCTTGTGAGAGAGGAAACTTCAGATGCGAAACTTAGTTCCATTTTAAATTAATTGTTCTATCTGAAACTAAGTGTTCGCTACTGTGTCAGGAGAAGCGCCCGTTCTGTGAAACCTGTGGCGATACCACTCGAAATGGTATGTGTTCGACGAAACTGAGTGGTCGACATTGTGAGAGAGGAAACCCCAGACGCGAAACGTAGTGCCATTTTAAATTAATTGTTCTATCTGATACTAAGTGTTCGATACTGTGCCAGGCGAAGCGCCTGTTCTCTGAAATCTGTGGCGATGCGCACTCGAAACCGTATGTGTTCGACGAAACTAAGTGGTTGACCTTGTGAGAGAGGGTACTCCAGATGCGAAACATAATTCCATTTTAAACTAATAATTCTGTCTGACATAAGTGTTCGATACTGTGCCAGGAGAAACGCCTGCTTTCTGAAACCTGTGGCGATGCTACTCGAAGCCGCAAGTGTTCGACGAAACTAAGTGGTCGACCTTCTGAGAGTTGAAACTCCAGATGCGAAACTTAGTTCCATTTTAAACTAATTGTTCTATCTAAAACTAAGTGTTCGATACTGTGCCAGGAGATGCGCCTGTTCTCTGAAATCTGCGGCGATGCTCCTCGAAACCGTATGTGTTCGACGAAACTAAGTGGCCGACCTTGTGAGAGAGGAAACTTCAGATGCGATATTTAGTTCCATTTTTAATTAATTGTTCTCTCTGAAACATAGTGTTCGATACTGTGCCAGGAGAAGCGCCTGTTCTCTGAAATCTGTGGCGATACTACTCGGAACCGAATGTGTTCCACGAAACTGAGTGGCCGCCTTGTGAGAGAGGAAACTCCAGATGCGAAACTTGGTTCCATTTTAATCTTATTGTTCTGTCTGAAACTAAGTGTTCGGTACTGTGCCAGAAGAAGCGCCTGTTTTCTGAAATCTGTGGCGATGCCACTCGAAACCGTATGTGTTCGACGAAACTAAGTGGTCGCCTTGTGAGAGAGGAAATTCCAGATGCGAAACATATTTCCATTTAAAACTATATATTCTAGCTGAAACTAAGTGTTCGATACTGTGCCAGGAGAAGCGCCTGTTCTCTGAAATCTGTGGCGATGCCACTCGAAACCGTATGTGTTCGACGAAACTAAGTGGCCGACCTTGTGAGAGAGGAAACTTCAGATGCGAAACTTAGTTCCATTTTGAATTAATTGTTCTATCTGAAACTAAGTGTTCGCTACTGTGTCAGGAGAAGCGCCCGTTCTGTGAAACCTGTGGCGATACCACTCGAAATGGTATGTGTTCGACGAAACTGAGTGGTCGACATTGTGAGAGAGGAAACCCCAGACGCGAAACGTAGTGCCATTTTAAACTAATTGTTCTATCTGATACTAAGTGTTCGATACTGTGCCAGGAGAAGCGCCTGTTCTCTGAAATCTGTGGCGATGCGCACTCGAAACCGTATGTGTTCGACGAAACTAAGTGGTTGACCTTGTGAGAGAGGGTACTCCAGATGCGAAACATAGTTCCATTTTAAACTAATAATTCTGTCTGACATAAGTGTTCGATACTGTGCCAGGAGAAACGCCTGCTTTCTGAAACCTGTGGCGATGCTACTCGAAGCCGCAAGTGTTCGACGAAACTAAGTGGTCGACCTTCTGAGAGTTGAAACTCCAGATGCGAAACTTAGTTCCATTTTAAACTAATTGTTCTATCTAAAACTAAGTGTTCGATACTGTGCCAGGAGATGCGCCTGTTCTCTGAAATCTGCGGCGATGCTCCTCGAAACCGTATGTGTTCGACGAAACTAAGTGGCCGACCTTGTGAGAGAGGAAACTTCAGATGCGATACTTAGTTCCATTTTTAATTAATTGTTCTCTCTGAAACTTAGTGTTCGATACTGTGCCAGGAGAAGCGCCTGTTCTCTGAAATCTGTGGCGATACTACTCGGAACCGAATGTGTTCCACGAAACTGAGTGGCCGCCTTGTGAGAGAGGAAACTCCAGATGCGAAACTTGGTTCCATTTTAATCTTATTGTTCTGTCTGAAACTAAGTGTTCGGTACTGTGCCAGGAGAAGCGCCTGTTTTCTGAAATCTGTGGCGATGCCACTCGAAACCGTATGTGTTCGACGAAACTAAGTGGTCGCCTTGTGAGAGAGGAAATTCCAGATGCGAAACATAGTACCATTTTAAACTAATTGTTCTATCTGAAACTATGTGTTCGATACTGTGCCAGTAGATGCGCCTGTTCTCTGAAATCTGTGGCGATGCCACTCGAAACCGTACGTGTTCGACGAAACTAAGTAGTCGACCTTGTGAGAGAGGAATCTCCAGATGCGAAACTTAGTTCCATTTTAAACCAAATGTTCCATCTGTAACTAAGTCTTCGATACTGTGCCAGGAGAAGCGCCTGTTCTCAGAAATCTCTGGCGATGCTACTCGAAACCGTATGCGTTCGACGAAACTAAGCGGTCGACATTGTGAGGGAGGAAACTCCAAATGCGAAATATATTTCCATTTTAAACTAAATGTTCTATCTGAAACTAAGTATTCGATACTCTCCCAGTAGAAGCGCCTGTTCTCTGAAACCTGTGGCGTTGCTACTCGAAGCCGAATGTGTTCGACGAAAGTAAGTGGCAGACCGTGTGAGAGAGGATACTCCAGAGGCGAAACATAGTTCCATTTTAAACTAATTGTTCTATCTGAAACTAAGTGTTCGATAGTGTGCCAGGAGTAGCGCCTGTTCTCTGAAATCTGTGGCGATGCAACTCGAAACCGTATGTGTTCGACGAAACTAAGTGGTCGACCTTGTGAGGGAGGATACTCCAGATGCGAAACATATTTCTATTTTAAACTAATTGTTCTATCTGAAACTAAGTGTTCGATACTGTGCCAGGAGAAGCGCCTGTTCTCTGAAATCTGTTGCGATGCTACTCGAAACCGAATGTGTTCCACGAAAGTAAGTGGCCGACCTTGTGAGAGAGGAAACTCCAGATGCGAAACTTAGTTCCATTTTAAACTAATTGTTCCATCTGAAACTAAGTGTTCAATACTGTGCCAGGAGAAGCGCCTGTTCTCTGAAATCTGTGGCGATGCCACTCGAAACCGTATGTGTTCGACGAAACTAAGTGGCCGACCTTGTGAGAGAGGAAACTTCAGATGCGAAACTTAGTTTCATTTTAAACTAATTGTTCCATCTGAAATTAAGTGTTCGATACTGTGCCAGGAGAAGCGGCTGTTCTCTGAAAGCTGTGTCGATGCTACTCGAAACCGAATGTTTTCCACGAAACTAAGTATCCGCCTTGTGAGGGAGGAAACTCCAATTGCGAAACTTAGTTCCATTTTAAACTAATTGTTCCATCTGAAATTAAGTGTTCGATACTGTGCCAGGAAAAGCGTCTGTTCTCTGATATCGGTGGCGATGCTACTCGAAACCGTATGTGTTCGACGGAACTAAGTGGTCGAACTTGTGAGAGAGGAAACTCCAGATGCGAAACTTAGTTCCATTTTAAACCAAATGTCCCATCTGTAACTAAGTCTTCGATACTGTGCCAGGAGAAGCGTCTCTTCTCAGAAATCTCTGGCGATGCTACTCGAAACCGTATGTGTTCGACGAAACTAAGCGGTCGACCTTGTGAGGGAGGAAACTCCAAATGCGAAACATGGTTCAATTTTAAACTAATTGTTCTATCTGAAACTAAGTGTTCGATACTGTGCCAGGAGAAGCGCCTGTTCTCTGAAATCTGTTGCGATGCTACTCGAAACCGAATGTGTTCCACGAAAGTAAGTGGCCGACCTTGTGAGAGAGGAAACTCCAGATGCGAAACTTAGTTCCATTTTAAACTAATTGTTCCATCTGAAACTAAGTGTTAAATACTGTGCCAGGAGAAGCGCCTGTTCTCTGAAATCTGTGGCGATGCCACTCGAAACCGTATGTGTTCGACGAAACTAAGTGGCCGACCTTGTGAGAGAGGAAACTTCAGATGCGAAACTTAGTTTCATTTTAAACTAATTGTTCCATCTGAAATTAAGTGTTCGATACTGTGCCAGGAGAAGCGGCTGTTCTCTGAAAGCTGTGTCGATGCTACTCGAAACCGAATGTTTTCCACGAAACTAAGTATCCGCCTTGTGAGGGAGGAAACTCCAGATGCGAAACTTAGTTCCATTTTAAACTAATTGTTCCATCTGAAATTAAGTGTTCGATACTGTGCCAGGAAAAGCGTCTGTTCTCTGATATCGGTGGCGATGCTACTCGAAACCGTATGTGTTCGACGGAACTAAGTGGTCGAACTTGTGAGAGAGGAAACTTCAGATGCGAAACTTAGTTTCATTTTAAACTAATTGTTCCATCTGAAATTAAGTGTTCGATACTGTGCCAGGAGAAGCGGCTGTTCTCTGAAAGCTGTGTCGATGCTACTCGAAACCGAATGTTTTCCACGAAACTAAGTATCCGCCTTGTGAGGGAGGAAACTCCAGATGCGAAACTTAGTTCCATTTTAAACTAATTGTTCCATCTGAAATTAAGTGTTCGATACTGTGCCAGGAAAAGCGTCTGTTCTCTGATATCGGTGGCGATGCTACTCGAAACCGTATGTGTTCGACGGAACTAAGTGGTCGAACTTGTGAGAGAGGAAACTCCAGATGCGAAACTTAGTTCCATTTTAAACCAAATGTCCCATCTGTAACTAAGTCTTCGATACTGTGCCAGGAGAAGCGCCTCTTCTCAGAAATCTCTGGCGATGCTACTCGAAACCGTATGTGTTCGACGAAACTAAGCGGTCGACCTTGTGAGGGAGGAAACTCCAAATGCGAAACATGGTTCAATTTTAAACTAATTGTTCTATCTGAAACTAAGTGTTCGATACTGTGCCAGGAGAAGCGCCTGTTCTCTGAAATCTGGGGTGATGCTACTCGAAACCGTATGTGGTCGACGAAACTAAGTGGTCGACCTTGTGAGAGAGGATACTCCAGATGCGAAACATAGTTCCATTTTAAAGTAATTGTTCTATCTGAAACTCAGTGTTCCACACTCTGCCAAAAGAAGCGACTGTTCTCTGAAATCTGTGGCGATGCTACTCGAAACCGTATGTGTTCGACGAAACTAAGTGGTCAACCTTGTGAGAGAGGAAACTCCAGATGCGAAACTTAGTTCCATTTTAATCTAATTGTTCTATCTGAAACTGAGTGTTCGGTACTGTGCCAGGAGAAGCGACTGTTCTCTGAAATCTGTGGCGATGCCACTCGAAACCGTATGTGTTCGACGAAACTAAGTGGTCGACCTTGTGAGAGAGGAAACTCCAGAAGCGAAACTTAGTTCCATTTTAAACTAACTGTTCTATCTGAAACTAAGTGTTCGATAATGTGCTCGGAGAAGCGCCCGTTCACTGAAATCTGTGGCGATGCCCCTCGAAACCGTATGTGTTCGACGAAACTAAGTGGTCGACCTTGTGAGAGAGGAAACTCCAGATGCGAAAATTAGTTCCATTTCAAACTAATTGTTCTATCTGAAACTAAGTGTTCGATACTGTGCCAGGAGTAGCGCCTGTTCTCTGAAATCTGTGGCGATGCTACTCGAAACTGTAAGTGTTCGAGGAAACTAAGTGGTCGACCTTGTGAGAGAGGATACTCCAGATGCGAAACATAGTTCCATTTTAAAGTAATTGTTCTATCTGAAACTAAGTGTTCCACACTGTGCCAGGAGAAGCGACTGTTCTCTGAAATCTGTGGCGATGCTACTCGAAACCGTATACGTTCGACGAAACTAAGTGGTCGACCTTGTGAGAGAGGAAACTCCAGATGCGAAACTTAGTTCCATTTTAAACTAATTGTTCTATCTGAAACTGAGTGTTCGGTACTGTGCCAGGAGAAGCGACTGTTCTGTGAAATCTGTGGCGATGCCACTCGAAACCGTATGTTTTCGACGAAACTAAGTGGTCGACCTTGTGAGAGAGGAAACTCCAGAAGCGAAACTTAGTTCCATTTTAAACTAACTGTTCCATCTGAAAGTAAGTGTTCGATACTGTGCCAGGAGAAGCGCCTGTTCTCCGAAATCTCTGGCGATGCCCCTCGAAACGGTATGTGGTCCACGAAACTAAGTGGTCGCCTTGTGAGAGAGGAAACTCCAGATGCGAAACTTAGTACCATTTTAAACTAATTGTTCTATCTGAATCTAAGTGTTCGATAATGTGCTAGGAGAAGCGCCCGTTCACTGAAATCTGTGGCGATGCCCCTCGAAACCGTATGTGTTCGACGAAACTAAGTGGTCGACCTTGTGAGAGAGGAAACTCCAGATGCGAAAATTAGTTCCATTTTAAACTAATTGTTCTGTCTGAAACTAAGTGTTCGACACTGTGCCAGGAGAAGCGCCTGTTCTCTGAAATCTGTTGCGATGCTACTCGAAACCGAATGTGTTCCACGAAAGTAAGTGGCCGACCTTGTGAGAGAGGAAACTCCAGATGCGAAACTTAGTTCCATTTTAAACTAATTGTTCCATCTGAAACTAAGTGTTAAATACTGTGCCAGGAGAAGCGCCTGTTCTCTGAAATCTGTGGCGATGCCACTCGAAACCGTATGTGTTCGACGAAACTAAGTGGCCGACCTTGTGAGAGAGGAAACTTCAGATGCGAAACTTAGTTTCATTTTAAACTAATTGTTCCATCTGAAATTAAGTGTTCGATACTGTGCCAGGAGAAGCGGCTGTTCTCTGAAAGCTGTGTCGATGCTACTCGAAACCGAATGTTTTCCACGAAACTAAGTATCCGCCTTGTGAGGGAGGAAACTCCAGATGCGAAACTTAGTTCCATTTTAAACTAATTGTTCCATCTGAAATTAAGTGTTCGATACTGTGCCAGGAAAAGCGTCTGTTCTCTGATATCGGTGGCGATGCTACTCGAAACCGTATGTGTTCGACGGAACTAAGTGGTCGAACTTGTGAGAGAGGAAACTTCAGATGCGAAACTTAGTTTCATTTTAAACTAATTGTTCCATCTGAAATTAAGTGTTCGATACTGTGCCAGGAGAAGCGGCTGTTCTCTGAAAGCTGTGTCGATGCTACTCGAAACCGAATGTTTTCCACGAAACTAAGTATCCGCCTTGTGAGGGAGGAAACTCCAGATGCGAAACTTAGTTCCATTTTAAACTAATTGTTCCATCTGAAATTAAGTGTTCGATACTGTGCCAGGAAAAGCGTCTGTTCTCTGATATCGGTGGCGATGCTACTCGAAACCGTATGTGTTCGACGGAACTAAGTGGTCGAACTTGTGAGAGAGGAAACTCCAGATGCGAAACTTAGTTCCATTTTAAACCAAATGTCCCATCTGTAACTAAGTCTTCGATACTGTGCCAGGAGAAGCGCCTCTTCTCAGAAATCTCTGGCGATGCTACTCGAAACCGTATGTGTTCGACGAAACTAAGCGGTCGACCTTGTGAGGGAGGAAACTCCAAATGCGAAACATGGTTCAATTTTAAACTAATTGTTCTATCTGAAACTAAGTGTTCGATACTGTGCCAGGAGAAGCGCCTGTTCTCTGAAATCTGGGGTGATGCTACTCGAAACCGTATGTGGTCGACGAAACTAAGTGGTCGACCTTGTGAGAGAGGATACTCCAGATGCGAAACATAGTTCCATTTTAAAGTAATTGTTCTATCTGAAACTCAGTGTTCCACACTCTGCCAAAAGAAGCGACTGTTCTCTGAAATCTGTGGCGATGCTACTCGAAACCGTATGTGTTCGACGAAACTAAGTGGTCAACCTTGTGAGAGAGGAAACTCCAGATGCGAAACTTAGTTCCATTTTAATCTAATTGTTCTATCTGAAACTGAGTGTTCGGTACTGTGCCAGGAGAAGCGACTGTTCTCTGAAATCTGTGGCGATGCCACTCGAAACCGTATGTGTTCGACGAAACTAAGTGGTCGACCTTGTGAGAGAGGAAACTCCAGAAGCGAAACTTAGTTCCATTTTAAACTAACTGTTCTATCTGAAACTAAGTGTTCGATAATGTGCTCGGAGAAGCGCCCGTTCACTGAAATCTGTGGCGATGCCCCTCGAAACCGTATGTGTTCGACGAAACTAAGTGGTCGACCTTGTGAGAGAGGAAACTCCAGATGCGAAAATTAGTTCCATTTCAAACTAATTGTTCTATCTGAAACTAAGTGTTCGATACTGTGCCAGGAGTAGCGCCTGTTCTCTGAAATCTGTGGCGATGCTACTCGAAACTGTAAGTGTTCGAGGAAACTAAGTGGTCGACCTTGTGAGAGAGGATACTCCAGATGCGAAACATAGTTCCATTTTAAAGTAATTGTTCTATCTGAAACTAAGTGTTCCACACTGTGCCAGGAGAAGCGACTGTTCTCTGAAATCTGTGGCGATGCTACTCGAAACCGTATACGTTCGACGAAACTAAGTGGTCGACCTTGTGAGAGAGGAAACTCCAGATGCGAAACTTAGTTCCATTTTAAACTAATTGTTCTATCTGAAACTGAGTGTTCGGTACTGTGCCAGGAGAAGCGACTGTTCTGTGAAATCTGTGGCGATGCCACTCGAAACCGTATGTTTTCGACGAAACTAAGTGGTCGACCTTGTGAGAGAGGAAACTCCAGAAGCGAAACTTAGTTCCATTTTAAACTAACTGTTCCATCTGAAAGTAAGTGTTCGATACTGTGCCAGGAGAAGCGCCTGTTCTCCGAAATCTCTGGCGATGCCCCTCGAAACGGTATGTGGTCCACGAAACTAAGTGGTCGCCTTGTGAGAGAGGAAACTCCAGATGCGAAACTTAGTACCATTTTAAACTAATTGTTCTATCTGAATCTAAGTGTTCGATAATGTGCTAGGAGAAGCGCCCGTTCACTGAAATCTGTGGCGATGCCCCTCGAAACCGTATGTGTTCGACGAAACTAAGTGGTCGACCTTGTGAGAGAGGAAACTCCAGATGCGAAAATTAGTTCCATTTTAAACTAATTGTTCTGTCTGAAACTAAGTGTTCGACACTGTGCCAGGAGAAGCCCCTGTTCTCTGAAATCTGTGGCGTTGGCACTCGAAACCGTATGTGTTCGAGGAAACTAATCGGTTGATCTTCTGAGAGAGGATACTCCAGATGCGAAACATAATTCCATTTTACACTAATTGTTCTGTCTGAAATAAGTGTTCGATACTGTGCCAGGCGAAGCGCCTGTTCTCTGAAATCTGTGGCGATGCCACTCGAAACCGTATGTGTTCGACGAAAGTAAGTCGTTGACCGTGTGAGAGAGGAAACTCCAGAGGCGAAACATAGTTCCATTTTAAACTAAATGTTCTATCTGAAACTAAGTGTTCGATACTGTGCCAGGAGTAGCGCCTGTTCTCTGAAATCTGTGGCGATGCAACTCGAAACCGTATGTGTTCGACGAAACTAAGTGGTCGACCTTGTGAGAGAGGATACTCCAGATGCGAAACATATTTCTATTTTAAACTAATTGTTCTATCTGAAACTAAGTGTTCGATACTGTGCCAGGAGTAGCGCCTGTTCTCTGAAATCTGTGGCGATGCCACTCGAAACCGTATGTGTTCGACGAAACTAAGTGGTCGACCTTGTGAGAGAGGAAACTCCAGATGCGAAAATTAGTTCCATTTTAAACTAATTGTTCTGTCTGAAACTAAGTGTTCGACACTGTGCCAGGAGAAGCCCCTGTTCTCTGAAAGCTGTGGCGTTGCCACTCGAAACCGTATGTGTTCGAGGAAACTAATCGGTTGATCTTCTGAGAGAGGATACTCCAGATGCGAAACCTAATTCCATTTTACCCTAATTGTTCTGTCTGAAATAAGTGTTCGATACTGTGCCAGGCGAAGCGCCTGTTCTCTGAAATCTGTGGCGATGCCACTCGAAACCGTATGTGTTCGACGAAAGTAAGTCGTTGACCGTGTGAGAGAGGAAACTCCAGAGGCGAAACATAGTTCCATTTTAAACTAATTGTTCTATCTGAAACTAAGTGTTCGATACTGTGCCAGGAGTAGCGCCTGTTCTCTGAAATCTGTGGCGATGCAACTCGAAACCGTATGTGTTCGACGAAACTAAGTGGTCGACCTTGTGAGAGAGGATACTCCAGATGCGAAACATATTTCTATTTTAAACTAATTGTTCTATCTGAAACTAAGTGTTCGATACTGTGCCAGGAGAAGCGCCTGTTCTCTGAAATCTGTTGCGATGCTACTCGAAACCGAATGTGTTCCACGAAAGTAAGTGGCCGACCTTGTGAGAGAGGAAACTCCAGATGCGAAACTTAGTTCCATTTTAAACTAAATGTTCCATCTGAAACTAAGTGTTAAATACTGTGCCAGGAGAAGCGCCTGTTCTCTGAAATCTGTGGCGATGCCACTCGAAACCGTATGTGTTCGACGAAACTAAGTGGCCGACCTTGTGAGAGAGGAAACTTCAGATGCGAAACTTAGTTTCATTTTAAACTAATTGTTCCATCTGAAATAAAGTGTTCGCTACTGTGCCAGGAGAAGCGGCTGTTCTCTGAAAGCTGTGTCGATGCTACTCGAAACCGAATGTTTTCCACGAAACTAAGTATCCGCCTTGTGAGGGAGGAAACTCCAGATGCGAAACTTAGTTCCATTTTAAACTAATTGTTCCATCTGAAATTAAGTGTTCGATACTGTGCCAGGAAAAGCGTCTGTTCTATGAAATCTGTGGCGATACCACTCGAAACCGTATGTGTTAGACGCAACTAAGTGGCCGACCTTGTGAGAGAGGAAACTCCAGATGCGAAATATAGTTGCATTTTAAACTAATTGTTCCATCTGAAACTAAGTGTTCGATACTGTGCCAGGAGAAGCGCCTGTTCTCTGAAATCTGAGGCGATACCACTCGAAACCGTATGTGTTAGACGAAACTAAGTGGCCGACCTTGTGAGAGAGGAAACTCCAGATGCGAAATATAGTTGCATTTTAAACTAATTGTTCTATCTGTAACTAAGTGTTCGATACTGTGCCAGGAGAAGCGCCTGTTCTCTGAAATCTGTGGCGATGCCACTCGAAACCGTATGTGTTCGACGCAACTAAGTGGTCGCCTTGTGAAAGAGGAAACTCCAGATGCGAAACTTAATTCCATTTAAAATTAATTGTTCTATCTGTAACTAAGTGTTCGACACTGTGCCAGGAGAAGCGCCTGTTCTCTGATATCTGTGGCGATGCCACTCGAAACCGTAAGTGTTCGACGAAACTAAGTGGTCGCCTTGTGAAAGAGGAAACTCCAGATGCAAAACTTAGTTCCATTTAAAACTAATTGTTCCATCTGAAACTAAGTGTTCGATACTGTGCCAGGAGAAGCGCCTGTTCTCTGAAATCTGTGGCGATGCTACTCGAAACCGTATGTGTTCGACGAAACTAAGTGGTCGACATGGTGAGCGAGGAAACTCCAGATGCGGAACTTAGTTCCATTTTAAACTGATTGTTCTATCTGAAACTATGTGTTCGATACTGTGCCAGGAGAAGCGCCTGTTCTCTGAAATCTGTGGCAATACCACTCGAAACCGTATGTGTTAGACGAAACTAAGTGGCCGACCTTGTGAGAGAGGAAACTTCAGATGCGAAATATAGTTGCATTTTAAACTAATTGTTCTATCTGTAACTAAGTGTTCGATACTGTGCCAGGAGAAGCGCCTGTTCTCTGAAATCTGTGGCGATGCCACTCGAAACCGTATGTGTTCGACGCAACTAAGTGGTCGCCTTGTGAAAGAGGAAACTCCAGATGCGAAACTTAATTCCATTTAAAATTAATTGTTCTATCTGTAACTAAGTGTTCGACACTGTGCCAGGAGAAGCGCCTGTTCTCTGAAATCTGTGGCGATGCCACACGAAACCGTATATGTTCGACGAAACTAAGTGGTCGACCTCGTGAGAGAGGAAACTCCAAATGCGAAACATATTTCCATTTTAAACTAATTATTCTAACTGAAACTAAGTGTTCGATACTGTGCCTAGAGAAGCGCCTGTTCTCTGAAATCTGTGGCGATGCCAATCGAAACCGTCTGTGTTCGACGAAACTAAGTGGTCGCCTTGTGAAAGAGGAAACTCCAGATGCAAAACTTAGTTCCATTTAAAACTAATTGTTCCATCTGAAACTAAGTGTTCGATACTGTGCCAGGAGAAGCGCCTGTTCTATGAAATCTGTGGCGATACCACTCGAAACCGTATGTGTTAGACGCAACTAAGTGGCCGACCTTGTGAGAGAGGAAACTACAGATGCGAAATATAGTTGCATTTTAAACTAATTGTTCCATCTGAAACTAAGTGTTCGATACTGTGCCAGGAGAAGCGCCTGTTCTCTGAAATCTGAGGCGATACCACTCGAAACCGTATGTGTTAGACGAAACTAAGTGGCCGACCTTGTGAGAGAGGAAACTCCAGATGCGAAATATAGTTGCATTTTAAACTAATTGTTCTATCTGTAACTAAGTGTTCGATACTGTGCCAGGAGAAGCGCCTGTTCTCTGAAATCTGTGGCGATGCCACTCGAAACCGTAAGTGTTCGACGCAACTAAGTGGTCGCCTTGTGAAAGAGGAAACTCCAGATGCGAAACTTAATTCCATTTAAAATTAATTGTTCCATCTGAAACTAAGTGTTCGATACTGTGCCAGGAGAAGCGCCTGTTCTCTGAAATCTGTGGCGATGCTACTCGAAACCGTATGTGTTAGACGCAACTAAGTGGCCGACCTTGTGAGAGAGGAAACTCCAGATGCGAAATATAGTTGCATTTTAAACTAATTGTTCCATCTGAAACTAAGTGTTCGATACTGTGCCAGGAGAAGCGCCTGTTCTCTGAAATCTGAGGCGATACCACTCGAAACCGTATGTGTTAGACGAAACTAAGTGGCCGACCTTGTGAGAGAGGAAACTTCAGATGCGAAATATAGTTGGATTTTAAACTAATTGTTCTATCTGTAACTAAGTGTTCGATACTGTGCCAGGAGAAGCGCCTGTTCTCTGAAATCTGTGGCGATGCCACTCGAAACCGTATGTGTTCGACGCAACTAAGGGGTCGCCTTGTGAAAGAGGAAACTCCAGATGCGAAACTTAATTCCATTTAAAATTAATTGTTCTATCTGTAACTAAGTGTTCGACACTGTGCCAGGAGAAGCGCCTGTTCTCTGATATCTGTGGCGATGCCACTCGAAACCGTAAGTGTTCGACGAAACTAAGTGGTCGCCTTGTGAAAGAGGAAACTCCAGATGCAAAACTTAGTTCCATTTAAAACTAATTGTTCCATCTGAAACTAAGTGTTCGATACTGTGCCAGGAGAAGCGCCTGTTCTCTGAAATCTGTGGCGATACCAGTCGAAACCGTATGTGTTAGACGAAACTAAGTGGCCGACCTTGTGAGAGAGGAAACTCCAAATGCGAAATATAGTTGCATTTTAAACTAATTGTTCTATCTGTAACTAAGTGTTCGACACTGTGCCAGGAGAAGCGCCTGTTCTCTGAAATCTGTGGCGATGCCACTCGAAACCGTATGTGTTCGACGAAACTAAGTGGTCGACATGGTGAGCGAGGACACTCCAGATGCGGAACTTAGTTCCATTTTAAACTGATTGTTCTATCTGAAACTAAGTGTTCGATACTGTGCCAGGAGAAGCGCCTGTTCTCTGAAATCTGTGGCAATACCACTCGAAACCGTATGTGTTAGACGAAACTAAGTGGCCGACCTTGTGAGAGAGGAAACTTCAGATGCGAAATATAGTTGCATTTTAAACTAATTGTTCTATCTGTAACTAAGTGTTCGATACTGTGCCAGGAGAAGCGCCTGTTCTCTGAAATCTGTGGCGATGCCACTCGAAACCGTATGTGTTCGACGAAACTAAGTGGCCGACCTTGTGAGAGAGGAAACTCCAGATGCGAAACATAGTTGCATTTTAAACTAATTGTTCTATCTGAAACTAAGTGTTCGATACTGTGCCAGGAGAAACTCCCGTTCTGCGAAATCTGTGGCGATACTACTCGAAAGCGTATGTGTTCGACGAAACTAAGTGGTCGACCTTGTGAGAGAGGAAACTCCAAATGCGAAACATATTTCCATTTTAAACTAATTATTCTAACTGAAACTAAGTGTTCGATACTGTGCCAGGAGAAGCGCCTGTTCTCTGAAATCTGTGGCGATACCAGTCGAAACCGTATGTGTTAGACGAAACTAAGTGGCCGACCTTGTGAGAGAGGAAACTCCAAATGCGAAATATAGTTGCATTTTAAACTAATTGTTCTATCTGTAACTAAGTGTTCGATACTGTGCCAGGAGAAGCGCCTGTTCTCTGAAATCTGTGGCGATGCCACTCGAAACCGTATGTGTTCGACGAAACTAAGTGGTCGACCTTGTGAAAGAGGAAACTCCAGATGCAAAACTTAGTTCCATTTAAAACTAATTGTTCCATCTGAAACTAAGTGTTCGATACTGTGCCAGGAGAAGCGCCTGTTCTATGAAATCTGTGGCGATACCACTCGAAACCGTATGTGTTAGACGCAACTAAGTGGCCGACCTTGTGAGAGAGGAAACTCCAGATGCGAAATATAGTTGCATTTTAAACTAATTGTTCTATCTGTAACTAAGTGTTCGACACTGTGCCAGGAGAAGCGCCTGTTCTCTGAAATCTGTGGCGATGCCACTCGAAACCGTATGTGTTCGAAGAAACTAAGTGGTTGACCTTGTGAGAGAGGAAACTCCAGATGCGAAACATAGTTCCATTTAAAACTAATTGTTCTATCTGTAACTAAGTGTTCGATACTGTACCGGGAGAAGCGCCTGTTCCTGAAATCTGCGGCGATCCCACTCGAAACCGTATGTGTTTGACGAAACTAAGTGGTTCGCCTTGTGTGAGAGGTAACTCCAAATGCGAAACCTATTTCCATTTTAAACTAATTGTTCTCTCTGAAACTAAGTGTTCGATACTGTGCCAGGGGAAGCGCCTGATCTCTGAAATTTGGGGCGATGCCACTCGAAACCGTATTTGTTCGGCGAAACAAAGTGGTTGACCTTGTGAGGGAGGAAACTCCAGATGCGAAACATAGTTCAATTTTAAACTAAATGTTCCATCTGAAACTAAGTGTTCTATACTGTGCCAGGAGAAGCGCCTGTTCTCTGAAATCTGTGGCGATGCCACTCGAAACCGTATGTGTTCGAAGAAACTAAGTGGCCGACCTTGTGAGAGAGGAAACTCCAGATGCGAAACATAGTTCAATTTTAAACTAAATGTTCCATCTGAAACTAAGTGTTCAATACTGTGCCAGGAGAAGCGCCTGTTCTCTGAAATTTGGGGCGATGCCACTCGAAACCGTATTTGTTCGGCGAAACAAAGTGGTTGACCTTGTGAGAGAGGAAACTCCAGATGCGAAACATAGTTCCATTTAAAACTAATTGTTCTATCTGTAACTAAGTGTTCGATACTGTGCCGGGAGAAGCGCCTGTTCCTGAAATCTGCGGCGATCCCACTCGAAACCGTATGTGTTTGACGAAACTAAGTGGTTCGCCTTGTGAGAGAGGTAACTCCAAATGCGAAACATAGTTCCATTTTAAACTAATTGTTCTCTCTGAAACTAAGTGTTCGATACTGTGCCAGGGGAAGCGCCTGATCTCTGAAATTTGGGGCGATGCCACTCGAAACCGTATTTGTTCGGCGAAACAAAGTGGTTGACCTTGTGAGAGAGGAAACTCCAGATGCGAAACATAGTCCAATTTTAAACTAAATGTTCCATCTGAAACTATGTGTTCTATACTGTGCCAGGAGAAGCGCCTGTTCTCTGAAATCTGTGGCGATGCCACTCGAAACCGTATGTGTTCGAAGAAACTAAGTGGCCGACCTTCTGAGAGAGGAAACTCGAGATGCGAAACTTAGTTCCATTTTAAACTAATTGTTCTATCTGAAACTAAGTGTTCGATACTGTGCCAGGAGAAGCGCCTGATCTCTGAAATTTGGGGCGATGCCACTCGAAACCGTATTTGTTCGGCGAAACAAAGTGGTTGACCTTGTGAGAGGGGAAACTCCAGATGCGAAACATAGTTCCATTTAAAACTAATTGTTCTATCTGTAACTAAGTGATCGATACTGTGCCAGGAGACGGGCCTGTTCTCTGAAATCTGTGGCGATGCCACTCGAAACCGTATGTGTTCGACGAAACTAAGTGGTCGACCTTGTGAGAGAGGAAACTCCAGATGCGAAAATTAATACCATTTTAAACAAATTGTTCTATCTGAACCTAAGTGTTCGATACTGTGCCAGGAGAGGCGCCTGTTCTCTGAAATCTGTGGCGATGCTACTGGAAACCGTATGTGTTCGACGAAACTAAGTGGTCGCCTTGTGAAAGTGGAAACCCCAGATGCGAAACTTAATTCCATTTAAAATTAATTGTTCTATCTGTAACTAAGTGTTCGACACTGTGCCAGGAGAAGCGCCTGTTCTCTGATATCTGTGGCGATGCCACTCGAAACCGTAAGTGTTCGACGAAACTAAGTGGTCGCCTTGTGAAAGAGGAAACTCCAGATGCAAAACTTAGTTCCATTTAAAACTAATTGTTCCATCTGAAACTAAGTGTTCGATACTGTGCCAGGAGAAGCGCCTGTTCTCTGAAATCTGTGGCGATACCAGTCGAAACCGTATGTGTTAGACGAAACTAAGTGGCCGACCTTGTGAGAGAGGAAACTCCAAATGCGAAATATAGTTGCATTTTAAACTAATTGTTCTATCTGTAACTAAGTGTTCGACACTGTGCCAGGAGAAGCGCCTGTTCTCTGAAATCTGTGGCGATGCCACTCGAAACCGTATGTGTTCGACGAAACTAAGTGGTCGACATGGTGAGCGAGGACACTCCAGATGCGGAACTTAGTTCCATTTTAAACTGATTGTTCTATCTGAAACTAAGTGTTCGATACTGTGCCAGGAGAAGCGCCTGTTCTCTGAAATCTGTGGCAATACCACTCGAAACCGTATGTGTTAGACGAAACTAAGTGGCCGACCTTGTGAGAGAGGAAACTTCAGATGCGAAATATAGTTGCATTTTAAACTAATTGTTCTATCTGTAACTAAGTGTTCGATACTGTGCCAGGAGAAGCGCCTGTTCTCTGAAATCTGTGGCGATGCCACTCGAAACCGTATGTGTTCGACGAAACTAAGTGGCCGACCTTGTGAGAGAGGAAACTCCAGATGCGAAACATAGTTGCATTTTAAACTAATTGTTCTATCTGAAACTAAGTGTTCGATACTGTGCCAGGAGAAACTCCCGTTCTGCGAAATCTGTGGCGATACTACTCGAAACCGTATGTGTTCGACGAAACTAAGTGGTCGACCTCGTGAGAGAGGAAACTCCAAATGCGAAACATATTTCCATTTTAAACTAATTATTCTAACTGAAACTAAGTGTTCGATACTGTGCCAGGAGAAGCGCCTGTTCTCTGAAATCTGTGGCGATACCAGTCGAAACCGTATGTGTTAGACGAAACTAAGTGGCCGACCTTGTGAGAGAGGAAACTCCAAATGCGAAATATAGTTGCATTTTAAACTAATTGTTCTATCTGTAACTAAGTGTTCGACACTGTGCCAGGAGAAGCGCCTGTTCTCTGAAATCTGTGGCGATGCCACTCGAAACCGTATGTGTTCGACGAAACTAAGTGGTCGACCTTGTGAAAGAGGAAACTCCAGATGCAAAACTTAGTTCCATTTAAAACTAATTGTTCCATCTGAAACTAAGTGTTCGATACTGTGCCAGGAGAAGCGCCTGTTCTATGAAATCTGTGGCGATACCACTCGAAACCGTATGTGTTAGACGCAACTAAGTGGCCGACCTTGTGAGAGAGGAAACTCCAGATGCGAAATATAGTTGCATTTTAAACTAATTGTTCTATCTGTAACTAAGTGTTCGACACTGTGCCAGGAGAAGCGCCTGTTCTCTGAAATCTGTGGCGATGCCACTCGAAACCGTATGTGTTCGAAGAAACTAAGTGGTTGACCTTGTGAGAGAGGAAACTCCAGATGCGAAACATAGTTCCATTTAAAACTAATTGTTCTATCTGTAACTAAGTGTTCGATACTGTACCGGGAGAAGCGCCTGTTCCTGAAATCTGCGGCGATCCCACTCGAAACCGTATGTGTTTGACGAAACTAAGTGGTTCGCCTTGTGTGAGAGGTAACTCCAAATGCGAAACCTATTTCCATTTTAAACTAATTGTTCTCTCTGAAACTAAGTGTTCGATACTGTGCCAGGGGAAGCGCCTGATCTCTGAAATTTGGGGCGATGCCACTCGAAACCGTATTTGTTCGGCGAAACAAAGTGGTTGACCTTGTGAGGGAGGAAACTCCAGATGCGAAACATAGTTCAATTTTAAACTAAATGTTCCATCTGAAACTAAGTGTTCTATACTGTGCCAGGAGAAGCGCCTGTTCTCTGAAATCTGTGGCGATGCCACTCGAAACCGTATGTGTTCGAAGAAACTAAGTGGCCGACCTTGTGAGAGAGGAAACTCCAGATGCGAAACATAGTTCAATTTTAAACTAAATGTTCCATCTGAAACTAAGTGTTCAATACTGTGCCAGGAGAAGCGCCTGTTCTCTGAAATTTGGGGCGATGCCACTCGAAACCGTATTTGTTCGGCGAAACAAAGTGGTTGACCTTGTGAGAGAGGAAACTCCAGATGCGAAACATAGTTCCATTTAAAACTAATTGTTCTATCTGTAACTAAGTGTTCGATACTGTGCCGGGAGAAGCGCCTGTTCCTGAAATCTGCGGCGATCCCACTCGAAACCGTATGTGTTTGACGAAACTAAGTGGTTCGCCTTGTGAGAGAGGTAACTCCAAATGCGAAACATAGTTCCATTTTAAACTAATTGTTCTCTCTGAAACTAAGTGTTCGATACTGTGCCAGGGGAAGCGCCTGATCTCTGAAATTTGGGGCGATGCCACTCGAAACCGTATTTGTTCGGCGAAACAAAGTGGTTGACCTTGTGAGAGAGGAAACTCCAGATGCGAAACATAGTCCAATTTTAAACTAAATGTTCCATCTGAAACTAAGTGTTCTATACTGTGCCAGGAGAAGCGCCTGTTCTCTGAAATCTGTGGCGATGCCACTCGAAACCGTATGTGTTCGAAGAAACTAAGTGGCCGACCTTCTGAGAGAGGAAACTCGAGATGCGAAACTTAGTTCCATTTTAAACTAATTGTTCTATCTGAAACTAAGTGTTCGATACTGTGCCAGGAGAAGCGCCTGATCTCTGAAATTTGGGGCGATGCCACTCGAAACCGTATTTGTTCGGCGAAACAAAGTGGTTGACCTTGTGAGAGGGGAAACTCCAGATGCGAAACATAGTTCCATTTAAAACTAATTGTTCTATCTGTAACTAAGTGATCGATACTGTGCCAGGAGACGGGCCTGTTCTCTGAAATCTGTGGCGATGCCACTCGAAACCGTATGTGTTCGACGAAACTAAGTGGTCGACCTTGTGAGAGAGGAAACTCCAGATGCGAAAATTAATACCATTTTAAACAAATTGTTCTATCTGAACCTAAGTGTTCGATACTGTGCCAGGAGAGGCGCCTGTTCTCTGAAATCTGTGGCGATGCTACTGGAAACCGTATGTGTTCGACGAAACTAAGTGGTCGCCTTGTGAAAGTGGAAACCCCAGATGCGAAACTTAGTACCATTTTAAACTAATTGTTCTATCTGAAACTGAGTGTTCGATACTGTGCCAAGAGAAGCGCCTGTTCTCTGAAATCTGTGGCGATGCTACTAGGAACCGTATGTATTCGACGAAACTAAGTGGTCGCCTTGTGAGAGAGGAAACTCCAGATGCGAAACATAGTTGCATTTTAAAGTAATTGTTCTATCTGAAACTAAGTGTTCGATACTGTGCCAGGAGAAACTCCCGTTCTGTGAAATCTGTGGCGATACTACTCGAAAGCGTATGTGTTCGACGAAACTAAGTGGTCGACCTTGTGAGAGAGGAAACTCCAAATGCGAAACATATTTCCATTTTAAACTAATTATTCTAACTGAAACTAAGTGTTCGATACTGTGCCAGGAGAAGCGCCTGTTCTCTGAAATCTGTGGCGATGCCACTCGAAACCGTATGTGTTCGACGAAACTAAGTGGTCGCCTTGTGAAAGAGGAAACTCCAGATGCGAAACTTAGTTCCATTTAAAACTAATTGTTCTCTCTGCAACTAAGTGTTCGATACTGTGCCAGGAGAAGCGCCTGTTCTCTGAAATCTGTGGCGATGCTACTCGAAACCGTATGTGTTCGACGAAACTAAGTGGTCGACATGGTGAGCGAGGACACTCCAGATGCGGAACTTAGTTCCATTTTAAACTGATTGTTCTATCTGAAACTAAGTGTTCGATACTGTGCCAGGAGAAGCGCCTGTTCTCTGAAATCTGTGGCAATACCACTCGAAACCGTATGTGTTAGACGAAACTAAGTGGCCGACCTTGTGAGAGAGGAAACTTCAGATGCGAAATATAGTTGCATTTTAAACTAATTGTTCTATCTGTAACTAAGTGTTCGATACTGTGCCAGGAGAAGCGCCTGTTCTCTGAAATCTGTGGCGATGCCACTCGAAACCGTATGTGTTCGACGAAACTAAGTGGCCGACCTTGTGAGAGAGGAAACTCCAGATGCGAAACATAGTTGCATTTTAAACTAATTGTTCTATCTGAAACTAAGTGTTCGATACTGTGCCAGGAGAAACTCCCGTTCTGCGAAATCTGTGGCGATACTACTCGAAACCGTATGTGTTCGACGAAACTAAGTGGTCGACCTCGTGAGAGAGGAAACTCCAAATGCGAAACATATTTCCATTTTAAACTAATTATTCTAACTGAAACTAAGTGTTCGATACTGTGCCAGGAGAAGCGCCTGTTCTCTGAAATCTGTGGCGATACCAGTCGAAACCGTATGTGTTAGACGAAACTAAGTGGCCGACCTTGTGAGAGAGGAAACTCCAAATGCGAAATATAGTTGCATTTTAAACTAATTGTTCTATCTGTAACTAAGTGTTCGACACTGTGCCAGGAGAAGCGCCTGTTCTCTGAAATCTGTGGCGATGCCACTCGAAACCGTATGTGTTCGACGAAACTAAGTGGTCGACCTTGTGAAAGAGGAAACTCCAGATGCAAAACTTAGTTCCATTTAAAACTAATTGTTCCATCTGAAACTAAGTGTTCGATACTGTGCCAGGAGAAGCGCCTGTTCTATGAAATCTGTGGCGATACCACTCGAAACCGTATGTGTTAGACGCAACTAAGTGGCCGACCTTGTGAGAGAGGAAACTCCAGATGCGAAATATAGTTGCATTTTAAACTAATTGTTCTATCTGTAACTAAGTGTTCGACACTGTGCCAGGAGAAGCGCCTGTTCTCTGAAATCTGTGGCGATGCCACTCGAAACCGTATGTGTTCGAAGAAACTAAGTGGTTGACCTTGTGAGAGAGGAAACTCCAGATGCGAAACATAGTTCCATTTAAAACTAATTGTTCTATCTGTAACTAAGTGTTCGATACTGTACCGGGAGAAGCGCCTGTTCCTGAAATCTGCGGCGATCCCACTCGAAACCGTATGTGTTTGACGAAACTAAGTGGTTCGCCTTGTGTGAGAGGTAACTCCAAATGCGAAACCTATTTCCATTTTAAACTAATTGTTCTCTCTGAAACTAAGTGTTCGATACTGTGCCAGGGGAAGCGCCTGATCTCTGAAATTTGGGGCGATGCCACTCGAAACCGTATTTGTTCGGCGAAACAAAGTGGTTGACCTTGTGAGGGAGGAAACTCCAGATGCGAAACATAGTTCAATTTTAAACTAAATGTTCCATCTGAAACTAAGTGTTCTATACTGTGCCAGGAGAAGCGCCTGTTCTCTGAAATCTGTGGCGATGCCACTCGAAACCGTATGTGTTCGAAGAAACTAAGTGGCCGACCTTGTGAGAGAGGAAACTCCAGATGCGAAACATAGTTCAATTTTAAACTAAATGTTCCATCTGAAACTAAGTGTTCAATACTGTGCCAGGAGAAGCGCCTGTTCTCTGAAATTTGGGGCGATGCCACTCGAAACCGTATTTGTTCGGCGAAACAAAGTGGTTGACCTTGTGAGAGAGGAAACTCCAGATGCGAAACATAGTTCCATTTAAAACTAATTGTTCTATCTGTAACTAAGTGTTCGATACTGTGCCGGGAGAAGCGCCTGTTCCTGAAATCTGCGGCGATCCCACTCGAAACCGTATGTGTTTGACGAAACTAAGTGGTTCGCCTTGTGAGAGAGGTAACTCCAAATGCGAAACATAGTTCCATTTTAAACTAATTGTTCTCTCTGAAACTAAGTGTTCGATACTGTGCCAGGGGAAGCGCCTGATCTCTGAAATTTGGGGCGATGCCACTCGAAACCGTATTTGTTCGGCGAAACAAAGTGGTTGACCTTGTGAGAGAGGAAACTCCGGATGCGAAACATAGTCCAATTTTAAACTAAATGTTCCATCTGAAACTAAGTGTTCTATACTGTGCCAGGAGAAGCGCCTGTTCTCTGAAATCTGTGGCGATGCCACTCGAAACCGTATGTGTTCGAAGAAACTAAGTGGCCGACCTTCTGAGAGAGGAAACTCGAGATGCGAAACTTAGTTCCATTTTAAACTAATTGTTCTATCTGAAACTAAGTGTTCGATACTGTGCCAGGAGAAGCGCCTGATCTCTGAAATTTGGGGCGATGCCACTCGAAACCGTATTTGTTCGGCGAAACAAAGTGGTTGACCTTGTGAGAGGGGAAACTCCAGATGCGAAACATAGTTCCATTTAAAACTAATTGTTCTATCTGTAACTAAGTGATCGATACTGTGCCAGGAGACGGGCCTGTTCTCTGAAATCTGTGGCGATGCCACTCGAAACCGTATGTGTTCGACGAAACTAAGTGGTCGACCTTGTGAGAGAGGAAACTCCAGATGCGAAAATTAATACCATTTTAAACAAATTGTTCTATCTGAACCTAAGTGTTCGATACTGTGCCAGGAGAGGCGCCTGTTCTCTGAAATCTGTGGCGATGCTACTGGAAACCGTATGTGTTCGACGAAACTAAGTGGTCGCCTTGTGAAAGTGGAAACCCCAGATGCGAAACTTAGTACCATTTTAAACTAATTGTTCTATCTGAAACTGAGTGTTCGATACTGTGCCAAGAGAAGCGCCTGTTCTCTGAAATCTGTGGCGATGCTACTAGGAACCGTATGTATTCGACGAAACTAAGTGGTCGCCTTGTGAGAGAGGAAACTCCAGATGCGAAACATAGTTGCATTTTAAAGTAATTGTTCTATCTGAAACTAAGTGTTCGATACTGTGCCAGGAGAAACTCCCGTTCTGTGAAATCTGTGGCGATACTACTCGAAAGCGTATGTGTTCGACGAAACTAAGTGGTCGACCTTGTGAGAGAGGAAACTCCAAATGCGAAACATATTTCCATTTTAAACTAATTATTCTAACTGAAACTAAGTGTTCGATACTGTGCCAGGAGAAGCGCCTGTTCTCTGAAATCTGTGGCGATGCCACTCGAAACCGTATGTGTTCGACGAAACTAAGTGGTCGCCTTGTGAAAGAGGAAACTCCAGATGCGAAACTTAGTTCCATTTAAAACTAATTGTTCTCTCTGCAACTAAGTGTTCGATACTGTGCCAGGAGAAGCGCCTGTTCTCTGAAATCTGTGGCGATGCTACTCGAAACCGTATGTGTTCGACGAAACTAAGTGGTCGACATGGTGAGCGAGGACACTCCAGATGCGGAACTTAGTTCCATTTTAAACTGATTGTTCTATCTGAAACTAAGTGTTCGATACTGTGCCAGGAGAAGCGCCTGTTCTCTGAAATCTGTGGCAATACCACTCGAAACCGTATGTGTTAGACGAAACTAAGTGGCCGACCTTGTGAGAGAGGAAACTTCAGATGCGAAATATAGTTGCATTTTAAACTAATTGTTCTATCTGTAACTAAGTGTTCGATACTGTGCCAGGAGAAGCGCCTGTTCTCTGAAATCTGTGGCGATGCCACTCGAAACCGTATGTGTTCGACGAAACTAAGTGGCCGACCTTGTGAGAGAGGAAACTCCAGATGCGAAACATAGTTGCATTTTAAACTAATTGTTCTATCTGAAACTAAGTGTTCGATACTGTGCCAGGAGAAACTCCCGTTCTGCGAAATCTGTGGCGATACTACTCGAAACCGTATGTGTTCGACGAAACTAAGTGGTCGACCTCGTGAGAGAGGAAACTCCAAATGCGAAACATATTTCCATTTTAAACTAATTATTCTAACTGAAACTAAGTGTTCGATACTGTGCCAGGAGAAGCGCCTGTTCTCTGAAATCTGTGGCGATACCAGTCGAAACCGTATGTGTTAGACGAAACTAAGTGGCCGACCTTGTGAGAGAGGAAACTCCAAATGCGAAATATAGTTGCATTTTAAACTAATTGTTCTATCTGTAACTAAGTGTTCGACACTGTGCCAGGAGAAGCGCCTGTTCTCTGAAATCTGTGGCGATGCCACTCGAAACCGTATGTGTTCGACGAAACTAAGTGGTCGACCTTGTGAAAGAGGAAACTCCAGATGCAAAACTTAGTTCCATTTAAAACTAATTGTTCCATCTGAAACTAAGTGTTCGATACTGTGCCAGGAGAAGCGCCTGTTCTATGAAATCTGTGGCGATACCACTCGAAACCGTATGTGTTAGACGCAACTAAGTGGCCGACCTTGTGAGAGAAGAAACTCCAGATGCGAAATATAGTTGCATTTTAAACTAATTGTTCTATCTGTAACTAAGTGTTCGACACTGTGCCAGGAGAAGCGCCTGTTCTCTGAAATCTGTGGCGATGCCACTCGAAACCGTATGTGTTCGAAGAAACTAAGTGGCCGACCTTCTGAGAAAGGAAACTCGAGATGCGAAACTTAGTTCCATTTTAAACTAATTGTTCTATCTGAAACTAAGTGTTCGTTACTGTGCCAGGAGAAGCGCCTGATCTCTGAAATTTGGGGCGATGCCACTCGAAACCGTATTTGTTCGGCGAAACAAAGTGGTTGACCTTGTGAGAGAGGAAACTCCAGATGCGAAACATAGTTCCATTTAAAACTAATTGTTCTATCTGTAACTAAGTGTTCGATACTGTACCGGGAGAAGCGCCTGTTCCTGAAATCTGCGGCGATCCCACTCGAAACCGTATGTGTTTGACGAAACTAAGTGGTTCGCCTTGTGAGAGAGGTAACTCCAAATGCGAAACATATTTCCATTTTAAACTAATTGTTCTCTCTGAAACTAAGTGTTCGATACTGTGCCAGGGGAAGCGCCTGATCTCTGAAATTTGGGGCGATGCCACTCGAAACCGTATTTGTTCGGCGAAACAAAGTGGTTGACCTTGTGAGGGAGGAAACTCCAGATGCGAAACATAGTTCAATTTTAAACTAAATGTTCCATCTGAAACTAAGTGTTCTATACTGTGCCAGGAGAAGCGCCTGTTCTCTGAAATCTGTGGCGATGCCACTCGAAACCGTATGTGTTCGAAGAAACTAAGTGGCCGACCTTGTGAGAGAGGAAACTCCAGATGCGAAACATAGTTCAATTTTAAACTAAATGTTCCATCTGAAACTAAGTGTTCAATACTGTGCCAGGAGAAGCGCCTGTTCTCTGAAATCTGTGGCGATGCTACTAGGAACCGTATGTATTCGACGAAACTAAGTGGTCGCCTTGTGAGAGAGGAAACTCCAGATGCGAAACATAGTTGCATTTTAAAGTAATTGTTCTATCTGAAACTAAGTGTTCGATACTGTGCCAGGAGAAACTCCCGTTCTGTGAAATCTGTGGCGATACTACTCGAAAGCGTATGTGTTCGACGAAACTAAGTGGTCGACCTTGTGAGAGAGGAAACTCCAAATGCGAAACATATTTCCATTTTAAACTAATTATTCTAACTGAAACTAAGTGTTCGATACTGTGCCAGGAGAAGCGCCTGTTCTCTGAAATCTGTGGCGATGCCACTCGAAACCGTATGTTTTCGACGAAACTAAGTGGTCGCCTTGTGAAAGAGGAAACTCCAGATGCGAAACTTAGTTCCATTTAAAACTAATTGTTCTCTCTGCAACTAAGTGTTCGATACTGTGCCAGGAGAAGCGCCTGTTCTCTGAAATCTGTGGCGATGCTACTCGAAACCGTATGTGTTCGACGAAACTAAGTGGTCGACATGGTGAGCGAGGACACTCCAGATGCGGAACTTAGTTCCATTTTAAACTGATTGTTCTATCTGAAACTAAGTGTTCGATACTGTGCCAGGAGAAGCGCCTGTTCTCTGAAATCTGTGGCAATACCACTCGAAACCGTATGTGTTAGACGAAACTAAGTGGCCGACCTTCTGAGAGAGGAAACTCGAGATGCGAAACTTAGTTCCATTTTAAACTAATTGTTCTATCTGAAACTAAGTGTTCGTTACTGTGCCAGGAGAAGCGCCTGATCTCTGAAATTTGGGGCGATGCCACTCGAAACCGTATTTGTTCGGCGAAACAAAGTGGTTGACCTTGTGAGAGAGGAAACTCCAGATGCGAAACATAGTTCCATTTAAAACTAATTGTTCTATCTGTAACTAAGTGTTCGATACTGTACCGGGAGAAGCGCCTGTTCCTGAAATCTGCGGCGATCCCACTCGAAACCGTATGTGTTTGACGAAACTAAGTGGTTCGCCTTGTGAGAGAGGTAACTCCAAATGCGAAACATATTTCCATTTTAAACTAATTGTTCTCTCTGAAACTAAGTGTTCGATACTGTGCCAGGGGAAGCGCCTGATCTCTGAAATTTGGGGCGATGCCACTCGAAACCGTATTTGTTCGGCGAAACAAAGTGGTTGACCTTGTGAGGGAGGAAACTCCAGATGCGAAACATAGTTCAATTTTAAACTAAATGTTCCATCTGAAACTAAGTGTTCTATACTGTGCCAGGAGAAGCGCCTGTTCTCTGAAATCTGTGGCGATGCCACTCGAAACCGTATGTGTTCGAAGAAACTAAGTGGCCGACCTTGTGAGAGAGGAAACTCCAGATGCGAAACATAGTTCAATTTTAAACTAAATGTTCCATCTGAAACTAAGTGTTCAATACTGTGCCAGGAGAAGCGCCTGTTCTCTGAAATCTGTGGCGATGCTACTAGGAACCGTATGTATTCGACGAAACTAAGTGGTCGCCTTGTGAGAGAGGAAACTCCAGATGCGAAACATAGTTGCATTTTAAAGTAATTGTTCTATCTGAAACTAAGTGTTCGATACTGTGCCAGGAGAAACTCCCGTTCTGTGAAATCTGTGGCGATACTACTCGAAAGCGTATGTGTTCGACGAAACTAAGTGGTCGACCTTGTGAGAGAGGAAACTCCAAATGCGAAACATATTTCCATTTTAAACTAATTATTCTAACTGAAACTAAGTGTTCGATACTGTGCCAGGAGAAGCGCCTGTTCTCTGAAATCTGTGGCGATGCTACTCGAAACCGTATGTGTTCGACGAAACTAAGTGGTCGACATGGTGAGCGAGGACACTCCAGATGCGGAACTTAGTTGCATTTAAAACTAATTGTTCTCTCTGCAACTAAGTGTTCGATACTGTGCCAGGAGAAGCGCCTATTCTCTGAAATCTGTGGCGATGCTACTCGAAACCGTATGTGTTCGACGAAACTAAGTGGTCGACATGGTGAGCGAGGACACTCCAGATGCGGAACTTAGTTCCATTTTAAACTGATTGTTCTATCTGAAACTAAGTGTTCGATACTGTGCCAGGAGAAGCGCCTGTTCTCTGAAATCTGTGGCAATACCACTCGAAACCGTATGTGTTAGACGAAACTAAGTGGCCGACCTTGTGAGAGAGGAAACTTCAGGTGCGAAATATAGTTGCATTTTAAACTAATTGTTCTATCTGTAACTAAGTGTTCGATACTGTGCCAGGAGAAGCGCCTGTTCTCTGAAATCTGTGGCGATGCCACTCGAAACCGTATGTGTTCGACGAAACTAAGTGGCCGACCTTGTGAGAGAGGAAACTCCAGATGCGAAACATAGTTGCATTTTAAACTAATTGTTCTATCTGAAACTAAGTGTTCGATACTGTGCCAGGAGAAACTCCCGTTCTGCGAAATCTGTGGCGATACTACTCGAAACCGTATGTGTTCGACGAAACTAAGTGGTCGACCTCGTGAGAGAGGAAACTCCAAATGCGAAACATATTTCCATTTTAAACTAATTATTCTAACTGAAACTAAGTGTTCGATACTGTGCCAGGAGAAGCGCCTGTTCTCTGAAATCTGTGGCGATACCAGTCGAAACCGTATGTGTTAGACGAAACTAAGTGGCCGACCTTGTGAGAGAGGAAACTCCAAATGCGAAATATAGTTGCATTTTAAACTAATTGTTCTATCTGTAACTAAGTGTTCGACACTGTGCCAGGAGAAGCGCCTGTTCTCTGAAATCTGTGGCGATGCCACTCGAAACCGTATGTGTTCGACGAAACTAAGTGGTCGACCTTGTGAAAGAGGAAACTCCAGATGCAAAACTTAGTTCCATTTAAAACTAATTGTTCCATCTGAAACTAAGTGTTCGATACTGTGCCAGGAGAAGCGCCTGTTCTATGAAATCTGTGGCGATACCACTCGAAACCGTATGTGTTAGACGCAACTAAGTGGCCGACCTTGTGAGAGAAGAAACTCCAGATGCGAAATATAGTTGCATTTTAAACTAATTGTTCTATCTGTAACTAAGTGTTCGACACTGTGCCAGGAGAAGCGCCTGTTCTCTGAAATCTGTGGCGATGCCACTCGAAACCGTATGTGTTCGAAGAAACTAAGTGGCCGACCTTCTGAGAGAGGAAACTCGAGATGCGAAACTTAGTTCCATTTTAAACTAATTGTTCTATCTGAAACTAAGTGTTCGATACTGTGCCAGGAGAAGCGCCTGTTCTCTGAAATCTGTGGCGATGCTACTAGGAACCGTATGTATTCGACGAAACTAAGTGGTCGCCTTGTGAGAGAGGAAACTCCAGATGCGAAACATAGTTGCATTTTAAAGTAATTGTTCTATCTGAAACTAAGTGTTCGATACTGTGCCAGGAGAAACTCCCGTTCTGTGAAATCTGTGGCGATACTACTCGAAAGCGTATGTGTTCGGCGAAACAAAGTGGTTGACCTTGTGAGAGAGGAAACTCCAAATGCGAAACATATTTCCATTTTAAACTAATTGTTCTCTCTGAAACTAAGTGTTCGATACTGTGCCAGGGGAAGCGCCTGATCTCTGAAATTTGGGGCGATGCCACTCGAAACCGTATTTGTTCGTCGAAACAAAGTGGTTGACCTTGTGAGAGAGGAAACTCCAGATGCGAAACATAGTTCAATTTTAAACTAAATGTTCCATCTGAAACTAAGTGTTCAATACTGTGCCAGGAGAAGCGCCTGTTCTCTGAAATTTGGGGCGATGCCACTCGAAACCGTATTTGTTCGGCGAAACAAAGTGGTTGACCTTGTGAGGGAGGAAACTCCAGATGCGAAACATAGTTCAATTTTAAACTAAATGTTCCATCTGAAACTAAGTGTTCTATACTGTGCCAGGAGAAGCGCCTGTTCTCTGAAATCTGTGGCGATGCCACTCGAAACCGTATGTGTTCGAAGAAACTAAGTGGCCGACCTTGTGAGAGAGGAAACTCCAGATGCGAAACATAGTTCAATTTTAAACTAAATGTTCCATCTGAAACTAAGTGTTCAATACTGTGCCAGGAGAAGCGCCTGTTCTCTGAAATCTGTGGCGATGCTACTAGGAACCGTATGTATTCGACGAAACTAAGTGGTCGCCTTGTGAGAGAGGAAACTCCAGATGCGAAACATAGTTGCATTTTAAAGTAATTGTTCTATCTGAAACTAAGTGTTCGATACTGTGCCAGGAGAAACGCCCGTTCTGTGAAATCTGTGGCGATACTACTCGAAAGCGTATGTGTTCGACGAAACTAAGTGGTCGACCTTGTGAGAGAGGAAACTCCAAATGCGAAACATATTTCCATTTTAAACTAATTATTCTAACTGAAACTAAGTGTTCGATACTGTGCCAGGAGAAGCGCCTGTTCTCTGAAATCTGTGGCGATGCCACTCGAAACCGTATGTTTTCGACGAAACTAAGTGGTCGCCTTGTGAAAGAGGAAACTCCAGATGCGAAACTTAGTTCCATTTAAAACTAATTGTTCTCTCTGCAACTAAGTGTTCGATACTGTGCCAGGAGAAGCGCCTGTTCTCTGAAATCTGTGGCGATGCTACTCGAAACCGTATGTGTTCGACGAAACTAAGTGGTCGACATGGTGAGCGAGGACACTCCAGATGCGGAACTTAGTTCCATTTTAAACTGATTGTTCTATCTGAAACTAAGTGTTCGATACTGTGCCAGGAGAAGCGCCTGTTCTCTGAAATCTGTGGCAATACCACTCGAAACCGTATGTGTTAGACGAAACTAAGTGGCCGACCTTCTGAGAGAGGAAACTCGAGATGCGAAACTTAGTTCCATTTTAAACTAATTGTTCTATCTGAAACTAAGTGTTCGTTACTGTGCCAGGAGAAGCGCCTGATCTCTGAAATTTGGGGCGATGCCACTCGAAACCGTATTTGTTCGGCGAAACAAAGTGGTTGACCTTGTGAGAGAGGAAACTCCAGATGCGAAACATAGTTCCATTTAAAACTAATTGTTCTATCTGTAACTAAGTGTTCGATACTGTACCGGGAGAAGCGCCTGTTCCTGAAATCTGCGGCGATCCCACTCGAAACCGTATGTGTTTGACGAAACTAAGTGGTTCGCCTTGTGAGAGAGGTAACTCCAAATGCGAAACATATTTCCATTTTAAACTAATTGTTCTCTCTGAAACTAAGTGTTCGATACTGTGCCAGGGGAAGCGCCTGATCTCTGAAATTTGGGGCGATGCCACTCGAAACCGTATTTGTTCGGCGAAACAAAGTGGTTGACCTTGTGAGGGAGGAAACTCCAGATGCGAAACATAGTTCAATTTTAAACTAAATGTTCCATCTGAAACTAAGTGTTCTATACTGTGCCAGGAGAAGCGCCTGTTCTCTGAAATCTGTGGCGATGCCACTCGAAACCGTATGTGTTCGAAGAAACTAAGTGGCCGACCTTGTGAGAGAGGAAACTCCAGATGCGAAACATAGTTCAATTTTAAACTAAATGTTCCATCTGAAACTAAGTGTTCAATACTGTGCCAGGAGAAGCGCCTGTTCTCTGAAATCTGTGGCGATGCTACTAGGAACCGTATGTATTCGACGAAACTAAGTGGTCGCCTTGTGAGAGAGGAAACTCCAGATGCGAAACATAGTTGCATTTTAAAGTAATTGTTCTATCTGAAACTAAGTGTTCGATACTGTGCCAGGAGAAACTCCCGTTCTGTGAAATCTGTGGCGATACTACTCGAAAGCGTATGTGTTCGACGAAACTAAGTGGTCGACCTTGTGAGAGAGGAAACTCCAAATGCGAAACATATTTCCATTTTAAACTAATTATTCTAACTGAAACTAAGTGTTCGATACTGTGCCAGGAGAAGCGCCTGTTCTCTGAAATCTGTGGCGATGCCACTCGAAACCGTATGTGTTCGACGAAACTAAGTGGTCGCCTTGTGAAAGAGGAAACTCCAGATGCGAAACTTAGTTCCATTTAAAACTAATTGTTCTCTCTGCAACTAAGTGTTCGATACTGTGCCAGGAGAAGCGCCTGTTCTCTGAAATCTGTGGCGATGCTACTCGAAACCGTATGTGTTCGACGAAACTAAGTGGTCGACATGGTGAGCGAGGACACTCCAGATGCGGAACTTAGTTGCATTTTAAACTAATTGTTCTATCTGAAACTAAGTGTTCGATACTGTGCCAGGAGAAACTCCCGTTCTGTGAAATCTGTGGCGATACTACTCGAAAGCGTATGTGTTCGACGAAACTAAGTGGTCGACCTTGTGAGAGAGGAAACTCCAAATGCGAAACATATTTCCATTTTAAACTAATTATTCTAACTGAAACTAAGTGTTCGATACTGTGCCAGGAGAAGCGCCTGTTCTCTGAAATCTGTGGCGATGCCACTCGAAACCGTATGTGTTCGACGAAACTAAGTGGTCGCCTTGTGAAAGAGGAAACTCCAGATGCGAAACTTAGTTCCATTTAAAACTAATTGTTCTCTCTGCAACTAAGTGTTCGATACTGTGCCAGGAGAAGCGCCTATTCTCTGAAATCTGTGGCGATGCTACTCGAAACCGTATGTGTTCGACGAAACTAAGTGGTCGACATGGTGAGCGAGGACACTCCAGATGCGGAACTTAGTTCCATTTTAAACTGATTGTTCTATCTGAAACTAAGTGTTCGATACTGTGCCAGGAGAAGCGCCTGTTCTCTGAAATCTGTGGCAATACCACTCGAAACCGTATGTGTTAGACGAAACTAAGTGGCCGACCTTGTGAGAGAGGAAACTTCAGGTGCGAAATATAGTTGCATTTTAAACTAATTGTTCTATCTGTAACTAAGTGTTCGATACTGTGCCAGGAGAAGCGCCTGTTCTCTGAAATCTGTGGCGATGCCACTCGAAACCGTATGTGTTCGACGAAACTAAGTGGCCGACCTTGTGAGAGAGGAAACTCCAGATGCGAAACATAGTTGCATTTTAAACTAATTGTTCTATCTGAAACTAAGTGTTCGATACTGTGCCAGGAGAAACTCCCGTTCTGCGAAATCTGTGGCGATACTACTCGAAACCGTATGTGTTCGACGAAACTAAGTGGTCGACCTCGTGAGAGAGGAAACTCCAAATGCGAAACATATTTCCATTTTAAACTAATTATTCTAACTGAAACTAAGTGTTCGATACTGTGCCAGGAGAAGCGCCTGTTCTCTGAAATCTGTGGCGATACCAGTCGAAACCGTATGTGTTAGACGAAACTAAGTGGCCGACCTTGTGAGAGAGGAAACTCCAAATGCGAAATATAGTTGCATTTTAAACTAATTGTTCTATCTGTAACTAAGTGTTCGACACTGTGCCAGGAGAAGCGCCTGTTCTCTGAAATCTGTGGCGATGCCACTCGAAACCGTATGTGTTCGACGAAACTAAGTGGTCGACCTTGTGAAAGAGGAAACTCCAGATGCAAAACTTAGTTCCATTTAAAACTAATTGTTCCATCTGAAACTAAGTGTTCGATACTGTGCCAGGAGAAGCGCCTGTTCTATGAAATCTGTGGCGATACCACTCGAAACCGTATGTGTTAGACGCAACTAAGTGGCCGACCTTGTGAGAGAAGAAACTCCAGATGCGAAATATAGTTGCATTTTAAACTAATTGTTCTATCTGTAACTAAGTGTTCGACACTGTGCCAGGAGAAGCGCCTGTTCTCTGAAATCTGTGGCGATGCCACTCGAAACCGTATGTGTTCGAAGAAACTAAGTGGCCGACCTTCTGAGAGAGGAAACTCGAGATGCGAAACTTAGTTCCATTTTAAACTAATTGTTCTATCTGAAACTAAGTGTTCGATACTGTGCCAGGAGAAGCGCCTGTTCTCTGAAATCTGTGGCGATGCTACTAGGAACCGTATGTATTCGACGAAACTAAGTGGTCGCCTTGTGAGAGAGGAAACTCCAGATGCGAAACATAGTTGCATTTTAAAGTAATTGTTCTATCTGAAACTAAGTGTTCGATACTGTGCCAGGAGAAACTCCCGTTCTGTGAAATCTGTGGCGATACTACTCGAAAGCGTATGTGTTCGGCGAAACAAAGTGGTTGACCTTGTGAGAGAGGAAACTCCAAATGCGAAACATATTTCCATTTTAAACTAATTGTTCTCTCTGAAACTAAGTGTTCGATACTGTGCCAGGGGAAGCGCCTGATCTCTGAAATTTGGGGCGATGCCACTCGAAACCGTATTTGTTCGGCGAAACAAAGTGGTTGACCTTGTGAGAGAGGAAACTCCAGATGCGAAACATAGTTCAATTTTAAACTAAATGTTCCATCTGAAACTAAGTGTTCAATACTGTGCCAGGAGAAGCGCCTGTTCTCTGAAATTTGGGGCGATGCCACTCGAAACCGTATTTGTTCGGCGAAACAAAGTGGTTGACCTTGTGAGAGAGGAAACTCCAGATGCGGAACATAGTTCCATTTAAAACTAATTGTTCTATCTGTAACTAAGTGTTCGATACTGTGCCGGGAGAAGCGCCTGTTCCTGAAATCTGCGGCGATCCCACTCGAAACCGTATGTGTTTGACGAAACTAAGTGGTTCGCCTTGTGAGAGAGGTAACTCCAAATGCGAAACATAGTTCCATTTTAAACTAATTGTTCTCTCTGAAACTAAGTGTTCGATACTGTGCCAGGGGAAGCACCTGATCTCTGAAATTTGGGGCGATGCCACTCGAAACCGTATTTGTTCGACGAAAGTAAGTGGTCGCCTTGTGAAAGGGGAAACTCCAGATGCGAAACATAGTTCCGTTTAAAACTAAGTGTTCCATCTGAAACTAAGTGTTCGATACTGTGCCAGGAGAAGCGCCTTTTCTCTGATATCTGTGGCGATACTACTCGAAACCGTATGTGTTCGACGAAACTAAGTGGTCGACCTTGTGAGAGAGGACACTCCAGATGCGAAACATAGATCCATTTTAAACTAATTGTTCTATCTGTAACTAAGTGTTCGATAATGTGCCAGGAGAAGCGCCTGTTCTCTGAAATCTGTGGCGATGCCACTCGAAACCGTATGTGTTCGACGAAACTAAGTGGTCGACCTTGTGAGAGAGGATACTCCAGATGCGAAACATATTTCCATTTTAAACTAATTGTTCTATCTGTAACTAAGTGTTCGATAATGTGCCAGGAGAAGCGCCTGTTCTCTGAAATCTGTGGCGATGCCACTCGAAACCGTATGTGTTCGACGAAACTAAGTGGTCGACCTTGTGAGAGAGGATACTCCAGATGCGAAACTTAGTTCCATTTTAAACTAATTGTTCTATCTGATACTAAGTGTTAGATACTGTGCTAGGAGAAGCGCCTGTTCTCTGAAATCTGTGGCGATGCCACTCGAAACCGTATGTGTTCGACGAAAGTGAGTGGTCGCCTTGTGAAAGGGGAAACTCCAGATGCGAAAATTAGTTCCGTTTAAAACTAAGTGTTCCATCTGAAACTAAGTGTTCGATACTGTGCCAGGAGAAGCGCCTGTTCTCTGAAATCTGTGGCGATGCCACTCGAAACCGTATGTGTTCGACGAAAGTAAGTGGTCGCCTTGTGAAAGGGGAAACTCCAGATGCGAAACATAGTTCCGTTTAAAACTAAGTGTTCCATCTGAAACTAAGTGTTCAATACTGTGCCAGGAGAAGCGCCTTTTCTCTGATATCTGTGGCGATACTACTCGAAACCGTATGTGTTCCACGAAACTGAGTGGTCGACCTTGTGAGAGAGGACACTCCAGATGCGAAACATAGATCCATTTTAAACTAATTGTTCTATCTGATACTAAGTGTTCGATACTGTGCTAGGAGAAGCGCCTGTTCTTTGAAATCTGTGGCGATGCCACTCGAAACCGTATGTGTTCGACGAAAGTAAGTGGTCGCCTTGTGAAAGGGGAAACTCCAGATGCGAAACATAGTTCCGTTTAAAACTAAGTGTTCCATCTGAAACTAAGTGTTCGATACTGTGCCAGGAGAAGCGCCTTTTCTCTGATAACTGTGGCGATACTACTCGAAACCGTATGTGTTCGACGAAACTAAGTCGTTGACCTTGTGGGAGAGGATACTCCAGATGCGAAACATATTTCCATTTTAAACTAATTGTTCTATCTGTAACTAAGTGTTCGATAATGTGCCAGGAGAAGCGCCTGTTCTCTGAAATCTGTGGCGATGCCACTCGAAACCGTATGTGTTCGACGAAACTAAGTGGTCGACCTTGTGAGAGAGGATACTCCAGATGCGAAACTTAGTTCCATTTTAAACTAATTGTTCTATCTGATACTAAGTGTTAGATACTGTGCTAGGAGAAGCGCCTGTTCTCTGAAATCTGTGGCGATGCCACTCGAAACCGTATGTGTTCGACGAAAGTGAGTGGTCGCCTTGTGAAAGGGGAAACTCCAGATGCGAAACTTAGTTCCGTTTAAAACTAAGTGTTCCATCTGAAACTAAGTGTTCGATACTGTGCCAGGAGAAGCGCCTTTTCTCTGATATCTGTGGCGAGGCCACTCTAAACCGTATGTGTTCGACGAAACTAAGTGGTCGAACTTGTGAGAGAGGAAACTCCACATGCGAAACATATTTCCATTTTAAACTAATTGTTCTCTCTGAAACTAAGTGTTCGATACTTTGCCAGGAGATGCGCCTGTTCTCTGAAATCTGTGGCGATGCTACTCGAAACCGAATGTGTTCCACGAAAGTAAGTGGCCGACCTTGTGAGAGAGGAAACTCCAGACGCGAAACTTAGTTCCATTTTAAACTAATTGTTCTACCTGCAACTATGTGTTCGATACTGCGCCAGGAGAAGCGCCTGTTCTCTGAAATCTGTGGCGATGCCACTCGAAACCGTATGTGTTCGAAGAAACTAAGTGGTCGAACTTGTGAGAGAGGAAACTCCAAATGGCAAACATATTTCCGTTTTAAACTAATTGTTCTCTCTGAAACTAAGTGTTGGATACTGTGCCAGGAGAAGCGGCTGTTCTCTGAAATCTGTGGCGATGTCACTCGAAACCGTATGTGTTCTACGAAACTAAGTGATTGACCTTGTGAGGGAGGATTCACCAGATGCGGAACATAGTTCCATTAAAAACTAATTGTTCCATCTGAAACTAAGTGTTCGATACTGTGCCAGGAGAAACGCCGTTCTGCGAAATCTGTGGCGATACCCCTCGAAACTGAATGTGTTCGACGAAACTAAGTGGTCGACCTTGTGAGAGAGGAAACTCCAGCAGCGAAACTTAGTTCCATTTAAAACTAAGGGTTCCATCTCAAACTAAGTGTTCGATACTGTGCCAGGAGAAGCGCCTGTTCTCTGAAATCTGTGGCGATGCCACTCGAAACCGTATGTGTTCGACGAAACTAAATGGTCGACCTTCTGAAAGAGGAAAGTCCGGATGCGAAACTTAGTTCCATTTTGAACTAACTGTTCCTTCTGAAACTAAGTGTTCGATACTGTGCCAGGAGAAGCGCCTGTTCTCTGAAATCTGTGGCGATGCCACTCGAAACCGTATCTGTTCGACGAAACTAAGTGGTCGACCTTGTGAGAGAGGAAACTCCAGATGCGAAAATTAGTTCCATTTAAAACTAATTGTTCTATCAGAAACTAAGTTTTCGATACTGTGCCAGGAGAAGCGTCCGTTTTCTGAAGCCTGTGGCGATACCACCCGAAACCGTATGTGTTCGACGAATCTAAATGGTCGACCTTGTGAGAGAGGAAACTCCAGATGCGAAACATATTTCCATTTTAAAATAATTGTTCTATCTGATACTAAGTGTTCGATACTGTGCCGGGAGAAGCGCCTGTTCCTGAAATCTGCGGCGATCCCACTCGAAACCGTATGTGTTTGACGAAACTAAGTGGTTCGCCTTGTGAGAGAGTTAACTCCAAATGCGAAACATAGTTCCATTTTAAACTAATTGTTCTCTCTGAAACTAAGTGTTCGATACTGTGCCAGGGGAAGCGCCTGATCTCTGAAATTTGGGGCGATGCCACTCGAAACCGTATTTGTTCGGCGAAACAAAGTGGTTGACCTTGTGAGAGAGGAAACTCCAGATGCGAGACATAGTTCAATTTTAAACTAAATGTTCCATCTGAAACTAAGTGTTCTATACTGTGCCAGGCGAAGCGCCTGTTCTCTGAAATCTGTGGCGATGCCACTCGAAACCGTATGTGTTCGAAGAAACTAAGTGGCCGACCTTGTGAGAGAGGAAACTCCAGATGCGAAACATAGTTCAATTTTAAACTAAATGTTCCATCTGAAACTAAGTGTTCTATACTGTGCCAGGAGAAGCGCCTGTTCTCTGAAATCTGTGGCGATGCCACTCGAAACCGTATGTGTTCGAAGAAACTAAGTGGCCGACCTTGTGAGAGAGGAAACTCGAGATGCGAAACATAGTTCAATTTTAAACTAAATGTTCCATCTGAAACTAAGTGTTCAATACTGTGCCAGGAGAAGCGCCTGTTCTCTGAAATTTGGTGCGATGCCACTCGAAACCGTATTTGTTCGGCGAAACAAAGTCGTTGACCTTGTGAGAGAGGAAACTCCAGATGCGAAACATAGTTCCGTTTAAAACTAAGTGTTCCATTTGAAACTAAGTGTTCGATACTGTGCCAGGAGAAGCGCCTTTTCTCTGATATCTGTGGCGATACTACTCGAAACCGTATGTGTTCGACGAAACTAAGTGGTCGACCTTGTGAGAGAGGACACTCCAGATGCGAAACATAGATCCATTTTAAACTAATTGTTCTATCTGTAACTAAGTGTTCGATAATGTGCCAGGAGAAGCGCCTGTTCTCTGAAATCTGTGGCGATGCCACTCGAAACCGTATGTGTTCGACGAAACTAAGTGGTCGCCTTGTGAAAGAGGAAACTCCAGATGCGAAACCTAGTTCCATTAAAAACTAATTGTTCCATCTAAAACTAAGTGTTCGATACTGTGCCAGGAGAAGCGCCTGTTCTCTGAAATCTGTGGCGATACCACTCGAAACCGTATGTGTTGGACGAGACTAAGTGGTGGATCTTGTGAGAGAGGAAACTCCAGATGTGAAGCTTAATACCATTTTAAACTAATTGTTCTATCTGAAACTAAGTGTTCGATAATGTGTCAGGAGAAGCGCCTGTTCTCTGAAATCTGTGTCGATGCCACTCGAAACCGTATGTGTTGGACGAGACTAAGTGGTGGATCTTGTGAGAGAGGAATCTCCAGATGCGAAGCATAGTCCCATTTTAAACTAATTGTTCTATCTGTAACTAAGTGTTCGATAATGTGCCAGGAGAAGCGCCTGTTCTCTGAAATCTGCGGCGATCCCACTCCAAACCGTATGTGTTTGACGAAACTAAGTGGTTCGCCTTGTGAGAGAGGTAACTCCAAATGCGAAACATAGTTCCATTTTAAACTAATTGTTCTCTCTGAAACTAAGTGTTCGATACTGTGCCAGGGGAAGCGCCTGATCTCTGAAATTTGGGGCGATGCCACTCGAAACCGTATTTGTTCGGTGAAAAAAAGTGGTTGACCTTGTGAGAGAGGAAACTCCAGATGCGAAACATAGTTCAATTTTAAACTAAATGTTCCATCTGAAACTAAGTGTTCAATACTGTGCCAGGAGAAGCGCCTGTTCTCTGAAATTTGGGGCGATGCCACTCGAAACCGTATTTGTTCGGCGAAACAAAGTCGTTGACCTTGTGAGAGAGGAAACTCCAGATGCGAAACATAGTTCCGTTTAAAACTAAGTGTTCCATCTGAAACTAAGTGTTCGATAATGTGCCAGGAGAAACGCCGTTCTGCGAAATCTGTGGCGGTAGCCCTCGAAACTGTATGTGTTCGACGAAACTAAGTGGTCGACCTTGTGAGAGAGGAAACTCCAGCAGCGAAACTTAGTTCCATTTAAAACTAAGGGTTCCATCTCAAACTAAGTGTTCGATACTGTGCCAGGAGAAGCGCCTGTTCTCTGAAATCTGTGGCGATGCCACTCGAAACCGTATGTGTTCGACGAAACTAAATGGTCGACCTTCTGAAAGAGGAAAGTCCGGATGCGAAACTTAGTTCCATTTTGAACTAACTGTTCCTTCTGAAACTAAGTGTTCGATACTGTGCCAGGAGAAGCGCCTGTTCTCTGAAATCTGTGGCGATGCCACTCGAAACCGTATCTGTTCGACGAAACTAAGTGGCCGACCTTGTGAGAGAGGAAACTGCAGATGCGAAACTTAGTTGCATTTTAAACAAATTGTTCCATCTGAAACTAAGTTTTCGATACTGTGCCAGGAGAAGCGCCTGTTCTCTGAAATCTGTGGCGATGCCACTCGAAACCGTATGTGTTCGACGAAACTAAGTGGTCGACCTTGTGAGAGAGGAAACTCCAGATGCGAAACTTAATACCATTTTAAACTAATTGTTCTATCTGAACCTAAGTGTTCGATACTGTGCCAGGAGAGGCGCCTGTTCTCTGAAATCTGTGGCGATGCTACTGGAAACCGTATGTGTTCGACGAAACTAAGTGGTCGCCTTGTGAAAGGGGAAACTCCAGATGCGAAACTTAGTTCCATTTTAAACAAATTGTTCCATCTGAAACTAAGTTTTCGATACTGTGCCAGGAGAAGCGCCTGTTCTCTGAAATCTGTGGCGATGCCACTCGAAACCGTATGTGTTCGACGAAACTAAGTGGTCGACCTTGTGAGAGAGGAAACTCCAGATGCGAAACTTAATACCATTTTAAACTAATTGTTCTATCTGAACCTAAGTGTTCGATACTGTGCCAGGAGAGGCGCCTGTTCTCTGAAATCTGTGGCGATGCTACTGGAAACCGTATGTGTTCGACGAAACTAAGTGGTCGCCTTGTGAAAGGGGAAACTCCAGATGCGAAACTTAGTACCATTTTAAACTAATTGTTCTATCTGAAACTGAGTGTTCGATACTGTGCCAAGAGAAGCGCCTGTTCTCTGAAATCTGTGGCGATGCTACTCGGAACCGTATGTATTCGACGAAACTAAGTGGTCGCCTTGTGAAAGAGGAAACTCCAGATGTGAAACTTAATACCATTTTAAACTAATTGTTCTATCTGAAACTAAGTGTTCGATACTGTGTCAGGAGAAGCGCCTGTTCTCTGAAATCTGTGTCGATGCCACTCGAAACCGTATGTGTTGGACGAGACTAAGTGGTGGATCTTGTGAGAGAGGAATCTCCAGATGCGAAGCATAGTTCCATTTTAAACTAATTGTTCTATCTGAAACCAAGTGTTCGATACTGTGCCAGGAGAAACTCCCGTTCTGCGAAATCTGTGGCGATACTACTCGAAACCGTATGTGTTCGACGAATCTAAATGGTCGACCTTGTGAGAGAGGAAACTCCAGATGCGAAACTTAGTTCCATTTTAAACTAATTGTTCTATCTGAAACTATGTGTTCGATAATGTGCCAGGAGAAACGCCGTTCTGCGAAATCTGTGGCGATACCACTCGAAACTGTATGTGTTCCACGAAACTAAGTGGTCGACCTTGTGAGAGAGGAAACTCCAGCAGCGAAACTTAGTTCCATTTAATACTAAGTGATCCATCTCAAACTAAGTGTTCGATAGAGTGCCAGAAGGCGCGCCTGTTCTCTGAAATCTGTGTCGATGCCACTCGAAACCGTATGTGTTCGACGAGACTAAGTGGTGGATCTTGTGAGAGAGGAATCTCCAGATGCGAAGCATAGTTCCATTTTAAACTAATTGTTCTATCTGAAACCAAGTGTTCGACACTGTGCCAGGAGAAACTCCCGTTCTCTGAAATCTGTGGCGATACTACTCGAAACCGTATGTGTTCGACGAAACTAAGTGGTCGACCTTGTGAGAGAGGATACTCCAGATGCGAAACTTATTTCCATTTTAAACTAATTGTTCTATCTGATACTAAGTGTTCCGTACTGTGCCAGGAGAAGCGTCTGTTCTCTGAAATCGGTGGCGATGCTGCTCGAAACCGTATGTGTTCGACGAAACTAAGTGGTCGAACTTGTGAGAGAGGAAACTCCAGAAGCGAAACTTAGTTCCATTTAAAACTATTTGTTCTATCTGATACTAAGTGTTCGATACTGTGTCAGGAGAAGCGCCTGTTCTCTGAAATCTGTGGCGATGCCACTGGAAACGTATTTGTTCGACGAAACTAAGTTGGTGACCTTGTGAGAAAGGAAACTCCAAATGCGAAACTTAATTCCATTTTAAATTAATTGTTCTATCTGAAACTAAGTGTTCGATAGTGTGCCAGGAGAAACGCCGGTTCTCTGAAATCTGTGGCGATGCCACTCGAAACCGTATGTGTTCGACGAAACTAAATGGTCGACCTTGTGAGAGAGGAAACTCCAGATGCGAAACATATTTCCATTTTAAAATAATTGTTCTATCTGATACTAAGTGTTCGATACTGTGCCGGGAGAAGCGCCTGTTCCTGAAATCTGCGGCGATCCCACTCGAAACCTTATGTGTTTGACGAAACTAAGTGGTCCGCCTTGTGAGAGAGGTAACTCCAAATGCGAAACATAGTTCCATTTTAAACTAATTGTTCTCTCTGAAACTAAGTGTTCGATACTCTGCCAGGGGAAGCGCCTGTTCTCTGAAAACTGTGGCGATGCTACTCGAAACCGTATGTGTTCGACGAAACTAAGTGGTCGACTTGGTGAGAGAGGAAACTCCAGATGCGAAAATTAGTTCCATTTGAAACTGATTGTTCTATCTGAAACTAAGTGTTCGATACTGTGCCAGTAGAAGCGTCTGTTCTCTGAAATCTGTGGCGATGCCACTCGGAACCGTATTTGTTCGAGGAAACTAAGTTGTCGACCTTGTGAGAGTGGAAACTCCAAATGCGAAACTTAATTCCATTTTAAAATAATTGTTCTAACCGAAACTAAGTGTTCGATAGTGTGCCAGGAGAAGCGCCTGTTCTCTGAAATCTGTGGCGATGCTACTCGGAACCGTATGTATTCGACGAAACTAAGTGGTCGCCTTGTGAAAGAGGAAACCCCAGATGCGAAAATTAGTTCCATTTAAAATTAATTGTTCTATCAGAAACTAAGTTTTCGATACTGTGCTGGGAGAAACGCCTGTTCCCTGAAATCTGTGGCGATACCACTCGAAACCGTATGTGTTCGACGAATCTAAATGGTCGACCTTGTGAGAGAGATAACTCCAGATGCGAAACTTAGTTCCATTTTAAACTAATTGTTCTATCTGAAACTATGTGTTCGATAATGTGCCAGGAGAAACGCCGTTCTCTGAAATCTGTGGCGATGCCACTCGAAACCGTATCTGTTCGACGAAACTAAGTGGCCGACCTTGTGAGAGAGGAAACTGCAGATGCGAAACTTAGTTCCATTTTAAACAAATTGTTCCATCTGAAACTAAGTTTTCGATACTGTGCCAGGAGAAGCGCCTGTTCTCTGAAATCTGTGGCGATGCCACTCGAAACCGTATGTGTTCGACGAAACTAAGTGGTCGACCTTGTGAGAGAGGAAACTCCAGATGCGAAACTTAATACCATTTTAAACTAATTGTTCTATCTGAACCTAAGTGTTCGATACTGTGCCAGGAGAGGCGCCTGTTCTCTAAAATCTGTGGCGATGCTACTGGAAACCGTATGTGTTCGACGAAACAAAGTGGTCGCCTTGTGAAAGGGGAAACTCCAGATGCGAAACTTAGTGCCATTTTAAACAAATTGTTCCATCTGAAACTAAGTTTTCGATACTGTGCCAGGAGAAGCGCCTGTTCTCTGAAATCTGTGTCGATGCCACTCGAAACCGTATGTGTTGGACGCGACTAAGTGGTGGATCTTGTGAGAGAGGAATCTCCAGATGCGAAGCATAGTCCCATTTTAAACTAATTGTTCTATCTGAAACCAAGTGTTCGATACTGTGCCAGGAGAAACTCCCGTTCTGCGAAATCTGTGGCGATACTACTCGAAACCGTATGTGTTCGACGAATCTAAATGGTCGACCTTGTGAGAGAGGAAACTCCAGATGCGAAACTTAGTTCCATTTTAAACTAATTGTTCTATCTGAAACTATGTGTTCGATAATGTGCCAGGAGAAACGCCGTTCTGCGAAATCTGTGGCGATACCACTCGAAACTGTATGTGTTCCACGAAACTAAGTGGTCGACCTTGTGAGAGAGGAAACTCCAGCAGCGAAACTTAGTTCCATTTAATACTAAGTGATCCATCTCAAACTAAGTGTTCGATACAGTGCCAGAAGGCGCGCCTGTTCTCTGAAATCTGTGTCGATGCCACTCGAAACCGTATGTGTTCGACGAGACTAAGTGGTGGATCTTGTGAGAGAGGAATCTCCAGATGCGAAGCATAGTTCCATTTTAAAATAATTGTTCTAACCGAAACTAAGTGTTCGATAGTGTGCCAGGAGAAGCGCCTGTTCTCTGAAATCTGTGGCGATGCTACTCGGAACCGTATGTATTCGACGAAACTAAGTGGTCGCCTTGTGAAAGAGGAAACCCCAGATGCGAAAATTAGTTCCATTTAAAATTAATTGTTCTATCAGAAACTAAGTTTTCGATACTGTGCCGGGAGAAACGCCTGTTCTCTGAAATCTGTGGCGATACCACTCGAAACCGTATGTGTTCGACGAATCTAAATGGTCGCCTTGTGAAAGAGGAAACCCCAGATGCGAAAATTAGTTCCATTTAAAATTAATTGTTCTATCAGAAACTAAGTTTTCGATACTGTGCCGGGAGAAACGCCTGTTCTCTGAAATCTGTGGCGATACCACTCGAAACCGTATGTGTTCGACGAATCTAAATGGTCGACCTTGTGAGAGAGATAACTCCAGATGCGAAACTTAGTTCCATTTTAAACTAATTGTTCTATCTGAAACTATGTGTTCGATAATGTGCCAGGAGAAACGCCGTTCTCTGAAATCTGTGGCGATGCCACTCGAAACCGTATCTGTTCGACGAAACTAAGTGGCCGACCTTGTGAGAGAGGAAACTGCAGATGCGAAACTTAATACCATTTTAAACTAATTGTTCTATCTGAACCTAAGTGTTCGATACTGTGCCAGGAGAGGCGCCTGTTCTCTGAAATCTGTGGCGATGCTACTGGAAACCGTATGTGTTCGACGAAACTAAGTGGTCGCCTTGTGAAAGGGGAAACTCCAGATGCGAAACTTAGTACTATTTTAAACTAATTGTTCTATCTGAAACTGAGTGTTCGATACTGTGCCAAGAGAAGCGCCTGTTCTCTGAAATCTGTGGCGATGCTACTCGGAACCGTATGTATTCGACGAAACTAAGTGGTCGCCTTGTGAAAGAGGAAACTCCAGATGTGAAACTTAATACCATTTTAAACTAATTGTTCTATCTGAAACTAAGTGTTCGATACTGTGTCAGGAGAAGCGCCTGTTCTCTGAAATCTGTGGCGATGCCACTGGAAACGTATTTGTTCGACGAAACTAAGTTGTTGACCTTGTGAGAGAGGAAACTCCAAATGCGAAACTTAATTCCATTTTAAATTAATTGTTCTATCTGAAACTAAGTGTTCGATAGTGTGCCAGGAGAAACGCCGGTTCTCTGAAATCTGTGGCGATGCCACTCGAAACCGTATGTGTTCGACGAAACTAAATGGTCGACCTTGTGAGAGAGGAAACTCCAGATGCGAAACATATTTCCATTTTAAAATAATTGTTCTATCTGATACTAAGTGTTCGATACTGTGCCGGGAGAAGCGCCTGTTCCTGAAATCTGCGGCGATCCCACTCGAAACCTTATGTGTTTGACGAAACTAAGTGGTCCGCCTTGTGAGAGAGGTAACTCCAAATGCGAAACATAGTTCCATTTTAAACTAATTGTTCTCTCTGAAACTAAGTGTTCGATACTGTGCCAGGGGAAGCGCCTGTTCTCTGAAAACTGTGGCGATGCTACTCGAAACCGTATGTGTTCGACGAAACTAAGTTGTCGACCTTGTGAGAGAGGAAACTCCAGATGCGAAACTTAGTTCCATTTTAAACAAATTGTTCTATCTGAAACTATGTGCTCGATAATGTGCCAGGAGAAACGCCGTTCTGCGAAATCTGTGGCGCTACCACTCGAAACTGTATGTGTGCGACGAAACTAAGTGGTCGACTTGGTGAGAGAGGAAACTCCAGATGCGAAAATTAGTTCCATTTTAAACTGATTGTTCTATCTGAAACTAAGTGTTCGATAGTGTGCCAGTAGAAGCGTCTGTTCTCTGAAATCTGTGGCGATGCCACTCGGAACCGTATTTGTTCGAGGAAACTAAGTTGTCGACCTTGTGAGAGTGGAAACTCCAAATGCGAAACTTAATTCCATTTTAAAATAATTGTTCTAACCGAAACTAAGTGTTCGATAGTGTGCCAGGAGCAACGCCGGTTCTCTAAAATCTGTGGCGATGCCACTCGAAACCGTATGTGTTCGACGAAACTAAGTTGTCGACCTTGTGAGAGAGGAAACTCCAGATGCGAAACTTAGTTCCATTTTAAACAAATTGTTCTATCTGAAACTATGTGCTCGATAATGTGCCAGGAGAAACGCCGTTCTGCGAAATCTGTGGCGCTACCACACGAAACTGTATGTGTGCGACGAAACTAAGTGGTCGACCTGGTGAGAGAGGAAACTCCAGCAGCGAAACTTAGTTCCATTTAAAACTAAGGGTTCCATCTCAAACTAAGTGTTCGATACAGTGCCAGAAGGCGCGCCTGTTCTCTGAAATCTGTCGCGATGCTACTCGAAACCGTATGTGTTCGACGAAACTAAGTGGTCGACCTTTTGAGAGTGGAAACTCCAGATGCGAAACTTAGTTCCATTTTGAACTAACTGTTCCTTCTGAAACTAAGTGTTCGATACTGTGCCAGGAGAAGCGCATGTTCTCTGAAATCTGTGGCGATGCCACTCGAAACCGTATCTGTTCGACGAAACTAAGTGGCCGACCTTGTGAGAGAGGAAACTGCAGATGCGAAACTTAGTTCCATTTTAAACAAATTGTTCCATCTGAAACTAAGTTTTCGATACTGTGCCAGGAGAAGCGCCTGTTCTCTGAAATCTGTGGCGATGCCACTCGAAACCGTATGTGTTCGACGAAACTAAGTGGTCGACCTTGTGAGAGAGGAAACTCCAGATGCGAAACTTAATACCATTTTAAACTAATTGTTCTATCTGAAACTAAGTGTTCGATACTGTGTCAGGAGAAGCGCCTGTTCTCTGAAATCTGTGTCGATGCCACTCGAAACCGTATGTGTTGGACGAGACTAAGTGGTGGATCTTGTGAGAGAGGAATCTCCAGATGCGAAGCATAGTCCCATTTTAAACTAATTGTTCTATCTGAAACCAAGTGTTCGATAATGTGCCAGGAGAAACGCCGTTCTGCGAAATCTGTGGCGATACCACTCGAAACTGTATGTGTTCCACGAAACTAAGTGGTCGACCTTGTGAGAGAGGAAACTCCAGCAGCGAAACTTAGTTCCATTTAATACTAAGTGATCCATCTCAAACTAAGTGTTCGATACAGTGCCAGAAGGCGCGCCTGTTCTCTGAAATCTGTGGCGATGCTACTCGGAACCGTATGTATTCGACGAAACTAAGTGGTCGCCTTGTGAAAGAGGAAACTCCAGATGTGAAACTTAATACCATTTTAAACTAATTGTTCTATCTGAAACTAAGTGTTCGATACTGTGTCAGGAGAAGCGCCTGTTCTCTGAAATCTGTGTCGATGCCACTCGAAACCGTATGTGTTGGACGAGACTAAGTGGTGGATCTTGTGAGAGAGGAATCTCCAGATGCGAAGCATAGTTCCATTTTAAACTAATTGTTCTATCTGAACCTAAGTGTTCGATACTGTGCCAGGAGAGGCGCCTGTTCTCTGAAATCTGTGGCGATGCTACTGGAAACCGTATGTGTTCGACGAAACTAAGTGGTCGCCTTGTGAAAGGGGAAACTCCAGATGCGAAACTTAGTACTATTTTAAACTAATTGTTCTATCTGAAACTGAGTGTTCGATACTGTGCCAAGAGAAGCGCCTGTTCTCTGAAATCTGTGGCGATGCTACTCGGAACCGTATGTATTCGACGAAACTAAGTGGTCGCCTTGTGAAAGAGGAAACTCCAGATGTGAAACTTAATACCATTTTAAACTAATTGTTCTATCTGAAACTAAGTGTTCGATACTGTGCCAGGAGAAGCGCCTGTTCTCTGAAATCTGTGGCGATGCCACTGGAAACGTATTTGTTCGACGAAACTAAGTTGTTGACCTTGTGAGAGAGGAAACTCCAAATGCGAAACTTAATTCCATTTTAAATTAATTGTTCTATCTGAAACTAAGTGTTCGATAGTGTGCCAGGAGAAACGCCGGTTCTCTGAAATCTGTGGCGATGCCACTCGAAACCGTATGTGTTCGACGAAACTAAATGGTCGACCTTGTGAGAGAGGAAACTCCAGATGCGAAACATATTTCCATTTTAAAATAATTGTTCTATCTGATACTAAGTGTTCGATACTGTGCCGGGAGAAGCGCCTGTTCCTGAAATCTGCGGCGATCCCACTCGAAACCTTATGTGTTTGACGAAACTAAGTGGTCCGCCTTGTGAGAGAGGTAACTCCAAATGCGAAACATAGTTCCATTTTAAACTAATTGTTCTCTCTGAAACTAAGTGTTCGATACTGTGCCAGGGGAAGCGCCTGTTCTCTGAAAACTGTGGCGATGCTACTCGAAACCGTATGTGTTCGACGAAACTAAGTTGTCGACCTTGTGAGAGAGGAAACTCCAGATGCGAAACTTAGTTCCATTTTAAACAAATTGTTCTATCTGAAACTATGTGCTCGATAATGTGCCAGGAGAAACGCCGTTCTGCGAAATCTGTGGCGCTACCACACGAAACTGTATGTGTGCGACGAAACTAAGTGGTCGACCTGGTGAGAGAGGAAACTCCAGCAGCGAAACTTAGTTCCATTTAAAACTAAGGGTTCCATCTCAAACTAAGTGTTCGATACAGTGCCAGAAGGCGCGCCTGTTCTCTGAAATCTGTCGCGATGCTACTCGAAACCGTATGTGTTCGACGAAACTAAGTGGTCGACCTTTTGAGAGTGGAAACTCCAGATGCGAAACTTAGTTCCATTTTGAACTAACTGTTCCTTCTGAAACTAAGTGTTCGATACTGTGCCAGGAGAAGCGCATGTTCTCTGAAATCTGTGGCGATGCCACTCGAAACCGTATCTGTTCGACGAAACTAAGTGGCCGACCTTGTGAGAGAGGAAACTGCAGATGCGAAACTTAGTTCCATTTTAAACAAATTGTTCCATCTGAAACTAAGTTTTCGATACTGTGCCAGGAGAAGCGCCTGTTCTCTGAAATCTGTGGCGATGCCACTCGAAACCGTATGTGTTCGACGAAACTAAGTGGTCGACCTTGTGAGAGAGGAAACTCCAGATGCGAAACTTAATACCATTTTAAACTAATTGTTCTATCTGAAACTAAGTGTTCGATACTGTGTCAGGAGAAGCGCCTGTTCTCTGAAATCTGTGTCGATGCCACTCGAAACCGTATGTGTTGGACGAGACTAAGTGGTGGATCTTGTGAGAGAGGAATCTCCAGATGCGAAGCATAGTCCCATTTTAAACTAATTGTTCTATCTGAAACCAAGTGTTCGATAATGTGCCAGGAGAAACGCCGTTCTGCGAAATCTGTGGCGATACCACTCGAAACTGTATGTGTTCCACGAAACTAAGTGGTCGACCTTGTGAGAGAGGAAACTCCAGCAGCGAAACTTAGTTCCATTTAATACTAAGTGATCCATCTCAAACTAAGTGTTCGATACAGTGCCAGAAGGCGCGCCTGTTCTCTGAAATCTGTGGCGATGCTACTCGGAACCGTATGTATTCGACGAAACTAAGTGGTCGCCTTGTGAAAGAGGAAACTCCAGATGTGAAACTTAATACCATTTTAAACTAATTGTTCTATCTGAAACTAAGTGTTCGATACTGTGTCAGGAGAAGCGCCTGTTCTCTGAAATCTGTGTCGATGCCACTCGAAACCGTATGTGTTGGACGAGACTAAGTGGTGGATCTTGTGAGAGAGGAATCTCCAGATGCGAAGCATAGTTCCATTTTAAACTAATTGTTCTATCTGAAACCAAGTGTTCGACACTGTGCCAGGAGAAACTCCCGTTCTCTGAAATCTGTGGCGATACTACTCGAAACCGTATGTGTTCGACGAAACTAAGTGGTCGACCTTGTGAGAGAGGATACTCCAGATGCGAAACTTATTTCCATTTTAAACTAATTGTTCTATCTGATACTAAGTGTTCCGTACTGTGCCAGGAGAAGCGTCTGTTCTCTGAAATCGGTGGCGATGCTGCTCGAAACCGTATGCGTTCGACGAAACTAAGTGGTCGAACTTGTGAGAGAGGAAACTCCAGAAGCGAAACTTAGTTCCATTTAAAACTAATTGTTCTATCTGATACTAAGTGTTCGATACTGTGTCAGGAGAAGCGCCTGTTCTCTGAAATCTGTGGCGATGCCACTGGAAACGTATTTGTTCGACGAAACTAAGTTGGTGACCTTGTGAGAGAGGAAACTCCAGATGCGAAACTTAGTTCCATTTTAAACTAATTGTTCTATCTCAAACTATGTGTTCGATATTGTGCCAGGGCAAGCGCCTGTTCTCGGAAGTCTGCCGCGTTGCCACTCGAAACCGTATGTGTTCGACGAAACTAAGTGGTCCACCTTGTGAGAGAGGAAACTCCAGAAGCGAAACTTAGTTCCATTTAAAACTAAGTGTTCCATCTGAAACTAAGTGTTCGATACAGTGCCAGAAGACGCGCCTGTTCTCTGAAATCTGTCGCGATGCTACTCGAAACCGTATGTCTCCGACGAAACTAAGTGGTCGATCTTGTGAGAGAGGAAACTCCAAATGCGAAACTTAGTTCCATTTTAAACTAATTTTTCTATCTGATAGTAAGTGTTCGATACTGTGCCAGGAGAAGCGCCTGTTCTCTGAAATGTGTGGCGATGCCACTCGAAACCGTATGTGTTCGAGGAAACTAAGTGGTTGATCTTGTGAGAGAGGATACTCCAGATGCGAAATATAGATCCATTTTACACTAATTGTTCTGTCTGAAATAAGTGTTCGATACTGTGCCAGGAGAAGCGCCTGTTCTCTGAAATCTGTGGCGATGCTACTCGAAACCGTATGTGTTCGAGGAAACTAAGTGGTCGACCTTGTGGGAGAGGAAACTCCAGATGCGAAACTTAGTTCCATTTTAAACTGATTGTTCTATCTGATACTAAGTGTCCGATACTGTGCCAGGAGAAGCGTCTGTTCTCTGAAATCGGTGGCGATGCTACTCGAAACCGTATGTGTTCGACGAAACTAAATGGTCGACCTTGTGAGAGAGGAAACTCCAGAAGCGAAACTTAGTTCCATTTTAAACTAAGTGTTCCATCTGAAACTAAGTGTTCGATACAGTGCCAGAAGACGCGCCTGTTCTCTGAAATCTGTCGCGATGCTACTCGAAACCGTATGTCTCCGACGAAACTAAGTGGTCGATCTTGTGAGAGAGGAAACTCCAAATGCGAAACTTAGTTCCTTTTTAAACTAATTTTTCTATCTGATAGTAAGTGTTCGATACTGTGCCAGGAGAAGCGTCTGTTCTCTGAAATCGGTGGCGATGCTACTCGAAACCGTATGTGTTCGACGAAACTAAATGGTCGACCTTGTGAGAGAGGAAACTCCAGAAGCGAAACCTAGTTCCATTTAAAACTAAGTGTTCCATCTGAAACTAAGTGTTCGATACAGTGCCAGAAGACGCGCCTGTTCTCTGAAATCTGTCGCGATGCTACTCGAAACCGTATGTCTCCGACGAAACTAAGTGGTCGATCTTGTGAGAGAGGAAACTCCAAATGCGAAACTTAGTTCCATTTTAAACTAATTTTTCTATCTGATAGTAAGTGTTCGATACTGTGCCAGGAGAAGCGCCTGTTCTCTGAAATCTGTGGCGATGCTACTCGAAACCGTATGTGTTCGAGGAAACTAAGTGGTCGACCTTGTGGGAGAGGAAACTCCAGATGCGAAACTTAGTTCCATTTTAAACTGATTGTTCTATCTGATACTAAGTGTCCGATACTGTGCCAGGAGAAGCGTCTGTTCTCTGAAATCGGTGGCGATGCTACTCGAAACCGTATGTGTTCGACGAAACTAAATGGTCGACCTTGTGAGAGAGGAAACTCCAGAAGCGAAACTTAGTTCCATTTAAAACTAAGTGTTCCATCTGAAACTAAGTGTTCGATACAGTGCCAGAAGACGCGCCTGTTCTCTGAAATCTGTCGCGATGCTACTCGAAACCGTATGTCTCCGACGAAACTAAGTGGTCGATCTTGTGAGAGAGGAAACTCCAAATGCGAATCTTAGTTCCATTTTAAACTAATTTTTCTATCTGATAGTAAGTGTTCGATACTGTGCCAGGAGAAGCGCCTGTTCTCTGAAATGTGTGGCGATGCCACTCGAAACCGTATGTGTTCGAGGAAACTAAGTGGTTGATCTTGTGAGAGAGGATACTCCAGATGCGGAATATAGATCCATTTTACACTAATTGTTCTGTCTGAAATAAGTGTTCGATAATGTGCCAGGAGAAGCGCATGTTCTCTGAAATCTGTGGCGATGCTACTCGAAACCGTATGTGTTCGAGGAAACTAAGTGGTCGACATTGTGGGAGAGGAAACTCCAGATGCGAAACTTAGTTCCATTTTAAACTGATTGTTCTATCTGATACTAAGTGTCCGATACTGTGCCAGGAGAAGCGTCTGTTCTCTGAAATCGGTGGCGATGCTACTCGAAACCGTATGTGTTCGACGAAACTAAATGGTCGACCTTGTGAGAGAGGAAACTCCAGAAGCGAAACTTAGTTCCATTTAAAACTAAGTGTTCCATCTGAAACTAAGTGTTCGATACAGTGCCAGAAGACGCGCCTGTTCTCTGAAATCTGTCGCGATGCTACTCGAAACCGTATGTCTCCGACGAAACTAAGTGGTCGATCTTGTGAGAGAGGAAACTCCAAATGCGAAACTTAGTTCCATTTTAAACTAATTTTTCTATCTGATAGTAAGTGTTCGATACTGTGCCAGGAGAAGCGCCTGTTCTCTGAAATCTGTGGCGATGCTACTCGAAACCGTATGTGTTCGAGGAAACTAAGTGGTCGACCTTGTGGGAGAGGAAACTCCAGATGCGAAACTTAGTTCCATTTTAAACTGATTGTTCTATCTGATACTAAGTGTCCGATACTGTGCCAGGAGAAGCGTCTGTTCTCTGAAATCGGTGGCGATGCTACTCGAAACCGTATGTGTTCGACGAAACTAAATGGTCGACCTTGTGAGAGAGGAAACTCCAGAAGCGAAACTTAGTTCCATTTAAAACTAAGTGTTCCATCTGAAACTAAGTGTTCGATACAGTGCCAGAAGACGCGCCTGTTCTCTGAAATCTGTCGCGATGCTACTCGAAACCGTATGTCTCCGACGAAACTAAGTGGTCGATCTTGTGAGAGAGGAAACTCCAAATGCGAATCTTAGTTCCATTTTAAACTAATTTTTCTATCTGATAGTAAGTGTTCGATACTGTGCCAGGAGAAGCGCCTGTTCTCTGAAATGTGTGGCGATGCCACTCGAAACCGTATGTGTTCGAGGAAACTAAGTGGTTGATCTTGTGAGAGAGGATACTCCAGATGCGGAATATAGATCCATTTTACACTAATTGTTCTGTCTGAAATAAGTGTTCGATAATGTGCCAGGAGAAGCGCATGTTCTCTGAAATCTGTGGCGATGCTACTCGAAACCGTATGTGTTCGAGGAAACTAAGTGGTCGACCTTGTGGGAGAGGAAACTCCAGATGCGAAACTTAGTTCCATTTTAAACTGATTGTTCTATCTGATACTAAGTGTCCGATACTGTGCCAGGAGAAGCGTCTGTTCTCTGAAATCGGTGGCGATGCTACTCGAAACCGTATGTGTTCGACGAAACTAAATGGTCGACCTTGTGAGAGAGGAAACTCCAGAAGCGAAACTTAGTTCCATTTAAAACTAAGTGTTCCATCTGAAACTAAGTGTTCGATACAGTGCCAGAAGACGCGCCTGTTCTCTGAAATCTGTCGCGATGCTACTCGAAACCGTATGTCTCCGACGAAACTAAGTGGTCGATCTTGTGAGAGAGGAAACTCCAAATGCGAAACTTAGTTCCTTTTTAAACTAATTTTTCTATCTGATAGTAAGTGTTCGATACTCTGCCAGGAGAAGCGTCTGTTCTCTGAAATCGGTGGCGATGCTACTCGAAACCGTATGTGTTCGACGAAACTAAATGGTCGACCTTGTGAGAGAGGAAACTCCAGAAGCGAAACTTAGTTCCATTTAAAACTAAGTGTTCCATCTGAAACTAAGTGTTCGATACAGTGCCAGAAGACGCGCCTGTTCTCTGAAATCTGTCGCGATGCTACTCGAAACCGTATGTCTCCGACGAAACTAAGTGGTCGATCTTGTGAGAGAGGAAACTCCAAATGCGAAACTTAGTTCCATTTTAAACTAATTTTTCTATCTGATAGTAAGTGTTCGATACTGTGCCAGGAGAAGCGCCTGTTCTCTGAAATCTGTGGCGATGATACTCGAAACCGTATGTGTTCGAGGAAACTAAGTGGTCGACCTTGTGGGAGAGGAAACTCCAGATGCGAAACTTAGTTCCATTTTAAACTGATTGTTCTATCTGATACTAAGTGTCCGATACTGTGCCAGGAGAAGCGTCTGTTCTCTGAAATCGGTGGCGATGCTACTCGAAACCGTATGTGTTCGACGAAACTAAATGGTCGACCTTGTGAGAGAGGAAACTCCAGAAGCGAAACTTAGTTCCATTTAAAACTAAGTGTTCCATCTGAAACTAAGTGTTCGATACAGTGCCAGAAGACGCGCCTGTTCTCTGAAATCTGTCGCGATGCTACTCGAAACCGTATGTCTCCGACGAAACTAAGTGGTCGATCTTGTGAGAGAGGAAACTCCAAATGCGAATCTTAGTTCCATTTTAAACTAATTTTTCTATCTGATAGTAAGTGTTCGATACTGTGCCAGGAGAAGCGCCTGTTCTCTGAAATGTGTGGCGATGCCACTCGAAACCGTATGTGTTCGAGGAAACTAAGTGGTTGATCTTGTGAGAGAGGATACTCCAGATGCGGAATATAGATCCATTTTACACTAATTGTTCTGTCTGAAATAAGTGTTCGATAATGTGCCAGGAGAAGCGCATGTTCTCTGAAATCTGTGGCGATGCTACTCGAAACCGTATGTGTTCGAGGAAACTAAGTGGTCGACCTTGTGGGAGAGGAAACTCCAGATGCGAAACTTAGTTCCATTTTAAACTGATTGTTCTATCTGATACTAAGTGTCCGATACTGTGCCAGGAGAAGCGTCTGTTCTCTGAAATCGGTGGCGATGCTACTCGAAACCGTATGTGTTCGACGAAACTAAATGGTCGACCTTGTGAGAGAGGAAACTCCAGAAGCGAAACTTAGTTCCATTTAAAACTAAGTGTTCCATCTGAAACTAAGTGTTCGATACAGTGCCAGAAGACGCGCCTGTTCTCTGAAATCTGTCGCGATGCTACTCGAAACCGTATGTCTCCGACGAAACTAAGTGGTCGATCTTGTGAGAGAGGAAACTCCAAATGCGAAACTTAGTTCCTTTTTAAACTAATTTTTCTATCTGATAGTAAGTGTTCGATACTCTGCCAGGAGAAGCGTCTGTTCTCTGAAATCGGTGGCGATGCTACTCGAAACCGTATGTGTTCGACGAAACTAAATGGTCGACCTTGTGAGAGAGGAAACTCCAGAAGCGAAACTTAGTTCCATTTAAAACTAAGTGTTCCATCTGAAACTAAGTGTTCGATACAGTGCCAGAAGACGCGCCTGTTCTCTGAAATCTGTCGCGATGCTACTCGAAACCGTATGTCTCCGACGAAACTAAGTGGTCGATCTTGTGAGAGAGGAAACTCCAAATGCGAAACTTAGTTCCATTTTAAACTAATTTTTCTATCTGATAGTAAGTGTTCGATACTGTGCCAGGAGAAGCGCCTGTTCTCTGAAATCTGTGGCGATGCCACTCGAAACCGTATGTGTTCGAGGAAACTAAGTGGTTGATCTTGTGAGAGAGGATACTCCAGATGCGGAATATAGATCCATTTTACACTAATTGTTCTGTCTGAAATAAGTGTTCGATACTGTGCCAGGAGAAGCGCCTGTTCTCTGAAATCTGTGGCGATACCACTCGAAACCGTATGTGTTCGACGAAACTAAGTGGTCAACCTTGTGAGAGAGGAAACTACAGCAGCGAAACTTAGTTCCTTTTTAAACTGATTGTTCTATCTGATACTAAGTGTCCGATACTGTGCCAGGAGAAGCGTCTGTTCTCTGAAATCGGTGGCGATGCTACTCGAAACCGTATGTGTTCGACGAAACTAAATGGTCGACCTTGTGAGAGAGGAAACTCCAGAAGCGAAACTTAGTTCCATTTAAAACTAAGTGCTCCATCTGAAACTAAGTGTTCGATACAGTGCCAGGAGACGCGCCTGTTCTCTGAAATCTGTGGCGATGCCGCTCGAAACCGTATGTGTTCGACGAAACTAAGTGGCCGACCTTGTGAGAGAGGAAACTCCAGATGCGAAAGTTAGTTCCATTTTAAACTAAGTGTTCGATACTGTGCCAGGAGAAACGCCGTTCTGCGAAATCTGTGGCGATGCGCACTCGAAACGGTATGTGTTCGGCGAAACTAAGTGGTCGACCTTGTGAGAGAGGAAACTCCAGCAGCGAAACTTAGTTCCATTCTAAACTAATTGTTCTATCTGAAACTATGTGTTCGATACTGTGCCAGTAGAAGCACCTGTTCTCTGAAATGTATTGCGATGCCACTCGAAACCGTATGTGTTCGTCGAAACTAAGTTGTTGACCTTGTGAAAGAGGAAACTTCAGATGCGAAACTTAGTTCCATTTCAAATTAATTGTTCTATCTGAAATTAAGTGCTCGATACTGTGCCAGGAGAAACGCCTGTTCTCCGAAATCTGTGGCGATGCCACCCGAAAACGTATGTGTTCGACAAAACTAAGTGGCCGGCCTGGTGAGAGAGGAAACTTCAAATGCGAAAGTTAGTTCTATTTCAAATTAATTGTTCTATCTGAAACTAAGTGTTCGATACTGTGTTAGGAGAAGCGTCCGTTCTCTGAAACCTGTGGCGATACCACTCGAAACCGTATGTGTTCGACGAAACTAAGTGGTCGACTTTGTGAGAGAGGAAACTCCAGATGCGAAACTTAGTTGCATTTTAAACTAATTGTTGTATCTGAAAGTGTTCGATACTGTGCCAGGAGAATCGCCTGTTCTCTGAAATCTGTGGCGATGCTACTCGAAACCGTATGTGTTCGACGAAACTAAGTCTTCGCCTTGTGAAAGAGGAAACTCCAGATGCGAAACTTAGTACCATTTTAAACTAATTGTTCTATCTGAAAGTATGTTTTCGATACTGTGCCACGAGAAGCGTAGAGAATGTAGTGTTAAAATATAGTATAAGAATGACTGAGTTAAACACCCGTTAAGTAGCACTATCGGCTGTCCAACCAAGTACTCTACGCCCTGATGCCTAAAACAATATTTCGGTCGTCTGCGGTGTGAAACTTCATAATTTACGTTCCAACGAAATGCAAAAAACACCAATGTATTAGGTGGGCCAATGAGTTCGTTCCGGTTTCAGCCGTTACAATAAAACGCCGTTTTTTTCAAATACAATTTATTTTATTTACATACATAGTCACCATTCTTTTCAATTACTTCTTGCCACTTCTCACGTAGCTTCATAATTCCTTTCGCATAAAAGTCTTTCCTTTTTTTTATTAAAAAACTCCGCCACGTGCTTTTGGAGGACCTCAAAGTTTTCAAATTGTTTTCCGGTAACCGAATTTTGAATGCACCGAAATAAATAATAATCTGATGGGGCTATGTCAGGAGAGTACGGAGGTACTCAGTACCAGTAACATTCCTTTTAAAATTGATTCATTTCGATGCCGATTCAACAGAGCCATGTACACACAACTTTGATATTAATCCCATCTTCCGTAAACAATCATGCACGGTGGATTTTTTCATTTGAAGTTCCGATGGAATTTCACGCACTTGAATGCAACGATTTTGCTCCACTAATGCACGTACAGCACTGTTGTCAGCAGTATGTGGTCGTCCAGCGCGATGGTCATCTTCTAATGAAAAATTTCCTTAACGAAAATGATCAAACCATTTTCTGCACGTACGATCTGTTACAGCACCTTCCCCATAAAAAACACAAATATTTCTCAAAGTTTCTGAACCGTTATACCCTTTACGAAACTCTTATAACATGATGTGTCGAAAATGAATTTTGTTGTCCGTCATGATTTTAGTTTAGATATTACAGAAAAACTTAAAAAAATACGTCTAATTCGCACGAAAGCAAAACTAGAAGTGTACTGGAATATGTACATTTTTACCTGAGTATGTACTGTTGTTTATTACTCAGGTAAGAAGGTAATAAGTCGCCGCGCCGAAAACGGAACGAACTTTTTGGACCACCTAGTAGAAGAACCTAGTTGAGCCCCAGAGGACCCGTAGAAGACATGTGACTGTTTTCCAACAGTGGGTGGTGGAATCGTCACATTCCGCACCGTGCATCATGATCCGGTGTATGCAAAATTGAAGCAAACCCTGATTCATGGAATTCCGATTTTCGGGCTGATTTCTTAAAAAGTAGTCAGAGAGTTGTCGCTCATTGGTGAACCTAATCATCCGGAACATGGACCGCAAGATATTTGCCACCTATAAAATACGTGCAGATACGCACACGGGGATCATATGCACACGTGCATCAGTCGTGTTAGCATGGAGTCCTTCAGTTTCTTGCTACATGCAATCGGGACGCCACGCTCGGCAAATGTGGACTTCGTCCATGAGTTACCTCTGGAAATATCGCAGTTGATTCTGCGGCAATTGGATTCTGCATCTTTACTGAGCGCAGCGCTTGTTTCCCGGAAGTGGCTATCGGTTTGCCGGGCCGATGTGAAACTCAGGCAAAGGGTAAGGAGATACCTCAGGAAGAAGGCGGAGCGGATTCGGTCGGACTACATTGGGAGGCCCACAATGGATGTAGTCAGACGTCATGGGTTCAGAATGAATTCACGTGTTAGAAATATGCAAAGATCTGCGCCTCCGACCAGTATTGACGCATATTGCCTAATGGATATAGAATCGACACGGCACAGTCGTTATCATGGACATCAGCGCGATGACAACAAAAGGCGAATCAAGTCTTACAGAATTTGATGTTGTGAGAAACGAAACGGGAGTTTCTCCTGGCACAGTATCGAACAGATAGTTTCAACCAACACATACGGTTTCGAGTGGTAACGCCACAGATTGCGCGGAACGGGAGTTTCTCCTGGCACAGTATCGAACACTTAGTTTCGACGAAAACGTACGGTTTCGAGTGGTATCGCCACAGATTCCAAGGAACGGGTGTCTCTCCTGGCACAGTATCGAACAGATAGTTTCGACCAACACATAAGGTTTCGAGTGGTTTCGCTACAGATTTCAGAGACCAGGCGCTTCTCCTGGCCCAGTATCGGTCACTTAGTTTCAGATAGAACAATTAGTTTTAAATGGAATTATGTTTCGCATTTGGAGTTTCCTCTCTCACAAGGTCGACCACTTAGTTTCGTCGAACACATACGGTTTCAAATGGCATCGCCACAGATTTCAGAGAACAGGCGCTTCTCCTGGCACAGAATCGAACACTTAGTTCCAGATAGAACAAATAGATTAAAATGGAACTAAGTTTCGCATCCGGAGTTTCCTCTCTCACAAGGTCGACCAATTAGATTCGTCGAACACATACGGTTTCGAGTATCATCGCCACAGATTTCAGAGAACTGACGCTTCTCCTGGCACAGTATCCAACACTTTCAGATAGAACAATTAGTTTTAAATGGAACTAGGTTTCGCATCTGGAGATTCCTCTCTCACAAAGTCGGCCACTTAGTTTCGTCGAATACATACGGTTTCGAGTGGCATTGCCACAGATTTCAGAGAACAGGCGCTTCTCCTGGCACAGTATCGAACACTTAGTATCAGATAGAACAATTAGATTAAAATGGAACTAAGTTTCGCATCTGGAGTTTCCTCTCTCAGAAGGTCGACGACTTAGTTTCATCGAGCACATACGGTTTCGAGTTGCATCGCCACAGATTTCAGAGAACAGGCGCTTCTCCTGGCACAGTATCGAACACTTATTTCAGACAGAACAATTAGTTTAAAATGGAACTATGTTTCGCATCTGGAGTATCCTCTCTCACAAGGTCAACCACTTAGTTTCGTCGAACACACACGGTTTCGAGTGGCATCGCCACAGATTTCAGAGAACAGGCGCTTCTCCTGGCACAGTCTCGAACACTTAGTTACAGATAGAACACTTAGTTTAAAATGGAACTGTGTTTCGTATTTGGAGTTTCCTCTCCCACAAGGTGGACCACTCAGTTTCGTCAAACACATACGGTTTCGAGTGGCATCGCCACAGATTTCGGAGAACAGGCGCTTCTCCTAGCACAGTATCGAACACTTAGTATCAGATAGAACAATTACTTTAAAGTGGAACTAAGCTTCGCATCTCGAGATTCCTCTCTCACAAGGTGGACCACTTAGTTTCATCGAACATATACGGTTTCGAGTAGCATCGCCACTGATTTCAGAGATCAGGCGCTTCTCCTGGCACAGTCTCGAACACTTAGTTACAGATAGAACACTTAGTTTAAAATGGAACTGTGTTTCGTATTTGGAGTTTCCTCTCCCACAAGGTGGACCACTCAGTTTCGTCAAACACATACGGTTTCGAGTGGCATCGCCACAGTTTTCGGAGAACAGGCGCTTCTCCTAGCACAGTATCGAACACTTAGTATCAGATAGAACAATTACTTTAAAGTGGAACTAAGCTTCGCATCTCGAGATTCCTCTCTCACAAGGTGGACCACTTAGTTTCATCGAACATATACGGTTTCGAGTAGCATCGCCACTGATTTCAGAGATCAGGCGCTTCTCCTGGCACAGTATCGAACACTTAGTTTCAGATGGAGCATTTAGTTTAAAATTGAACTGTGTTTCGCATTTGGAGTTTCCTCTCTCACAAGGTGGACCACTCAGTTTCGTCAAACACATACGGTTTCGAGTGGCATCGCCACAGATTTCGGAGAACAGGCGCTTCTCCTAGCACAGTATCGAACACTTAGTATCAGATAGAACAATTACTTTAAAATGGAACTAAGCTTCGCATCTCGAGATTCCTCTCTCACAAGGTGGACCACTTAGTTTCATCGAACATATACGGTTTCGAGTAGCATCGCCACTGATTTCAGAGATCAGGCGCTTCTCCTGGCACAGTATCGAACACTTAGTTTCAGATAGAACAATTAGTTTAAAATGGACCTAAGTTTCGCATCTGGAGTTTCCTCTCTCACAAGGTCGACCATTTAGATTCGTCGAACACATACGGTTTCGAGTGGCATCGCCACAGATTTCAGAGAACAGGCGCTTCTCCTGGCACAGTATCCAACACTTAGTATCAGATAGAACAATTACTTTAAAATGGAACTAAGCTTCGCATCTCGAGATTCCTCTCTCACAAGGTGGACCACTTAGTTTCATCGGACATATACGGTTTCGAGTAGCATCGCCACAGATTTCAGAGAACAGGCGCTTCTCCTGGCACAGTATCGAATACTTAGTTTCAGATAGAACAATTAGTTTAAAATGGAACTAAATTTCGCATCTGGAGTTTCCTCTCTCACAAGTTCGACCACTTAGTTTCGTCGAACACATACGGTTTCGACTAGCATCACCACAGATTTCACAGAACAGGCGCTTCTCCTAGCACAGTATCGAACACTTAGTTTCAGATAGAACAATTACTTTAAAATCGAACTAAGCTTCGCATCTCGAGATTCCTCTCTCACAAGGTGGACCACTTAGTTTCATCGAACATATACGGTTTCGAGTAGCATCGCCACTGATTTCAGAGATCAGGCGCTTCTCCTGGCACAGTATCGAACACTTAGTTTCAGATGGAGCATTTAGTTTAAAATTGAACTGTGTTTCGCATTTGGAGTTTCCTCTCTCACAAGGTGGACCACTCAGTTTTGTCAAACACATACGGTTTCGAGTGGCATCGCCACAGATTTCGGAGAACAGGCGCTTCTCCTAGCACAGTATCGAACACTTAGTATCAGATAGAACAATTACTTTAAAATGGAACTAAGCTTCGCATCTCGAAATTCCTCTCTCACAAGGTGGACCACTTAGTTTCATCGAACATGTACGGTTTCAAGTAGCATCGCCACTGATTTCAGAGATCAGGCGCTTCTCCTGGCACAGTATCGAACACTTAGTTTCAGATAGAACAATTAGTTTAAAATGGACCTAAGTTTCGCATCTGGAGTTTCCTCTCTCACAAGGTCGACCATTTAGATTCGTCGAACACATACGGTTTCGAGTGGCATCGCCACAGATTTCAGAGAACAGGCGCTTCTCCTGGCACAGTATCCAACACTTAGTATCAGATAGAACAATTACTTTAAAATGGAACTAAGCTTCGCATCTCGAGATTCCTCTCTCACAAGGTGGACCACTTAGTTTCATCGAACATATACGGTTTCGAGTAGCATCGCCACTGATTTCAGAGATCAGGCGCTTCTCCTGGCACAGTATCGAACACTTAGTTTCAGATAGAACAATTAGTTTAAAATGGACCTAAGTTTCACATCTGGAGTTTCCTCTCTCACAAGGTCGACCACTTAGTTTCGTCGAGCACATACGGTTTCGAGTGGCATCGCCACAGATTTCGGAGAACAGGCGCTTCTCCTAGCACAGTATCGAACACTTAGTATCAGATAGAACAATTACTTTAAAATGGAACTAAGCTTCGCATCTCGAAATTCCTCTCTCACAAGGTGGACCACTTAGTTTCATCGAACATGTACGGTTTCAAGTAGCATCGCCACTGATTTCAGAGATCAGGCGCTTCTCCTGGCACAGTATCGAACACTTAGTTTCAGATAGAACAATTAGTTTAAAATGGAAATAAGTTTCGCATCTGGAGTTTGCTCTCTAACAAGGTCGACCATTTAGATTCGTCGAGCACATACGGTTTCGAGTGGCATCGCCACAGATTTCAGAGAACAGGCGCTTCTCCTGGCACAGTATCCAACACTTAGTACCAGATAGAACAATTACTTTAAAATGGAACTAAGCTTCGCATCTCGAGATTCCTCTCTCACAAGGTGGACCACTTAGTTTCATCGAACATATACGGTTTCGAGTAGCATCGCCACAGATTTCACAGAACAGGCGCTTCTCCGCGCACAGTATCGAACACTTAGTATCAGATAGAACAATTACTTTAAAATGGAACTAAGCTTCGCATCTCGAGATTCCTCTCTCACCAGGTGGACCACTTAGTTTCATCGAACATATACGGTTTCGAGTAGCATCGCCACTGATTTCAGAGATCAGGCGCTTCTCCTGGCACAGTATCGAACACTTAGTTTCAGATAGAACAATTAGTTTAAAATGGACCTAAGTTTCGCATCTGGAGTTTCCTCTCTCACAAGGTCGACCATTTAGATTCGTCGAACACATACGGTTTCGAGTGGCATCGCCACAGATTTCAGAGAACAGGCGCTTCTCCTGGCACAGTATCCAACACTTAGTATCAGATAGAACAATTACTTTAAAATGGAACTAAGCTTCGCATCTCGAGATTCTTCTCTCACAAGGTGGACCACTTAGTTTCATCGAACATATACGGTTTCGAGTAGCATCGCCACAGATTTCAGAGAACAGGCGCTTCTCCTGGCACAGTATCGAACACTTAGTTTCAGATAGAACAATTAGTTTAAAATGGAACTAAATTTCGCATCTGGAGTTTCCTCTCTCACAAGTTCGACCACTTAGTTTCGTCGAACACATACGGTTTCGACTAGCATCACCACAGATTTCACAGAACAGGCGCTTCTCCTAGCACAGTATCGAACACTTAGTATCAGATAGAACAATTACTTTAAAATGGAACTAAGCTTCGCATCTCGAGATTCCTCTCTCACAAGGTGGACCACTTAGTTTCATCGAACATATACGGTTTCGAGTAGCATCGCCACTGATTTCAGAGATCAGGCGCTTCTCCTGGCACAGTATCGAACACTTAGTTTCAGATGGAGCATTTAGTTTAAAATTGAACTGTGTTTCGCATTTGGAGTTTCCTCTCTCACAAGGTGGACCACTCAGTTTTGTCAAACACATACGGTTTCGAGTGGCATCGCCACAGATTTCGGAGAACAGGCACTTCTCCTAGCACATTATCGAACACTTAGTATCAGATAGAACGATTAGATTAAAATGGAACTAAGTTTCGCATCTGGGGTTTCCTCTCTCAGAAGGTCGACGACTTAGTTTCGTCGAGCACATACGGTTTCGAGTGGCATCGCCACAGATTTCAGAAAACAGGCGCTTCTCCTGGCACAGTATCGAACACTTAGTTTCAGATAGAACAATTAGTTTAAAATGGAACTAAATTTCGCATCTGGAGTTTCCTCTCTCACAAGTTCGACCACTTAGTTTCGTCGAACACATACGGTTTCGACTAGCATCACCACAGATTTCACAGAACAGGCGCTTCTCCTAGCACAGTATCGAACACTTAGTATCAGATAGAACAATTACTTTAAAATGGAACTAAGCTTCGCATCTCGAGATTCCTCTCTCACAAGGTGGACCACTTAGTTTCATCGAACATATACGGTTTCGAGTAGCATCGCCACTGATTTCAGAGATCAGGCGCTTCTCCTGGCACAGTATCGAACACTTAGTTTCAGATGGAGCATTTAGTTTAAAATTGAACTGTGTTTCGCATTTGGAGTTTCCTCTCTCACAAGGTGGACCACTCAGTTTTGTCAAACACATACGGTTTCGAGTGGCATCGCCACAGATTTCGGAGAACAGGCACTTCTCCTAGCACAGTATCGAACACTTAGTATCAGATAGAACAATTACTTTAAAATGGAACTAAGCTTCGCATCTCGAAATTCCTCTCTCACAAGGTGGACCACTTAGTTTCATCGAACATGTACGGTTTCGAGTAGCATCGCCACTGATTTCAGAGATCAGGCGCTTCTCCTGGCACAGTATCGAACACTTAGTTTCAGATAGAACAATTAGTCTAAAATGGACCTAAGTTTCGCATCTGGAGTTTCCTCTCTCACAAGGTCGACCATTTAGATTCGTCGAACACATACGGTTTCGAGTGGCATCGCCACAGATTTCAGAGAACAGGCGCTTCTCCTGGCACAGTATCCAACACTTAGTATCAGATAGAACAATTACTTTAAAATGGAACTAAGCTTCGCATCTCGAGATTCCTCTCTCACAAGGTGGACCACTTAGTTTCATCGAACATATACGGTTTCGAGTAGCATCACCACAGATTTCAGAGAACAGGCGCTTCTCCTGGCACAGTATCGAACAATTAGTTTAAAATGGAACTAAATTTCGCATCTGGAATTTCCTCTCTCACAAGGTCGACCACTTAGTTTCGTCGAACACATACGGTTTCGACTAGCATCACCACAGATTTCACAGAACAGGCGCTTCTCCTAGCACAGTATCGAACACTTAGTATCAGATAGAACAATTACTTTAAAATGGAACTAAGCTTCGCATCTCGAGATTCCTCTCTCACAAGGTGGACCACTTAGTTTCATCGAACATATACGGTTTCGAGTAGTATCGCCACAGATTTCAGAGAACAGGCGCTTCTCCTGGCCCATTATCGAACACTAAGTTTCAGAGAGAACAATTAATTTAAAATGGAACTAAGTTTCGCATCTGGAGTTTCCTCTCTCAGAAGGTCGACGACTTAGTTTCGTCGAGCACATACGGTTTCGAGTGGCATCGCCACAGATTTCAGAGAGCAGGCGCTTCTCCTGGCACAGTATCGAACACTTATGTCAGACAGAATTATTAGTTTAAAATGGAACTATATTTCGCATCTGGAGTATCCTCTCTCACATGGTCAACCACTTAGTTTCGTCGAACACATACGGTTTCGACTGGTATCGCCAGAGATTTCGCAGAACAAGCGCTTCTCCTGGCACATTATCGAACACTTAGTATCAGATAGAACGATTAGATTAAAATGGAACTAAGTTTCGCATCTGGGGTTTCCTCTCTCAGAAGGTCGACGACTTAGTTTCGTCGAGCACATACGGTTTCGAGTGGCATCGCCACAGATTTCAGAAAACAGGCGCTTCTCCTGGCACAGTATCGAGCACTTAGTTTCAAATAGAACAATTCGTTTAAAATGGAAATACGTTTCGCATCTGGAGTTTCTTCTCTCACAAGGCGACCACTTAGTTTCGTCGGACACATACGGTTTCGAGTGGCATCGCCACATATTTCAGAGAACACGGCGCATCTCCTGGCACAGTATCGAACACTTAGTTTCAGATAGAACAATTAGTTTAAAATGGAAATAAGTTTCGCATCTGGAGTTTGCTCTCTAACAAGGTCGACCATTTAGATTCGTCGAGCACATACGGTTTCGAGTATCATCGCCACAGATTTCAGAGAACAGGCGCTTCTCCTGGCACAGTATCGAACACTTATTTCAGACAGAACAATTAGTTTAAAATGGAACTATGTTTCGCATCTGGAGTATCCTCTCTCACAAGGTCAACCACTTAGTTTCGTCGAACACACACGGTTTCGAGTGGCATCGCCACAGATTTCAGAGAACAGGCGCTTCTCCTGGCACAGTATCCAACACTTAGTATCAGATAGAACAATTACTTTAAAATGGAACTAAGCTTCGCATCTCGAGATTCCTCTCTCACAAGGTGGACCACTTAGTTTCGTCGAGCACATACGGTTTCGAGTGGCATCGCCACAGATTTCAGAAAACCGGCGCTTCTCCTGGCACAGTATCGAGCACTTAGTTTCAAATAGAACAATTCGTTTAAAATGGAAATACCTTTCGCATCTGGAGTTTCTTCTCTCACAAGGCGATCACTTAGTTTCGTCGGACACGTACGGTTTCGAGTGGCATCGCCACATATTTCAGAGAACACGGCGCATCTCCTGGCACAGTATCGAACACTTAGTTTCAGATAGAACAATTAGTTTAAAATGGAAATAAGATTCGCATCTGGAGTTTGCTCTCTAACAAGGTCGACCATTTAGATTCGTCGAGCACATACGGTTTCGAGTATCATCGCCACAGATTTCAGAGAACAGGCGCTTCTCCTGGCACAGTATCGAACACTTATTTCAGACAGAACAATTAGTTTAAAATTGGACTATGTTTCGCATCTGGAGTATCCTCTCTCACAAGGTCAACCACTTAGTTTCGTCGAACACACACGGTTTCGAGTGGCATCGCCACAGATTTCAGAGAACAGGCGCTTCTCCTGGCACAGTCTCGAACACTTAGTTACAGATAGAACACTTAGTTTAAAATGGAACTGTGTTTCTTATTTGGAGTTTCCTCTCTCACAAGGTGGACCACTTAGTTTCGTCAAACACATACGGTTTCGAGTGGCATCGCCACAGATTTCGGAGAACAGGCGCTTCTCCTAGCACAGTATCGAACACTTAGTATCAGATAGAACAATTACTTTAAAGTGGAACTAAGCTTCGCATCTCGAGATTCCTCTCTCACAAGGTGGACCACTTAGTTTCATCGAACATATACGGTTTCGAGTAGCATCGCCACTGATTTCAGAGATCAGGCGCTTCTCCTGGCACAGTATCGAACACTTAGTTTCAGATGGAGCATTTAGTTTAAAATTGAACTGTGTTTCGCATTTGGAGTTTCCTCTCTCACAAGGTGGACCACTCAGTTTCGTCAAACACATACGGTTTCGAGTGGCATCGCCACAGATTTCGGAGAACAGGCGCTTCTCCTAGCACAGTATCGAACACTTAGTATCAGATAGAACAATTACTTTAAAATGGAACTAAGCTTCGCATCTCGAGATTCCTCTCTCACAAGGTGGACCACTTAGTTTCATCGAACATATACGGTTTCGAGTAGCATCGCCACTGATTTCAGAGATCAGGCGCTTCTCCTGGCACAGTATCGAACACTTAGTTTCAGATAGAACAATTAGTTTAAAATGGACCTAAGTTTCGCATCTGGAGTTTCCTCTCTCACAAGGTGGACCACTTAGTTTCATCGAACATATACGGTTTCGAGTAGCATCGCCACAGATTTCAGAGAACAGGCGCTTCTCCTGGCACAGTATCGAACACTTAGTTTCAGATAGAACAATTAGTTTAAAATGGAACTAAATTTCGCATCTGGAGTTTCCTCTCTCACAAGGTCGACCACTTAGTTTCGTCGAACACATACGGTTTCGACTAGCATCACCACAGATTTCACAGAACAGGCGCTTCTCCGCGCACAGTATCGAACACTTAGTATCAGATAGAACAATTACTTTAAAATGGAACTAAGCTTCGCATCTCGAGATTCCTCTCTCACAAGGTTGACCACTTAGTTTCATCGAACATATACGGTTTCGAGTAGCATCGCCACTGATTTCAGAGATCAGGCGCTTCTCCTGGCACAGTATCGAACACTTAGTTTCAGATAGAACAATTAGTTTAAAATGGACCTAAGTTTCGCATCTGGAGTTTCCTCTCTCACAAGGTCGACCATTTAGATTCGTCGAACACATACGGTTTCGAGTGGCATCGCCACAGATTTCAGAGAACAGGCGCTTCTCCTGGCACAGTATCCAACACTTAGTATCAGAAAGAAAAATTACTTTAAAATGGAACTAAGCTTCGCATCTCGAGATTCCTCTCTCACAAGGTGGACCACTTAGTTTCATCGAACATATACGGTTTCGAGTAGCATCGCCACAGATTTCACAGAACAGGCGCTTCTCCGCGCACAGTATCGAACACTTAGTATCAGATAGAACAATTACTTTAAAATGGAACTAAGCTTCGCATCTCGAGATTCCTCTCTCACAAGGTGGACCACTTAGTTTCATCGAACATATACGGTTTCGAGTAGCATCGCCACTGATTTCAGAGATCAGGCGCTTCTCCTGGCACAGTATCGAACACTTAGTTTCAGATAGAACAATTAGTTTAAAATGGACCTAAGTTTCGCATCTGGAGTTTCCTCTCTCACAAGGTCGACCATTTAGATTCGTCGAACACATACGGTTTCGAGTGGCATCGCCACAGATTTCAGAGAACAGGCGCTTCTCCTGGCACAGTATCCAACACTTAGTATCAGATAGAACAATTACTTTAAAATGGAAATAAGCTTCGCATCTCGAGATTCCTCTCTCACAAGGTGGACCACTCAGTTTCATCGAACATATACGGTTTCGAGTAGCATCGCCACAGATTTCAGAGAACAGGCGCTTCTCCTGGCACAGTATCGAACACTTAGTTTCAGATAGAACAATTAGTTTAAAATGGAACTAAATTTCGCATCTGGAGTTTCCTCTCTCACAAGGTCGACCACTTAGTTTCATCGAACATATACGGTTTCGAGTAGCATCGCCACTGATTTCAGAGAACAGGCGCTTCTCCTGGCACAGTATCGAACACTTAGTTTCAGATAGAACAATTAGTTTAAAATGGAACTAAATTTCGCATCTGGAGTTTCCTCTCTCACAAGGTCGACCACTTAGTTTCATCGAACATATACGGTTTCGAGTAGCATCGCCACAGATTTCAGAGAACAGGCGCTTCTCCTGGCACAGTATCGAACACTTAGTTTCAGATAGAACAATTAGTTTAAAATGGAACTAAATTTCGCATCTGGAGTTTCCTCTCTAACAAGGTCGACCACTTAGTTTCGTCGAACACATACGGTTTCGACTAGCATCACCACAGATTTCACAGAACAGGCGCTTCTCCGCGCACAGTATCGAACACTTAGTATCAGATAGAACAATTACTTTAAAATGGAACTAAGCTTCGCATCTCGAGATTCCTCTCTCACAAGGTTGACCACTTAGTTTCATCGAACATATACGGTTTCGAGTAGCATCGCCACTGATTTCAGAGATCAGGCGCTTCTCCTGGCACAGTATCGAACACTTAGTTTCAGATAGAACAATTAGTTTAAAATGGACCTAAGTTTCGCATCTGGAGTTTCCTCTCTCACAAGGTCGACCATTTAGATTCGTCGAACACATACGGTTTCGAGTGGCATCGCCACAGATTTCAGAGAACAGGCGCTTCTCCTGGCACAGTATCCAACACTTAGTATCAGAAAGAAAAATTACTTTAAAATGGAACTAAGCTTCGCATCTCGAGATTCCTCTCTCACAAGGTGGACCACTTAGTTTCATCGAACATATACGGTTTCGAGTAGCATCGCCACAGATTTCACAGAACAGGCGCTTCTCCGCGCACAGTATCGAACACTTAGTATCAGATAGAACAATTACTTTAAAATGGAACTAAGCTTCGCATCTCGAGATTCCTCTCTCACAAGGTGGACCACTTAGTTTCATCGAACATATACGGTTTCGAGTAGCATCGCCACTGATTTCAGAGATCAGGCGCTTCTCCTGGCACAGTATCGAACACTTAGTTTCAGATAGAACAATTAGTTTAAAATGGACCTAAGTTTCGCATCTGGAGTTTCCTCTCTCACAAGGTCGACCATTTAGATTCGTCGAACACATACGGTTTCGAGTGGCATCGCCACAGATTTCAGAGAACAGGCGCTTCTCCTGGCACAGTATCCAACACTTAGTATCAGATAGAACAATTACTTTAAAATGGAACTAAGCTTCGCATCTCGAGATTCCTCTCTCACAAGGTGGACCACTCAGTTTCATCGAACATATACGGTTTCGAGTAGCATCGCCACAGATTTCAGAGAACAGGCGCTTCTCCTGGCACAGTATCGAACACTTAGTTTCAGATAGAACAATTAGTTTAAAATGGAACTAAATTTCGCATCTGGAGTTTCCTCTCTCACAAGGTCGACCACTTAGTTTCATCGAACATATACGGTTTCGAGTAGCATCGCCACAGATTTCAGAGAACAGGCGCTTCTCCTGGCACAGTATCGAACACTTAGTTTCAGATAGAACAATTAGTTTAAAATGGAACTAAATTTCGCATCTGGAGTTTCCTCTCTCACAAGGTCGACCACTTAGTTTCATCGAACATATACGGTTTCGAGTAGCATCGCCACAGATTTCAGAGAACAGGCGCTTCTCCTGGCACAGTATCGAACACTTAGTTTCAGATAGAACAATTAGTTTAAAATGGAACTAAATTTCGCATCTGGAGTTTCCTCTCTAACAAGGTCGACCACTTAGTTTCGTCGAACACATACGGTTTCGACTAGCATCACCACAGATTTCACAGAACAGGCGCTTCTCCGCGCACAGTATCGAACACTTAGTATCAGATAGAACAATTACTTTAAAATGGAACTAAGCTTCGCATCTCGAGATTCCTCTCTCACAAGGTGGACCACTTAGTTTCATCGAACATATACGGTTTCGAGTAGCATCGCCACTGATTTCAGAGATCAGGCGCTTCTCCTGGCACAGTATCGAACACTTAGTTTCAGATAGAACAATTAGTTTAAAATGGACCTAAGTTTCGCATCTGGAGTTTCCTCTCTCACAAGGTCGACCATTTAGATTCGTCGAACACATACGGTTTCGAGTGGCATCGCCACAGATTTCAGAGAACAGGCGCTTCTCCTGGCACAGTATCCAACACTTAGTATCAGATAGAACAATTACTTTAAAATGGAACTAAGCTTCGCATCTCGAGATTCCTCTCTCACAAGGTGGACCACTTAGTTTCATCGAACATATACGGTTTCGAGTAGCATCTCCACAGATTTTACAGAACAGGCGCTTCTCCGCGCACAGTATCGAACACTTAGTATCAGATAGAACAATTACTTTAAAATGGAACTAAGCTTCGCATCTCGAGATTCCTCTCTCACAAGGTGGACCACTTAGTTTCAACGAACATATACGGTTTCGAGTAGCATCGCCACAGATTTCAGAGAAGAGGCGCTTCTCCTGGCACAGTATCGAACACTTAGTTTCAGATAGAACAATTAGTTTAAAATGGAACTAAATTTCGCATCTGGAGTTTCCTCTCTCACAAGGTCGACCACTTAGTTTCGTCGAACACATACGGTTTCGACTAGCATCACCACAGATTTCACAGAACAGGCGCTTCTCCTGGCACAGTATCGAACACTTAGTTTCAGATAGAACAATTAGTTTAAAATGGACCTAAGTTTCGCATCTGGAGTTTCCTCTCTCACAAAGTCGACCACTTAGTTTCGACTAACACATACGGTTTCGAGTGGCATCGCCTCACATTTCAGAGAACAGGCGCTTCTCCTGGCACAGTATCGAGCACTTAATTTCAGATAGAACAATTAGTTTAAAATGGAACTATGTTTCGCATCTGGAGTTTCCTCTCTCACAAGGTCGGCGACTCAGTTTCGTCGAACACATACGGTTTCGAGTGGCATCGCCACAGATTTCAGAGAACAGGCGCTTCTCCTCGCACAGTATCGAACACTTAGCTTCAGATAGAACAATTAGTTTAGAATGGAACTAAGTTTCGCATCCGGAGTTTCCTCTCTCAGAAGGTCGACCACTTAGTTTCGTCGAACACGTACGGTTTCGAGTAGCAACGCCGCTGGTTTCAGAGAACAGGCGCTTCTCCTGGCACATTATCGAACACTTAGTTTCAGATAGATCAATTGGTTTAAAATGGAACTAATTTCGCATCTGGAGTTTCCTCTCTCACAAGGTCGACCAGTTAATTTCGTCGAACACATACGGTTTCGATTAGCATCGCCACAGATTTCAGAGAACAGGCGCTTCTCCTGGCACAGTATCGACCACTTATTTCAGACAGAACAATTAGTTTAAAATGGAAATATGTTTCGCATCTGGAGTTTACTCTCTCACAAGGTCGACCACTTAGTTTCGTCGAACACATACGGTTTCGAGTGACATCGCCAGACATTTCAGTGAACAGGCGCTTCTCCTGGCACAGTACCGTACACTTAGTTACAGATAGAACAATTAGTATAAAATGGAAATATGTTTCGCATTTGGAGTTTCCTCCCTCACAAAGTCGACCACTTAGTTTCGTCGAACACATTCGGCTTCGAGTAGCAACGCCACAGGTTTCAGAGAACAGGCGCTTCTACTGGCAGAGTATCGTATACTTAGTTTCAGATGGAACATTTAGTTTAAAATGGAAATATATTTCGCATCTGGAGTTTCCTCTCTCACAAGGTCGACCACTTAGTTTCGTCGAACACATACGGTTTCGAGTAGCATCGGCACAGATTTCAGAGAACAGGCGCTTCTCCTGGCACAGTATCGTACACTTAGTTACAGATAGAACAATTAGTATAAAATGGAAATATGTTTCGCATTTGGAGATTCCTCTCTCACAAGGTCGACCACTTAGTTTCGTCTAACACATACGGTTTCGAGTAGTATCGCCACAGATATCGCAGAACGCGAGTTTCTCCTGGCACAGTATCGAACACTTAGTTACAGATAGAACAATTAGTTTAAAATGCAACTATGTTTCGCATCTGGAGTTTCCTCTCTCACAAGGCGACCACTTAGTTTCGTCGAACACAGACGGTTTCGATTGGCATCGCCACAGATTTCAGAGAACAGGCGCTTCTCCTGGCACAGTATCGAACACTTAGTTTCAGTTAGAATAATTAGTTTAAAATGGAAATATGTTTCGCATTTGGAGTTTCCTCTCTCACAAGGTCGACCACTTAGTTTCGTCGAACACATACGGTTTCGAGTAGTATCGCCACAGATATCGCAGAACGCGAGTTTCTCCTGGCACAGTATCGAACACTTAGTTACAGATAGAACAATTAGTTTAAAATGCAACTATGTTTCGCATCTGGAGTTTCCTCTCTCACAAGGTCGGCCACTTAGTTTCGTCGAACACATACGGTTTCGAGTGGTATCGCCACAGATTTCAGAGAACAGGCGCTTCTCCTGGCACATTATCGAACACTTAGTTTTAGTTAGAATAATTAGTTTAAAATGAAAATATGTTTCGCATTTGGGGCTTCCTCTCTCACAAGGTCGACCACTTAGTTTCGTCGAACACATACGGTTTCGAGTAGTATCGCCACAGTTTTCGCAGAACGGGAGTTTCTCCTGGCACAGTATCGAACACTTAGTTTCAGATAGAACAATTAGTTTAAAATGCAACTATGTTTCGCATCTGGAGTTTCCTCTCTCACAAGGTCGGCCACTTAGTTTCGTCGAACACATACGGTTTCGAGTGGTATCGCCACAGATTTCAGAGAACAGGCGCTTCTCCTGGCACAGTATCGAACACTTAGTTTTAGATGGAACAATTAGTTTAAAATGCAACTATATTCGCATGTGGAGTTTCCTCTCTCACAAGGTCGGCCACTTAGTTTCGTCGAACACATACGGTGTCGAGTGGTATCGCCACAGATTTCAGAGAACAGGCGCTTCTCCTGGCACATTATCGAACACTTAGTTTCAGATGGAACAATTAGTTTTAAATGGAACTAAGTTTTGCATCTGGAGTTTCCTCTTTCACAAGGTGACCACTTAGTTTCGTCGAACACAGACGGTTTCGATTGGCATCGCCACAGATTTCAGAGAACAGGCGCTTCTCCTGGCACAGTATCGAACACTTAGTTTCAGTTAGAATAATTAGTTTAAAATGGAAATATGTTTCGCATTTGGAGTTTCCTCTCTCACAAGGTCGACCACTTAGTTTCGTCGAACACATACGGTTTCGAGTAGTATCGCCACAGATATCGCAGAACGCGAGTTTCTCCTGGCACAGTATCGAACACTTAGTTACAGATAGAACAATTAGTTTAAAATGCAACTATGTTTCGCATCTGGAGTTTCCTCTCTCACAATGTCGGCCACTTAGTTTCGTCGAACACATACGGTTTCGAGTGGTATCGCCACAGATTTCAGAGAACAGGCGCTTCTCCTGGCACCTTATCGAACACTAAGTTTTAGTTAGAATAATTAGTTTAAAATGAAAATATGTTTCGCATTTGGGGCTTCCTCTCTCACAAGGTCGACCACTTAGTTTCGTCGAACACATACGGTTTCGAGTAGTATCGCCACAGTTTTCGCAGAACGGGAGTTTCTCCTGGCACAGTATCGAACACTTAGTTTCAGATAGAACAATTAGTTTAAAATGCAACTATGTTTCGCATCTGGAGTTTCCTCTCTCACAAGGTCGGCCACTTAGTTTCGTCGAACACATACGGTTTCGAGTGGTATCGTCACAGATTTCAGAGAACAGGCGGTTCTCCTGGCACATTATCGAACACTTAGTTTCAGATAGAACAATTAGTTTAAAATGGAACTAAGCTTCGCATCTCGAAATTCCTCTCTCACAAGGTTGACCACTTAGTTTCATCGAACATGTACGGTTTCGAGTAGCATCGCCACTGATTTCAGAGATCAGGCGCCTCTCCTGGCACAGTATCGAACACTTAGTTTCAGATAGAACAATTAGTTTAAAATGCAACTATGTTTCGCATCTGGAGTTTCCTCTCTCACAAGGTCGGCCACTTAGTTTCGTCGAACACATACGGTTTCGAGTGGTATCGCCACAGATTTCAGAGAACAGGCGGTTCTCCTGGCACATTATCGAACACATAGTTTCAGATACAACAATTAGTTTAAAATGGTACTAAGTTTCGCATCTGGAGTTTCTTCTTTCACAAGGCGACCACTTACTTTCGTCGAACACATATGGTTTCGAGTAGCATCGCCAGAGATTTCAGAGAACAGGCGCCTCTCCTGGCACAGTATCGAACACTTAGTTGCAGATAGAACAATTAGTTTAAAATGGAAGTAAGTTTCGCATCTGCAGTTTCCTCTCTCACAAGGTCGACCACTTAGTTTCGTCGAACACATACGGTTTCGAGTAGTATCGCCACAGATTTCAGAGAACAGGAGCTTCTCCTGGCACAGTATCGGACACTTAGTTTCAGATAGAACAATTAGTTTAAAATGGAAGTAAGTTTCGCATCTGCAGTTTCCTCTCTCACAAGGTCGACCACTTAGTTTCGTCGAACACATACGGTTTCGAGTGGTAACGCCACAGATTTCAGAGAACTGGCGCTTCTTCTAGCACAGTATCGAACACATAGTTTCAGATAGAAAAATTAATTTAAAATGGAACTAAGTTTCGCATCAGCAGTTTCCTCTCCCACAAGGTCGACCACTTAGTTTCGTCGAACACATACGGTTTCGAGTAGTATCGCAACAGATTTCAGAGAACAGGAGCTTCTCCTGGCACAGTATCGAACAGTTAGTTTCAGATAGAACAATTAATTTGAAATGGAACTGAGTTTCGCATCTGAAGTTTCCTCTCTCACAAGGTCGGCCACTTAGTTTCGCCGATCACATACGGTTTCGAGTGGCATCGCCACAGATTTCAGAGAACAGGCGCTTCTCCTGGCACGGTATCCAACACTTAGTTTCAGATAGAACAATTAGTTTAATATGGAAATAAATTTCGTATCTGGAGTTTCCTCTCTGACAAGGTCGACCACTTAGTTTCGTCGAACACATACGGTTTCGAGTGGCATCGCCACAGATTTCAGAGAACAGGCGCTTCTTCTGGCACAGTATCGAACACTTAGTTTCAGATAGAACATTTAGTTTAAAATGGAAATATGTTTCGCATTTGGAGTTTCCTCCCTCACAAGGTCGACCACTTAGTTTCGTCGAACACATACGGTTTCGAGTAGCATCTCCAAAGATTTCAGAGAACCGGCGCTTCTCCTGGCACAGTATCGAACACTTTCAGGTAGAACAATTACTTTAAAATGGAACTAAGTTTCGCATCTGGAGTTTCCTCTCTCACAACGTCAGCCACTTAGTATCGTCGAACACATACGGTTTCGAGTAGCATCGCCACAGATTTCAGAGAACAGGCGCTTCTCCTGGCACAGTACCGAACACTTAGTTTCAGATAGAACAATTAGTTTAAAATGGAACTAAGTTTCGCATCTGAAGTTTCCTCTCCCACAAGGTCGACAACTTAGTTTCGTCAAACACATACGGTTTCGAGTGGCATCGCCACAGATTTCAGAGAACAGGCGCTTCTCCTGGCACAGTATCGAACACTTAGTTTCAGATAGAACATTTAGCTTAAAATGGAAATATGTTTCGCATTTGGAGTTTCCTCGCTCACAAGGTCGACCACTTAGTTTCGTCGAACACATACGGTTTCGAGTGGCATCGCCACAGATTTCAGAGAGCAGGCGCTTTTCCTAGCACAGTATCGAACACTTAGTTTCAGATAGAACAATCAATTTAAAATGGAACTATGTTCCGCCTCTGGAGTTTCCACGCTCACCATGTCGACCACTTAGTTTCGTCGAACACCTACGGTATCGAGTGGTATCGCCGCAAATTTCGCCGAACGGGAGCTTCTCCCGGCACAGTATCGACTACTTACTTTCGCCGAACACATACGGTTTCGAGTGGCATCGCCACAGATTTCAGAGAACAGGCGCTTCTCCTGGCACATTATCGAACACTTAGTTTCAGATAGAACAATTAGTTTAAAATGGAACTAAATTTTGCAACTGGAGTTTCCTCTCTCAAAAGGTCGACCACTTAGTTTCGTCGAACACATACGGTTTCGAGTGGCATCGCCACAGATTTCAGGGAACAGGCGCTTCTACTGGCAGATTATCGAACACTTAGTTTCAGATGGAATATTTGGTTTAAAGTGGAACTAAGTTTCGCATCTGGAGTTTCCTCTCTCACAAGGGCGGCCACTTAGTTTCGTCGAACACATACGGTTTCGAGTGGCATCGCCACAGATTTCAGGGAACAGGCGCTTCTCCTGGCACAGTATCGAACACTTAGTTTCAGATAGAATATTTAGCTTAAAATGGAAATATGTTTCGCATTTGGAGTTTCCTCGCTCACAAGGTCGACCACTTAGTTTCGTCGAACACATACGGTTTCGAGTGGCATCGCCACAGATTTCAGAGAACAGGCGCTTCTCCTGGCACAGTAACGAACACTTAGTTTCAGATAGAACAATTAGTTTAAAATGGAACTAAGTTTCGCATCTGAAGTTTCCTCTCCCACAAGGTCGACAACTTAGTTTCGTCAAACACATACGGTTTCGAGTGGCATCGCCACAGATTTCAGAGAACAGGCGCTTCTCCTGGCACAGTATCGAACACTTAGTTTCAGATAGAACATTTAGCTTAAAATGGAAATATGTTTCGCATTTGGAGTTTCCTCGCTCACAAGGTCGACCACTTAGTTTCGTCGAACACATACGGTTTCGAGTGGCATCGCCACAGATTTCAGAGAGCAGGCGCTTTTCCTAGCACAGTATCGAACACTTAGTTTCAGATAGAACAATCAGTTTAAAATGGAACTATGTTCCGCCTCTGGAGTTTCCACGCTCACCATGTCGACCACTTAGTTTCGTCGAACACCTACGGTATCGAGTGGTATCGCCGCAAATTTCGCCGAACGGGAGCTTCTCCCGGCACAGTATCGACTACTTACTTTCGTCGAACACATACGGTTTCGAGTGGCATCGCCACAGATTTCAGAGAACAGGCGCTTCTCCTGGCACAGTAACGAACACTTCGTTTCAGATAGAACAATTAGTTTAAAATGGAACTAAGTTTCGCATCTGAAGTTTCCTCTCCCACAAGGTCGACAACTTAGTTTCGTCAAACACATACGGTTTCGAGTGGCATCGCCACAGATTTCAGAGAACAGGCGCTTCTCCTGGCACAGTATCGAACACTTAGTTTCAGATAGAACATTTAGCTTAAAATGGAAATATGTTTCGCATTTGGAGTTTCCTCGCTCACAAGGTCGACCACTTAGTTTCGTCGAACACATACGGTTTCGAGTGGCATCGCCACAGATTTCAGAGAGCAGGCGCTTTTCCTAGCACAGTATCGAACACTTAGTTTCAGATAGAACAATCAGTTTAAAATGGAACTATGTTCCGCCTCTGGAGTTTCCACGCTCACCATGTCGACCACTTAGTTTCGTCGAACACATACGGTTTCGAGTGGCATCGCCACAGATTTCAGAGAGCAGGCGCTTTTCCTAGCACAGTATCGAACACTTAGTTTCAGATAGAACAATCAGTTTAAAATGGAACTATGTTCCGCCTCTGGAGTTTCCACGCTCACCATGTCGACCACTTAGTTTCGTCGAACACCTACGGTATCGAGTGGTATCGCCGCAAATTTCAGAGAGCAGGCGCTTTTCCTAGCACAGTATCGAACACTTAGTTTCAGATAGAACAATCAGTTTAAAATGGAACTATGTTCCGCCTCTGGAGTTTCCACGCTCACCATGTCGACCACTTAGTTTCGTCGAACACCTACGGTATCGAGTGGTATCGCCGCAAATTTCGCCGAACGGGAGCTTCTCCCGGCACAGTATCGACTACTTACTTTCGCCGAACACATACGGTTTCGAGTGGCATCGCCACAGATTTCAGAGAACAGTCGCTTCTCCTGGCACAGTATCGTACACTTAGTTTCAGATAGAACAATTAGTTTAAAATGGAACTAGGTTTCGCATCTGGAGTTTCCTCCCTCACAAGGTCGACCACTTAGTTTCGTCGAATACATACGGTTTCGAGTGGCATCGCCACAGATTTCAGAGAACAGGCGCTTCTCCTGGCACATTATCGAACACTTAGTTTCAGATAGAACAATTAGTTTAAAATGGAACTAAATTTCGCAACTGGAGTTTCCTCTCTCAAAAGGTCGACCACTTAGTTTCGTCGAACACATACGGTTTCGAGTGGCATCGCCACAGATTTCAGGGAACAGGCGCTTCTACTGGCAGATTATCGAACACTTAGTTTCAGATGGAACATTTGGTTTAAAGTGGAACTAAGTTTCGCATCTGGAGTTTCCTCTCTCACAAGGGCGGCCACTTAGTTTCGTCGAACACATACGGTTTCGAGTGGCATCGCCACAGATTTCAGAGAACAGGCGCTTCTCCTGGCACAGTAACGAACACTTCGTTTCAGATAGAACAATTAGTTTAAAATGGAACTAAGTTTCGCATCTGAAGTTTCCTCTCCCACAAGGTCGACAACTTAGTTTCGTCAAACACATACGGTTTCGAGTGGCATCGCCACAGATTTCAGAGAACAGGCGCTTCTCCTGGCACAGTATCGAACACTTAGTTTCAGATAGAACATTTAGCTTAAAATGGAAATATGTTTCGCATTTGGAGTTTCCTCGCTCACAAGGTCGACCACTTAGTTTCGTCGAACACATACGGTTTCGAGTGGCATCGCCACAGATTTCAGAGAGCAGGCGCTTTTCCTAGCACAGTATCGAACACTTAGTTTCAGATAGAACAATCAGTTTAAAATGGAACTATGTTCCGCCTCTGGAGTTTCCACGCTCACCATGTCGACCACTTAGTTTCGTCGAACACCTACGGTATCGAGTGGTATCGCCGCAAATTTCGCCGAACGGGAGCTTCTCCCGGCACAGTATCGACTACTTACTTTCGCCGAACACATACGGTTTCGAGTGGCATCGCCACAGATTTCAGAGAACAGTCGCTTCTCCTGGCACAGTATCGTACACTTAGTTTCAGATAGAACAATTAGTTTAAAATGGAACTAGGTTTCGCATCTGGAGTTTCCTCCCTCACAAGGTCGACCACTTAGTTTCGTCGAATACATACGGTTTCGAGTGGCATCGCCACAGATTTCAGAGAACAGGCGCTTCTCCTGGCACATTATCGAACACTTAGTTTCAGATAGAACAATTAGTTTAAAATGGAACTAAATTTCGCAACTGGAGTTTCCTCTCTCAAAAGGTCGACCACTTAGTTTCGTCGAACACATACGGTTTCGAGTGGCATCGCCACAGATTTCAGGGAACAGGCGCTTCTACTGGCAGATTATCGAACACTTAGTTTCAGATGGAACATTTGGTTTAAAGTGGAACTAAGTTTCGCATCTGGAGTTTCCTCTCTCACAAGGGCGGCCACTTAGTTTCGTCGAACACATACGGTTTCGAGTGGCATCGCCACAGATTTCAGAGAACAGGCGCTTCTCCTGGCACAGTAACGAACACTTAGTTTCAGATAGAACAATTAGTTTAAAATTGAACTAAGTTTCGCATCTGGAGTTTCCTCTCTCACACGGTCGGCCACTTAGTTTCGTCAAACACATACGGTTTCGAGTGGCATCGCCACAGATTTCAGGGAACAGGCGCTTCTCCTGGCACAGTATCGAACACTTAGTTTCAGATAGAACATTTAGCTTAAAATGGAAATATGTTTCGCATTTGGAGTTTCCTCGCTCACAAGGTCGACCACTTAGTTTCGTCGAACACATACGGTTTCGAGTGGCATCGCCACAGATTTCAGAGAACAGGCGCTTCTCCTGGCACAGTAACGAACACTTAGTTTCAGATAGAACAATTAGTTTAAAATGGAACTAAGTTTCGCATCTGAAGTTTCCTCTCCCACAAGGTCGACAACTTAGTTTCGTCAAACACATACGGTTTCGAGTGGCATCGCCAGAGATTTCAGAGAACAGGCGCTTCTCCTGGCACATTATCGAACACTTAGTTTCAGATAGAACAATTAGTTTAAAATGGAACTAAATTTCGCAACTGGAGTTTCCTCTCTCAAAAGGTCGACCACTTAGTTTCGTCGAACACATACGGTTTCGAGTGGCATCGCCACAGATTTCAGAGAACAGGCGCTTCTCCTGGCACAGTAACGAACACTTAGTTTCAGATAGAACAATTAGTTTAAAATTGAACTAAGTTTCGCATCTGGAGTTTCCTCTCTCACACGGTCGGCCACTTAGTTTCGTCAAACACATACGGTTTCGAGTGGCATCGCCACAGATTTCAGGGAACAGGCGCTTCTCCTGGCACAGTATCGAACACTTAGTTTCAGATAGAACATTTAGCTTAAAATGGAACTAAGCTTCGCATCTGAAGTTTCCTCTCTCACAAGGTCGGCCACTTAGTTTCGTCGAACACATACGGTTTCGAGTGGCATCGCCACAGATTTCAGAGAACAGGCGCTTCTGCTGGCACAGTATCGAACACTTAGTTTCAGATAGAACAATCAGTTTAAAATGGCACTAAGTTTCGCGTCTGGAGTTTCCTCTCTCACAAGGTCGGCTACTTAGTTTCGTCGAACACATACGGTTTCGAGTGGCATCGCCACAGATTTCAGAGAACAGGCTCTTCTCCTGGCACAGTATCGGACACTTAGTTTCAGATAGAACAATCAGTTTAAAATGGAACTATGTTCCGCATCTGGAGTTTCCTCGCTCACCATGTCGACCACTTAGTTTCGTCGAACACATACGCTTTCGGGTAGCATCGCGACAGATTTCCGAGAACAGGCGCTTCTCCTCGCGCAGTATCGAACACTTAGTTTCAGATAGAACAATCAGTTTAAAATGGCACTAAGTTTCGCGTCTGGAGTTTCCTCCGTCACAAGGTCGACCATTTAGATTCGTCGAACACATACGGTTTCGAGGAGCATCGCCACATACTTCAGAGAGCAGGCGCTTCTCCTGGCACAGTATCGAACACTTAGTTTCAGATAGAACAATTAGTTTAAAATGGAACTAAGTTTAGCATCTGGAGTTTCCTCTCTCACAAGGTCGACCACTTAGTTTCGTCGAACACATACGGTTTCGAGTGGCATCGCCACAGATATCAGGAAACAGGCGCTTCTCCTGGCGCAGTATCGAACACTGAGTTTCACATAGAACAATTAGTTTAAAATGGAACTAAGATTCGCAACTGGAGATTCCTCTTTCACAAGGTCGACCACTTAGTTTCGTCGAACACATACGGTTTGGAGTAGCATCGCCACATACTTCAGAGAGCAGGCGCTTCTCCTGGCACAGTATCGAACACTTAGTTTCAGATAGAACATTTAGTTTAAAATGGAACTAAGTTTAGCATCTGGAGTTTCCTCTCTCACAAGGTCGGCCACTTAGTTTCGCCGATCACATACGGTTTCGAGTGGCATCGCCACAGATTTCAGAGAACAGGCGCTTCTCCTGGTACGGTATCGAACACTTAGTTTCAGATAGAAAAATTAGTTTTAAATGGAACTATGTTTCGCATCTGGAGTTTCCTCTCTCACATGGTCGACGACTTAGTTTCGTCGAAGACATACGTTTTCAAGGGGTATCGCCACAGATTTCGCCGAACTGGAGTTTCTGCTGGCACACCATCGAACACTTAGTTTCAGATAGAACTATTAGTTTTAAATGGAACTAAGTCTCGCATCTGGAGTTTCCTCTCCAACAAGGTCGACAACTTAGTTTCGTCGAACACATATGGTTTCGAATAGCATCGCCACAGATTTCAGAGAACAGGCTCTTCTCCTGGCACAGTATCGGACACTTAGTTTCAGATAGAAAAATTAGTTTAAAATGGAACTATGTTTCGCATTTGGAGTTTCCCCTCTCACAAGGTCGACCACTTAATTTCGTCGAACACATGCGGTGTGGATTGCGCATCGCCACATACTTCAGAGAGCAGGCGCTTCTCCTGGCACAGTATCGAACACTTAGTTTCAGATAGAACAATCAGTTTAAAATGGAACTATGTTCCGCATCTGGAGTTTCCTCGCTCACCATGTCGACCACTTAGTTTCGTCGAACACATACGCTTTCGGGTAGCATCGCGACAGATTTCCGAGAACAGGCGCTTCTCCTCGCACAGTATCGAACACTTAGTTTCAGATAGAACAATCAGTTTAAAATGGAACTAAGTTTCGCATCTGGAGTTTCCTCTCTCACAAGGTCGGCCACTTAGTTTCGCCGATCACATACGGTTTCGAGTGGCATCGCCAGAGATTTCAGAGAACAGGCGCTTCTCCTGGCACAGTATCGAACACTTCGTTTCAGATAGAACAATCAGTTTAAAATGGAACTAAATTTCGCATCTGGAGTTTCCTCTCTGACAAGGTCGACCACTTAGTTTCGTCGAACACATACGGTTTCGAGTGGCATCGCCACAGATTTCAGAGAACAGGCGCTTCTCCTGGCACAGTATCGAACACTTAATTTCAGATAGAACAATCAGTTTAAAATGGAACTATGTTCCGCATCTGGAGTTTCCTCGCTCACCATGTCGACCACTTAGTTTCGTCGAACACATACGCTTTCGGGTAGCATCGCGACAGATTTCCGAGAACAGGCGCTTCTCCTCGCACAGTATCGAACACTTAGTTTCAGATAGAACAATCAGTTTAAAATGGAACTAAGTTTCGCATCTGGAGTTTCCTCTCTCACAAGGTCGGCCACTTAGTTTCGCCGATCACATACGGTTTCGAGTGGCATCGCCAGAGATTTCAGAGAACAGGCGCTTCTCCTGGCACAGTAACGAACACTTAGTTTCAGATAGAACAATTAGTTTAAAATGGAACTAAGTTTCGCATCTGAAGTTTCCTCTCCCACAAGGTCGACAACTTAGTTTCGTCAAACACATACGGTTTCGAGTGGCATCGCCACAGATTTCAGAGAACAGGCGCTTCTCCTGGCACAATAACGAACACTTAGTTTCAGATAGAACAATTAGTTTTAAATGGAACTAAGTTTCGCATCTGGAGTTTCCTCTCCCACAAGGTCGACCACTTAGTTGCCTCGAACACATACGGTTTCGAGTAGCATCGCCACAGATTTCAGAGAACAGGCGCTTCTCCTGGCACAGTATCGAGCACGTAGTTTCAGATAGAACAATTAGTTTAAAATGGAACTAATTTTCGCATCTGGAGTTCCTCTCTCACAAGGTCGACAACTTAGTTTCGTCAAACACATACGGTTTCGAGTGGCATCGCCACAGATTTCAGAGAACAGGCGCTTCCCCTGGCACAGTAACGAACACTTAGTTGCAGATAGAACAATTAGTTTAAAATGGAACTAAGTTTCGCATCTGGAGTTTCCTCTCCCACAAGGTCGACCACTTAGTTTCGTCGAACACATACGGTTTCGAGTGGCATCGCCACAGATTTCAGAGAACAGGCGCTTCTGCTGGCACAGTATCGAACACTTAGTTTCAGATAGAACAATTAGTTTAAAATGGAACTAAGTTTAGCATCTGGAGTTTCCTCTCCCACAAGGTCGACCACTTAGATTCGTCGAACACATATGGTTTCGAATAGCATCGCCACAGATTTCAGAGAACAGGCTCTTCTCCTGGCACAGTATCGGACACTTAGTTTCAGATAGAAAAATTAGTTTAAAATGGAACTATGTTTCGCATTTGGAGTTTCCCCTCTCACAAGGTCAACCACTTAATTTCGTTGAACACATGCGGTGTGGATTGCGCATCGCCACACAGTTCAGAGAACAGGCGCTTCTCCTGGCACAGTATCGAAAACTTAGTTTCAGATAGAACAATTAGTTTTAAATGGAACCAAGTTTCGCTTCTGGAGTTTCCTCTCTCACAAGGTCGACCACTTAGTTTCGTTGAACACATACGGTATCGAGTGGCAACGCCACAGATTTCCGAGAACAGGCGCTTCTCCTCGCACAGTATCGAACACTTAGTTTCAGATAGAACAATCAGTTTAAAATGGAACTAAGTTTCGCATCTGGAGTTTCCTCTCTCACAAGGTCGGCCACTTAGTTTCGCCGATCACATACGGTTTCGAGTGGCATCGCCAGAGATTTCAGAGAACAGGCGCTTCTCCTGGCACAGTAACGAACACTTAGTTTCAGATAGAACAATTAGTTTAAAATGGAACTAAGTTTCGCATCTGAAGTTTCCTCTCCCACAAGGTCGACAACTTAGTTTCGTCAAACACATACGGTTTCGAGTGGCATCGCCACAGATTTCAGAGAACAGGCGCTTCTCCTGGCACAGTAACGAACACTTAGTTTCAGATAGAACAATTAGTTTTAAATGGAACTAAGTTTCGCATCTGGAGTTTCCTCTCCCACAAGGTCGACCACTTAGTTGCCTCGAACACATACGGTTTCGAGTAGCATCGCCACAGATTTCAGAGAACAGGCGCTTCTCCTGGCACAGTATCGAGCACGTAGTTTCAGATAGAACAATTAGTTTAAAATGGAACTAATTTTCGCATCTGGAGTTCCTCTCTCACAAGGTCGACAACTTAGTTTCGTCAAACACATACGGTTTCGAGTGGCATCGCCACAGATTTCAGAGAACAGGCGCTTCCCCTGGCACAGTAACGAACACTTAGTTGCAGATAGAACAATTAGTTTAAAATGGAACTAAGTTTCGCATCTGGAGTTTCCTCTCCCACAAGGTCGACCACTTAGTTTCGTCGAACACATACGGTTTCGAGTGGCATCGCCACAGATTTCAGAGAACAGGCGCTTCTGCTGGCACAGTATCGAACACTTAGTTTCAGATAGAACAATTAGTTTAAAATGGAACTAAGTTTAGCATCTGGAGTTTCCTCTCCCACAAGGTCGACCACTTAGATTCGTCGAACACATATGGTTTCGAATAGCATCGCCACAGATTTCAGAGAACAGGCTCTTCTCCTGGCACAGTATCGGACACTTAGTTTCAGATAGAAAAATTAGTTTAAAATGGAACTATGTTTCGCATTTGGAGTTTCCCCTCTCACAAGGTCAACCACTTAATTTCGTCGAACACATGCGGTGTGGATTGCGCATCGCCACACAGTTCAGAGAACAGGCGCTTCTCCTGGCACAGTATCGAAAACTTAGTTTCAGATAGAACAATTAGTTTTAAATGGAACCAAGTTTCGCTTCTGGAGTTTCCTCTCTCACAAGGTCGACCACTTAGTTTCGTTGAACACATACGGTATCGAGTGGCAACGCCACAGATTTCAGAGAACAGGCGCTTCTACTGGCAGATTATCGAACACTTAGTTTCAGATGGAACGTTTGGTTTAAAATGGAACTAAGTTTCGCATCTGGAGTTTCCTCTCTCACAAGGTCGGCCACTTAGTTTCGTCGAACACATACGGTTTCGAGTGGCATCGCCACAGATTTCAGAGAACAGGCGCTTCTCCTGGCACATTATCGAACACTTAGTTTCAGATAGCACAATTAGTTTAAAGTGGAACTAAGTTTCGCATCTGGAGTTTCCTCTCTCACAAGGTCGACCACTCAGTTTCGTCGAACACATACCGTTTCGAGTGGTATCGCCACAGGTTTCCCAGATCGGGCGCTTCTCCTGGCACAGTATCAAACACTTAGTTTCAGATAGAACAATTAGTTTAAAATGGGATTAAGTTTCGCATCTGGAGTTTCCTCTCCCACAAGGTCGACCACTTAGTTTCCTCGAACACATACGGTTTGGAGTAGCATCGTCACAGATTTCAGAGAACAGGCACTTCTCCTGGCACAGTATCGAACACTTAGTCTCAGATAGAACAATTAATTTAAAATGGAACTATGTTTCGCATCTGTAGTATCCTCTCTCACAAGATCAACCACTTAGTTTCGTCGAACACGTACGGTTTCGAGTGGTATCGCCACACATTTCATAGAACAGGCGCTTCTCCTGGCACATTATCGAACACTTAGTTTCAGATAGAACAATTAGTTTAAAATGGAATTAAGTGTCGCATCTGGAGTTTCCTCTCTCACAAGGTCGACCACTTATTTTCGTCGAACACATACGGTTTCGAGTGGCATCGCCACAGGTTTCCGAGAACAGGCGCTTCTCCTGGCACATTATCGAACACTTAGTTTCAGATAGAACAATTAGTTTTAAATGGAACTATTTTCGCATCTGGAGTTTCCTCTCTCACAAGGTCGACCAGTTAGTTTCGTCGAACACATACGGTTTCGAGTAGCATCGCCACAGATTTCAGAGAACAGGCGCTTCTCCTGGCACAGTATCGAACACTTAGTTTCAGATAGTACAATTAGTTTAAAATGGCACTAAGTTTCGCATCTGGAGTTTCCTCTCTCACAAGGTGGACCACTTAGTTTCGTCGAACACATACGGTTTCGAGTGGTATGGCCAGAGATTTCAGAGAACAGGCGCTTCGCCTGGCACAGTATCGAACACTTATTTCAGACAGAACAATTAGTTTAAAATGGAACTATGTTTCTCATCTGGAGTTTCCTCTCTCACAAGGTCGGCGACTTAGTTTCGTCGAACACATACGGTTTCGAGCGGCATCGCCAAAGATTTCAGAGAACAGGCGCTTCGCCTGGCACAGTATAGAACGCTCTCAGATTGAACAATTAGTTTAAAATGGAACAAAGGTTCGCATCTGTTGTTTCCTCTCTCACAAGGTCGGCCACTTAGTATCGTCGAACACATACGGTTTCGAGTAGCATCGCCACAGATTTCAGAGAACAGGCGCTTCTCCTGGCACAGTACCGAACACTTAGTTTCAGATAGAACAATTAGTTTAAAATGGAACTATGTTTCGCACCTGGAGTTTCCTCTACCACAAGGTCGACCACTTATTTTCGTCGAACACATACGGTTTCGCGTGGCATCGCCACAGGTTTCAGAGAACTGGCGTTTCTCCTGGCACAGTATCGAACACATAGTATCAGATAGAACGATTACTTTAAAATGGAAATAAGCTTCGCATCTGGAGTTTCCTCTCTCAAGGTGGACCACTTAGTTTCGTCGAACACATACGGTTTCGAGTGGTATGGCCAGAGATTTCAGAGAACGGGCGCTTCGCCTGGCACAGTATCGAACACTTATTTCAGACAGAACAATTAGTTTAAAATGGAACTATGTTTCTCATCTGGAGTTTCCTCTCTCACAAGGTCGGCGACTTAGTTTCGTCGAACACATACGGTTTCGATTAGCATCACGACAGATTTCAGAGAACAGGCGCTTCTCCTGGCGCAGTACAGAACACTTAGTTTCAGATAGAACAATTAGTTTAAAATGGAACTATGTTTCGCATCTGGAGTTTCCTCTACCACAAGGTCGACCACTTATTTTCGTCGAACACATACGGTTTCGATTAGCGTCGCGACAGATTTCAGAGAACAGGCGCTTCTCCTGGCACAGTACCGAACACTTAGTTTCAGATAGAACAATTAGTTTAAAATGGAACTATGTTTCGCATCTGGAGTTTCTTTTACCACAAGGTCGACCACTTATTTTCGTCGAACACATACGGTTTCGAGTGGCATCGCCACAGGTTTCAGAGAACTGGCGTTTCTCCTGGCACAGTATCGAACACATAGTATCAGATAGAACGATTACTTTAAAATGGAAATAAGCTTCGCATCTGGAGTTTCCTCTCTCACAAGGTGGACCACTTAGTTTCGTCGAACACATACGGTTTCGAGTGGTATGGCCAGAGATTTCAGAGAACAGGCGCTTCGCCTGGCACAGTATCGAACACTTAGTTTCAGATAGAACAATTAGTTTAAAATGGAACTAAGTTTCGCATCTGGAGTTTCCTCTCTCCCAATGCGGGCACTTAGTTTCGTCGAACACATACGGTTTCGATTAGCATCACGACAGATTTCAGAGAACAGGCGCTTCTCCTGGCACAGTACAGAACACTTAGTTTCAGATAGAACAATTAGTTTTAAATGGAACTATGTTTCGCATCTGGAGTTTCCTCTACCACAAGGTCGACCACTTATTTTCGTCGAACACATACGGTTTCGAGTAGCATCGCCACAGATTTCGCAGAACGGCGTTTCTCCTGGCACAGTATCGAACACTTAGTTTCACATAGAATAATTAGTTTAAAATGGAACTAAGTTTCGCATCTGGAGTTTCCTCTCTCACAAGGCGGGCACTTACTTTCGGAACACATACGGTTTCGATTAGCATCGCCACAGATTTCAGAGAACAGGCGCTTCTCCTGGCACAGTATCGAACACTTAGTTTCACATAGAATAATTAGTTTAAAATGGAACTAAGTTTCGCATCTGGAGTTTCCTCTCCCACAAGGTCGACCACTTAGTTTCCTCGAACACATACGGTTTCGAGTAGCATCGCCACAGATTTCAGAGAACAGGCGCATCTCATGGCACAGTATCGAACACTTAGTTTCAGACAGAGCAATCAGTTTAAAATGGAACTAAATTTCGCATCTGGAGTTTCCTCTCTGACAAGGTCGACCACTTAGTTTCGTCGAACACATACGGTTTCGAGTGGCATCGCCACAGATTTCAGAGAACAGGCGCTTCTGCTGGCACAGTATCGAACACTTAGTTTCAGATAGAACAATTAGTTTAAAATGGAACTAAGTTTAGCATCTGGAGTTTCCTCTCCCACAAGGTCGACCACTTAGTTTCGAAGAACACATACGGTTTCGAGTGGTATCGCCACAGATTTCGCAGAACGGGAGTTTCTCCTGGCACATTATCGAACACTATGTTTCAGATAGCACAATTAGTTTAAAATGGAACTAAGTCTCGCATCTGGAGTTTCCTCTCCAACAAGGTCGACCACTTAGATTCGTCGAACACATATGGTTTCGAATAGCATCGCCACAGATTTCAGAGAACAGGCTCTTCTCCTGGCACAGTATCGGACACTTAGTTTCAGATAGAAAAATTAGTTTAAAATGGAACTATGTTTCGCATTTGGAGTTTCCCCTCTCACAAGGTCAACCACTTAATTTCGTCGAACACATGCGGTGTGGATTGCGCATCGCCACAGATTTCAGAGAGCAGGCGCTTTTCCTAGCACAGTATCGAACACTTAGTTTCAGATAGAACAATCAGTTTAAAATGGAACTATGTTCCGCCTCTGGAGTTTCCACGCTCACCGTGTCGACCACTTAGTTTCGCCGAACACATACGGTATCGAGTGGCAACGCCACAGATTTCAGAGAACAGGCGCTTCTACTGGCAGATTATCGAACACTTAGTTTCAGATGGAACATTTGGTTTAAAATGGAACTAAGTTTCGCATCTGGAGTTTCCTCTCTCACAAGGTCGGCCACTTAGTTTCGTCGAACACATACGGTTTCGAGTGGCATCGCCACAGATTTCAGAGAACAGGCGCTTCTCCTGGCACATTATCGAACACTTAGTTTCAGATAGAACAATTAGTTTAAAATGGAACTATGTTTCGCAACTGGAGTTTCCTCTCTCACAAGGTCGACCACTTAGTTTCGTTGAACACATACGGTATCGAGTTGCAACGCCACAGATTTCAGAGAACAGGCGCTTCTACTGGCAGATTATCGAACACTTAGTTTCAGATGGAACATTTGGTTTAAAATGGAACTAAGTTTCGCATCTGGAGTTTCCTCTCTCACAAGGACGGCAACTTAGTTTCGTCGAACACATACGGTTTCGAGTGGCATCGCCACAGATTTCAGAGAACAGGCGCTTCTCCTGGCACAGTAACGAACACTTAGTTTCAGATAGAACAATCAGTTTAAAATGGAACTAAGTTTCGCATCTGGAGTTTCCTCTCTCACCATGTCGACCACTTAGTTTCGTCGAAAACATACGGTTTCGAGTAGCAAAGCCGCAGATTCCAGAGAATAGGCGCTTCTCCTGGCACAGTATCGAACACTTAGTTTCAGAGAGAACAATTATTAGGTGCCCAACTAAGTTCGTGCGCTTTTCGTTGTCCAAAAACGAGACGAAATTTGGTACCGAATGGGTAACTTTTAATCTGGTAAATAATCTCCACCATATTCTATGACCCTTTCCCAACGTGACACAAGTTTCAAAATCCCATTTTTATAAAAATCTACGCTTTTATTATTAAAAAACTCAGACACTGTCCTCTTTACTACCTCTCCGTTTATGAAGTTCCTATTTGTTATATAATTTTGTAATGCTAAAACAAGGTGGTAATCTATTGGGGAAAGATCCGATGAATATGGAGGATGAATTAAAGTTTCCCATCCGAGGTTGCAAATTGTTTCTCGGGTCTTATTTGCAACGTGTGGTCTGGCCTTGTCCTGCAGCAAGAGTACACCTCTCCGATTTCCAAGTCCGGGTTGTTTTTTCTTCAATTCCTCCTGTACTTTTTGAAGCTGAGCAGAGTACAGGTCCGCGGTGATCATTTGGCGTTTTTGTAATCATTCGGAATGAACAATTCCGGCTGTTGTCCACCATACACATAACAAAATCTTCGGTTGGTGAAGGGCCGGTTTTGCAGTGGATGGAGCAGGTTCCCCAGGTGTTAACCAGTAGGAAGGTCGCTTCTTATTTGTGTATGTAACCCATTTCATCCCATTTTTCATCACAAGTAAGAATAAGATTCAAAAACGGATCGTTTTGGAACCGTGAAAGTAGGGAAACGCAAGCCGCTACCCTTTGGCACCTCTGGCTCTCGGTAAGTTCGTGCGGTACGCACCTTCCTACACGATACACTTTACCTACAGTGTGTAGATGTTTCCTAATCGTTTCTTCAGACATACCATGCTTGACTGCAAGCATTTTACACGACATTTTGGGATCTGTCTCAATATCCACTTGCAAAACTGATTATTCATAAGAATCTGCCGTCCGTCGCGTTGCTCATCTTCGAGGCTTTCATTACCACTTTTAAACTTTTGAAACCACTTTTGCGCAGTGCGATTACTTAATACACTGTCCCCAAAGGCCACACAAATTTTCCTGGCCGCTTGCGCAGCCTTGGCTCCAAGTTTGAACTCAAAAAGCAAATATGCGCGAATTACGGCGTTAGACACGGTCATTTTGGAAGTAATATTATAGACGAGAATGAAGTGTACACTACGATTTTTTTCTACATACTGCCTCATTTTGACTTCCTCTAACACCTCCCAAAGGTAAATCAGGTAAAGCAATAAAAACATTGGCTCTAGGAGCAATAAAGTGGTCCGCGCGGGAAAAACCGCACGAACTTAGTTGGGCACCTAATAGTTTAAAATGGAATAATGTTTCGCATCTGGAGTATCCTCTCTCACAAGATCAACCACTTAGTTTCGTCGAACACATACGGTTTCGAGTGGCATCGCCACAGGTTTCAGAGAACTGGCGTTTCTCCTGGCACAGTATCGAACACATAGTATCAGATAGAACGATTACTTTAAAATGGAAATAAGCTTCGCATCTGGAGTTTCCTCTCTCAAAAGGTGGACCACTTAGTTTCGTCGAACACATACGGTTTCGAGTGGTATGGCCAGAGATTTCAGAGAACAGGCGCTTCGCCTGGCACAGTATCGAACACTTAGTTTCAGATAGAACAATTAGTTTAAAATGGAACTAAGTTTCGCATCTGGAGTTTCCTCTCTCCCAATGCGGGCACTTAGTTTCGTCGAACACATACGGTTTCGATTAGCATCACGACAGATTTCAGAGAACAGGCGCTTCTCCTGGCACAGTACAGAACACTTAGTTTCAGATAGAACAATTAGTTTTAAATGGAACTATGTTTCGCATCTGGAGTTTCCTCTACCACAAGGTCGACCACTTATTTTCGTCGAACACATACGGTTTCGATTAGCGTCGCGACAGATTTCAGAGAACAGGCGCTTCTCCTGGCACAGTACCGAACACTTAGTTTCAGATAGAACAATTAGTTTAAAATGGAACTATGTTTCGCATCTGGAGTTTCCTTTACCACAAGGTCGACCACTTATTTTCGTCGAACACATACGGTTTCGAGTAGCATCGCCACAGATTTCGCAGAACGGCGTTTCTCCTGGCACAGTATCGAACACTTAGTTTCACATAGAATAATTAGTTTAAAATGGAACTAAGTTTCGCATCTGGAGTTTCCTCTCTCACAAGGCTGGCACTTACTTTCGGAACACATACGGTTTCGATTAGCATCGCCACAGATTTCAGAGAACAGGCGCTTCTCCTGGCACAGTATCGAACACTTAGTTTCACATAGAATAATTAGTTTAAAATGGAACTAAGTTTCGCATCTGGAGTTTCCTCTCTCACAAGGCGGGCACTTACTTTCGGAACACATACGGTTTCGATTAGCATCGCCACAGATTTCAGAGAACAGCCGCTTCTCCTGGCAGATTATCGAATACTTAGTTTCAGATAGAATATTTAGTTTAAAATGGAAATATGTTTCGCATTTGGAGTTTCATCTCTCACAAGGTCGACCACTTAGTTTCGTCGAACACATACGTTTTCGAGTGGCATCGCCACAGATTTCAGAGAACAGCCGCTTCTCCTGGCACAGTATCGAACACTTAGTATCAGATAGAACAATTACTTTAAAATGGAACTGAGCTTCGCATCTGGAGTTTCCTCTCTCACAAGGTGGACCACTTAGTTTCGTCGAACACATACGGTTTCGAGTGGCATCGCCACAGATTTCAGAGAACAGGCGCTACTCCTGGCACAGTATCGAACATTTAGTTTCAGATAGAACAATTAGTTTAAATTGGAACTAAGTTTCGCATCTGGAGTTTCCTCTCTCACAAGGTCGACCACTTTGTTTCGTCGAACACATACATTTTCGAGTAGCATCGCCACAGATTTCAGAGAACAGGCGCTTTTCCTGGCACAGTATCGAACATTTAGTTTCAGATAGAACAATTAGTTTAAATTGGAACTAAGTTTCGCATCTGGAGTTTCCTCTCTCACAAGGTCGACCACTTTGTTTCGTCGAACACATACATTTTCGAGTAGCATCGCCACACATTTCAGAGAACAGGCGCTTTTCCTGGCACAGTATCGAACACTCAGTTTCAGATAGAACAATTAGTTTAAAATGGAACTAAGTTTCGCATCTGGAGTTTCCTCTCCCACAAGGTCGACCACTTAGTTTCCTCGAACACATACGGTTTCGAGTAGCATCGCCACAGATTTCAGAGAACAGGCGCTTCTCCTGGCACATTATCGAACACTTAGTTTCAGATAGAACAATTAGTTTTAAATGGAACTAAGTTTCGCTTCTGGAGTTTCCTCTCTCACAAGGTCGACCATTTAGATTCGTCGAACACACACGGTTTCGAGTAGCATCGCCACAGATTTCAGGGAACAGGCGCTTTTCCTGGCACAGTATCGAACATTTAGTTTCAGATAGAACAATTAGTTTAAATTGGAACTAAGTTTCGCATCTGGAGTTTCCTCTCACAAGGTCGACCACTTTGTTTCGTCGAACACATACATTTTCGAGTAGCATCGCCACAGATTTCAGAGAACAGGCGCTTTTCCTGGCACAGTATCGAACATTTAGTTTCAGATAGAACAATTAGTTTAAAATGGAACCAAGTTTCGCATCTGGAGTTTCCTCTCCCACAAGGTCGACCACTTAGTTTCCTCGAACACATACGGTTTCGAGTAGCATCGCCACAGATTTCAGAGAACAGGCGCTTCTCCTGGCACATTAGCGAACACTTAGTTTCAGATAGAACAATTAGTTTTAAATGGAACTAAGTTTCGCTTCTGGAGTTTCCTCTCTCACAAGGTCGACCATTTAGATTCGTCGAACACATACGGTTTCGAGTAGCATCGCCACAGATTTCAGAGAACAGGCGCTTTTCCTGGCACAGTATCGAACATTTAGTTTCAGATAGAACAATTAGTTTAAATTGGAACTAAGTTTCGCATCTGGAGTTTCCTCTCTCACACGGTTGACCAAATTGTTTCGTCGAACACATACATTTTCGAGTAGCATCGCCACAGATTTCAGAGAACAGGCGCTTTTCCTGGCACAGTATCGAACATTTAGTTTCAGATAGAACAATTAGTTTAAATTGGAACTAGGTTTCGCATCTGGAGTTTCCTCTCTCACAAGGTCGACCACTTTGTTTCGTCGAACACATACATTTTCGAGTAGCATCGCCACAGATTTCAGAGAACAGGCGCTTTTCCTGCCACAGTATCGAACATTTAGTTTCAGATAGAACAATTAGTTTAAATTGGAACTAAGTTTCGCATCTGGAGATTCCTCTCTCACAAGGTCGACCACTTTGTTTCGTCGAACACATACATTTTCGAGTAGCATCGCCACAGATTTCAGAGAACAGGCGCTTTTCCTGGCACAGTATCGAACATTTAGTTTCAGATAGAACAATTAGTTTAAATTGGAACTATGTTTCGCATATGGAGTTTCCTCTCTCACAAGGTCGACCACTTTGTTTCGTCGAACACATACATTTTCGAGTAGCATCGCCACAGATTTCAGAGAACAGGCGCTTTTCCTGGCACAGTATCGAACATTTAGTTTCAGATAGAACAATTAGTTTAAATTGGAACTAAGTTTCGCATATGGAGTTTCCTCTCTCACAAGGTCGACCACTTTGTTTCGTCGAACACATACATTTTCGAGTAGCATCGCCACAGATTTCAGAGAACAGGCGCTTTTCCTGGCACAGTATCGAACACTCAGTTTCAGATAGAACAATTAGTTTAAAATGGAACTAAGTTTCGCATCTGGAGTTTCCTCTCCCACAAGGTCGACCACTTAGTTTCCTCGAACACATACGGTTTCGAGTAGCATCGCCACAGATTTCAGAGAAGAGGCGCTTCTCCTGGCACATTATCGAACACTTAGTTTCAGATAGAACAATTAGTTTTAAATGGAACTAAGTTTCGCTTCTGGAGTTTCCACTCTCACAAGGTCGACCATTTAGATTCGTCGAACACATACGGTTTCGAGTAGCATCGCCACAGATTTCAGGGAACAGGCGCTTTTCCTGGCACAGTATCGAACATTTAGTTTCAGATAGAACAATTAGTTTAAATTGGAACTAAGTTTCGCATCTGGAGTTTCCTCTCTCACAAGGTCGACCACTTTGTTTCGTCGAACACATACATTTTCGAGTAGCATCGCCACAGATTTCAGAGAACAGGCGCTTTTCCTGGCACAGTATCGAACATTTAGTTTCAGATAGAACAATTAGTTTAAAATGGAACCAAGTTTCGCATCTGGAGTTTCCTCTCCCACAAGGTCGACCACTTAGTTTCCTCGAACACATACGGTTTCGAGTAGCATCGCCACAGATTTCAGAGAACAGGCGCTTCTCCTGGCACATTAGCGAACACTTAGTTTCAGATAGAACAATTAATTTTAAATGGAACTAAGTTTCGCTTCTGGAGTTTCCTCTCTCACAAGGTCGACCATTTAGATTCGTCGAACACATACGGTTTCGAGTAGCATCGCCACAGATTTCAGAGAACAGGCGCTTTTCCTGGCACAGTATCGAACATTTAGTTTCAGATAGAACAATTAGTTTAAATTGGAACTAAGTTTCGCATTTGGAGTTTCCTCTCTCACACGGTTGACCAATTTGTTTCGTCGAACACATACATTTTCGAGTAGCATCGCCACAGATTTCAGAGAACAGGCGCTTTTCCTGGCACAGTATCGAACATTTAGTTTTAGATAGAACAATTAGTTTAAATTGGAACTAGGTTTCGCATCTGGAGTTTCCTCTCTCACAAGGTCGACCACTTTGTTTCGTCGAACACATACATTTTCGAGTAGCATCGCCACAGATTTCAGAGAACAGGCGCTTTTCCTGCCACAGTATCGAACATTTAGTTTCAGATAGAACAATTAGTTTAAATTGGAACTAAGTTTCGCATCTGGAGATTCCTCTCTCACAAGGTCGACCACTTTGATTCGTCGAACACATACATTTTCGAGTAGCATCGCCACAGATTTCAGAGAACAGGCGCTTTTCCTGGCACAGTATCGAACATTTAGTTTCAGATAGAACAATTAGTTTAAATTGGAACTATGTTTCGCATATGGAGTTTCCTCTCTCACAAGGTCGACCACTTTGTTTCGTCGAACACATACATTTTCGAGTAGCATCGCCACAGATTTCAGAGAACAGGCGCTTTTCCTGGCACAGTATCGAACATTTAGTTTCAGATAGAACAATTAGTTTAAATTGGAACTAAGTTTCGCATCTGGAGTTTCCTCTGTCACAAGGTCGACCACTTTGTTTCGTCGAACACATACATTTTCGAGTAGCATCGCCACAGATTTCAGAGAACAGGCGCTTTTCCTGGCACAGTATCGAACACTCAGTTTCAGATAGAACAATTAGTTTAAAATGGAACTAAGTTTCGCATCTGGAGTTTCCTCTCCCACAAGGTCGACCACTTAGTTTCCTCGAACACATACGGTTTCGAGTAGCATCGCCACAGATTTCAGAGAAGAGGCGCTTCTCCTGGCACATTATCGAACACTTAGTTTCAGATAGAACAATTAGTTTTAAATGGAACTAAGTTTCGCTTCTGGAGTTTCCACTCTCACAAGGTCGACCATTTAGATTCGTCGAACACATACGGTTTCGAGTAGCATCGCCACAGATTTCAGGGAACAGGCGCTTTTCCTGGCACAGTATCGAACATTTAGTTTCAGATAGAACAATTAGTTTAAATTGGAACTAAGTTTCGCATCTGGAGTTTCCTCTCTCACAAGGTCGACCACTTTGTTTCGTCGAACACATACATTTTCGAGTAGCATCGCCACAGATTTCAGAGAACAGGCGCTTTTCCTGGCACAGTATCGAACATTTAGTTTCAGATAGAACAATTAGTTTAAAATGGAACCAAGTTTCGCATCTGGAGTTTCCTCTCCCACAAGGTCGACCACTTAGTTTCCTCGAACACATACGGTTTCGAGTAGCATCGCCACAGATTTCAGAGAACAGGCTCTTCTCCTGGCACATTAGCGAACACTTAGTTTCAGATAGAACAATTAGTTTTAAATGGAACTAAGTTTCGCTTCTGGAGTTTCCTCTCTCACAAGGTCGACCATTTAGATTCGTCGAACACATACGGTTTCGAGTAGCATCGCCACAGATTTCAGAGAACAGGCGCTTTTCCTGGCACAGTATCGAACATTTAGTTTCAGATAGAACAATTAGTTTAAATTGGAACTAAGTTTCGCATCTGGAGTTTCCTCTCTCACACGGTTGACCAATTTGTTTCGTCGAACACATACATTTTCGAGTAGCATCGCCACAGATTTCAGAGAACAGGCGCTTCTCCTGGCACATTATCGAACACTTAGTTTCAGATAGAACAATTAGATATAAAGGGAACTAAGTTTCGCTTCTGGAGTTTCCTCTCTCACAAGGTCGACCATTTAGATTCGTCGAACACATACGGTTTCGAGTAGCATCGCCACGGATTTCAGAGAACAGGCGCTTTTCCTGGCACAGTATCGAACATTTAGTTTCAGATAGAACAATTAGTTTAAATTGGAACTAAGTTTCGCATCTGGAGTTTCCTCTCTCACAAGGTCGACCACTTTGTTTCGTCGAACACATACATTTTCGAGTAGCATCGCCACAGATTTCAGAGAACAGGCGCTTTTCCTGGCACAGTATCGAACACTTAGTTTCAGATAGAACAATTAGTTTAAAATGGAACTAAGTTTCGCATCTGGAGTTTCCTCTCCCACAAGGTCGACCACTTAGTTTCCTCGAACACATACGGTTTCGAGTAGCATCGCCACAGATTTCAGAGAACAGGCGCTTCTCCTGGCACATTATCGAACACTTAGTTTCAGATAGAACAATTAGTTTAAATTGGAACTAAGTTTCGCATCTGGAGTTTCCTCTCTCACAAGGTCGACCACTTTGTTTCGTCGAACACATACATTTTCGAGTAGCATCGCCACAGATTTCAGAGAACAGGCGCTTTTCCTGGCACAGTATCGAACACTTAGTTTCAGATAGAACAATTAGTTTAAAATGGAACTAAGTTTCGCATCTGGAGTTTCCTCTCCCACAAGGTCGACCACTTAGTTTCCTCGAACACATACGGTTTCGAGTAGCATCGCCACAGATTTCAGAGAACAGGCGCTTCTCCTGGCACATTATCGAACACTTAGTTTCAGATAGAACAATTAGATATAAATGGAACTAAGTTTCGCTTCTGGAGTTTCCTCTCTCACAAGGTCGACCATTTAGATTCGTCGAACACATACGGTTTCGAGTAGCATCGCCACGGATTTCAGAGAACAGGCGCTTTTCCTGGCACAGTATCGAACATTTAGTTTCAGATAGAACAATTAGTTTAAATTGGAACTAAATTTCGCATCTGGAGTTTCCTCTCTCACAAGGTCGACCACTTTGTTTCGTCGAACACATACATTTTCGAGTAGCATCGCCACAGATTTCAGAGAACAGGCGCTTTTCCTGGCACAGTATCGAACACTTAGTTTCAGATAGAACAATTAGTTTAAAATGGAACTAAGTTTCGCTTCTGGAGTTTCCTCTCTCACAAGGTCGACCATTTAGATTCGTCGAACACATACGGTTTCGAGTAGCATCGCCACAGATTTCAGAGAACAGGCGCTTTTCCTGGCACAGTATCGAACATGTAGTTTCAGATAGAACAATTAGTTTAAATTGGAACTAAGTTTCGCATCTGGAGTTTCCTCTCTCACAAGGTCGACCACTTTGTTTCGTCGAACACATACATTTTCGAGTAGCATCGCCACAGATTTCAGAGAACAGGCGCTTTTCCTGGCACAGTATCGAACATTTAGTTTCAGATAGAACAATTAGTTTAAATTGGAACTAAGTTTCGCATCTGGAGTTGCCTCTCCCACAAGGTCGACCACTTAGTTTCCTCGAACACATACGGTTTCGAGTAGCATCGCCACAGATTTCAGAGAACAGGCGCTTCTCCTGGCACATTATCGAACACTTAGTTTCAGATAGAACAATTAGTTTCAAATAGAACTAAGTTTCGCTTCTGGAGTTTCCTCTCTCACAAGGTCGACCATTTAGATTCGTCGAACACATACGGTTTCGAGTAGCATCGCCACAGATTTCAGAGAACAGGCGCTTTTCCTGGCACAATATCGAACATTTAGTTTCAGATAGAACAATTAGTTTAAATTGGAACTAAGTTTCGCATCTGGAGTTTCCTCTCTCACAAGGTCGACCACTTTGTTTCGTCGAACACATACATTTTCGAGTAGCATCGCCACAGATTTCAGAGAACAGGCGCTTTTCCTGGCACAGTATCGAACATTTAGTTTCAGATAGAACAATTAGTTTAAAATGGAACTAAGTTTCGCATCTGGAGTTTCCTCTCCCACAAGGTCGACCACTTAGTTTCCTCGAACAAATACGGTTTCGAGTAGCATCGCCACAGATTTCAGTGAACAGGCGCTTCTCCTGGCACAGTATCGGACACTTAGTTTCAGATAGAAATATAAGTTTAAAATGGAACAAAACTTCGCATTTGGAGTTTCCTCTCTTACAAGGTCGACCACTTAGTTTCGTCGATCATATACGGTTTCGAGTAGCATCGCCACAGATTTCAGATAACGGGCACTTCTCCTTTTACAGTATTGAACAGTTAGTTTCAAATAGAGCAATTAGTTTAAAATGGAACTAAGCTCCGCATCTGGAGTTTCCTCTCTCACAAGGTGGACCACTTAGCTTCGTCGAACACATACGGTTTCGAGTAGCATCGCCACAGTTTCAGAGAACAGGCGGTTCTCCTGGCAAAGTATCGAACACTTAGTTTCAGATAGAACAATTAGTTTAAAATGGAACAAAGCTTCGCATCTGGAGTTTCCTCTCGCACAAGATGGACCACTTAGTTTCGTCGAACACATACGGTTTCGAGTGGCATCGTCACATATTTCAGAGAACAGTCGCTTCTCCTGGCACAGTATCGAACACTTAGCTTCAGATAGAACAATCAGTTTAAAATGGAACTAAATTTCGCATCTGGAATTTCCTCTCTCACCATGTCGACCACTTAGTTTCGTCGAACATATACGGTTTCGAGTAGCATCGCCACAGATTTCAGTGACAGGCGCTTCTCCTGGCACAGTATCGGACACTTAGTTTCAGATAGAAATATAAGTTTAAAATGGAACAAAGCTTCGCATTTGGAGTTTCCTCTTTCACAAGGTCGGCCACTTAGTTTCGTCGAACAGATACGGTTTCGAGTAGCATCACCACAGATTTCAGAGAACAGGCGCTTCTCCTGGCACAGTATCGGACACTTAGTTTCAGATAGAAAAATAAGTTTAAAATGGAACAAAACATCGCATTTGGAGTTTCCGCTCTCACAAGGTCGGCCACTTAGTTTCGCCGAACACATACGGTTTCGAGTGGCATCGCCACAGATTTCAGAAAACAGGCGCTTCCCCTGGCGCAGTATCGAAAACTTAGATTCAGATAGAAGAATTAGTTTCAAATGGTACTAAGTTTCGCATCAGGAGTTTCCTCTCTCACGAGGTCGACCACTTAGTTTCGTCGAACACATTCGGTTTCGAGTGGCACGGCCACAGATTTCGCCGAACGGGCGTTCCTCTTGGCACAGTATCGGACACTTAGTTTCAGATAGAACAATCAGTTTAAAATGGAACTAAATTTCGCATCTGGAATTTCCTCTCTCACCATGTCGACCACTTAGTTTCGTCGAACACATACGGTTTCGAGTAGCATCGCCACAGATTTCAGTGAACAGGCGCTTCTCCTGGCACAGTATCGGACACATAGTTTCAGATAGAAATATAAGTTTAAAATGGAACAAAGCTTCGCATTTGGAGTTTCCTCTTTCACAAGGTCGGCCACTTAGTTTCGTCGAACACATACGGTTTCGAGTAGCATCGCCACAGATTTCAGAGAACAGGCGCTTCTCCTGGCACAGTATCGGACACTTAGTTTCAGATAGAAAAATAAGTTTAAAATGGAACAAAACATCGCATTTGGAGTTTCCTCTCTCACAAGGTCGGCCACTTAGTTTCGCCGAACACATACGGTTCCGAGTGGCATCGCCACAGATTTCAGAAAACAGGCGCTTCCCCTGGCGCAGTATCGAAAACTTAGATTCAGATAGAAGAATTAGTTTCAAATGGTACTAAGTTTCGCATCTGGAGTTTCCTCTCTCACAAGGTCGACCACTTAGTTTCGTCGAACACATTCGGTTTCGAGTGGCACGGCCACAGATTTCGCCGAACGGGCGTTCCTCTTGGCACAGTATCGACAACTTAGTTTGGTCGAACACACACGGTTTCGAGTGGCATCGCCACAGATTTCAGAGAACAGGCGCTTCTCCTGGCACAGTGTTCGACGAAATTAAGTGGTCGCCTTGTGAGGGAAGAAACTCCAGATGCGAAACATATTTCCATTTTAAACTAATTGTTCTATCTGAAACTAAGTGTCCGATACTGTGAAAAGAGAAACGCCTGTTCTCTGAAATCTGTGGCGATGCTACTGGAAACCGTATGTGTTCGACGAAACTAAGTGGTCGACCTTGTGAGAGAGGAAACTCCAGATGCGAAACTTAGTTCCTCTTTAAACTAGTTGTTCTACCTGTAACTATGTGTTCGATACTGTGCCAGTACAAGCGCCTGTACTGTGAAATATGTGACGATGCCACTCGAAACCGTATGTGTTCGTCGAAACTAAGTGGTCCACCTTGTGAGAGAGGAAACTCCAGATGCGAAACTTAGTTCCATTTTAAACTAATTGTTCTATCTGAAATTAAGTGTTCGATACTGTGCCAGGAGAAGCGCCTGTTCTCTGAAATCTGTGGCGATGCCACTCGAAACCGTATGTATTCGACGAAATTAAGTGGTCGCCTTGTGAGGGAAGAAACTCCAGATGCGAAATATAGTAGAATTTTAAACTAATTGTTCTATCTGAAACTAAGTGTTCGACAGTGTGCCAGGAGAAACGCCTGTTCTCTGAAATCTGTGGCGATGCTACTCGAAACCGTATGTGTTCGACGAAACTAAGTGGTCGATCTTGTGAGAGAGGAAACTCCAGATGCGAAACATAGTTCCATTTTAAACTAAGTGTTCTATCTGTAACTAAGTGTTCGACACTGTGCCTGGAGAAGCGCCTGTTCTCTGAAATCGGTGGCGATGCTACTCGAAACCGTATGTGTTCGACGAAACTAAGTGGTCCACCTTGTGAGACAGGAAACTCCAAATGCGAAGCTTAGTTCCGTTTTAAAGTAATTGTTCTATCCGATACTAAGTGTTCGATACTGTGCCGGGAGAAGCGCCTGTTGTCTGAAATCTGCGGCGGTGTCACTCGAAACCGTATCTGTTCGACGAAATTAAGTGGTCGCCTTGTGAGGGAGGAAGCACCAAATGCGAAACTTAGTTTCATTTTAAACTAATTGTACTATCTGAAACTAAGTGTACGATACTGTGCCAGGAGAAGCGCCTGTTCTCTGAAATCTGTCGCGATGCCACATGAAACCGTATGTGTTCGACGAAACTAAGTGGTCGACCATGTGAGAGAGGAACCTCCAGATGCGACACTTAGTTCCATTTTAAACTAATCGTTCTATCTGAAACTAAGTGTTCGATACTGTGCTAGGAGTAGCGCCGGGTCTCTGAGATCAGTGGCGATGCTTCTCGAAACCGTATGTGTTCATCGAAACTAAGTGGTCGACCTTGTGAGACAGGAAACTCCAGATGCGAAGCTTAGTTCCATTTTAAGTAATTGTACTGTCCGATACTAAGTGTTCGATACTGTGCCGGGAGAAGCGCCTGTTCTCTGAAATCTGTGGCGATGCTACTCGAAACCGTATGTGTTCGACGAAACTAAGTGGTCGATCTTGTGAGAGAGGAAACTCCAGATGCGAAACTTAGTTCCATTTAAAACTAATTGTTCTATCTGAAACTAAGTGTTCGACAGTGTGCCAGGAGAAACGCCTGATCTCTGAAATCTGTGGCGATGCCACTCGAAACCGTATGTGATCGACGAAACTAAGTGGTCGACCTTGTGAGGGAGGAAACTCCAAATGCGAAACTTAGTTCCATTTTGAACTAATTGTTCTATCTGAAACTAAGTGTTCGATAATGTGCCAGGAGAAGCGCCTGTCATCTGAAACCTGTGGCGATGCTACTCGAAACCGAATGTGTTCGACGAAACTAAGTGGTCGACCTTGTGAGAGAGGAAACTCCAGATGCGAAACATAGTTCCATTTTAAACTAAGTGTTCTATCTGTAACTAAGTGTTCGACACTGTGCCAGGAGAAGCGCCTGTTCTCTGAAATCGGTGGCGATGCTACTCGAAACCGTATGTGTTCGACGAAACTAAGTGGTCCACCTTGTGAGACAGGAAACTCCAAATGCGAAGCTTAGTTCCGTTTTAAAGAAATTGTTCTATCCGATACTAAGTGTTCGATACTGTGCCGGGAGAAGCGCCTGTTGTCTGAAATCTGCGGCGGTGTCACTCGAAACCGTATCTGTTCGACGAAATTAAGTGGTCGCCTTGTGAGGGCAGAAACTCCAGATGCGAAATTTAGTACAATTTTAAACTAATTGTTCTATCTATAACTAAGTGTTCGATACTGTGCCAGGAGAAACGCCTGTTCTCTGAAATAGGTGGCTATGCTACTCGAAACTGTATCTGTTCGACGAAACTAAGTGGTCGAACTTGTGAGAGAGGAAACTACAAATGCGAAACTTAGTTCCATTTAAAACTAATTGTTCTATCTGAAACTAAGTGTTCGATACTGTGCCAGGAGAAGCGCCTGTTCTCTGAAATGTGTGGCGATGCTACTCGAAACCGTATGTGTTCGACGAATCTAAATGTTCGACGTTGTGGGACAGGAATCTCCAGATGCGAAACTTAGTTCCATTTTAAACAAATTGTTCTATCTGAAACTAAGTGCTCGATACTGTGCCAGGAGAAGCGCCCGTTCTGTGAAACGTGTGGCGATACCACTCGAAACGGTATGCGTTCGACGAAACTAAGTGGTCGAACTTGTGAGAGAGGAAACTACAAATGCGAAACTTAGTTCCAATTTAAACTAATTGTTCTATCTGATATTAAGTGTTCGATACTGTGCCAGTAGAAGCACCTGTTCTCTGAAATCTCTGGCGATGCTACTCGAAACCGTATGTGTTCGACGAAACTAAGTGGTCGACCTTGTGGTAGAGGAAACTCCAGATGCGAAACATAGATCCATTTAAAACTCACTGTTCTACCAGAATCGAAGTTTTCGATACTGTGCCATGAGAAGCGCCTGTTCTCTGAAATCTGTGGCGGTGCCACTCGAAACCGTATGTGTTCGACGAAACTAAGTCCTCGACCTTGTGAGAGAGGACACTCCAGATACGAAGCTTAGTTCCATTTTAAACTAATTGTTCTATCTGATACTAAGTGTTCGATACTGTGCCAGGAGAAGCGCCTGTTGTCTGAAATGTGTGGCGATTTCACTCGGAACCCTATGTGTTCGAGGAAACTAAGTGGTTGATCTTGTGAGAGCCGACAAGCGTGCCCCTCTGGTACGCGGGCGCCTCGAATATCTTAACACTATTTATATTATTAATTCTAAAACAAAAATTACATTTTTGTATAAATAGTATAAAATATTAATTTATAATATAAAAATTTTTATGAAACTCTATTTATTGATAATCCCCACTTTAACGAAAAGTATCTAAATAAAAACATATTCTTTCTTTTAATATTATACCAAAAACAATGACCTAATTCTTTTATCCCAATAAAATTTATAATTTATTTAATTAATATAAGTAATTTATTAATTAATTTATTTCAATAAAAAATCTCTGGTAATAAAAATAATTTCACATTATATACCTATATAAATTAAAAAATCTCTATCACTTTAACGAAAATTATCTAAATAAAAACATCAATCCAACGAGAAAGCTTTTTTTTATCAAAATAAAAATCGTTAATCCCCACTTTAACGAAAAGTATCTAAATAAAAACATATTCTTTCTTTTAATATTATACCAAAAACAATGACCTAATACTTTTATCCCAATAAAATTTATAATTTATTTAATTAATATAAGTAATTTATTAATTAATTTATTTCAATAAAAAATCTCTGGTAATAAAACTAATTTCACATTATATACCTATATAAATTAAAAAATCTCTATCACTTTAGCGAAAAGTATCTAAATAAAAACATCAATTCAACGAGAAACCTTTTTTTTATCAAAATAAAAATCGTTAATCTCCACTGTAACGAAAAGTATCGAAATAAAAACATCAATTCAACCAGAAAGCTTTTTTTTATCAAAATAAAAATCGTTAATCCCCACTCTAACGAAAAGTATCTAAATAAAAACATATTCTTTCTTTTAATATTTTACCAAAAACAATGACCTAATTCTTTTATCCCAATATAATTTATAATTTATTTAATTAATATAAGTAATTTATTAATTAATGTATTTTAATAAAAAATCTCTGGTAATAAAAATAATTTCACATTATATACCTATATAAATTAAAAAATCTCTAGTAACAAAAATCATTTTACATTATACACCTATATAAATTAAAAAATCTCCAGTAACAAAAATAATTTTACATTATATACCTATATAAATTAAAAAATCTCTAGTAACAAAAATAATTTTACATTATATACCTATATAAATTAAAAAATCTCTAATAACAAAAATAATTTTACATTATATACCTATATAAATTAAAAAATCTCTAGTAATAAAAATCAATTAATTATTATTTATATTGTTAGAACATGCAAAGTGCGCGCTTTAATGCGTGAGCATCGCTCTCCTTATACACTAGGGAGATATCACCTTTCTTTTGTTTTTTTTTCTGGTTCTGTTCGTGGGCTCTCATCGCCTCGTGGTAATGCAATTCTTCTTGTACAATTATTTTATTCATTCTAATTATATATATATATATATATATATACATTAACAGTAATTGTGATACGTGTTTTGTATTTATTCCTCTGCCTAACATAATCCACCAAAGACCCGTCAACAGGTTATGGGCTCAGGGCAGGTAAATAAAAGATAATAATAAAATAAAAGAAAAGTGAGGTTAAGTGCGAACACGTGCCAAGTGCAGAGAAAAGTTTCCACAACCATGGGTTCAACAAATATTCAGAACATTGAAAAATTAAACGATACGAATTATGAATCATGGAAGATCCAAATGAAAAGTATTTTGAGATATAACGAATTGTGGGACTACGTGAATGGTATAAAGAATAGAACTGAAGAAAATGGAGCCGCATGGAAAACGCATGACGAAAAGGCTCTCGATCTAATCATACGGAGTCTTAATAAGAACCAATATACACACGTAAAACGGGCAGAAACGTCGAAGGAAGCTTGGGAAGCATTAAATAATGTTCAACAATCTAGAGGCCCTATGCGACAGTGTGTATTATTTAAACAACTATATAGAATGAAAAGAGATTCCAAACAAAGTATGGCTCAGTACATCAACGACTTCATACACAAATCTGAACAATTACAAGAGTCTGGAATAATATTACCAGAATCTATTTGGCCAATAATGCTATTAATGTCACTACCCAGTGAATATGAAACCTTTTGCATAGCAATAGAGTCAAGAGATAAAATGCCTACGTTAGAAGAACTAACAATAAAATTAATTGAAGAAGAAATTAGAAAAATAGATATTAATGAAGTAAAGGACTCAGATAAGGAAGTAGCATTACTGACAAGGAAGAAATTCTCAAATGACAGAGCGATACAGAGAGAAAATTACCAGAAGCAGAAACCCGGGGAGAGCAACCATATATCCAAAAACTGCAGAAGCCGACAAAAACATGGTCAGTGGAGCAACAGTGCACATGTGCAAAGATAAAGCTCAATTCATAAACCTTGACAAAGAACAAAGGGACAAAGTGTATACAGCCACAGAAGAAAGCACAAACTCCTTAGGAAGAGGAAATATCAAGATAAATGTGCACTCCAAAAATCAAAGTACGAATGACATTAAACTAGCAAATGTTATGTGGGTTCCTGAATTCAGAAACAACCTGATGTCCGTATCAAGCATCACAGAAAATGGTTATACAGTAACGTTTACAAAACACTCAGCCTTTGTGAAGCGTAAGGATAATTCCATAGCGTTAACAGCTCATAAACGGAATGGTTTGTATATTGTGGAAACAAAGGCTAGGTCATTTAAACTTTAACGATGTAAATAAACTGCACAATAAAAATATGGTGATCGGTATGAACATAAATCAAAGAAGTGCAATAAACTCTCCACAGTGTAAAACGTGCGACTTGAGCAAAATAAATCAAACACCCTTTAAGGAATCAGAAAGGGTAGAGAAAGAAATACTAGGATTGATCCACACGGACGTATGCGGTCCTATGAGTGTACCATCATTAGGGGGAGCAAAGTATTTCGCAACATTCATCGACGACAAAACTAGATTCACAGAAATAGCTGTACTAAAACAAAAATCCGAAATTTTGTCTGCATTTAAAGCGTATAAAAACCGAGTAGAGAAACAAACCGGAAAAGAAATCAAAAAAATCAGGAGTGACAACGCCAAAGAATATCTTTCAAAGGAATTCTCAAATTACCTTGAGCAAGAGGGAATAGCAAGGCAACTGTCGACCCCGTATACACCGCAGCAGAACGGAGTAGCCGAACGCGCCAACAGGACAATAGTGGAAATGGCGAGAAGTATGTTAACCCAATCAAAATTACAAATGAGCCTATGGGCAGAAGCAGTAAATGCGGCCGTATACATTAGGAACAGATGCCCTACCAAAAAGTTGAACGAAGTCACACCATATGAACAATGGACAGGCGAAAAACCCTATGTAGGATTTTTAAGGATATTCGGTAGCAGCGCAGTAGCGCTGGAAAAAGGAACAAAAACAAACAAATTTATGCCAAAAGGCAAAGAATATGTCTTAGTCGGATACTCCGACGTGTCAAAGGCATACAGACTATGGGAACGTGGAATTCGTCATGTCGTCACAAGAAGAGACGTACGATTCCACGAAAAACTACACGATGTAGAGAACCCGAATGACCACTATTCCATACTCCTGTATAGAAATGATCCTCGAGAAACGTACAGAGAAGAACATATTAAAGAGGAGGAACCGGGGCAAAACTCAGAACAAGAGCACCCCGACATCAACAATGAAGATTCCGAAGTAATCCCCAGCGACACCGAAGATGCTGATGAAGACGTCACACCAACTTTAAGGAAAGGGAAAGGCCGCCCAAAAATACTACGAACCGGCAAACCGGGAAGGCCAAGGAAGTTATTTAATTACACAGCAAACGTGGGTGAAGAAGAACACGGTGAACCAAGAACACTAAAAGAAGCCATGAACAGCGGAGACAGATCATTCTGACTGGAAGCTATGAAAAAGGAATATAATTCTCTTGTAGAAAATAAAACATGGGAGCTTACAGATAAACCAGATAACGCCAGGATACTCTCAAATAGATGGGTGTTTAAGATAAAGAAAAATCAAGACGGCACAATAAATAAGTACAAAGCTCGATTAGTGGCCAGAGGAAACGAACAGAAGAAAGGGATCGACTACGATGAAGTCTTTGCGCCCGTAGTTCGACTAGAAATCGTACGAATTCTCTTAGCCGGAGCAGCGGAAAACAGGATGCACGTACATCACATGGATGTCGTCACTGCCTATGTACAAGGGGAATTAACGGGTACCATATTCATGCAACAGCCAGAAATGTTCACTGAAACTGGTAAAGAAAATAAAGTGTGTAGTCTGAAGAGACCATTGTACGGTCTTAAACAAGCCGGAAGAGACTGGTATCACACCATAAATAATTATCTAATCAGTATTAGTTTTAAGAGATCTGAAATTAAACCGTGTGTCTATACATGCATAACCAACGAAATGGAAGTAGTGGTAATCATATATGTCGACGACATACTACTGGCGTCGAAAGATCTACGAGCACTCACGAAAATAAAACAACGATTAAAGAATAAGTTCAAAATAAATGATCTGGGTAAAGTTACGAATATTCTGGGTATTTCCATAGAAAGAGAAGGAGACACTGGGCAAATAAAATTAAATCAACGTAAATATATAGAAGAAACTCTAAAGAAATTTGGAATGGAAGACTGCAAACCCGCGAGTACACCTTTGGTACCGAATGAAACCTTTAACAACATTGATGAAACTACAGAAGATATGACAAAGGTGCCATATAGGGAACTCATAGGGGCATTAATATATTTATCAAATGCTACTCGACCTGACATAGCATTCGCCGCAAACTTTCTAAGTCAATTTAACACGTGTCCAAAGAATTACCAATGGAAAGCAGCCAAACACGTTTTAAGATACCTTAAAGGAACCATAAACTACAGCATCACATACTCCAAAAGAGATAAACTAGTCGAAGTTTATGTAGACTCCGACTGGGCCGGAGACGAGAACGGGAGAAGGTCACGTTCTGGATACGTTACCATGTTAGCCGGAGGACCCACCAGTTGGGAATCAAAGAAACAAAAATCAGTGGCCCTATCAACAATGGAGGCCGAGTATATGGCAATATCCGAAGCAGCCAAAGAGGCATTCTACTTAAAGAGAATGTTATTAAACTTAGGATTTAGTAATTTAGTTCGCGATAAGATTAGTATATTTTGTGACAATCAAAGCGCTATCCAGCTAAGTAAAAATAATATGTTTCACCGTAAAAGTAAGCACATAGATATTAGGTATCACTACACGAGAGAAATGCTGGAGAACGGCGAAATAGATGTAAAGTACATTTCTACAAATTAAATGACCGCGGACGTACTAACGAAGTCTTTACCTAAAAATAAGTTGGAAAAATGTATCGATTTGTTATGCCTTTTTTTTCTCGAGGGGAAATCTTCGATAGACACCCCGGCCTCCTTTGGTGGGAGGCCGGGGTAGTGTCGGATTTCTACCGACTAAAACCCCCCGGTGGTCATCCTCAGGCGTTAGGGGGAGTACCCGGGAACACTTCGTATTGATCCGGATACCCCCCCGCCTTGCCCCCTGAAGGGGGGCCAATCCACTATTTGGGATGCGGTGCGACCACAACACCGCATCCCTCTACCTCTGGGGCCACCCTATCGGCTGCCTGGACCCCAATCCAGACAGCCTAGTGGCCCCGACGACTCCGACGGTCGCCGCGTCCGGTGCCGGAGGCGGGACGTGTACGTCTCCGCCTTCGGCCCCTACCCTCTGGGTCCGCTGCCTCGCGGGCCCTTTCCGCGGCCTCCTTCCGCGACATAACTTGTTCGCAGAAGGAGGCTACGGCTCCCCACTCCTCTTCGCCGCCCACCATCGCTTTTACGACGGCGGGCAGCGAGAGGTCCCACCCTATGATGTTCCGAAGGACTCGGCGCTCCCCTGCCCAGGAGGGACACTCCTCCAGGGTGTGCTGCGCCGAGTCCTTCTCTTCACCGCAGTGATGACACTGCGGGGACGGCTCCCTTCCGATCTTGTGCAGATACTCACCGAAGCACCCATGCCCGGTGAGTACCTGTGTTAGACGGAAGGTGAGCCGTCCCCTCCTTTCCAGCCAACGCTGGAGGACCGGCAGGATGGCCCTGACGGTCCTTTCCCCGGAGCCGGGCTCCTCCAATTGGCTGCGCCACCTTTCCAGGGTGTGCAGCCCCGCCCGGCTCCTGCCGGCCTCCATCTCCGCTGCACGGTACTCAGCCGCATCCGGCGTTTCTTTGAGGGCCGCGGAGATCCTGTAGACCTCCGCGGCTTCCTCCGCCTTGAGCTCCCAAGGGGGAGAGCACCCAAGCAGGGACGCCGCCCTCAGGGAGACGGTGCGGTACCCCCTGGCGACCCGCGCGGCTAGGGGCCTTTGTGCTCGGGAAAGGAGCTGGCGATTACGCTTGCTCCTCCCGAGCGACCCCGCCCACACGGGTGCACCATATAGGGCGGCACTCCGCACCACCCCCTCGTACAGGCGGCGTACACCCGCCTGAGGTCCCCCCACGTTGGGCAGCAAGCGGCCCAAGACCGCCGCTGTCCGTTCCACTCGGGGCACCACCTCTTCGAGGTGGGGCCCAAAGCTCCAGTGGCTGTCGAGGGTGACACCCAGATAATTCATTCGACTGCCCACCTCGACAGCCACGCCTCCCACCGTGACCGGAGTCTCGGGGGGAGGGCCCCTCCTGACCCCGTCGAAGAACCACATTGCCTTGTTCTTCGACGGGGACACCTCCAGGCCTAGCCGCCTTATGGCGGCCACCACGCATTCCCCACCGCACTCCGCCAGACGGAGAGTGCGGGCGTAATCCCTCCCGGAGGTGACCACCAGTGTGTCATCTGCGTAACACACCAGCACCACCCCCGGGGGAAGCGCACACCGCAAGACGCGGTCATACGCAAGGTTCCACAGGGTCGGGCCTAGCACCGAACCCTGCGGGACACCGCGCCAGCTAGGGCGTTCAGCCCTCCCGTCCCGCGTCGGGTAGCCAATGGACCTGTCCTGCAGGAAGGACCCGACTATCCTGCGCAAGTAGGGAGGCACGCGGTGATACACCAGCGCCTCCCTAATCGCCTGCCAGGGGACGGAGTTGAAAGCGTTGACGATATCGAGCGATATCGCCAACACAACTCCACCCCCCGGGGCCGACACCGCCGTCCCGGCGAGGGAGCGCACCCGCTGGATCGCGTCCAACGTGGAGCGCCCCTCCCGGAAACCGAACTGGCTGTCGGCCAGATCGGGCCCCACCCCGGACAGGTGCTCGGCGAGGCGGAAAGCTATGATCCTCTCGAGGATCTTTCCCGCCCCGTCGAGCAGGCATATGGGCCGATAGGCGGAAGGGCTGTCGGCCGCCCTCCCTGGTTTAGGGAGCAGCACCAGCTGCCCCCTTTTCCAGGCCCCCGGGAAGACCCCCTCTGTGAGGCAGTCCTCCATGAGGCGTCGAAACCTACTCCCCAGGACCCGGAGGGCAGCCACGAGCACGCGGCCGCGGATGCCGTCGGGACCCGGGGCGGTGCTTCGGGCTGCAAGGCGGCGCTCCGCCCTGTCCAGCTCCTCGCTGCCGATCCCAGGCACAGGGACGCGATCATGTCGCGCCCCCTGCTCCTGGGTCCGCCGTCGAGCCTCCTGCTCATCCTGAGGAAAGAGGTTATCGACGACGGAGTCCAGGAGCTCCGGTTCCATCGACTCGGTCACAGGGGGGGCCCACGGGCGGATCTGATTCAGAACCACCCGGTATGGGCGACCCCACGGATCGCGATCGATGGTGGCGAGGAGCTGGCTCCAGGCCTCCGCCTTGGCCCTTAGGACAGCCTCCTCCTCCTCCGCGGTGGAGCTTGCGCGCCTGCGGGCCCTGAGGTATGCCCTCCGCGCACGCGTACTGGTGTCCCTCAGGTCGGAAATTTCCGACGACCACCAGTACGCGGCGCGGGGCGAGAAGGCCCTGGCCCGGGGCATGGCGGTGTCAGAGACAGCCGCCATGGCCGCACGGAACCAGGCCTCCTCCTCCTCAGGTCTCTCGCCCCTGCGCTCAGCCCAGGCTACCGCCTGGATTGCCGCGCGCAGGGCCACCTCGTCCAGTCTTTTAAGGGCCCATCGGGGGGGCGATTCCCTAGCCGATGAGCCAGACTGGTTGGGAGGTTTGGGAGTCGAGACGCTCATGACCACGTAAGCGTGGTCTGACATCGTCTCAACCCCCAACACCCTCCACCCACTCACCCTGCGCACGGCGGAGGGCGACGCCCATGTCAGGTCGACTATGGACGCCCCCCGCCGCCGCACGAAGGTGGGGGTGGACCCCTCATTGAGGAGCCTTAACTCCAGACCGGCCGCCCAATGGAGCAGCTCCCGCCCCCTCATGTCCGTACTGGGGGAACCCCACGCAGTAGCGTGAGAGTTGAAATCCCCCAGGACGAGCAAGGGACGCGGCAGGATGCGTGTGACGCACCCCCCAACCCGGTCCAGGAACGCTACAAAAGCGTCCCGGCCGCAATTGGGGGAGACGTAAACCCCCACCACCGCCACGCTGCCCCACTGGACGGCTACGTAGCCATCCCCCCGCTCTATGAGAGCCGGGGGGGAGGCATCCCCGGAGCGCCATTCCATAGAATGGCTACCGAGCCCAAGGCGTCTCCGGACCACGAAGGGTGATCCGGAACCCTGTAGGGCTCGGCCGCAACGACCAGCCCGACTTTCCACTCGCGCGCGGCCTGGACCACTAAGTCCTGTGCCACGCGCCTGTGGTTCAGGTTGGTCTGGAGGAGGTTGATCCCCAGTCATTGGGGGTCAGCCTCCTCCCGGACCTCCTCCTGGGATGACTCCACGCCCATGCCCCCCTCCCCCGACGGGGGGGACGTCCTCGCGCGGGGCGGGCATGGATGCGGCCTCCTCTGCCGGGCGAGCCGGCGCCTCTTGCCTCTAAGGAGGCGCCACCGCCTCGGCGGGCTCCACCTCCATAGCCTCCCCGGCTGGAGAGGCGGATTCCGCACTCCCCAACTCGGGTGGCCCTATAGCTAGGGCGGCCGCAGCCGGGGTCGAGGGCGCCGCTATGGCAGGCCTCTCCCGCCGCGCTCCCCCTCTGCCCTTGGAGGAGGGCCTTTGTGGGGGTGCGCACCCTTTCGTACCGAGACGGTGCGCCGCCCGTCGCCCAAGGTCCGTGCACAGCGGACACTTGGGCGGGGCCGAACACACCGCCGCGGCGTGGGTCACATCCCCGCAATTGTAGCACCGAGCGCTACGGTCGGTACTACGCTTGCATTGGTGCCTGGAGTGCCCCAGCGCCAGGCACCGATAGCACTGGAGGGCACGGGCTTCCAAAGCCTGCACCCTCACAGCGCTCCAGCCCACCCTCAGACGGCCAGCTGCGACAATTTTGCGCGCCGCTGAGAGTGGGCATTGAACCCATGCCGTGCCGAGCCGCGAAGGGGCGCGCCGGATCTCTCCGACGCGCACCTCGCCCCCGTCACAGGCGCCCGTGGTGGCAACCGCCTCCACCACGTCCGCTACCCGCACGGAGTCGTCGAGGTCGCGAACCCTCAGCTCCGCCTTTTTGACGGGCCTCGCGACCTTGACACCCGTGCCGGCCAAGACCTCGGCCATCCGCGTGGCCAAGGCCTTCGCCTTCTCCTGCCGGTCCTCACCGGAGACCTCTAAGATGAGGCCCCCGGTGATGGCTCTTTTGGGCCGAACCTCTTCGAGGCCCACGTCTTCCAGGCGGATATTCCGTCTGGCGGTGGACATCGCCTCGTCGATGGTCATTGCGGCGCCCTCCCCCACGGTGAGGGTGACCGCGGCCATTTTGGGGGGACGCCGAAGACTCGGGGCCCTTTCCCCCCCAGGTGTTGTGGGGGGCTTGGGGCCCTTGGAGGTCGAAGGGCCCGGCGCCTTCGGTTTAACCGTTGGCTTGGGGCCCTTCGGCCTTTTATTTCCCGAGGAAGGCGGTGGACCCGAGGGGCCGACCGTCTTTCTCTTCCCCCCGTCCTGGCTCACCACCTCGGCGAAGGGGGGCCTCTGGGGAGGGGGGGCTTCCGCCGAGGCGACCTGCTTGGGCGCCTTTTTGGCTGCCGCAGGTCGCCGTGAGAGGAACCTCTCCTCGAAAGAGGCCAATTTGGCCTCAATCAGCGTCGACACCCGCTCGAGCAGGCGGTTCTCCGCAATGCCCGGCCGGGCGTCGGCCCGCGACAGCCGACCCGGAGAGGTTCCCCCACTCGCCCATACCGGCGGCGACAAATGTCGCTCCGCCGGAGGGGGCGGTGAGGCTCCCCGTCCCCGCAACGCCTCCACTGTTGCCTCGAGCTGGGAGACGGTCCTCCTCAGCTCCTTTGCCTCCCTGCTACGGGCCCTCGCCTCATTGCTCAGGCGGCCGGTCTCCCGCCGCAACCACTCCGCGTCCCTTGCGGATTCGGACCTCTTTATGAGCTCCGTGATTGCGTTCTTAGTGTACCGGGCCGCCCAGCGCAACACACGGACGTTCGTCCCCTTGAGGTTGGACGAGATGGCAGCGACTTTTTCCACCGCCCTCATCCGCTCCAGGATTTGGCTGGCGAGGGCCCCCATCGCCTCGCCTTCCATCTCCGCGGCCAACTCAGCCTCGGAAGGGAGTTCGCCCCTCGACTGGCGGCCGTACGCCTCGCAAGGATCCATATCCATCGCGGAAGTGGAAGGGGCGTCGCCTTTGCGACGCTCGTCCCACTTCCGCTTCCTTATCGATCTGTGGGAGGCGACGGACGACGTGTCGTCCGACTCCTCCGCAGCCCTAGCAATTGTTGAGGACTTACCCCCACGCCTGGCCCGCTGTGTCCTCGGAGGTGGCATTGCTGAGGTATCCGAGAGGACATCCCTCAGGACCACCACTGGCGTCCTTCCCTCATTGTCCGTGTTCCTGTCCGCGCTGGTCTCCATAATCCTGGTCCTTGCCTTGTTGTCGTTTTTGTTTGTCCGTCCGGTTTTTATTTTAATTGTTTTCTCCATATAGTTCCCACGAGTAGGTCGGAAGGGGTGGTCCACCCAGGCAGAGCCGCCTTACCTGGGTAAGCCTAAAATACGACGGGGTTTCGGCAGGTGCCCCGAAGGGACCGTTTGCGACTGACTAAGTTTTACATCCGGCCAGCCATTCAGCCATCGGCACGGTGCCTGCACACCTTAGCTTCGGATGGTTCGCGAAAAATTCGTCGAGGAGCCGAAGGCTTCCACCTAGGGTGATGACCCGGTTTTAGCCGAGTCAGCAGCCCTGGCTTCCGCCCCACTCCCGACCCTGAAAACCATGGGGGGGGGCTGCCGGTTTGCTTTCCGCCTAGTGTGTTGACCTCTGAAAAGGCCCCCACCCTGGCTTCCAGGTGCCCCGACGGCCAGCTTCCGAGTAGCCGGGCTACAGGAGTTGCCAGACTCCCAGCTTTTCCTCCCCCCGAGGGAGATCACGAGTTCCCCTTTCCACCTAGGGTGTTGACCTTTGGAAAGGCCCCCAGCCCCGGCTTCCAGGTTCCCCCGCGACCTACCCTCCCTGGAGGATTGGCGATTGCGAGTCCATCCTTCCGCCTAGGGTGTTGACCCTTGAGAAGGCCCCCAGCCCTGGCTTCCGGATCCCTCGACAATCCCCCCTCCTCCCGGTCCTACCCACCCTGGAGGATTGGCGATTGCGAGTCCATCCTTCCGCCTAGGGTGTTGACCTTTGAACAGGCCCCCACCCTGGCTTCCGGATCCCTCGTCAATCCCCCCTCCTCCCGGTCCTACCCTCCCTGGAGGATTGGCGATTGCGAGTCCATCCTTCCCCCTCGGGTGTTGACCTTTGAAAAGGCCCCCACCCTGGCTTCCGGATCCCTCGACAATCCCCCCTCCTACTGGTGCTCTTAGTTGATCCCTTCCCATCGGCCTGCCCGGCATGCTAGTAGCTACCGGTATAGCCCGATGGATCATCGAGATACTAAGCTCCCCCACCACGACAAGGTGAGCACCACGGGGGAGCGATTTGTTATGCCTGAAGAATTGTTAAATGATTTAGTTAGAAATTAGTTTACCGTACACTTTGAAAGGGGGAGTGTTAGAACATTCAAAGTGCGCGCTTTAATGCGTGAGCATCGCTCTCCTTATACACTAGGGAGATATCACCTTTCTTTTGTTTTTTTTCTGGTTCTGTTCGTGGGCTCTCATCGCCTCGTGGTAATGCAATTCTTCTTGTGCAATTATTTTATTCATTCTAGTTATATATATATATACATTAACAGTAATTGTGATACGTGTTTTGTATTTATTCCTCTGCCTAACATAATCCACCAAAGACCCGTCAACATATATATATATTTTTTTTTATATATAATTAAAATAAATTTATAAATATATAATATTAATATATGTTATTATATTAAATTATAAAAAAATTTTATTAGAGCAGCAACACAATCTGAATGTATGTAGTAAACAAATAGTCGACTGGTTTCTGTCCAGTCGTTTTGGTTACCGCGTTGTTGTTTCGTTATTAATAAAAAAAGGTTTATGCTCTGCAATAGGTTATGGGCCCAGCTCCCTTGGAATAGTATATTTTAGGTAGTTAATTAAAGTCAATATCGCGAGTGAAGATAATAGGTGTAGTGTATGTGCGCGAAAATGAGTACCAGCAGTTATACACGAATAGAAATGTTAGAAAGGGATAAGAGAGTGGTTTATTATGCAAAAGTGCTTCAAATACGCTCCTATAACTCAATCTAACATTCAAAAGATACGTCGTCGGTGAAAATATTTTCAATTCGGACTTAGTCTCTGTACGGAGAGGCTACCGAGAAGCGCTACCGACGAAGACTTTCTGATTAATTTAAAAATCAACCGTAAGAGATAGAGCCGTGGTTTATTAAGCAAAAGTGCTTCAAATACGCTCCCATAACTGAACATATCATTTAAAAGATACGTCGTCGGTGAAAATATTTTCAATTCGGACTTAGTCTCGGCACGGAGAGGCTACCGTGAAGCGCTACCGACGAAGACTTTCTGGTTAATTTAAAAATCAACCGTAAGAGATAGAGCCGTGGTTTATTAAGCAAAAGTGCTTCAAATACGCTCCTATAACTGAACATAACATTTAAAAGATACGTCGTCGGTGAAAATATTTTCAATTCGGACTTAGTCTCGGCACGGAGAGGCTACCGTGAAGCGCTACCGACGAAGACTTTCTGGTTAATTTAAAAATCAACCGTAAGAGATACAGCCGTGGTTTATTATGCAAAAGTGCTTCAAATACGCTCCTAAAACTCAATCTAACATTCAAAAGATACGTCGTCGGTGAAAATATTTTCAATTCGGACTTAGTCTCTGTACGGAGAGGCTACCGAGAAGCGCTACCGACGAAGACTTTCTGATTAATTTAAAAATCAACCGTAAGAGATAGAGCCGTGGTTTATTAAGCAAAAGTGCTTCAAATACGCTCCCATAACTGAACATATCATTTAAAAGATACGTCGTCGGTGAAAATATTTTCAATTCGGACTTAGTCTCGGCACGGAGAGGCTACCGTGAAGCGCTACCGACGAAGACTTTCTGGTTAATTTAAAAATCAACCGTAAGAGATAGAGCCGTGGTTTATTAAGCAAAAGTGCTTCAAATACGCTCCTATAACTGAACATAACATTTAAAAGATACGTCGTCGGTGAAAATATTTTCAATTCGGACTTAGTCTCGGCACGGAGAGGCTACCGTGAAGCGCTACCGACGAAGACTTTCTGGTTAATTTAAAAATCAACCGTAAGAGATAGAGCCGTGGTTTATTGTGCAAAAGTGCTTCAAATACGCTCCTAAAACTCAATCTAACATTAAAAAGATACGTCGTCGGTGAAAATATTTTCAATTCGGACTTAGTCTCTGTACGGAGAGGCTACCGAGAAGCGCTACCGACGAAGACTTTCTGATTAATTTAAAAATCAACCGTAAGAGATAGAGCCGTGGTTTATTAAGCAAAAGTGCTTCAAATACGCTCCCATAACTGAACATATCATTTAAAAGATACGTCGTCGGTGAAAATATTTTCAATTCGGACTTAGTCTCGGCACGGAGAGGCTACCGTGAAGCGCTACCGACGAAGACTTTCTGGTTAATTTAAAAATCAACCGTAAGAGATAGAGCCGTGGTTTATTAAGCAAAAGTGCTTCAAATACGCTCCTATAACTGAACATAACATTTAAAAGATACGTCGTCGGTGAAAATATTTTCAATTCGGACTTAGTCTCGGCACGGAGAGGCTACCGTGAAGCGCTACCGACGAAGACTTGCTGGTTAATTTAAAAATCAACCGTAAGAGATACAGCCGTGGTTTATTATGCAAAAGTGCTTCAAATACGCTCCTAAAACTCAATCTAACATTCAAAAGATACGTCGTCGGTGAAAATATTTTCAATTCGGACTTAGTCTCTGTACGGAGAGGCTACCGAGAAGCGCTACCGACGAAGACTTTCTGATTAATTTAAAAATCAACCGTAAGAGATAGAGCCGTGGTTTATTAAGCAAAAGTGCTTCAAATACGCTCCCATAACTGAACATATCATTTAAAAGATACGTCGTCGGTGAAAATATTTTCAATTCGGACTTAGTCTCGGCACGGAGAGGCTACCGTGAAGCGCTACCGACGAAGACTTTCTGGTTAATTTAAAAATCAACCGTAAGAGATAGAGCCGTGGTTTATTAAGCAAAAGTGCTTCAAATACGCTCCGATAACTGAACATAACATTTAAAAGATACGTCGTCGGTGAAAATATTTTCAATTCGGACTTAGTCTCGGCACGGAGAGGCTACCGTGAAGCGCTACCGACGAAGACTTGCTGGTTAATTTAAAAATCAACCGTAAGAGATACAGCCGTGGTTTATTATGCAAAAGTGCTTCAAATACGCTCCTAAAACTCAATCTAACATTCAAAAGATACGTCGTCGGTGAAAATATTTTCAATTCGGACTTAGTCTCTGTACGGAGAGGCTACCGAGAAGCGCTACCGACGAAGACTTTCTGATTAATTTAAAAATCAACCGTAAGAGATAGAGCCGTGGTTTATTAAGCAAAAGTGCTTCAAATACGCTCCCATAACTGAACATATCATTTAAAAGATACGTCGTCGGTGAAAATATTTTCAATTCGGACTTAGTCTCGGCACGGAGAGGCTACCGTGAAGCGCTACCGACGAAGACTTTCTGGTTAATTTAAAAATCAACCGTAAGAGATAGAGCCGTGGTTTATTAAGCAAAAGTGCTTCAAATACGCTCCTATAACTGAACATAACATTTAAAAGATACGTCGTCGGTGAAAATATTTTCAATTCGGACTTAGTCTCGGCACGGAGAGGCTACCGTGAAGCGCTACCGACGAAGACTTGCTGGTTAATTTAAAAATCAACCGTAAGAGATAGAGCCGTGGTTTATTAAGCAAAAGTGCTTCAAATACGCTCCCATAACTGAACATATCATTTAAAAGATACGTCGTCGGTGAAAATATTTTCAATTCGGACTTAGTCTCTGTACGGAGAGGCTACCGAGAAGCGCTACCGACGAAGACTTTCTGATTAATTTAAAAATCAACCGTAAGAGACAGAGCCGTGGTTTATTAAGCAAAAGTGCTTCAAATACGCTCCCATAACTGAACATAACATTTAAAAATACGTCGTCGGTGAAAATATTTTCAATTCGGACTTAGTCTCGGCACGGAGAGGCTACCGTGAAGCGCTACCGACGAAGACTTTCTGGTTAATTTAAAAATCAACCGTAAGAGATAGAGCCGTGGTTTATTATGCAAAAGTGCTTCCAATACGCTCCTATAACTCAATCTAACATTCAAAAGATACGTCGTCGGTGAAAATATTTTCAATTCGGACTTAGTCTCTGTACGGAGAGGCTACCGTGAAGCGCTACCGACGAAGACTTTCTGATTAATTTAAAAATCAACCGTAAGAGATAGAGCCGTGGTTTATTAAGCAAAAGTGCTTCAAATACGCTCCTATAACTGAACATAACATTTAAAAGGTACGTCGTCGGTGAAAATATTTTCAATTCGGACTTAGTCTCGGCACGGAGAGGCTACCGTGAAGCGCTACCGACGAAGACTTTCTGGTTAATTTAAAAATCAACCGTAAGAGATAGAGCCGTGGTTTATTATGCAAAAGTGCTTCAAATACGCTCCTATAACTCAATCTAACATTCAAAAGATACGTCGTCGGTGAAAATATTTTCAATTCGGACTTAGTCTCGGTACGGAGAGGCTACCGAGAAGCGCTACCGACGAAGACTTTCTGATTAATTAAAAATCAACCGTAAGAGATAGAGCCGTGGTTTATTAAGCAAAAGTGCTTCAAATACGCTCCTATAACTCAATCTAACATTTAAAAGGTACCTCGTCGGTGAAACTAATTTCAGTTCGGACTTAGATTTTTTCCTACCGAGTGGCTACCACGAAGAGTCGCCGACGACGACTTTAGAAATTATTTAAAAATCAACCGTAAGAGGTAGAGCCGTGGTTTATTATGCAAAAGTGCGTCAAATACGCTCCAATAACTGATCATAACATTTAAAAGATACGTCGTCAGTGAAAATATTTTCAATTCGGACTTAGTCTCTGTAGGGAGAGGCTACCGACAACCGCTACCGACGAAGACTTTCTGATTAATTTAAAAATCAACCGTAAGAGATAGAGCCGTGGTTTATCAAGCAAAAGTGCTTCAAATACGCTCCTATAACTCAATCTAACATTTAAAAGGTACCTCGTCGGTGAAAATAATTTCAGTTCGGACTTAGATTTTTTCCTACCGAGTGGCTACCGTGAAGAGTCGCCGACGACGACTTTAGAAATTATTTAAAAATCAACCGTAAGAGATAGAGCCGTGGGTTATTAAGCAAAAGTGCGTCAAATACGCTCCCATAACTGAACATAACATTTAAAAGATACGTCGTCGGTGAAAATATTTTCAATTCGGACTTAGTCTCTGTACGGAGAGGCTACCGAGAAGCGCTACCGACGAAGACTTTCTGATTAATTTAAAAATCAACCGTAAGAGATAGAGCCGTTGTTTATTAAGCAAAAGTGCTTCAAATACCCTCCTATAACTCAATCTAACATATAAAAGGTACCTCGTCGGTGAAAATAATTACAGTTCGGACTTAGATTTTTTCCTACCGAGTGGCTACCGCGAAGAGTCGCCGACGACGACTTTAGAAATTATTTAAAAATCAACCGTAAGAGATAGAGCCGTGGTTTATTATGCAAAAGTGCCTCAAATACGCTCCAATAACTGATCATGACATTTAAAAGATACGTCGTCAGTGAAAATATTTTCAATTCGGACTTAGTCTCTGTACGGAGAGGCTACCGAGAAGCGCTACCGACGAAGACTTTCTGATTAATTTAAAAATCAACCGTAAGAGATAGAGCCGTGGTTTATTAAGCAAAAGTGCTTCAAATACGCTCCTATAACTCAATCTAACATTTAAAAGGTACCTCGTCGGTGAAACTAATTACAGTTCGGACTTAGATTTTTTCCTACCGAGTGGCTACCGTGAAGAGTCGCCGACGACGACTTTAGAAATTATTTAAAAATCAACCGTAAGAGATAGAGCCGTGGTTTATTAAGAAAAAGTGCGTCAAATACGCTCCCATAACTGAACATAACATTTAAAAGATACGTCGTCGGTGAAAATATTTTCAATTCGGACTTAGTCTCTGTACGGAGAGGCTACCGAGAAGCGCTACCGACGAAGACTTTCTGATTAATTTAAAAATCAACCGTAAGAGATAGAGCCGTGGTTTATTAAGCAAAAGTGCTTCAAATACGCTCCTATAACTCAATCTAACATTTAAAAGGTACCTCATCGGTGAAACTAATTTCAGTTCGGACTTAGATTTTTTCCTACCGAGTGGCTACCACGAAGAGTCGCCGACGACGACTTTAGAAATTATTTAAAAATCAACCGTAAGAGGTAGAGCCGTGGTTTATTATGCAAAAGTGCGTCAAATACGCTCCAATAACTGATCATAACATTTAAAAGAAACGTCGTCAGTGAAAATATTTTCAATTCGGACTTAGTCTCTGTAGGGAGAGGCTACCGACAACCGCTACCGACGAGGACTTTCTGATTAATTTAAAAATCAACCGTAAGAGATAGAGCCGTGGTTTATTAAGCAAAAGTGCCTCAAATACGCTCCTATAACTCAATCTAACATTTAAAAGGTACCTCGTCGGTGAAAATAATTTCAGTTCGGACTTAGATTTTTTCCTACCGAGTGGCTACCGCGAAGAGTCGCCGACGACGACTTTAGAAATTATTTAAAAATCAACCGTAAGAGATAGAGCCGTGGTTTATTAAGAAAAAGTGCGTCAAATACGCTCCCATAACTGATCATAACATTTAAAAGATACCTCGTCGGTGAAAATATTTTCAATTCGGACTTAGTCTCTGTAGGGAGAGGCTACCGAGAACCGCTACCGACGAAGACTTTCTGATTAATTTAAAAATCAACCGAAAGAGATAGAGCCGTTGTTTATTAAGCAAAAGTGCTTCAAATACGCTCCTATAACTCAATCTAACATATAAAAGGTACCTCGTCGGTGAAAATAATTACAGTTCGGACTTAGATTTTTTCCTACCGAGTGGCTACGGTGAAGAGTCGCCGACGACGACTTTAGAAAGTATTTTAAAATCAACCGTAAGAGATGGAGCCGTGGTTTATTATGCAAAAGTGCGTCAAATACGCTCCCATAACTGATCAAAACATTTAAAAGATACGTCGTCAGTGAAAATATTTTCAATTCGGACTTAGTCTCTGTAGGGAGAGGCTACCGAGAACCGCTACCGACGAAGACTTTCTGATTAATTTAAAAATCAACCGAAAGAGATAGAGCCGTGGTTTATTAAGCAAAAGTGCTTCAAATACGCTCCTATAACTCAATCTAACATATAAAAGGTACCTCGTCGGTGAAAATAATTACAGTTCGGACTTAGATTTTTTCCTACCGAGTGGCTACCGTGAAGAGTCGCCGACGACGACTTTAGAAATTATTTAAAAATCAACCGTAAGAGATAGAGCCGTGGTTTATTAAGAAAAAGTGCGTCAAATACGCTCCCATAACTGATCATAACATTTAAAAGATACGTCGTCAGTGAAAATATTTTCAATTCGGACTTAGTCTCTGTAGGGAGAGGCTACCGAGAACCGCTACCGACGAAGACTTTCTGATTAATTTAAAAATCAACCGAAAGAGATAGAGCCGTGGTTTATTAAGCAAAAGTGCTTCAAATACGCTCCTATAACTCAATCTAACATATAAAAGGTACCTCGTCGGTGAAAATAATTACAGTTCGGACTTAGATTTTTTCCTACCGAGTGGCTACCGTGAAGAGTCGCCGACGACGACTTTAGAAATTATTTAAAAATCAACCGTAAGAGATAGAGCCGTGGTTTATTAAGAAAAAGTGCGTCAAATACGCTCCCATAACTGATCATAACATTTAAAAGATACGTCGTCAGTGAAAATATTTTCAATTCGGACTTAGTCTCTGTAGGGAGAGGCTACCGAGAACCGCTACCGACGAAGACTTTCTGATTAATTTAAAAATCAACCGAAAGAGATAGAACCGTGGTTTATTAAGCAAAAGTGCTTCAAATACGCTCCTATAACTCAATCTAACATATAAAAGGTACCTCGTCGGTGAAAATAATTACAGTTCGGACTTAGATTTTTTCCTACCGAGTGGCTACCGTGAAGAGTCGCCGACGACGACTTTAGAAATTATTTAAAAATCAACCGTAAGAGATAGAGCCGTGGTTTATTAAGAAAAAGTGCGTCAAATACGCTCCCATAACTGATCATAACATTTAAAAGATACGTCGTCAGTGAAAATATTTTCAATTCGGACTTAGTCTCTGTAGGGAGAGGCTACCGAGAACCGCTACCGACGAAGACTTTCTGATTAATTTAAAAATCAACCGAAAGAGATAGAACCGTGGTTTATTAAGCAAAAGTGCTTCAAATACGCTCCTATAACTCAATCTAACATTTAAAAGGTACCTCGTCGGTGAAACTAATTTCAGTTCGGACTTAGATTTTTTCCTACCGAGTGGCTACCGTGAAGAGTCGCCGACGACGACCTTAGAAATTATTTAAAAATCAACCGTAAGAGATAGAGCCGTGGGTTATTAAGCAAAAGTGCGTCAAATACGCTCCCATAACTGAACATAACATTTAAAAGATACGTCGTCGGTGAAAATATTTTCAATTCGGACTTAGTCTCTGTACGGAGAGGCTACCGAGAAGCGCTACCGACGAAGACTTTCTGATTAATTTAAAAATCAACCGTAAGAGATAGAGCCGTGGTTTATAAAGCAAAAGTGCTTCAAATACGCTCCTATAACTCAATCTAACATTTAAAAGGTACCTCGTCTGTGAAAATAATTTCAGTTCGGACTTAGATTTTTTCCTACCGAGTGGCTACCGTGAAGAGTCGCCGACGACGACTTTAGAAAGTATTTTAAAATCAACCGTAAGAGATGGAGCCATGGTTTATTATGCAAAAGTGCGTCAAATACGCTCCCATAACTGATCAAAACATTTAAAAGATACGTAGTCAGTGAAAATATTTTCAATTCGGACTTAGTCTCTGTAGGGAGAGGCTACCGAGAACCGCTACCGACGAAGACTTTCTGATTAATTTAAAAATCAACCGAAAGAGATAGAGCCGTGGTTTATTAAGCAAAAGTGCTTCAAATACGCTCCTATAACTCAATCTAACATATAAAAGGTACCTCGTCGGTGAAAATAATTACAGTTCGGACTTAGATTTTTTCCTACCGAGTGGCTACCGTGAAGAGTAGCCGACGACGACTTTAGAAATTATTTAAAAATCAACCGTAAGAGATAGAGCCGTGGTTTATTAAGAAAAAGTGCGTCAAATACGCTCCCATAACTGAACATAACATTTAAAAGATACGTCGTCGGTGAAAATATTTTCAATTCGGACTTAGTCTCTGTAGGGAGAGGCTAACGAGAACCGCTACCGACGAAGACTTTCTGATTAATTTAAAAATCAACCGAAAGAGATAGAGCCGTGGTTTATTAAGCAAAAGTGCTTCAAATACGCTCCTATAACTCAATCTAACATATAAAAGGTACCTCGTCGGTGAAAATAATTACAGTTCGGACTTAGATTTTTTCCTACCGAGTGGCTACGGTGAAGAGTCGCCGACGACGACTTTAGAAAGTATTTTAAAATCAACCGTAAGAGATGGAGCCGTGGTTTATTATGCAAAAGTGCGTCAAATACGCTCCCATAACTGATCAAAACATTTAAAAGATACGTCGTCGGTGAAAATATTTTCAATTCGGACTTAGTCTCTGTACGGAGAGGCTACCGAGAAGCGCTACCGACGAAGACTTTCTGATTAATTTAAAAATCAACCTTAAGAGATAGAGCCGTGGTTTATTAAGCAAAAGTGCTTCAAATACGCTCCTATAACTCAATCTAACATTTAAAAGGTACCTCGTCGGTGAAACTAATTTCAGTTCGGACTTAGATTTTTTCCTACCGAGTGGCTACCGTGAAGAGTCGCCGACGACGACCTTAGAAATTATTTAAAAATCAACCGTAAGAGATGGAGCCATGGTTTATTATGCAAAAGTGCGTCAAATACGCTCCCATAACTGATCAAAACATTTAAAAGATACGTAGTCAGTGAAAATATTTTCAATTCGGACTTAGTCTCTGTAGGGAGAGGCTACCGAGAACCGCTACCGACGAAGACTTTCTGATTAATTTAAAAATCAACCGAAAGAGATAGAGCCGTGGTTTATTAAGCAAAAGTGCTTCAAATACGCTCCTATAACTCAATCTAACATATAAAAGGTACCTCGTCGGTGAAAATAATTACAGTTCGGACTTAGATTTTTTCCTACCGAGTGGCTACCGTGAAGAGTAGCCGACGACGACTTTAGAAATTATTTAAAAATCAACCGTAAGAGATAGAGCCGTGGTTTATTAAGAAAAAGTGCGTCAAATACGCTCCCATAACTGAACATAACATTTAAAAGATACGTCGTCGGTGAAAATATTTTCAATTCGGACTTAGTCTCTGTAGGGAGAGGCTAACGAGAACCGCTACCGACGAAGACTTTCTGATTAATTTAAAAATCAACCGAAAGAGATAGAGCCGTTGTTTATTAAGCAAAAGTGCTTCAAATACGCTCCTATAACTCAATCTAACATATAAAAGGTACCTCGTCGGTGAAAATAATTACAGTTCGGACTTAGATTTTTTCCTACCGAGTGGCTACGGTGAAGAGTCGCCGACGACGACTTTAGAAAGTATTTTAAAATCAACCGTAAGAGATGGAGCCGTGGTTTATTATGCAAAAGTGCGTCAAATACGCTCCCATAACTGATCAAAACATTTAAAAGATACGTCGTCGGTGAAAATATTTTCAATTCGGACTTAGTCTCTGTACGGAGAGGCTACCGAGAAGCGCTACCGACGAAGACTTTCTGATTAATTTAAAAATCAACCTTAAGAGATAGAGCCGTGGTTTATTTAGCAAAAGTGCTTCAAATACGCTCCTATAACTCAATCTAACATTTAAAAGGTACCTCATCGGTGAAACTAATTTCAGTTCGGACTTAGATTTTTTCCTACCGAGTGGCTACCACGAAGAGTCGCCGACGACGACTTTAGAAATTATATAAAAATCAACCGTAAGAGGTAGAGCCGTGGTTTATTATGCAAAAGTGCGTCAAATACGCTCCAATAACTGATCAAAACATTTAAAAGATACGTCGTCAGTGAAAATATTTTCAATTCGGACTTAGTCTCTGTAGGGAGAGGCTACCGAGAACCGCTACCGCCGAAGACTTTCTGATTAATTTAAAAATCAACCGAAAGAGATAGAGCCGTGGTTTATTAAGCAAAAGTGCTTCAAATACGCTCCTATAACTCAGTCTAACATTTAAAAGGTACCTCGTCGGTGAAAATAATTTCAGTTCGGACTTAGATTTTTTCCTACCGAGTGGCTACCGCGAAGAGTCGCCGACGACGACTTTAGAAATTATTTAAAAATCAACCGTAAGAGATAGAGCCGTGGTTTATTAAGAAAATGTGCGTCAAATACGCTCCCATAACTGATCATAACATTTAAAAGATACGTCGTCGGTGAAAATATTTTCAATTCGGACTTAGTCTCTGTAGGGAGAGGCTACCGAGAACCGCTACCGACGAAGACTTTCTGATTAATTTAAAAATCAACCGAAAGAGATAGAGCCGTTGTTTATTAAGCAAAAGTGCTTCAAATACGCTCCTATAACTCAATCTAACATATAAAAGGTACCTCGTCGGTGAAAATAATTACAGTTCGGACTTAGATTTTTTCCTACTGAGTGGCTACCGTGAAGAGTCGCCGACGACGACTTTAGAAATTATTTAAAAATCAACCGTAAGAGATAGAGCCGTGGTTTATTAAGAAAAAGTGCGTCAAATACGCTCCCATAACTGAACATAACATTTAAAAGATACGTCGTCGGTGAAAATATTTTCAATTCGGACTTAGTCTCTGTAGGGAGAGGCTACCGAGAACCGCTACCGACGAAGACTTTCTGATTAATTTAAAAATCAACCGAAAGAGATAGAACCGTGGTTTATTAAGCAAAAGTGCTTTAAATACGCTCCTATAACTCAATCGAACATTTAAAAGGTACCTCGTCGGTGAAAATAATTACAGTTCGGACTTAGATTTTTTCCTACCGAGTGGCTACGGTGAAGAGTCGCCGACGACGACTTTAGAAAGTATTTTAAAATCAACCGTAAGAGATGGAGCCGTGGTTTATTATGCAAAAGTGCGTCAAATACGCTCCCATAACTGATCATAACATTTAAAAGATACGTCGTCAGTGAAAATATTTTCAATTCGGACTTAGTCTCTGTAGGGAGAGGCTACCGAGAACCGCTACCGACGAAGACTTTCTGATTAATTTAAAAATCAACCGAAAGAGATAGAGCCGTGGTTTATTAAGCAAAAGTGCTTCAAATACGCTCCTATAACTCAATCTAACATTTAAAAGGTACCTCGTCGGTGAAACTAATTACAGTTCGGACTTAGATTTTTTCCTACCGAGTGGCTACCGTGAAGAGTCGCCGACGACGACTTTAGAAATTATTTAAAAATCAACCGTAAGAGATAGAGCCGTGGTTTATTAAGAAAAAGTGCGTCAAATACGCTCCCATAACTGATCATAACATTTAAAAGATACGTCGTCGGTGAAAATATTTTCAATTCGGACTTAGTCTCTGTAGGGAGAGGCTACCGAGAACCGCTACCGACGAAGACTTTCTGATTAATTTAAAAATCAACCGAAAGAGATAGAGCCGTTGTTTATTAAGCAAAAGTGCTTCAAATACGCTCCTATAACTCAATCTAACATTTAAAAGGTACCTCATCGGTGAAACTAATTTCAGTTCGGACTTAGATTTTTTCCTACCGAGTGGCTACCACGAAGAGTCGCCGACGACGACTTTAGAAATTATTTAAAAATCAACCGTAAGAGGTAGAGCCGTGGTTTATTATGCAAAAGTGCGTCAAATACGCTCCAATAACTGATCAAAACATTTAAAAGATACGTCGTCAGTGAAAATATTTTCAATTCGGACTTAGTCTCTGTAGGGAGAGGCTACCGAGAACCGCTACCGCCGAAGACTTTCTGATTAATTTAAAAATCAACCGAAAGAGATAGAGCCGTGGTTTATTAAGCAAAAGTGCTTCAAATACGCTCCTATAACTCAGTCTAACATTTAAAAGGTACCTCGTCGGTGAAAATAATTTCAGTTCGGACTTAGATTTTTTCCTACCGAGTGGCTACCGCGAAGAGTCGCCGACGACGACTTTAGAAATTATTTAAAAATCAACCGTAAGAGATAGAGCCGTGGTTTATTAAGAAAATGTGCGTCAAATACGCTCCCATAACTGATCATAACATTTAAAAGATACGTCGTCGGTGAAAATATTTTCAATTCGGACTTAGTCTCTGTAGGGAGAGGCTACCGAGAACCGCTACCGACGAAGACTTTCTGATTAATTTAAAAATCACCCGAAAGAGATAGAGCCGTTGTTTATTAAGCAAAAGTGCTTCAAATACGCTCCTATAACTCAATCTAACATATAAAAGGTACCTCGTCGGTGAAAATAATTACAGTTCGGACTTAGATTTTTTCCTACCGAGTGGCTACGGTGAAGAGTCGCCGACGACGACTTTAGAAAGTATTTTAAAATCAACCGTAAGAGATGGAGCCGTGGTTTATTATGCAAAAGTGCGTCAAATACGCTCCCATAACTGATCATAACATTTAAAAGATACGTCGTCAGTGAAAATATTTTCAATTCGGACTTAGTCTCTGTAGGGAGAGGCTACCGAGAACCGCTACCGACGAAGACTTTCTGATTAATTTAAAAATCAACCGAAAGAGATAGAGCCGTGGTTTATTAAGCAAAAGTGCTTCAAATACGCTCCTATAACTCAATCTAACATTTAAAAGGTACCTCGTCGGTGAAACTAATTACAGTTCGGACTTGGATTTTTTCCTACCGAGTGGCTACCGTGAAGAGTCGCCGACGACGACTTTAGAAATTATTTAAAAATCAACCGTAAGAGATAGAGCCGTGGTTTATTAAGAAAAAGTGCGTCAAATACGCTCCCATAACTGATCATAACATTTAAAAGATACGTCGTCAGTGAAAATATTTTCAATTCGGACTTAGTCTCTGTAGGGAGAGGCTACCGAGAACCGCTACCGACGAAGACTTTCTGATTAATTTAAAAATCAACCGAAAGAGATAGAGCCGTGGTTTATTAAGCAAAAGTGCTTCAAATACGCTCCTATAACTCAATCTAACATATAAAAGGTACCTCGTCGGTGAAAATAATTACAGTTCGGACTTAGATTTTTTCCTACCGAGTGGCTACCGTGAAGAGTCGCCGACGACGACTTTAGAAATTATTTAAAAATCAACCGTAAGAGATAGAGCCGTGGTTTATTAAGAAAAAGTGCGTCAAATACGCTCCCATAACTGACCATAACATTTAAAAGATACGTCGTCGGTGAAAATATTTTCAATTCGGGCTTAGTCTCTGTACGGAGAGGCTACCGAGAAGCGCTACCGACGAAGACTTTCTGATTAATTTAAAAATCAACCGTAAGAGATAGAGCCGTGGTTTATTAAGCAAAAGTGCTTCAAATACGCTCCTATAACTCAATCTAACATATAAAAGGTACCTCGTCGGTGAAAATAATTACAGTTCGGACTTAGATTTTTTCCTACTGAGTGGCTACCGTGAAGAGTCGCCGACGACGACTTTAGAAATTATTTAAAAATCAACCGTAAGAGATAGAGCCGTGGTTTATTAAGAAAAAGTGCGTCAAATACGCTCCCATAACTGAACATAACATTTAAAAGATACGTCGTCGGTGAAAATATTTTCAATTCGGACTTAGTCTCTGTAGGGAGAGGCTACCGAGAACCGCTACCGACGAAGACTTTCTGATTAATTTAAAAATCAACCGAAAGAGATAGAGCCGTTGTTTATTAAGCAAAAGTGCTTCAAATACGCTCCTATAACTCAATCTAACATATAAAAGGTACCTCGTCGGTGAAAATAATTACAGTTCGGACTTAGATTTTTTCCTACCGAGTGGCTACGGTGAAGAGTCGCCGACGACGACTTTAGAAAGTATTTTAAAATCAACCGTAAGAGATGGAGCCGTGGTTTATTATGCAAAAGTGCGTCAAATACGCTCCCATAACTGATCAAAACATTTAAAAGATACGTCGTCAGTGAAAATATTTTCAATTCGGACTTAGTCTCTGTAGGGAGAGGCTACCGAGAACCGCTACCGACGAAGACTTTCTGATTAATTTAAAAATCAACCGAAAGAGATAGAGCCGTGGTTTATTAAGCAAAAGTGCTTCAAATACGCTCCTATAACTCAATCTAACATATAAAAGGTACCTCGTCGGTGAAAATAATTACAGTTCGGACTTAGATTTTTTCCTACTGAGTGGCTACCGTGAAGAGTCGCCGACGACGACTTTAGAAATTATTTAAAAATCAACCGTAAGAGATAGAGCCGTGGTTTATTAAGAAAAAGTGCGTCAAATACGCTCCCATAACTGAACATAACATTTAAAAGATACGTCGTCGGTGAAAATATTTTCAATTCGGACTTAGTCTCTGTAGGGAGAGGCTACCGAGAACCGCTACCGACGAAGACTTTCTGATTAATTTAAAAATCAACCGAAAGAGATAGAACCGTGGTTTATTAAGCAAAAGTGCTTTAAATACGCTCCTATAACTCAATCGAACATTTAAAAGGTACCTCGTCGGTGAAAATAATTACAGTTCGGACTTAGATTTTTTCCTACCGAGTGGCTACGGTGAAGAGTCGCCGACGACGACTTTAGAAAGTATTTTAAAATCAACCGTAAGAGATGGAGCCGTGGTTTATTATGCAAAAGTGCGTCAAATACGCTCCCATAACTGATCATAACATTTAAAAGATACGTCGTCAGTGAAAATATTTTCAATTCGGACTTAGTCTCTGTAGGGAGAGGCTACCGAGAACCGCTACCGACGAAGACTTTCTGATTAATTTAAAAATCAACCGAAAGAGATAGAGCCGTGGTTTATTAAGCAAAAGTGCTTCAAATACGCTCCTATAACTCAATCTAACATTTAAAAGGTACCTCATCGGTGAAACTAATTTCAGTTCGGACTTAGATTTTTTCCTACCGAGTGGCTACCACGAAGAGTCGCCGACGACGACTTTAGAAATTATTTAAAAATCAACCGTAAGAGGTAGAGCCGTGGTTTATTATGCAAAAGTGCGTCAAATACGCTCCAATAACTGATCAAAACATTTAAAAGATACGTCGTCAGTGAAAATATTTTCAATTCGGACTTAGTCTCTGTAGGGAGAGGCTACCGAGAACCGCTACCGCCGAAGACTTTCTGATTAATTTAAAAATCAACCGAAAGAGATAGAGCCGTGGTTTATTAAGCAAAAGTGCTTCAAATACGCTCCTATAACTCAGTCTAACATTTAAAAGGTACCTCGTCGGTGAAAATAATTTCAGTTCGGACTTAGATTTTTTCCTACCGAGTGGCTACCGCGAAGAGTCGCCGACGACGACTTTAGAAATTATTTAAAAATCAACCGTAAGAGATAGAGCCGTGGTTTATTAAGAAAATGTGCGTCAAATACGCTCCCATAACTGATCATAACATTTAAAAGATACGTCGTCGGTGAAAATATTTTCAATTCGGACTTAGTCTCTGTAGGGAGAGGCTACCGAGAACCGCTACCGACGAAGACTTTCTGATTAATTTAAAAATCACCCGAAAGAGATAGAGCCGTTGTTTATTAAGCAAAAGTGCTTCAAATACGCTCCTATAACTCAATCTAACATATAAAAGGTACCTCGTCGGTGAAAATAATTACAGTTCGGACTTAGATTTTTTCCTACCGAGTGGCTACGGTGAAGAGTCGCCGACGACGACTTTAGAAAGTATTTTAAAATCAACCGTAAGAGATGGAGCCGTGGTTTATTATGCAAAAGTGCGTCAAATACGCTCCCATAACTGATCATAACATTTAAAAGATACGTCGTCAGTGAAAATATTTTCAATTCGGACTTAGTCTCTGTAGGGAGAGGCTACCGAGAACCGCTACCGACGAAGACTTTCTGATTAATTTAAAAATCAACCGAAAGAGATAGAGCCGTGGTTTATTAAGCAAAAGTGCTTCAAATACGCTCCTATAACTCAATCTAACATTCAAAAGGTACCTCGTCGGTGAAACTAATTACAGTTCGGACTTGGATTTTTTCCTACCGAGTGGCTACCGTGAAGAGTCGCCGACGACGACTTTAGAAATTATTTAAAAATCAACCGTAAGAGATAGAGCCGTGGTTTATTAAGAAAAAGTGCGTCAAATACGCTCCCATAACTGATCATAACATTTAAAAGATACGTCGTCAGTGAAAATATTTTCAATTCGGACTTAGTCTCTGTAGGGAGAGGCTACCGAGAACCGCTACCGACGAAGACTTTCTGATTAATTTAAAAATCAACCGAAAGAGATAGAGCCGTGGTTTATTAAGCAAAAGTGCTTCAAATACGCTCCTATAACTCAATCTAACATATAAAAGGTACCTCGTCGGTGAAAATAATTACAGTTCGGACTTAGATTTTTTCCTACCGAGTGGCTACCGTGAAGAGTCGCCGACGACGACTTTAGAAATTATTTAAAAATCAACCGTAAGAGATAGAGCCGTGGTTTATTAAGAAAAAGTGCGTCAAATACGCTCCCATAACTGACCATAACATTTAAAAGATACGTCGTCGGTGAAAATATTTTCAATTCGGGCTTAGTCTCTGTACGGAGAGGCTACCGAGAAGCGCTACCGACGAAGACTTTCTGATTAATTTAAAAATCAACCGTAAGAGATAGAGCCGTGGTTTATTAAGCAAAAGTGCTTCAAATACGCTCCTATAACTCAATCTAACATATAAAAGGTACCTCGTCGGTGAAAATAATTACAGTTCGGACTTAGATTTTTTCCTACTGAGTGGCTACCGTGAAGAGTCGCCGACGACGACTTTAGAAATTATTTAAAAATCAACCGTAAGAGATAGAGCCGTGGTTTATTAAGAAAAAGTGCGTCAAATACGCTCCCATAACTGAACATAACATTTAAAAGATACGTCGTCGGTGAAAATATTTTCAATTCGGACTTAGTCTCTGTAGGGAGAGGCTACCGAGAACCGCTACCGACGAAGACTTTCTGATTAATTTAAAAATCAACCGAAAGAGATAGAGCCGTTGTTTATTAAGCAAAAGTGCTTCAAATACGCTCCTATAACTCAATCTAACATATAAAAGGTACCTCGTCGGTGAAAATAATTACAGTTCGGACTTAGATTTTTTCCTACCGAGTGGCTACGGTGAAGAGTCGCCGACGACGACTTTAGAAAGTATTTTAAAATCAACCGTAAGAGATGGAGCCGTGGTTTATTATGCAAAAGTGCGTCAAATACGCTCCCATAACTGATCAAAACATTTAAAAGATACGTCGTCAGTGAAAATATTTTCAATTCGGACTTAGTCTCTGTAGGGAGAGGCTACCGAGAACCGCTACCGACGAAGACTTTCTGATTAATTTAAAAATCAACCGAAAGAGATAGAGCCGTGGTTTATTAAGCAAAAGTGCTTCAAATACGCTCCTATAACTCAATCTAACATATAAAAGGTACCTCGTCGGTGAAAATAATTACAGTTCGGACTTAGATTTTTTCCTACTGAGTGGCTACCGTGAAGAGTCGCCGACGACGACTTTAGAAATTATTTAAAAATCAACCGTAAGAGATAGAGCCGTGGTTTATTAAGAAAAAGTGCGTCAAATACGCTCCCATAACTGAACATAACATTTAAAAGATACGTCGTCGGTGAAAATATTTTCAATTCGGACTTAGTCTCTGTAGGGAGAGGCTACCGAGAACCGCTACCGACGAAGACTTTCTGATTAATTTAAAAATCAACCGAAAGAGATAGAACCGTGGTTTATTAAGCAAAAGTGCTTTAAATACGCTCCTATAACTCAATCGAACATTTAAAAGGTACCTCGTCGGTGAAAATAATTACAGTTCGGACTTAGATTTTTTCCTACCGAGTGGCTACGGTGAAGAGTCGCCGACGACGACTTTAGAAAGTATTTTAAAATCAACCGTAAGAGATGGAGCCGTGGTTTATTATGCAAAAGTGCGTCAAATACGCTCCCATAACTGATCATAACATTTAAAAGGTACGTCGTCAGTGAAAATATTTTCAATTCGGACTTAGTCTCTGTAGGGAGAGGCTACCGAGAACCGCTACCGACGAAGACTTTCTGATTAATTTAAAAATCAACCGAAAGAGATAGAGCCGTGGTTTATTAAGCAAAAGTGCTTCAAATACGCTCCTATAACTCAATCTAACATTTAAAAGGTACCTCGTCGGTGAAACTAATTACAGTTCGGACTTAGATTTTTTCCTACCGAGTGGCTACCGTGAAGAGTCGCCGACGACGACTTTAGAAATTATTTAAAAATCAACCGTAAGAGATAGAGCCGTGGTTTATTAAGAAAAAGTGCGTCAAATACGCTCCCATAACTGATCATAACATTTAAAAGATACGTCGTCAGTGAAAATATTTTCAATTCGGACTTAGTCTCTGTAGGGAGAGGCTACCGAGAACCGCTACCGACGAAGACTTTCTGATTAATTTAAAAATCAACCGAAAGAGATAGAGCCGTGGTTTATTAAGCAAAAGTGCTTCAAATACGCTCCTATAACTCAATCTAACATATAAAAGGTACCTCGTCGGTGAAAATAATTACAGTTCGGACTTAGATTTTTTCCTACCGAGTGGCTACCGTGAAGAGTCGCCGACGACGACTTTAGAAATTATTTAAAAATCAACCGTAAGAGATAGAGCCGTGGTTTATTAAGAAAAAGTGCGTCAAATACGCTCCCATAACTGATCATAACATTTAAAAGATACGTCGTCAGTGAAAATATTTTCAATTCGGACTTAGTCTCTGTAGGGAGAGGCTACCGAGAACCGCTACCGACGAAGACTTTCTGATTAATTTAAAAATCAACCGAAAGAGATAGAACCGTGGTTTATTAAGAAAAAGTGCTTCAAATACGCTCCTATAACTCAATCTAACATTTAAAAGGTACCTCGTCGGTGAAACTAATTTCAGTTCGGACTTAGATTTTTTCCTACCGAGTGGCTACCGTGAAGAGTCGCCGACGACGACCTTAGAAATTATTTAAAAATCAACCGTAAGAGATAGAGCCGTGGGTTATTAAGCAAAAGTGCGTCAAATACGCTCCCATAACTGAACATAACATTTAAAAGATACGTCGTCGGTGAAAATATTTTCAATTCGGACTTAGTCTCTGTACGGAGAGGCTACCGAGAAGCGCTACCGACGAAGACTTTCTGATTAATTTAAAAATCAACCGTAAGAGATAGAGCCGTGGTTTATAAAGCAAAAGTGCTTCAAATACGCTCCTATAACTCAATCTAACATTTAAAAGGTACCTCGTCGGTGAAAATAATTACAGTTCGGACTTAGATTTTTTCCTACCGAGTGGCTACGGTGAAGAGTCGCCGACGACGACTTTAGAAAGTATTTTAAAATCAACCGTAAGAGATGGAGCCGTGGTTTATTATGCAAAAGTGCGTCAAATACGCTCCCATAACTGATCATAACATTTAAAAGATACGTCGTCAGTGAAAATATTTTCAATTCGGACTTAGTCTCTGTAGGGAGAGGCTACCGAGAACCGCTACCGACGAAGACTTTCTGATTAATTTAAAAATCAACCGAAAGAGATAGAGCCGTGGTTTATTAAGCAAAAGTGCTTCAAATACGCTCCTATAACTCAATCTAACATTTAAAAGGTACCTCGTCGGTGAAACTAATTACAGTTCGGACTTAGATTTTTTCCTACCGAGTGGCTACCGTGAAGAGTCGCCGACGACGACTTTAGAAATTATTTAAAAATCAACCGTAAGAGATAGAGCCGTGGTTTATTAAGAAAAAGTGCGTCAAATACGCTCCCATAACTGATCATAACATTTAAAAGATACGTCGTCAGTGAAAATATTTTCAATTCGGACTTAGTCTCTGTAGGGAGAGGCTACCGAGAACCGCTACCGACGAAGACTTTCTGATTAATTTAAAAATCAACCGAAAGAGATAGAGCCGTGGTTTATTAAGCAAAAGTGCTTCAAATACGCTCCTATAACTCAATCTAACATATAAAAGGTACCTCGTCGGTGAAAATAATTACAGTTCGGACTTAGATTTTTTCCTACCGAGTGGCTACCGTGAAGAGTCGCCGACGACGACTTTAGAAATTATTTAAAAATCAACCGTAAGAGATAGAGCCGTGGTTTATTAAGAAAAAGTGCGTCAAATACGCTCCCATAACTGATCATAACATTTAAAAGATACGTCGTCAGTGAAAATATTTTCAATTCGGACTTAGTCTCTGTAGGGAGAGGCTACCGAGAACCGCTACCGACGAAGACTTTCTGATTAATTTAAAAATCAACCGAAAGAGATAGAACCGTGGTTTATTAAGAAAAAGTGCTTCAAATACGCTCCTATAACTCAATCTAACATTTAAAAGGTACCTCGTCGGTGAAACTAATTTCAGTTCGGACTTAGATTTTTTCCTACCGAGTGGCTACCGTGAAGAGTCGCCGACGACGACCTTAGAAATTATTTAAAAATCAACCGTAAGAGATAGAGCCGTGGGTTATTAAGCAAAAGTGCGTCAAATACGCTCCCATAACTGAACATAACATTTAAAAGATACGTCGTCGGTGAAAATATTTTCAATTCGGACTTAGTCTCTGTACGGAGAGGCTACCGAGAAGCGCTACCGACGAAGACTTTCTGATTAATTTAAAAATCAACCGTAAGAGATAGAGCCGTGGTTTATAAAGCAAAAGTGCTTCAAATACGCTCCTATAACTCAATCTAACATTTAAAAGGTACCTTGTCTGTGAAAATAATTTCAGTTCGGACTTAGATTTTTTCCTACCGAGTGGCTACCGTGAAGAGTCGCCGACGACGACTTTAGAAAGTATTTTAAAATCAACCGTAAGAGATGGAGCCGTGGTTTATTATGCAAAAGTGCGTCAAATACGCTCCCATAACTGATCAAAACATTTAAAAGATACGTCGTCAGTGAAAATATTTTCAATTCGGACTTAGTCTCTGTAGGGAGAGGCTACCGAGAACCGCTACCGAAGAAGACTTTCTGATTAATTTAAAAATCAACCGAAAGAGATAGAGCCGTGGTTTATTAAGCAAAAGTGCTTCAAATACGCTCCTATAACTCAATCTAACATATAAAAGGTTCCTCGTCGGTGAAAATAATTACAGTTCGGACTTAGATTTTTTCCTACCGAGTGGCTACCGTGAAGAGTCGCCGACGACGACTTTAGAAATTATTTAAAAATCAACCGTAAGAGATAGAGCCGTGGTTTATTAAGAAAAAGTGCGTCAAATACGCTCCCATAACTGAACATAACATTTAAAAGATACGTCGTCGGTGAAAATATTTTCAATTCGGACTTAGTCTCTGTAGGGAGAGGCTACCGAGAACCGCTACCGACGAAGACTTTCTGATTAATTTAAAAATCAACCGAAAGAGATAGAACCGTGGTTTATTAAGCAAAAGTGCTTTAAATACGCTCCTATAACTCAATCGAACATTTAAAAGGTACCTCGTCGGTGAAAATAATTACAGTTCGGACTTAGATTTTTTCCTACCGAGTGGCTACGGTGAAGAGTCGCCGACGACGACTTTAGAAAGTATTTTAAAATCAACCGTAAGAGATGGAGCCGTGGTTTATTATGCAAAAGTGCGTCAAATACGCTCCCATAACTGATCATAACATTTAAAAGATACGTCGTCAGTGAAAATATTTTCAATTCGGACTTAGTCTCTGTAGGGAGAGGCTACCGAGAACCGCTACCGACGAAGACTTTCTGATTAATTTAAAAATCAACCGAAAGAGATAGAGCCGTGGTTTATTAAGCAAAAGTGCTTCAAATACGCTCCTATAACTCAATCTAACATTTAAAAGGTACCTCGTCTGTGAAAATAATTTCAGTTCGGACTTAGATTTTTTCCTACCGAGTGGCTACCGTGAAGAGTCGCCGACGACGACTTTAGAAATTATTTAAAAATCAACCGTAAGAGATAGAGCCGTGGTTTATTAAGGAAAAGTGCGTCAAATACGCTCCCATAACTGATCATAACATCTAAAAGATACGTCGTCAGTGAAAATATTTTCAATTCGGACTTAGTCTCTGTAGGGAGAGGCTACCGAGAACCGCTACCGACGAAGACTTTCTGATTAATTTAAAAATCAACCGAAAGAGATAGAGCCGTGGTTTATTAAGCAAAAGTGCTTCAAATACGCTCCTATAACTCAATCTAACATATAAAAGGTACCTCGTCGGTGAAAATAATTACAGTTCGGACTTAGATTTTTTCCTACCGAGTGGCTACCGTGAAGAGTCGCCGACGACGACCTTAGAAATTATTTAAAAATCAACCGTAAGAGATAGAGCCGTGGGTTATTAAGCAAAAGTGCGTCAAATACGCTCCCATAACTGAACATAACATTTAAAAGATACGTCGTCGGTGAAAATATTTTCAATTCGGACTTAGTCTCTGTACGGAGAGGCTACCGAGAAGCGCTACCGACGAAGACTTTCTGATTAATTTAAAAATCAACCGTAAGAGATAGAGCCGTGGTTTATAAAGCAAAAGTGCTTCAAATACGCTCCTATAACTCAATCTAACATTTAAAAGGTACCTCGTCTGTGAAAATAATTTCAGTTCGGACTTAGATTTTTTCCTACCGAGTGGCTACCGTGAAGAGTCGCCGACGACGACTTTAGAAAGTATTTTAAAATCAACCGTAAGAGATGGAGCCGTGGTTTATTATGCAAAAGTGCGTCAAATACGCTCCCATAACTGATCAAAACATTTAAAAGATACGTCGTCAGTGAAAATATTTTCAATTCGGACTTAGTCTCTGTAGGGAGAGGCTACCGAGAACCGCTACCGACGAAGACTTTCTGATTAATTTAAAAATCAACCGAAAGAGATAGAGCCGTGGTTTATTAAGCAAAAGTGCTTCAAATACGCTCCTATAACTCAATCTAACATATAAAAGGTACCTCGTCGGTGAAAATAATTACAGTTCGGACTTAGATTTTTTCCTACCGAGTGGCTACCGTGAAGAGTAGCCGACGACGACTTTAGAAATTATTTAAAAATCAACCGTAAGAGATAGAGCCGTGGTTTATTAAGAAAAAGTGCGTCAAATACGCTCCCATAACTGAACATAACATTTAAAAGATACGTCGTCGGTGAAAATATTTTCAATTCGGACTTAGTCTCTGTACGGAGAGGCTACCGAGAAGCGCTACCGACGAAGACTTTCTGATTAATTTAAAAATCAACCGTAAGAGATAGAGCCGTGGTTTATAAAGCAAAAGTGCTTCAAATACGCTCCTATAACTCAATCTAACATTTAAAAGGTACCTCGTCTGTGAAAATAATTTCAGTTCGGACTTAGATTTTTTCCTACCGAGCGGCTACCGTGAAGAGTCGCCGACGACGACTTTAGAAAGTATTTTAAAATCAACCGTAAGAGATGGAGCCGTGGTTTATTACGCAAAAGTGCGTCAAATACGCTCCCATAACTGATCAAAACATTTAAAAGATACGTCGTCAGTGAAAATATTTTCAATTCGGACTTAGTCTCTGTAGGGAGAGGCTACCGAGAACCGCTACCGACGAAGACTTTCTGATTAATTTAAAAATCAACCGAAAGAGATAGAGCCGTGGTTTATTAAGCAAAAGTGCTTCAAATACGCTCCTATAACTCAATCTAACATATAAAAGGTACCTCGTCGGTGAAAATAATTACAGTTCGGACTTAGATTTTTTCCTACCGAGTGGCTACCGTGAAGAGTAGCCGACGACGACTTTAGAAATTATTTAAAAATCAACCGTAAGAGATAGAGCCGTGGTTTATTAAGAAAAAGTGCGTCAAATACGCTCCCATAACTGAACATAACATTTAAAAGATACGTCGTCGGTGAAAATATTTTCAATTCGGACTTAGTCTCTGTAGGGAGAGGCTACCGAGAACCGCTACCGACGAAGACTTTCTGATTAATTTAAAAATCAACCGAAAGAGATAGAACCGTGGTTTATTAAGCAAAAGTGCTTCAAATACGCTCCTATAACTCAATCGAACATTTAAAAGGTACCTCGTCGGTGAAAATAATTACAGTTCGGACTTAGATTTTTTCCTACCGAGTGGCTACGGTGAAGAGTCGCCGACGACGACTTTAGAAAGTATTTTAAAATCAACCGTAAGAGATGGAGCCGTGGTTTATTATGCAAAAGTGCGTCAAATACGCTCCCATAACTGATCATAACATTTAAAAGATACGTCGTCAGTGAAAATATTTTCAATTCGGACTTAGTCTCTGTAGGGAGAGGCTACCGAGAACCGCTACCGTCGAAGACTTTCTGATTAATTTAAAAATCAACCGAAAGAGATAGAGCCGTGGTTTATTAAGCAAAAGTGCTTCAAATACGCTCCTATAACTCAATCTAACATTTAAAAGGTACCTCGTCGGTGAAACTAATTACAGTTCGGACTTAGATTTTTTCCTACCGAGTGGCTACCGTGAAGAGTCGCCGACGACGACTTTAGAAATTATTTAAAAATCAACCGTAAGAGATAGAGCCGTGGTTTATTAAGAAAAAGTGCGTCAAATACGCTCCCATAACTGATCATAACATTTAAAAGATACGTCGTCAGTGAAAATATTTTCAATTCGGACTTAGTCTCTGTAGGGAGAGGCTACCGAGAACCGCTACCGACGAAGACTTTCTGATTAATTTAAAAATCAACCGAAAGAGATAGAGCCGTGGTTTATTAAGCAAAAGTGCTTCAAATACGCTCCTATAACTCAATCTAACATATAAAAGGTACCTCGTCGGTGAAAATAATTACAGTTCGGACTTAGATTTTTTCCTACCGAGTGGCTACCGTGAAGAGTCGCCGACGACGACTTTAGAAATTATTTAAAAATCAACCGTAAGAGATAGAGCCGTGGTTTATTAAGAAAAAGTGCGTCAAATACGCTCCCATAACTGAACATAACATTTAAAAGATACGTCGTCGGTGAAAATATTTTCAATTCGGACTTAGTCTCTGTAGGGAGAGGCTACCGAGAACCGCTACCGACGAAGACTTTCTGATTAATTTAAAAATCAACCGAAAGAGATAGAACCGTGGTTTATTAAGCAAAAGTGCTTTAAATACGCTCCTATAACTCAATCGAACATTTAAAAGGTACCTCGTCGGTGAAAATAATTACAGTTCGGACTTAGATTTTTTCCTACCGAGTGGCAACGGTGAAGAGTCGCCGACGACGACTTTAGAAAGTATTTTAAAATCAACCGTAAGAGATGGAGCCGTGGTTTATTATGCAAAAGTGCGTCAAATACGCTCCCATAACTGATCATAACATTTAAAAGATACGTCGTCAGTGAAAATATTTTCAATTCGGACTTAGTCTCTGTAGGGAGAGGCTACCGAGAACCGCTACCGACGAAGACTTTCTGATTAATTTAAAAATCAACCGAAAGAGATAGAGCCGTGGTTTATTAAGCAAAAGTGCTTCAAATACGCTCCTATAACTCAATCTAACATTTAAAAGGTACCTCGTCGGTGAAAGTAATTACAGTTCGGACTTAGATTTTTTCCTACCGAGTGCCTACCGTGAAGAGTCGCCGACGACGACTTTAGAAATTATTTAAAAATCAACCGTAAGAGATAGAGCCGTGGTTTATTAAGAAAAAGTGCGTCAAATACGCTCCCATAACTGATCATAACATTTAAAAGATACGTCGTCGGTGAAAATATTTTCAATTCGGACTTAGTCTCTGTAGGGAGAGGCTACCGAGAACCGCTAACGACGAAGACTTTCTGATTAATTTAAAAATCAACCGAAAGAGATAGAGCCGTGGTTTATTAAGCAAAAGTGCTTTAAATACGCTCCTATAACTCAATCGAACATTTAAAAGGTACCTCGTCGGTGAAAATAATTACAGTTCGGACTTAGATTTTTTCCTACCGAGTGGCTACGGTGAAGAGTCGCCGACGACGACTTTAGAAAGTATTTTAAAATCAACCGTAAGAGATAGAGCCGTGGTTTATTATGCAAAAGTGCGTCAAATACGCTCCCATAACTGATCATAACATTTAAAAGATACGTCGTCAGTGAAAATATTTTCAATTCGGACTTAGTCTCTGTAGGGAGAGGCTACCGAGAACCGCTACCGACGAAGACTTTCTGATTAATTTAAAAATCAACCGAAAGAGATAGAGCCGTGGTTTATTAAGCAAAAGTGCTTCAAATACGCTCCTATAACTCAATCTAACATTTAAAAGGTACCTCGTCGGTGAAACTAATTACAGTTCGGACTTAGATTTTTTCCTACCGAGTAGCTACCGTGAAGAGTCGCCGACGACGACTTTAGAAATTATTTAAAAATCAACCGTAAGAGATAGAGCCGTGGTTTATTAAGAAAAAGTGCGTCAAATACGCTCCCATAACTGATCATAACATTTAAAAGGTACGTCGTCAGTGAAAATATTTTCAATTCGGACTTAGTCTCTGTAGGGAGAGGCTACCGAGAACCGCTACCGACGAAGACTTTCTGATTAATTTAAAAATCAACCGAAAGAGATAGAGCCGTGGTTTATTAAGCAAAAGTGCTTCAAATACGCTCCTATAACTCAATCTAACATATAAAATGTACGTCGTCGGTGAAAATAATTACAGTTCGGACTTAGATTTTTTCCTACCGAGTGGCTACGGTGAAGAGTCGCCGACGACGATTTTAGAAAGTATTTTAAAATCAACCGTAAGAGATAGAGCCGTGGTTTATTATGCAAAAGTGCGTCAAATACGCTCCCATAACTGATCATAACATTTAAAAGATACGTCGTCAGTGAAAATATTTTCAATTCGGACTTAGTCTCTGTAGTGAGAGGCTACCGAGAACCGCTACCGACGAAGACTTTCTGATTAATTTAAAAATCAACCGAAAGAGATAGAGCCGTGGTTTATTAAGCAAAAGTGCTTCAAATACGCTCCTATAACTCAATCTAACATTTAAAAGGTACCTCGTCGGTGAAAGTAATTACAGTTCGGACTTAGATTTTTTCCTACCGAGTGCCTACCGTGAAGAGTCGCCGACGACGACATTAGAAATTATTTAAAAATCAACCGTAAGAGATAGAGCCGTGGTTTATTAAGAAAAAGTGCGTCAAATACGCTCCCATAACTGATCATAACATTTAAAAGATACGTCGTCGGTGAAAATATTTTCAATTCGGACTTAGTCTCTGTAGGGAGAGGCTACCGAGAACCGCTAACGACGAAGACTTTCTGATTAATTTAAAAATCAACCGTAAGAGATAGAGCCGTGGTTTATTAAGCAAAAGTGCTTCAAATACGCTCCTATAACTCAATCTAACATTTAAAAGGTACCTCGTCTGTGAAAATAATTTCAGTTCGGACTTAGATTTTTTCCTACCGAGTGGCTACCGTGAAGAGTCGCCGACGACGACTTTAGAAATTATTTAAAAATCAACCGTAAGAGATAGAGCCGTGGTTTATTAAGAAAAAGTGCGTCAAATACGCTCCCATAACTGATCATAACATTTAAAAGATACGTCGTAGGTGAAAATATTTTCAATTCGGACTTAGTCTCTGTAGGGAGAGGCTACCGAGAACCGCTACCGACGAAGACTTTCTGATTAATTTAAAAATCAACCGAAAGAGATAGAGCCGTGGTTTATTAAGCAAAAGTGCTTCAAATACGCTCCTATAACTCAATCTAACATTTAAAAGGTACCTCGTCGGTGAAAATAATTTCAGTTCGGAATTAGATTTTTTCCTACCGAGTGGCTACCGTGAAGAGTCGCCGACGACGACTTTAGAAATTATTTAAAAATCAACCGAAAGAGATAGAGCCGTGGTTTATTAAGAAAAAGTGCGTCAAATACGCTCCCATAACTGATCATAACATTTAAAAGATACGTCGTCGGTGAAAATATTTTCAATTCGGACTTATTCTCTGTAGGGAGAGGCTACCGAGAACCGCTACCGACGAAGACTTTCTGATTAATTTAAAAATCAACCGAAAGAGATAGAGCCGTTGTTTATTAAGCAAAAGTGCTTCAAATACGCTCCTATAACTCAATCTAACATATAAAAGGTACCTCGTCGGTGAAAATAATTACAGTTCGGACTTAGATTTTTTCCTACCGAGTGGCTACGGTGAAGAGTCGCCGACGACGACTTTAGAAAGTATTTTAAAATCAACCGTAAGAGATAGAGCCGTGGTTTATTATGCAAAAGTGCGTCAAATACGCTCCCATAACTGATCATAACATTTAAAAGATACGTCGTCAGTGAAAATATTTTCAATTCGGACTTAGTCTCTGTAGGGAGAGGCTACCGAGAACCGCTACCGACGAAGACTTTCTGATTAATTTAAAAATCAACCGAAAGAGATAGAGCCGTGGTTTATTAAGCAAAAGTGCTTCAAATACGCTCCTATAACTCAATCTAACATTTAAAAGGTACCTCGTCGGTGAAACTAATTACAGTTCGGACTTAGATTTTTTCCTACCGAGTGGCTACCGTGAAGAGTCGCCGACGACGACTTTAGAAATTATTTAAAAATCAACCGTAAGAGATAGAGCTGTGGTTTATTAATAAAAAGTGCGTCAAATACGCTCCCATAACTGATCATAACATTTAAAAGATACGTCGTCAGTGAAAATATTTTCAATTCGGACTTAGTCTCTGTAGGGAGAGGCTACCGAGAACCGCTACCGACGAAGATTTTCTGATTAATTTAAAAATCAACCGAAAGAGATAGAGCCGTGGTTTATTAAGCAAAAGTGCTTTAAATACGCTCCTATAACTCAATCGAACATTTAAAAGGTACCTCGTCGGTGAAAATAATTACAGTTCGGACTTAGATTTTTTCCTACCGAGTGGCTACGGTGAAGAGTCGCCGACGACGACTTTAGAAAGTATTTTAAAATCAACCGTAAGAGATAGAGCCGTGGTTTATTATGCAAAAGTGCGTCAAATACGCTCCCATAACTGATCATAACATTTAAAAGGTACGTCGTCAGTGAAAATATTTTCAATTCGGACTTAGTCTCTGTAGGGAGAGGCTACCGAGAACCGCTACCGACGAAGACTTTCTGATTAATTTAAAAATCAACCGAAAGAGATAGAGCCGTGGTTTATTAAGCAAAAGTGCTTCAAATACGCTCCTATAACTCAATCTAACATATAAAATGTACGTCGTCGGTGAAAATAATTACAGTTCGGACTTAGATTTTTTCCTACCGAGTGGCTACGGTGAAGAGTCGCCGACGACGATTTTAGAAAGTATTTTAAAATCAACCGTAAGAGATAGAGCCGTGGTTTATTATGCAAAAGTGCGTCAAATACGCTCCCATAACTGATCATAACATTTAAAAGATACGTCGTCAGTGAAAATATTTTCAATTCGGACTTAGTCTCTGTAGTGAGAGGTGTTACGTGCGTAAGGAATTATTTCGTGGGCCGAGCGGTTAGCCGTTCCGCGCGTAACGCTTGAATAAATTTAATTTAGGATGGGTTGTATCATCTAAGATTCCATACGGAATCCGCGCATAGGTCAGGAAAGAAATAGGTGTTAACGCAGAATAGAGGATGAATACCTTATTGGCCTGTTCTATTGGTTCTTCACATTATACAAAAACAATTACACGGAATAGTTCAGAAATATCGGAGTCCAGAATGGATGACAATTTTACAATACTTATTTTAGTTGGAGTCTTAGATTGGTAAATTCCTAACGTGCTAAGTTTACGAATGGGCCCAAGGGAAATTCCGACAAGCATATAAACATATGTTTGGGTCCTCGTATCGCGATGCTAACATAAGTATGGAAACTCACCAATGAATATTATCTTGGAAGCAATTGTTTGCTGAGGGAGCCGTAGATGAAGGAATGGCTGATGAACTTTTCACTTCTGTTTACACTATACTATAAATACGATAAACTACTATAAATACTATAAAGAAAAATTTAATATATGAGGATAGAGATTGATTTTGGATTTGAATAATTCTTGTTTGCTGAGTCCTTCGGTAATTATGGAAGTAACTTCACTAATTTTAACCCGAACTCTGGCTCAAAATAGCAACAAGGGCAAAACGCCACGCACCTCGCGATTTGACTAACGATTGCAACTTGCGGTGATTTCCTGCTCCTTTTTGTTGATTTTGGAACCGCTAAGGGGGGGAATTCCAAGAGCTGTGCTCATTCTTCCCACTTAGGAAATCACCCGTTTCCTGTTCAAAGAATTCCGCCAAAGTTCATCAACCCGCCCTCATCCACAGCCTCTCGCTATTGCAATTTTGCTTATTAGCGAAACGTGGCCGCTGTTCGGAGAATATTCGCGGTTGCTTAAATTCGGTTTTTGCAGACTAATGGTTCATCGATACCGTGTCGTAAGATCGGGCACGCGTGATGCCTACTCTGAAATTTTAACTTCCTCTTTCTTTTTATATTTAATTTTTTATATGTGCTTGGCACGTAACACCCCTCCCCCCTTAGAATCATCATCGTCCCCGATGATGTTTAACCGTAGGTTAAGTTCGAGAGATGTTCGTATGTATACAATTTTTCGCAATTATTGAACAGGTGGTTCTACATAAAATGGTTGAACTTATATGAAATATAAATTATTGCTTATGATTGATTGCTCGTGCATGATTCGCTTAACTAAATTATGAGAAAAATATGGATTTCGCAAAGTACTATTAGAAAAATGTACAGATGATCTAATATAAAATATTTAATTTATCGCGTTTAAACGAAAGAATCGTGAGAATACGCTAACCATTCAGCATCCCTCCGAGGATGACCGTTGTTGTAATAACAGAGGCTTCAGCAAGGCAGAGACACGTACGTCATGTAGTGGATGCTCTCCAGTTCGTCACCCTGGCTTCTTAACATCTTCTTGTCGAAGGGTGCCGCAGAGTCGAAAGATTTCCGAGTCCACGAAGAACTTCGGTTCTGATAGTTAGTAGTATAGGTTGCATGTTGTACTTCCATAAGGCTATTGGTTAACCGACAATGTCAGTTGAGTTTCCCTGGAGAAGGTTGTTGACACTCCGGGAACGCCAAGCTCTGCTCACTTGCTCAGTGTCTCCTTTGTCTTTCGCTTTTTGCGTACGAATGACATCACACAGAATGATAGTGCTCCGGCCTCCTCGGTGGTGCTGAAGGTAACGTACGCTACGTTCCTTCCGCTCCTCCTGGATCTATTCATGGTATTTTCGACAGAGTCCATTTTCTCGGTCATGTAAATATTAATCAAACAAGAGTAAAATAATAAAAGATAATAAACAATAAATAAATGCATGCAACAAGTTTTCAACCAAAACAATAGAAGAAAATTAATATAAAATAATTAAGTGTAACATTCTGAGTTTGGTAATCGACAATCCCGATTTCTTGATGTTGTTGATTGTGAGTCTTCCTCTAGTGCTGTTGTTTGGATGGTTGTCTTCCTTGTTCCTCTTCTTCTTAATTAGTGGCCAAAATATTATGTGCATGATGATACTTCGGTTGCAGAGTAGTATTGCTCCAGTTGAAGAAATTGGTTGTGATGTAACTTCTCCGTTGTGATGATTGTTTTGCCAATTGGTCCAATTTGCAATCGAATTCATACAGTGGATTGAATTCAGTGGAGATACTATTAATGTGTCTCCCAAATTATTTGGATTTCCTTTTGATATATGATTTGTGATTAATAAAAACAGAATTTATGTGCTGTTGTACTTGTTTTGAGTCGTTTGTGATTCCTTAAAGTGAATTTCAGAGCAAGTATCGATTTAAGTGATTCGATATAACTCATCCTGATCTTTTAAATTTAGTATTATCTAAACAAAACTATTGCAATTATTCTTATCCGCTGCTACTAGCCCCAGTAATAGGATGAGCATCGCCAAGTCCATTGCCATTCCTTATCAAATATCAGGCATCAATGATTAGTATTTTATGAACTTGGAAATTACTGTGCAGCCAATTCTACTTTATCTGCGTGTTTGATGAATCTTTTACCATTACCATCTTCCAAAACAATATTATTTTTCTCCAAAACTCCAACTATTTTATAGGGACCATGATATCGAGTACTGAACTTTCCTTTTCTGGGTTCTACTAGAACGCGAGCCATATCTCCTACTTTTCCTGGGAATGGTCGTGCCTTTTCATCATAATATCCTTTAGACTTATGTTTAGCAGAAATTAGATTTTGTCCGGCTAATATTTGTGATTCGGAAAGTCGAATTATCAATTCACGAAGATATGAATTATACGTTAGCATATCATCATCTTCGGGAAATGAACTAGGGTAACGGGCTAATTTTCCAAAGACTAATTCATATGGAGTGAAGTTAGTGGCTTCGTGTACTGAGGTGTTGTATGAGAACATGGCAAACGGAACTAACTTATCCCAATCATCGAAATCATTTATATAATGTTTTATATAGTCCGTTAATACTATATGGCTCCTTTCTAAAGCACCGTTTGTCTGTGGTCTGTAACCAGACGTTGTTACGTGATGAATTTTGAAGATTTTTGTTAATTCCTTTAGAATCTTGTTTATAAAACTTGTTCCTCTGTCGGTTAATATAATACGCGGAGCTCCAAATTGTAAGATTAAATGTGTTACTATCGCGTGAGCAATTGTTTCAGCTTTTATATCCGGTACGGGTACGGCAATACAATATTTTGTCAAATTATCTTGCATAGTCAATATGTGCCGATTGCCATCAGGGGTTGTAGGTAGGGGTCCCACAGTATCTAATGATACTTTAGCAAACGGTTCTATAGGGGTATCTGTGATTTTCATTGGTTCACGCGTTTTTGTTCTGACTAATTTATTTTCTTGACAGCTATGGCAAGTTCTAATGAAATTTTGAATATCATTCCTCATTCCTGGCCAATAGAATCTTTCGCGAATCCTACGATACGTTTTAGTTACTCCTTTGTGACCGCCGATTATGCCTTCATGTAATTCTGAAATTATATTATGACGAAGTTCTTCGGGAGGAATTTGAATTTTCCCAAGGCAAATTGTAATTTTGATGTCGATTTCCTCGAAGATTTCTGTTAGAGTTTCTTTTAGCGATTCGAGAGTAAGTGAATCGGTATAATCACCGGATTTTGAAATTCGAAAGGAATTAATATCGGAATTTGGAAGAATTAATTTTAAGTTCCTAAGCCCGGTTTTTATTTTCGCGACGGAAGTCTCGTCAAAATGATGTTTCTGCACAACGATGCTAAATATTTTGTACTTTCCCTGTCTAGTGATTAGTACTTGACCTTCCTTTGGTTTAATTTCTCTGAAATTTTCAACGCTGATAGCGCCTATATCTGTTAGCAATTTTCCTACGGATGTTGTCAATTCGCAATCAGCAGAAATAAAGTGAACATAATTATCGTGTGAGTAGGTCAAATTTTCTCGGCTAATATTAATTAATTTCTTTGAAGAGCGCTGTGGTTTCCGAGAAAGATTTACGGGAGAGCTAGGTGTGATATCCGGGGGAATTCCCTGAGTCAGCTGGATGCCAGTGCAGTACGTCTCGTTACCTGATACCGTCCTTGGAATTATTCGCCTTGGTATACCAACAGATTTTGATTTAGTTTCACTGAAGTGTCCTGGTAGAAGTGCATTCTGTCTCGTATTGTTTGGTGAAGCTGGAAAAGGAGTTGACAATGCCAATGGTTTAGAATGTGGAATAGGAGTAGGTAATGTGGATCTATGGGGTTGCCAATGAATTTTGGTCTGCTCGGATGTTTCCAGTGTACAGTCAGGTTTTGGTTTATCATGTCCTTCTGTTCCATATTGTTTAAGTAATTTTTCTATTCTATTATTTAACTCTACGTCGTCTAGTTCGTCAGTGTCCGAAGTATTACCTGATGATTCTTCCATAATTTCGCTGTGTTCTTTAAGAGATTCGTCAAAACGTTTGAAAGAGTCATGTAATTCCTGTTTGTTTATAGACAGTCTTCGTTCGTCATCTAGAAAAACGTCATCGTCACTGTCCTCTGCTGGTGGTTGTAATTCTAGTAGTATGGTGTCAGCGTTTATTGTTGTCTCGTCTACTGTTTCAGTGTGAACGTCCTCGGCAATTGGTTCCAATGTTTTCCCTTTCGTATGTTTAGAAGTAAATTTCTTGTGTAGATCCAGGCTTGGCATTACACTTTTCCTTTTCCGTAATATGGGTGGTTCTGATGACTCGTCATGTGAATTATCGGAATCTACGTCTGGCGTATCTGCTGACGATGGAACTGTAGGTCGTGGTGGAATGTAAGCGTTGGGTTTTAATTGATTTCGGGTCCTAGTTGCTATTGCACTGACATTTAAAGGGTTTGAAATTTTTGGTTTATTTTTCGATCCAATGGGCCTTCCTGGTTTTCTGGGTACTTCCGAAACTGATTTGGATATTGGTCTAGATGTGGTTCCTGCTGAGCTAAATTTAGATTTTGCTGGTTGTTCTTGAATCGGTAAAATTTTTGATGATTCAAGTTCACTGTCAGAGTCGGTACTGCTAGTATCTGAGAGGTTAAATTTAACGACAGGATTTCTGGATAACGCGTCTGCACTTGTGTTTAATTTTCCCGCTTTATGAACGAAATTATAGTCGTAGTCACGCAATTTCAATCTCCATCGAATTAAACGTTGCCCTGGATCCTTTATGGAGTCTATCCATTTCAGGGGCTCGTGATCGCTAACTAACGTAAATTTCCTACCGTAAAGATACGGCCTAAAATGCAAAATTGCGTATAATACTGCCAAACATTCTTTTTCGGTGGTGAAGTAATTTTTCTCAGGGTTTGTTAAAGTTCTAGAAAGATAAGCTATTGGTAAATCGTTTCCATCAACCTCCTGACTAAGTATTGCTCCTATCGCAAAATCTGAGGCGTCTGTTGTTAAAGTGAAAGGCTTATCAAAATTTGGATATTGAAGAATTGGACCTCTACAGAGCGCTTTTCGTAATTCCTGGAAGCTACGTTTTTGTTCCTTTCCCCAAACGAAGGTCGCGTTCTTTTTTAACAATTCTGTTAATGGTTTGGACTTTGCTGCAAAATCTTTAATAAATCTGCGATAATAACCTGCTAAACCTAAAAACTGTCTGACATTCTTTGCTGTTTTTGGTCGAGGAAAGTTTTTTACTGCTATAATCTTTTTTGGATCTGGTCTTACACCCTTTTGACTAATTATATGTCCTAGGTATGCTACTTCAGTTTTCAAAAATTCACATTTATCGGGTTGTAATGTTAATTTAGCTTTTTCTAAACGATTAAATAATCTACGAATTTTCTTTCCGTGTTCTTCAAGAGTTTTTGCGTACACTACAATGTCATCGAGATAAACGAAAACTTCCGTTCCCTGCAAACCACGTAACGTTTGATCCATAAGCCGTTGAAAGGTGGCAGGTGCATTTTTCAAACCTTCGGGCATACGGATATACTCGTAGTGCCCATTAGGAGTTGTAAAGGCTGTTTTAGCCCTATCCTTTGGATCCATCTCTATTTGTTGGAATCCACTCGCGAGATCGATGATCGAGAAATATCTAGCTTGGCCTAATTGATCCAGAATATCGGTTATATTTGGTAACGGATATGCATCTCCTATCGTTTTTTCGTTAAGTTTGCGAAAATCAATTACCATTCTCCACCTGGGTCTTCCTTGAGAATCAGGTTTCTTAGGGACGATCCAGAGAGGTGAATTGTAAGGCGAATTTGATGGTTTAATTATCCTATTGTTTAATTTTGTCAAAATTTGACGGTGTATTTCTTCCTTGTGAACCGGTGGAAAGCGATACTGTCTGGTATTAATCGGTAAATCATCTGATGTCGGAATTGTATGTTTTATTAACGGGGTGAAAGGTAATTGGTCTCCTGGCAAATAAAAGCGATTTGGGTATTCTTCTATAATTTCGATTATATGGTCTCGTTCCTCGTCATTTAGGTGATCTAAACGCAAACGTTTTAGAATTTCGAAAAACCTATCGTGAACTATGGGCAAATTTTGAACTTCTGAGTCTGAATCGAAATATTCTTCTTCGGGAAAATCATAGTACTCAAAGGGAATTACTTCTTGTGGAGTAACTTCGACCTGTATGTCTTCTTCCAACGTATTAATTGCTAATACGTGACAGACACCATCGCGTACACTAACAGCTGCTTCGCCTATGTATAAGCCTTCTACTGATTCTAACTTTGGCAAGTATCCTTCTTTTATTTCTGAATTAACCACGTCTATAGCTATCGGTTGACGAGTGCGAGCTTTAATCGTAAGAATTTGCGAACGAGGACTACGTTTAGATTTCTGATTTGGTTCTTCCCCAATGAATCTAAAAGGTCTGATGGGTTCTGTTTTTGTAACTAAGGTATTATGAGCGAACGAGATTTCCGCCTGCTCTTGACGTAGGTAATCTTTGCCTAAAATTCCATCATTATTCAAGGAAAACGATGATCGGACGACGTGAAATTTAACTGGTTGTTCCAAAAGTGTAACGGTAGTTGTTCCTAAGGTTCTCAATTTTTCCGGGGTAATTCCAGTTATAGAGACTGATTCTTGAAGGTCTACTTCGACGTCTTCGTGCAAAGCATTTAATTTTATCAGATTTATATCTGCGCCGGTATCAACCAAAAATAAACCAGATTTATTGCGTAATTCTTTCGCAGACATTTTAATTAATGGTGATTCTAGCTGTCGTTTATAGGAATAGACGATTCCTCTGCTTCCAAAAATTTTACTGTTCGACGCTCCTGATTCGAGTAACTCGCCGTCGCGCCGGCACGACGAGTTGTGCGGGAGTTTAAATTTTCACTGTTCCTTCTCGGCGAATTCGAGTTAAAATGATCAAATGTTGGGATAGGGGAAGAAGATCTGGAATTTTGGTTAGTGGGTGTGTTGGATCTTGAAGGTTCAATGCTTCGCGAAGGAACTGGGGTTGGAGAGTTTGCTCTGGTTAGAGTATGATTAGTCAAGTTTGGATTCATATGGAAAGATTGAGGGTGATCGTATATTGGACTGTAAGGCGGATATGGCATTGGTGGATAAAAATACGGTGGAGAGTATGGATAAGGATGCGGTGGCAACGGATAATGGTGATGCTTGTAAGGAACAGGTGACGTAGGACGTGCAGATTTTAGAATGGTAATCGGTGAATTTGCGGGATTATAGTTCGGATTTCTCATGGGACTGGGACTCCTCGAATCTTGCTCTCGCAAGGTTTGGGAGCGGTTTGTGTAGGTGGTAGGTAAGTCACGAGAATCTGGATTCGGAACTGAATGTTGTGATAACATTAACCGCGAAGGTTCACCACCGGGGATTATTCCTGATTTCATTCGGGTTTCTATTCGTGCAGCAATTTTTACAGCGTCCTGTATCTTCTTTGGTTCACGCGAATCAACCGCGATAGAAATTTCGTCGGGTAATCCTCGAATAAAAGCCTCTAAAGCACATTCCTCTACGGGAGCCATCATTTGGTTAGCGCGTTCTCCATATTTATCTTCTAAAGCGACTCGAGCACCGCTGATTAGGATGTTTAATCGATCTGCAAAGTCACTGACCGCTTCTCCGCGTCTCATTCGGATATTTTCTATTTCGTGATGGTAGTATGGATATGTTTTACCCGGCGCAAATCTTTCCTTTAAATGTTTTATGAGATCATCTAATTTTTGAAAATTTTTACCCCAAATACTATCTCTCGCTGTTCCCTGCAATTTTCCTAATATTGCCCTTACATATGAAGTTTCCAGTGCTGGCGGCACATAGACTGCACCGTTTTGAACGTCACCTAAGAAATTTTTAAGGGGAATGTTTTTCCCGTCAAAGAAAGGAATGTTTAGTGTACTGTGTTGAATTGTGAAGCATTCAGCCATAGAAGCCATCATCAAATTAGTAACGTGTAATTCATCCATTGAAACATTTGCAGAAACTTGTGCTGCTGCATTACGAGAGGAATTTGTGGCCATTTTGATAAATTAAGTGAAGGAAAATTCAGCAATCGCTATCGTGCAATTATAATTGATGTTGATTATTTGAACCATCTATGCAACAGTGTGCGAATCTCGAAATCTATACGATCCTTTAATTATTCTGCACTAACACATGCGCTAATTGACAATACGTATCCCACTTCTGACACCAATTCAGCCTGTTACGTGCGTAAGGAATTATTTCGTGGGCCGAGCGGTTAGCCGTTCCGCGCGTAACGCTTGAATAAATTTAATTTAGGATGGGTTGTATCATCTAAGATTCCATACGGAATCCGCGCATAGGTCAGGAAAGAAATAGGTGTTAACGCAGAATAGAGGATGAATACCTTATTGGCCTGTTCTATTGGTTCTTCACATTATACAAAAACAATTACACGGAATAGTTCAGAAATATCGGAGTCCAGAATGGATGACAATTTTACAATACTTATTTTAGTTGGAGTCTTAGATTGGTAAATTCCTAACGTGCTAAGTTTACGAATGGGCCCAAGGGAAATTCCGACAAGCATATAAACATATGTTTGGGTCCTCGTATCGCGATGCTAACATAAGTATGGAAACTCACCAATGAATATTATCTTGGAAGCAATTGTTTGCTGAGGGAGCCGTAGATGAAGGAATGGCTGATGAACTTTTCACTTCTGTTTACACTATACTATAAATACGATAAACTACTATAAATACTATAAAGAAAAATTTAATATATGAGGATAGAGATTGATTTTGGATTTGAATAATTCTTGTTTGCTGAGTCCTTCGGTAATTATGGAAGTAACTTCACTAATTTTAACCCGAACTCTGGCTCAAAATAGCAACAAGGGCAAAACGCCACGCACCTCGCGATTTGACTAACGATTGCAACTTGCGGTGATTTCCTGCTCCTTTTTGTTGATTTTGGAACCGCTAAGGGGGGGAATTCCAAGAGCTGTGCTCATTCTTCCCACTTAGGAAATCACCCGTTTCCTGTTCAAAGAATTCCGCCAAAGTTCATCAACCCGCCCTCATCCACAGCCTCTCGCTATTGCAATTTTGCTTATTAGCGAAACGTGGCCGCTGTTCGGAGAATATTCGCGGTTGCTTAAATTCGGTTTTTGCAGACTAATGGTTCATCGATACCGTGTCGTAAGATCGGGCACGCGTGATGCCTACTCTGAAATTTTAACTTCCTCTTTCTTTTTATATTTAATTTTTTATATGTGCTTGGCACGTAACAGAGGCTACCGAGAACCGCTACCGACGAAGACTTTCTGATTAATATAAAAATCAACCGAAAGAGATAGAGCCGTGGTTTATTAAGCAAAAGTGCTTCAAATACGCTCCTATAACTCAATCTAACATTTAAAAGGTACCTCGTCGGTGAAAGTAATTACAGTTCGGACTTAGATTTTTTCCTACCGAGTGCCTACCGTGAAGAGTCGCCGACGACGACTTTAGAAATTATTTAAAAATCAACCGTAAGAGATAGAGCCGTGGTTTATTAAGAAAAAGTGCGTCAAATACGCTCCCATAACTGATCATAACATTTAAAAGATACGTCGTCGGTGAAAATATTTTCAATTCGGACTTAGTCTCTGTAGGGAGAGGCTACCGAGAACCGCTAACGACGAAGACTTTCTGATTAATTTAAAAATCAACCGAAAGAGATAGAGCCGTGGTTTATTAAGCAAAAGTGCTTTAAATACGCTCCTATAACTCAATCGAACATTTAAAAGGTACCTCGTCGGTGAAAATAATTACAGTCCGGACTTAGATTTTTTCCTACCGAGTGGCTACGGTGAAGAGTCGCCGACGACGACTTTAGAAAGTATTTTAAAATCAACCGTAAGAGATAGAGCCGTGGTTTATTATGCAAAAGTGCGTCAAATACGCTCCCATAACTGATCATAACATTTAAAAGATACGTCGTCAGTGAAAATATTTTCAATTCGGACTTAGTCTCTGTAGGGAGAGGCTACCGAGAACCGCTACCGACGAAGACTTTCTGATTAATTTAAAAATCAACCGAAAGAGATAGAGCCGTGGTTTATTAAGCAAAAGTGCTTCAAATACGCTCCTATAACTCAATCTAACATTTAAAAGGTACCTCGTCGGTGAAACTAATTACAGTTCGGACTTAGATTTTTTCCTACCGAGTAGCTACCGTGAAGAGTCGCCGACGACGACTTTAGAAATTATTTAAAAATCAACCGCAAGAGATAGAGCCGTGGTTTATTAAGAAAAAGTGCGTCAAATACGCTCCCATAACTGATCATAACATTTAAAAGGTACGTCGTCAGTGAAAATATTTTCAATTCGGACTTAGTCTCTGTAGGGAGAGGCTACCGAGAACCGCTACCGACGAAGACTTTCTGATTAATTTAAAAATCAACCGAAAGAGATAGAGCCGTGGTTTATTAAGCAAAAGTGCTTCAAATACGCTCCTATAACTCAATCTAACATATAAAATGTACGTCGTCGGTGAAAATAATTACAGTTCGGACTTAGATTTTTTCCTACCGAGTGGCTACGGTGAAGAGTCGCCGACGACGATTTTAGAAAGTATTTTAAAATCAACCGTAAGAGATAGAGCCGTGGTTTATTATGCAAAAGTGCGTCAAATACGCTCCCATAACTGATCATAACATTTAAAAGATACGTCGTCAGTGAAAATATTTTCAATTCGGACTTAGTCTCTGTAGTGAGAGGCTACCGAGAACCGCTACCGACGAAGACTTTCTGATTAATTTAAAAATCAACCGAAAGAGATAGAGCCGTGGTTTATTAAGCAAAAGTGCTTCAAATACGCTCCTATAACTCAATCTAACATTTAAAAGGTACCTCGTCGGTGAAAGTAATTACAGTTCGGACTTAGATTTTTTCCTACCGAGTGCCTACCGTGAAGAGTCGCCGACGACGACTTTAGAAATTATTTAAAAATCAACCGTAAGAGATAGAGCCGTGGTTTATTAAGAAAAAGTGCGTCAAATACGCTCCCATAACTGATCATAACATTTAAAAGATACGTCGTCGGTGAAAATATTTTCAATTCGGACTTAGTCTCTGTAGGGAGAGGCTACCGAGAACCGCTAACGACGAAGACTTTCTGATTAATTTAAAAATCAACCGTAAGAGATAGAGCCGTGGTTTATTAAGCAAAAGTGCTTCAAATACGCTCCTATAACTCAATCTAACATTTAAAAGGTACCTCGTCTGTGAAAATAATTTCAGTTCGGACTTAGATTTTTTCCTACCGAGTGGCTACCGTGAAGAGTCGCCGACGACGACTTTAGAAATTATTTAAAAATCAACCGTAAGAGATAGAACCGTGGTTTATTAAGAAAAAGTGCTTCAAATACGCTCCCATAACTGATCATAACATTTAAAAGATACGTCGTCGGTGAAAATATTTTCAATTCGGACTTAGTCTCTGTAGGGAGAGGCTACCGAGAACCGCTACCGACGAAGACTTTCTGATTAATTTAAAAATCAACCGTAAGAGATAGAGCCGTGGTTTATTAAGCAAAAGTGCTTCAAATACGCTCCTATAACTCAATCTAACATTTAAAAGGTACCTCGTCGGTGAAAATAATTTCAGTTCGGACTTAGATTTTTTCCTACCGAGTGGCTACCGTGAAGAGTCGCCGACGACGACTTTAGAAATTATTTAAAAATCAACCGTAAGAGATAGAGCCGTGGTTTATTAAGAAAAAGTGCGTCAAATACGCTCCCATAAGTGATCATAACATTTAAAAGATACGTCGTCGGTGAAAATATTTTCAATTCGGACTTAGTCTCTGTACGGAGAGGCTACCGAGAAGCGCTACCGACGAAGACTTTCTGATTAATTTAAAAATCAACCGTAAGAGATAGAGCCGTGGTTTATTAAGCAAAAGTGCTTCAAATACGCTCCTATAACTCAATCTAACATTTAAAAGGTACCTCGTCGGTGAAAATAATTTCAGTTCGGAATTAGATTTTTTCCTACCGAGTGGCTACCGTGAAGAGTCGCCGACGATGACTTTAGAAATTATTTAAAAATCAACCGAAAGAGATAGAGCCGTGGTTTATTAAGAAAAAGTGCGTCAAATACGCTCCCATAACTGATCATAACATTTAAAAGATACGTCGTCGGTGAAAATATTTTCAATTCGGACTTATTCTCTGTAGGGAGAGGCTACCGAGAACCGCTACCGACGAAGACTTTCTGATTAATTTAAAAATCAACCGAAAGAGATAGAGCCGTTGTTTATTAAGCAAAAGTGCTTCAAATACGCTCCTATAACTCAATCTAACATATAAAAGGTACCTCGTCGGTGAAAATAATTACAGTTCGGACTTAGATTTTTTCCTACCGAGTGGCTACCGTGAAGAGTCGCCGACGACGACTTTAGAAATTATTTAAAAATCAACCGTAAGAGATAGAACCGTGGTTTATTAAGAAAAAGTGCTTCAAATACGCTCCCATAACTGATCATAACATTTAAAAGATACGTCGTCGGTGAAAATATTTTCAATTCGGACTTAGTCTCTGTAGGGAGAGGCTACCGAGAACCGCTACCGACGAAGACTTTCTGATTAATTTAAAAATCAACCGTAAGAGATAGAGCCGTGGTTTATTAAGCAAAAGTGCTTCAAATACGCTCCTATAACTCAATCTAACATTTAAAAGGTACCTCGTCGGTGAAAATAATTTCAGTTCGGACTTAGATTTTTTCCTACCGAGTGGCTACCGTGAAGAGTCGCCGACGACGACTTTAGAAATTATTTAAAAATCAACCGTAAGAGATAGAGCCGTGGTTTATTAAGAAAAAGTGCGTCAAATACGCTCCCATAAGTGATCATAACATTTAAAAGATACGTCGTCGGTGAAAATATTTTCAATTCGGGCTTAGTCTCTGTACGGAGAGGCTACCGAGAAGCGCTACCGACGAAGACTTTCTGATTAATTTAAAAATCAACCGTAAGAGATAGAGCCGTGGTTTATTAAGCAAAAGTGCTTCAAATACGCTCCTATAACTCAATCTAACATTTAAAAGGTACCTCGTCGGTGAAAATAATTTCAGTTCGGAATTAGATTTTTTCCTACCGAGTGGCTACCGTGAAGAGTCGCCGACGATGACTTTAGAAATTATTTAAAAATCAACCGAAAGAGATAGAGCCGTGGTTTATTAAGAAAAAGTGCGTCAAATACGCTCCCATAACTGATCATAACATTTAAAAGATACGTCGTCGGTGAAAATATTTTCAATTCGGACTTATTCTCTGTAGGGAGAGGCTACCGAGAACCGCTACCGACGAAGACTTTCTGATTAATTTAAAAATCAACCGAAAGAGATAGAGCCGTTGTTTATTAAGCAAAAGTGCTTCAAATACGCTCCTATAACTCAATCTAACATATAAAAGGTACCTCGTCGGTGAAAATAATTACAGTTCGGACTTAGATTTTTTCCTACCGAGTGGCTACCGTGAAGAGTCGCCGACGATGACTTTAGAAATTATTTAAAAATCAACCGAAAGAGATAGAGCCGTGGTTTATTAAGAAAAAGTGCGTCAAATACGCTCCCATAACTGATCATAACATTTAAAAGATACGTCGTCGGTGAAAATATTTTCAATTCGGACTTATTCTCTGTAGGGAGAGGCTACCGAGAACCGCTACCGACGAAGACTTTCTGATTAATTTAAAAATCAACCGAAAGAGAGAGAGCCGTTGTTTATTAAGCAAAAGTGCTTCAAATACGCTCCTATAACTCAATCTAACATATAAAAGGTGCCTCGTCGGTGAAAATAATTACAGTTCGGACTTAGATTTTTTCCTACCGAGTGGCTACGGTGAAGAGTCGCCGACGACGACTTTAGAAATTATTTAAAAATCAACCGTAAGAGATAGAGCCGTGGTTTATTAAGAAAAAGTGCGTCAAATACGCTCCCATAACTGATCATAACATTTAAAAGATACGTCGTCGGTGAAAATATTTTCAATTCGGGCTTAGTCTCTGTACGGAGAGGCTACCGAGAAGCGCTACCGACGAAGACTTTCTGATTAATTTAAAAATCAACCGTAAGAGATAGAGCCGTGGTTTATTAAGCAAAAGTGCTTCAAATACGCTCCTATAACTCAATCTAACATTTAAAAGGTACCTCGTCGGTGAAAATAATTTCAGTTCGGAATTAGATTTTTTCCTACCGAGTGGCTACCGTGAAGAGTCGCCGACGACGACTTTAGAAATTATTTAAAAATCAACCGAAAGAGATAGAGCCGTGGTTTATTAAGAAAAAGTGCGTCAAATACGCTCCCATAACTGATCATAACATTTAAAAGATACGTCGTCGGTGAAAATATTTTCAATTCGGACTTATTCTCTGTAGGGAGAGGCTACCGAGAACCGCTACCGACGAAGACTTTCTGATTAATTTAAAAATCAACCGTAAGAGATAGAGCCGTGGTTTATTAAGCAAAAGTGCTTCAAATACGCTCCTATAACTCAATCTAATATTTAAAAGGTACCTCGTCTGTGAAAATAATTTCAGTTCGGACTTAGATTTTTTCCTACCGAGTGCCTACCGTGCAGAGTCGCCGACGACGACTTTAGAAAGTATTTTAAAATCAACCGTAAGAGATAGAGCCGTGGTTTATTATGCAAAAGTGCCTCAAATACGCTCCCATAACTGATCATAACATTTAAAAGATACGTCGTCAGTGAAAATATTTTCAATTCGGACTTAGTCTCTGTAGGGAGAGGCTACCGAGAACCGCTACCGACGAAGATTTTCTCATTAATTTAAAAATCAACCGTAAGAGATAGAGCCGTGGTTTATTAAGCAAAAGTGCTTCAAATACGCTCCTATAACTCAGTCTAACATTTAAAAGGTACCTCGTCGGTGAAAATATTTACAGGTCGGACTTAGATTTTTTCCTACCCAGTGGCTACCGTGAAGAGTCGCCGACGACGACTTTAGAAATTATTTAAAAATCAACCGTAAGAGATAGAGCCGTGGTTTATTAAGAAAAAGTGCGTCAAATACGCTCCCATAACTGATCATAACATTTAAAAGATACGTCGTCGGTGAAAATATTTTCAATTCGGGCTTAGTCTCTGTACGGAGAGGCTACCGAGAAGCGCTACCGACGAAGACTTTCTGATTAATTTAAAAATCAACCGTAAGAGATAGAGCCGTGGTTTATTAAGCAAAAGTGCGTCAAATACGCTCCCATAACTGATCATAACATTTAAAAGATACGTCGTCGGTGAAAATATTTTCAATTCGGACTTATTCTCTGTAGGGAGAGGCTACCGAGAACCGCTACCGACGAAGACTTTCTGATTAATTTAAAAATCAACCGTAAGAGATAGAGCCGTGGTTTATTAAGCAAAAGTGCTTCAAATACGCTCCTATAACTCAATCTAATATTTAAAAGGTACCTCGTCTGTGAAAATAATTTCAGTTCGGACTTAGATTTTTTCCTACCGAGTGCCTACCGTGCAGAGTCGCCGACGACGACTTTAGAAAGTATTTTAAAATCAACCGTAAGAGATAGAGCCGTGGTTTATTATGCAAAAGTGCCTCAAATACGCTCCCATAACTGATCATAACATTTAAAAGATACGTCGTCAGTGAAAATATTTTCAATTCGGACTTAGTCTCTGTAGGGAGAGGCTACCGAGAACCGCTACCGACGAAGATTTTCTCATTAATTTAAAAATCAACCGAAAGAGATAGAGCCGTGGTTTATTAAGCAAAAGTGCTTCAAATACGCTCCTATAACTCAGTCTAACATTTAAAAGGTACCTCGTCGGTGAAAATATTTACAGGTCGGACTTAGATTTTTTCCTACCCAGTGGCTACCGTGAAGAGTCGCCGACGACGACTTTAGAAATTATTTAAAAATCAACCGTAAGAGATAGAGCCGTGGTTTATTAAGAAAAAGTGCGTCAAATACGCTCCCATAACTGATCATAACATTTAAAAGATACGTCGTCAGTGAAAATATTTTCAATTCGGACTTAGTCTCTGTAGGGAGAGGCTACCGAGAACCGCTACCGACGAAGACTTTCTGATTAATTTAAAAATCAACCGAAAGAGATAGAGCCGTGGTTTATTAAGCAAAAGTGCTTCAAATACGCTCCTATAACTCAATCTAACATATAAAATGTACGTCGTCGGTGAAAATAATTACAGTTCGGACTTAGATTTTTTCCTACCGAGTGGCTACGGTGAAGAGTCGCCGACGACGATTTTAGAAAGTATTTTAAAATCAACCGTAAGAGATAGAGCCGTGGTTTATAATGCAAAAGTGCGTCAAATACGCTCCCATAACTGATCATAACATTTAAAAGATACGTCGTCAGTGAAAATATTTTCAATTCGGACTTAGTCTCTGTAGTGAGAGGCTACCGAGAACCGCTACCGACGAAGACTTTCTGATTAATTTAAAAATCAACCGAAAGAGATAGAGCCGTGGTTTATTAAGCAAAAGTGCTTCAAATACGCTCCTATAACTCAATCTGACATTTAAAAGGTACCTCGTCGGTGAAAGTAATTACAGTTCGGACTTAGATTTTTTCCTACCGAGTGCCTACCGTGAAGAGTCGCCGACGACGACTTTAGAAATTATTTAAAAATCAACCGTAAGAGATAGAGCCGTGGTTTATTAAGAAAAAGTGCGTCAAATACGCTCCCATAACTGATCATAACATTTAAAAGATACGTCGTCGGTGAAAATATTTTCAATTCGGGCTTAGTCTCTGTACGGAGAGGCTACCGAGAAGCGCTACCGACGAAGACTTTCTGATTAATTTAAAAATCAACCGTAAGAGATAGAGCCGTGGTTTATTAAGCAAAAGTGCTTCAAATACGCTCCTATAACTCAATCTAACATTTAAAAGGTACCTCGTCGGTGAAAATAATTTCAGTTCGGAATTAGATTTTTTCCTACCGAGTGGCTACCGTGAAGAGTCGCCGACGACGACTTTAGAAATTATTTAAAAATCAACCGAAAGAGATAGAGCCGTGGTTTATTAAGAAAAAGTGCGTCAAATACGCTCCCATAACTGATCATAACATTTAAAAGATACGTCGTCGGTGAAAATATTTTCAATTCGGACTTATTCTCTGTAGGGAGAGGCTACCGAGAACCGCTACCGACGAAGACTTTCTGATTAATTTAAAAATCAACCGTAAGAGATAGAGCCGTGGTTTATTAAGCAAAAGTGCTTCAAATACGCTCCTATAACTCAATCTAACATTTAAAAGGTACCTCGTCTGTGAAAATAATTTCAGTTCGGACTTAGATTTTTTCCTACCGAGTGCCTACCGTGCAGAGTCGCCGACGACGACTTTAGAAAGTATTTTAAAATCAACCGTAAGAGATAGAGCCGTGGTTTATTATGCAAAAGTGCCTCAAATACGCTCCCATAACTGATCATAACATTTAAAAGATACGTCGTCAGTGAAAATATTTTCAATTCGGACTTAGTCTCTGTAGGGAGAGGCTACCGAGAACCGCTACCGACGAAGATTTTCTCATTAATTTAAAAATCAACCGAAAGAGATAGAGCCGTGGTTTATTAAGCAAAAGTGCTTCAAATACGCTCCTATAACTCAGTCTAACATTTAAAAGGTACCTCGTCGGTGAAAATATTTACAGGTCGGACTTAGATTTTTTCCTACCCAGTGGCTACCGTGAAGAGTCGCCGACGACGACTTTAGAAATTATTTAAAAATCAACCGTAAGAGATAGAGCCGTGGTTTATTAAGAAAAAGTGCGTCAAATACGCTCCCATAACTGATCATAACATTTAAAAGATACGTCGTCGGCGAAAATATTTTCAATTCGGGCTTAGTCTCTGTACGGAGAGGCTACCGAGAAGCGCTACCGACGAAGACTTTCTGATTAATTTAAAAATCAACCGTAAGAGATAGAGCCGTGGTTTATTAAGCAAAAGTGCGTCAAATACGCTCCCATAACTGATCATAACATTTAAAAGATACGTCGTCGGTGAAAATATTTTCAATTCGGACTTATTCTCTGTAGGGAGAGGCTACCGAGAACCGCTACCGACGAAGACTTTCTGATTAATTTAAAAATCAACCGTAAGAGATAGAGCCGTGGTTTATTAAGCAAAAGTGCTTCAAATACGCTCCTATAACTCAATCTAATATTTAAAAGGTACCTCGTCTGTGAAAATAATTTCAGTTCGGACTTAGATTTTTTCCTACCGAGTGCCTACCGTGCAGAGTCGCCGACGACAACTTTAGAAAGTATTTTAAAATCAACAGTAAGAGATAGAGCCGTGGTTTATTATGCAAAAGTGCCTCAAATACGCTCCCATAACTGATCATAACATTTAAAAGATACGTCGTCAGTGAAAATATTTTCAATTCGGACTTAGTCTCTGTAGGGAGAGGCTACCGAGAACCGCTACCGACGAAGATTTTCTCATTAATTTAAAAATCAACCGAAAGAGATAGAGCCGTGGTTTATTAAGCAAAAGTGCTTCAAATACGCTCCTATAACTCAGTCTAACATTTAAAAGGTACCTCGTCGGTGAAAATATTTACAGGTCGGACTTAGATTTTTTCCTACCCAGTGGCTACCGTGAAGAGTCGCCGATGACGACTTTAGAAATTATTTAAAAATCAACCGTAAGAGATAGAGCCGTGGTTTATTAAGAAAAAGTGCGTCAAATACGCTCCCATAACTGATCATAACATTTAAAAGATACGTCGTCAGTGAAAATATTTTCAATTCGGACTTAGTCTCTGTAGGGAGAGGCTACCGAGAACCGCTACCGACGAAGACTTTCTGATTAATTTAAAAATCAACCGAAAGAGATAGAGCCGTGGTTTATTAAGCAAAAGTGCTTCAAATACGCTCCTATAACTCAATCTAACATATAAAATGTACGTCGTCGGTGAAAATAATTACAGTTCGGACTTAGATTTTTTCCTACCGAGTGGCTACGGTGAAGAGTCGCCGACGACGATTTTAGAAAGTATTTTAAAATCAACCGTAAGAGATAGAGCCGTGGTTTATAATGCAAAAGTGCGTCAAATACGCTCCCATAACTGATCATAACATTTAAAAGATACGTCGTCAGTGAAAATATTTTCAATTCGGACTTAGTCTCTGTAGTGAGAGGCTACCGAGAACCGCTACCGACGAAGACTTTCTGATTAATTTAAAAATCAACCGAAAGAGATAGAGCCGTGGTTTATTAAGCAAAAGTGCTTCAAATACGCTCCTATAACTCAATCTGACATTTAAAAGGTACCTCGTCGGTGAAAGTAATTACAGTTCGGACTTAGATTTTTTCCTACCGAGTGCCTACCGTGAAGAGTCGCCGACGACGACTTTAGAAATTATTTAAAAATCAACCGTAAGAGATAGAGCCGTGGTTTATTAAGAAAAAGTGCGTCAAATACGCTCCCATAACTGATCATAACATTTAAAAGATACGTCGTCGGTGAAAATATTTTCAATTCGGACTTAGTCTCTGTAGGGAGAGGCTACCGAGAACCGCTAACGACGAAGACTTTCTGATTAATTTAAAAATCAACCGTAAGAGATAGAGCCGTGGTTTATTAAGCAAAAGTGCTTCAAATACGCTCCTATAACTCAATCTAACATTTAAAAGGTACCTCGTCTGTGAAAATAATTTCAGTTCGGACTTAGATTTTTTCCTACCGAGTGGCTACCGTGAAGAGTCGCCGACGACGACTGTAGAAATTATTTAAAAATCAACCGTAAGAGATAGAACCGTGGTTTATTAAGCAAAAGTGCTTCAAATACGCTCCCATAACTGATCATAACATTTAAAAGATACGTCGTCGGTGAAAATATTTTCAATTCGGACTTAGTCTCTGTAGGGAGAGGCTACCGAGAACCGCTACCGACGAAGACTTTCTGATTAATTTAAAAATCAACCGTAAGAGATAGAGCCGTGGTTTATTAAGCAAAAGTGCTTCAAATACGCTCCTATAACTCAATCTAACATTTAAAAGGTACCTCGTCGGTGAAAATAATTTCAGTTCGGACTTAGATTTTTTCCTACCGAGTGGCTACCGTGAAGAGTCGCCGACGACGACTTTAGAAATTATTTAAAAATCAACCGTAAGAGATAGAGCCGTGGTTTATTAAGAAAAAGTGCGTCAAATACGCTCCCATAACTGATCATAACATTTAAAAGATACGTCGTCGGTGAAAATATTTTCAATTCGGGCTTAGTCTCTGTACGGAGAGGCTACCGAGAAGCGCTACCGACGAAGACTTTCTGATTAATTTAAAAATCAACCGTAAGAGATAGAGCCGTGGTTTATTAAGCAAAAGTGCTTCAAATACGCTCCTATAACTCAATCTAACATTTAAAAGGTACCTCGTCGGTGAAAATAATTTCAGTTCGGAATTAGATTTTTTCCTACCGAGTGGCTACCGTGAAGAGTCGCCGACGACGACTTTAGAAATTATTTAAAAATCAACCGAAAGAGATAGAGCCGTGGTTTATTAAGAAAAAGTGCGTCAAATACGCTCCCATAACTGATCATAACATTTAAAAGATACGTCGTCGGTGAAAATATTTTCAATTCGGACTTATTCTCTGTAGGGAGAGGCTACCGAGAACCGCTACCGACGAAGACTTTCTGATTAATTTAAAAATCAACCGAAAGAGATAGAGCCGTGGTTTATTAAGCAAAAGTGCTTCAAATACGCTCCTATAACTCAATCTGACATTTAAAAGGTACCTCGTCGGTGAAAGTAATTACAGTTCGGACTTAGATTTTTTCCTACCGAGTGCCTACCGTGAAGAGTCGCCGACGACGACTTTAGAAATTATTTATAAATCAACCGTAAGAGATAGAGCCGTGGTTTATTAAGAAAAAGTGCGTCAAATACGCTCCCATAACTGATCATAACATTTAAAAGATACGTCGTCGGTGAAAATATTTTCAATTCGGACTTAGTCTCTGTAGGGAGAGGCTACCGAGAACCGCTAACGACGAAGACTTTCTGATTAATTTAAAAATCAACCGTAAGAGATAGAGCCGTGGTTTATTAAGCAAAAGTGCTTCAAATACGCTCCTATAACTCAATCTAACATTTAAAAGGTACCTCGTCTGTGAAAATAATTTCAGTTCGGACTTAGATTTTTTCCTACCGAGTGGCTACCGTGAAGAGTCGCCGACGACGACTGTAGAAATTATTTAAAAATCAACCGTAAGAGATAGAACCGTGGTTTATTAAGAAAAAGTGCTTCAAATACGCTCCCATAACTGATCATAACATTTAAAAGATACGTCGTCGGTGAAAATATTTTCAATTCGGACTTAGTCTCTGTAGGGAGAGGCTACCGAGAACCGCTACCGACGAAGACTTTCTGATTAATTTAAAAATCAACCGTAAGAGATAGAGCCGTGGTTTATTAAGCAAAAGTGCTTCAAATACGCTCCTATAACTCAATCTAACATTTAAACGGTACCTCGTCGGTGAAAATAATTTCAGTTCGGACTTAGATTTTTTCCTACCGAGTGGCTACCGTGAAGAGTCGCCGACGACGACTTTAGAAATTATTTAAAAATCAACCGTAAGAGATAGAGCCGTGGTTTATTAAGAAAAAGTGCGTCAAATACGCTCCCATAACTGATCATAACATTTAAAAGATACGTCGTCGGTGAAAATATTTTCAATTCGGGCTTAGTCTCTGTACGGAGAGGCTACCGAGAAGCGCTACCGACGAAGACTTTCTGATTAATTTAAAAATCAACCGTAAGAGATAGAGCCGTGGTTTATTAAGCAAAAGTGCTTCAAATACGCTCCTATAACTCAATCTAACATTTAAAAGGTACCTCGTCGGTGAAAATAATTTCAGTTCGGAATTAGATTTTTTCCTACCGAGTGGCTACCGTGAAGAGTCGCCGACGACGACTTTAGAAATTATTTAAAAATCAACCGAAAGAGATAGAGCCGTGGTTTATTAAGAAAAAGTGCGTCAAATACGCTCCCATAACTGATCATAACATTTAAAAGATACGTCGTCGGTGAAAATATTTTCAATTCGGACTTATTCTCTGTAGGGAGAGGCTACCGAGAACCGCTACCGACGAAGACTTTCTGATTAATTTAAAAATCAACCGTAAGAGATAGAGCCGTGGTTTATTAAGCAAAAGTGCTTCAAATACGCTCCTATAACTCAATCTAATATTTAAAAGGTACCTCGTCTGTGAAAATAATTTCAGTTCGGACTTAGATTTTTTCCTACCGAGTGCCTACCGTGCAGAGTCGCCGACGACGACTTTAGAAAGTATTTTAAAATCAACCGTAAGAGATAGAGCCGTGGTTTATTATGCAAAAGTGCCTCAAATACGCTCCCATAACTGATCATAACATTTAAAAGATACGTCGTCAGTGAAAATATTTTCAATTCGGACTTAGTCTCTGTAGGGAGAGGCTACCGAGAACCGCTACCGACGAAGATTTTCTCATTAATTTAAAAATCAACCGAAAGAGATAGAGCCGTGGTTTATTAAGCAAAAGTGCTTCAAATACGCTCCTATAACTCAGTCTAACATTTAAAAGGTACCTCGTCGGTGAAAATATTTACAGTTCGGACTTAGATTTTTTCCTACCGAGTGCCTACCGTGAAGAGTCGCCGACGACGACTTTAGAAATTATTTATAAATCAACCGTAAGAGATAGAGCCGTGGTTTATTAAGAAAAAGTGCGTCAAATACGCTCCCATAACTGATCATAACATTTAAAAGATACGTCGTCGGTGAAAATATTTTCAATTCGGACTTAGTCTCTGTAGGGAGAGGCTACCGAGAACCGCTAACGACGAAGACTTTCTGATTAATTTAAAAATCAACCGTAAGAGATAGAGCCGTGGTTTATTAAGCAAAAGTGCTTCAAATACGCTCCTATAACTCAATCTAACATTTAAAAGGTACCTCGTCTGTGAAAATAATTTCAGTTCGGACTTAGATTTTTTCCTACCGAGTGGCTACCGTGAAGAGTCGCCGACGACGACTGTAGAAATTATTTAAAAATCAACCGTAAGAGATAGAACCGTGGTTTATTAAGAAAAAGTGCTTCAAATACGCTCCCATAACTGATCATAACATTTAAAAGATACGTCGTCGGTGAAAATATTTTCAATTCGGACTTAGTCTCTGTAGGGAGAGGCTACCGAGAACCGCTACCGACGAAGACTTTCTGATTAATTTAAAAATCAACCGTAAGAGATAGAGCCGTGGTTTATTAAGCAAAAGTGCTTCAAATACGCTCCTATAACTCAATCTAACATTTAAACGGTACCTCGTCGGTGAAAATAATTTCAGTTCGGACTTAGATTTTTTCCTACCGAGTGGCTACCGTGAAGAGTCGCCGACGACGACTTTAGAAATTATTTAAAAATCAACCGTAAGAGATAGAGCCGTGGTTTATTAAGAAAAAGTGCGTCAAATACGCTCCCATAACTGATCATAACATTTAAAAGATACGTCGTCGGTGAAAATATTTTCAATTCGGGCTTAGTCTCTGTACGGAGAGGCTACCGAGAAGCGCTACCGACGAAGACTTTCTGATTAATTTAAAAATCAACCGTAAGAGATAGAGCCGTGGTTTATTAAGCAAAAGTGCTTCAAATACGCTCCTATAACTCAATCTAACATTTAAAAGGTACCTCGTCGGTGAAAATAATTTCAGTTCGGAATTAGATTTTTTCCTACCGAGTGGCTACCGTGAAGAGTCGCCGACGACGACTTTAGAAATTATTTAAAAATCAACCGAAAGAGATAGAGCCGTGGTTTATTAAGAAAAAGTGCGTCAAATACGCTCCCATAACTGATCATAACATTTAAAAGATACGTCGTCGGTGAAAATATTTTCAATTCGGACTTATTCTCTGTAGGGAGAGGCTACCGAGAACCGCTACCGACGAAGACTTTCTGATTAATTTAAAAATCAACCGTAAGAGATAGAGCCGTGGTTTATTAAGCAAAAGTGCTTCAAATACGCTCCTATAACTCAATCTAATATTTAAAAGGTACCTCGTCTGTGAAAATAATTTCAGTTCGGACTTAGATTTTTTCCTACCGAGTGCCTACCGTTCAGAGTCGCCGACGACGACTTTAGAAAGTATTTTAAAATCAACCGTAAGAGATAGAGCCGTGGTTTATTATGCAAAAGTGCCTCAAATACGCTCCCATAACTGATCATAACATTTAAAAGATACGTCGTCAGTGAAAATATTTTCAATTCGGACTTAGTCTCTGTAGGGAGAGGCTACCGAGAACCGCTACCGACGAAGATTTTCTCATTAATTTAAAAATCAACCGAAAGAGATAGAGCCGTGGTTTATTAAGCAAAAGTGCTTCAAATACGCTCCTATAACTCAGTCTAACATTTAAAAGGTACCTCGTCGGTGAAAATATTTACAGGTCGGACTTAGATTTTTTCCTACCCAGTGGCTACCGTGAAGAGTCGCCGACGACGACTTTAGAAATTATTTAAAAATCAACCGTAAGAGATAGAGCCGTGGTTTATTAAGCAAAAGTGCGTCAAATACGCTCCCATAACTGAACATAACATTTAAAAGATACGTCGTCAGTGAAAATATTTTCAATTCGGACTTAGTCTCTGTAGGGAGAGGCTACCGAGAACCGCTACAGACGAAGACTTTCTGATTAATTTAAAAATCAACCGTAAGAGATAGAGCCGTGGTTTATTAAGCAAAAGTGCTTCAAATACGCTCCTATAACTCAATCTAACGTTTAAAAGGTACCTCGTCTGTGAAAATAATTTCAGTTCGGACTTAGATTTTTTCCTACCGAGTGCCTACCGTGAAGAGTCGCCGACAACGACTTTAGAAAGTATTTTAAAATCAACCGTAAGAGATAGAGCCGTGGTTTATTATGCAAAAGTGCCTCAAATACGCTCCCATAACTGATCATAACATTTAAAAGATACGTCGTCGGTGAAAATATTTTCAATTCGGACTTAGTCTCTGTACGGAGAGGCTACCGAGAAGCGCTACCGACGAAGACTTTCTGATTAATTTAAAAATCAACCGTAAGAGATAGAGCCGTGGTTTATTAAGCAAAAGTGCTTGAAATACGCTCCTATAACTCAATCTAACATTTAAAAGGTACCTCGTCGGTGAAAATAATTTCAGTTCGGAATTAGATTTTTTCCTACCGAGTGGCTACCGTGAAGAGTCGCCGACGACGACTTTAGAAATTATTTAAAAATCAACCGAAAGAGATAGAGCCGTGGTTTATTAAGAAAAAGTGCGTCAAATACGCTCCCATAACTGATCATAACATTTAAAAGATACGTCGTCGGTGAAAATATTTTCAATTCGGACTTAGTCTCTGTAGGGAGAGGCTACCGAGAACCGCTACCGACGAAGACTTTCTGATTAATTTAAAAATCAACCGTAAGAGATAGAGCCGTGGTTTATTAAGCAAAAGTGCTTCAAATACGCTCCTATAACTCAGTCTAACATTTAAAAGGTACCTCGTCGGTGAAAATATTTACAGGTCGGACTTAGATTTTTTCCTACCCAGTGGCTACCGTGAAGAGTCGCCGACGACGACTTTAGAAATTATTTAAAAATCAACCGTAAGAGATAGAGCCGTGGTTTATTAAGAAAAAGTGCGTCAAATACGCTCCCATAACTGATCATAACATTTAAAAGATACGTCGTCGGTGAAAATATTTTCAATTCGGGCTTAGTCTCTGTACGGAGAGGCTACCGAGAAGCGCTACCGACGAAGACTTTCTGATTAATTTAAAAATCAACCGTAAGAGATAGAGCCGTGGTTTATTAAGCAAAAGTGCGTCAAATACGCTCCCATAACTGATCATAACATTTAAAAGATACGTCGTCGGTGAAAATATTTTCAATTCGGACTTATTCTCTGTAGGGAGAGGCTACCGAGAACCGCTACCGACGAAGACTTTCTGATTAATTTAAAAATCAACCGTAAGAGATAGAGCCGTGGTTTATTAAGCAAAAGTGCTTCAAATACGCTCCTATAACTCAATCTAATATTTAAAAGGTACCTCGTCTGTGAAAATAATTTCAGTTCGGACTTAGATTTTTTCCTACCGAGTGCCTACCGTGCAGAGTCGCCGACGACGACTTTAGAAAGTATTTTAAAATCAACCGTAAGAGATAGAGCCGTGGTTTATTATGCAAAAGTGCCTCAAATACGCTCCCATAACTGATCATAACATTTAAAAGATACGTCGTCAGTGAAAATATTTTCAATTCGGACTTAGTCTCTGTAGGGAGAGGCTACCGAGAACCGCTACCGACGAAGATTTTCTCATTAATTTAAAAATCAACCGAAAGAGATAGAGCCGTGGTTTATTAAGCAAAAGTGCTTCAAATACGCTCCTATAACTCAGTCTAACATTTAAAAGGTACCTCGTCGGTGAAAATATTTACAGGTCGGACTTAGATTTTTTCCTACCCAGTGGCTACCGTGAAGAGTCGCCGACGACGACTTTAGAAATTATTTAAAAATCAACCGTAAGAGATAGAGCCGTGGTTTATTAAGCGAAAGTGCGTCAAATACGCTCCCATAACTGAACATAACATTTAAAAGATACGTCGTCAGTGAAAATATTTTCAATTCGGACTTAGTCTCTGTAGGGAGAGGCTACCGAGAACCGCTACAGACGAAGACTTTCTGATTAATTTAAAAATCAACCGTAAGAGATAGAGCCGTGGTTTATTAAGCAAAAGTGCTTCAAATACGCTCCTATAACTCAATCTAACGTTTAAAAGGTACCTCGTCTGTGAAAATAATTTCAGTTCGGACTTAGATTTTTTCCTACCGAGTGCCTACCGTGAAGAGTCGCCGACGACGACTTTAGAAAGTATTTTAAAATCAACCGTAAGAGATAGAGCCGTGGTTTATTATGCAAAAGTGCCTCAAATACGCTCCCATAACTGATCATAACATTTAAAAGATACGTCGTCGGTGAAAATATTTTCAATTCGGACTTAGTCTCTGTACGGAGAGGCTACCGAGAAGCGCTACCGACGAAGACTTTCTGATTAATTTAAAAATCAACCGTAAGAGATAGAGCCGTGGTTTATTAAGCAAAAGTGCTTGAAATACGCTCCTATAACTCAATCTAACATTTAAAAGGTACCTCGTCGGTGAAAATAATTTCAGTTCGGAATTAGATTTTTTCCTACCGAGTGGCTACCGTGAAGAGTCGCCGACGACGACTTTAGAAATTATTTAAAAATCAACCGAAAGAGATAGAGCCGTGGTTTATTAAGAAAAAGTGCGTCAAATACGCTCCCATAACTGATCATAACATTTAAAAGATACGTCGTCGGTGAAAATATTTTCAATTCGGACTTAGTCTCTGTAGGGAGAGGCTACCGAGAACCGCTACCGACGAAGACTTTCTGATTAATTTAAAAATCAACCGTAAGAGATAGAGCCGTGGTTTATTAAGCAAAAGTGCTTCAAATACGCTCCTATAACTCAATCTAACATTTAAAAGGTACCTCGTCGGTGAAAATAATTTCAGTTCGGACTTAGATTTTTTCCTACCGAGTGGCTACCGTGAAGAGTCGCCGACGACGACTTTAGAAATTATTTAAAAATCAACCGTAAGAGATAGAGCCGTGGTTTATTAAGAAAAAGTGCGTCAAATACGCTCCCATAAGTGATCATAACATTTAAAAGATACGTCGTCGGTGAAAATATTTTCAATTCGGGCTTAGTCTCTGTACGGAGAGGCTACCGAGAAGCGCTACCGACGAAGACTTTCTGATTAATTTAAAAATCAACCGTAAGAGATAGAGCCGTGGTTTATTAAGCAAAAGTGCTTCAAATACGCTCCTATAACTCAATCTAACATTTAAAAGGTACCTCGTCGGTGAAAATAATTTCAGTTCGGAATTAGATTTTTTCCTACCGAGTGGCTACCGTGAAGAGTCGCCGACGATGACTTTAGAAATTATTTAAAAATCAACCGAAAGAGATAGAGCCGTGGTTTATTAAGAAAAAGTGCGTCAAATACGCTCCCATAACTGATCATAACATTTAAAAGATACGTCGTCGGTGAAAATATTTTCAATTCGGACTTATTCTCTGTAGGGAGAGGCTACCGAGAACCGCTACCGACGAAGACTTTCTGATTAATTTAAAAATCAACCGAAAGAGATAGAGCCGTTGTTTATTAAGCAAAAGTGCTTCAAATACGCTCCTATAACTCAATCTAACATATAAAAGGTACCTCGTCGGTGAAAATAATTACAGTTCGGACTTAGATTTTTTCCTACCGAGTGGCTACGGTGAAGAGTCGCCGACGACGACTTTAGAAATTATTTAAAAATCAACCGTAAGAGATAGAGCCGTGGTTTATTAAGAAAAAGTGCGTCAAATACGCTCCCATAACTGATCATAACATTTAAAAGATACGTCGTCGGTGAAAATATTTTCAATTCGGACTTATTCTCTGTAGGGAGAGGCTACCGAGAACCGCTACCGACGAAGACTTTCTGATTAATTTAAAAATCAACCGTAAGAGATAGAGCCGTGGTTTATTAAGCAAAAGTGCTTCAAATACGCTCCTATAACTCAATCTAATATTTAAAAGGTACCTCGTCTGTGAAAATAATTTCAGTTCGGACTTAGATTTTTTCCTACCGAGTGCCTACCGTGCAGAGTCGCCGACGACGACTTTAGAAAGTATTTTAAAATCAACCGTAAGAGATAGAGCCGTGGTTTATTATGCAAAAGTGCCTCAAATACGCTCCCATAACTGATCATAACATTTAAAAGATACGTCGTCAGTGAAAATATTTTCAATTCGGACTTAGTCTCTGTAGGGAGAGGCTACCGAGAACCGCTACCGACGAAGATTTTCTTATTAATTTAAAAATCAACCGAAAGAGATAGAGCCGTGGTTTATTAAGCAAAAGTGCTTCAAATACGCTCCTATAACTCAGTCTAACATTTAAAAGGTACCTCGTCGGTGAAAATATTTACAGGTCGGACTTAGATTTTTTCCTACCCAGTGGCTACCGTGAAGAGTCGCCGACGACGACTTTAGAAATTATTTAAAAATCAACCGTAAGAGATAGAGCCGTGGTTTATTAAGAAAAAGTGCGTCAAATACGCTCCCATAACTGATCATAACATTTAAAAGATACGTCGTCGGTGAAAATATTTTCAATTCGGACTTAGTCTCTGTACGGAGAGGCTACCGAGAAGCGCTACCGACGAAGACTTTCTGATTAATTTAAAAATCAACCGTAAGAGATAGAGCCGTGGTTTATTAAGCAAAAGTGCTTCAAATACGCTCCCATAACTGATCATAACATTTAAAAGATACGTCGTCGGTGAAAATATTTTCAATTCGGACTTATTCTCTGTAGGGAGAGGCTACCGAGAACCGCTACCGACGAAGACTTTCTGATTAATTTAAAAATCAACCGTAAGAGATAGAGCCGTGGTTTATTAAGCAAAAGTGCTTCAAATACGCTCCTATAACTCAATCTAATATTTAAAAGGTACCTCGTCTGTGAAAATAATTTCAGTTCGGACTTAGATTTTTTCCTACCGAGTGCCTACCGTGCAGAGTCGCCGACGACGACTTTAGAAAGTATTTTAAAATCAACCGTAAGAGATAGAGCCGTGGTTTATTATGCAAAAGTGCCTCAAATACGCTCCCATAACTGATCATAACATTTAAAAGATACGTCGTCAGTGAAAATATTTTCAATTCGGACTTAGTCTCTGTAGGGAGAGGCTACCGAGAACCGCTACCGACGAAGATTTTCTCATTAATTTAAAAATCAACCGAAAGAGATAGAGCCGTGGTTTATTAAGCAAAAGTGCTTCAAATACGCTCCTATAACTCAGTCTAACATTTAAAAGGTACCTCGTCGGTGAAAATATTTACAGGTCGGACTTAGATTTTTTCCTACCCAGTGGCTACCGTGAAGAGTCGCCGACGACGACTTTAGAAATTATTTAAAAATCAACCGTAAGAGATAGAGCCGTGGTTTATTAAGCGAAAGTGCGTCAAATACGCTCCCATAACTGAACATAACATTTAAAAGATACGTCGTCAGTGAAAATATTTTCAATTCGGACTTAGTCTCTGTAGGGAGAGGCTACCGAGAACCGCTACAGACGAAGACTTTCTGATTAATTTAAAAATCAACCGTAAGAGATAGAGCCGTGGTTTATTAAGCAAAAGTGCTTCAAATACGCTCCTATAACTCAATCTAACGTTTAAAAGGTACCTCGTCTGTGAAAATAATTTCAGTTCGGACTTAGATTTTTTCCTACCGAGTGCCTACCGTGAAGAGTCGCCGACGACGACTTTAGAAAGTATTTTAAAATCAACCGTAAGAGATAGAGCCGTGGTTTATTATGCAAAAGTGCCTCAAATACGCTCCCATAACTGATCATAACATTTAAAAGATACGTCGTCGGTGAAAATATTTTCAATTCGGACTTAGTCTCTGTACGGAGAGGCTACCGAGAAGCGCTACCGACGAAGACTTTCTGATTAATTTAAAAATCAACCGTAAGAGATAGAGCCGTGGTTTATTAAGCAAAAGTGCTTGAAATACGCTCCTATAACTCAATCTAACATTTAAAAGGTACCTCGTCGGTGAAAATAATTTCAGTTCGGAATTAGATTTTTTCCTACCGAGTGGCTACCGTGAAGAGTCGCCGACGACGACTTTAGAAATTATTTAAAAATCAACCGAAAGAGATAGAGCCGTGGTTTATTAAGAAAAAGTGCGTCAAATACGCTCCCATAACTGATCATAACATTTAAAAGATACGTCGTCGGTGAAAATATTTTCAATTCGGACTTAGTCTCTGTAGGGAGAGGCTACCGAGAACCGCTACCGACGAAGACTTTCTGATTAATTTAAAAATCAACCGTAAGAGATAGAGCCGTGGTTTATTAAGCAAAAGTGCTTCAAATACGCTCCTATAACTCAATCTAACATTTAAAAGGTACCTCGTCGGTGAAAATAATTTCAGTTCGGACTTAGATTTTTTCCTACCGAGTGGCTACCGTGAAGAGTCGCCGACGACGACTTTAGAAATTATTTAAAAATCAACCGTAAGAGATAGAGCCGTGGTTTATTAAGAAAAAGTGCGTCAAATACGCTCCCATAAGTGATCATAACATTTAAAAGATACGTCGTCGGTGAAAATATTTTCAATTCGGGCTTAGTCTCTGTACGGAGAGGCTACCGAGAAGCGCTACCGACGAAGACTTTCTGATTAATTTAAAAATCAACCGTAAGAGATAGAGCCGTGGTTTATTAAGCAAAAGTGCTTCAAATACGCTCCTATAACTCAATCTAACATTTAAAAGGTACCTCGTCGGTGAAAATAATTTCAGTTCGGAATTAGATTTTTTCCTACCGAGTGGCTACCGTGAAGAGTCGCCGACGATGACTTTAGAAATTATTTAAAAATCAACCGAAAGAGATAGAGCCGTGGTTTATTAAGAAAAAGTGCGTCAAATACGCTCCCATAACTGATCATAACATTTAAAAGATACGTCGTCGGTGAAAATATTTTCAATTCGGACTTATTCTCTGTAGGGAGAGGCTACCGAGAACCGCTACCGACGAAGACTTTCTGATTAATTTAAAAATCAACCGAAAGAGATAGAGCCGTTGTTTATTAAGCAAAAGTGCTTCAAATACGCTCCTATAACTCAATCTAACATATAAAAGGTACCTCGTCGGTGAAAATAATTACAGTTCGGACTTAGATTTTTTCCTACCGAGTGGCTACGGTGAAGAGTCGCCGACGACGACTTTAGAAATTATTTAAAAATCAACCGTAAGAGATAGAGCCGTGGTTTATTAAGAAAAAGTGCGTCAAATACGCTCCCATAACTGATCATAACATTTAAAAGATACGTCGTCGGTGAAAATATTTTCAATTCGGACTTATTCTCTGTAGGGAGAGGCTACCGAGAACCGCTACCGACGAAGACTTTCTGATTAATTTAAAAATCAACCGTAAGAGATAGAGCCGTGGTTTATTAAGCAAAAGTGCTTCAAATACGCTCCTATAACTCAATCTAATATTTAAATGGTACCTCGTCTGTGAAAATAATTTCAGTTCGGACTTAGATTTTTTCCTACCGAGTGCCTACCGTGCAGAGTCGCCGACGACGACTTTAGAAAGTATTTTAAAATCAACCGTAAGAGATAGAGCCGTGGTTTATTATGCAAAAGTGCCTCAAATACGCTCCCATAACTGATCATAACATTTAAAAGATACGTCGTCAGTGAAAATATTTTCAATTCGGACTTAGTCTCTGTAGGGAGAGGCTACCGAGAACCGCTACCGACGAAGATTTTCTTATTAATTTAAAAATCAACCGAAAGAGATAGAGCCGTGGTTTATTAAGCAAAAGTGCTTCAAATACGCTCCTATAACTCAGTCTAACATTTAAAAGGTACCTCGTCGGTGAAAATATTTACAGGTCGGACTTAGATTTTTTCCTACCCAGTGGCTACCGTGAAGAGTCGCCGACGACGACTTTAGAAATTATTTAAAAATCAACCGTAAGAGATAGAGCCGTGGTTTATTAAGAAAAAGTGCGTCAAATACGCTCCCATAACTGATCATAACATTTAAAAGATACGTCGTCGGTGAAAATATTTTCAATTCGGGCTTAGTCTCTGTACGGAGAGGCTACCGAGAAGCGCTACCGACGAAGACTTTCTGATTAATTTAAAAATCAACCGTAAGAGATAGAGCCGTGGTTTATTAAGCAAAAGTGCTTCAAATACGCTCCCATAACTGATCATAACATTTAAAAGATACGTCGTCGGTGAAAATATTTTCAATTCGGACTTATTCTCTGTAGGGAGAGGCTACCGAGAACCGCTACCGACGAAGACTTTCTGATTAATTTAAAAATCAACCGTAAGAGATAGAGCCGTGGTTTATTAAGCAAAAGTGCTTCAAATACGCTCCTATAACTCAATCTAATATTTAAAAGGTACCTCGTCTGTGAAAATAATTTCAGTTCGGACTTAGATTTTTTCCTACCGAGTGCCTACCGTGCAGAGTCGCCGACGACGACTTCAGAAAGTATTTTAAAATCAACCGTAAGAGATAGAGCCGTGGTTTATTATGCAAAAGTGCCTCAAATACGCTCCCATAACTGATCATAACATTTAAAAGATACGTCGTCAGTGAAAATATTTTCAATTCGGACTTAGTCTCTGTAGGGAGAGGCTACCGAGAACCGCTACCGACGAAGATTTTCTCATTAATTTAAAAATCAACCGAAAGAGATAGAGCCGTGGTTTATTAAGCAAAAGTGCTTCAAATACGCTCCTATAACTCAGTCTAACATTTAAAAGGTACCTCGTCGGTGAAAATATTTACAGGTCGGACTTAGATTTTTTCCTACCCAGTGGCTACCGTGAAGAGTCGCCGACGACGACTTTAGAAATTATTTAAAAATCAACCGTAAGAGATAGAGCCGTGGTTTATTAAGAAAAAGTGCGTCAAATACGCTCCCATAACTGATCATAACATTTAAAAGATACGTCGTCAGTGAAAATATTTTCAATTCGGACTTAGTCTCTGTAGGGAGAGGCTACCGAGAACCGCTACCGACGAAGACTTTCTGATTAATTTAAAAATCAACCGAAAGAGATAGAGCCGTGGTTTATTAAGCAAAAGTGCTTCAAATACGCTCCTATAACTCAATCTAACATATAAAATGTACGTCGTCGGTGAAAATAATTACAGTTCGGACTTAGATTTTTTCCTACCGAGTGGCTACGGTGAAGAGTCGCCGACGACGATTTTAGAAAGTATTTTAAAATCAACCGTAAGAGATAGAGCCGTGGTTTATAATGCAAAAGTGCGTCAAATACGCTCCCATAACTGATCATAACATTTAAAAGATACGTCGTCAGTGAAAATATTTTCAATTCGGACTTAGTCTCTGTAGTGAGAGGCTACCGAGAACCGCTACCGACGAAGACTTTCTGATTAATTTAAAAATCAACCGAAAGAGATAGAGCCGTGGTTTATTAAGCAAAAGTGCTTCAAATACGCTCCTATAACTCAATCTGACATTTAAAAGGTACCTCGTCGGTGAAAGTAATTACAGTTCGGACTTAGATTTTTTCCTACCGAGTGCCTACCGTGCAGAGTCGCCGACGACGACTTTAGAAAGTATTTTAAAATCAACCGTAAGAGATAGAGCCGTGGTTTATTATGCAAAAGTGCCTCAAATACGCTCCCATAACTGATCATAACATTTAAAAGATACGTCGTCAGTGAAAATATTTTCAATTCGGACTTAGTCTCTGTAGGGAGAGGCTACCGAGAACCGCTACCGACGAAGACTTTCTGATTAATTTAAAAATCAACCGAAAGAGATAGAGCCGTGGTTTATTAAGCAAAAGTGCTTCAAATACGCTCCTATAACTCAATCTAACATATAAAATGTACGTCGTCGGTGAAAATAATTACAGTTCGGACTTAGATTTTTTCCTACCGAGTGGCTACGGTGAAGAGTCGCCGACGACGATTTTAGAAAGTATTTTAAAATCAACCGTAAGAGATAGAGCCGTGGTTTATAATGCAAAAGTGCGTCAAATACGCTCCCATAACTGATCATAACATTTAAAAGATACGTCGTCAGTGAAAATATTTTCAATTCGGACTTAGTCTCTGTAGTGAGAGGCTACCGAGAACCGCTACCGACGAAGACTTTCTGATTAATTTAAAAATCAACCGAAAGAGATAGAGCCGTGGTTTATTAAGCAAAAGTGCTTCAAATACGCTCCTATAACTCAATCTGACATTTAAAAGGTACCTCGTCGGTGAAAGTAATTACAGTTCGGACTTAGATTTTTTCCTACCGAGTGCCTACCGTGCAGAGTCGCCGACGACGACTTTAGAAAGTATTTTAAAATCAACCGTAAGAGATAGAGCCGTGGTTTATTATGCAAAAGTGCCTCAAATACGCTCCCATAACTGATCATAACATTTAAAAGATACGTCGTCAGTGAAAATATTTTCAATTCGGACTTAGTCTCTGTAGGGAGAGGCTACCGAGAACCGCTACCGACGAAGATTTTCTCATTAATTTAAAAATCAACCGAAAGAGATAGAGCCGTGGTTTATTAAGCAAAAGTGCTTCAAATACGCTCCTATAACTCAGTCTAACATTTAAAAGGTACCTCGTCGGTGAAAATATTTACAGGTCGGACTTAGATTTTTTCCTACCCAGTGGCTACCGTGAAGAGTCGCCGACGACGACTTTAGAAATTATTTAAAAATCAACCGTAAGAGATAGAGCCGTGGTTTATTAAGAAAAAGTGCGTCAAATACGCTCCCATAACTGATCATAACATTTAAAAGATACGTCGTCAGTGAAAATATTTTCAATTCGGACTTAGTCTCTGTAGGGAGAGGCTACCGAGAACCGCTACCGACGAAGACTTTCTGATTAATTTAAAAATCAACCGAAAGAGATAGAGCCGTGGTTTATTAAGCAAAAGTGCTTCAAATACGCTCCTATAACTCAATCTAACATATAAAATGTACGTCGTCGGTGAAAATAATTACAGTTCGGACTTAGATTTTTTCCTACCGAGTGGCTACGGTGAAGAGTCGCCGACGACGATTTTAGAAAGTATTTTAAAATCAACCGTAAGAGATAGAGCCGTGGTTTATAATGCAAAAGTGCGTCAAATACGCTCCCATAACTGATCATAACATTTAAAAGATACGTCGTCAGTGAAAATATTTTCAATTCGGACTTAGTCTCTGTAGTGAGAGGCTACCGAGAACCGCTACCGACGAAGACTTTCTGATTAATTTAAAAATCAACCGAAAGAGATAGAGCCGTGGTTTATTAAGCAAAAGTGCTTCAAATACGCTCCTATAACTCAATCTGACATTTAAAAGGTACCTCGTCGGTGAAAGTAATTACAGTTCGGACTTAGATTTTTTCCTACCGAGTGCCTACCGTGAAGAGTCGCCGACGACGACTTTAGAAATTATTTAAAAATCAACCGTAAGAGATAGAGCCGTGGTTTATTAAGAAAAAGTGCGTCAAATACGCTCCCATAACTGATCATAACATTTAAAAGATACGTCGTCGGTGAAAATATTTTCAATTCGGACTTAGTCTCTGTAGGGAGAGGCTACCGAGAACCGCTAACGACGAAGATTTTCTGATTAATTTAAAAATCAACCGTAAGAGATAGAGCCGTGGTTTATTAAGCAAAAGTGCTTCAAATACGCTCCTATAACTCAATCTAACATTTAAAAGGTACCTCGTCTGTGAAAATAATTTCAGTTCGGACTTAGATTTTTTCCTACCGAGTGGCTACCGTGAAGAGTCGCCGACGACGACTGTAGAAATTATTTAAAAATCAACCGTAAGAGATAGAACCGTGGTTTATTAAGAAAAAGTGCTTCAAATACGCTCCCATAACTGATCATAACATTTAAAAGATACGTCGTCGGTGAAAATATTTTCAATTCGGACTTAGTCTCTGTAGGGAGAGGCTACCGAGAACCGCTACCGACGAAGACTTTCTGATTAATTTAAAAATCAACCGTAAGAGATAGAGCCGTGGTTTATTAAGCAAAAGTGCTTCAAATACGCTCCTATAACTCAATCTAACATTTAAAAGGTACCTCGTCGGTGAAAATAATTTCAGTTCGGACTTAGATTTTTTCCTACCGAGTGGCTACCGTGAAGAGTCGCCGACGACGACTTTAGAAATTATTTAAAAATCAACCGTAAGAGATAGAGCCGTGGTTTATTAAGAAAAAGTGCGTCAAATACGCTCCCATAACTGATCATAACATTTAAAAGATACGTCGTCGGTGAAAATATTTTCAATTCGGGCTTAGTCTCTGTACGGAGAGGCTACCGAGAAGCGCTACCGACGAAGACTTTCTGATTAATTTAAAAATCAACCGTAAGAGATAGAGCCGTGGTTTATTAAGCAAAAGTGCTTCAAATACGCTCCTATAACTCAATCTAACATTTAAAAGGTACCTCGTCGGTGAAAATAATTTCAGTTCGGAATTAGATTTTTTCCTACCGAGTGGCTACCGTGAAGAGTCGCCGACGACGACTTTAGAAATTATTTAAAAATCAACCGAAAGAGATAGAGCCGTGGTTTATTAAGAAAAAGTGCGTCAAATACGCTCCCATAACTGATCATAACATTTAAAAGATACGTCGTCGGTGAAAATATTTTCAATTCGGACTTATTCTCTGTAGGGAGAGGCTACCGAGAACCGCTACCGACGAAGACTTTCTGATTAATTTAAAAATCAACCGAAAGAGATAGAGCCGTGGTTTATTAAGCAAAAGTGCTTCAAATACGCTCCTATAACTCAATCTGACATTTAAAAGGTACCTCGTCGGTGAAAGTAATTACAGTTCGGACTTAGATTTTTTCCTACCGAGTGCCTACCGTGAAGAGTCGCCGACGACGACTTTAGAAATTATTTATAAATCAACCGTAAGAGATAGAGCCGTGGTTTATTAAGAAAAAGTGCGTCAAATACGCTCCCATAACTGATCATAACATTTAAAAGATACGTCGTCGGTGAAAATATTTTCAATTCGGACTTAGTCTCTGTAGGGAGAGGCTACCGAGAACCGCTAACGACGAAGACTTTCTGATTAATTTAAAAATCAACCGTAAGAGATAGAGCCGTGGTTTATTAAGCAAAAGTGCTTCAAATACGCTCCTATAACTCAATCTAACATTTAAAAGGTACCTCGTCTGTGAAAATAATTTCAGTTCGGACTTAGATTTTTTCCTACCGAGTGGCTACCGTGAAGAGTCGCCGACGACGACTGTAGAAATTATTTAAAAATCAACCGTAAGAGATAGAACCGTGGTTTATTAAGAAAAAGTGCTTCAAATACGCTCCCATAACTGATCATAACATTTAAAAGATACGTCGTCGGTGAAAATATTTTCAATTCGGACTTAGTCTCTGTAGGGAGAGGCTACCGAGAACCGCTACCGACGAAGACTTTCTGATTAATTTAAAAATCAACCGTAAGAGATAGAGCCGTGGTTTATTAAGCAAAAGTGCTTCAAATACGCTCCTATAACTCAATCTAACATTTAAAAGGTACCTCGTCGGTGAAAATAATTTCAGTTCGGACTTAGATTTTTTCCTACCGAGTGGCTACCGTGAAGAGTCGCCGACGACGACTTTAGAAATTATTTAAAAATCAACCGTAAGAGATAGAGCCGTGGTTTATTAAGAAAAAGTGCGTCAAATACGCTCCCATAACTGATCATAACATTTAAAAGATACGTCGTCGGTGAAAATATTTTCAATTCGGGCTTAGTCTCTGTACGGAGAGGCTACCGAGAAGCGCTACCGACGAAGACTTTCTGATTAATTTAAAAATCAACCGTAAGAGATAGAGCCGTGGTTTATTAAGCAAAAGTGCTTCAAATACGCTCCTATAACTCAATCTAACATTTAAAAGGTACCTCGTCGGTGAAAATAATTTCAGTTCGGAATTAGATTTTTTCCTACCGAGTGGCTACCGTGAAGAGTCGCCGACGACGACTTTAGAAATTATTTAAAAATCAACCGAAAGAGATAGAGCCGTGGTTTATTAAGAAAAAGTGCGTCAAATACGCTCCCATAACTGATCATAACATTTAAAAGATACGTCGTCGGTGAAAATATTTTCAATTCGGACTTATTCTCTGTAGGGAGAGGCTACCGAGAACCGCTACCGACGAAGACTTTCTGATTAATTTAAAAATCAACCGTAAGAGATAGAGCCGTGGTTTATTAAGCAAAAGTGCTTCAAATACGCTCCTATAACTCAATCTAATATTTAAAAGGTACCTCGTCTGTGAAAATAATTTCAGTTCGGACTTAGATTTTTTCCTACCGAGTGCCTACCGTGCAGAGTCGCCGACGACGACTTTAGAAAGTATTTTAAAATCAACCGTAAGAGATAGAGCCGTGGTTTATTATGCAAAAGTGCCTCAAATACGCTCCCATAACTGATCATAACATTTAAAAGATACGTCGTCAGTGAAAATATTTTCAATTCGGACTTAGTCTCTGTAGGGAGAGGCTACCGAGAACCGCTACCGACGAAGATTTTCTCATTAATTTAAAAATCAACCGAAAGAGATAGAGCCGTGGTTTATTAAGCAAAAGTGCTTCAAATACGCTCCTATAACTCAGTCTAACATTTAAAAGGTACCTCGTCGGTGAAAATATTTACAGGTCGGACTTAGATTTTTTCCTACCCAGTGGCTACCGTGAAGAGTCGCCGACGACGACTTTAGAAATTATTTAAAAATCAACCGTAAGAGATAGAGCCGTGGTTTATTAAGAAAAAGTGCGTCAAATACGCTCCCATAACTGATCATAACATTTAAAAGATACGTCGTCGGTGAAAATATTTTCAATTCGGGCTTAGTCTCTGTACGGAGAGGCTACCGAGAAGCGCTACCGACGAAGACTTTCTGATTAATTTAAAAATCAACCGTAAGAGATAGAGCCGTGGTTTATTAAGCAAAAGTGCGTCAAATACGCTCCCATAACTGATCATAACATTTAAAAGATACGTCGTCGGTGAAAATATTTTCAATTCGGACTTATTCTCTGTAGGGAGAGGCTACCGAGAACCGCTACCGACGAAGACTTTCTGATTAATTTAAAAATCAACCGTAAGAGATAGAGCCGTGGTTTATTAAGCAAAAGTGCTTCAAATACGCTCCTATAACTCAATCTAATATTTAAAAGGTACCTCGTCTGTGAAAATAATTTCAGTTCGGACTTAGATTTTTTCCTACCGAGTGCCTACCGTGCAGAGTCGCCGACGACGACTTTAGAAAGTATTTTAAAATCAACCGTAAGAGATAGAGCCGTGGTTTATTATGCAAAAGTGCCTCAAATACGCTCCCATAACTGATCATAACATTTAAAAGATACGTCGTCAGTGAAAATATTTTCAATTCGGACTTAGTCTCTGTAGGGAGAGGCTACCGAGAACCGCTACCGACGAAGATTTTCTCATTAATTTAAAAATCAACCGAAAGAGATAGAGCCGTGGTTTATTAAGCAAAAGTGCTTCAAATACGCTCCTATAACTCAGTCTAACATTTAAAAGGTACCTCGTCGGTGAAAATATTTACAGGTCGGACTTAGATTTTTTCCTACCCAGTGGCTACCGTGAAGAGTCGCCGACGACGACTTTAGAAATTATTTAAAAATCAACCGTAAGAGATAGAGCCGTGGTTTATTAAGCAAAAGTGCGTCAAATACGCTCCCATAACTGAACATAACATTTAAAAGATACGTCGTCAGTGAAAATATTTTCAATTCGGACTTAGTCTCTGTAGGGAGAGGCTACCGAGAACCGCTACAGACGAAGACTTTCTGATTAATTTAAAAATCAACCGTAAGAGATAGAGCCGTGGTTTATTAAGCAAAAGTGCTTCAAATACGCTCCTATAACTCAATCTAACGTTTAAAAGGTACCTCGTCTGTGAAAATAATTTCAGTTCGGACTTAGATTTTTTCCTACCGAGTGCCTACCGTGAAGAGTCGCCGACGACGACTTTAGAAAGTATTTTAAAATCAACCGTAAGAGATAGAGCCGTGGTTTATTATGCAAAAGTGCCTCAAATACGCTCCCATAACTGATCATAACATTTAAAAGATACGTCGTCGGTGAAAATATTTTCAATTCGGACTTAGTCTCTGTACGGAGAGGCTACCGAGAAGCGCTACCGACGAAGACTTTCTGATTAATTTAAAAATCAACCGTAAGAGATAGAGTCGTGGTTTATTAAGCAAAAGTGCTTGAAATACGCTCCTATAACTCAATCTAACATTTAAAAGGTACCTCGTCGGTGAAAATAATTTCAGTTCGGAATTAGATTTTTTCCTACCGAGTGGCTACCGTGAAGAGTCGCCGACGACGACTTTAGAAATTATTTAAAAATCAACCGAAAGAGATAGAGCCGTGGTTTATTAAGAAAAAGTGCGTCAAATACGCTCCCATAACTGATCATAACATTTAAAAGATACGTCGTCGGTGAAAATATTTTCAATTCGGACTTAGTCTCTGTAGGGAGAGGCTACCGAGAACCGCTACCGACGAAGACTTTCTGATTAATTTAAAAATCAACCGTAAGAGATAGAGCCGTGGTTTATTAAGCAAAAGTGCTTCAAATACGCTCCTATAACTCAATCTAACATTTAAAAGGTACCTCGTCGGTGAAAATAATTTCAGTTCGGAATTAGATTTTTTCCTACCGAGTGGCTACCGTGAAGAGTCGCCGACGACGACTTTAGAAATTATTTAAAAATCAACCGTAAGAGATAGAGCCGTGGTTTATTAAGAAAAAGTGCGTCAAATACGCTCCCATAAGTGATCATAACATTTAAAAGATACGTCGTCGGTGAAAATATTTTCAATTCGGGCTTAGTCTCTGTACGGAGAGGCTACCGAGAAGCGCTACCGACGAAGACTTTCTGATTAATTTAAAAATCAACCGTAAGAGATAGAGCCGTGGTTTATTAAGCAAAAGTGCTTCAAATACGCTCCTATAACTCAATCTAACATTTAAAAGGTACCTCGTCGGTGAAAATAATTTCAGTTCGGAATTAGATTTTTTCCTACCGAGTGGCTACCGTGAAGAGTCGCCGACGATGACTTTAGAAATTATTTAAAAATCAACCGAAAGAGATAGAGCCGTGGTTTATTAAGAAAAAGTGCGTCAAATACGCTCCCATAACTGATCATAACATTTAAAAGATACGTCGTCGGTGAAAATATTTTCAATTCGGACTTAGTCTCTGTAGGGAGAGGCTACCGAGAACCGCTACAGACGAAGACTTTCTGATTAATTTAAAAATCAACCGTAAGAGATAGAGCCGTGGTTTATTAAGCAAAAGTGCTTCAAATACGCTCCTATAACTCAATCTAACGTTTAAAAGGTACCTCGTCTGTGAAAATAATTTCAGTTCGGACTTAGATTTTTTCCTACCGAGTGCCTACCGTGAAGAGTCGCCGACGACGACTTTAGAAAATATTTTAAAATCAACCGTAAGAGATAGAGCCGTGGTTTATTATGCAAAAGTGCCTCAAATACGCTCCCATAACTGATCATAACATTTAAAAGATACGTCGTCGGTGAAAATATTTTCAATTCGGACTTAGTCTCTGTACGGAGAGGCTACCGAGAAGCGCTACCGACGAAGACTTTCTGATTAATTTAAAAATCAACCGTAAGAGATAGAGCCGTGGTTTATTAAGCAAAAGTGCTTGAAATACGCTCCTATAACTCAATCTAACATTTAAAAGGTACCTCGTCGGTGAAAATAATTTCAGTTCGGAATTAGATTTTTTCCTACCGAGTGGCTACCGTGAAGAGTCGCCGACGACGACTTTAGAAATTATTTAAAAATCAACCGAAAGAGATAGAGCCGTGGTTTATTAAGAAAAAGTGCGTCAAATACGCTCCCATAACTGATCATAACATTTAAAAGATACGTCGTCGGTGAAAATATTTTCAATTCGGACTTAGTCTCTGTAGGGAGAGGCTACCGAGAACCGCTACCGACGAAGACTTTCTGATTAATTTAAAAATCAACCGTAAGAGATAGAGCCGTGGTTTATTAAGCAAAAGTGCTTCAAATACGCTCCTATAACTCAATCTAACATTTAAAAGGTACCTCGTCGATGAAAATAATTTCAGTTCGGAATTAGATTTTTTCCTACCCAGTGGCTACCGTGAAGAGTCGCCGACGACGACTTTAGAAATTATTTAAAAATCAACCGTAAGAGATAGAGCCGTGGTTTATTAAGCAAAAGTGCGTCAAATACGCTCCCATAACTGAACATAACATTTAAAAGATACGTCGACAGTGAAAATATTTTCAATTCGGACTTAGTCTCTGTAGGGAGAGGCTACCGAGAACCGCTACAGACGAAGACTTTCTGATTAATTTAAAAATCAACCGTAAGATATAGAGCCGTTGTTTATTAAGCAAAAGTGCTTCAAATACGCGCCTATAACTCAATCTAACGTTTAAAAGGTACCTCGTCGGTGAAAATAATTTCAGTTCGGACTTAGATTTTTTCCTACCGAGTGGCTACCGTGAAGAGTCGCCGACGACGACTTTAGAAATTATTTAAAAATCAACCGTAAGAGATAGAGCCGTGGTTTATTAAGAAAAAGTGCGTCAAATACGCTCCCATAACTGATCATAACATTTAAAAGATACGTCGTCGGTGAAAATATTTTCAATTCGGACTTAGTCTCTGTAGGGAGAGGCTACCGAGAACCGCTACCGACGAAGACTTTCTGATTAATTTAAAAATCAACCGTAAGAGATAGAGCCGTGGTTTATTAAGCAAAAGTGCTTCAAATACGCTCCTATAACTCAATCTAACATTTAAAAGGTACCTCGTCGGTGAAAATAATTTCAGTTCGGACTTAGATTTTTTCCTACCGAGTGGCTACCGTGAAGAGTCGCCGACGACGACTTTAGAAATTATTTAAAAATCAACCGTAAGAGATAGAGCCGTGGTTTATTAAGAAAAAGTGCGTCAAATACGCTCCCATAACTGATCATAACATTTAAAAGATACGTCGTCGGTGAAAATATTTTCAATTCGGACTTAGTCTCTGTAGGGAGAGGCTACCGAGAACCGCTACCGACGAAGACTTTCTGATTAATTTAAAAATCAACCGTAAGAGATAGAGCCGTGGTTTATTAAGCAAAAGTGCTTCAAATACGCTCCTATAACTCAATCTAACATTTAAAAGGTACCTCGTAGGTGAAAATAATTTCAGTTCGGACTTAGATTTTTTCCTACCGAGTGGCTACCGTGAAGAGTCGCCGACGACGACTTTAGAAATTATTTAAAAATCAACCGTAAGAGATAGAGCCGTGGTTTATTAAGAAAAAGTGCGTCAAATACGCTCCCATAACTGATCATAACATTTAAAAGATACGTCGTCGGTGAAAATATTTTCAATTCGGACTTAGTCTCTGTAGGGAGAGGCTACCGAGAAGCGCTACCGACGAAGACTTTCTGATTAATTTAAAAATCAACCGTAAGAGATAGAGCCGTGGTTTATTAAGCAAAAGTGCTTCAAATACCCTCCTATAACTCAATCTAACATTTAAAAGGTACCTCGTCGGTGAAAATAATTTCAGTTCGGACTTAGATTTTTTCCTACCGAGTGGCTACCGTGAAGAGTCGCCGACGAGGACTTTAGAAATTATTTCAAAATCAACCGTTAGAGATAGAGCCGTGGTTTATTAAGCAAAAGTGCGTCAAATACGCTCCCATAACTGAACATAACATTTAAAAGATACGTCGTCGGTAAAAAAATATTTTCAATTCGGACTTAGTCTCTGTACGGAGAGGCTACCGAGAAGCGCTACCGACGAAGACTTTCTGATTAATTTAAAAATCAACCGTAAGAGATAGAGCCGTGGTTTATTAAGCAAAAGTGCTTCAAATACGCTCCTATAACTCAATCTAACATTTAAAAGGTACCTCGTCGGTGAAAATAATTTCAGTTCGGACTTAGATTTTTTCCTACCGAGTGGCTACCGTGAAGAGTCGCCGACGACGACTTTAGAAATTATTTAAAAATCAACCGTAAGAGATAGAGCCGTGGTTTATTAAGCAAAAGTGCGTCAAATACGCTCCCATAACTGAACATAAAATTTAAAAGATACGTCGTCGGTGAAAATATTTTCAATTCGGACTTAGTCTCTGTACGGAGAGGCTACCGAGAAGCGCTACCGACGAAGACTTTCTGATTAATTTAAAAATCAACCGTAAGAGATAGAGCCGTGGTTTATTAAGCAAAAGTGCTTCAAATACGCTCCTATAACTCAATCTAACATTTAAAAGGTACCTCGTCGGTGAAAATAATTTCAGTTCGGACTTAGATTTTTTCCTACCGAGTGGCTACCGTGAAGGGTCGCCGACGACGACTTTAGAAATTATTTAAAAATCAACCGTAAGAGATAGAGCCGTGGTTTATTAAGAAAAAGTGCGTCAAATACGCTCCCATAACTGATCATAACATTTAAAAGATACGTCGTCGGTGAAAATATTTTCAATTCGGACTTAGTCTCTGTAGGGAGAGGCTACGGAGAACCGCTACCGACGAAGACTTTCTGATTAATTTAAAAATCAACCGTAAGAGATAGAGCCGTGGTTTATTAAGCAAAAGTGCTTCAAATACGCTCCTATAACTCAATCTAACATTTAAAAGGTACCTCGTCGGTGAATATAATTTCAGTTCGGACTTAGATTTTTTCCTACCGAGTGGCTACCGTGAAGAGTCGCCGACGACGACTTTAGAAATTATTTAAAAATCAACCGTTAGAGATAGAGCCGTGGTTTATTAAGCAAAAGTGCGTCAAATACGCTCCCATAACTGAACATAACATTTAAAAGATACGTCGTCGGTAAAAAAATATTTTCAATTCGGACTTAGTCTCTGTACGGAGAGGCTACCGAGAAGCGCTACCGACGAAGACTTTCTGATTAATTTAAAAATCAACCGTAAGAGATAGAGCCGTGGTTTATTAAGCAAAAGTGCTTCAAATACGCTCCTATAACTCAATCTAACATTTAAAAGGTACCTCGTCGGTGAAAATAATTTCAGTTCGGACTTAGATTTTTTCCTACCGAGTGGCTACCGTGAAGGGTCGCCGACGACGACTTTAGAAATTATTTAAAAATCAACCGTAAGAGATAGAGCCGTGGTTTATTAAGAAAAAGTGCGTCAAATACGCTCCCATAACTGATCATAACATTTAAAAGATACGTCGTCGGTGAAAATATTTTCAATTCGGACTTAGTCTCTGTAGGGAGAGGCTACGGAGAACCGCTACCGACGAAGACTTTCTGATTAATTTAAAAATCAACCGTAAGAGATAGAGCCGTGGTTTATTAAGCAAAAGTGCTTCAAATACGCTCCTATAACTCAATCTAACATTTAAAAGGTACCTCGTCGGTGAATATAATTTCAGTTCGGACTTAGATTTTTTCCTACCGAGTGGCTACCGTGAAGAGTCGCCGACGACGACTTTAGAAATTATTTAAAAATCAACCGTTAGAGATAGAGCCGTGGTTTATTAAGCAAAAGTGCGTCAAATACGCTCCCATAACTGAACATAACATTTAAAAGATACGTCGTCGGTAAAAAAATATTTTCAATTCGGACTTAGTCTCTGTACGGAGAGGCTACCGAGAAGCGCTACCGACGAAGACTTTCTGATTAATTTAAAAATCAACCGTAAGAGATAGAGCCGTGGTTTATTAAGCAAAAGTGCTTCAAATACGCTCCTATAACTCAATCTAACATTTAAAAGGTACCTCGTCTGTGAAAATAATTTCAGTTCGGACTTAGATTTTTTCCTACCGAGTGCCTACCGTGAAGAGTCGCCGACGACGACTTTAGAAATTATTTAAAAATCAACCGTAAGAGATAGAGCCGTGGTTTATTAAGAAAAAGTGCGTCAAATACGCTCCCATAACTGATCATAACATTTAAAAGATACGTCGTCGGTGAAAATATTTTCAATTCGGACTTAGTCTCTGTAAGGAGAGGCTACCGAGAACCGCTACCGACGAAGAATTTCTGATTAATTTAAAAATCAACCGTAAGAGATAGAGCCGTGGTTTATTAAGCAAAAGTGCTTCAAATACTCTCCTATAACTCAATCTAACATTTAAAAGGTACCTCGTCGGTGAAAATAATTTCAGTTCGGACTTAGATTTTTTCCTACCGAGTGGCTACCGTGAAGAGTCGCCGACGACGACTTTAGAAATTATTTAAAAATCAACCGTAAGAGATAGAGCCGTGGTTTATTAAGAAAAAGTGCGTCAAATACGCTCCCATAACTGATCATAACATTTAAAAGATACGTCGTCGGTGAAAATATTTTCAATTCGGACTTAGTCTCTGTAGGGAGAGGCTACCGAGAACCGCTACCGACGAAGACTTTCTGATTAATTTAAAAATCAATCGTAAGAGATAGAGCCGTGGTTTATTAAGCAAAAGTGCTTCAAATACGCTCCTATAACTCAATCTAACATTTAAAAGGTACCTCGTCGGTGAAAATAATTTCAGTTCGGACTTAGATTTTTTCCTACCGAGTGGCTACCGTGAAGAGTCGCCGACGACGACTTTAGAAATTATTTCAAAATCAACCGTTAGAGATAGAGCCGTGGTTTATTAAGCAAAAGTGCGTCAAATACGCTCCCATAACTGAACATAACATTTAAAAGATACGTCGTCGGTAAAAAAATATTTTCAATTCGGACTTAGTCTCTGTACGGAGAGGCTACCGAGAAGCGCTACCGACGAAGACTTTCTGATTAATTTAAAAATCAACCGTAAGAGATAGAGCCGTGGTTTATTAAGCAAAAGTGCTTCAAATACGCTCCTATAACTCAATCTAACATTTAAAAGGTACCTCGTCGGTGAAAATAATTTCAGTTCGGACTTAGATTTTTTCCTACCGAGTGGCTACCGTGAAGAGTCGCCGACGACGACTTTAGAAATTATTTAAAAATCAACCGTAAGAGATAGAGCCGTGGTTTATTAAGCAAAAGTGCGTCAAATACGCTCCCATAACTGAACATAAAATTTAAAAGATACGTCGTCGGTGAAAATATTTTCAATTCGGACTTAGTCTCTGTACGGAGAGGCTACCGAGAAGCGCTACCGACGAAGACTTTCTGATTAATTTAAAAATCAACCGTAAGAGATAGAGCCGTGGTTTATTAAGCAAAAGTGCTTCAAATACGCTCCTATAACTCAATCTAACATTTAAAAGGTACCTCGTCGGTGAAAATAATTTTAGTTCGGACTTAGATTTTTTCCTACCGAGTGGCTACCGTGAAGGGTCGCCGACGACGACTTTAGAAATTATTTAAAAATCAACCGTAAGAGATAGAGCCGTGGTTTATTAAGAAAAAGTGCGTCAAATACGCTCCCATAACTGATCATAACATTTAAAAGATACGTCGTCGGTGAAAATATTTTCAATTCGGACTTAGTCTCTGTAGGGAGAGGCTACGGAGAACCGCTACCGACGAAGACTTTCTGATTAATTTAAAAATCAACCGTAAGAGATAGAGCCGTGGTTTATTAAGCAAAAGTGCTTCAAATACGCTCCTATAACTCAATCTAACATTTAAAAGGTACCTCGTCGGTGAATATAATTTCAGTTCGGACTTAGATTTTTTCCTACCGAGTGGCTACCGTGAAGAGTCGCCGACGACGACTTTAGAAATTATTTAAAAATCAACCGTTAGAGATAGAGCCGTGGTTTATTAAGCAAAAGTGCGTCAAATACGCTCCCATAACTGAACATAACATTTAAAAGATACGTCGTCGGTAAAAAAATATTTTCAATTCGGACTTAGTCTCTGTACGGAGAGGCTACCGAGAAGCGCTACCGACGAAGACTTTCTGATTAATTTAAAAATCAACCGTAAGAGATAGAGCCGTGGTTTATTAAGCAAAAGTGCTTCAAATACGCTCCTATAACTCAATCTAACATTTAAAAGGTACCTCGTCTGTGAAAATAATTTCAGTTCGGACTTAGATTTTTTCCTACCGAGTGCCTACCGTGAAGAGTCGCCGACGACGACTTTAGAAATTATTTAAAAATCAACCGTAAGAGATAGAGCCGTGGTTTATTAAGAAAAAGTGCGTCAAATACGCTCCCATAACTGATCATAACATTTAAAAGATACGTCGTCGGTGAAAATATTTTCAATTCGGACTTAGTCTCTGTAAGGAGAGGCTACCGAGAACCGCTACCGACGAAGAATTTCTGATTAATTTAAAAATCAACCGTAAGAGATAGAGCCGTGGTTTATTAAGCAAAAGTGCTTCAAATACTCTCCTATAACTCAATCTAACATTTAAAAGGTACCTCGTCGGTGAAAATAATTTCAGTTCGGACTTAGATTTTTTCCTACCGAGTGGCTACCGTGAAGAGTCGCCGACGACGACTTTAGAAATTATTTAAAAATCAACCGTAAGAGATAGAGCCGTGGTTTATTAAGAAAAAGTGCGTCAAATACGCTCCCATAACTGATCATAACATTTAAAAGATACGTCGTCGGTGAAAATATTTTCAATTCGGACTTAGTCTCTGTAGGGAGAGGCTACCGAGAACCGCTACCGACGAAGACTTTCTGATTAATTTAAAAATCAATCGTAAGAGATAGAGCCGTGGTTTATTAAGCAAAAGTGCTTCAAATACGCTCCTATAACTCAATCTAACATTTAAAAGGTACCTCGTCGGTGAAAATAATTTCAGTTCGGACTTAGATTTTTTCCTACCGAGTGGCTACCGTGAAGAGTCGCCGACGACGACTTTAGAAATTATTTAAAAATCAACCGTAAGAGATAGAGCCGTGGTTTATTAAGCAAAAGTGCGTCAAATACGCTCCCATAACTGAACATAACATTTAAAAGATACGTCGTCGGTGAAAATATTTTCAATTCGGACTTAGTCTCTGTACGGAGAGGCTACCGAGAAGCGCTACCGACGAAGACTTTCTGATTAATTTAAAAATCAACCGTAAGAGATAGAGCCGTGGTTTATTAAGCAAAAGTGCTTCAAATACGCTCCTATAACTCAATCTAACATTTAAAAGGTACCTCGTCGGTGAAAATAATTTCAGTTCGGACTTAGATTTTTTCCTACCGAGTGGCTACCGTGAAGAGTCGCCGACGACGACTTTAGAAATTATTTAAAAATCAACCGTAAGAGATAGAGCCGTGGTTTATTAAGAAAAAGTGCGTCAAATACGCTCCCATAACTGATCATAACATTTAAAAGATACGTCGTCGGTGAAAATATTTTCAATTCGGACTTAGTCTCTGTAGGGAGAGGCTACCGAGAACCGCTACCGACGAAGACTTTCTCATTAATTTAAAAATCAACCGTAAGAGATAGAGCCGTGGTTTATTAAGCAAAAGTGCTTCAAATACGCTCCTATAACTCAATCTAACATTTAAAAGGTACCTCGTCGGTGAAAATAATTTCAGTTCGGACTTAGATTTTTTCCTACCGAGTGGCTACCGTGAAGAGTCGCCGACGACGACTTTAGAAATTATTTAAAAATCAACCGTAAGAGATTTAGCCGTGGTTTATTAAGCAAAAGTGCTTCAAATACGCTCCTATAACTCAATCTAACATTTAAAAGGTACCTCGTCTGTGAAAATAATTTCAGTTCGGACTTAGATTTTTTCCTACCGAGTGGCTACCGTGAAGAGTCGCCGACGACGACTTTAGAAATTATTTAAAAATCAACCGTAAGAGATAGAGCCGTGGTTTATTAAGAAAAAGTGCGTCAAATACGCTCCCATAACTGATCATAACATTTAAAAGATACGTCGTCGGTGAAAATATTTTCAATTCGGACTTAGTCTCTGTAGGGAGAGGCTACCGAGAACCGCTACCGACGAAGACTTTCTGATTAATTTAAAAATCAACCGTAAGAGATAGAGCCGTGGTTTATTAAGCAAAAGTGCTTCAAATACGCTCCTATAACTCAATCTAACATTTAAAAGGTACCTCGTCTGTGAAAATAATTTCAGTTCGGACTTAGATTTTTTCCTACCGAGTGGCTACCGTGAAGAGTCGCCGACGACGACTTTAGAAATTATTTAAAAATCAACCGTAAGAGATAGAGCCGTGGTTTATTAAGAAAAAGTGCGTCAAATACGCTCCCATAACTGATCATAACATTTAAAAGATACGTCGTCGGTGAAAATATTTTCAATTCGGACTTAGTCTCTGTAGGGAGAGGCTACCGAGAACCGCTACCGACGAAGACTTTCTGATTAATTTAAAAATCAACCGTAAGAGATAGAGCCGTGGTTTATTAAGCAAAAGTGCTTCAAATACGCTCCTACAACTCAATCTAACATTTAAAAGGTACCTCGTCTGTGAAAATAATTTCAGTTCGGACTTAGATTTTTTCCTACCGAGTGGCTACCGTGAAGAGTCGCCGACGACGACTTTAGAAATTATTTAAAAATCAACCGTAAGAGATAGAGCCGTGGTTTATTAAGAAAAAGTGCGTCAAATACGCTCCCATAACTGATCATAACATTTAAAAGATACGTCGTCGGTGAAAATATTTTCAATTCGGACTTAGTCTCTGTAGGGAGAGGCTACCGAGAACCGCTACCGACGAAGACTTTCTGATTAATTTAAAAATCAACCGTAAGAGATAGAGCCGTGGTTTATTAAGCAAAAGTGCTTCAAATACGCTCCTACAACTCAATCTAACATTTAAAAGGTACCTCGTCTGTGAAAATAATTTCAGTTCGGACTTAGATTTTTTCCTACCGAGTGGCTACCGTGAAGAGTCGCCGACGACGACTTTAGAAATTATTTAAAAATCAACCGTAAGAGATAGAGCCGTGGTTTATTAAGCAAAAGTGCGTCAAATACGCTCCCATAACTGAACATAACATTTAAAAGATACGTCGTCGGTGAAAATATTTTCAATTCGGACTTAGTCTCTGTACGGAGAGGCTACCGAGAAGCGCTACCGACGAAGACTTTCTGATTAATTTAAAAATCAACCGTAAGAGATAGAGCCGTGGTTTATTAAGCAAAAGTGCTTCAAATACGCTCCTATAACTCAATCTAACATTTAAAAGGTACCTCGTCGGTGAAAATAATTTCAGTTCGGACTTAGATTTTTTCCTACCGAGTGGCTACCGTGAAGAGTCGCCGACGACGACTTTAGAAATTATTTAAAAATCAACCGTAAGAGATAGAGCCGTGGTTTATTAAGAAAAAGTGCGTCAAATACGCTCCCATAACTGATCATAACATTTAAAAGATACGTCGTCAGTGAAAATATTTTCAATTCGGACTTAGTCTCTGTAGGGAGAGGCTACCGAGAACCGCTACCGACGAAGACTTTCTCATTAATTTAAAAATCAACCGTAAGAGATAGAGCCGTGGTTTATTAAGCAAAAGTGCTTCAAATACGCTCCTATAACTCAATCTAACATTTAAAAGGTACCTCGTCGGTGAAAATAATTTCAGTTCGGACTTAGATTTTTTCCTACCGAGTGGCTACCGTGAAGAGTCGCCGACGACGACTTTAGAAATTATTTAAAAATCAACCGTAAGAGATTTAGCCGTGGTTTATTAAGCAAAAGTGCTTCAAATACGCTCCTATAACTCAATCTAACATTTAAAAGGTACCTCGTCTGTGAAAATAATTTCAGTTCGGACTTAGATTTTTTCCTACCGAGTGGCTACCGTGAAGAGTCGCCGACGACGACTTTAGAAATTATTTAAAAATCAACCGTAAGAGATAGAGCCGTGGTTTATTAAGAAAAAGTGCGTCAAATACGCTCCCATAACTGATCATAACATTTAAAAGATACGTCGTCGGTGAAAATATTTTCAATTCGGACTTAGTCTCTGTAGGGAGAGGCTACCGAGAACCGCTACCGACGAAGACTTTCTGATTAATTTAAAAATCAACCGTAAGAGATAGAGCCGTGGTTTATTAAGCAAAAGTGCTTCAAATACGCTCCTATAACTCAATCTAACATTTAAAAGGTACCTCGTCTGTGAAAATAATTTCAGTTCGGACTTAGATTTTTTCCTACCGAGTGGCTACCGTGAAGAGTCGCCGACGACGACTTTAGAAATTATTTAAAAATCAACCGTAAGAGATAGAGCCGTGGTTTATTAAGAAAAAGTGCGTCAAATACGCTCCCATAACTGATCATAACATTTAAAAGATACGTCGTCGGTGAAAATATTTTCAATTCGGACTTAGTCTCTGTAGGGAGAGGCTACCGAGAACCGCTACCGACGAAGACTTTCTGATTAATTTAAAAATCAACCGTAAGAGATAGAGCCGTGGTTTATTAAGCAAAAGTGCTTCAAATACGCTCCTACAACTCAATCTAACATTTAAAAGGTACCTCGTCTGTGAAAATAATTTCAGTTCGGACTTAGATTTTTTCCTACCGAGTGGCTACCGTGAAGAGTCGCCGACGACGACTTTAGAAATTATTTAAAAATCAACCGTAAGAGATAGAGCCGTGGTTTATTAAGAAAAAGTGCGTCAAATACGCTCCCATAACTGATCATAACATTTAAAAGATACGTCGTCGGTGAAAATATTTTCAATTCGGACTTAGTCTCTGTAGGGAGAGGCTACCGAGAACCGCTACCGACGAAGACTTTCTCATTAATTTAAAAATCAACCGTAAGAGATAGAGCCGTGGTTTATTAAGCAAAAGTGCTTCAAATACGCTCCTATAACTCAATCTAACAGTTAAAAGGTACCTCGTCGGTGAAAATAATTTCAGTTCGGACTTAGATTTTTTCCTACCGAGTGGCTACCGTGAAGAGTCGCCGACGACGACTTTAGAAATTATTTAAAAATCAACCGTAAGAGATTTAGCCGTGGTTTATTAAGCAAAAGTGCTTCAAATACGCTCCTATAACTCAATCTAACATTTAAAAGGTACCTCGTCTGTGAAAATAATTTCAGTTCGGACTTAGATTTTTTCCTACCGAGTGGCTACCGTGAAGAGTCGCCGACGACGACTTTAGAAATTATTTAAAAATCAACCGTAAGAGATAGAGCCGTGGTTTATTAAGAAAAAGTGCGTCAAATACGCTCCCATAACTGATCATAACATTTAAAAGATACGTCGTCGGTGAAAATATTTTCAATTCGGACTTAGTCTCTGTAGGGAGAGGCTACCGAGAACCGCTACCGACGAAGACTTTCTGATTAATTTAAAAATCAACCGTAAGAGATAGAGCCGTGGTTTATTAAGCAAAAGTGCTTCAAATACGCTCCTATAACTCAATCTAACATTTAAAAGGTACCTCGTCGGTGAAAATAATTTCAGTTCGGACTTAGATTTTTTCCTACCGAGTGGCTACCGTGAAGAGTCGCCGACGACGACTTTAGAAATTATTTAAAAATCAACCGTAAGAGATAGAGCCGTGGTTTATTAAGAAAAAGTGCGTCAAATACGCTCCCATAACTGATCATAACATTTAAAAGATACGTCGTCAGTGAAAATATTTTCAATTCGGACTTAGTCTCTGTAGGGAGAGGCTACCGAGAACCGCTACCGACGAAGACTTTCTGATTAATTTAAAAATCAACCGAAAGAGATAGAGCCGTGGTTTATTAAGCAAAAGTGCTTCAAATACGCTCCTATAACTCAATCTAACATATAAAATGTACGTCGTCGGTGAAAATAATTACAGTTCGGACTTAGATTTTTTCCTACCGAGTGGCTACCGTGAAGAGTCGCCGACGACGACTTTAGAAATTATTTAAACATCAACCGTAAGAGATAGAGCCGTGGTTTATTAAGAGAAAGTGCGTCAAATACGCTCCCATAACTGATCATAACATTTAAAAGATACGTCGTCGGTGAAAATATTTTCAATTCGGACTTAGTCTCTGTAGGGAGAGGCTACCGAGAACCGCTACCGACGAAGACTTTCTGATTAATTTAAAAATCAACCGTAAGAGATAGAGCCGTGGTTTATTAAGCAAAAGTGCTTCAAATACGCTCCTATAACTCAATCTAACATTTAAAAGGTACCTCGTCGGTGAAAATAATTTCAGTTCGGACTTAGATTTTTTCCTACCGAGTGGCTACCGTGAAGAGTCGCCGACGACGACTTTAGAAATTATTTAAAAATCAACCGTAAGAGATAGAGCCGTGGTTTATTAAGAAAAAGTGCGTCAAATACGCTCCCATAACTGATCATAACATTTAAAAGATACGTCGTCGGTGAAAATATTTTCAATTCGGACTTAGTCTCTGTAGGGAGAGGCTACCGAGAACCGCTACCGACGAAGACTTTCTGATTAATTTAAAAATCAACCGTAAGAGATAGAGCCGTGGTTTATTAAGCAAAAGTGCTTCAAATACGCTCCTATAACTCAATCTAACATTTAAAAGGTACCTCGTCGGTGAAAATAATTTCAGTTCGGACTTAGATTTTTTCCTACCGAGTGGCTACCGTGAAGAGTCGCCGACGACGACTTTAGAAATTATTTAAAAATCAACCGTAAGAGATAGAGCCGTGGTTTATTAAGAAAAAGTGCGTCAAATACGCTCCCATAACTGATCATAACATTTAAAAGATACGTCGTCGGTGAAAATATTTTCAATTCGGACTTAGTCTCTGTAAGGAGAGGCTACCGAGAACCGCTACCGACGAAGAATTTCTGATTAATTTAAAAATCAACCGTAAGAGATAGAGCCGTGGTTTATTAAGCAAAAGTGCTTCAAATACTCTCCTATAACTCAATCTAACATTTAAAAGGTACCTCGTCGGTGAAAATAATTTCAGTTCGGACTTAGATTTTTTCCTACCGAGTGGCTACCGTGAAGAGTCGCCGACGACGACTTTAGAAATTATTTAAAAATCAACCGTAAGAGATAGAGCCGTGGTTTATTAAGAAAAAGTGCGTCAAATACGCTCCCATAACTGATCATAACATTTAAAAGATACGTCGTCGGTGAAAATATTTTCAATTCGGACTTAGTCTCTGTAGGGAAAGGCTACCGAGAACCGCTACCGACGAAGACTTTCTGATTAATTTAAAAATCAATCGTAAGAGATAGAGCCGTGGTTTATTAAGCAAAAGTGCTTCAAATACGCTCCTATAACTCAATCTAACATTTAAAAGGTACCTCGTCGGTGAAAATAATTTCAGTTCGGACTTAGATTTTTTCCTACCGAGTGGCTACCGTGAAGAGTCGCCGACGACGACTTTAGAAATTATTTAAAAATCAACCGTAAGAGATAGAGCCGTGGTTTATTAAGCAAAAGTGCGTCAAATACGCTCCCATAACTGAACATAACATTTAAAAGATACGTCGTCGGTGAAAATATTTTCAATTCGGACTTAGTCTCTGTACGGAGAGGCTACCGAGAAGCGCTACCGACGAAGACTTTCTGATTAATTTAAAAATCAACCGTAAGAGATAGAGCCGTGGTTTATTAAGCAAAAGTGCTTCAAATACGCTCCTATAACTCAATCTAACATTTAAAAGGTACCTCGTCGGTGAAAATAATTTCAGTTCGGACTTAGATTTTTTCCTACCGAGTGGCTACCGTGAAGAGTCGCCGACGACGACTTTAGAAATTATTTAAAAATCAACCGTAAGAGATAGAGCCGTGGTTTATTAAGAAAAAGTGCGTCAAATACGCTCCCATAACTGATCATAACATTTAAAAGATACGTCGTCGGTGAAAATATTTTCAATTCGGACTTAGTCTCTGTAGGGAGAGGCTACCGAGAACCGCTACCGACGAAGACTTTCTCATTAATTTAAAAATCAACCGTAAGAGATAGAGCCGTGGTTTATTAAGCAAAAGTGCTTCAAATACGCTCCTATAACTCAATCTAACATTTAAAAGGTACCTCGTCGGTGAAAATAATTTCAGTTCGGACTTAGATTTTTTCCTACCGAGTGGCTACCGTGAAGAGTCGCCGACGACGACTTTAGAAATTATTTAAAAATCAACCGTAAGAGATTTAGCCGTGGTTTATTAAGCAAAAGTGCTTCAAATACGCTCCTATAACTCAATCTAACATTTAAAAGGTACCTCGTCTGTGAAAATAATTTCAGTTCGGACTTAGATTTTTTCCTACCGAGTGGCTACCGTGAAGAGTCGCCGACGACGACTTTAGAAATTATTTAAAAATCAACCGTAAGAGATAGAGCCGTGGTTTATTAAGAAAAAGTGCGTCAAATACGCTCCCATAACTGATCATAACATTTAAAAGATACGTCGTCGGTGAAAATATTTTCAATTCGGACTTAGTCTCTGTAGGGAGAGGCTACCGAGAACCGCTACCGACGAAGACTTTCTGATTAATTTAAAAATCAACCGTAAGAGATAGAGCCGTGGTTTATTAAGCAAAAGTGCTTCAAATACGCTCCTATAACTCAATCTAACATTTAAAAGGTACCTCGTCTGTGAAAATAATTTCAGTTCGGACTTAGATTTTTTCCTACCGAGTGGCTACCGTGAAGAGTCGCCGACGACGACTTTAGAAATTATTTAAAAATCAACCGTAAGAGATAGAGCCGTGGTTTATTAAGAAAAAGTGCGTCAAATACGCTCCCATAACTGATCATAACATTTAAAAGATACGTCGTCGGTGAAAATATTTTCAATTCGGACTTAGTCTCTGTAGGGAGAGGCTACCGAGAACCGCTACCGACGAAGACTTTCTGATTAATTTAAAAATCAACCGTAAGAGATAGAGCCGTGGTTTATTAAGCAAAAGTGCTTCAAATACGCTCCTACAACTCAATCTAACATTTAAAAGGTACCTCGTCTGTGAAAATAATTTCAGTTCGGACTTAGATTTTTTCCTACCGAGTGGCTACCGTGAAGAGTCGCCGACGACGACTTTAGAAATTATTTAAAAATCAACCGTAAGAGATAGAGCCGTGGTTTATTAAGAAAAAGTGTGTCAAATACGCTCCCATAACTGATCATAACATTTAAAAGATACGTCGTCGGTGAAAATATTTTCAATTCGGACTTAGTCTCTGTAGGGAGAGGCTACCGAGAACCGCTACCGACGAAGACTTTCTGATTAATTTAAAAATCAACCGTAAGAGATAGAGCCGTGGTTTATTAAGCAAAAGTGCTTCAAATACGCTCCTATAACTCAATCTAACAGTTAAAAGGTACCTCGTCGGTGAAAATAATTTCAGTTCGGACTTAGATTTTTTCCTACCGAGTGGCTACCGTGAAGAGTCGCCGACGACGACTTTAGAAATTATTTAAAAATCAACCGTAAGAGATTTAGCCGTGGTTTATTAAGCAAAAGTGCTTCAAATACGCTCCTATAACTCAATCTAACATTTAAAAGGTACCTCGTCTGTGAAAATAATTTCAGTTCGGACTTAGATTTTTTCCTACCGAGTGGCTACCGTGAAGAGTCGCCGACGACGACTTTAGAAATTATTTAAAAATCAACCGTAAGAGATAGAGCCGTGGTTTATTAAGAAAAAGTGCGTCAAATACGCTCCCATAACTGATCATAACATTTAAAAGATACGTCGTCGGTGAAAATATTTTCAATTCGGACTTAGTCTCTGTAGGGAGAGGCTACCGAGAACCGCTACCGACGAAGACTTTCTGATTAATTTAAAAATCAACCGTAAGAGATAGAGCCGTGGTTTATTAAGCAAAAGTGCTTCAAATACGCTCCTATAACTCAATCTAACATTTAAAAGGTACCTCGTCGGTGAAAATAATTTCAGTTCGGACTTAGATTTTTTCCTACCGAGTGGCTACCGTGAAGAGTCGCCGACGACGACTTTAGAAATTATTTAAAAATCAACCGTAAGAGATAGAGCCGTGGTTTATTAAGAAAAAGTGCGTCAAATACGCTCCCATAACTGATCATAACATTTAAAAGATACGTCGTCGGTGAAAATATTTTCAATTCGGGCTTAGTCTCTGTACGGAGAGGCTACCGAGAAGCGCTACCGACGAAGACTTTCTGATTAATTTAAAAATCAACCGTAAGAGATAGAGCCGTGGTTTATTAAGCAAAAGTGCTTCAAATACGCTCCTATAACTCAATCTAACATTTAAAAGGTACCTCGTCGGTGAAAATAATTTCAGTTCGGACTTAGATTTTTTCCTACCGAGTGGCTACCGTGAAGAGTCGCCGACGACGACTTTAGAAATTATTTAAACATCAACCGTAAGAGATAGAGCCGTGGTTTATTAAGAGAAAGTGCGTCAAATACGCTCCCATAACTGATCATAACATTTAAAAGATACGTCGTCGGTGAAAATATTTTCAATTCGGACTTAGTCTCTGTAGGGAGAGGCTACCGAGAACCGCTACCGACGAAGACTTTCTGATTAATTTAAAAATCAACCGTAAGAGATAGAGCCGTGGTTTATTAAGCAAAAGTGCTTCAAATACGCTCCTATAACTCAATCTAACATTTAAAAGGTACCTCGTCGGTGAAAATAATTTCAGTTCGGACTTAGATTTTTTCCTACCGAGTGGCTACCGTGAAGAGTCGCCGACGACGACTTTAGAAATTATTTAAAAATCAACCGTAAGAGATAGAGCCGTGGTTTATTAAGAAAAAGTGCGTCAAATACGCTCCCATAACTGATCATAACATTTAAAAGATACGTCGTCGGTGAAAATATTTTCAATTCGGACTTAGTCTCTGTAGGGAGAGGCTACCGAGAACCGCTACCGACGAAGACTTTCTGATTAATTTAAAAATCAACCGTAAGAGATAGAGCCGTGGTTTATTAAGCAAAAGTGCTTCAAATACGCTCCTATAACTCAATCTAACATTTAAAAGGTACCTCGTCGGTGAAAATAATTTCAGTTCGGACTTAGATTTTTTCCTACCGAGTGGCTACCGTGAAGAGTCGCCGACGACGACTTTAGAAATTATTTAAAAATCAACCGTAAGAGATAGAGCCGTGGTTTATTAAGAAAAAGTGCGTCAAATACGCTCCCATAACTGATCATAACATTTAAAAGATACGTCGTCGGTGAAAATATTTTCAATTCGGACTTAGTCTCTGTAAGGAGAGGCTACCGAGAACCGCTACCGACGAAGAATTTCTGATTAATTTAAAAATCAACCGTAAGAGATAGAGCCGTGGTTTATTAAGCAAAAGTGCTTCAAATACTCTCCTATAACTCAATCTAACATTTAAAAGGTACCTCGTCGGTGAAAATAATTTCAGTTCGGACTTAGATTTTTTCCTACCGAGTGGCTACCGTGAAGAGTCGCCGACGACGACTTTAGAAATTATTTAAAAATCAACCGTAAGAGATAGAGCCGTGGTTTATTAAGAAAAAGTGCGTCAAATACGCTCCCATAACTGATCATAACATTTAAAAGATACGTCGTCGGTGAAAATATTTTCAATTCGGACTTAGTCTCTGTAGGGAAAGGCTACCGAGAACCGCTACCGACGAAGACTTTCTGATTAATTTAAAAATCAATCGTAAGAGATAGAGCCGTGGTTTATTAAGCAAAAGTGCTTCAAATACGCTCCTATAACTCAATCTAACATTTAAAAGGTACCTCGTCGGTGAAAATAATTTCAGTTCGGACTTAGATTTTTTCCTACCGAGTGGCTACCGTGAAGAGTCGCCGACGACGACTTTAGAAATTATTTAAAAATCAACCGTAAGAGATAGAGCCGTGGTTTATTAAGCAAAAGTGCGTCAAATACGCTCCCATAACTGAACATAACATTTAAAAGATACGTCGTCGGTGAAAATATTTTCAATTCGGACTTAGTCTCTGTACGGAGAGGCTACCGAGAAGCGCTACCGACGAAGACTTTCTGATTAATTTAAAAATCAACCGTAAGAGATAGAGCCGTGGTTTATTAAGCAAAAGTGCTTCAAATACGCTCCTATAACTCAATCTAACATTTAAAAGGTACCTCGTCGGTGAAAATAATTTCAGTTCGGACTTAGATTTTTTCCTACCGAGTGGCTACCGTGAAGAGTCGCCGACGACGACTTTAGAAATTATTTAAAAATCAACCGTAAGAGATAGAGCCGTGGTTTATTAAGAAAAAGTGCGTCAAATACGCTCCCATAACTGATCATAACATTTAAAAGATACGTCGTCGGTGAAAATATTTTCAATTCGGACTTAGTCTCTGTAGGGAGAGGCTACCGAGAACCGCTACCGACGAAGACTTTCTCATTAATTTAAAAATCAACCGTAAGAGATAGAGCCGTGGTTTATTAAGCAAAAGTGCTTCAAATACGCTCCTATAACTCAATCTAACATTTAAAAGGTACCTCGTCGGTGAAAATAATTTCAGTTCGGACTTAGATTTTTTCCTACCGAGTGGCTACCGTGAAGAGTCGCCGACGACGACTTTAGAAATTATTTAAAAATCAACCGTAAGAGATTTAGCCGTGGTTTATTAAGCAAAAGTGCTTCAAATACGCTCCTATAACTCAATCTAACATTTAAAAGGTACCTCGTCTGTGAAAATAATTTCAGTTCGGACTTAGATTTTTTCCTACCGAGTGGCTACCGTGAAGAGTCGCCGACGACGACTTTAGAAATTATTTAAAAATCAACCGTAAGAGATAGAGCCGTGGTTTATTAAGAAAAAGTGCGTCAAATACGCTCCCATAACTGATCATAACATTTAAAAGATACGTCGTCGGTGAAAATATTTTCAATTCGGACTTAGTCTCTGTAGGGAGAGGCTACCGAGAACCGCTACCGACGAAGACTTTCTGATTAATTTAAAAATCAACCGTAAGAGATAGAGCCGTGGTTTATTAAGCAAAAGTGCTTCAAATACGCTCCTATAACTCAATCTAACATTTAAAAGGTACCTCGTCTGTGAAAATAATTTCAGTTCGGACTTAGATTTTTTCCTACCGAGTGGCTACCGTGAAGAGTCGCCGACGACGACTTTAGAAATTATTTAAAAATCAACCGTAAGAGATAGAGCCGTGGTTTATTAAGAAAAAGTGCGTCAAATACGCTCCCATAACTGATCATAACATTTAAAAGATACGTCGTCGGTGAAAATATTTTCAATTCGGACTTAGTCTCTGTAGGGAGAGGCTACCGAGAACCGCTACCGACGAAGACTTTCTCATTAATTTAAAAATCAACCGTAAGAGATAGAGCCGTGGTTTATTAAGCAAAAGTGCTTCAAATACGCTCCTATAACTCAATCTAACATTTAAAAGGTACCTCGTCGGTGAAAATAATTTCAGTTCGGACTTAGATTTTTTCCTACCGAGTGGCTACCGTGAAGAGTCGCCGACGACGACTTTAGAAATTATTTAAAAATCAACCGTAAGAGATTTAGCCGTGGTTTATTAAGCAAAAGTGCTTCAAATACGCTCCTATAACTCAATCTAACATTTAAAAGGTACCTCGTCTGTGAAAATAATTTCAGTTCGGACTTAGATTTTTTCCTACCGAGTGGCTACCGTGAAGAGTCGCCGACGACGACTTTAGAAATTATTTAAAAATCAACCGTAAGAGATAGAGCCGTGGTTTATTAAGAAAAAGTGCGTCAAATACGCTCCCATAACTGATCATAACATTTAAAAGATACGTCGTCGGTGAAAATATTTTCAATTCGGACTTAGTCTCTGTAGGGAGAGGCTACCGAGAACCGCTACCGACGAAGACTTTCTGATTAATTTAAAAATCAACCGTAAGAGATAGAGCCGTGGTTTATTAAGCAAAAGTGCTTCAAATACGCTCCTATAACTCAATCTAACATTTAAAAGGTACCTCGTCGGTGAAAATAATTTCAGTTCGGACTTAGATTTTTTCCTACCGAGTGGCTACCGTGAAGAGTCGCCGACGACGACTTTAGAAATTATTTAAAAATCAACCGTAAGAGATAGAGCCGTGGTTTATTAAGAAAAAGTGCGTCAAATACGTTCCCATAACTGATCATAACATTTAAAAGATACGTCGTCGGTGAAAATATTTTCAATTCGGACTTAGTCTCTGTAGGGAGAGGCTACCGAGAACCGCTACCGACGAAGACTTTCTGATTAATTTAAAAATCAACCGTAAGAGATAGAGCCGTGGTTTATTAAGCAAAAGTGCTTCAAATACGCTCCTATAACTCAATCTAACATTTAAAAGGTACCTCGTCGGTGAAAATAATTTCAGTTCGGACTTAGATTTTTTCCTACCGAGTGGCTACCGTGAAGAGTCGCCGACGACGACTTTAGAAATTATTTAAAAATCAACCGTAAGAGATAGAGCCGTGGTTTATTAAGAGAAAGTGCGTCAAATACGCTCCCATAACTGATCATAACATTTAAAAGATACGTCGTCGGTGAAAATATTTTCAATTCGGACTTAGTCTCTGTAGGGAGAGGCTACCGAGAACCGCTACCGACGAAGACTTTCTGATTAATTTAAAAATCAACCGTAAGAGATAGAGCCGTGGTTTATTAAGCAAAAGTGCTTCAAATACGCTCCTATAACTCAATCTAACATTTAAAAGGTACCTCGTCGGTGAAAATAATTTCAGTTCGGACTTAGATTTTTTCCTACCGAGTGGCTACCGTGAAGAGTCGCCGACGACGACTTTAGAAATTATTTAAAAATCAACCGTAAGAGATAGAGCCGTGGTTTATTAAGAAATAGTGCGTCAAATACGCTCCCATAACTGATCATAACATTTAAAAGATACGTCGTCGGTGAAAATATTTTCAATTCGGACTTAGTCTCTGTAGGGAGAGGCTACCGAGAACCGCTACCGACGAAGACTTTCTGATTAATTTAAAAATCAACCGTAAGAGATAGAGCCGTGGTTTATTAAGCAAAAGTGCTTCAAATACGCTCCTATAACTCAATCTAACATTTAAAAGGTACCTCGTCGGTGAAAATAATTTCAGTTCGGACTTAGATTTTTTCCTACCGAGTGGCTACCGTGAAGAGTCGCCGACGACGACTTTAGAAATTATTTAAAAATCAACCGTAAGAGATAGAGCCGTGGTTTATTAAGAAAAAGTGCGTCAAATACGCTCCCATAACTGATCATAACATTTAAAAGATACGTCGTCGGTGAAAATATTTTCAATTCGGACTTAGTCTCTGTAGGGAGAGGCTACCGAGAACCGCTACCGACGAAGACTTTCTGATTAATTTAAAAATCAACCGTAAGAGATAGAGCCGTGGTTTATTAAGCAAAAGTGCTTCAAATACGCTCCTATAACTCAATCTAACATTTAAAAGGTACCTCGTCTGTGAAAATAATTTCAGTTCGGACTTAGATTTTTTCCTACCGAGTGGCTACCGTGAAGAGTCGCCGACGACGACTTTAGAAATTATTTAAAAATCAACCGTAAGAGATAGAGCCGTGGTTTATTAAGAAAAAGTGCGTCAAATACGCTCCCATAACTGATCATAACATTTAAAAGATACGTCGTCGGTGAAAATATTTTCAATTCGGACTTAGTCTCTGTAGGGAGAGGCTACCGAGAACCGCTACCGACGAAGACTTTCTGATTAATTTAAAAATCAACCGTAAGAGATAGAGCCGTGGTTTATTAAGCAAAAGTGCTTCAAATACGCTCCTATAACTCAATCTAACATTTAAAAGGTACCTCGTCGGTGAAAATAATTTCAGTTCGGACTTAGATTTTTTCCTACCGAGTGGCTACCGTGAAGAGTCGCCGACGACGACTTTAGAAATTATTTAAAAATCAACCGTAAGAGATAGAGCCGTGGTTTATTAAGAGAAAGTGCGTCAAATACGCTCCCATAACTGATCATAACATTTAAAAGATACGTCGTCGGTGAAAATATTTTCAATTCGGACTTAGTCTCTGTAGGGAGAGGCTACCGAGAACCGCTACCGACGAAGACTTTCTGATTAATTTAAAAATCAACCGTAAGAGATAGAGCCGTGGTTTATTAAGCAAAAGTGCTTCAAATACGCTCCTATAACTCAATCTAACATTTAAAAGGTACCTCGTCGGTGAAAATAATTTCAGTTCGGACTTAGATTTTTTCCTACCGAGTGGCTACCGTGAAGAGTCGCCGACGACGACTTTAGAAATTATTTAAAAATCAACCGTAAGAGATAGAGCCGTGGTTTATTAAGAAAAAGTGCGTCAAATACGCTCCCATAACTGATCATAACATTTAAAAGATACGTCGTCGGTGAAAATATTTTCAATTCGGACTTAGTCTCTGTAAGGAGAGGCTACCGAGAACCACTACCGACGAAGACTTTCTGATTAATTTAAAAATCAACCGTAAGAGATAGAGCCGTGGTTTATTAAGCAAAAGTGCTTCAAATACTCTCCTATAACTCAATCTAACATTTAAAAGGTACCTCGTCGGTGAAAATAATTTCAGTTCGGACTTAGATTTTTTCCTACCGAGTGGCTACCGTGAAGAGTCGCCGACGACGACTTTAGAAATTATTTAAAAATCAACCGTAAGAGATAGAGCCGTGGTTTATTAAGAAAAAGTGCGTCAAATACGCTCCCATAACTGATCATAACATTTAAAAGATACGTCGTCGGTGAAAATATTTTCAATTCGGACTTAGTCTCTGTAGGGAGAGGCTACCGAGAACCGCTACCGACGAAGACTTTCTGATTAATTTAAAAATCAATCGTAAGAGATAGAGCCGTGGTTTATTAAGCAAAAGTGCTTCAAATACGCTCCTATAACTCAATCTAACATTTAAAAGGTACCTCGTCGGTGAAAATAATTTCAGTTCGGACTTAGATTTTTTCCTACCGAGTGGCTACCGTGAAGAGTCGCCGACGACGACTTTAGAAATTATTTAAAAATCAACCGTAAGAGATAGAGCCGTGGTTTATTAAGCAAAAGTGCGTCAAATACGCTCCCATAACTGAACATAACATTTAAAAGATACGTCCTCGGTGAAAATATTTTCAATTCGGACTTAGTCTCTGTACGGAGAGGCTACCGAGAAGCGCTACCGACGAAGACTTTCTGATTAATTTAAAAATCAACCGTAAGAGATAGAGCCGTGGTTTATTAAGCAAAAGTGCTTCAAATACGCTCCTATAACTCAATCTAACATTTAAAAGGTACCTCGTCTGTGAAAATAATTTCAGTTCGGACTTAGATTTTTTCCTACCGAGTGGCTACCGTGAAGAGTCGCCGACGACGACTTTAGAAATTATTTAAAAATCAACCGTAAGAGATAGAGCCGTGGTTTATTAAGAAAAAGTGCGTCAAATACGCTCCCATAACTGATCATAACATTTAAAAGATACGTCGTCGGTGAAAATATTTTCAATTCGGACTTAGTCTCTGTAAGGAGAGGCTACCGAGAACCGCTACCGACGAAGAATTTCTGATTAATTTAAAAATCAACCGTAAGAGATAGAGCCGTTGTTTATTAAGCAAAAGTGCTTCAAATACGCTCCTATAACTCAATCTAACATTTAAAAGGTACCTCGTCTGTGAAAATAATTTCAGTTCGGACTTAGATTTTTTCCTACCGAGTGCCTACCGTGAAGAGTCGCCGACGACGACTTTAGAAATTATTTAAAAATCAACCGTAAGAGATAGAGCCGTGGTTTATTAAGAAAAAGTGCGTCAAATACGCTCCCATAACTGATCATAACATTTAAAAGATACGTCGTCGGTGAAAATATTTTCAATTCGGACTTAGTCTCTGTAGGGAGAGGCTACCGAGAACCGCTACCGACGAAGACTTTCTGATTAATTTAAAAATCAACCGTAAGAGATAGAGCCGTGGTTTATTAAGCAAAAGTGCTTCAAATACGCTCCTATAACTCAATCTAACATTTAAAAGGTACCTCGTCGGTGAAAATAATTTCAGTTCGGACTTAGATTTTTTCCTACCGAGTGGCTACCGTGAAGAGTCGCCGACGACGACTTTAGAAATTATTTAAAAATCAACCGTAAGAGATAGAGCCGTGGTTTATTAAGAGAAAGTGCGTCAAATACGCTCCCATAACTGATCATAACATTTAAAAGATACGTCGTCGGTGAAAATATTTTCAATTCGGACTTAGTCTCTGTAGGGAGAGGCTACCGAGAACCGCTACCGACGAAGACTTTCTGATTAATTTAAAAATCAACCGTAAGAGATAGAGCCGTGGTTTATTAAGCAAAAGTGCTTCAAATACGCTCCTATAACTCAATCTAACATTTAAAAGGTACCTCGTCGGTGAAAATAATTTCAGTTCGGACTTAGATTTTTTCCTACCGAGTGGCTACCGTGAAGAGTCGCCGACGACGACTTTAGAAATTATTTAAAAATCAACCGTAAGAGATAGAGCCGTGGTTTATTAAGAAAAAGTGCGTCAAATACGCTCCCATAACTGATCATAACATTTAAAAGATACGTCGTCGGTGAAAATATTTTCAATTCGGACTTAGTCTCTGTAGGGAGAGGCTACCGAGAACCGCTACCGACGAAGACTTTCTGATTAATTTAAAAATCAACCGTAAGAGATAGAGCCGTGGTTTATTAAGCAAAAGTGCTTCAAATACGCTCCTATAACTCAATCTAACATTTAAAAGGTACCTCGTCGGTGAAAATAATTTCAGTTCGGACTTAGATTTTTTCCTACCGAGTGGCTACCGTGAAGAGTCGCCGACGACGACTTTAGAAATTATTTAAAAATCAACCGTAAGAGATAGAGCCGTGGTTTATTAAGAAAAAGTGCGTCAAATACGCTCCCATAACTGATCATAACATTTAAAAGATACGTCGTCGGTGAAAATATTTTCAATTCGGACTTAGTCTCTGTAGGGAGAGGCTACCGAGAACCGCTACCGACGAAGACTTTCTGATTAATTTAAAAATCAACCGTAAGAGATAGAGCCGTGGTTTATTAAGCAAAAGTGCTTCAAATACGCTCCTATAACTCAATCTAACATTTAAAAGGTACCTCGTCTGTGAAAATAATTTCAGTTCGGACTTAGATTTTTTCCTACCGAGTGGCTACCGTGAAGAGTCGCCGACGACGACTTTAGAAATTATTTAAAAATCAACCGTAAGAGATAGAGCCGTGGTTTATTAAGAAAAAGTGCGTCAAATACGCTCCCATAACTGATCATAACATTTAAAAGATACGTCGTCGGTGAAAATATTTTCAATTCGGACTTAGTCTCTGTAGGGAGAGGCTACCGAGAACCGCTACCGACGAAGACTTTCTGATTAATTTAAAAATCAACCGTAAGAGATAGAGCCGTGGTTTATTAAGCAAAAGTGCTTCAAATACGCTCCTATAACTCAATCTAACATTTAAAAGGTACCTCGTCGGTGAAAATAATTTCAGTTCGGACTTAGATTTTTTCCTACCGAGTGGCTACCGTGAAGAGTCGCCGACGACGACTTTAGAAATTATTTAAAAATCAACCGTAAGAGATAGAGCCGTGGTTTATTAAGAGAAAGTGCGTCAAATACGCTCCCATAACTGATCATAACATTTAAAAGATACGTCGTCGGTGAAAATATTTTCAATTCGGACTTAGTCTCTGTAGGGAGAGGCTACCGAGAACCGCTACCGACGAAGACTTTCTGATTAATTTAAAAATCAACCGTAAGAGATAGAGCCGTGGTTTATTAAGCAAAAGTGCTTCAAATACGCTCCTATAACTCAATCTAACATTTAAAAGGTACCTCGTCGGTGAAAATAATTTCAGTTCGGACTTAGATTTTTTCCTACCGAGTGGCTACCGTGAAGAGTCGCCGACGACGACTTTAGAAATTATTTAAAAATCAACCGTAAGAGATAGAGCCGTGGTTTATTAAGAAAAAGTGCGTCAAATACGCTCCCATAACTGATCATAACATTTAAAAGATACGTCGTCGGTGAAAATATTTTCAATTCGGACTTAGTCTCTGTAAGGAGAGGCTACCGAGAACCACTACCGACGAAGACTTTCTGATTAATTTAAAAATCAACCGTAAGAGATAGAGCCGTGGTTTATTAAGCAAAAGTGCTTCAAATACTCTCCTATAACTCAATCTAACATTTAAAAGGTACCTCGTCGGTGAAAATAATTTCAGTTCGGACTTAGATTTTTTCCTACCGAGTGGCTACCGTGAAGAGTCGCCGACGACGACTTTAGAAATTATTTAAAAATCAACCGTAAGAGATAGAGCCGTGGTTTATTAAGAAAAAGTGCGTCAAATACGCTCCCATAACTGATCATAACATTTAAAAGATACGTCGTCGGTGAAAATATTTTCAATTCGGACTTAGTCTCTGTAGGGAGAGGCTACCGAGAACCGCTACCGACGAAGACTTTCTGATTAATTTAAAAATCAATCGTAAGAGATAGAGCCGTGGTTTATTAAGCAAAAGTGCTTCAAATACGCTCCTATAACTCAATCTAACATTTAAAAGGTACCTCGTCGGTGAAAATAATTTCAGTTCGGACTTAGATTTTTTCCTACCGAGTGGCTACCGTGAAGAGTCGCCGACGACGACTTTAGAAATTATTTAAAAATCAACCGTAAGAGATAGAGCCGTGGTTTATTAAGCAAAAGTGCGTCAAATACGCTCCCATAACTGAACATAACATTTAAAAGATACGTCCTCGGTGAAAATATTTTCAATTCGGACTTAGTCTCTGTACGGAGAGGCTACCGAGAAGCGCTACCGACGAAGACTTTCTGATTAATTTAAAAATCAACCGTAAGAGATAGAGCCGTGGTTTATTAAGCAAAAGTGCTTCAAATACGCTCCTATAACTCAATCTAACATTTAAAAGGTACCTCGTCTGTGAAAATAATTTCAGTTCGGACTTAGATTTTTTCCTACCGAGTGCCTACCGTGAAGAGTCGCCGACGACGACTTTAGAAATTATTTAAAAATCAACCGTAAGAGATAGAGCCGTGGTTTATTAAGAAAAAGTGCGTCAAATACGCTCCCATAACTGATCATAACATTTAAAAGATACGTCGTCGGTGAAAATATTTTCAATTCGGACTTAGTCTCTGTAAGGAGAGGCTACCGAGAACCGCTACCGACGAAGAATTTCTGATTAATTTAAAAATCAACCGTAAGAGATAGAGCCGTTGTTTATTAAGCAAAAGTGCTTCAAATACGCTCCTATAACTCAATCTAACATTTAAAAGGTACCTCGTCTGTGAAAATAATTTCAGTTCGGACTTAGATTTTTTCCTACCGAGTGCCTACCGTGAAGAGTCGCCGACGACGACTTTAGAAATTATTTAAAAATCAACCGTAAGAGATAGAGCCGTGGTTTATTAAGAAAAAGTGCGTCAAATACGCTCCCATAACTGATCATAACATTTAAAAGATACGTCGTCGGTGAAAATATTTTCAATTCGGACTTAGTCTCTGTACGGAGAGGCTACCGAGAAGCGCTACCGACGAAGACTTTCTGATTAATTTAAAAATCAACCGTAAGAGATAGAGCCGTGGTTTATTAAGCAAAAGTGCTTCAAATACGCTCCTATAACTCAATCTAACATTTAAAAGGTACCTCGTCTGTGAAAATAATTTCAGTTCGGACTTAGATTTTTTCCTACCGAGTGCCTACCGTGAAGAGTCGCCGACGACGACTTTAGAAATTATTTAAAAATCAACCGTAAGAGATAGAGCCGTGGTTTATTAAGAAAAAGTGCGTCAAATACGCTCCCATAACTGATCATAACATTTAAAAGATACGTCGTCGGTGAAAATATTTTCAATTCGGACTTAGTCTCTGTAAGGAGAGGCTACCGAGAACCGCTACCGACGAAGAATTTCTGATTAATTTAAAAATCAACCGTAAGAGATAGAGCCGTGGTTTATTAAGCAAAAGTGCTTCAAATACTCTCCTATAACTCAATCTAACATTTAAAAGGTACCTCGTCGGTGAAAATAATTTCAGTTCGGACTTAGATTTTTTCCTACCGAGTGGCTACCGTGAAGAGTCGCCGACGACGACTTTAGAAATTATTTAAAAATCAACCGTAAGAGATAGAGCCGTGGTTTATTAAGAAAAAGTGCGTCAAATACGCTCCCATAACTGATCATAACATTTAAAAGATACGTCGTCGGTGAAAATATTTTCAATTCGGACTTAGTCTCTGTAGGGAGAGGCTACCGAGAACCGCTACCGACGAAGACTTTCTGATTAATTTAAAAATCAATCGTAAGAGATAGAGCCGTGGTTTATTAAGCAAAAGTGCTTCAAATACGCTCCTATAACTCAATCTAACATTTAAAAGGTACCTCGTCGGTGAAAATAATTTCAGTTCGGACTTAGATTTTTTGCTACCGAGTGGCTACCGTGAAGAGTCGCCGACGACGACTTTAGAAATTATTTAAAAATCAACCGTAAGAGATAGAGCCGTGGTTTATTAAGCAAAAGTGCGTCAAATACGCTCCCATAACTGAACATAACATTTAAAAGATACGTCGTCGGTGAAAATATTTTCAATTCGGACTTAGTCTCTGTACGGAGAGGCTACCGAGAAGCGCTACCGACGAAGACTTTCTGATTAATTTAAAAATCAACCGTAAGAGATAGAGCCGTGGTTTATTAAGCAAAAGTGCTTCAAATACGCTCCTATAACTCAATCTAACATTTAAAAGGTACCTCGTCGGTGAAAATAATTTCAGTTCGGACTTAGATTTTTTCCTACCGAGTGGCTACCGTGAAGGGTCGCCGACGACGATTTTGGAAATTATTTAAAAATCAACCGTAAGAGATAGAGCCGTGGTTTATTAAGGAAAAGTGCGTCAAATACGCTCCCATAACTGATCATAACATTTAAAAGATACGTCGTCGGTGAAAATATTTTCAATTCGGACTTAGTCTCTCTAGGGAGAGGCTACCGAGAACCGCTACCGACGAAGACTTTCTGATTTATTTAAAAATCAACCGTAAGAGATAGAGCCGTGGTTTATTAAGCAAAAGTGCTTCAAATACGCTCCTATAACTCAATCTAACATTTAAAAGGTACCTCGTCTGTGAAAATAATTTCAGTTCGGACTTAGATTTTTTCCTACCGAGTGCCTACCGTGAAGAGTCGCCGACGACGACTTTAGAAATTATTTAAAAATCAACCGTAAGAGATAGAGCCGTGGTTTATTAAGAAAAAGTGCGTCAAATACGCTCCCATAACTGATCATAACATTTAAAAGATACGTCGTCGGTGAAAATATTTTCAATTCGGACTTAGTCTCTGTAGGGAGAGGCTACCGAGAACCGCTACCGACGAAGACTTTCTGATTAATTTAAAAATCAATCGTAAGAGATAGAGCCGTGGTTTATTAAGCAAAAGTGCTTCAAATACGCTCCTATAACTCAATCTAACATTTAAAAGGTACCTCGTCGGTGAAAATAATTACAGTTTGGACTTAGATTTTTTCCTACCCAGTGGCTACCGTGAAGAGTCGCCGACGACGACTTTAGAAATTATTTAAAAATCAACCGTAAGAGATAGAGCCGTGGTTTATTAAGCAAAAGTGCGTCAAATACGCTCCCATAACTGAACATAAGATTTAAAAGATACGTCGTCGGTGAAAATATTTTCAATGCGGACTTGATCTCTGTAGGGAGAGGCTACCGAGAACCGCTACCGACGAAGACTTTCTGATTAATTTAAAAATCAACCGAAAGAGATAGAGCCGTGGTTTATTAAGCAAAAGTGCTTCAAATACGCTCCTATAACTCAATCTAACATTTAAAAGGTACCTCGTCGGTGAAACTAATTACAGTTCGGACTTAGATTTTTTCCTACCGAGTGGCTACGGTGAAGAGTCGCCGACGACGACTTTAGAAAGTATTTTAAAATCAACCGTAAGAGATAGAGCCGTGGTTTATTATGCAAAAGTGCGTCAAATACGCTCCCATAACTGATCATCACATTTAAAAGATACGTCGTCAGTGAAAATATTTTCAATTCGGACTTAGTCTCTGTAGGGAGAGGCTACCGAGAACCGCTACCGACGAAGACTTTCTGATTAATTTAAAAATCAACCGAAAGAGATAGAGCCGTGGTTTATTAAGAAAAAGTGCGTCAAATACGCTCCCATAACTGATCATAACATTTAAAAGATACGTCGTCCGTGAAAATATTTTCAATTCGGACTTAGTCTCTGTACGGAGAGGCTACCGAGAACCGCTACCGACGAAGACTTTCTGATTAATTTAAAAATCAACCGTAAGAGATAGAGCCGTGGTTTATTAAGCAAAAGTGCTTCAAATACGCTCCTATAACTCAATCTAACATTTAAAAGGTACATCGTCGGTGAAAATAATTACAGTTCGGACTTAGATTTTTTCCTACCGAGTGGCTACCGCGAAGAGTCGCCGACGACGACTTTAGAAATTATTTGAAAATCAGCCGTAAGAGATAGAGCCGTGGTTTATTAAGAAAAAGTGCGTCAAATACGCTCCCATAACTGAACATAACATTTAAAAGATACGTCGTCGGTGAAAATATTTTCAATTCGGACTTAGCCTTTCGTATTTTCAATACGGTTTCGAGTGGCATCGCCACAGATTTCAGAGAACAGGCGCTTCTCCTGGCACAGTATCGAGCACTTAGTATCAGATAGAACAATTCGTTTAAAATGGAAATACGTTTCGCATCTGGAGTTTCTTCTCTCACAAGGCGACCACTTAGTTTCGTCGGACACATACGGTTTCGAGTGGCATCGCCACATATTTCAGAGAACAGGCGCATCTCCTGGCACAGTATCGAACACTTAGTTTCAGATAGAACAATTAGTTTAAAATGGAAATAAGTTTCACATCTGGAGTTTGCTCTCTCACAATGTCGACCATTTAGATTCGTCGAGCACATACGGTTTCGAGTATCATCGCCACAGATTTCAGAGAACAGGAGCTTCTCCTGGCAGAGTATCGAACACCTATTTCAGACAAAACAATTAGTTTAAAATGAAAATAAGTTTCACATCTGGAGTTTGCTCCCTCAAAAGGTCGACCATTTAGATTCTTCGAGCACATACGGTTTCGAGTATCATCGCCACAGATTTCAGAGAACAGGAGCTTCTCCTGGCAGAGTATCGAACACTTATTTCAGACAGAACAATTAGTTTAAAATGGAACTATGTTTCGCATCTGGAGTATCCTCTCTCACAAGGTCAACCCCTTAGTTTCGTCGAACACACACGGTTTCGAGTGGCATCTCCACAGATTTCAGCGAACAGGCGCTTCTCCTGGCAGAGTCTCGAACACTTAGTTACAGGGAGAACACTTAGTTTAAAATGGAACTGTGTTTCGCATTTGGAGTTTCCTCTCTCACAAGGTGGACCACTTAGTTTCGTCGAACACACACGGTTTCGAGTGGCATCGCCACAGATTTCAGCGAACTGGCGCATCTCCTGGCACATTATCGAAAACTTAGTTTCAGATAGAACAATTGCTTTAAAATGGAGCTAATTTTTGCATCTGGAGTTTCATCTCTCACAAGGTCGACGACTTAATTGCGACGAACACATACGGTTTCGAGTGGCATCGCCACAGATTTCAGAGAACAGGCGCTTCTCCTGGCACAGTATCGATCACTTAGTTTCAGATAGAACAATTAGTTTAAAATGGAAATAAGTTTCACATCTGGAGTTTGCTCTCTCACAATGTCGACCATTTAGATTCGTCGAGCACATACGGTTTCGAGTATCATCGCCACAGATTTCAGAGAACAGGAGCTTCTCCTGGCAGAGTATCGAACACCTATTTCAGACAAAACAATTAGTTTAAAATGAAAATAAGTTTCACATCTGGAGTTTGCTCCCTCAAAAGGTTGACCATTTAGTTTCGTCGAACACATACGGTTTCGAGTGGCATCGCCACACATTTCAGAGAACAGGCGTTTCTCCTGGCACAGTATCGAACACTTAGTATCAGATAGGATTATTAGTTTAAAATGAACTAATATTTCGCAATTTGGAGTTTCCTCTCTCACAAGGTCGACCACTTAGATTCGCCAAACACATACGGTTTCGAGTAGCATCGCCACAGATTTCAGAGAACAGGCGCTTCTCCTGGCACATTATCGAACACTTAGTTACAGATAGGACAATTAGTTTAAAATGCAACTATGTTTCGCATCTGGAGTTTCCTCTCTCACAAGGTCGGCCACTTAGTTTCGTCGAACACATACGGTTTCGAGTGGCATCGCCACAGATTTCAGAGAACAGGCGCTTCTCCTGGCATATTATCGAACACTTAGTTACAGATAGGACAATTAGTTTAAAATGCAACTATGTTTCGCATCTGGAGTTTCCTCTCTCACAAGGTCGGCCACTTAGTTTCGTCGAACACATACGGTTTCGAGTGGCATCGCCACAGATTTCAGAGAACAGGCGCTTCTCCTGGCACATTATCGAACACTTAGTTACAGATAGGACAATTAGTTTAAAATGCAACTATGTTTCGCATCTGGAGTTTCCTCTCTCACAAGGTCGGCCACTTAGTTTCGTCGAACACATACGGTTTCGAGTGGTATCGCTACAGATTTCAGAGAACAGGCGCATCTCCTGGCACAGTATCGAACACTTAGTTTCAGATAGAACAATTAGTTTAAAATGGAAATAAGTTTCACATCTGGAGTTTGCTCCCTCACAAGGTCGACCATTTAGATTCGTCGAGCACATACGGTTTCGAGTATCATCGCCACAGATTTCAGAGAACAGGCGCTTCTCCTGGCACAGTATCGAACACTTATTTCAGACACAACAATTAGTTTAAAGTGGAACTATGTTTCGCATCTGGAGTATCCTCTCTCACAAGGTCAACCACTTAGTTTCGTCGAATACACACGGTTTCGAGTGGCATCGCCACAGATTTCAGAGAACAGGCGCTTCTCCTGGCACAGTCTCGAACACTTAGTTACAGATAGAACACTTAGTTTAAAATGGAACTGTGTTTCGTATTTGGAGTTTCCTCTCTCACAAGGTGGACCACTCAGTTTCGTCAAACACTTACGGTTTCGAGTGGCATCGCCTCAGATTTCAGAGAACAGGCATTTCTCCTGGCACAGTATCGAGCACTTAGTTTCAGATAGAACAATTCGTTTAAAATGGAAATATGTTTCGCATCTGGAGTTTCTTCTCTCACAAGGCGACCACTTAGTTTCGTCGGACACATACGGTTTCGAGTGGCATCGCCACATATTTCAGAGAACAGGCGCATCTCCTGGCACAGTATCGAACACTTAGTTTCAGATAGAACAATTAGTTTAAAATGGAAATAAGTTTCACATCTGGAGCTTGCTCCCTCACAAGGTCGACCATTTAGATTCGTCGAGCACATACGGTTTCGAGTATCATCGCCACAGATTTCAGAGAACAGGCGCTTCTCCTGGCACAGTATCGAACACTTATTTCAGACAGAACAATTAGTTTAAAATGGAACTATGTTTCGCATCTGGAGTATCCTCTCTCACAAGGTCAACCACTTAGTTTTGTCGAACACACACGGTTTCGAGTGGCATCGCCACAGATTTCAGAGAACAGGCGCTTCTCTTGGCACAGTCTCGAACACTTAGTTACAGATAGAACACTTAGTTTAAAATGGAACTGTGTTTCGTATTTGGAATTTCCTCTCTCACAAGGTGGACCACTCAGTTTCGTCAAACACATACGGTTTCGAGTGGCATCGCCACAGATTTCGGAGAACAGGCGCTTCACCTAGCACAGTATCGAACACTTAGTATCAGATAGAACAATTACTTTAAAATGGAACTAAGCTTCGCATCTCGAGATTCCTCTCTCACAAGTTGGACCACTTAGTTTCATCGAACATATACGGTTTCGAGTAGCATCGCCACTGATTTCAGAGAACAGGCGCTTCTCCTGGCACAGTATCCAACCCTTAGTTTCAGATGGAACATTTGGTTTAAAATGGAACTAAGTTTCGCATCTGAAGTTTCCTCTCGCACAAGGTCGGCCACTTAGTTTCGTCGAACACATACCGTGTCGAGTGCGCATCGCGACAGATTTCAGAGAACAGGCGCTTCTCCTGGAACAATATCGAACACTTAGTTTCAGATAGAACAATTAGTTTAAAATGGAAATAAGTTTCACATCTGGAGCTTGCTCCCTCACAAGGTCGACCATTTAGATTCGTCGAGCACATACGGTTTCGAGTATCATCGCCACAGATTTCAGAGAACAGGCGCTTCTCCTGGCACAGTATCGAACACTTATTTCAGACAGAACAATTAGTTTAAAATGGAACTATGTTTCGCATCTGGAGTATCCTCTCTCACAAGGTCAACCACTTAGTTTCGTCGAACACACACGGTTTCGAGTGGCATCGCCACAGATTTCAGAGAACAGGCGCTTCTCTTGGCACAGTCTCGAACACTTAGTTACAGATAGAACACTTAGTTTAAAATGGAACTGTGTTTCGTATTTGGAATTTCCTCTCTCACAAGGTGGACCACTCAGTTTCGTCAAACACATACGGTTTCGAGTGGCATCGCCACAGATTTCGGAGAACAGGCGCTTCACCTAGCACAGTATCGAACACTTAGTATCAGATAGAACAATTACTTTAAAATGGAACTAAGCTTCGCATCTCGAGATTCCTCTCTCACAAGTTGGACCACTTAGTTTCATCGAACATATACGGTTTCGAGTGTGATCGCCACAGATTTCAGAGAACAGACGCTTCTACTGGCACAGTATCGAACACATAGTTTCAGATAGAACAATTAGTTTAAAATGGAACTAAATTTTGCTGCTGGAATTTCCTCTCTCACAAGGTCGACCACTTAGTTTCGTCGAACACATACCGTGTCGAGTGCGCATCGCGACAGATTTCAGAGAACAGGCGCTTCTCCTGGAACAATATCGAACACTTAGTTTCAGATAGAACAATTAGTTTAAAATGGAAATATGTTTCGCATTTGGAGTTTCCCCTCTCACAAGGTCGACCACTTAATTTCGTCGAACACATACGGTTTCGAGTGGCATCGTCAAACATTTCAGAGAACAGGCGCTTCTCCTGGCACAGTATCGAACACTTAGTTTCAGATAGAACCGTTAGTTTTAAATGAAACTAAATTTCACTTCTGGAGTTTCCTCTCTCACAAGGTGGAACACTTAGTTTCGACAAACACATACGGTTTCGAGTGGAATCGCCACAGGTTTCAGAGAACTGGCGCTTCTCCTGGCACAGTATCGACACTTCGTATCAGATAGAACAATTAGTTTAAAATGGAAATATGTTTCGCATTTGGAGTTTCCCCTCTCACAAGGTCGACCACTTAGTTTCGTCGAACACATACGGTTTCGAGTGGCATCGTCAAACATTTCAGAGAACAGGCGCTTCTCCTGGCACAGTATCGAACACTTAGTTACAGATAGAACACTTAGCTTAAAATGGAACTATGTTTCGCATTTGGAGTTTCCTCTCTCACACGGTCTACCACTTACTTTCGTCGAACACATTCGGCTTCGAGTAGCAACGCCACAGGTTTCAGAGTACAGGCGCTTCTACTGGCAGAGTATCGAATACTTAGTTTCAGATAGAACATTTAGTTTAAAATGGAAATATGTTTCGCATTTGGAGTTTCCCCTCTCACAAGGTCGACCACTTAATTTCGTGGAACCCATACGGTTTCGAGTGGCATCGCCACAGATTTCAGAGAACAGGCGCTTCTGCTGGCACAGTATCGAACACTTAGTTTCAGATAGAACAATTAGTTTAAAATGGCACTAAGTTTCGCGTCTGGAGTTTCCTCTCTCACAAGGTCGACCACTCAGTTTCGTCGAACACATACCGGTTCGAGTAGCATCGCGACAGATTTCAGAGAACAGGTGCTTCTCCTGGCACAGTATCGAACACTTAGTTTCAGATAAAACAATTAGTTTAAAATGGAACTAAGATTCGCATCTGGAGTTTCCTCTCTCACAAAGTCGACCATTTAGATTCGTCAAACACATACGGTTTCGAGTAGCATCGCCACAGATTTCAGAGAACAGGCGCTTCTCCTGGCAGAGTATCGAACACTTAGTTTCAGATAGAACAATTAGTTTAAAATGGAAGTAAGTTTCGCATCTGAAGTTTTCTCTCTCACAAGGTCGGCCACTTATTTTCGTCGAACACATACGGTTTCGAGTGGCATCGCCACAGATTTCAGAGAACAGGCGCTTCTCCTGGCACAGTATCGAACACTTAGTATCGGATAGAACAATTAGTTTAAAATGGAACAAATCTTCGCATCTGGAGTTTCCTCACTCACAAGGTCGACCACTTAGTTTCGTCGAACACATACGGTTTCGAGTGGCATCGCCACAGATTTCAGAGAACAGGCGCTTCTCCTGGAACAGTATCGAACACTTAGTTTCAGATAGAACAATTAGTTTAAAATGGAACTATGTTCCGCATCTGGTGAATCCTCTCTCACAAGGTCGACCACTTAGTTTCGTCGAACACATACGGTTTCGAGTGGCATCGCCACACATTTCATAGAACAGGCGTTTCTCCTGGCACAGTATCGAACACTTAGTATCAGATAGGATTATTAGTTTAAAATGAACTAATATTTCGCAATTTGGAGTTTCCTCTCTCACAAGGTCGACCACTTAGATTCGTCAAACACATACGGTTTCGAGTAGCATCGCCACAGATTTCAGAGAACAGGCGCTTCTCCTGGCATATTATCGAACACTTAGTTACAGATAGGACAATTAGTTTAAAATGCAACTATGTTTCGCATCTGGAGTTTCCTCTCTCACAAGGTCGGCCACTTAGTTTCGTCGAACACATACGGTTTCGAGTGGCATCGCCACAGATTTCAGAGAACAGGCGCTTCTCCTGGCACAGTAACGAGCACTTAGTTTCAGATAGAACAATTCGTTTAAAATGGAAATACTTTTCGCATCTGGAGTTTCTTCTCTCACACGGCGACCACTTAGTTTCGTCGGACACATACGGTTTCGAGTGGCATCGCCACATATTTCAGAGAACAGGCGCAACTCCTGGCACAGTATCGAACACTTAGTTTCAGATAGAACAATTAGTTTAAAATGGAAATAAGTTTCACATCTGGAGTTTGCTCTCTCACAAGGTCGACCATTTAGATTCGTCGAGCACATACGGTTTCGAGTATCATCGCCACAGATTTCAGAGAACAGGCGCTTCTCCTGGCACAGTATCCAACACTTAGTTTCAGATGGAACATTTGGTTTAAAATGGAACTAAGTTTCGCATCTGAAGTTTCCTCTCGCACAAGGTCGGCCACTTAGTTTCGTCGAACACACACGGTTACGAGTGGCATCGCCTCAGATTTCAGAGAACAGGCGTTTCTCCTGGCACAGTATCGAACACTTAGTTTCAGATTGAACATTTAGTTTAAAATTGAACTATGTTTCGCATTTGGAGTTTCCTCTCTCACAAGGTCGGCCACTTAGTTTCGTCGAACACATACGGTTTCAAGTGGTATCGCCACAGATTTCAGCGAACTGGCGCATCTCCTGGCACATTATCGAAAACTTAGTTTCAGATAGAACAATCGGTTTAAAATGTAGCTAATTTTTGCATCTGGAGTTTCATCTCTCACAAGGTCGACGACTTAATTGCGACGAACACATACGGTTTCGAGTGGCATCGCCACAGATTTCAGAGAACAGGCGCTTCTCCTGGCACAGTATCGAGCACTTAGTTTCAGATAGAACAATTGGTTTAAAATGGAGCTATGTTTTGCATCTGGAGTTTCCTCTCTCACAAGGTCGGCCACTTAGTTTCGTCGAACACACACGGTTTCGAGTGGCATCGCCTCAGATTTCAGAGAACAGGCGTTTCTCCTGGCACAGTATCGAACACTTAGTTTCAGATTGAACATTTAGTTTAAAATTGAACTATGTTTCGCATTTGGAGTTTCCTCTCTCACAAGGTCGACCATTTAGATTCGTCGAGCACATACGGTTTCGAGTATCATCGCCACATATTTCAGAGAACAGGCGCTTCTCCTGGCACAGTATCCAACACTTAGTTTCAGATGGAACATTTGGTTTAAAATGGAACTAAGTTTCGCATCTGAAGTTTCCTATCGCACAAGGTCGGCCACTTAGTTTCGTCGAACACACACGGTTTCGAGTGGCATCGCCTCAGATTTCAGAGAACAGGCGTTTCTCCTGGCACAGTATCGAACACTTAGTTTCAGATTGAACATTTAGTTTAAAATTGAAATATGTTTCGCATTTGGAGTTTCCTCTCTCACAAGGTCGGCCACTTAGTTTCGTCGAACACATACGGTTTCAAGTGGTATCGCCACAGATTTCAGCGAACTGGCGCATCTCCTGGCACATTATCGAAAACTTAGTTTCAGATAGAACAATTGGTTTAAAATGGAGCTAATTTTTGCATCTGGAGTTTCATCTCTCACAAGGTCGACGACTTAATTGCGACGAACACATACGGTTTCGACTGGCATCGCCACAGATTTCAGAGAACAGGCGCTTCTCCTGGCACAGTATCGAGCACCTAGTTTCAGATAGAACAATTGGTTTAAAATGGAGCTATGTTTTGCATCTGGAGTTTCCTCTATCACAAGGTCGACCATTTAGATTCGTCGAACAAATGCGGTTTCGAGTGGCGTCGCCACAGATTTCAGAGAACAGGCGCTTCTCCTGGCACAGTATCGAACACTTAGTTTCAGATGGAACATTTGGTTAAAAATGGAACTAAGTTTCGCATCTGAAGTTTCCTCTCGCACAAGGTCGGCCACTTAGTTTCATCGAACATATACGGTTTCGAGTGGCATCTCCACAGATTTCAGAGAACAGGCGCTTCTCCTGGCACAGTATCGAGCACCTAGTTTCAGATAGAACAATTGGTTTAAAATGGAGCTATGTTTTGCATCTGGAGTTTCCTCTATCACAAGGTCGACCATTTAGATTCGTCGAACAAATGCGGTTTCGAGTGGCGTCGCCACAGATTTCAGAGAACAGGCGCTTCTCCTGGCACAGTATCGAACACTTAGTTTCAGATGGAACATTTGGTTAAAAATGGAACTAAGTTTCGCATCTGAAGTTTCCTCTCGCACAAGGTCGGCCACTTAGTTTCATCGAACATATACGGTTTCGAGTGGCATCGCCACAGATTTTAGCGAACAGGCGCATCTCCTGGCACATTATCGAAAACTTAGTTTCAGATAGAACAATTGGTTTATAATGGAGCTATGTTTTGCATCTGGAGTTTCATCTCTCACAAGGTCGACGACTTAATTGCGACGAACACATACGGTTTCGAGTGGCATCGCCACAGATTTCAGAGAACAGGCGCTTCTCCTGGCACAGTATCGAGCACTTAGTTTCAGATAGAACAATTCGTTTAAAATGGAAATACTTTTCGTATCTGGAGTTTTTTCTCTCACAAGGCGACTACTTAGTTTCGTCGGACACATACGGTTTCGAGTGGCATCGCCACATATTTCAGAGAACAGGCGCATCACCTGGCACAGTATCGAACACTTAGTTTCAGATAGAACAATTAGTTTAAAATGGAAATAAGTTTCACATCTGGAGTTTGCTCTCTCACAAGGTCGACCATTTAGATTCGTCGAGCACATACGGTTTCGAGTATCATCGCCACAGATTTCAGAGAACAGGCGCTTCTCCTGGCACAGTATCCAACACTTAGTTTCAGATGGAACATTTGGTTTAAAATGGAACTAAGTTTCGCATCTGAAGTTTCCTCTCGCACAAGGTCGGCCACTTAGTTTCGTCGAACACACACGGTTTCGAGTGGCATCGCCACAGATTTCAGAGAACAGGCGCTTCTGCTGGCACAGTATCGAACACTTAGTTTCAGATAGAACAATAAGATTAAAATGGAACTATGTTTCGCATTTGGAGTTTCCCCTCTCACAAGGTCAACCACTTAGTTTCGTCGAACACATACGGTTTCGAGTGGCATCGCCACAGATTTCAGAGAACAGGCGCTTCTCCTGGCACATTATCGAACACTTAGTTACAGATAGGACAATTAATTTAAAATGCAACTATGTTTCGCATCTGGAGTTTCCTCTCTCACAAGGTCGGCCACTTAGTTTCGTCGAACACATACGGTTTCGAGTGGCATCGCCACAGATTTCAGAGAACAGGCGCTTCTCCTGGCACATTATCGAACACTTAGTTACAGATAGGACAATTAGTTTAAAATGCAACTATGTTTCGCATCTGGAGTTTCCTCTCTCACAAGGTCGGCCACTTAGTTTCGTCGAACACATACGGTTTCGAGTGGTATCGCTACAGATTTCAGAGAACAGGCGCTTCTCCTGGCACAGTATCGAACAGTTAGTTTCCGATGGAACAATTAGTTTTAAATGGAACTAAGTTTCGCATCTGGAGTTTCCTCTTTCACAAGGCGACCACTTAGTTTCGTCGAACACATACGGTTTCGAGTGTGATCGCCACAGATTTCAGAGAACAGACGCTTCTACTGGCACAGTATCGAACACATAGTTTCAGATAGAACAATTAGTTTAAAATGGAACTAAATTTTGCTGCTGGAGTTTCCTCTCTCACAAGGTCGACCACTTAGTTTCGTCGAACACATACCGTGTCGAGTGCGCATCGCGACAGATTTCAGAGAACAGGCGCTTCTCCTGGAACAATATCGAACACTTAGTTTCAGATAGAACAATTAGTTTAAAATGGAAATATGTTTCGCATTTGGAGTTTCCCCTCTCACAAGGTCGACCACTTAATTTCGTCGAACACATACGGTTTCGAGTGGCATCGTCAAACATTTCAGAGAACAGGCGCTTCTCCTGGCACAGTATCGAACACTTAGTTTCAGATAGAACCGTTAGTTTTAAATGAAACTAAATTTCACTTCTGGAGTTTCCTCTCTCACAAGGTGGAACACTTAGTTTCGGCAAACACATACGGTTTCGAGTAGCAACGCCACAGGTTTCAGAGTACAGGCGCTTCTACTGGCAGAGTATCGAATACTTAGTTTCAGATAGAACATTTAGTTTAAAATGGAAATATGTTTCGCATTTGGAGTTTCCCCTCTCACAAGGTCGACCACTTAATTTCGTGGAACCCATACGGTTTCGAGTGGCATCGCCACAGATTTCAGAGAACAGGCGCTTCTGCTGGCACAGTATCGAACACTTAGTTTCAGATAGAACAATAAGATTAAAATGGAACTATGTTTCGCATTTGGAGTTTCCCCTCTCACAAGGTCAACCACTTAGTTTCGTCGAACACATACGGTTTCGAGTGGCATCGCCACAGATTTCAGAGAACAGGCGCTTCTCCTGGCACATTATCGAACACTTAGTTACAGATAGGACAATTAATTTAAAATGCAACTATGTTTCGCATCTGGAGTTTCCTCTCTCACAAGGTCGGCCACTTAGTTTCGTCGAACACATACGGTTTCGAGTGGCATCGCCACAGATTTCAGAGAACAGGCGCTTCTCCTGGCACATTATCGAACACTTAGTTACAGATAGGACAATTAGTTTAAAATGCAACTATGTTTCGCATCTGGAGTTTCCTCTCTCACAAGGTCGGCCACTTAGTTTCGTCGAACACATACGGTTTCGAGTGGTATCGCTACAGATTTCAGAGAACAGGCGCTTCTCCTGGCACAGTATCGAACAGTTAGTTTCCGATGGAACAATTAGTTTTAAATGGAACTAAGTTTCGCATCTGGAGTTTCCTCTTTCACAAGGCGACCACTTAGTTTCGTCGAACACATACGGTTTCGAGTGTGATCGCCACAGATTTCAGAGAACAGACGCTTCTACTGGCACAGTATCGAACACATAGTTTCAGATAGAACAATTAGTTTAAAATGGAACTAAATTTTGCTGCTGGAGTTTCCTCTCTCACAAGGTCGACCACTTAGTTTCGTCGAACACATACCGTGTCGAGTGCGCATCGCGACAGATTTCAGAGAACAGGCGCTTCTCCTGGAACAATATCGAACACTTAGTTTCAGATAGAACAATTAGTTTAAAATGGAAATATGTTTCGCATTTGGAGTTTCCCCTCTCACAAGGTCGACCACTTAATTTCGTCGAACACATACGGTTTCGAGTGGCATCGTCAAACATTTCAGAGAACAGGCGCTTCTCCTGGCACAGTATCGAACACTTAGTTTCAGATAGAACCGTTAGTTTTAAATGAAACTAAATTTCACTTCTGGAGTTTCCTCTCTCACAAGGTGGAACACTTAGTTTCGGCAAACACATACGGTTTCGAGTAGCAACGCCACAGGTTTCAGAGTACAGGCGCTTCTACTGGCAGAGTATCGAATACTTAGTTTCAGATAGAACATTTAGTTTAAAATGGAAATATGTTTCGCATTTGGAGTTTCCCCTCTCACAAGGTCGACCACTTAATTTCGTGGAACCCATACGGTTTCGAGTGGCATCGCCACAGATTTCAGAGAACAGGCGCTTCTGCTGGCACAGTATCGAACACTTAGTTTCAGATAGAACAATTAGTTTAAAATGGCACTAAGTTTCGCGTCTGGAGTTTCCTCTCTCACAAGGTCGACCACTCAGTTTCGTCGAACACATACCGGTTCGAGTAGCATCGCCACAGATTTCAGAGAACAGGCGCTTCTCCTGGCAGAGTATCGAACACTTAGTTTCAGATAGAACAATTAGTTTAAAATGGAAGTAAGTTTCGCATCTGAAGTTTCCTCTCTCACAAGGTCGGCCACTTATTTTCGTCGAACACATACGGTTTCGAGTGGCATCGCCACAGATTTCAGAGAACAGGCGCTTCTCCTGGCACAGTATCGAACACTTAGTATCGGATAGAACAATTAGTTTAAAATGGAACAAATCTTCGCATCTGGAGTTTCCTCACTCACAAGGTCGACCACTTAGTTTCGTCGAACACATACGGTTTCGAGTGGCATCGCCACAGATTTCAGAGAACAGGCGCTTCTCCTGGAACAGTATCGAACACTTAGTTTCAGATAGAACAATTAGTTTAAAATGGAACTATGTTCCGCATCTGGTGAATCCTCTCTCACAAGGTCGACCACTTAGTTTCGTCGAACACATACGGTTTCGAGTGGCATCGCCACACATTTCAGAGAACAGGCGTTTCTCCTGGCACAGTATCGAACACTTAGTATCAGATAGGATTATTAGTTTAAAATGAACTAATATTTCGCAATTTGGAGTTTCCTCTCTCACAAGGTCGACCACTTAGATTCGCCAAACACATACGGTTTCGAGTAGCATCGCCACAGATTTCAGAGAACAGGCGCTTCTCCTGGCACATTATCGAACACTTAGTTACAGATAGGACAATTAGTTTAAAATGCAACTATGTTTCGCATCTGGAGTTTCCTCTCTCACAAGGTCGGCCACTTAGTTTCGTCGAACACATACGGTTTCGAGTGGCATCGCCACAGATTTCAGAGAACAGGCGCTTCTCCTGGCATATTATCGAACACTTAGTTACAGATAGGACAATTAGTTTAAAATGCAACTATGTTTCGCATCTGGAGTTTCCTCTCTCACAAGGTCGGCCACTTAGTTTCGTCGAACACATACGGTTTCGAGTGGCATCGCCACAGATTTCAGAGAACAGGCGCTTCTCCTGGCACATTATCGAACACTTAGTTACAGATAGGACAATTAGTTTAAAATGCAACTATGTTTCGCATCTGGAGTTTCCTCTCTCACAAGGTCGGCCACTTAGTTTCGTCGAACACATACGGTTTCGAGTGGTATCGCTACAGATTTCAGAGAACAGGCGCTTCTCCTGGCACAGTATCGAACAGTTAGTTTCCGATGGAACAATTAGTTTTAAATGGAACTAAGTTTCGCATCTGGAGTTTCCTCTTTCACAAGGCGACCACTTAGTTTCGTCGAACACATACGGTTTCGAGTGTGATCGCCACAGATTTCAGAGAACAGACGCTTCTACTGGCACAGTATCGAACACATAGTTTCAGATAGAACAATTAGTTTAAAATGGAACTAAATTTTGCTGCTGGAGTTTCCTCTCTCACAAGGTCGACCACTTAGTTTCGTCGAACACATACCGTGTCGAGTGCGCATCGCGACAGATTTCAGAGAACAGGCGCTTCTCCTGGAACAATATCGAACACTTAGTTTCAGATAGAACAATTAGTTTAAAATGGAAATATGTTTCGCATTTGGAGTTTCCCCTCTCACAAGGTCGACCACTTAATTTCGTCGAACACATACGGTTTCGAGTGGCATCGTCAAACATTTCAGAGAACAGGCGCTTCTCCTGGCACAGTATCGAACACTTAGTTTCAGATAGAACCGTTAGTTTTAAATGAAACTAAATTTCACTTCTGGAGTTTCCTCTCTCACAAGGTGGAACACTTAGTTTCGGCAAACACATACGGTTTCGAGTAGCAACGCCACAGGTTTCAGAGTACAGGCGCTTCTACTGGCAGAGTATCGAATACTTAGTTTCAGATAGAACATTTAGTTTAAAATGGAAATATGTTTCGCATTTGGAGTTTCCCCTCTCACAAGGTCGACCACTTAATTTCGTGGAACCCATACGGTTTCGAGTGGCATCGCCACAGATTTCAGAGAACAGGCGCTTCTGCTGGCACAGTATCGAACACTTAGTTTCAGATAGAACAATTAGTTTAAAATGGCACTAAGTTTCGCATCTGGAGTTTCCTCTCTCACAAAGTCGACCATTTAGATTCGTCGAACACATACCGGTTCGAGTAGCATCGCGACAGATTTCAGAGAACAGGTGCTTCTCCTGGCACAGTATCGAACACTTAGTTTCAGATAGAACAATTAGTTTAAAATGGAAGTAAGTTTCGCATCTGAAGTTTCCTCTCTCACAAGGTCGGCCACTTATTTTCGTCGAACACATACGGTTTCGAGTGGCATCGCCACAGATTTCAGAGAACAGGCGCTTCTCCTGGCACAGTATCGAACACTTAGTATCGGATAGAACAATTAGTTTAAAATGGAACAAATCTTCGCATCTGGAGTTTCCTCACTCACAAGGTCGACCACTTAGTTTCGTCGAACACATACGGTTTCGAGTGGCATCGCCACAGATTTCAGAGAACAGGCGCTTCTCCTGGAACAGTATCGAACACTTAGTTTCAGATAGAACAATTAGTTTAAAATGGAACTATGTTCCGCATCTGGTGAATCCTCTCTCACAAGGTCGACCACTTAGTTTCGTCGAACACATACGGTTTCGAGTGGCATCGCCACACATTTCAGAGAACAGGCGTTTCTCCTGGCACAGTATCGAACACTTAGTATCAGATAGGATTATTAGTTTAAAATGAACTAATATTTCGCAATTTGGAGTTTCCTCTCTCACAAGGTCGACCACTTAGATTCGCCAAACACATACGGTTTCGAGTAGCATCGCCACAGATTTCAGAGAACAGGCGCTTCTCCTGGCACATTATCGAACACTTAGTTACAGATAGGACAATTAGTTTAAAATGCAACTATTAGGTGGTCCAATAAGTTCGTTCCGTTTTCGGCGCGGCGACTTTATTACCTTCTTACCTGAGTAATAAACCACAATACATACTCAGGTAAAAATATACATATTCCAGTACACTTCTAGTTTTGCTTTCGTGCGAATTAGACGTATTTTTTTAAGTTTTTCTGTAATATCTAAACTAAAATCATGACGGACAACAAAATTCATTTTCGACACATCATGATATACGAGTTTCGTAAAGGGTATAACGCTTCGGAAACTTCGAGAAATATTTGCGTTGTTTACGGGGAAGGTTCTGTAACAGATCGTACGTGCAGAAAATGGTTTGATCGTTTTCGTGGAGGAAATATTTCATTAGAAGATGACCATCGCGCTGGACGACCACATACTGCTGACAACAGTGCTGTACGTGCATTAGTGGTGCAAAATCGTTGCATTGAAGTGCGGGAAATTGCATCGGAACTTCAAATGAAAAAATCCACCGTGCATAATTGTTTACGGAAGATGGGATTAATTTCAAAGTTGAATATGTGTGTGCCCCACGAACTGACGCAGCGTAACCGCGCAGACCGCCTGGCAGTGTGCATGGCTCTGTTGAATCGGCATCGAAATGAATCAATTTTAAAAAGAATTGTTACTGGGGATGAAAAGTGGATACAATATGAGAATTCTAGAAGAAAACGTAGTTGGTGTGAAGGCAACGAAATGCCCGAATCAACGGCAAAACCTGGACTGCACCCAGAAAAGGTATTGTTATCGGTTTGGTGGGATTAGGAAGGAATTGTTTATTATAAATTTTTGCCAAACAACTGTACCATCAATGCCGACAAATATTACGACTAATTGGACCGATTAAAGGAAGAAATTCAGAAAAAAGGCCAGCATTAGCCAACAGAAGGGGCGTGATATTACAGCACGACAACGCTCGACCACACGTGGCAAGAAATGTTATTGAAAAATTGAATGACTTTGGCTGGGAGGTCCTGCCACACCCTCCGTACTCTCCTGACATTGCGCCATCAGATTATTATTTATTTCGGTGCATTCAAAATTCGGTTACCGGGAAAAAATTTGAAAACTTTGAGGTCCTCCAAAAGCACGTGGCAGAGTTTTTTAATAAAAAAACGAAAGACTTTCATCCGAAAGGAATGATGAAACTACCTGAGAAGTGGCAAGAGGTAATTGAAAAGAATGGTGACTATGTATGTGAATAAAATAAATTGTATTTGAAAAAAACGGCGTTTTACTGTAACGGCTGAAAACGGAACGAACTTATTGGACCACCTAATATGTTTCGCATCTGGAGTTTCCTCTCTCACAAGGTCGGCCACTTAGTTTCGTCGAACACATACGGTTTCGAGTGGCATCGCCACAGATTTCAGAGAACAGGCGCTTCTCCTGGCATATTATCGAACACTTAGTTACAGATAGGACAATTAGTTTAAAATGCAACTATGTTTCGCATCTGGAGTTTCCTCTCTCACAAGGTCGGCCACTTAGTTTCGTCGAACACATACGGTTTCGAGTGGCATCGCCACAGATTTCAGAGAACAGGCGCTTCTCCTGGCATATTATCGAACACTTAGTTACAGATAGGACAATTAGTTTAAAATGCAACTATGTTTCGTATCTGGAGTTTCCTCTCTCACAAGGTCGGCCACTTAGTTTCGTCGAACACATACGGTTTCGAGTGGTATCGCTACAGATGTCAGAGAACAGGCGCTTCTCCTGGCACAGTATCGAACAGTTAGTTTCCGATGGAACAATTAGTTTTAAATGGAACTAAGTTTCGCATCTGGAGTTTCCTCTTTCAGAAGGCGACCACTTAGTTTCGTCGAACACATACGGTTTCGAGTGTGATCGCCACAGATTTCAGAGAACAGACGCTTCTCCTGGCACAGTATCGAACACTTAGTTTCAGATAAAACAATTAGTTTAAAATGGAACTAAGATTCGCATTTGGAGTTTCCCCTCTCACAAGGTCGACCACTTAATTTCGTCGAACCCATACGGTTTCGAGTGGCATCGCCACAGATTTCAGAGAACAGACGCTTCTTTTGGCACATTATCGAACACTCTCAGATAGAACAATTAGTTTAAAATCGAACTAAGTTTCGCATCTGAAGTTTCCTCTCTCACAAGGTCGGCCACTTATTTTCGTCGAACACATACGGTTTCGAGTGGCATCGCCACAGATTTCAGGGAACAGGCGCTTCTCCTGGCACAGTATCGAAAACTTAGTTTCAGGTAGAACAATAAGATTAAAATGGAACTATGTTTCGCATTTGGGGTTTCCCCTCTCACAAGGTCGACCACTTAGTTTCGTCGAACACATACGGTGTCGAGTGGCATCGCCACAGATTTCAGAGAACAGGCGCTTCTCCTGGCACATTATCGAACACTTAGTTACAGATAGGACAATTAGTTTAAAATGCAACTATGTTTCGCATCTGGAGTTTCCTCTCTCACAAGGTCGGCCACTTAGTTTCGTCGAACACATACGGTTTCGAGTGGCATCGCCACAGATTTCAGAGAACAGGCGCTTCTCCTGGCACAGTATCGAAAACTTAGTTTCAGGTAGAACAATAAGATTAAAATGGAACTATGTTTCGCATTTGGGGTTTCCCCTCTCACCAGGTCGACAACTTAGTTTCGTCGAACACATACGGTGTCGAGTGGCATCGCCACAGATTTCAGAGAACAGGCGCTTCTCCTGGCACATTATCGAACACTTAGTTACAGATAGGACAATTAGTTTAAAATGCAACTATGTTTCGCATCTGGAGTTTCCTCTCTCACAAGGTCGGCCACTTAGTTTCGTCGAACACATACGGTTTCGAGTGGCATCGCCACAGATTTCAGAGAACAGGCGCTTCTCCTGGAACAGTATCAAACACTTAGTTTCAGATAGAACAATTAGTTTAAAATGGAACTATGTTCCGCATCTGGTGAATCCTCTCTCACAAGGTCGACCACTCAGTTTCGTCGAACACATACCGGTTCGAGTAGCATCGCGACAGATTTCAGAGAACAGGCGCTTCTCCTGGCACAGTATCGAACACTTAGTTTCTGATAAAACAATTAGTTTAAAATGGAACTAAGATTCGCATCTGGAGTTTCGTCTCTCACAAAGTCGACCATTTAGATTCGTCAAACACATACGGTTTCGAGTAGCATCGCCACAGATTTCAGAGAACAGGCGCTTCTCCTGGCAGAGTATCGAACACTTAGTTTCAGATAGAACAATAAGATTAAAATGGAACTATGTTTCGCATTTGGAGTTTCCCCTCTCACAAGGTCTACCACTTAGTTTCGTCGAACACATATGGTTTCGTGGGGCATCGCCACAGATGTCACAGAACAACCGCTTCTCCTGGCACAGTATCGAACACTTAGTATCGGATAGAACAATTAGTTTAAAATGGAACAAATCTTCGCATCTGGAGTTTCCTCACTCACAAGCTCGACCCCTTAGTTTCGTCGAACACATACCGTGTCGAGTGCGCATCGCGACAGATTTCAGAGAACAGGCGCTTCTCCTGGCACAATATCGAACACTTAGTTTCAGATAGAACAATTAGTTTAAAATGGAAATATGTTTCGCATTTGGAGTTTCCCCTCTCACAAGGTCGACCACTTAATTTCGTCGAACACATACGGTTTCGAGTGGCATCGTCACACATTTCAGAGAAGAGGCGCTTCTCCTGGCACAGTATCGAACACTTAGTTTCAGATAGAACCGTTAGTTTTAAATGAAACTAAATTTCACTTCTGGAGTTTCCTCTCTCACAAGGTGGAACACTTAGTTTCGGCAAACACATACGGTTTCGAGTGGAATCGCCACAGGTTTCAGAGAACTGGCGCTTCTCCTGGCACAGTATCGACACTTCGTATCAGATAGAACAATTACTTTAAAATTGAACTAAGCTTCGCATCTGGAGTTTCCTCTCTCACAAGGTGGACCACTTAGTTTCGTCGAACACATACGGTTTCGAGTAGTATCGCCACAGATTTCAGAGAACAGGCGCTTCTCCTGGCACACAATCGAACACTTAGTTACAGATAGAACACTTAGCTTAAAATGGAACTATGTTTCGCATTTGGAGTTTCCTCTCTCACACGGTCCAGCACTTACTTTCGTCGAACACATTCGGCTTCGAGTAGCAACGCCACAGGTTTCAGAGAACAGGCGCTTCTACTGGCAGAGTATCGAATACTTAGTTTCAGATAGAACATTTAGTTTAAAATGGAACTATGTTTCGCATTTGGAGTTTCCTCTCTCACACGGTCTACCACTTACTTTCGTCGAACACATTCGGCTTCGAGTAGCAACGCCACAGGTTTCAGAGTACAGGCGCTTCTACTGGCAGAGTATCGAATACTTAGTTACAGATAGGACAATTAGTTTAAAATGCAACTATGTTTCGTATCTGGAGTTTCCTCTCTCACAAGGTCGGCCACTTAGTTTCGTCGAACACATACGGTTTCGAGTGGTATCGCTACAGATGTCAGAGAACAGGCGCTTCTCCTGGCACAGTATCGAACAGTTAGTTTCCGATGGAACAATTAGTTTTAAATGGAACTAAGTTTCGCATCTGGAGTTTCCTCTTTCAGAAGGCGACCACTTAGTTTCGTCGAACACATACGGTTTCGAGTGTGATCGCCACAGATTTCAGAGAACAGACGCTTCTCCTGGCACAGTATCGAACACTTAGTTTCAGATAAAACAATTAGTTTAAAATGGAACTAAGATTCGCATTTGGAGTTTCCCCTCTCACAAGGTCGACCACTTAATTTCGTCGAACCCATACGGTTTCGAGTGGCATCGCCACAGATTTCAGAGAACAGACGCTTCTTCTGGCACATTATCGAACACTCTCAGATAGAACAATTAGTTTAAAATCGAACTAAGTTTCGCATCTGAAGTTTCCTCTCTCACAAGGTCGGCCACTTATTTTCGTCGAACACATACGGTTTCGAGTGGCATCGCCACAGATTTCAGGGAACAGGCGCTTCTCCTGGCACAGTATCGAAAACTTAGTTTCAGGTAGAACAATAAGATTAAAATGGAACTATGTTTCGCATTTGGGGTTTCCCCTCTCACAAGGTCGACCACTTAGTTTCGTCGAACACATACGGTGTCGAGTGGCATCGCCACAGATTTCAGAGAACAGGCGCTTCTCCTGGCACATTATCGAACACTTAGTTACAGATAGGACAATTAGTTTAAAATGCAACTATGTTTCGCATCTGGAGTTTCCTCTCTCACAAGGTCGGCCACTTAGTTTCGTCGAACACATACGGTTTCGAGTGGCATCGCCACAGATTTCAGAGAACAGGCGCTTCTCCTGGCACAGTATCGAAAACTTAGTTTCAGGTAGAACAATAAGATTAAAATGGAACTATGTTTCGCATTTGGGGTTTCCCCTCTCACCAGGTCGACCACTTAGTTTCGTCGAACACATACGGTGTCGAGTGGCATCGCCACAGATTTCAGAGAACAGGCGCTTCTCCTGGCACATTATCGAACACTTAGTTACAGATAGGACAATTAGTTTAAAATGCAACTATGTTTCGCATCTGGAGTTTCCTCTCTCACAAGGTCGGCCACTTAGTTTCGTCGAACACATACGGTTTCGAGTGGCATCGCCACAGATTTCAGAGAACAGGCGCTTCTCCTGGCACAGTATCGAACACTTAGTTTCTGATAAAACAATTAGTTTAAAATGGAACTAAGATTCGCATCTGGAGTTTCGTCTCTCACAAAGTCGACCATTTAGATTCGTCAAACACATACGGTTTCGAGTAGCATCGCCACAGATTTCAGAGAACAGGCGCTTCTCCTGGCAGAGTATCGAACACTTAGTTTCAGATAGAACAATAAGATTAAAATGGAACTATGTTTCGCATTTGGAGTTTCCCCTCTCACAAGGTCTACCACTTAGTTTCGTCGAACACATATGGTTTCGTGGGGCATCGCCACAGATGTCACAGAACAACCGCTTCTCCTGGCACAGTATCGAACACTTAGTATCGGATAGAACAATTAGTTTAAAATGGAACAAATCTTCGCATCTGGAGTTTCCTCACTCACAAGCTCGACCCCTTAGTTTCGTCGAACACATACCGTGTCGAGTGCGCATCGCGACAGATTTCAGAGAACAGGCGCTTCTCCTGGCACAATATCGAACACTTAGTTTCAGATAGAACAATTAGTTTAAAATGGAAATATGTTTCGCATTTGGAGTTTCCCCTCTCACAAGGTCGACCACTTAATTTCGTCGAACACATACGGTTTCGAGTGGCATCGTCACACATTTCAGAGAAGAGGCGCTTCTCCTGGCACAGTATCGAACACTTAGTTTCAGATAGAACCGTTAGTTTTAAATGAAACTAAATTTCACTTCTGGAGTTTCCTCTCTCACAAGGTGGAACACTTAGTTTCGGCAAACACATACGGTTTCGAGTGGAATCGCCACAGGTTTCAGAGAACTGGCGCTTCTCCTGGCACAGTATCGACACTTCGTATCAGATAGAACAATTACTTTAAAATTGAACTAAGCTTCGCATCTGGAGTTTCCTCTCTCACAAGGTGGACCACTTAGTTTCGTCGAACACATACGGTTTCGAGTAGTATCGCCACAGATTTCAGAGAACAGGCGCTTCTCCTGGCACACAATCGAACACTTAGTTACAGATAGAACACTTAGCTTAAAATGGAACTATGTTTCGCATTTGGAGTTTCCTCTCTCACACGGTCCAGCACTTACTTTCGTCGAACACATTCGGCTTCGAGTAGCAACGCCACAGGTTTCAGAGAACAGGCGCTTCTACTGGCAGAGTATCGAATACTTAGTTTCAGATAGAACATTTAGTTTAAAATGGAAATATGTTTCGCATTTGGAGTTTCCCCTCTCACAAGGTCGACCACTTAATTTCGTCGAACCCATACGGTTTCGAGTGGCATCGCCACAGATTTCAGAGAACAGGCGCTTCTGCTGGCACAGTATCGAACACTTAGTTTCAGATAGAACAATTAGTTTAAAATGGCACTAAGTTTCGCGTCTGGAGTTTCCTCTCTCACAAGGTCGACCACTCAGTTTCGTCGAACACATACCGGTTCGAGTAGCATCGCGACAGATTTCAGAGAACAGGTGCTTCTCCTGGCACAGTATCGAACACTTAGTTTCAGATAAAACAATTAGTTTAAAATGGAACTAAGATTCGCATCTGGAGTTTCCTCTCTCACAAAGTCGACCATTTAGATTCCTCAAACACATACGGTTTCGAGTAGCATCGCCACAGATTTCAGAGAACAGGCGTTTCTCCTGGCAGAGTATCGAACACTTAGTTTCAGATAGAACAATTAGTTTAAAATGGAAGTAAGTTTCGCATCTGAAGTTTCCTCTCTCACAAGGTCGGCCACTTATTTTCGTCGAACACCTACGGTTTCGAGTGGCATCGCCACAGATTTCAGAGAACAGGCGCTTCTCCTGGAACAGTATCGAACACTTAGTATCGGATAGAACAATTAGTTTAAAATGGAACAAATCTTCGCATCTGGAGTTTCCTCACTCACAAGGTCGACCACTTAGTTTCGTCGAACACATACGGTTTCGAGTGGCATCGCCACAAATTTCAGAGAACAGGCGCTTCTCCTGGAACAGTATCGAACACTTAGTTTCAGATAGAACAATTAGTTTAAAATGGAACTATGTTCCGCATCTGGTGAATCCTCTCTCACAAGGTCGACCACTCAGTTTCGTCGAACACATACCGGTTCGAGTAGCATCGTGACAGATTTCAGAGAACAGGCGCTTCTCCTGGCACAGTATCGAACACTTAGTTTCAGATAAAACAATTAGTTTAAAATGGAACTAAGATTCGCATCTGGAGTTTCCTCTCTCACAAAGTCGACCATTTAGATTCGTCAAACACATACGGTTTCGAGTAGCATCGCCACAGATTTCAGAGAACAGGCACTTCTCCTGGCAGAGTATCGAACACTTAGTTTCAGATAGAACAATAATATTAAAATGGAACTATGTTTCGCATTTGGAGTTTCCCCTCTCACAAGGTCTACCACTTAGTTTCGTCGAACACATATGGTTTCGTGGGGCATCGCCACAGATGTCACAGAACAACCGCTTCTCCTGGCACAGTATCGAACACTTAGTATCGGATAGAACAATTAGTTTAAAATGGAACAAATCTTCGCATCTGGAGTTTCCTCACTCACAAGGGCGACCACTTAGTTTCGTCGAACACATACGGTTTCGAGTGGCATCGCCACAGATTTCAGAGAACAGGCGCTTCTCCTGGAACAGTATCGAACACTTAGTTTCAGATAGAACAATTAGTTTAAAATGGAACTATGTTCCGCATCTGGTGAATCCTCTCTCACAAGGTCGACCACTTAGTTTCGTCGAACACATACGGTTTCGAGTGGCATCGCCACACATTTCAGAGAACAGGCGTTTCTCCTGGCACAGTATCGAACACTTAGTGTCAGATAGGATTATTAGTTTAAAATGAACTAATATTTCGCAATTTGGAGTTTCCTCTCTCACAAGGTCGACCACTTAGTTTCGTCGAACACATACGGTTTCGAGTGGCATCGCCACAGATTTCAGAGAACTGGCGCTACTCCTGGCACATTATCGAACACTTAGTTTCAGATAGAACAGTTAGATTTAAATGAAACTAAGTTTCACTTCTGGAGTTTCCTCTCTCACAAGGTGGACCACTTAGTTTCGTCAAAGACATACGGTTTCGAGTGGAATCGCCACAGGTTTCAGAGAACTGGCGCTTCTCCTGGCACAGTATCGAACACTTAGTTTCAGATAGAACAATTAGTTTAAAATGGAACTATGTTCCGCATCTGGTGAATCCTCTCTCACAAGGTCGACCACTTAGTTTCGTCGAACACATACGGTTTCGAGTGGTATCGCCACACATTTCATAGAACAGGCGCTTCTCCTGGCACATTATCGAACACTTAGTTTCAGATAGAACAATTAGTTTAAAATGGAATTAAGTTTCGCATCTGGAGTTTCCTCTCCCACAAAATCGACCACTTAGTTTCCTCGAACACATACGGTTAGGAGTAGCATCGTCACAGATTTCAGAGAGCAGGCACTTCTCCTGGCACAGTATCGAACACTTAGTCTCAGATAGAACACTTAGCTTAAAATGGAACTATGTTTCGCATTTGGAGTTTCCTCTCTCACACGGTCTACCACTTACTTTCGTCGAACACATTCGGCTTCGAGTAGCAACGCCACAGGTTTCAGAGTACAGGCGCTTCTACTGGCAGAGTATCGAATACTTAATTTCAGATAGAACATTTAGTTTAAAATGGAAATATGTTTCGCATTTGGAGTTTCCCCTCTCACAAGGTCGACCACTTAATTTCGTCGAACCCATACGGTTTCGAGTGGCATCGCCACAGATTTCAGAGAACAGGCACTTCTCCTGGCAGAGTATCGAACACTTAGTTTCAGATAGAACAATAATATTAAAATGGAACTATGTTTCGCATTTGGAGTTTCCCCTCTCACAAGGTCTACCACTTAGTTTCGTCGAACACATATGGTTTCGTGGGGCATCGCCACAGATGTCACAGAACAACCGCTTCTCCTGGCACAGTATCGAACACTTAGTATCGGATAGAACAATTAGTTTAAAATGGAACAAATCTTCGCATCTGGAGTTTCCTCACTCACAAGGGCGACCACTTAGTTTCGTCGAACACATACGGTTTCGAGTGGCATCGCCACAGATTTCAGAGAACAGGCGCTTCTCCTGGAACAGTATCGAACACTTAGTTTCAGATAGAACAATTAGTTTAAAATGGAACTATGTTCCGCATCTGGTGAATCCTCTCTCACAAGGTCGACCACTTAGTTTCGTCGAACACATACGGTTTCGAGTGGCATCGCCACACATTTCAGAGAACAGGCGTTTCTCCTGGCACAGTATCGAACACTTAGTGTCAGATAGGATTATTAGTTTAAAATGAACTAATATTTCGCAATTTGGAGTTTCCTCTCTCACAAGGTCGACCACTTAGTTTCGTCGAACACATACGGTTTCGAGTTGTATCGCCACAGATTTCAGAGAACTGGCGCTACTCCTGGCACATTATCGAACACTTAGTTTCAGATAGAACAGTTAGTTTTAAATGAAACTAAATTTCACTTCTGGAGTTTCCTCTCTCACAAGGTGGACCACTTAGTTTCGTCAAAGACATACGGTTTCGAGTGGAATCGCCACAGGTTTCAGAGAACTGGCGCTTCTCCTGGCACAGTATCGAACACTTAGTTTCAGATAGAACAATTAGTTTAAAATGGAACTATGTTCCGCATCTGGTGAATCCTCTCTCACAAGGTCGACCACTTAGTTTCGTCGAACACATACGGTTTCGAGTGGTATCGCCACACATTTCATAGAACAGGCGCTTCTCCTGGCACATTATCGAACACTTAGTTTCAGATAGAACAATTAGTTTAAAATGGAATTAAGTTTCGCATCTGGAGTTTCCTCTCCCACAAAATCGACCACTTAGTTTCCTCGAACACATACGGTTAGGAGTAGCATCGTCACAGATTTCAGAGCGCAGGCACTTCTCCTGGCACAGTATCGAACACTTAGTCTCAGATAGAACACTTAGCTTAAAATGGAACTATGTTTCGCATTTGGAGTTTCCTCTCTCACACGGTCTACCACTTACTTTCGTCGAACACATTCGGCTTCGAGTAGCAACGCCACAGGTTTCAGAGTACAGGCGCTTCTACTGGCAGAGTATCGAATACTTAATTTCAGATAGAACATTTAGTTTAAAATGGAAATATGTTTCGCATTTGGAGTTTCCCCTCTCACAAGGTCGACCACTTAATTTCGTCGAACCCATACGGTTTCGAGTGGCATCGCCACAGATTTCAGAGAACAGGCGCTTCTGCTGGCACAGTATCGAACACTTAGTTTCAGATAGAACAATTAGTTTAAAATGGCACTAAGTTTCGCGTCTGGAGTTTCCTCTCTCACAAGGTCGACCACTCAGTTTCTTCGAACACATACCGGTTCGAGTAGCATCGCGACAGATTTCAGAGAACAGGCGCTTCCCCTGGCACAGTATCGAACACTTAGTTTCAGATAAAACAATTAGTTTAAAATGGAACTAAGATTCGCATCTGGAGTTTCCTCTCTCACAAAGTCGACCACTTAGTTTCGTCGAACACATACGGTTTCGAGTAGCATCGCAACAGATTTCAGAAAACAGGCGCTTCTCCTGGCAGAGTATCGAACACTTAGTTTCAGATAGAACAATTAGTTTAAAATGGAAGTAAGTTTCGCATCTGAAGTTTCCTCACTCACAAGGTCGGCCACTTATTTTCGTCGAACACGTACGGTTTCGAGTGGCATCGCCACAGATTTCAGAGAACAGGCGCTTCTCCTGGCACATTATCGAACACTGAGTTACAGATAGGACAATTAGTTTAAAATGCAACTATGTTTCGCATCTGGAGTTTCCTCTCTCACAAGGTCGGCCACTTAGTTTCGTCGAACACATACGGTTTCGAGTGGCATCGCCACAGATTTCAGAGAACAGGCGCTTCTCCTGGCACATTATCGAACACTTAGTTACAGATAGGACAATTAGTTTAAAATGCAACTATGTTTCGCATCTGGAGTTTCCTCTCTCACAAGGTCGGCCACTTAGTTTCGTCGAACACATACGGTTTCGAGTGGCATCGCCACAGATTTCAGAGAACAGGCGCTTCTCCTGGCATATTATCGAACACTTAGTTACAGATAGGACAATTAGTTTAAAATGCAACTATGTTTCGCATCTGGAGTTTCCTCTCTCACAAGGTCGGCCACTTAGTTTCGTCGAACACATACGGTTTCGAGTGGTATCGCTACAGATTTCAGAGAACAGGCGCTTCTCCTGGCACAGTATCGAACAGTTAGTTTCCGATGGAACAATTAGTTTTAAATGGAACTAAGTTTCGCATCTGGAGTTTCCTCTTTCAGAAGGCGACCACTTAGTTTCGTCGAACACATACGGTTTCGAGTGTGATCGCCACAGATTTCAGAGAACAGACGCTTCTCCTGGCACAGTATCGAACACTTAGTTTCAGATAAAACAATTAGTTTAAAATGGAACTAAGATTCGCATTTGGAGTTTCCCCTCTCACAAGGTCGACAACTTAATTTCGTCGAACCCATACGGTTTCGAGTGGCATCGCCACAGATTTCAGAGAACAGACGCTTCTTCTGGCACATTATCGAACACTCTCAGAGAGAACAATTAGTTTAAAATCGAACTAAGTTTCGCATCTGAAGTTTCCTCTCTCACAAGGTCGGCCACTTATTTTCGTCGAACACATACGGTTTCGAGTGGCATCGCCACAGATTTCAGAGAACAGGCGCTTCTCCTGGCACAGTATCGAAAACTTAGTTTCAGATAGAACATTTAGCTTAAAATGGAAATATGTTTCGCATTTGGAGTTTCCTCGCTCACAAGGTCGACCACTTAGTTTCGTCGAACACATACGGTTTCGAGTGGCATCGCCACAGATTTCAGAGAACAGGCGCTTCTCCTGGCACAGTATCGAATACTTAGTTTCAGATAGAACATTTAGTTTAAAATAGATATATGTTTCGCATTTGTAGTTTCCTCCGTCACAAGGTCGACCGCTTAGTTTCGTCGAACACATACGGTTTCGAGTAGCATCGCCACAGATTTCAGAGTACAGGCGCTTCTCCTGGCACAGTATCGAACACTTAGTTTCGCCGAACGCATACGATTTCGAGTGGCATCGCCACAGATGTAAGAGAACAGGCACTTCTGCTGGCACAGTATCAAACACTTAGTTTCAGATAGAACAATTAGTTTAAAATGGCACTAAGTTTCGCGTCTGAAATTTCCTCTCTCACAATGTCGGCCACTTAGTTTCGTCGAACACATACGGTTTCGAGTGGCATCGCCACAGATTTCGGAGAACAGGCGCTTGTCCTGGCACAGTATCGAACACTTAGTTTCGGATGGAACATTTGGTTTAAAGTGGAACTAAGTTTCGCATCTGGAGTTTCCTCTCTCACAAGGTCGACCACTCAGTTTCGTCGAACACATACCGTTTCGAGTGGTATCGCCACAGGTTTCCCAGATCGGGCGCTTCTCCTGGCACAGTATCAAACACTTAGTTTCAGATAGAACAATTAGTTTAAAATGGGATTAAGTTTCGCATCTGGAGTTTCCTCTCCCACAAGGTCGACAACTTAGTTTCCTCGAACACATACGGTTTGGAGTAGCATCGTCACAGATTTCAGAGAACAGGCGCTTCTCCTAGCACAGTATCGAACACTTAGTTTCAGATAGAACAATCAGTTTCAAATGGAACTATGTTTTGCATCTGGGGTATCCTCCCTCACAAGGTCGACAACTTAGTTTCGTCGAACACATACGGGTTCGAGTGGCATCGCGACAGATTTCAGAGAACAGGCGCTTCTCCTGGCACAGTATCGAACACTTAGTTTCAGATAGAACAATTAGTTTAAAATGGTACTAAGTTTCTCGTCTGGAGTTTCCTCCCTCACACGGCGACCACTTAGTATCGTCGAACACATACGGTTTCCAGTGGCATTGCCACAGATTTCAGGGAACAGGCGCTTTTCCTGGCACAGTTTCGAACACATAGTTTCAGATGGAACAATTAGTTTAAAATGGAACTATGTTTCGCATCCGGAGTTTCCTCTCTCACAAGGTCGACCACTTAATTTCGTCGAACACATACGGTTTCGAGTGGCATCGCCACAGATTTCAGAAAACAGGCGCTTCTCCTGGCACAGTATCGAACACATAGTTGCAGATAGAACAATTAGTTTAAAATGCAACTAAGTTTCGCATCTGGAGTTTCCCCTCTCACAAGGTCGGCCACTTACTTTCGTGGAACACATTCGGTTTCGAGTAGCATCGCCACAGATTTCGCAGCACGGCGTTTCTCCTGGCACATTATCGAACACATAGTTTCAGATAGAACAATTAGTTTAAAATGGAACTATGTTTCGCATCTGGGGTTTCCTCTCTCACAAGTTCGACCACTTAGTTTCTTCGAACACATACGGTTTCGAGTGGCATCGCCACAGATTTCAGAGAACAGGCGCTTCTCCTGGCACAGTATCGAACACATTGTTGCAGATAGAACAATTAGTTTAAAATGGACCTATGTTTCGCATTTGGAGTTTCCTCTCTCACAAGTTCGACCACTTAGTTTCGTCGAACACATTCGGTTTCGAGTAGCTTCGCCACAGATTTCGCAGCACGGCGTTTCTCCTGGCACATTATCGAACACATAGTTTCAGATAGAACAATTAGTTTGAAATGGAACTATGTTTCGCATCTGGAGTTTCCTCTCTCACAAGGTCGACGACTTAGTTTCGTCGAACACATACGGTTTCGAGTGGCATCGCCACAGAGTTCAGAGAACAGGCGCTTCTCCTGGCACAGTATCGAACACTCAGTTACAGATAGAACAATTAGTTTAAAATGGACCTATGTTTCGCATTTGGAGTTTCCTCTCTCACAAGTTCGACCACTTAGTTTCGTCGAACACATACGGTTTCGAGTGGCATCGCCACAGATTTCAGAGAACAGGCGCTTCTCCTGGCACAGTATCGAACACATAGTTGCAGATAGAACAATTAGTTTAAAATGGAACTAAGTTTCGCATCTGGAGTTTCCCCTCTCACAAGGTCGGCCACTTACTTTCGTGGAACACATGCGGTTTCGAGTAGCATCGCCACAGATTTCGCAGCACGGCGTTTCTCCTGGCACATTATCGAACACATAGTTTCAGATAGAACAATTAGTTTAAAATGGAACTATGTTTCGCATCTGGAGTTTCCTCTCTCACAAGGTCGACGACTTAGTTTCGTCGAACACATACGGTTTCGAGTGGCATCGCCACAGATTTCAGAGAACAGGCGCTTCTCCTGGCACAGTATCGAACACTCAGTTACAGATAGAACAATTAGTTTAAAATGGACCTATGTTTCGCATTTGGAGTTTCCACTCTCACAAGTTCGACCACTTAGTTTCGTCGAACACATACGGTTTCGAGTGGCATCGCCACAGATTTCAGAGAACAGGCGCTTCTCCTGGCACAGTATCGAACACATAGTTGCAGATAGAACAATTAGTTTAAAATGGACCTATGTTTCGCATTTGGAGTTTCCTCTCTCACAAGTTCGACCACTTAGTTTCGTCGAACACATACGGTTTCGAGTGGCATCGCCACAGATTTCAGAGAACAGGCACTTCTCCTGGCACAGTATCGAACACTAAGTTTCAGAGAGAACAATTAATTTAAAATGGAACTAAGTTTCGCATCTGAAGTTTCCTCTCTCACAAGGTCGGCCACTTAGTTTCGTCGAACACATACGGTTTCGAGGAGCATCGCCACAGATTTCAGAGAACAGGCGCTTCTCCTAGCACAGTATCGAACACTTAGTTTCAGGTAGAACAATTAGTTTAAAATGGAACTATGTTTCGCTTCCGGAGTTTCCTCTCTCACCATGTCGACCACTTAGTTTCGTCGAACACATACAGTTTCGAGTAGCATCGCCACAGATTTAAGAGAACAGTCGCTTCTCCTGGCACAGTATCGAACACTTAGTTTCAGATAGAACAATTAGTTTAAAATGGAACTATGTTTCGCATCCGGAGTTTCCTCTCTCACCATGTCGACCACTTAGTTTCGTCGAACACATACAGTTTCGAGTAGCATCGCCACAGATTTCAAAGAACAGGCGCTTCTCCTGGCACAGTATCGAACACTTAGATTCACATAGAACAATTAGTTTAAAATGGTACTAAGTTTCGCAACTGGCGTTTCCTCTATCACAAGGTCGACCACTTAGTTTCGTCGAACACATAGGGTCTCGAGGGGCATCGCCACAGATTTCAGAGAACAGGCGCTTCTGCTGGCACAGTATCGAAAACTTAGTTTCAGATAGAACAATTACTTTAAAATGGAACTAAGTTTCGCATTTGGAGTTTCCACTCTCACAAGTTCGACCACTTAGTTGCGTCTAACACATACGGTTTAGAGTGACATCGCCACAGATTTCAGAGGACAGGCGCTTCTCCTGGCACAGTATCGAACACTTAGTATTAGATAGAACAATTAGTTTAAAATGGAACTATGTTTCGCATTTGGAGTTTCCTCTCTCGCAAGGTGGACCACTTAGTTTCGTCGAACACATACGGTTTCGAGGGGCATCGCCACAGATTTCAGAGAACAGGCGCTTCTGCTGGCACAGTATCGAAAACTTAGTTTCAGATAGAACAATTACTTTAAAATGGAACTAAGTTTCGCATTTGGAGTTTCCTCTCTCACAAGTTCGACCACTTAGTTGCGTCTAACACATACGGTTTAGAGTGACATCGCCACAGATTTCAGAGGACAGGCGCTTCTCCTGGCACAGTATCGAACACTTAGTATCAGATAGAAAAATTAGTTTAAAATGGAACTATGTTTCGCATTTGGAGTTTCCTCTGTCGCAAGGTGGACCACTTAGTTTCGTCAAACACATACGGTTTCGAGTGGCATCGCCACAGATTTCAGAGAACAGGCGCTTCTGCCGGCACAGTATCGAAAACTTAGTTTCAGATAGAAGAATTAGTTTAAAATGGAACTAAGTTTCGCAACTGGCGTTTCCTCTATCACAAGGTCGACCACTTAGGTTCGTCGAACACATACGGTTTCGAGTAGCATCGCCACAGATTTCAGAGGACAGGCGCTTCTCCTGGCACAGTATCGAACACTTAGTTTCAGATAGAACAATTAGTTTAAAATGGAACTATGTTTCGCATCCGGAGTTTCCTCTCCCAAAAGGTGGACCAATTAATTTCGTCGACCACATACGGTTTCGAGTAGCATCGCCACAGATTTCAGAGGACAGGCGCTTCTCCTGGCACAGTATCGAACACTTAGTATCAGATAGAACTATCAGTTTAAAATGGAACTAAGTTTCGCATCTGGGGTTTCCTCTCCCACAAGGTCGACCACTTAGTTTCGTCGAACACATACGGTTTCGAGGGGCATCGCCACAGATTTCAGAGAACAGGCGCTTCTCCTGGCACAGTATCAAACACTTAGTTTCGGAGAGAACAATTAGTTTAAAATGGAAATATATTTCGCATTTGGAGTTTCCTCTCTCACAAGTTCGACCACTTAGTTTCGTCGAACACATACGGTTTCGAGGGGCATCGCCACAGATTTCAGAGAACAGGCGCTTCTCCTGGCACAGTATCAAACACTTAGTTTCGGAGAGAACAATTAGTTTAAAATGGAAATATATTTCGCATTTGGAGTTTCCTCTCTCACAAGTTCGACCACTTAGTTTCGTCGAACTCATACTGTTTCGAGTGGCATCGCCACACATTTCAGAGGACAGGCGCTTCTCCTGGCACAGTATCGAACACTTAGTTTCAGATAGAACAATTAGTTTAAAATGGAACTATGTTTCGCATTTGGAGTTTCCTCTGTCGCAAGGTGGACCACTTAGTTTCGTCAAACACATACGGTTTCGAGTGGCATCGCCACAGATTTCAGAGAACAGGCGCTTCTGCTGGCACAGTATCGAAAACTTAGTTTCAGATAGAACAATTAGTATAAAATGGAACTAAGTTTTTCGCAACTGGCGTTTCCTCTATCACAAGGTCGACCACTTAGTTTCGTCGAACACATACGGTTTCGAGGGGCATCGCCACAGATTTCAGAGAACAGGCGCTTCTGCTGGCACAGTATCGAAAACTTAGTTACAGATAGAACAATTACTTTAAAATGGAACTAAGTTTCGCATTTGGAGTTTCCTCTCTCACAAGTTCGACCACTTAGTTTCGTCGAACTCATACTGTTTCGAGTGGCATCGCCACACATTTCAGAGGACAGGCGCTTCTCCTGGCACAGTATCGAACACTTAGTTTCAGATAGAACAATTAGTTTAAAATGGAACTATGTTTCGCATTTGGAGTTTCCTCTGTCGCAAGGTGGACCACTTAGTTTCGTCAAACACATACAGTTTCGAGTGGCATCGCCACAGATTTCAGAGAACAGGCGCTTCTGCTGGCACAGTATCGAAAACTTAGTTTCAGATAGAACAATTAGTATAAAATGGAACTAAGTTTTTCGCAACTGGCGTTTCCTCTATCACAAGGTCGACCACTTAGTTTCGTCGAACACATACGGTTTCGAGTAGCATCGTCACAGATTTCAGAGAACAGGCGCCTCTCCTGGCACAGTATCGAACACCTAGTTTCAGATAGAATAATTAGTTTAAAATGGAAGTAAGTTTCGCATCTGGAGTTTCCTCTCTCACAATGTTGACCACTTAGTTTCGTCGAACACATACGGTTTCGAGTGGAATCGCCACACGTTTCAGAGAACAGGCGCTTCTCCTGGCACAGTATCGAACACATAGTTTCAGATAGAACAATTAGTTTAAAATGGAAGTAAGTTTCGCATCTGGAGTTTCCTCTCTCACAAGGTCGACCACTCAGTTTCGACGAACCTATACGGTTTCGAGCGGCATCGCTACAGATTTCAGAGAACGGGCGCTTCTCCTGGCACAGTATCGAACACTTAGTTTCAGATAGAACAATTAGTTTAAAATGGTACTAAGTTTCGCATCTGGAGTTTCCTCTCTCACAAGGTCGACCACTTAGCTTCGTCGAACACATACGGTTTCGAGCGGCATCGCCACAGATTTCAGAGAACAGGCGCTTCTCCTGGCACAGTATCGTACACTTAGTTTCAGATAGGATTATTAGTTTAAAAGGGAACTAAATTTTTAAATTTAGAGTATCCTCTCTCACAAGGTCGACCACTTAGTTTCGCCGAACTCATACTGTTTCGAGCGGCCTCGCTACAGATTTCAGAGAACGGGCGCTTCTCCTGGCACAGTATCGAACTCTTAGTTTCAGATAGAACAATTAGTTTAAAACGGTACTAAGTTTCGCATCTGGAGTTTCCTCTCTCACAAGGTCGACCACTTTGTTTCGTCGAACACATACGGTTTCGAGTAGCATCGCCACAGATTTCAGAGAGCAGGCCTTTCTCCTGGCACAGTATCGAACACTTATTCCAGACAGAACAATTAGTTTAAAATGGAACTATGTTTCGCATCTGGAGTATCCTCTCTCACAAGGTCAACCACTTAGTTTCGTCGAAGACATACGGTTTCGAGTAGCATCGCCACAGATTTCAGAGAACAGGCGCTTCTCCTGGCACAGTATCGAACACTTAGTTTCAGATAGAACAATTTGTTTAAAATGGAACTAAGTTTCGCATCTGGAGTTTCCTCTCGCACAAAGTCGACCACTTAGTTTCCTCGAAAACATACGGTTTGGAGTGGCATCGCCACAGATTTCAGAGAATAGGCGCTTCTCCTGGCACACTGTCGAACACTCAGTATCAGATAGAACAATTAGTTTTAAATGGAACTAAGTTTCGCATCCGGAGTTTCTTCTCTCACAAAGTCGACCACTTAGTTTCCTCGAAAACATACGGTTTCGAGTAGCATCGCCACAGATTTCAGAGAACAGGCGCTTCTCCTGGCTCATTATCGAACACTTAGTTTCAGATAGAACAATTAGTTTAAAATGGAACTAAGTTTCGCATCTGGAGTGTCCTCTCCCACAAGGTCGACCACTTAGTTTCCTCGAACATATACGGTTTGGAGTGGCATCGCCAAAGATTTCAGAGAATAGGCGCTTCTCCTGGCACACTGTCGAACACTCAGTATCAGATAGAACAATTAGTTTTAAATGGAACTAAGTTTCGCATCCGGAGTTTCTTCTCTCACAAGGTCAACCACTTAGTTTCGTCGAACACATACGGTTTCGAGTAGCATCGTCACAGATTTCAGAGAACAGGCGCCTCTCCTGGCACAGTATCGAACACATAGTTTCAGAGAGAACAATTAGTTTAAAATGGAACTAAGTTTCGCATCTGGAGTTTCCTCTCTCACAAGGTCGACCACTCAGTTTCGACGTACCTATACGGTTTCGAGCGGCATCGCTACAGATTTCAGAGAACAGGCGCCTCTCCTGGCACAGTATCGAACACATAGTTTCAGAGAGAACAATTAGTTTAAAATGGAACTAAGTTTCGCATCTGGATATTCCTCCCTCAAAAGGTCGACCACTTTGTTTCGTCGAACACATACGGTTTCGAGCGGCATCGCCACAGATTTCAGGGAACAGGCGCTTCTCCTAGCACAGTATCGAACACTCAGTAGCAGATAGAACAATTAGTTTAAAATGGAACAAAGCTTCGCATTTGGAGTTTCCTCTCTCACAAGCTCGACCACTCAGTTTCGACGAACGCATACAGTTTCGAGTGGCATCGCCACAGATTTCAGAGGACAGGCGCTTCTCCTGGCACAGTATCGTACACTTAGTTTTAGATAGGATTATTAGTTTAAAATGGAACTAAATTTTTAAATTTAGAGTATCCTCTCTCACAAGGTCGACCACTTAGTTTCGCCGAACTCATACGGTTTCGAGCGGCATCGCTACAGATTTCAGAGAACGGGCGCTTCTCCTGGCACAATATCGAACACTTAGTTTCAGATAGAACAATTAGTTTAAAATGGTACTAAGTTTCGCATCTGGAGTTTCCTCTCTCACAAGGTCGGCCACTTAGTTTCGTCGAACACATACGGTTTCGAGGGGCATCGCCACAGGTTTCACAGAACAGGCGCTTCTCCTGGCACAGTATCGAACACTTAGTTCAGATAGAACAATTAATTTGAAATGGAACTATGTTTCGCATCTGGAGTTTCCTCTCTCACAAGGTCGACCACTCAGTTTCGACGAACCTATACGGTTTCGAGCGGCATCGCTACAGATTTCAGAGAACGGGCGCTTCTCCTGGCACAGTATCGAACACTTAGTTTCAGATAGAACAATTAGTTTAAAATGGTACTAAGTTTCGCATCTGGAGTTTCCTCTCTCACAAGGTGGACCACTTTGTTTCGTCAAACACAGACGGTTTCGAGTGGCATCGCCACAGATTTCAGGGAACAGGCGCTTCTCCTAGCACAGTATCGAACACTCAGTAGCAGATAGAACAATTAGTTTAAAATGGAACAAAGCTTCGCATTTGGAGTTTCCTCTCTCACAAGCTCGACCACCTAGTTTCGTCGAACGCATACGGTTTCGAGTGGTATCGCCACAGATTTCAGAGGACATGCGCTTCTCCTGGCACAGTATCGTACACTTAGTTTCAGATAGGATTATTAGTTTAAAAGGGAACTAAATTTTTTAATTTAGAGTATCCTCTCTCACAAGGTCGACCACTTAGTTTCGCCGAACTCATACGGTTTCGAGCGGCATCGCTACAGATTTCAGAGAACGGGCGCTTCTCCTGGCACAATATCGAACACTTAGTTTCAGATAGAACAATTAGTTTAAAATGGTACTAAGTTTCGCATCTGGAGTTTCCTCTCTCACAAGGTCGGCCACTTAGTTTCGTCGAACACATACGGTTTCGAGGGTCATCGCCACAGGTTTCACAGAACAGGCGCTTCTCCTGGCACAGTATCGAACACTTAGTTCAGATAGAACAATTAATTTGAAATGGAACTAAGTTTCGCATCTGGAGTTTCCTCTCCCACAAGGTCGACCACTCAGTTTCGACGAACACATACGGTTTCAGGAGAAGCGCCTGTTCTCTGAAATCAGTGGCGATGCTACTCGAAACCGTATGTGTTCGACGAAACTAAGTGGCCGACCTTGTGAGAGAGGAAACTCCAGATGCGGAACTTAGTTCCATTTTAAACTAATTGTTCTATCTGAAAGTGTTCGATACTGTGCCAGGAGAAGCACCTGTTCTCTGAAATCTGTGGCGATGCCACTCGAAACCGTATGTGTTCGACGAAACTCAGTGGTCGACCGTGTGAGAGAGGAAACTCCAAATGCAAAGCTTTGTTCCTTTTAAACTAATTGTTCTATCTGGTACTGAGTGTTCGATACTGTGCTAGGAGAAGCGCCTGTTCTCTGAAATCTGTGGCGATGCCACTCGAAACCGTATGTGTTCGACGAAACTGAGTGGTCGCCTTGTGAAAGGGGAAACTCCAGATGCGAAACTTAGTTCCATTTAAAACTAATTGTTCCATCTGACACTAAGTGTTCGATACTGTGCCAGGAGAAGCGCCTGTTCTCTGAAATCTGTGGCGATGCCAATCGAAACCGTCTGTGTTCGACGAAACTAAGTGGTCGCCTTGTGGAAGAGGAAAATCCAGATGCAAAACTTAGTACCATTTTAAACTAATTGTTTTATCTGAAACTATGTGTCCGATACTGTGCCAGGAGAAGCTCCTGTTCTCTGAAATGTGTGGCGATGCCACTCCAAACCGTATGTGTTCGACGAAACTAAGTGGTCGACCTTGTGAGAGAGGAAACTCCAGATGCGAAACTTAGTACCATTTTAAACTAATTGTTCTATCTGAAACTAAGTGTTCGACACTGTGCCAGGAGAAGCGCCAGTTCTCTGAAATGTGTGGCGATGCCACTCGAAACCGTATGTGTTCGACGAAACTAAGTGGTTGATCTTGTGAGAGAGGATACTCCAGATGCGAAACATATTTCTATTTTAAACTAATTGTTCTATCTGAAACTAAGTGTTCGATACTGTGCCAGGAGAAGCGCCAGTTCTCTGAAATGTGTGGCGATGCCACTCGAAACAGTATGTGTTCGACGAAACTAAGTGGTCGACCTTGTGAGAGAGGAAACTCCAGATGCGAAACTTAGTTCGATTTCAAATTAATTGTTCTATCTGAAACTAAGTGTTCGATACTGTGCCAGGAGAAGCGCCAGTTCTCTGAAATGTGTGGCGATGCCACTCGAAACCGTATGTGTTCGACGAAACTAAGTGGTCCATCTTGCGAGAGAGGAAACTCCAAATGCGAAATTTAGTACCATTTTAAACTAATTGTTTTATCTGAAACTATGTGTCCGATACTGTGCCAGGAGAAGCTCCTGTTCTCTGAAATGTGTGGCGATGCCACTCGACACCGTATGTGTTCGACGAAACTAAGTGGTCGACCTTGTGAGAGAGGAAACTCCAGATGCGAAACTTAGTACCATTTTAAACTAATTGTTCTATCTGAAACTAAGTCTTCGATACTGTGCCAGGAGAAGCGCCTGTTCTCTGAAATCAGTGGCGATGCTACTCGAAACCGTATGTGTTCGACGAAACTAAGTGGTCGACCTTGTGAGAGAGGAAACTCCAGATGCGAAACTTAGTACCATTTTAAACTAATTGTTCTATCTGAAACTAAGTGTTCGACACTGTGCCAGGAGAAGCGCCAGTTCTCTGAAATGTGTGGCGATGCCACTCGAAACCGTATGTGTTCGACGAAACTAAGTGGTTGATCTTGAGAGAGAGGATACTCCAGATGCGAAACATAATTCCATTTTAAACTAATTGTTCTCTCTGAAACTAAGTGTTCGATACTGTGCCAGGAGAAGCGCCTGTTCTCTGAAATCTGTGGCGATGCTACTCGAAACCGAATGTGTTCCACGAAACTAAGTGGCCGCCATGTGAGAGAGGAAACTCCAGATGCGAAACTTAGTACCATTTTAAACTAATGGTTCTATCTGAAACTAAGTGTTCGATACTGTCCCAGGAGAAGCGCCAGTTCTCTGAAATGTGTGGCGATGCCACTCGAAACCGTATGTGTTCGACGAAACTAAGTGGTCGACCTTGTGAGAGAAGAACCTCCAGATGCGAAACATAGTTCCAATTTAAACTAATTGTTCTCTCTGAAGCTAAGTGTTCGATACTGTGCCAGGAGGAGCACCTGTTCTCTGAAATCTGTGGCGATGCCACTCGAAACCGTATGTGTTCGACGAAACTAAGTGGCCGACCTTGTGAGAGAGGAAACTCCAGATGCGGAACTTAGTTCCATTTTAAACTAATTGTTCTATCTGAAAGTGTTCGATACTGTGCCAGGAGAAGCGCCTGTTCTCTGAAATCAGTGATGATGCTACTCGAACCCGTATGTGTTCCACGAAACTAAGTGGCCGCCATGTGAGAGAGGAAACTCCAGATGCGAAACTTAGTACCATTTTAAACTAATTGTTCTATCTGAAACTAAGTGTTCGATACTGTCCCAGGAGAAGCGCCAGTTCTCTGAAATGTGTGGCGATGCCACTCGAAACCGTATGTGTTCGACGAAACAAAGTGGTCGACCTTGTGAGAGAAGAACCTCCAGATGCGAAACATAGTTCCAATTTAAACTAATTGTTCTCTCTGAAGCTAAGTGTTCGATACTGTGCCAGGAGAAGCGCCCGTTCTGTGCGACCTGTAGCGATACGACTCGAAACGGTATGTGTTCGACGAAACTGAGTCGTCGACCTTGTGAGAGAGGAAACTCCAGACGCGAAACTTAGTACCATTTTAAACTAATTGTTCTATCTGAATCTATGTGTTCGATACTGTGCCAGCAGAAGCGCCTGTTCTCTGAAATCTGTGGCGATGCCACTCGAAACCGTATGTGTTCGACGAAACTAAGTGGTCGACCTTCTGAGAGAGGAAACTCCAGATGCGAAGCTTAGTACCATTTTAAACTAATTGTTCTATCTGAAACAATGTGTTCGACACTGTGCCAGGAGAAGCGCCTGTTCTCCGAAACCTGTGGCGATGCCACTCGAAACCGTATGTGTTCGATGAAACTAAGTGGTCGAACCTGTGAGAGAGGAAACTCCAAATGCGAATTTTAGTTCCATTTTAAACTAATTTTTCTATCTGAAACTAATTGTTCGATACTGTGCCAGGAGAAGCGCCTCTTCTCTGAAATATGTGGCGATGCCACTCGAAACCGTATGTGTTCGAGGAAACTAAGTGGTCGACCTTGTGGGAGAGGAAACTCCATATGCGAAACTTAGTTCCATTTTAAACTAATTGTTCTATCTGAAACTAAGTGTTCGATACTGTGCCAGCAGAAGCGCCTGTTCTCTGAAATCTGTGGCGATGCCACTCGAAACCGTATGTGTTCGACGAAACTAAGTGGTCGACCTTCTGAGAGAGGAAACTCCAGATGCGAAGCTTAGTACCATTTTAAACTAATTGTTCTATCTGAAACAATGTGTTCGACACTGTGCCAGGAGAAGCGCCTGTTCTGCGAAATCTGTGGCGATGCGCACTCGAAACGGTATGTGTTCGACGAAACTAAGTGGTCGACCTTATGAGAGAGGAAACTCCAGCAGCGAAACTTAGTTCCATTCTAAACTAATTGTTCCATCTGAAACTAAGTGTTCGATACTGTGCCAGGAGTAGCGCCCGTTCTGTGAAACCTGTGGCGATACGACTCGAAACGGTATGTGTTCGACGAAACTGAGGGGTCGACCTTGTGAGAGAGGAAACTCCAGACGCGAAACTTAGTGCCATTTTGAACTAATTGTTCTATCTGAAACTATGTGTTCGATACTGTGCCAGCAGAAGCGCCTGTTCTCTGAAATCTGTGGCGATGCCACTCGAAACCGTATGTGTTCGACGAAACTAAGTGGTCGACCTTCTGAGAGAGGAAACTCCAGATGCGAAGCTTAGTACCATTTTAAACTAATTGTTCTATCTGAAACAATGTGTTCGACACTGTGCCAGGAGAAGCGCCTGTTCTCCGAAACCTGTGGCGATGCCACTCGAAACCGTATGTGTTCGATGAAACTAAGTGGTCGAACCTGTGAGAGAGGAAACTCCAAATGCGAAATTTAGTTCCATTTTAAACTAATTTTTTTATCTGAAACTAATTGTTCGATACTGTGCCAGGAGAAGCGCCTCTTCTCTGAAATATGTGGCGATGCCACTCGAAACCGTATGTGTTCGAGGAAACTAAGTGGTCGACCTTGTGGGAGAGGAAACTCCAGATGCGAAACTTAGTTCCATTTTAAACTAATTGTTCTATCTGAAACTAAGTGTTCGACACTGTGTCAGGAGAAGCGCCTGTTCTCTGAAATCTGTGGCGATGCCACTCGAAACCGTATGTGTTTGACGAAACTAAGTTGTCGACCTTGTGAGAGAGGAACTCCAGATGCGAAAATTAGTTATATTTTAAACCAATTGTTCTATCTGAAACTAAGTGTTCGATACTGTGCCAGGAGAATCGCCGTTCTGCGAAATCTGTGGCGATGCGCACTCGAAACGGTATGTGTTCGACGAAACTAAGTGGTCGACCTTATGAGAGAGGAAACTCCAGCAGCGAAACTTAGTTCCATTCTAAACTAATTGTTCTATCTGAAACTATGTGTTCGATACTGTGCCAGTAGAAGCACATGTTCTCTGAAATGTGTGGCGATGCCACTCGAAACCGTATGTGTTCGACGAAACTAAGTGGTCGACCTTCTGAGAGTTGAAACTCCAGATGCGAAACTTAGTTCCATTTTAAACTAATTGTTCTATCTAAAACTAAGTGTTCGATACTGTGCCAGGAGATGCGCCTGTTCTCTGAAATCTGCGGCGATGCTCCTCGAAACCGTATGTGTTCGACGAAACTAAGTGGCCGACCTTGTGAGAGAGGAAACTTCAGATGCGATATTTAGTTCCATTTTTAATTAATTGTTCTCTCTGAAACATAGTGTTCGATACTGTGCCAGGAGAAGCGCCTGTTCTCTGAAATCTGTGGCGATACTACTCGGAACCGAATGTGTTCCACGAAACTGAGTGGCCGCCTTGTGAGAGAGGAAACTCCAGATGCGAAACTTGGTTCCATTTTAATCTTATTGTTCTGTCTGAAACTAAGTGTTCGGTACTGTGCCAGGAGAAGCGCCTGTTTTCTGAAATCTGTGGCGATGCCACTCGAAACCGTATGTGTTCGACGAAACTAAGTGGTCGCCTTGTGAGAGAGGAAATTCCAGATGCGAAACATAGTACCATTTTAAACTAATTGTTCTATCTGAAACTATGTGTTCGATACTGTGCCAGTAGATGCGCCTGTTCTCTGAAATCTGTGGCGATGCCACTCGAAACCGTACGTGTTCGACGAAACTAAGTAGTCGACCTTGTGAGAGAGGAATCTCCAGATGCGAAACTTAGTTCCATTTTAAACCAAATGTTCCATCTGTAACTAAGTCTTCGATACTGTGCCAGGAGAAGCGCCTGTTCTCAGAAATCTCTGGCGATGCTACTCGAAACCGTATGCGTTCGACGAAACTAAGCGGTCGACATTGTGAGGGAGGAAACTCCAAATGCGAAATATATTTCCATTTTAAACTAAATGTTCTATCTGAAACTAAGTATTCGATACTCTCCCAGTAGAAGCGCCTGTTCTCTGAAACCTGTGGCGTTGCTACTCGAAGCCGAATGTGTTCGACGAAAGTAAGTGGCAGACCGTGTGAGAGAGGATACTCCAGAGGCGAAACATAGTTCCATTTTAAACTAATTGTTCTATCTGAAACTAAGTGTTCGATAGTGTGCCAGGAGTAGCGCCTGTTCTCTGAAATCTGTGGCGATGCAACTCGAAACCGTATGTGTTCGACGAAACTAAGTGGTCGACCTTGTGAGGGAGGATACTCCAGATGCGAAACATATTTCTATTTTAAACTAATTGTTCTATCTGAAACTAAGTGTTCGATACTGTGCCAGGAGAAGCGCCTGTTCTCTGAAATCTGTTGCGATGCTACTCGAAACCGAATGTGTTCCACGAAAGTAAGTGGCCGACCTTGTGAGAGAGGAAACTCCAGATGCGAAACTTAGTTCCATTTTAAACTAATTGTTCCATCTGAAACTAAGTGTTCAATACTGTGCCAGGAGAAGCGCCTGTTCTCTGAAATCTGTGGCGATGCCACTCGAAACCGTATGTGTTCGACGAAACTAAGTGGCCGACCTTGTGAGAGAGGAAACTTCAGATGCGAAACTTAGTTTCATTTTAAACTAATTGTTCCATCTGAAATTAAGTGTTCGATACTGTGCCAGGAGAAGCGGCTGTTCTCTGAAAGCTGTGTCGATGCTACTCGAAACCGAATGTTTTCCACGAAACTAAGTATCCGCCTTGTGAGGGAGGAAACTCCAATTGCGAAACTTAGTTCCATTTTAAACTAATTGTTCCATCTGAAATTAAGTGTTCGATACTGTGCCAGGAAAAGCGTCTGTTCTCTGATATCGGTGGCGATGCTACTCGAAACCGTATGTGTTCGACGGAACTAAGTGGTCGAACTTGTGAGAGAGGAAACTCCAGATGCGAAACTTAGTTCCATTTTAAACCAAATGTCCCATCTGTAACTAAGTCTTCGATACTGTGCCAGGAGAAGCGTCTCTTCTCAGAAATCTCTGGCGATGCTACTCGAAACCGTATGTGTTCGACGAAACTAAGCGGTCGACCTTGTGAGGGAGGAAACTCCAAATGCGAAACATGGTTCAATTTTAAACTAATTGTTCTATCTGAAACTAAGTGTTCGATACTGTGCCAGGAGAAGCGCCTGTTCTCTGAAATCTGTTGCGATGCTACTCGAAACCGAATGTGTTCCACGAAAGTAAGTGGCCGACCTTGTGAGAGAGGAAACTCCAGATGCGAAACTTAGTTCCATTTTAAACTAATTGTTCCATCTGAAACTAAGTGTTAAATACTGTGCCAGGAGAAGCGCCTGTTCTCTGAAATCTGTGGCGATGCCACTCGAAACCGTATGTGTTCGACGAAACTAAGTGGCCGACCTTGTGAGAGAGGAAACTTCAGATGCGAAACTTAGTTTCATTTTAAACTAATTGTTCCATCTGAAATTAAGTGTTCGATACTGTGCCAGGAGAAGCGGCTGTTCTCTGAAAGCTGTGTCGATGCTACTCGAAACCGAATGTTTTCCACGAAACTAAGTATCCGCCTTGTGAGGGAGGAAACTCCAGATGCGAAACTTAGTTCCATTTTAAACTAATTGTTCCATCTGAAATTAAGTGTTCGATACTGTGCCAGGAAAAGCGTCTGTTCTCTGATATCGGTGGCGATGCTACTCGAAACCGTATGTGTTCGACGGAACTAAGTGGTCGAACTTGTGAGAGAGGAAACTTCAGATGCGAAACTTAGTTTCATTTTAAACTAATTGTTCCATCTGAAATTAAGTGTTCGATACTGTGCCAGGAGAAGCGGCTGTTCTCTGAAAGCTGTGTCGATGCTACTCGAAACCGAATGTTTTCCACGAAACTAAGTATCCGCCTTGTGAGGGAGGAAACTCCAGATGCGAAACTTAGTTCCATTTTAAACTAATTGTTCCATCTGAAATTAAGTGTTCGATACTGTGCCAGGAAAAGCGTCTGTTCTCTGATATCGGTGGCGATGCTACTCGAAACCGTATGTGTTCGACGGAACTAAGTGGTCGAACTTGTGAGAGAGGAAACTCCAGATGCGAAACTTAGTTCCATTTTAAACCAAATGTCCCATCTGTAACTAAGTCTTCGATACTGTGCCAGGAGAAGCGCCTCTTCTCAGAAATCTCTGGCGATGCTACTCGAAACCGTATGTGTTCGACGAAACTAAGCGGTCGACCTTGTGAGGGAGGAAACTCCAAATGCGAAACATGGTTCAATTTTAAACTAATTGTTCTATCTGAAACTAAGTGTTCGATACTGTGCCAGGAGAAGCGCCTGTTCTCTGAAATCTGGGGTGATGCTACTCGAAACCGTATGTGGTCGACGAAACTAAGTGGTCGACCTTGTGAGAGAGGATACTCCAGATGCGAAACATAGTTCCATTTTAAAGTAATTGTTCTATCTGAAACTCAGTGTTCCACACTCTGCCAAAAGAAGCGACTGTTCTCTGAAATCTGTGGCGATGCTACTCGAAACCGTATGTGTTCGACGAAACTAAGTGGTCAACCTTGTGAGAGAGGAAACTCCAGATGCGAAACTTAGTTCCATTTTAATCTAATTGTTCTATCTGAAACTGAGTGTTCGGTACTGTGCCAGGAGAAGCGACTGTTCTCTGAAATCTGTGGCGATGCCACTCGAAACCGTATGTGTTCGACGAAACTAAGTGGTCGACCTTGTGAGAGAGGAAACTCCAGAAGCGAAACTTAGTTCCATTTTAAACTAACTGTTCTATCTGAAACTAAGTGTTCGATAATGTGCTCGGAGAAGCGCCCGTTCACTGAAATCTGTGGCGATGCCCCTCGAAACCGTATGTGTTCGACGAAACTAAGTGGTCGACCTTGTGAGAGAGGAAACTCCAGATGCGAAAATTAGTTCCATTTCAAACTAATTGTTCTATCTGAAACTAAGTGTTCGATACTGTGCCAGGAGTAGCGCCTGTTCTCTGAAATCTGTGGCGATGCTACTCGAAACTGTAAGTGTTCGAGGAAACTAAGTGGTCGACCTTGTGAGAGAGGATACTCCAGATGCGAAACATAGTTCCATTTTAAAGTAATTGTTCTATCTGAAACTAAGTGTTCCACACTGTGCCAGGAGAAGCGACTGTTCTCTGAAATCTGTGGCGATGCTACTCGAAACCGTATACGTTCGACGAAACTAAGTGGTCGACCTTGTGAGAGAGGAAACTCCAGATGCGAAACTTAGTTCCATTTTAAACTAATTGTTCTATCTGAAACTGAGTGTTCGGTACTGTGCCAGGAGAAGCGACTGTTCTGTGAAATCTGTGGCGATGCCACTCGAAACCGTATGTTTTCGACGAAACTAAGTGGTCGACCTTGTGAGAGAGGAAACTCCAGAAGCGAAACTTAGTTCCATTTTAAACTAACTGTTCCATCTGAAAGTAAGTGTTCGATACTGTGCCAGGAGAAGCGCCTGTTCTCCGAAATCTCTGGCGATGCCCCTCGAAACGGTATGTGGTCCACGAAACTAAGTGGTCGCCTTGTGAGAGAGGAAACTCCAGATGCGAAACTTAGTACCATTTTAAACTAATTGTTCTATCTGAATCTAAGTGTTCGATAATGTGCTAGGAGAAGCGCCCGTTCACTGAAATCTGTGGCGATGCCCCTCGAAACCGTATGTGTTCGACGAAACTAAGTGGTCGACCTTGTGAGAGAGGAAACTCCAGATGCGAAAATTAGTTCCATTTTAAACTAATTGTTCTGTCTGAAACTAAGTGTTCGACACTGTGCCAGGAGAAGCGCCTGTTCTCTGAAATCTGTTGCGATGCTACTCGAAACCGAATGTGTTCCACGAAAGTAAGTGGCCGACCTTGTGAGAGAGGAAACTCCAGATGCGAAACTTAGTTCCATTTTAAACTAATTGTTCCATCTGAAACTAAGTGTTAAATACTGTGCCAGGAGAAGCGCCTGTTCTCTGAAATCTGTGGCGATGCCACTCGAAACCGTATGTGTTCGACGAAACTAAGTGGCCGACCTTGTGAGAGAGGAAACTTCAGATGCGAAACTTAGTTTCATTTTAAACTAATTGTTCCATCTGAAATTAAGTGTTCGATACTGTGCCAGGAGAAGCGGCTGTTCTCTGAAAGCTGTGTCGATGCTACTCGAAACCGAATGTTTTCCACGAAACTAAGTATCCGCCTTGTGAGGGAGGAAACTCCAGATGCGAAACTTAGTTCCATTTTAAACTAATTGTTCCATCTGAAATTAAGTGTTCGATACTGTGCCAGGAAAAGCGTCTGTTCTCTGATATCGGTGGCGATGCTACTCGAAACCGTATGTGTTCGACGGAACTAAGTGGTCGAACTTGTGAGAGAGGAAACTTCAGATGCGAAACTTAGTTTCATTTTAAACTAATTGTTCCATCTGAAATTAAGTGTTCGATACTGTGCCAGGAGAAGCGGCTGTTCTCTGAAAGCTGTGTCGATGCTACTCGAAACCGAATGTTTTCCACGAAACTAAGTATCCGCCTTGTGAGGGAGGAAACTCCAGATGCGAAACTTAGTTCCATTTTAAACTAATTGTTCCATCTGAAATTAAGTGTTCGATACTGTGCCAGGAAAAGCGTCTGTTCTCTGATATCGGTGGCGATGCTACTCGAAACCGTATGTGTTCGACGGAACTAAGTGGTCGAACTTGTGAGAGAGGAAACTCCAGATGCGAAACTTAGTTCCATTTTAAACCAAATGTCCCATCTGTAACTAAGTCTTCGATACTGTGCCAGGAGAAGCGCCTCTTCTCAGAAATCTCTGGCGATGCTACTCGAAACCGTATGTGTTCGACGAAACTAAGCGGTCGACCTTGTGAGGGAGGAAACTCCAAATGCGAAACATGGTTCAATTTTAAACTAATTGTTCTATCTGAAACTAAGTGTTCGATACTGTGCCAGGAGAAGCGCCTGTTCTCTGAAATCTGGGGTGATGCTACTCGAAACCGTATGTGGTCGACGAAACTAAGTGGTCGACCTTGTGAGAGAGGATACTCCAGATGCGAAACATAGTTCCATTTTAAAGTAATTGTTCTATCTGAAACTCAGTGTTCCACACTCTGCCAAAAGAAGCGACTGTTCTCTGAAATCTGTGGCGATGCTACTCGAAACCGTATGTGTTCGACGAAACTAAGTGGTCAACCTTGTGAGAGAGGAAACTCCAGATGCGAAACTTAGTTCCATTTTAATCTAATTGTTCTATCTGAAACTGAGTGTTCGGTACTGTGCCAGGAGAAGCGACTGTTCTGTGAAATCTGTGGCGATGCCACTCGAAACCGTATGTGTTCGACGAAACTAAGTGGTCGACCTTGTGAGAGAGGAAACTCCAGAAGCGAAACTTAGTTCCATTTTAAACTAACTGTTCTATCTGAAACTAAGTGTTCGATAATGTGCTCGGAGAAGCGCCCGTTCACTGAAATCTGTGGCGATGCCCCTCGAAACCGTATGTGTTCGACGAAACTAAGTGGTCGACCTTGTGAGAGAGGAAACTCCAGATGCGAAAATTAGTTCCATTTCAAACTAATTGTTCTATCTGAAACTAAGTGTTCGATACTGTGCCAGGAGTAGCGCCTGTTCTCTGAAATCTGTGGCGATGCTACTCGAAACTGTAAGTGTTCGAGGAAACTAAGTGGTCGACCTTGTGAGAGAGGATACTCCAGATGCGAAACATAGTTCCATTTTAAAGTAATTGTTCTATCTGAAACTAAGTGTTCCACACTGTGCCAGGAGAAGCGACTGTTCTCTGAAATCTGTGGCGATGCTACTCGAAACCGTATACGTTCGACGAAACTAAGTGGTCGACCTTGTGAGAGAGGAAACTCCAGATGCGAAACTTAGTTCCATTTTAAACTAATTGTTCTATCTGAAACTGAGTGTTCGGTACTGTGCCAGGAGAAGCGACTGTTCTGTGAAATCTGTGGCGATGCCACTCGAAACCGTATGTTTTCGACGAAACTAAGTGGTCGACCTTGTGAGAGAGGAAACTCCAGAAGCGAAACTTAGTTCCATTTTAAACTAACTGTTCCATCTGAAAGTAAGTGTTCGATACTGTGCCAGGAGAAGCGCCTGTTCTCCGAAATCTCTGGCGATGCCCCTCGAAACGGTATGTGGTCCACGAAACTAAGTGGTCGCCTAGTGAGAGAGGAAACTCCAGATGCGAAACTTAGTACCATTTTAAACTAATTGTTCTATCTGAATCTAAGTGTTCGATAATGTGCTAGGAGAAGCGCCCGTTCACTGAAATCTGTGGCGATGCCCCTCGAAACCGTATGTGTTCGACGAAACTAAGTGGTCGACCTTGTGAGAGAGGAAACTCCAGATGCGAAAATTAGTTCCATTTTAAACTAATTGTTCTGTCTGAAACTAAGTGTTCGACACTGTGCCAGGAGAAGCCCCTGTTCTCTGAAATCTGTGGCGTTGGCACTCGAAACCGTATGTGTTCGAGGAAACTAATCGGTTGATCTTCTGAGAGAGGATACTCCAGATGCGAAACATAATTCCATTTTACACTAATTGTTCTGTCTGAAATAAGTGTTCGATACTGTGCCAGGCGAAGCGCCTGTTCTCTGAAATCTGTGGCGATGCCACTCGAAACCGTATGTGTTCGACGAAAGTAAGTCGTTGACCGTGTGAGAGAGGAAACTCCAGAGGCGAAACATAGTTCCATTTTAAACTAAATGTTCTATCTGAAACTAAGTGTTCGATACTGTGCCAGGAGTAGCGCCTGTTCTCTGAAATCTGTGGCGATGCAACTCGAAACCGTATGTGTTCGACGAAACTAAGTGGTCGACCTTGTGAGAGAGGATACTCCAGATGCGAAACATATTTCTATTTTAAACTAATTGTTCTATCTGAAACTAAGTGTTCGATACTGTGCCAGGAGTAGCGCCTGTTCTCTGAAATCTGTGGCGATGCCACTCGAAACCGTATGTGTTCGACGAAACTAAGTGGTCGACCTTGTGAGAGAGGAAACTCCAGATGCGAAAATTAGTTCCATTTTAAACTAATTGTTCTGTCTGAAACTAAGTGTTCGACACTGTGCCAGGAGAAGCCCCTGTTCTCTGAAAGCTGTGGCGTTGCCACTCGAAACCGTATGTGTTCGAGGAAACTAATCGGTTGATCTTCTGAGAGAGGATACTCCAGATGCGAAACCTAATTCCATTTTACCCTAATTGTTCTGTCTGAAATAAGTGTTCGATACTGTGCCAGGCGAAGCGCCTGTTCTCTGAAATCTGTGGCGATGCCACTCGAAACCGTATGTGTTCGACGAAAGTAAGTCGTTGACCGTGTGAGAGAGGAAACTCCAGAGGCGAAACATAGTTCCATTTTAAACTAATTGTTCTATCTGAAACTAAGTGTTCGATACTGTGCCAGGAGTAGCGCCTGTTCTCTGAAATCTGTGGCGATGCAACTCGAAACCGTATGTGTTCGACGAAACTAAGTGGTCGACCTTGTGAGAGAGGATACTCCAGATGCGAAACATATTTCTATTTTAAACTAATTGTTCTATCTGAAACTAAGTGTTCGATACTGTGCCAGGAGAAGCGCCTGTTCTCTGAAATCTGTTGCGATGCTACTCGAAACCGAATGTGTTCCACGAAAGTAAGTGGCCGACCTTGTGAGAGAGGAAACTCCAGATGCGAAACTTAGTTCCATTTTAAACTAAATGTTCCATCTGAAACTAAGTGTTAAATACTGTGCCAGGAGAAGCGCCTGTTCTCTGAAATCTGTGGCGATGCCACTCGAAACCGTATGTGTTCGACGAAACTAAGTGGCCGACCTTGTGAGAGAGGAAACTTCAGATGCGAAACTTAGTTTCATTTTAAACTAATTGTTCCATCTGAAATAAAGTGTTCGCTACTGTGCCAGGAGAAGCGGCTGTTCTCTGAAAGCTGTGTCGATGCTACTCGAAACCGAATGTTTTCCACGAAACTAAGTATCCGCCTTGTGAGGGAGGAAACTCCAGATGCGAAACTTAGTTCCATTTTAAACTAATTGTTCCATCTGAAATTAAGTGTTCGATACTGTGCCAGGAAAAGCGTCTGTTCTATGAAATCTGTGGCGATACCACTCGAAACCGTATGTGTTAGACGCAACTAAGTGGCCGACCTTGTGAGAGAGGAAACTCCAGATGCGAAATATAGTTGCATTTTAAACTAATTGTTCCATCTGAAACTAAGTGTTCGATACTGTGCCAGGAGAAGCGCCTGTTCTCTGAAATCTGAGGCGATACCACTCGAAACCGTATGTGTTAGACGAAACTAAGTGGCCGACCTTGTGAGAGAGGAAACTCCAGATGCGAAATATAGTTGCATTTTAAACTAATTGTTCTATCTGTAACTAAGTGTTCGATACTGTGCCAGGAGAAGCGCCTGTTCTCTGAAATCTGTGGCGATGCCACTCGAAACCGTATGTGTTCGACGCAACTAAGTGGTCGCCTTGTGAAAGAGGAAACTCCAGATGCGAAACTTAATTCCATTTAAAATTAATTGTTCTATCTGTAACTAAGTGTTCGACACTGTGCCAGGAGAAGCGCCTGTTCTCTGATATCTGTGGCGATGCCACTCGAAACCGTAAGTGTTCGACGAAACTAAGTGGTCGCCTTGTGAAAGAGGAAACTCCAGATGCAAAACTTAGTTCCATTTAAAACTAATTGTTCCATCTGAAACTAAGTGTTCGATACTGTGCCAGGAGAAGCGCCTGTTCTCTGAAATCTGTGGCGATGCTACTCGAAACCGTATGTGTTCGACGAAACTAAGTGGTCGACATGGTGAGCGAGGAAACTCCAGATGCGGAACTTAGTTCCATTTTAAACTGATTGTTCTATCTGAAACTATGTGTTCGATACTGTGCCAGGAGAAGCGCCTGTTCTCTGAAATCTGTGGCAATACCACTCGAAACCGTATGTGTTAGACGAAACTAAGTGGCCGACCTTGTGAGAGAGGAAACTTCAGATGCGAAATATAGTTGCATTTTAAACTAATTGTTCTATCTGTAACTAAGTGTTCGATACTGTGCCAGGAGAAGCGCCTGTTCTCTGAAATCTGTGGCGATGCCACTCGAAACCGTATGTGTTCGACGCAACTAAGTGGTCGCCTTGTGAAAGAGGAAACTCCAGATGCGAAACTTAATTCCATTTAAAATTAATTGTTCTATCTGTAACTAAGTGTTCGACACTGTGCCAGGAGAAGCGCCTGTTCTCTGAAATCTGTGGCGATGCCACACGAAACCGTATATGTTCGACGAAACTAAGTGGTCGACCTCGTGAGAGAGGAAACTCCAAATGCGAAACATATTTCCATTTTAAACTAATTATTCTAACTGAAACTAAGTGTTCGATACTGTGCCTAGAGAAGCGCCTGTTCTCTGAAATCTGTGGCGATGCCAATCGAAACCGTCTGTGTTCGACGAAACTAAGTGGTCGCCTTGTGAAAGAGGAAACTCCAGATGCAAAACTTAGTTCCATTTAAAACTAATTGTTCCATCTGAAACTAAGTGTTCGATACTGTGCCAGGAGAAGCGCCTGTTCTATGAAATCTGTGGCGATACCACTCGAAACCGTATGTGTTAGACGCAACTAAGTGGCCGACCTTGTGAGAGAGGAAACTACAGATGCGAAATATAGTTGCATTTTAAACTAATTGTTCCATCTGAAACTAAGTGTTCGATACTGTGCCAGGAGAAGCGCCTGTTCTCTGAAATCTGAGGCGATACCACTCGAAACCGTATGTGTTAGACGAAACTAAGTGGCCGACCTTGTGAGAGAGGAAACTCCAGATGCGAAATATAGTTGCATTTTAAACTAATTGTTCTATCTGTAACTAAGTGTTCGATACTGTGCCAGGAGAAGCGCCTGTTCTCTGAAATCTGTGGCGATGCCACTCGAAACCGTAAGTGTTCGACGCAACTAAGTGGTCGCCTTGTGAAAGAGGAAACTCCAGATGCGAAACTTAATTCCATTTAAAATTAATTGTTCCATCTGAAACTAAGTGTTCGATACTGTGCCAGGAGAAGCGCCTGTTCTCTGAAATCTGTGGCGATGCTACTCGAAACCGTATGTGTTAGACGCAACTAAGTGGCCGACCTTGTGAGAGAGGAAACTCCAGATGCGAAATATAGTTGCATTTTAAACTAATTGTTCCATCTGAAACTAAGTGTTCGATACTGTGCCAGGAGAAGCGCCTGTTCTCTGAAATCTGAGGCGATACCACTCGAAACCGTATGTGTTAGACGAAACTAAGTGGCCGACCTTGTGAGAGAGGAAACTTCAGATGCGAAATATAGTTGGATTTTAAACTAATTGTTCTATCTGTAACTAAGTGTTCGATACTGTGCCAGGAGAAGCGCCTGTTCTCTGAAATCTGTGGCGATGCCACTCGAAACCGTATGTGTCCGACGCAACTAAGGGGTCGCCTTGTGAAAGAGGAAACTCCAGATGCGAAACTTAATTCCATTTAAAATTAATTGTTCTATCTGTAACTAAGTGTTCGACACTGTGCCAGGAGAAGCGCCTGTTCTCTGATATCTGTGGCGATGCCACTCGAAACCGTAAGTGTTCGACGAAACTAAGTGGTCGCCTTGTGAAAGAGGAAACTCCAGATGCAAAACTTAGTTCCATTTAAAACTAATTGTTCCATCTGAAACTAAGTGTTCGATACTGTGCCAGGAGAAGCGCCTGTTCTCTGAAATCTGTGGCGATACCAGTCGAAACCGTATGTGTTAGACGAAACTAAGTGGCCGACCTTGTGAGAGAGGAAACTCCAAATGCGAAATATAGTTGCATTTTAAACTAATTGTTCTATCTGTAACTAAGTGTTCGACACTGTGCCAGGAGAAGCGCCTGTTCTCTGAAATCTGTGGCGATGCCACTCGAAACCGTATGTGTTCGACGAAACTAAGTGGTCGACATGGTGAGCGAGGACACTCCAGATGCGGAACTTAGTTCCATTTTAAACTGATTGTTCTATCTGAAACTAAGTGTTCGATACTGTGCCAGGAGAAGCGCCTGTTCTCTGAAATCTGTGGCAATACCACTCGAAACCGTATGTGTTAGACGAAACTAAGTGGCCGACCTTGTGAGAGAGGAAACTTCAGATGCGAAATATAGTTGCATTTTAAACTAATTGTTCTATCTGTAACTAAGTGTTCGATACTGTGCCAGGAGAAGCGCCTGTTCTCTGAAATCTGTGGCGATGCCACTCGAAACCGTATGTGTTCGACGAAACTAAGTGGCCGACCTTGTGAGAGAGGAAACTCCAGATGCGAAACATAGTTGCATTTTAAACTAATTGTTCTATCTGAAACTAAGTGTTCGATACTGTGCCAGGAGAAACTCCCGTTCTGCGAAATCTGTGGCGATACTACTCGAAACCGTATGTGTTCGACGAAACTAAGTGGTCGACCTCGTGAGAGAGGAAACTCCAAATGCGAAACATATTTCCATTTTAAACTAATTATTCTAACTGAAACTAAGTGTTCGATACTGTGCCAGGAGAAGCGCCTGTTCTCTGAAATCTGTGGCGATACCAGTCGAAACCGTATGTGTTAGACGAAACTAAGTGGCCGACCTTGTGAGAGAGGAAACTCCAAATGCGAAATATAGTTGCATTTTAAACTAATTGTTCTATCTGTAACTAAGTGTTCGACACTGTGCCAGGAGAAGCGCCTGTTCTCTGAAATCTGTGGCGATGCCACTCGAAACCGTATGTGTTCGACGAAACTAAGTGGTCGACCTTGTGAAAGAGGAAACTCCAGATGCAAAACTTAGTTCCATTTAAAACTAATTGTTCCATCTGAAACTAAGTGTTCGATACTGTGCCAGGAGAAGCGCCTGTTCTATGAAATCTGTGGCGATACCACTCGAAACCGTATGTGTTAGACGCAACTAAGTGGCCGACCTTGTGAGAGAGGAAACTCCAGATGCGAAATATAGTTGCATTTTAAACTAATTGTTCTATCTGTAACTAAGTGTTCGACACTGTGCCAGGAGAAGCGCCTGTTCTCTGAAATCTGTGGCGATGCCACTCGAAACCGTATGTGTTCGAAGAAACTAAGTGGTTGACCTTGTGAGAGAGGAAACTCCAGATGCGAAACATAGTTCCATTTAAAACTAATTGTTCTATCTGTAACTAAGTGTTCGATACTGTACCGGGAGAAGCGCCTGTTCCTGAAATCTGCGGCGATCCCACTCGAAACCGTATGTGTTTGACGAAACTAAGTGGTTCGCCTTGTGTGAGAGGTAACTCCAAATGCGAAACCTATTTCCATTTTAAACTAATTGTTCTCTCTGAAACTAAGTGTTCGATACTGTGCCAGGGGAAGCGCCTGATCTCTGAAATTTGGGGCGATGCCACTCGAAACCGTATTTGTTCGGCGAAACAAAGTGGTTGACCTTGTGAGGGAGGAAACTCCAGATGCGAAACATAGTTCAATTTTAAACTAAATGTTCCATCTGAAACTAAGTGTTCTATACTGTGCCAGGAGAAGCGCCTGTTCTCTGAAATCTGTGGCGATGCCACTCGAAACCGTATGTGTTCGAAGAAACTAAGTGGCCGACCTTGTGAGAGAGGAAACTCCAGATGCGAAACATAGTTCAATTTTAAACTAAATGTTCCATCTGAAACTAAGTGTTCAATACTGTGCCAGGAGAAGCGCCTGTTCTCTGAAATTTGGGGCGATGCCACTCGAAACCGTATTTGTTCGGCGAAACAAAGTGGTTGACCTTGTGAGAGAGGAAACTCCAGATGCGAAACATAGTTCCATTTAAAACTAATTGTTCTATCTGTAACTAAGTGTTCGATACTGTGCCGGGAGAAGCGCCTGTTCCTGAAATCTGCGGCGATCCCACTCGAAACCGTATGTGTTTGACGAAACTAAGTGTTTCGCCTTGTGAGAGAGGTAACTCCAAATGCGAAACATAGTTCCATTTTAAACTAATTGTTCTCTCTGAAACTAAGTGTTCGATACTGTGCCAGGGGAAGCGCCTGATCTCTGAAATTTGGGGCGATGCCACTCGAAACCGTATTTGTTCGGCGAAACAAAGTGGTTGACCTTGTGAGAGAGGAAACTCCAGATGCGAAACATAGTCCAATTTTAAACTAAATGTTCCATCTGAAACTAAGTGTTCTATACTGTGCCAGGAGAAGCGCCTGTTCTCTGAAATCTGTGGCGATGCCACTCGAAACCGTATGTGTTCGAAGAAACTAAGTGGCCGACCTTCTGAGAGAGGAAACTCGAGATGCGAAACTTAGTTCCATTTTAAACTAATTGTTCTATCTGAAACTAAGTGTTCGATACTGTGCCAGGAGAAGCGCCTGATCTCTGAAATTTGGGGCGATGCCACTCGAAACCGTATTTGTTCGGCGAAACAAAGTGGTTGACCTTGTGAGAGGGGAAACTCCAGATGCGAAACATAGTTCCATTTAAAACTAATTGTTCTATCTGTAACTAAGTGATCGATACTGTGCCAGGAGACGGGCCTGTTCTCTGAAATCTGTGGCGATGCCACTCGAAACCGTATGTGTTCGACGAAACTAAGTGGTCGACCTTGTGAGAGAGGAAACTCCAGATGCGAAAATTAATACCATTTTAAACAAATTGTTCTATCTGAACCTAAGTGTTCGATACTGTGCCAGGAGAGGCGCCTGTTCTCTGAAATCTGTGGCGATGCTACTGGAAACCGTATGTGTTCGACGAAACTAAGTGGTCGCCTTGTGAAAGTGGAAACCCCAGATGCGAAACTTAATTCCATTTAAAATTAATTGTTCTATCTGTAACTAAGTGTTCGACACTGTGCCAGGAGAAGCGCCTGTTCTCTGATATCTGTGGCGATGCCACTCGAAACCGTAAGTGTTCGACGAAACTAAGTGGTCGCCTTGTGAAAGAGGAAACTCCAGATGCAAAACTTAGTTCCATTTAAAACTAATTGTTCCATCTGAAACTAAGTGTTCGATACTGTGCCAGGAGAAGCGCCTGTTCTCTGAAATCTGTGGCGATACCAGTCGAAACCGTATGTGTTAGACGAAACTAAGTGGCCGACCTTGTGAGAGAGGAAACTCCAAATGCGAAATATAGTTGCATTTTAAACTAATTGTTCTATCTGTAACTAAGTGTTCGACACTGTGCCAGGAGAAGCGCCTGTTCTCTGAAATCTGTGGCGATGCCACTCGAAACCGTATGTGTTCGACGAAACTAAGTGGTCGACATGGTGAGCGAGGACACTCCAGATGCGGAACTTAGTTCCATTTTAAACTGATTGTTCTATCTGAAACTAAGTGTTCGATACTGTGCCAGGAGAAGCGCCTGTTCTCTGAAATCTGTGGCAATACCACTCGAAACCGTATGTGTTAGACGAAACTAAGTGGCCGACCTTGTGAGAGAGGAAACTTCAGATGCGAAATATAGTTGCATTTTAAACTAATTGTTCTATCTGTAACTAAGTGTTCGATACTGTGCCAGGAGAAGCGCCTGTTCTCTGAAATCTGTGGCGATGCCACTCGAAACCGTATGTGTTCGACGAAACTAAGTGGCCGACCTTGTGAGAGAGGAAACTCCAGATGCGAAACATAGTTGCATTTTAAACTAATTGTTCTATCTGAAACTAAGTGTTCGATACTGTGCCAGGAGAAACTCCCGTTCTGCGAAATCTGTGGCGATACTACTCGAAACCGTATGTGTTCGACGAAACTAAGTGGTCGACCTCGTGAGAGAGGAAACTCCAAATGCGAAACATATTTCCATTTTAAACTAATTATTCTAACTGAAACTAAGTGTTCGATACTGTGCAAGGAGAAGCGCCTGTTCTCTGAAATCTGTGGCGATACCAGTCGAAACCGTATGTGTTAGACGAAACTAAGTGGCCGACCTTGTGAGAGAGGAAACTCCAAATGCGAAATATAGTTGCATTTTAAACTAATTGTTCTATCTGTAACTAAGTGTTCGACACTGTGCCAGGAGAAGCGCCTGTTCTCTGAAATCTGTGGCGATGCCACTCGAAACCGTATGTGTTCGACGAAACTAAGTGGTCGACCTTGTGAAAGAGGAAACTCCAGATGCAAAACTTAGTTCCATTTAAAACTAATTGTTCCATCTGAAACTAAGTGTTCGATACTGTGCCAGGAGAAGCGCCTGTTCTATGAAATCTGTGGCGATACCACTCGAAACCGTATGTGTTAGACGCAACTAAGTGGCCGACCTTGTGAGAGAGGAAACGCCAGATGCGAAATATAGTTGCATTTTAAACTAATTGTTCTATCTGTAACTAAGTGTTCGACACTGTGCCAGGAGAAGCGCCTGTTCTCTGAAATCTGTGGCGATGCCACTCGAAACCGTATGTGTTCGAAGAAACTAAGTGGTTGACCTTGTGAGAGAGGAAACTCCAGATGCGAAACATAGTTCCATTTAAAACTAATTGTTCTATCTGTAACTAAGTGTTCGATACTGTACCGGGAGAAGCGCCTGTTCCTGAAATCTGCGGCGATCCCACTCGAAACCGTATGTGTTTGACGAAACTAAGTGGTTCGCCTTGTGTGAGAGGTAACTCCAAATGCGAAACCTATTTCCATTTTAAACTAATTGTTCTCTCTGAAACTAAGTGTTCGATACTGTGCCAGGGGAAGCGCCTGATCTCTGAAATTTGGGGCGATGCCACTCGAAACCGTATTTGTTCGGCGAAACAAAGTGGTTGACCTTGTGAGGGAGGAAACTCCAGATGCGAAACATAGTTCAATTTTAAACTAAATGTTCCATCTGAAACTAAGTGTTCTATACTGTGCCAGGAGAAGCGCCTGTTCTCTGAAATCTGTGGCGATGCCACTCGAAACCGTATGTGTTCGAAGAAACTAAGTGGCCGACCTTGTGAGAGAGGAAACTCCAGATGCGAAACATAGTTCAATTTTAAACTAAATGTTCCATCTGAAACTAAGTGTTCAATACTGTGCCAGGAGAAGCGCCTGTTCTCTGAAATTTGGGGCGATGCCACTCGAAACCGTATTTGTTCGGCGAAACAAAGTGGTTGACCTTGTGAGAGAGGAAACTCCAGATGCGAAACATAGTTCCATTTAAAACTAATTGTTCTATCTGTAACTAAGTGTTCGATACTGTGCCGGGAGAAGCGCCTGTTCCTGAAATCTGCGGCGATCCCACTCGAAACCGTATGTGTTTGACGAAACTAAGTGGTTCGCCTTGTGAGAGAGGTAACTCCAAATGCGAAACATAGTTCCATTTTAAACTAATTGTTCTCTCTGAAACTAAGTGTTCGATACTGTGCCAGGGGAAGCGCCTGATCTCTGAAATTTGGGGCGATGCCACTCGAAACCGTATTTGTTCGGCGAAACAAAGTGGTTGACCTTGTGAGAGAGGAAACTCCAGATGCGAAACATAGTCCAATTTTAAACTAAATGTTCCATCTGAAACTAAGTGTTCTATACTGTGCCAGGAGAAGCGCCTGTTCTCTGAAATCTGTGGCGATGCCACTCGAAACCGTATGTGTTCGAAGAAACTAAGTGGCCGACCTTCTGAGAGAGGAAACTCGAGATGCGAAACTTAGTTCCATTTTAAACTAATTGTTCTATCTGAAACTAAGTGTTCGATACTGTGCCAGGAGAAGCGCCTGATCTCTGAAATTTGGGGCGATGCCACTCGAAACCGTATTTGTTCGGCGAAACAAAGTGGTTGACCTTGTGAGAGGGGAAACTCCAGATGCGAAACATAGTTCCATTTAAAACTAATTGTTCTATCTGTAACTAAGTGATCGATACTGTGCCAGGAGACGGGCCTGTTCTCTGAAATCTGTGGCGATGCCACTCGAAACCGTATGTGTTCGACGAAACTAAGTGGTCGACCTTGTGAGAGAGGAAACTCCAGATGCGAAAATTAATACCATTTTAAACAAATTGTTCTATCTGAACCTAAGTGTTCGATACTGTGCCAGGAGAGGCGCCTGTTCTCTGAAATCTGTGGCGATGCTACTGGAAACCGTATGTGTTCGACGAAACTAAGTGGTCGCCTTGTGAAAGTGGAAACCCCAGATGCGAAACTTAGTACCATTTTAAACTAATTGTTCTATCTGAAACTGAGTGTTCGATACTGTGCCAAGAGAAGCGCCTGTTCTCTGAAATCTGTGGCGATGCTACTAGGAACCGTATGTATTCGACGACACTAAGTGGTCGCCTTGTGAGAGAGGAAACTCCAGATGCGAAACATAGTTGCATTTTAAAGTAATTGTTCTATCTGAAACTAAATGTTCGATACTGTGCCAGGAGAAACTCCCGTTCTGTGAAATCTGTGGCGATACTACTCGAAAGCGTATGTGTTCGACGAAACTAAGTGGTCGACCTTGTGAGAGAGGAAACTCCAAATGCGAAACATATTTCCATTTTAAACTAATTATTCTAACTGAAACTAAGTGTTCGATACTGTGCCAGGAGAAGCGCCTGTTCTCTGAAATCTGTGGCGATGCCACTCGAAACCGTATGTGTTCGACGAAACTAAGTGGTCGCCTTGTGAAAGAGGAAACTCCAGATGCGAAACTTAGTTCCATTTAAAACTAATTGTTCTCTCTGCAACTAAGTGTTCGATACTGTGCCAGGAGAAGCGCCTGTTCTCTGAAATCTGTGGCGATGCTACTCGAAACCGTATGTGTTCGACGAAACTAAGTGGTCGACATGGTGAGCGAGGACACTCCAGATGCGGAACTTAGTTCCATTTTAAACTGATTGTTCTATCTGAAACTAAGTGTTCGATACTGTGCCAGGAGAAGCGCCTGTTCTCTGAAATCTGTGGCAATACCACTCGAAACCGTATGTGTTAGACGAAACTAAGTGGCCGACCTTGTGAGAGAGGAAACTTCAGATGCGAAATATAGTTGCATTTTAAACTAATTGTTCTATCTGTAACTAAGTGTTCGATACTGTGCCAGGAGAAGCGCCTGTTCTCTGAAATCTGTGGCGATGCCACTCGAAACCGTATGTGTTCGACGAAACTAAGTGGCCGACCTTGTGAGAGAGGAAACTCCAGATGCGAAACATAGTTGCATTTTAAACTAATTGTTCTATCTGAAACTAAGTGTTCGATACTGTGCCAGGAGAAACTCCCGTTCTGCGAAATCTGTGGCGATACTACTCGAAACCGTATGTGTTCGACGAAACTAAGTGGTCGACCTCGTGAGAGAGGAAACTCCAAATGCGAAACATATTTCCATTTTAAACTAATTATTCTAACTGAAACTAAGTGTTCGATACTGTGCCAGGAGAAGCGCCTGTTCTCTGAAATCTGTGGCGATACCAGTCGAAACCGTATGTGTTAGACGAAACTAAGTGGCCGACCTTGTGAGAGAGGAAACTCCAAATGCGAAATATAGTTGCATTTTAAACTAATTGTTCTATCTGTAACTAAGTGTTCGACACTGTGCCAGGAGAAGCGCCTGTTCTCTGAAATCTGTGGCGATGCCACTCGAAACCGTATGTGTTCGACGAAACTAAGTGGTCGACCTTGTGAAAGAGGAAACTCCAGATGCAAAACTTAGTTCCATTTAAAACTAATTGTTCCATCTGAAACTAAGTGTTCGATACTGTGCCAGGAGAAGCGCCTGTTCTATGAAATCTGTGGCGATACCACTCGAAACCGTATGTGTTAGACGCAACTAAGTGGCCGACCTTGTGAGAGAGGAAACTCCAGATGCGAAATATAGTTGCATTTTAAACTAATTGTTCTATCTGTAACTAAGTGTTCGACACTGTGCCAGGAGAAGCGCCTGTTCTCTGAAATCTGTGGCGATGCCACTCGAAACCGTATGTGTTCGAAGAAACTAAGTGGTTGACCTTGTGAGAGAGGAAACTCCAGATGCGAAACATAGTTCCATTTAAAACTAATTGTTCTATCTGTAACTAAGTGTTCGATACTGTACCGGGAGAAGCGCCTGTTCCTGAAATCTGCGGCGATCCCACTCGAAACCGTATGTGTTTGACGAAACTAAGTGGTTCGCCTTGTGTGAGAGGTAACTCCAAATGCGAAACCTATTTCCATTTTAAACTAATTGTTCTCTCTGAAACTAAGTGTTCGATACTGTGCCAGGGGAAGCGCCTGATCTCTGAAATTTGGGGCGATGCCACTCGAAACCGTATTTGTTCGGCGAAACAAAGTGGTTGACCTTGTGAGGGAGGAAACTCCAGATGCGAAACATAGTTCAATTTTAAACTAAATGTTCCATCTGAAACTAAGTGTTCTATACTGTGCCAGGAGAAGCGCCTGTTCTCTGAAATCTGTGGCGATGCCACTCGAAACCGTATGTGTTCGAAGAAACTAAGTGGCCGACCTTGTGAGAGAGGAAACTCCAGATGCGAAACATAGTTCAATTTTAAACTAAATGTTCCATCTGAAACTAAGTGTTCAATACTGTGCCAGGAGAAGCGCCTGTTCTCTGAAATTTGTGGCGATGCCACTCGAAACCGTATTTGTTCGGCGAAACAAAGTGGTTGACCTTGTGAGAGAGGAAACTCCAGATGCGAAACATAGTTCCATTTAAAACTAATTGTTCTATCTGTAACTAAGTGTTCGATACTGTGCCGGGAGAAGCGCCTGTTCCTGAAATCTGCGGCGATCCCACTCGAAACCGTATGTGTTTGACGAAACTAAGTGGTTCGCCTTGTGAGAGAGGTAACTCCAAATGCGAAACATAGTTCCATTTTAAACTAATTGTTCTCTCTGAAACTAAGTGTTCGATACTGTGCCAGGGGAAGCGCCTGATCTCTGAAATTTGGGGCGATGCCACTCGAAACCGTATTTGTTCGGCGAAACAAAGTGGTTGACCTTGTGAGAGAGGAAACTCCAGATGCGAAACATAGTCCAATTTTAAACTAAATGTTCCATCTGAAACTAAGTGTTCTATACTGTGCCAGGAGAAGCGCCTGTTCTCTGAAATCTGTGGCGATGCCACTCGAAACCGTATGTGTTCGAAGAAACTAAGTGGCCGACCTTCTGAGAGAGGAAACTCGAGATGCGAAACTTAGTTCCATTTTAAACTAATTGTTCTATCTGAAACTAAGTGTTCGATACTGTGCCAGGAGAAGCGCCTGATCTCTGAAATTTGGGGCGATGCCACTCGAAACCGTATTTGTTCGGCGAAACAAAGTGGTTGACCTTGTGAGAGGGGAAACTCCAGATGCGAAACATAGTTCCATTTAAAACTAATTGTTCTATCTGTAACTAAGTGATCGATACTGTGCCAGGAGACGGGCCTGTTCTCTGAAATCTGTGGCGATGCCACTCGAAACCGTATGTGTTCGACGAAACTAAGTGGTCGACCTTGTGAGAGAGGAAACTCCAGATGCGAAAATTAATACCATTTTAAACAAATTGTTCTATCTGAACCTAAGTGTTCGATACTGTGCCAGGAGAGGCGCCTGTTCTCTGAAATCTGTGGCGATGCTACTGGAAACCGTATGTGTTCGACGAAACTAAGTGGTCGCCTTGTGAAAGTGGAAACCCCAGATGCGAAACTTAGTACCATTTTAAACTAATTGTTCTATCTGAAACTGAGTGTTCGATACTGTGCCAAGAGAAGCGCCTGTTCTCTGAAATCTGTGACGATGCTACTAGGAACCGTATGTATTCGACGAAACTAAGTGGTCGCCTTGTGAGAGAGGAAACTCCAGATGCGAAACATAGTTGCATTTTAAAGTAATTGTTCTATCTGAAACTAAGTGTTCGATACTGTGCCAGGAGAAACTCCCGTTCTGTGAAATCTGTGGCGATACTACTCGAAAGCGTATGTGTTCGACGAAACTAAGTGGTCGACCTTGTGAGAGAGGAAACTCCAAATGCGAAACATATTTCCATTTTAAACTAATTATTCTAACTGAAACTAAGTGTTCGATACTGTGCCAGGAGAAGCGCCTGTTCTCTGAAATCTGTGGCGATGCCACTCGAAACCGTATGTGTTCGACGAAACTAAGTGGTCGCCTTGTGAAAGAGGAAACTCCAGATGCGAAACTTAGTTCCATTTAAAACTAATTGTTCTCTCTGCAACTAAGTGTTCGATACTGTGCCAGGAGAAGCGCCTGTTCTCTGAAATCTGTGGCGATGCTACTCGAAACCGTATGTGTTCGACGAAACTAAGTGGTCGACATGGTGAGCGAGGACACTCCAGATGCGGAACTTAGTTCCATTTTAAACTGATTGTTCTATCTGAAACTAAGTGTTCGATACTGTGCCAGGAGAAGCGCCTGTTCTCTGAAATCTGTGGCAATACCACTCGAAACCGTATGTGTTAGACGAAACTAAGTGGCCGACCTTGTGAGAGAGGAAACTTCAGATGCGAAATATAGTTGCATTTTAAACTAATTGTTCTATCTGTAACTAAGTGTTCGATACTGTGCCAGGAGAAGCGCCTGTTCTCTGAAATCTGTGGCGATGCCACTCGAAACCGTATGTGTTCGACGAAACTAAGTGGCCGACCTTGTGAGAGAGGAAACTCCAGATGCGAAACATAGTTGCATTTTAAACTAATTGTTCTATCTGAAACTAAGTGTTCGATACTGTGCCAGGAGAAACTCCCGTTCTGCGAAATCTGTGGCGATACTACTCGAAACCGTATGTGTTCGACGAAACTAAGTGGTCGACCTCGTGAGAGAGGAAACTCCAAATGCGAAACATATTTCCATTTTAAACTAATTATTCTAACTGAAACTAAGTGTTCGATACTGTGCCAGGAGAAGCGCCTGTTCTCTGAAATCTGTGGCGATACCAGTCGAAACCGTATGTGTTAGACGAAACTAAGTGGCCGACCTTGTGAGAGAGGAAACTCCAAATGCGAAATATAGTTGCATTTTAAACTAATTGTTCTATCTGTAACTAAGTGTTCGACACTGTGCCAGGAGAAGCGCCTGTTCTCTGAAATCTGTGGCGATGCCACTCGAAACCGTATGTGTTCGACGAAACTAAGTGGTCGACCTTGTGAAAGAGGAAACTCCAGATGCAAAACTTAGTTCCATTTAAAACTAATTGTTCCATCTGAAACTAAGTGTTCGATACTGTGCCAGGAGAAGCGCCTGTTCTATGAAATCTGTGGCGATACCACTCGAAACCGTATGTGTTAGACGCAACTAAGTGGCCGACCTTGTGAGAGAAGAAACTCCAGATGCGAAATATAGTTGCATTTTAAACTAATTGTTCTATCTGTAACTAAGTGTTCGACACTGTGCCAGGAGAAGCGCCTGTTCTCTGAAATCTGTGGCGATGCCACTCGAAACCGTATGTGTTCGAAGAAACTAAGTGGCCGACCTTCTGAGAAAGGAAACTCGAGATGCGAAACTTAGTTCCATTTTAAACTAATTGTTCTATCTGAAACTAAGTGTTCGTTACTGTGCCAGGAGAAGCGCCTGATCTCTGAAATTTGGGGCGATGCCACTCGAAACCGTATTTGTTCGGCGAAACAAAGTGGTTGACCTTGTGAGAGAGGAAACTCCAGATGCGAAACATAGTTCCATTTAAAACTAATTGTTCTATCTGTAACTAAGTGTTCGATACTGTACCGGGAGAAGCGCCTGTTCCTGAAATCTGCGGCGATCCCACTCGAAACCGTATGTGTTTGACGAAACTAAGTGGTTCGCCTTGTGAGAGAGGTAACTCCAAATGCGAAACGTATTTCCATTTTAAACTAATTGTTCTCTCTGAAACTAAGTGTTCGATACTGTGCCAGGGGAAGCGCCTGATCTCTGAAATTTGGGGCGATGCCACTCGAAACCGTATTTGTTCGGCGAAACAAAGTGGTTGACCTTGTGAGAGAGGAAACTCCAGATGCGAAACATAGTTCAATTTTAAACTAAATGTTCCATCTGAAACTAAGTGTTCAATACTGTGCCAGGAGAAGCGCCTGTTCTCTGAAATTTGGGGCGATGCCACTCGAAACCGTATTTGTTCGGCGAAACAAAGTGGTTGACCTTGTGAGAGAGGAAACTCCAGATGCGGAACATAGTTCCATTTAAAACTAATTGTTCTATCTGTAACTAAGTGTTCGATACTGTGCCGGGAGAAGCGCCTGTTCCTGAAATCTGCGGCGATCCCACTCGAAACCGTATGTGTTTGACGAAACTAAGTGGTTCGCCTTGTGAGAGAGGTAACTCCAAATGCGAAACATAGTTCCATTTTAAACTAATTGTTCTCTCTGAAACTAAGTGTTCGATACTGTGCCAGGGGAAGCACCTGATCTCTGAAATTTGGGGCGATGCCACTCGAAACCGTATTTGTTCGACGAAAGTAAGTGGTCGCCTTGTGAAAGGGGAAACTCCAGATGCGAAACATAGTTCCGTTTAAAACTAAGTGTTCCATCTGAAACTAAGTGTTCGATACTGTGCCAGGAGAAGCGCCTTTTCTCTGATATCTGTGGCGATACTACTCGAAACCGTATGTGTTCGACGAAACTAAGTGGTCGACCTTGTGAGAGAGGACACTCCAGATGCGAAACATAGATCCATTTTAAACTAATTGTTCTATCTGTAACTAAGTGTTCGATAATGTGCCAGGAGAAGCGCCTGTTCTCTGAAATCTGTGGCGATGCCACTCGAAACCGTATGTGTTCGACGAAACTAAGTGGTCGACCTTGTGAGAGAGGATACTCCAGATGCGAAACATATTTCCATTTTAAACTAATTGTTCTATCTGTAACTAAGTGTTCGATAATGTGCCAGGAGAAGCGCCTGTTCTCTGAAATCTGTGGCGATGCCACTCGAAACCGTATGTGTTCGACGAAACTAAGTGGTCGACCTTGTGAGAGAGGATACTCCAGATGCGAAACTTAGTTCCATTTTAAACTAATTGTTCTATCTGATACTAAGTGTTAGATACTGTGCTAGGAGAAGCGCCTGTTCTCTGAAATCTGTGGCGATGCCACTCGAAACCGTATGTGTTCGACGAAAGTGAGTGGTCGCCTTGTGAAAGGGGAAACTCCAGATGCGAAAATTAGTTCCGTTTAAAACTAAGTGTTCCATCTGAAACTAAGTGTTCGATACTGTGCCAGGAGAAGCGCCTGTTCTCTGAAATCTGTGGCGATGCCACTCGAAACCGTATGTGTTCGACGAAAGTAAGTGGTCGCCTTGTGAAAGGGGAAACTCCAGATGCGAAACATAGTTCCGTTTAAAACTAAGTGTTCCATCTGAAACTAAGTGTTCAATACTGTGCCAGGAGAAGCGCCTTTTCTCTGATATCTGTGGCGATACTACTCGAAACCGTATGTGTTCCACGAAACTGAGTGGTCGACCTTGTGAGAGAGGACACTCCAGATGCGAAACATAGATCCATTTTAAACTAATTGTTCTATCTGATACTAAGTGTTCGATACTGTGCTAGGAGAAGCGCCTGTTCTTTGAAATCTGTGGCGATGCCACTCGAAACCGTATGTGTTCGACGAAAGTAAGTGGTCGCCTTGTGAAAGGGGAAACTCCAGATGCGAAACATAGTTCCGTTTAAAACTAAGTGTTCCATCTGAAACTAAGTGTTCGATACTGTGCCAGGAGAAGCGCCTTTTCTCTGATAACTGTGGCGATACTACTCGAAACCGTATGTGTTCGACGAAACTAAGTCGTTGACCTTGTGGGAGAGGATACTCCAGATGCGAAACATATTTCCATTTTAAACTAATTGTTCTATCTGTAACTAAGTGTTCGATAATGTGCCAGGAGAAGCGCCTGTTCTCTGAAATCTGTGGCGATGCCACTCGAAACCGTATGTGTTCGACGAAACTAAGTGGTCGACCTTGTGAGAGAGGATACTCCAGATGCGAAACTTAGTTCCATTTTAAACTAATTGTTCTATCTGATACTAAGTGTTAGATACTGTGCTAGGAGAAGCGCCTGTTCTCTGAAATCTGTGGCGATGCCACTCGAAACCGTATGTGTTCGACGAAAGTGAGTGGTCGCCTTGTGAAAGGGGAAACTCCAGATGCGAAACTTAGTTCCGTTTAAAACTAAGTGTTCCATCTGAAACTAAGTGTTCGATACTGTGCCAGGAGAAGCGCCTTTTCTCTGATATCTGTGGCGAGGCCACTCTAAACCGTATGTGTTCGACGAAACTAAGTGGTCGAACTTGTGAGAGAGGAAACTCCACATGCGAAACATATTTCCATTTTAAACTAATTGTTCTCTCTGAAACTAAGTGTTCGATACTTTGCCAGGAGATGCGCCTGTTCTCTGAAATCTGTGGCGATGCTACTCGAAACCGAATGTGTTCCACGAAAGTAAGTGGCCGACCTTGTGAGAGAGGAAACTCCAGACGCGAAACTTAGTTCCATTTTAAACTAATTGTTCTACCTGCAACTATGTGTTCGATACTGCGCCAGGAGAAGCGCCTGTTCTCTGAAATCTGTGGCGATGCCACTCGAAACCGTATGTGTTCGAAGAAACTAAGTGGTCGAACTTGTGAGAGAGGAAACTCCAAATGGCAAACATATTTCCGTTTTAAACTAATTGTTCTCTCTGAAACTAAGTGTTGGATACTGTGCCAGGAGAAGCGGCTGTTCTCTGAAATCTGTGGCGATGTCACTCGAAACCGTATGTGTTCTACGAAACTAAGTGATTGACCTTGTGAGGGAGGATTCACCAGATGCGGAACATAGTTCCATTAAAAACTAATTGTTCCATCTGAAACTAAGTGTTCGATACTGTGCCAGGAGAAACGCCGTTCTGCGAAATCTGTGGCGATACCCCTCGAAACTGAATGTGTTCGACGAAACTAAGTGGTCGACCTTGTGAGAGAGGAAACTCCAGCAGCGAAACTTAGTTCCATTTAAAACTAAGGGTTCCATCTCAAACTAAGTGTTCGATACTGTGCCAGGAGAAGCGCCTGTTCTCTGAAATCTGTGGCGATGCCACTCGAAACCGTATGTGTTCGACGAAACTAAATGGTCGACCTTCTGAAAGAGGAAAGTCCGGATGCGAAACTTAGTTCCATTTTGAACTAACTGTTCCTTCTGAAACTAAGTGTTCGATACTGTGCCAGGAGAAGCGCCTGTTCTCTGAAATCTGTGGCGATGCCACTCGAAACCGTATCTGTTCGACGAAACTAAGTGGTCGACCTTGTGAGAGAGGAAACTCCAGATGCGAAAATTAGTTCCATTTAAAACTAATTGTTCTATCAGAAACTAAGTTTTCGATACTGTGCCAGGAGAAGCGTCCGTTTTCTGAAGCCTGTGGCGATACCACCCGAAACCGTATGTGTTCGACGAATCTAAATGGTCGACCTTGTGAGAGAGGAAACTCCAGATGCGAAACATATTTCCATTTTAAAATAATTGTTCTATCTGATACTAAGTGTTCGATACTGTGCCGGGAGAAGCGCCTGTTCCTGAAATCTGCGGCGATCCCACTCGAAACCGTATGTGTTTGACGAAACTAAGTGGTTCGCCTTGTGAGAGAGTTAACTCCAAATGCGAAACATAGTTCCATTTTAAACTAATTGTTCTCTCTGAAACTAAGTGTTCGATACTGTGCCAGGGGAAGCGCCTGATCTCTGAAATTTGGGGCGATGCCACTCGAAACCGTATTTGTTCGGCGAAACAAAGTGGTTGACCTTGTGAGAGAGGAAACTCCAGATGCGAGACATAGTTCAATTTTAAACTAAATGTTCCATCTGAAACTAAGTGTTCTATACTGTGCCAGGCGAAGCGCCTGTTCTCTGAAATCTGTGGCGATGCCACTCGAAACCGTATGTGTTCGAAGAAACTAAGTGGCCGACCTTGTGAGAGAGGAAACTCCAGATGCGAAACATAGTTCAATTTTAAACTAAATGTTCCATCTGAAACTAAGTGTTCTATACTGTGCCAGGAGAAGCGCCTGTTCTCTGAAATCTGTGGCGATGCCACTCGAAACCGTATGTGTTCGAAGAAACTAAGTGGCCGACCTTGTGAGAGAGGAAACTCGAGATGCGAAACATAGTTCAATTTTAAACTAAATGTTCCATCTGAAACTAAGTGTTCAATACTGTGCCAGGAGAAGCGCCTGTTCTCTGAAATTTGGTGCGATGCCACTCGAAACCGTATTTGTTCGGCGAAACAAAGTCGTTGACCTTGTGAGAGAGGAAACTCCAGATGCGAAACATAGTTCCGTTTAAAACTAAGTGTTCCATTTGAAACTAAGTGTTCGATACTGTGCCAGGAGAAGCGCCTTTTCTCTGATATCTGTGGCGATACTACTCGAAACCGTATGTGTTCGACGAAACTAAGTGGTCGACCTTGTGAGAGAGGACACTCCAGATGCGAAACATAGATCCATTTTAAACTAATTGTTCTATCTGTAACTAAGTGTTCGATAATGTGCCAGGAGAAGCGCCTGTTCTCTGAAATCTGTGGCGATGCCACTCGAAACCGTATGTGTTCGACGAAACTAAGTGGTCGCCTTGTGAAAGAGGAAACTCCAGATGCGAAACCTAGTTCCATTAAAAACTAATTGTTCCATCTGAAACTAAGTGTTCGATACTGTGCCAGGAGAAGCGCCTGTTCTCTGAAATCTGTGGCGATACCACTCGAAACCGTATGTGTTGGACGAGACTAAGTGGTGGATCTTGTGAGAGAGGAAACTCCAGATGTGAAGCTTAATACCATTTTAAACTAATTGTTCTATCTGAAACTAAGTGTTCGATAATGTGTCAGGAGAAGCGCCTGTTCTCTGAAATCTGTGTCGATGCCACTCGAAACCGTATGTGTTGGACGAGACTAAGTGGTGGATCTTGTGAGAGAGGAATCTCCAGATGCGAAGCATAGTCCCATTTTAAACTAATTGTTCTATCTGTAACTAAGTGTTCGATAATGTGCCAGGAGAAGCGCCTGTTCTCTGAAATCTGCGGCGATCCCACTCCAAACCGTATGTGTTTGACGAAACTAAGTGGTTCGCCTTGTGAGAGAGGTAACTCCAAATGCGAAACATAGTTCCATTTTAAACTAATTGTTCTCTCTGAAACTAAGTGTTCGATACTGTGCCAGGGGAAGCGCCTGATCTCTGAAATTTGGGGCGATGCCACTCGAAACCGTATTTGTTCGGTGAAAAAAAGTGGTTGACCTTGTGAGAGAGGAAACTCCAGATGCGAAACATAGTTCAATTTTAAACTAAATGTTCCATCTGAAACTAAGTGTTCAATACTGTGCCAGGAGAAGCGCCTGTTCTCTGAAATTTGGGGCGATGCCACTCGAAACCGTATTTGTTCGGCGAAACAAAGTCGTTGACCTTGTGAGAGAGGAAACTCCAGATGCGAAACATAGTTCCGTTTAAAACTAAGTGTTCCATCTGAAACTAAGTGTTCGATAATGTGCCAGGAGAAACGCCGTTCTGCGAAATCTGTGGCGGTAGCCCTCGAAACTGTATGTGTTCGACGAAACTAAGTGGTCGACCTTGTGAGAGAGGAAACTCCAGCAGCGAAACTTAGTTCCATTTAAAACTAAGGGTTCCATCTCAAACTAAGTGTTCGATACTGTGCCAGGAGAAGCGCCTGTTCTCTGAAATCTGTGGCGATGCCACTCGAAACCGTATGTGTTCGACGAAACTAAATGGTCGACCTTCTGAAAGAGGAAAGTCCGGATGCGAAACTTAGTTCCATTTTGAACTAACTGTTCCTTCTGAAACTAAGTGTTCGATACTGTGCCAGGAGAAGCGCCTGTTCTCTGAAATCTGTGGCGATGCCACTCGAAACCGTATCTGTTCGACGAAACTAAGTGGCCGACCTTGTGAGAGAGGAAACTGCAGATGCGAAACTTAGTTGCATTTTAAACAAATTGTTCCATCTGAAACTAAGTTTTCGATACTGTGCCAGGAGAAGCGCCTGTTCTCTGAAATCTGTGGCGATGCCACTCGAAACCGTATGTGTTCGACGAAACTAAGTGGTCGACCTTGTGAGAGAGGAAACTCCAGATGCGAAACTTAATACCATTTTAAACTAATTGTTCTATCTGAACCTAAGTGTTCGATACTGTGCCAGGAGAGGCGCCTGTTCTCTGAAATCTGTGGCGAGGCCACTCTAAACCGTATGTGTTCGACGAAACTAAGTGGTCGAACTTGTGAGAGAGGAAACTCCACATGCGAAACATATTTCCATTTTAAACTAATTGTTCTCTCTGAAACTAAGTGTTCGATACTTTGCCAGGAGATGCGCCTGTTCTCTGAAATCTGTGGCGATGCTACTCGAAACCGAATGTGTTCCACGAAAGTAAGTGGCCGACCTTGTGAGAGAGGAAACTCCAGACGCGAAACTTAGTTCCATTTTAAACTAATTGTTCTATCTGAAACTAAGTGTTCGATACTGTGTCAGGAGAAGCGCCTGTTCTCTGAAATCTGTGTCGATGCCACTCGAAACCGTATGTGTTGGACGAGACTAAGTGGTGGATCTTGTGAGAGAGGAATCTCCAGATGCGAAGCATAGTCCCATTTTAAACTAATTGTTCTATCTGAAACCAAGTGTTCGATACTGTGCCAGGAGAAACTCCCGTTCTGCGAAATCTGTGGCGATACCACTCGAAACCGTATGTGTTCGACGAATCTAAATGGTCGACCTTGTGAGAGAGGAAACTCCAGATGCGAAACTTAGTTCCATTTTAAACTAATTGTTCTATCTGAAACTATGTGTTCGATAATGTGCCAGGAGAAACGCCGTTCTGCGAAATCTGTGGCGATACCACTCGAAACTGTATGTGTTCCACGAAACTAAGTGGTCGACCTTGTGAGAGAGGAAACTCCAGCAGCGAAACTTAGTTCCATTTAATACTAAGTGATCCATCTCAAACTAAGTGTTCGATATAGTGCCAGAAGGCGCGCCTGTTCTCTGAAATCTGTGTCGATGCCACTCGAAACCGTATGTGTTCGACGAGACTAAGTGGTGGATCTTGTGAGAGAGGAATCTCCAGATGCGAAGCATAGTTCCATTTTAAACTAATTGTTCTATCTGAAACCAAGTGTTCGACACTGTGCCAGGAGAAACGCCCGTTCTCTGAAATCTGTGGCGATACTACTCGAAACCGTATGTGTTCGACGAAACTAAGTGGTCGACCTTGTGAGAGAGGATACTCCAGATGCGAAACTTATTTCCATTTTAAACTAATTGTTCTATCTGATACTAAGTGTTCCGTACTGTGCCAGGAGAAGCGTCTGTTCTCTGAAATCGGTGGCGATGCTGCTCGAAACCGTATGTGTTCGACGAAATTAAGTGGTCGAACTTGTGAGAGAGGAAACTCCAGAAGCAAAACTTAGTTCCATTTAAAACTAATTGTTCTATCTGATACTAAGTGTTCGATACTGTGTCAGGAGAAGCGCCTGTTCTCTGAAATCTGTGGCGATGCCACTCGGAACCGTATTTGTTCGAGGAAACTTAGTTGTCGACCTTGTGAGAGTGGAAACTCCAGATGCGAAACATATTTCCATTTTAAAATAATTGTTCTATCTGATACTAAGTGTTCGATACTGTGCCGGGAGAAGCGCCTGTTCCTGAAATCTGCGGCGATCCCACTCGAAACCTTATGTGTTTGACGAAACTAAGTGGTCCGCCTTGTGAGAGAGGTAACTCCAAATGCGAAACATAGTTCCATTTTAAACTAATTGTTCTCTCTGAAACTAAGTGTTCGATACTGTGCCAGGGGAAGCGCCTGTTCTCTGAAAACTGTGGCGATGCTACTCGAAACCGTATGTGTTCGACGAAACTAAGTTGTCGACCTTGTGAGAGAGGAAACTCCAGATGCGAAACTTAGTTCCATTTTAAACAAATTGTTCTATCTGAAACTATGTGCTCGATAAGGTGCCAGGAGAAACGCCGTTCTGCGAAATCTGTGGCGCTACCACTCGAAACTGTATGTGTGCGACGAAACTAAGTGGTCGACTTGGTGAGAGAGGAAACTCCAGATGCGAAAATTAGTTCCATTTGAAACTGATTGTTCTATCTGAAACTAAGTGTTCGATACTGTGCCAGTAGAAGCGTCTGTTCTCTGAAATCTGTGGCGATGCCACTCGGAACCGTATTTGTTCGAGGAAACTAAGTTGTCGACCTTGTGAGAGTGGAAACTCCAAATGCGAAACTTAATTCCATTTTAAAATAATTGTTCTAACCGAAACTAAGTGTTCGATAGTGTGCCAGGAGAAGCGCCTGTTCTCTGAAATCTGTGGCGATGCTACTCGGAACCGTATGTGTTGGACGAGACTAAGTGGTGGATCTTGTGAGAGAGGAAACTCCAGATGTGAAGCTTAATAACATTTTAAACTAATTGTTCTATCTGAAACTAAGTGTTCGATAATGTGTCAGGAGAAGCGCCTGTTCTCTGAAATCTGTGTCGATGCCACTCGAAACCGTATGTGTTCGACGAATCTAAATGGTCGACCTTGTGAGAGAGATAACTCCAGATGCGAAACTTAGTTCCATTTTAAACTAATTGTTCTATCTGAAACTATGTGTTCGATAATGTGCCAGGAGAAACGTCGTTCTGCGAAATCTGTGGCGATACCCCTCGAAACTGTATGTGTTCGACGAAACTAAGTGGTCGACCTTGTGAGAGAGGAAACTCCAGCAGCGAAACTTAGTTCCATTTAAAACTAAGGGTTCCATCTCAAACTAAGTGTTCGATACTGTGCCAGGAGAAGCGCCTGTTCTCTGAAATCTGTGGCGATGCCACTCGAAACCGTATCTGTTCGACGAAACTAAGTGGCCGACCTTGTGAGAGAGGAAACTGCAGATGCGAAACTTAGTTCCATTTTAAACAAATTGTTCCATCTGAAACTAAGTTTTCGATACTGTGCCAGGAGAAGCGCCTGTTCTCTGAAATCTGTGGCGATGCCACTCGAAACCGTATGTGTTCGACGAAACTAAGTGGTCGACCTTGTGAGAGAGGAAACTCCAGATGCGAAACTTAATACCATTTTAAACTAATTGTTCTATCTGAACCTAAGTGTTCGATACTGTGCCAGGAGAGGCGCCTGTTCTCTGAAATCTGTGGCGATGCTACTGGAAACCGTATGTGTTCGACGAAACTAAGTGGTCGCCTTGTGAAAGGGGAAACTCCAGATGCGAAACTTAGTTCCATTTTAAACAAATTGTTCCATCTGAAACTAAGTTTTCGATACTGTGCCAGGAGAAGCGCCTGTTCTCTGAAATCTGTGGCGATGCCACTCGAAACCGTATGTGTTCGACGAAACTAAGTGGTCGACCTTGTGAGAGAGGAAACTCCAGATGCGAAACTTAATACCATTTTAAACTAATTGTTCTATCTGAACCTAAGTGTTCGATACTGTGCCAGGAGAGGCGCCTGTTCTCTGAAATCTGTGGCGATGCTACTGGAAACCGTATGTGTTCGACGAAACTAAGTGGTCGCCTTGTGAAAGGGGAAACTCCAGATGCGAAACTTAGTACCATTTTAAACTAATTGTTCTATCTGAAACTGAGTGTTCGATACTGTGCCAAGAGAAGCGCCTGTTCTCTGAAATCTGTGGCGATGCTACTCGGAACCGTATGTATTCGACGAAACTAAGTGGTCGCCTTGTGAAAGAGGAAACTCCAGATGTGAAACTTAATACCATTTTAAACTAATTGTTCTATCTGAAACTAAGTGTTCGATACTGTGTCAGGAGAAGCGCCTGTTCTCTGAAATCTGTGTCGATGCCACTCGAAACCGTATGTGTTGGACGAGACTAAGTGGTGGATCTTGTGAGAGAGGAATCTCCAGATGCGAAGCATAGTTCCATTTTAAACTAATTGTTCTATCTGAAACCAAGTGTTCGATACTGTGCCAGGAGAAACTCCCGTTCTGCGAAATCTGTGGCGATACTACTCGAAACCGTATGTGTTCGACGAATCTAAATGGTCGACCTTGTGAGAGAGGAAACTCCAGATGCGAAACTTAGTTCCATTTTAAACTAATTGTTCTATCTGAAACTATGTGTTCGATAATGTGCCAGGAGAAACGCCGTTCTGCGAAATCTGTGGCGATACCACTCGAAACTGTATGTGTTCCACGAAACTAAGTGGTCGACCTTGTGAGAGAGGAAACTCCAGCAGCGAAACTTAGTTCCATTTAATACTAAGTGATCCATCTCAAACTAAGTGTTCGATAGAGTGCCAGAAGGCGCGCCTGTTCTCTGAAATCTGTGTCGATGCCACTCGAAACCGTATGTGTTCGACGAGACTAAGTGGTGGATCTTGTGAGAGAGGAATCTCCAGATGCGAAGCATAGTTCCATTTTAAACTAATTGTTCTATCTGAAACCAAGTGTTCGACACTGTGCCAGGAGAAACTCCCGTTCTCTGAAATCTGTGGCGATACTACTCGAAACCGTATGTGTTCGACGAAACTAAGTGGTCGACCTTGTGAGAGAGGATACTCCAGATGCGAAACTTATTTCCATTTTAAACTAATTGTTCTATCTGATACTAAGTGTTCCGTACTGTGCCAGGAGAAGCGTCTGTTCTCTGAAATCGGTGGCGATGCTGCTCGAAACCGTATGTGTTCGACGAAACTAAGTGGTCGAACTTGTGAGAGAGGAAACTCCAGAAGCGAAACTTAGTTCCATTTAAAACTATTTGTTCTATCTGATACTAAGTGTTCGATACTGTGTCAGGAGAAGCGCCTGTTCTCTGAAATCTGTGGCGATGCCACTGGAAACGTATTTGTTCGACGAAACTAAGTTGGTGACCTTGTGAGAAAGGAAACTCCAAATGCGAAACTTAATTCCATTTTAAATTAATTGTTCTATCTGAAACTAAGTGTTCGATAGTGTGCCAGGAGAAACGCCGGTTCTCTGAAATCTGTGGCGATGCCACTCGAAACCGTATGTGTTCGACGAAACTAAATGGTCGACCTTGTGAGAGAGGAAACTCCAGATGCGAAACATATTTCCATTTTAAAATAATTGTTCTATCTGATACTAAGTGTTCGATACTGTGCCGGGAGAAGCGCCTGTTCCTGAAATCTGCGGCGATCCCACTCGAAACCTTATGTGTTTGACGAAACTAAGTGGTCCGCCTTGTGAGAGAGGTAACTCCAAATGCGAAACATAGTTCCATTTTAAACTAATTGTTCTCTCTGAAACTAAGTGTTCGATACTCTGCCAGGGGAAGCGCCTGTTCTCTGAAAACTGTGGCGATGCTACTCGAAACCGTATGTGTTCGACGAAACTAAGTGGTCGACTTGGTGAGAGAGGAAACTCCAGATGCGAAAATTAGTTCCATTTGAAACTGATTGTTCTATCTGAAACTAAGTGTTCGATACTGTGCCAGTAGAAGCGTCTGTTCTCTGAAATCTGTGGCGATGCCACTCGGAACCGTATTTGTTCGAGGAAACTAAGTTGTCGACCTTGTGAGAGTGGAAACTCCAAATGCGAAACTTAATTCCATTTTAAAATAATTGTTCTAACCGAAACTAAGTGTTCGATAGTGTGCCAGGAGAAGCGCCTGTTCTCTGAAATCTGTGGCGATGCTACTCGGAACCGTATGTATTCGACGAAACTAAGTGGTCGCCTTGTGAAAGAGGAAACCCCAGATGCGAAAATTAGTTCCATTTAAAATTAATTGTTCTATCAGAAACTAAGTTTTCGATACTGTGCTGGGAGAAACGCCTGTTCCCTGAAATCTGTGGCGATACCACTCGAAACCGTATGTGTTCGACGAATCTAAATGGTCGACCTTGTGAGAGAGATAACTCCAGATGCGAAACTTAGTTCCATTTTAAACTAATTGTTCTATCTGAAACTATGTGTTCGATAATGTGCCAGGAGAAACGCCGTTCTCTGAAATCTGTGGCGATGCCACTCGAAACCGTATCTGTTCGACGAAACTAAGTGGCCGACCTTGTGAGAGAGGAAACTGCAGATGCGAAACTTAGTTCCATTTTAAACAAATTGTTCCATCTGAAACTAAGTTTTCGATACTGTGCCAGGAGAAGCGCCTGTTCTCTGAAATCTGTGGCGATGCCACTCGAAACCGTATGTGTTCGACGAAACTAAGTGGTCGACCTTGTGAGAGAGGAAACTCCAGATGCGAAACTTAATACCATTTTAAACTAATTGTTCTATCTGAACCTAAGTGTTCGATACTGTGCCAGGAGAGGCGCCTGTTCTCTAAAATCTGTGGCGATGCTACTGGAAACCGTATGTGTTCGACGAAACAAAGTGGTCGCCTTGTGAAAGGGGAAACTCCAGATGCGAAACTTAGTGCCATTTTAAACAAATTGTTCCATCTGAAACTAAGTTTTCGATACTGTGCCAGGAGAAGCGCCTGTTCTCTGAAATCTGTGTCGATGCCACTCGAAACCGTATGTGTTGGACGCGACTAAGTGGTGGATCTTGTGAGAGAGGAATCTCCAGATGCGAAGCATAGTCCCATTTTAAACTAATTGTTCTATCTGAAACCAAGTGTTCGATACTGTGCCAGGAGAAACTCCCGTTCTGCGAAATCTGTGGCGATACTACTCGAAACCGTATGTGTTCGACGAATCTAAATGGTCGACCTTGTGAGAGAGGAAACTCCAGATGCGAAACTTAGTTCCATTTTAAACTAATTGTTCTATCTGAAACTATGTGTTCGATAATGTGCCAGGAGAAACGCCGTTCTGCGAAATCTGTGGCGATACCACTCGAAACTGTATGTGTTCCACGAAACTAAGTGGTCGACCTTGTGAGAGAGGAAACTCCAGCAGCGAAACTTAGTTCCATTTAATACTAAGTGATCCATCTCAAACTAAGTGTTCGATACAGTGCCAGAAGGCGCGCCTGTTCTCTGAAATCTGTGTCGATGCCACTCGAAACCGTATGTGTTCGACGAGACTAAGTGGTGGATCTTGTGAGAGAGGAATCTCCAGATGCGAAGCATAGTTCCATTTTAAAATAATTGTTCTAACCGAAACTAAGTGTTCGATAGTGTGCCAGGAGAAGCGCCTGTTCTCTGAAATCTGTGGCGATGCTACTCGGAACCGTATGTATTCGACGAAACTAAGTGGTCGCCTTGTGAAAGAGGAAACCCCAGATGCGAAAATTAGTTCCATTTAAAATTAATTGTTCTATCAGAAACTAAGTTTTCGATACTGTGCCGGGAGAAACGCCTGTTCTCTGAAATCTGTGGCGATACCACTCGAAACCGTATGTGTTCGACGAATCTAAATGGTCGCCTTGTGAAAGAGGAAACCCCAGATGCGAAAATTAGTTCCATTTAAAATTAATTGTTCTATCAGAAACTAAGTTTTCGATACTGTGCCGGGAGAAACGCCTGTTCTCTGAAATCTGTGGCGATACCACTCGAAACCGTATGTGTTCGACGAATCTAAATGGTCGACCTTGTGAGAGAGATAACTCCAGATGCGAAACTTAGTTCCATTTTAAACTAATTGTTCTATCTGAAACTATGTGTTCGATAATGTGCCAGGAGAAACGCCGTTCTCTGAAATCTGTGGCGATGCCACTCGAAACCGTATCTGTTCGACGAAACTAAGTGGCCGACCTTGTGAGAGAGGAAACTGCAGATGCGAAACTTAATACCATTTTAAACTAATTGTTCTATCTGAACCTAAGTGTTCGATACTGTGCCAGGAGAGGCGCCTGTTCTCTGAAATCTGTGGCGATGCTACTGGAAACCGTATGTGTTCGACGAAACTAAGTGGTCGCCTTGTGAAAGGGGAAACTCCAGATGCGAAACTTAGTACTATTTTAAACTAATTGTTCTATCTGAAACTGAGTGTTCGATACTGTGCCAAGAGAAGCGCCTGTTCTCTGAAATCTGTGGCGATGCTACTCGGAACCGTATGTATTCGACGAAACTAAGTGGTCGCCTTGTGAAAGAGGAAACTCCAGATGTGAAACTTAATACCATTTTAAACTAATTGTTCTATCTGAAACTAAGTGTTCGATACTGTGTCAGGAGAAGCGCCTGTTCTCTGAAATCTGTGGCGATGCCACTGGAAACGTATTTGTTCGACGAAACTAAGTTGTTGACCTTGTGAGAGAGGAAACTCCAAATGCGAAACTTAATTCCATTTTAAATTAATTGTTCTATCTGAAACTAAGTGTTCGATAGTGTGCCAGGAGAAACGCCGGTTCTCTGAAATCTGTGGCGATGCCACTCGAAACCGTATGTGTTCGACGAAACTAAATGGTCGACCTTGTGAGAGAGGAAACTCCAGATGCGAAACATATTTCCATTTTAAAATAATTGTTCTATCTGATACTAAGTGTTCGATACTGTGCCGGGAGAAGCGCCTGTTCCTGAAATCTGCGGCGATCCCACTCGAAACCTTATGTGTTTGACGAAACTAAGTGGTCCGCCTTGTGAGAGAGGTAACTCCAAATGCGAAACATAGTTCCATTTTAAACTAATTGTTCTCTCTGAAACTAAGTGTTCGATACTGTGCCAGGGGAAGCGCCTGTTCTCTGAAAACTGTGGCGATGCTACTCGAAACCGTATGTGTTCGACGAAACTAAGTTGTCGACCTTGTGAGAGAGGAAACTCCAGATGCGAAACTTAGTTCCATTTTAAACAAATTGTTCTATCTGAAACTATGTGCTCGATAATGTGCCAGGAGAAACGCCGTTCTGCGAAATCTGTGGCGCTACCACTCGAAACTGTATGTGTGCGACGAAACTAAGTGGTCGACTTGGTGAGAGAGGAAACTCCAGATGCGAAAATTAGTTCCATTTTAAACTGATTGTTCTATCTGAAACTAAGTGTTCGATAGTGTGCCAGTAGAAGCGTCTGTTCTCTGAAATCTGTGGCGATGCCACTCGGAACCGTATTTGTTCGAGGAAACTAAGTTGTCGACCTTGTGAGAGTGGAAACTCCAAATGCGAAACTTAATTCCATTTTAAAATAATTGTTCTAACCGAAACTAAGTGTTCGATAGTGTGCCAGGAGCAACGCCGGTTCTCTAAAATCTGTGGCGATGCCACTCGAAACCGTATGTGTTCGACGAAACTAAGTTGTCGACCTTGTGAGAGAGGAAACTCCAGATGCGAAACTTAGTTCCATTTTAAACAAATTGTTCTATCTGAAACTATGTGCTCGATAATGTGCCAGGAGAAACGCCGTTCTGCGAAATCTGTGGCGCTACCACACGAAACTGTATGTGTGCGACGAAACTAAGTGGTCGACCTGGTGAGAGAGGAAACTCCAGCAGCGAAACTTAGTTCCATTTAAAACTAAGGGTTCCATCTCAAACTAAGTGTTCGATACAGTGCCAGAAGGCGCGCCTGTTCTCTGAAATCTGTCGCGATGCTACTCGAAACCGTATGTGTTCGACGAAACTAAGTGGTCGACCTTTTGAGAGTGGAAACTCCAGATGCGAAACTTAGTTCCATTTTGAACTAACTGTTCCTTCTGAAACTAAGTGTTCGATACTGTGCCAGGAGAAGCGCATGTTCTCTGAAATCTGTGGCGATGCCACTCGAAACCGTATCTGTTCGACGAAACTAAGTGGCCGACCTTGTGAGAGAGGAAACTGCAGATGCGAAACTTAGTTCCATTTTAAACAAATTGTTCCATCTGAAACTAAGTTTTCGATACTGTGCCAGGAGAAGCGCCTGTTCTCTGAAATCTGTGGCGATGCCACTCGAAACCGTATGTGTTCGACGAAACTAAGTGGTCGACCTTGTGAGAGAGGAAACTCCAGATGCGAAACTTAATACCATTTTAAACTAATTGTTCTATCTGAAACTAAGTGTTCGATACTGTGTCAGGAGAAGCGCCTGTTCTCTGAAATCTGTGTCGATGCCACTCGAAACCGTATGTGTTGGACGAGACTAAGTGGTGGATCTTGTGAGAGAGGAATCTCCAGATGCGAAGCATAGTCCCATTTTAAACTAATTGTTCTATCTGAAACCAAGTGTTCGATAATGTGCCAGGAGAAACGCCGTTCTGCGAAATCTGTGGCGATACCACTCGAAACTGTATGTGTTCCACGAAACTAAGTGGTCGACCTTGTGAGAGAGGAAACTCCAGCAGCGAAACTTAGTTCCATTTAATACTAAGTGATCCATCTCAAACTAAGTGTTCGATACAGTGCCAGAAGGCGCGCCTGTTCTCTGAAATCTGTGGCGATGCTACTCGGAACCGTATGTATTCGACGAAACTAAGTGGTCGCCTTGTGAAAGAGGAAACTCCAGATGTGAAACTTAATACCATTTTAAACTAATTGTTCTATCTGAAACTAAGTGTTCGATACTGTGTCAGGAGAAGCGCCTGTTCTCTGAAATCTGTGTCGATGCCACTCGAAACCGTATGTGTTGGACGAGACTAAGTGGTGGATCTTGTGAGAGAGGAATCTCCAGATGCGAAGCATAGTTCCATTTTAAACTAATTGTTCTATCTGAACCTAAGTGTTCGATACTGTGCCAGGAGAGGCGCCTGTTCTCTGAAATCTGTGGCGATGCTACTGGAAACCGTATGTGTTCGACGAAACTAAGTGGTCGCCTTGTGAAAGGGGAAACTCCAGATGCGAAACTTAGTACTATTTTAAACTAATTGTTCTATCTGAAACTGAGTGTTCGATACTGTGCCAAGAGAAGCGCCTGTTCTCTGAAATCTGTGGCGATGCTACTCGGAACCGTATGTATTCGACGAAACTAAGTGGTCGCCTTGTGAAAGAGGAAACTCCAGATGTGAAACTTAATACCATTTTAAACTAATTGTTCTATCTGAAACTAAGTGTTCGATACTGTGTCAGGAGAAGCGCCTGTTCTCTGAAATCTGTGGCGATGCCACTGGAAACGTATTTGTTCGACGAAACTAAGTTGTTGACCTTGTGAGAGAGGAAACTCCAAATGCGAAACTTAATTCCATTTTAAATTAATTGTTCTATCTGAAACTAAGTGTTCGATAGTGTGCCAGGAGAAACGCCGGTTCTCTGAAATCTGTGGCGATGCCACTCGAAACCGTATGTGTTCGACGAAACTAAATGGTCGACCTTGTGAGAGAGGAAACTCCAGATGCGAAACATATTTCCATTTTAAAATAATTGTTCTATCTGATACTAAGTGTTCGATACTGTGCCGGGAGAAGCGCCTGTTCCTGAAATCTGCGGCGATCCCACTCGAAACCTTATGTGTTTGACGAAACTAAGTGGTCCGCCTTGTGAGAGAGGTAACTCCAAATGCGAAACATAGTTCCATTTTAAACTAATTGTTCTCTCTGAAACTAAGTGTTCGATACTGTGCCAGGGGAAGCGCCTGTTCTCTGAAAACTGTGGCGATGCTACTCGAAACCGTATGTGTTCGACGAAACTAAGTTGTCGACCTTGTGAGAGAGGAAACTCCAGATGCGAAACTTAGTTCCATTTTAAACAAATTGTTCTATCTGAAACTATGTGCTCGATAATGTGCCAGGAGAAACGCCGTTCTGCGAAATCTGTGGCGCTACCACACGAAACTGTATGTGTGCGACGAAACTAAGTGGTCGACCTGGTGAGAGAGGAAACTCCAGCAGCGAAACTTAGTTCCATTTAAAACTAAGGGTTCCATCTCAAACTAAGTGTTCGATACAGTGCCAGAAGGCGCGCCTGTTCTCTGAAATCTGTCGCGATGCTACTCGAAACCGTATGTGTTCGACGAAACTAAGTGGTCGACCTTTTGAGAGTGGAAACTCCAGATGCGAAACTTAGTTCCATTTTGAACTAACTGTTCCTTCTGAAACTAAGTGTTCGATACTGTGCCAGGAGAAGCGCATGTTCTCTGAAATCTGTGGCGATGCCACTCGAAACCGTATCTGTTCGACGAAACTAAGTGGCCGACCTTGTGAGAGAGGAAACTGCAGATGCGAAACTTAGTTCCATTTTAAACAAATTGTTCCATCTGAAACTAAGTTTTCGATACTGTGCCAGGAGAAGCGCCTGTTCTCTGAAATCTGTGGCGATGCCACTCGAAACCGTATGTGTTCGACGAAACTAAGTGGTCGACCTTGTGAGAGAGGAAACTCCAGATGCGAAACTTAATACCATTTTAAACTAATTGTTCTATCTGAAACTAAGTGTTCGATACTGTGTCAGGAGAAGCGCCTGTTCTCTGAAATCTGTGTCGATGCCACTCGAAACCGTATGTGTTGGACGAGACTAAGTGGTGGATCTTGTGAGAGAGGAATCTCCAGATGCGAAGCATAGTCCCATTTTAAACTAATTGTTCTATCTGAAACCAAGTGTTCGATAATGTGCCAGGAGAAACGCCGTTCTGCGAAATCTGTGGCGATACCACTCGAAACTGTATGTGTTCCACGAAACTAAGTGGTCGACCTTGTGAGAGAGGAAACTCCAGCAGCGAAACTTAGTTCCATTTAATACTAAGTGATCCATCTCAAACTAAGTGTTCGATACAGTGCCAGAAGGCGCGCCTGTTCTCTGAAATCTGTGGCGATGCTACTCGGAACCGTATGTATTCGACGAAACTAAGTGGTCGCCTTGTGAAAGAGGAAACTCCAGATGTGAAACTTAATACCATTTTAAACTAATTGTTCTATCTGAAACTAAGTGTTCGATACTGTGTCAGGAGAAGCGCCTGTTCTCTGAAATCTGTGTCGATGCCACTCGAAACCGTATGTGTTGGACGAGACTAAGTGGTGGATCTTGTGAGAGAGGAATCTCCAGATGCGAAGCATAGTTCCATTTTAAACTAATTGTTCTATCTGAACCTAAGTGTTCGATACTGTGCCAGGAGAGGCGCCTGTTCTCTGAAATCTGTGGCGATGCTACTGGAAACCGTATGTGTTCGACGAAACTAAGTGGTCGCCTTGTGAAAGGGGAAACTCCAGATGCGAAACTTAGTACTATTTTAAACTAATTGTTCTATCTGAAACTGAGTGTTCGATACTGTGCCAAGAGAAGCGCCTGTTCTCTGAAATCTGTGGCGATGCTACTCGGAACCGTATGTATTCGACGAAACTAAGTGGTCGCCTTGTGAAAGAGGAAACTCCAGATGTGAAACTTAATACCATTTTAAACTAATTGTTCTATCTGAAACTAAGTGTTCGATACTGTGTCAGGAGAAGCGCCTGTTCTCTGAAATCTGTGGCGATGCCACTGGAAACGTATTTGTTCGACGAAACTAAGTTGTTGACCTTGTGAGAGAGGAAACTCCAAATGCGAAACTTAATTCCATTTTAAATTAATTGTTCTATCTGAAACTAAGTGTTCGATAGTGTGCCAGGAGAAACGCCGGTTCTCTGAAATCTGTGGCGATGCCACTCGAAACCGTATGTGTTCGACGAAACTAAATGGTCGACCTTGTGAGAGAGGAAACTCCAGATGCGAAACATATTTCCATTTTAAAATAATTGTTCTATCTGATACTAAGTGTTCGATACTGTGCCGGGAGAAGCGCCTGTTCCTGAAATCTGCGGCGATCCCACTCGAAACCTTATGTGTTTGACGAAACTAAGTGGTCCGCCTTGTGAGAGAGGTAACTCCAAATGCGAAACATAGTTCCATTTTAAACTAATTGTTCTCTCTGAAACTAAGTGTTCGATACTGTGCCAGGGGAAGCGCCTGTTCTCTGAAAACTGTGGCGATGCTACTCGAAACCGTATGTGTTCGACGAAACTAAGTTGTCGACCTTGTGAGAGAGGAAACTCCAGATGCGAAACTTAGTTCCATTTTAAACAAATTGTTCTATCTGAAACTATGTGCTCGATAATGTGCCAGGAGAAACGCCGTTCTGCGAAATCTGTGGCGCTACCACACGAAACTGTATGTGTGCGACGAAACTAAGTGGTCGACCTGGTGAGAGAGGAAACTCCAGCAGCGAAACTTAGTTCCATTTAAAACTAAGGGTTCCATCTCAAACTAAGTGTTCGATACAGTGCCAGAAGGCGCGCCTGTTCTCTGAAATCTGTCGCGATGCTACTCGAAACCGTATGTGTTCGACGAAACTAAGTGGTCGACCTTTTGAGAGTGGAAACTCCAGATGCGAAACTTAGTTCCATTTTGAACTAACTGTTCCTTCTGAAACTAAGTGTTCGATACTGTGCCAGGAGAAGCGCATGTTCTCTGAAATCTGTGGCGATGCCACTCGAAACCGTATCTGTTCGACGAAACTAAGTGGCCGACCTTGTGAGAGAGGAAACTGCAGATGCGAAACTTAGTTCCATTTTAAACAAATTGTTCCATCTGAAACTAAGTTTTCGATACTGTGCCAGGAGAAGCGCCTGTTCTCTGAAATCTGTGGCGATGCCACTCGAAACCGTATGTGTTCGACGAAACTAAGTGGTCGACCTTGTGAGAGAGGAAACTCCAGATGCGAAACTTAATACCATTTTAAACTAATTGTTCTATCTGAAACTAAGTGTTCGATACTGTGTCAGGAGAAGCGCCTGTTCTCTGAAATCTGTGTCGATGCCACTCGAAACCGTATGTGTTGGACGAGACTAAGTGGTGGATCTTGTGAGAGAGGAATCTCCAGATGCGAAGCATAGTCCCATTTTAAACTAATTGTTCTATCTGAAACCAAGTGTTCGATAATGTGCCAGGAGAAACGCCGTTCTGCGAAATCTGTGGCGATACCACTCGAAACTGTATGTGTTCCACGAAACTAAGTGGTCGACCTTGTGAGAGAGGAAACTCCAGCAGCGAAACTTAGTTCCATTTAATACTAAGTGATCCATCTCAAACTAAGTGTTCGATACAGTGCCAGAAGGCGCGCCTGTTCTCTGAAATCTGTGGCGATGCTACTCGGAACCGTATGTATTCGACGAAACTAAGTGGTCGCCTTGTGAAAGAGGAAACTCCAGATGTGAAACTTAATACCATTTTAAACTAATTGTTCTATCTGAAACTAAGTGTTCGATACTGTGTCAGGAGAAGCGCCTGTTCTCTGAAATCTGTGTCGATGCCACTCGAAACCGTATGTGTTGGACGAGACTAAGTGGTGGATCTTGTGAGAGAGGAATCTCCAGATGCGAAGCATAGTTCCATTTTAAACTAATTGTTCTATCTGAAACCAAGTGTTCGACACTGTGCCAGGAGAAACTCCCGTTCTCTGAAATCTGTGGCGATACTACTCGAAACCGTATGTGTTCGACGAAACTAAGTGGTCGACCTTGTGAGAGAGGATACTCCAGATGCGAAACTTATTTCCATTTTAAACTAATTGTTCTATCTGATACTAAGTGTTCCGTACTGTGCCAGGAGAAGCGTCTGTTCTCTGAAATCGGTGGCGATGCTGCTCGAAACCGTATGCGTTCGACGAAACTAAGTGGTCGAACTTGTGAGAGAGGAAACTCCAGAAGCGAAACTTAGTTCCATTTAAAACTAATTGTTCTATCTGATACTAAGTGTTCGATACTGTGTCAGGAGAAGCGCCTGTTCTCTGAAATCTGTGGCGATGCCACTGGAAACGTATTTGTTCGACGAAACTAAGTTGGTGACCTTGTGAGAGAGGAAACTCCAGATGCGAAACTTAGTTCCATTTTAAACTAATTGTTCTATCTCAAACTATGTGTTCGATATTGTGCCAGGGCAAGCGCCTGTTCTCGGAAGTCTGCCGCGTTGCCACTCGAAACCGTATGTGTTCGACGAAACTAAGTGGTCCACCTTGTGAGAGAGGAAACTCCAGAAGCGAAACTTAGTTCCATTTAAAACTAAGTGTTCCATCTGAAACTAAGTGTTCGATACAGTGCCAGAAGACGCGCCTGTTCTCTGAAATCTGTCGCGATGCTACTCGAAACCGTATGTCTCCGACGAAACTAAGTGGTCGATCTTGTGAGAGAGGAAACTCCAAATGCGAAACTTAGTTCCATTTTAAACTAATTTTTCTATCTGATAGTAAGTGTTCGATACTGTGCCAGGAGAAGCGCCTGTTCTCTGAAATGTGTGGCGATGCCACTCGAAACCGTATGTGTTCGAGGAAACTAAGTGGTTGATCTTGTGAGAGAGGATACTCCAGATGCGAAATATAGATCCATTTTACACTAATTGTTCTGTCTGAAATAAGTGTTCGATACTGTGCCAGGAGAAGCGCCTGTTCTCTGAAATCTGTGGCGATGCTACTCGAAACCGTATGTGTTCGAGGAAACTAAGTGGTCGACCTTGTGGGAGAGGAAACTCCAGATGCGAAACTTAGTTCCATTTTAAACTGATTGTTCTATCTGATACTAAGTGTCCGATACTGTGCCAGGAGAAGCGTCTGTTCTCTGAAATCGGTGGCGATGCTACTCGAAACCGTATGTGTTCGACGAAACTAAATGGTCGACCTTGTGAGAGAGGAAACTCCAGAAGCGAAACTTAGTTCCATTTAAAACTAAGTGTTCCATCTGAAACTAAGTGTTCGATACAGTGCCAGAAGACGCGCCTGTTCTCTGAAATCTGTCGCGATGCTACTCGAAACCGTATGTCTCCGACGAAACTAAGTGGTCGATCTTGTGAGAGAGGAAACTCCAAATGCGAAACTTAGTTCCTTTTTAAACTAATTTTTCTATCTGATAGTAAGTGTTCGATACTGTGCCAGGAGAAGCGTCTGTTCTCTGAAATCGGTGGCGATGCTACTCGAAACCGTATGTGTTCGACGAAACTAAATGGTCGACCTTGTGAGAGAGGAAACTCCAGAAGCGAAACCTCGTTCCATTTAAAACTAAGTGTTCCATCTGAAACTAAGTGTTCGATACAGTGCCAGAAGACGCGCCTGTTCTCTGAAATCTGTCGCGATGCTACTCGAAACCGTATGTCTCCGACGAAACTAAGTGGTCGATCTTGTGAGAGAGGAAACTCCAAATGCGAAACTTAGTTCCATTTTAAACTAATTTTTCTATCTGATAGTAAGTGTTCGATACTGTGCCAGGAGAAGCGCCTGTTCTCTGAAATCTGTGGCGATGCTACTCGAAACCGTATGTGTTCGAGGAAACTAAGTGGTCGACCTTGTGGGAGAGGAAACTCCAGATGCGAAACTTAGTTCCATTTTAAACTGATTGTTCTATCTGATACTAAGTGTCCGATACTGTGCCAGGAGAAGCGTCTGTTCTCTGAAATCGGTGGCGATGCTACTCGAAACCGTATGTGTTCGACGAAACTAAATGGTCGACCTTGTGAGAGAGGAAACTCCAGAAGCGAAACTTAGTTCCATTTAAAACTAAGTGTTCCATCTGAAACTAAGTGTTCGATACAGTGCCAGAAGACGCGCCTGTTCTCTGAAATCTGTCGCGATGCTACTCGAAACCGTATGTCTCCGACGAAACTAAGTGGTCGATCTTGTGAGAGAGGAAACTCCAAATGCGAATCTTAGTTCCATTTTAAACTAATTTTTCTATCTGATAGTAAGTGTTCGATACTGTGCCAGGAGAAGCGCCTGTTCTCTGAAATGTGTGGCGATGCCACTCGAAACCGTATGTGTTCGAGGAAACTAAGTGGTTGATCTTGTGAGAGAGGATACTCCAGATGCGGAATATAGATCCATTTTACACTAATTGTTCTGTCTGAAATAAGTGTTCGATAATGTGCCAGGAGAAGCGCATGTTCTCTGAAATCTGTGGCGATGCTACTCGAAACCGTATGTGTTCGAGGAAACTAAGTGGTCGACATTGTGGGAGAGGAAACTCCAGATGCGAAACTTAGTTCCATTTTAAACTGATTGTTCTATCTGATACTAAGTGTCCGATACTGTGCCAGGAGAAGCGTCTGTTCTCTGAAATCGGTGGCGATGCTACTCGAAACCGTATGTGTTCGACGAAACTAAATGGTCGACCTTGTGAGAGAGGAAACTCCAGAAGCGAAACTTAGTTCCATTTAAAACTAAGTGTTCCATCTGAAACTAAGTGTTCGATACAGTGCCAGAAGACGCGCCTGTTCTCTGAAATCTGTCGCGATGCTACTCGAAACCGTATGTCTCCGACGAAACTAAGTGGTCGATCTTGTGAGAGAGGAAACTCCAAATGCGAAACTTAGTTCCATTTTAAACTAATTTTTCTATCTGATAGTAAGTGTTCGATACTGTGCCAGGAGAAGCGCCTGTTCTCTGAAATCTGTGGCGATGCTACTCGAAACCGTATGTGTTCGAGGAAACTAAGTGGTCGACCTTGTGGGAGAGGAAACTCCAGATGCGAAACTTAGTTCCATTTTAAACTGATTGTTCTATCTGATACTAAGTGTCCGATACTGTGCCAGGAGAAGCGTCTGTTCTCTGAAATCGGTGGCGATGCTACTCGAAACCGTATGTGTTCGACGAAACTAAATGGTCGACCTTGTGAGAGAGGAAACTCCAGAAGCGAAACTTAGTTCCATTTAAAACTAAGTGTTCCATCTGAAACTAAGTGTTCGATACAGTGCCAGAAGACGCGCCTGTTCTCTGAAATCTGTCGCGATGCTACTCGAAACCGTATGTCTCCGACGAAACTAAGTGGTCGATCTTGTGAGAGAGGAAACTCCAAATGCGAATCTTAGTTCCATTTTAAACTAATTTTTCTATCTGATAGTAAGTGTTCGATACTGTGCCAGGAGAAGCGCCTGTTCTCTGAAATGTGTGGCGATGCCACTCGAAACCGTATGTGTTCGAGGAAACTAAGTGGTTGATCTTGTGAGAGAGGATACTCCAGATGCGGAATATAGATCCATTTTACACTAATTGTTCTGTCTGAAATAAGTGTTCGATAATGTGCCAGGAGAAGCGCATGTTCTCTGAAATCTGTGGCGATGCTACTCGAAACCGTATGTGTTCGAGGAAACTAAGTGGTCGACCTTGTGGGAGAGGAAACTCCAGATGCGAAACTTAGTTCCATTTTAAACTGATTGTTCTATCTGATACTAAGGGTCCGATACTGTGCCAGGAGAAGCGTCTGTTCTCTGAAATCGGTGGCGATGCTACTCGAAACCGTATGTGTTCGACGAAACTAAATGGTCGACCTTGTGAGAGAGGAAACTCCAGAAGCGAAACTTAGTTCCATTTAAAACTAAGTGTTCCATCTGAAACTAAGTGTTCGATACAGTGCCAGAAGACGCGCCTGTTCTCTGAAATCTGTCGCGATGCTACTCGAAACCGTATGTCTCCGACGAAACTAAGTGGTCGATCTTGTGAGAGAGGAAACTCCAAATGCGAAACTTAGTTCCTTTTTAAACTAATTTTTCTATCTGATAGTAAGTGTTCGATACTCTGCCAGGAGAAGCGTCTGTTCTCTGAAATCGGTGGCGATGCTACTCGAAACCGTATGTGTTCGACGAAACTAAATGGTCGACCTTGTGAGAGAGGAAACTCCAGAAGCGAAACTTAGTTCCATTTAAAACTAAGTGTTCCATCTGAAACTAAGTGTTCGATACAGTGCCAGAAGACGCGCCTGTTCTCTGAAATCTGTCGCGATGCTACTCGAAACCGTATGTCTCCGACGAAACTAAGTGGTCGATCTTGTGAGAGAGGAAACTCCAAATGCGAAACTTAGTTCCATTTTAAACTAATTTTTCTATCTGATAGTAAGTGTTCGATACTGTGCCAGGAGAAGCGCCTGTTCTCTGAAATCTGTGGCGATGCTACTCGAAACCGTATGTGTTCGAGGAAACTAAGTGGTCGACCTTGTGGGAGAGGAAACTCCAGATGCGAAACTTAGTTCCATTTTAAACTGATTGTTCTATCTGATACTAAGTGTCCGATACTGTGCCAGGAGAAGCGTCTGTTCTCTGAAATCGGTGGCGATGCTACTCGAAACCGTATGTGTTCGACGAAACTAAATGGTCGACCTTGTGAGAGAGGAAACTCCAGAAGCGAAACTTAGTTCCATTTAAAACTAAGTGTTCCATCTGAAACTAAGTGTTCGATACAGTGCCAGAAGACGCGCCTGTTCTCTGAAATCTGTCGCGATGCTACTCGAAACCGTATGTCTCCGACGAAACTAAGTGGTCGATCTTGTGAGAGAGGAAACTCCAAATGCGAATCTTAGTTCCATTTTAAACTAATTTTTCTATCTGATAGTAAGTGTTCGATACTGTGCCAGGAGAAGCGCCTGTTCTCTGAAATGTGTGGCGATGCCACTCGAAACCGTATGTGTTCGAGGAAACTAAGTGGTTGATCTTGTGAGAGAGGATACTCCAGATGCGGAATATAGATCCATTTTACACTAATTGTTCTGTCTGAAATAAGTGTTCGATAATGTGCCAGGAGAAGCGCATGTTCTCTGAAATCTGTGGCGATGCTACTCGAAACCGTATGTGTTCGAGGAAACTAAGTGGTCGACCTTGTGGGAGAGGAAACTCCAGATGCGAAACTTAGTTCCATTTTAAACTGATTGTTCTATCTGATACTAAGTGTCCGATACTGTGCCAGGAGAAGCGTCTGTTCTCTGAAATCGGTGGCGATGCTACTCGAAACCGTATGTGTTCGACGAAACTAAATGGTCGACCTTGTGAGAGAGGAAACTCCAGAAGCGAAACTTAGTTCCATTTAAAACTAAGTGTTCCATCTGAAACTAAGTGTTCGATACAGTGCCAGAAGACGCGCCTGTTCTCTGAAATCTGTCGCGATGCTACTCGAAACCGTATGTCTCCGACGAAACTAAGTGGTCGATCTTGTGAGAGAGGAAACTCCAAATGCGAAACTTAGTTCCTTTTTAAACTAATTTTTCTATCTGATAGTAAGTGTTCGATACTCTGCCAGGAGAAGCGTCTGTTCTCTGAAATCGGTGGCGATGCTACTCGAAACCGTATGTGTTCGACGAAACTAAATGGTCGACCTTGTGAGAGAGGAAACTCCAGAAGCGAAACTTAGTTCCATTTAAAACTAAGTGTTCCATCTGAAACTAAGTGTTCGATACAGTGCCAGAAGACGCGCCTGTTCTCTGAAATCTGTCGCGATGCTACTCGAAACCGTATGTCTCCGACGAAACTAAGTGGTCGATCTTGTGAGAGAGGAAACTCCAAATGCGAAACTTAGTTCCATTTTAAACTAATTTTTCTATCTGATAGTAAGTGTTCGATACTGTGCCAGGAGAAGCGCCTGTTCTCTGAAATCTGTGGCGATGCCACTCGAAACCGTATGTGTTCGAGGAAACTAAGTGGTTGATCTTGTGAGAGAGGATACTCCAGATGCGGAATATAGATCCATTTTACACTAATTGTTCTGTCTGAAATAAGTGTTCGATACTGTGCCAGGAGAAGCGCCTGTTCTCTGAAATCTGTGGCGATACCACTCGAAACCGTATGTGTTCGACGAAACTAAGTGGTCAACCTTGTGAGAGAGGAAACTACAGCAGCGAAACTTAGTTCCTTTTTAAACTGATTGTTCTATCTGATACTAAGTGTCCGATACTGTGCCAGGAGAAGCGTCTGTTCTCTGAAATCGGTGGCGATGCTACTCGAAACCGTATGTGTTCGACGAAACTAAATGGTCGACCTTGTGAGAGAGGAAACTCCAGAAGCGAAACTTAGTTCCATTTAAAACTAAGTGCTCCATCTGAAACTAAGTGTTCGATACAGTGCCAGGAGACGCGCCTGTTCTCTGAAATCTGTGGCGATGCCGCTCGAAACCGTATGTGTTCGACGAAACTAAGTGGCCGACCTTGTGAGAGAGGAAACTCCAGATGCGAAAGTTAGTTCCATTTTAAACTAAGTGTTCGATACTGTGCCAGGAGAAACGCCGTTCTGCGAAATCTGTGGCGATGCGCACTCGAAACGGTATGTGTTCGGCGAAACTAAGTGGTCGACCTTGTGAGAGAGGAAACTCCAGCAGCGAAACTTAGTTCCATTCTAAACTAATTGTTCTATCTGAAACTATGTGTTCGATACTGTGCCAGTAGAAGCACCTGTTCTCTGAAATGTATTGCGATGCCACTCGAAACCGTATGTGTTCGTCGAAACTAAGTTGTTGACCTTGTGAAAGAGGAAACTTCAGATGCGAAACTTAGTTCCATTTCAAATTAATTGTTCTATCTGAAATTAAGTGCTCGATACTGTGCCAGGAGAAACGCCTGTTCTCCGAAATCTGTGGCGATGCCACCCGAAAACGTATGTGTTCGACAAAACTAAGTGGCCGGCCTGGTGAGAGAGGAAACTTCAAATGCGAAAGTTAGTTCTATTTCAAATTAATTGTTCTATCTGAAACTAAGTGTTCGATACTGTGTTAGGAGAAGCGTCCGTTCTCTGAAACCTGTGGCGATACCACTCGAAACCGTATGTGTTCGACGAAACTAAGTGGTCGACTTTGTGAGAGAGGAAACTCCAGATGCGAAACTTAGTTGCATTTTAAACTAATTGTTGTATCTGAAAGTGTTCGATACTGTGCCAGGAGAATCGCCTGTTCTCTGAAATCTGTGGCGATGCTACTCGAAACCGTATGTGTTCGACGAAACTAAGTCTTCGCCTTGTGAAAGAGGAAACTCCAGATGCGAAACTTAGTACCATTTTAAACTAATTGTTCTATCTGAAAGTATGTTTTCGATACTGTGCCACGAGAAGCGTAGAGAATGTAGTGTTAAAATATAGTATAAGAATGACTGAGTTAAACACCCGTTAAGTAGCACTATCGGCTGTCCAACCAAGTACTCTACGCCCTGATGCCTAAAACAATATTTCGGTCGTCTGCGGTGTGAAACTTCATAATTTACGTTCCAACGAAATGCAAAAAACACCAATGTATTAGGTGGGCCAATGAGTTCGTTCCGGTTTCAGCCGTTACAATAAAACGCCGTTTTTTTCAAATACAATTTATTTTATTTACATACATAGTCACCATTCTTTTCAATTACTTCTTGCCACTTCTCACGTAGCTTCATAATTCCTTTCGCATAAAAGTCTTTCCTTTTTTTTATTAAAAAACTCCGCCACGTGCTTTTGGAGGACCTCAAAGTTTTCAAATTGTTTTCCGGTAACCGAATTTTGAATGCACCGAAATAAATAATAATCTGATGGGGCTATGTCAGGAGAGTACGGAGGTACTCAGTACCAGTAACATTCCTTTTAAAATTGATTCATTTCGATGCCGATTCAACAGAGCCATGTACACACAACTTTGATATTAATCCCATCTTCCGTAAACAATCATGCACGGTGGATTTTTTCATTTGAAGTTCCGATGGAATTTCACGCACTTGAATGCAACGATTTTGCTCCACTAATGCACGTACAGCACTGTTGTCAGCAGTATGTGGTCGTCCAGCGCGATGGTCATCTTCTAATGAAAAATTTCCTTAACGAAAATGATCAAACCATTTTCTGCACGTACGATCTGTTACAGCACCTTCCCCATAAAAAACACAAATATTTCTCAAAGTTTCTGAACCGTTATACCCTTTACGAAACTCTTATAACATGATGTGTCGAAAATGAATTTTGTTGTCCGTCATGATTTTAGTTTAGATATTACAGAAAAACTTAAAAAAATACGTCTAATTCGCACGAAAGCAAAACTAGAAGTGTACTGGAATATGTACATTTTTACCTGAGTATGTACTGTTGTTTATTACTCAGGTAAGAAGGTAATAAGTCGCCGCGCCGAAAACGGAACGAACTTTTTGGACCACCTAGTAGAAGAACCTAGTTGAGCCCCAGAGGACCCGTAGAAGACATGTGACTGTTTTCCAACAGTGGGTGGTGGAATCGTCACATTCCGCACCGTGCATCATGATCCGGTGTATGCAAAATTGAAGCAAACCCTGATTCATGGAATTCCGATTTTCGGGCTGATTTCTTAAAAAGTAGTCAGAGAGTTGTCGCTCATTGGTGAACCTAATCATCCGGAACATGGACCGCAAGATATTTGCCACCTATAAAATACGTGCAGATACGCACACGGGGATCATATGCACACGTGCATCAGTCGTGTTAGCATGGAGTCCTTCAGTTTCTTGCTACATGCAATCGGGACGCCACGCTCGGCAAATGTGGACTTCGTCCATGAGTTACCTCTGGAAATATCGCAGTTGATTCTGCGGCAATTGGATTCTGCATCTTTACTGAGCGCAGCGCTTGTTTCCCGGAAGTGGCTATCGGTTTGCCGGGCCGATGTGAAACTCAGGCAAAGGGTAAGGAGATACCTCAGGAAGAAGGCGGAGCGGATTCGGTCGGACTACATTGGGAGGCCCACAATGGATGTAGTCAGACGTCATGGGTTCAGAATGAATTCACGTGTTAGAAATATGCAAAGATCTGCGCCTCCGACCAGTATTGACGCATATTGCCTAATGGATATAGAATCGACACGGCACAGTCGTTATCATGGACATCAGCGCGATGACAACAAAAGGCGAATCAAGTCTTACAGAATTTGATGTTGTGAGAAACGAAACGGGAGTTTCTCCTGGCACAGTATCGAACAGATAGTTTCAACCAACACATACGGTTTCGAGTGGTAACGCCACAGATTGCGCGGAACGGGAGTTTCTCCTGGCACAGTATCGAACACTTAGTTTCGACGAAAACGTACGGTTTCGAGTGGTATCGCCACAGATTCCAAGGAACGGGTGTCTCTCCTGGCACAGTATCGAACAGATAGTTTCGACCAACACATAAGGTTTCGAGTGGTTTCGCTACAGATTTCAGAGACCAGGCGCTTCTCCTGGCCCAGTATCGGTCACTTAGTTTCAGATAGAACAATTAGTTTTAAATGGAATTATGTTTCGCATTTGGAGTTTCCTCTCTCACAAGGTCGACCACTTAGTTTCGTCGAACACATACGGTTTCAAATGGCATCGCCACAGATTTCAGAGAACAGGCGCTTCTCCTGGCACAGAATCGAACACTTAGTTCCAGATAGAACAAATAGATTAAAATGGAACTAAGTTTCGCATCCGGAGTTTCCTCTCTCACAAGGTCGACCAATTAGATTCGTCGAACACATACGGTTTCGAGTATCATCGCCACAGATTTCAGAGAACTGACGCTTCTCCTGGCACAGTATCCAACACTTTCAGATAGAACAATTAGTTTTAAATGGAACTAGGTTTCGCATCTGGAGATTCCTCTCTCACAAAGTCGGCCACTTAGTTTCGTCGAATACATACGGTTTCGAGTGGCATTGCCACAGATTTCAGAGAACAGGCGCTTCTCCTGGCACAGTATCGAACACTTAGTATCAGATAGAACAATTAGATTAAAATGGAACTAAGTTTCGCATCTGGAGTTTCCTCTCTCAGAAGGTCGACGACTTAGTTTCATCGAGCACATACGGTTTCGAGTTGCATCGCCACAGATTTCAGAGAACAGGCGCTTCTCCTGGCACAGTATCGAACACTTATTTCAGACAGAACAATTAGTTTAAAATGGAACTATGTTTCGCATCTGGAGTATCCTCTCTCACAAGGTCAACCACTTAGTTTCGTCGAACACACACGGTTTCGAGTGGCATCGCCACAGATTTCAGAGAACAGGCGCTTCTCCTGGCACAGTCTCGAACACTTAGTTACAGATAGAACACTTAGTTTAAAATGGAACTGTGTTTCGTATTTGGAGTTTCCTCTCCCACAAGGTGGACCACTCAGTTTCGTCAAACACATACGGTTTCGAGTGGCATCGCCACAGATTTCGGAGAACAGGCGCTTCTCCTAGCACAGTATCGAACACTTAGTATCAGATAGAACAATTACTTTAAAGTGGAACTAAGCTTCGCATCTCGAGATTCCTCTCTCACAAGGTGGACCACTTAGTTTCATCGAACATATACGGTTTCGAGTAGCATCGCCACTGATTTCAGAGATCAGGCGCTTCTCCTGGCACAGTCTCGAACACTTAGTTACAGATAGAACACTTAGTTTAAAATGGAACTGTGTTTCGTATTTGGAGTTTCCTCTCCCACAAGGTGGACCACTCAGTTTCGTCAAACACATACGGTTTCGAGTGGCATCGCCACAGTTTTCGGAGAACAGGCGCTTCTCCTAGCACAGTATCGAACACTTAGTATCAGATAGAACAATTACTTTAAAGTGGAACTAAGCTTCGCATCTCGAGATTCCTCTCTCACAAGGTGGACCACTTAGTTTCATCGAACATATACGGTTTCGAGTAGCATCGCCACTGATTTCAGAGATCAGGCGCTTCTCCTGGCACAGTATCGAACACTTAGTTTCAGATGGAGCATTTAGTTTAAAATTGAACTGTGTTTCGCATTTGGAGTTTCCTCTCTCACAAGGTGGACCACTCAGTTTCGTCAAACACATACGGTTTCGAGTGGCATCGCCACAGATTTCGGAGAACAGGCGCTTCTCCTAGCACAGTATCGAACACTTAGTATCAGATAGAACAATTACTTTAAAATGGAACTAAGCTTCGCATCTCGAGATTCCTCTCTCACAAGGTGGACCACTTAGTTTCATCGAACATATACGGTTTCGAGTAGCATCGCCACTGATTTCAGAGATCAGGCGCTTCTCCTGGCACAGTATCGAACACTTAGTTTCAGATAGAACAATTAGTTTAAAATGGACCTAAGTTTCGCATCTGGAGTTTCCTCTCTCACAAGGTCGACCATTTAGATTCGTCGAACACATACGGTTTCGAGTGGCATCGCCACAGATTTCAGAGAACAGGCGCTTCTCCTGGCACAGTATCCAACACTTAGTATCAGATAGAACAATTACTTTAAAATGGAACTAAGCTTCGCATCTCGAGATTCCTCTCTCACAAGGTGGACCACTTAGTTTCATCGGACATATACGGTTTCGAGTAGCATCGCCACAGATTTCAGAGAACAGGCGCTTCTCCTGGCACAGTATCGAATACTTAGTTTCAGATAGAACAATTAGTTTAAAATGGAACTAAATTTCGCATCTGGAGTTTCCTCTCTCACAAGTTCGACCACTTAGTTTCGTCGAACACATACGGTTCCGACTAGCATCACCACAGATTTCACAGAACAGGCGCTTCTCCTAGCACAGTATCGAACACTTAGTTTCAGATAGAACAATTACTTTAAAATCGAACTAAGCTTCGCATCTCGAGATTCCTCTCTCACAAGGTGGACCACTTAGTTTCATCGAACATATACGGTTTCGAGTAGCATCGCCACTGATTTCAGAGATCAGGCGCTTCTCCTGGCACAGTATCGAACACTTAGTTTCAGATGGAGCATTTAGTTTAAAATTGAACTGTGTTTCGCATTTGGAGTTTCCTCTCTCACAAGGTGGACCACTCAGTTTTGTCAAACACATACGGTTTCGAGTGGCATCGCCACAGATTTCGGAGAACAGGCGCTTCTCCTAGCACAGTATCGAACACTTAGTATCAGATAGAACAATTACTTTAAAATGGAACTAAGCTTCGCATCTCGAAATTCCTCTCTCACAAGGTGGACCACTTAGTTTCATCGAACATGTACGGTTTCAAGTAGCATCGCCACTGATTTCAGAGATCAGGCGCTTCTCCTGGCACAGTATCGAACACTTAGTTTCAGATAGAACAATTAGTTTAAAATGGACCTAAGTTTCGCATCTGGAGTTTCCTCTCTCACAAGGTCGACCATTTAGATTCGTCGAACACATACGGTTTCGAGTGGCATCGCCACAGATTTCAGAGAACAGGCGCTTCTCCTGGCACAGTATCCAACACTTAGTATCAGATAGAACAATTACTTTAAAATGGAACTAAGCTTCGCATCTCGAGATTCCTCTCTCACAAGGTGGACCACTTAGTTTCATCGAACATATACGGTTTCGAGTAGCATCGCCACTGATTTCAGAGATCAGGCGCTTCTCCTGGCACAGTATCGAACACTTAGTTTCAGATAGAACAATTAGTTTAAAATGGACCTAAGTTTCACATCTGGAGTTTCCTCTCTCACAAGGTCGACCACTTAGTTTCGTCGAGCACATACGGTTTCGAGTGGCATCGCCACAGATTTCGGAGAACAGGCGCTTCTCCTAGCACAGTATCGAACACTTAGTATCAGATAGAACAATTACTTTAAAATGGAACTAAGCTTCGCATCTCGAAATTCCTCTCTCACAAGGTGGACCACTTAGTTTCATCGAACATGTACGGTTTCAAGTAGCATCGCCACTGATTTCAGAGATCAGGCGCTTCTCCTGGCACAGTATCGAACACTTAGTTTCAGATAGAACAATTAGTTTAAAATGGAAATAAGTTTCGCATCTGGAGTTTGCTCTCTAACAAGGTCGACCATTTAGATTCGTCGAGCACATACGGTTTCGAGTATCATCGCCACAGATTTCAGAGAACAGGCGCTTCTCCTGGCACAGTATCCAACACTTAGTATCAGATAGAACAATTACTTTAAAATGGAACTAAGCTTCGCATCTCGAGATTCCTCTCTCACAAGGTGGACCACTTAGTTTCATCGAACATATACGGTTTCGAGTAGCATCGCCACAGATTTCAGAGAACAGGCGCTTCTCCTGGCACAGTATCGAACACTTAGTTTCAGATAGAACAATTAGTTTAAAATGGACCTAAGTTTCGCATCTGGAGTTTCCTCTCTCACAAGGTCGACCATTTAGATTCGTCGAACACATACGGTTTCGAGTGGCATCGCCACAGATTTCAGAGAACAGGCGCTTCTCCTGGCACAGTATCCAACACTTAGTACCAGATAGAACAATTACTTTAAAATGGAACTAAGCTTCGCATCTCGAGATTCCTCTCTCACAAGGTGGACCACTTAGTTTCATCGAACATATACGGTTTCGAGTAGCATCGCCACAGATTTCACAGAACAGGCGCTTCTCCGCGCACAGTATCGAACACTTAGTATCAGATAGAACAATTACTTTAAAATGGAACTAAGCTTCGCATCTCGAGATTCCTCTCTCACCAGGTGGACCACTTAGTTTCATCGAACATATACGGTTTCGAGTAGCATCGCCACTGATTTCAGAGATCAGGCGCTTCTCCTGGCACAGTATCGAACACTTAGTTTCAGATAGAACAATTAGTTTAAAATGGACCTAAGTTTCGCATCTGGAGTTTCCTCTCTCACAAGGTCGACCATTTAGATTCGTCGAACACATACGGTTTCGAGTGGCATCGCCACAGATTTCAGAGAACAGGCGCTTCTCCTGGCACAGTATCCAACACTTAGTATCAGATAGAACAATTACTTTAAAATGGAACTAAGCTTCGCATCTCGAGATTCTTCTCTCACAAGGTGGACCACTTAGTTTCATCGAACATATACGGTTTCGAGTAGCATCGCCACAGATTTCAGAGAACAGGCGCTTCTCCTGGCACAGTATCGAACACTTAGTTTCAGATAGAACAATTAGTTTAAAATGGAACTAAATTTCGCATCTGGAGTTTCCTCTCTCACAAGTTCGACCACTTAGTTTCGTCGAACACATACGGTTTCGACTAGCATCACCACAGATTTCACAGAACAGGCGCTTCTCCTAGCACAGTATCGAACACTTAGTATCAGATAGAACAATTACTTTAAAATGGAACTAAGCTTCGCATCTCGAGATTCCTCTCTCACAAGGTGGACCACTTAGTTTCATCGAACATATACGGTTTCGAGTAGCATCGCCACTGATTTCAGAGATCAGGCGCTTCTCCTGGCACAGTATCGAACACTTAGTTTCAGATGGAGCATTTAGTTTAAAATTGAACTGTGTTTCGCATTTGGAGTTTCCTCTCTCACAAGGTGGACCACTCAGTTTTGTCAAACACATACGGTTTCGAGTGGCATCGCCACAGATTTCGGAGAACAGGCACTTCTCCTAGCACATTATCGAACACTTAGTATCAGATAGAACGATTAGATTAAAATGGAACTAAGTTTCGCATCTGGGGTTTCCTCTCTCAGAAGGTCGACGACTTAGTTTCGTCGAGCACATACGGTTTCGAGTGGCATCGCCACAGATTTCAGAAAACAGGCGCTTCTCCTGGCACAGTATCGAACACTTAGTTTCAGATAGAACAATTAGTTTAAAATGGAACTAAATTTCGCATCTGGAGTTTCCTCTCTCACAAGTTCGACCACTTAGTTTCGTCGAACACATACGGTTTCGACTAGCATCACCACAGATTTCACAGAACAGGCGCTTCTCCTAGCACAGTATCGAACACTTAGTATCAGATAGAACAATTACTTTAAAATGGAACTAAGCTTCGCATCTCGAGATTCCTCTCTCACAAGGTGGACCACTTAGTTTCATCGAACATATACGGTTTCGAGTAGCATCGCCACTGATTTCAGAGATCAGGCGCTTCTCCTGGCACAGTATCGAACACTTAGTTTCAGATGGAGCATTTAGTTTAAAATTGAACTGTGTTTCGCATTTGGAGTTTCCTCTCTCACAAGGTGGACCACTCAGTTTTGTCAAACACATACGGTTTCGAGTGGCATCGCCACAGATTTCGGAGAACAGGCACTTCTCCTAGCACAGTATCGAACACTTAGTATCAGATAGAACAATTACTTTAAAATGGAACTAAGCTTCGCATCTCGAAATTCCTCTCTCACAAGGTGGACCACTTAGTTTCATCGAACATGTACGGTTTCGAGTAGCATCGCCACTGATTTCAGAGATCAGGCGCTTCTCCTGGCACAGTATCGAACACTTAGTTTCAGATAGAACAATTAGTCTAAAATGGACCTAAGTTTCGCATCTGGAGTTTCCTCTCTCACAAGGTCGACCATTTAGATTCGTCGAACACATACGGTTTCGAGTGGCATCGCCACAGATTTCAGAGAACAGGCGCTTCTCCTGGCACAGTATCCAACACTTAGTATCAGATAGAACAATTACTTTAAAATGGAACTAAGCTTCGCATCTCGAGATTCCTCTCTCACAAGGTGGACCACTTAGTTTCATCGAACATATACGGTTTCGAGTAGCATCACCACAGATTTCAGAGAACAGGCGCTTCTCCTGGCACAGTATCGAACAATTAGTTTAAAATGGAACTAAATTTCGCATCTGGAATTTCCTCTCTCACAAGGTCGACCACTTAGTTTCGTCGAACACATACGGTTTCGACTAGCATCACCACAGATTTCACAGAACAGGCGCTTCTCCTAGCACAGTATCGAACACTTAGTATCAGATAGAACAATTACTTTAAAATGGAACTAAGCTTCGCATCTCGAGATTCCTCTCTCACAAGGTGGACCACTTAGTTTCATCGAACATATACGGTTTCGAGTAGTATCGCCACAGATTTCAGAGAACAGGCGCTTCTCCTGGCCCATTATCGAACACTAAGTTTCAGAGAGAACAATTAATTTAAAATGGAACTAAGTTTCGCATCTGGAGTTTCCTCTCTCAGAAGGTCGACGACTTAGTTTCGTCGAGCACATACGGTTTCGAGTGGCATCGCCACAGATTTCAGAGAGCAGGCGCTTCTCCTGGCACAGTATCGAACACTTATGTCAGACAGAATTATTAGTTTAAAATGGAACTATATTTCGCATCTGGAGTATCCTCTCTCACATGGTCAACCACTTAGTTTCGTCGAACACATACGGTTTCGACTGGTATCGCCAGAGATTTCGCAGAACAAGCGCTTCTCCTGGCACATTATCGAACACTTAGTATCAGATAGAACGATTAGATTAAAATGGAACTAAGTTTCGCATCTGGGGTTTCCTCTCTCAGAAGGTCGACGACTTAGTTTCGTCGAGCACATACGGTTTCGAGTGGCATCGCCACAGATTTCAGAAAACAGGCGCTTCTCCTGGCACAGTATCGAGCACTTAGTTTCAAATAGAACAATTCGTTTAAAATGGAAATACGTTTCGCATCTGGAGTTTCTTCTCTCACAAGGCGACCACTTAGTTTCGTCGGACACATACGGTTTCGAGTGGCATCGCCACATATTTCAGAGAACACGGCGCATCTCCTGGCACAGTATCGAACACTTAGTTTCAGATAGAACAATTAGTTTAAAATGGAAATAAGTTTCGCATCTGGAGTTTGCTCTCTAACAAGGTCGACCATTTAGATTCGTCGAGCACATACGGTTTCGAGTATCATCGCCACAGATTTCAGAGAACAGGCGCTTCTCCTGGCACAGTATCGAACACTTATTTCAGACAGAACAATTAGTTTAAAATGGAACTATGTTTCGCATCTGGAGTATCCTCTCTCACAAGGTCAACCACTTAGTTTCGTCGAACACACACGGTTTCGAGTGGCATCGCCACAGATTTCAGAGAACAGGCGCTTCTCCTGGCACAGTATCCAACACTTAGTATCAGATAGAACAATTACTTTAAAATGGAACTAAGCTTCGCATCTCGAGATTCCTCTCTCACAAGGTGGACCACTTAGTTTCGTCGAGCACATACGGTTTCGAGTGGCATCGCCACAGATTTCAGAAAACCGGCGCTTCTCCTGGCACAGTATCGAGCACTTAGTTTCAAATAGAACAATTCGTTTAAAATGGAAATACCTTTCGCATCTGGAGTTTCTTCTCTCACAAGGCGATCACTTAGTTTCGTCGGACACGTACGGTTTCGAGTGGCATCGCCACATATTTCAGAGAACACGGCGCATCTCCTGGCACAGTATCGAACACTTAGTTTCAGATAGAACAATTAGTTTAAAATGGAAATAAGATTCGCATCTGGAGTTTGCTCTCTAACAAGGTCGACCATTTAGATTCGTCGAGCACATACGGTTTCGAGTATCATCGCCACAGATTTCAGAGAACAGGCGCTTCTCCTGGCACAGTATCGAACACTTATTTCAGACAGAACAATTAGTTTAAAATTGGACTATGTTTCGCATCTGGAGTATCCTCTCTCACAAGGTCAACCACTTAGTTTCGTCGAACACACACGGTTTCGAGTGGCATCGCCACAGATTTCAGAGAACAGGCGCTTCTCCTGGCACAGTCTCGAACACTTAGTTACAGATAGAACACTTAGTTTAAAATGGAACTGTGTTTCTTATTTGGAGTTTCCTCTCTCACAAGGTGGACCACTTAGTTTCGTCAAACACATACGGTTTCGAGTGGCATCGCCACAGATTTCGGAGAACAGGCGCTTCTCCTAGCACAGTATCGAACACTTAGTATCAGATAGAACAATTACTTTAAAGTGGAACTAAGCTTCGCATCTCGAGATTCCTCTCTCACAAGGTGGACCACTTAGTTTCATCGAACATATACGGTTTCGAGTAGCATCGCCACTGATTTCAGAGATCAGGCGCTTCTCCTGGCACAGTATCGAACACTTAGTTTCAGATGGAGCATTTAGTTTAAAATTGAACTGTGTTTCGCATTTGGAGTTTCCTCTCTCACAAGGTGGACCACTCAGTTTCGTCAAACACATACGGTTTCGAGTGGCATCGCCACAGATTTCGGAGAACAGGCGCTTCTCCTAGCACAGTATCGAACACTTAGTATCAGATAGAACAATTACTTTAAAATGGAACTAAGCTTCGCATCTCGAGATTCCTCTCTCACAAGGTGGACCACTTAGTTTCATCGAACATATACGGTTTCGAGTAGCATCGCCACTGATTTCAGAGATCAGGCGCTTCTCCTGGCACAGTATCGAACACTTAGTTTCAGATAGAACAATTAGTTTAAAATGGACCTAAGTTTCGCATCTGGAGTTTCCTCTCTCACAAGGTGGACCACTTAGTTTCATCGAACATATACGGTTTCGAGTAGCATCGCCACAGATTTCAGAGAACAGGCGCTTCTCCTGGCACAGTATCGAACACTTAGTTTCAGATAGAACAATTAGTTTAAAATGGAACTAAATTTCGCATCTGGAGTTTCCTCTCTCACAAGGTCGACCACTTAGTTTCGTCGAACACATACGGTTTCGACTAGCATCACCACAGATTTCACAGAACAGGCGCTTCTCCGCGCACAGTATCGAACACTTAGTTTCAGATAGAACAATTAGTTTAAAATGGAACTAAATTTCGCATCTGGAGTTTCCTCTCTAACAAGGTCGACCACTTAGTTTCGTCGAACACATACGGTTTCGACTAGCATCACCACAGATTTCACAGAACAGGCGCTTCTCCGCGCACAGTATCGAACACTTAGTATCAGATAGAACAATTACTTTAAAATGGAACTAAGCTTCGCATCTCGAGATTCCTCTCTCACAAGGTTGACCACTTAGTTTCATCGAACATATACGGTTTCGAGTAGCATCGCCACTGATTTCAGAGATCAGGCGCTTCTCCTGGCACAGTATCGAACACTTAGTTTCAGATAGAACAATTAGTTTAAAATGGACCTAAGTTTCGCATCTGGAGTTTCCTCTCTCACAAGGTCGACCATTTAGATTCGTCGAACACATACGGTTTCGAGTGGCATCGCCACAGATTTCAGAGAACAGGCGCTTCTCCTGGCACAGTATCCAACACTTAGTATCAGAAAGAAAAATTACTTTAAAATGGAACTAAGCTTCGCATCTCGAGATTCCTCTCTCACAAGGTGGACCACTTAGTTTCATCGAACATATACGGTTTCGAGTAGCATCGCCACAGATTTCACAGAACAGGCGCTTCTCCGCGCACAGTATCGAACACTTAGTATCAGATAGAACAATTACTTTAAAATGGAACTAAGCTTCGCATCTCGAGATTCCTCTCTCACAAGGTGGACCACTTAGTTTCATCGAACATATACGGTTTCGAGTAGCATCGCCACTGATTTCAGAGATCAGGCGCTTCTCCTGGCACAGTATCGAACACTTAGTTTCAGATAGAACAATTAGTTTAAAATGGACCTAAGTTTCGCATCTGGAGTTTCCTCTCTCACAAGGTCGACCATTTAGATTCGTCGAACACATACGGTTTCGAGTGGCATCGCCACAGATTTCAGAGAACAGGCGCTTCTCCTGGCACAGTATCCAACACTTAGTATCAGATAGAACAATTACTTTAAAATGGAAATAAGCTTCGCATCTCGAGATTCCTCTCTCACAAGGTGGACCACTCAGTTTCATCGAACATATACGGTTTCGAGTAGCATCGCCACAGATTTCAGAGAACAGGCGCTTCTCCTGGCACAGTATCGAACACTTAGTTTCAGATAGAACAATTAGTTTAAAATGGAACTAAATTTCGCATCTGGAGTTTCCTCTCTCACAAGGTCGACCACTTAGTTTCATCGAACATATACGGTTTCGAGTAGCATCGCCACAGATTTCAGAGAACAGGCGCTTCTCCTGGCACAGTATCGAACACTTAGTTTCAGATAGAACAATTAGTTTAAAATGGAACTAAATTTCGCATCTGGAGTTTCCTCTCTCACAAGGTCGACCACTTAGTTTCATCGAACATATACGGTTTCGAGTAGCAACGCCGCTGGTTTCAGAGAACAGGCGCTTCTCCTGGCACATTATCGAACACTTAGTTTCAGATAGATCAATTGGTTTAAAATGGAACTAATTTCGCATCTGGAGTTTCCTCTCTCACAAGGTCGACCAGTTAATTTCGTCGAACACATACGGTTTCGATTAGCATCGCCACAGATTTCAGAGAACAGGCGCTTCTCCTGGCACAGTATCGACCACTTATTTCAGACAGAACAATTAGTTTAAAATGGAAATATGTTTCGCATCTGGAGTTTACTCTCTCACAAGGTCGACCACTTAGTTTCGTCGAACACATACGGTTTCGAGTGACATCGCCAGACATTTCAGTGAACAGGCGCTTCTCCTGGCACAGTACCGTACACTTAGTTACAGATAGAACAATTAGTATAAAATGGAAATATGTTTCGCATTTGGAGTTTCCTCCCTCACAAAGTCGACCACTTAGTTTCGTCGAACACATTCGGCTTCGAGTAGCAACGCCACAGGTTTCAGAGAACAGGCGCTTCTACTGGCAGAGTATCGTATACTTAGTTTCAGATGGAACATTTAGTTTAAAATGGAAATATATTTCGCATCTGGAGTTTCCTCTCTCACAAGGTCGACCACTTAGTTTCGTCGAACACATACGGTTTCGAGTAGCATCGGCACAGATTTCAGAGAACAGGCGCTTCTCCTGGCACAGTATCGTACACTTAGTTACAGATAGAACAATTAGTATAAAATGGAAATATGTTTCGCATTTGGAGATTCCTCTCTCACAAGGTCGACCACTTAGTTTCGTCTAACACATACGGTTTCGAGTAGTATCGCCACAGATATCGCAGAACGCGAGTTTCTCCTGGCACAGTATCGAACACTTAGTTACAGATAGAACAATTAGTTTAAAATGCAACTATGTTTCGCATCTGGAGTTTCCTCTCTCACAAGGCGACCACTTAGTTTCGTCGAACACAGACGGTTTCGATTGGCATCGCCACAGATTTCAGAGAACAGGCGCTTCTCCTGGCACAGTATCGAACACTTAGTTTCAGTTAGAATAATTAGTTTAAAATGGAAATATGTTTCGCATTTGGAGTTTCCTCTCTCACAAGGTCGACCACTTAGTTTCGTCGAACACATACGGTTTCGAGTAGTATCGCCACAGATATCGCAGAACGCGAGTTTCTCCTGGCACAGTATCGAACACTTAGTTACAGATAGAACAATTAGTTTAAAATGCAACTATGTTTCGCATCTGGAGTTTCCTCTCTCACAAGGTCGGCCACTTAGTTTCGTCGAACACATACGGTTTCGAGTGGTATCGCCACAGATTTCAGAGAACAGGCGCTTCTCCTGGCACATTATCGAACACTTAGTTTTAGTTAGAATAATTAGTTTAAAATGAAAATATGTTTCGCATTTGGGGCTTCCTCTCTCACAAGGTCGACCACTTAGTTTCGTCGAACACATACGGTGTCGAGTGGTATCGCCACAGATTTCAGAGAACAGGCGCTTCTCCTGGCACATTATCGAACACTTAGTTTCAGATGGAACAATTAGTTTTAAATGGAACTAAGTTTTGCATCTGGAGTTTCCTCTTTCACAAGGTGACCACTTAGTTTCGTCGAACACAGACGGTTTCGATTGGCATCGCCACAGATTTCAGAGAACAGGCGCTTCTCCTGGCACAGTATCGAACACTTAGTTTCAGTTAGAATAATTAGTTTAAAATGGAAATATGTTTCGCATTTGGAGTTTCCTCTCTCACAAGGTCGACCACTTAGTTTCGTCGAACACATACGGTTTCGAGTAGTATCGCCACAGATATCGCAGAACGCGAGTTTCTCCTGGCACAGTATCGAACACTTAGTTACAGATAGAACAATTAGTTTAAAATGCAACTATGTTTCGCATCTGGAGTTTCCTCTCTCACAATGTCGGCCACTTAGTTTCGTCGAACACATACGGTTTCGAGTGGTATCGCCACAGATTTCAGAGAACAGGCGCTTCTCCTGGCACCTTATCGAACACTAAGTTTTAGTTAGAATAATTAGTTTAAAATGAAAATATGTTTCGCATTTGGGGCTTCCTCTCTCACAAGGTCGACCACTTAGTTTCGTCGAACACATACGGTTTCGAGTAGTATCGCCACAGTTTTCGCAGAACGGGAGTTTCTCCTGGCACAGTATCGAACACTTAGTTTCAGATAGAACAATTAGTTTAAAATGCAACTATGTTTCGCATCTGGAGTTTCCTCTCTCACAAGGTCGGCCACTTAGTTTCGTCGAACACATACGGTTTCGAGTGGTATCGTCACAGATTTCAGAGAACAGGCGGTTCTCCTGGCACATTATCGAACACTTAGTTTCAGATAGAACAATTAGTTTAAAATGGAACTAAGCTTCGCATCTCGAAATTCCTCTCTCACAAGGTTGACCACTTAGTTTCATCGAACATGTACGGTTTCGAGTAGCATCGCCACTGATTTCAGAGATCAGGCGCCTCTCCTGGCACAGTATCGAACACTTAGTTTCAGATAGAACAATTAGTTTAAAATGCAACTATGTTTCGCATCTGGAGTTTCCTCTCTCACAAGGTCGGCCACTTAGTTTCGTCGAACACATACGGTTTCGAGTGGTATCGCCACAGATTTCAGAGAACAGGCGGTTCTCCTGGCACATTATCGAACACATAGTTTCAGATACAACAATTAGTTTAAAATGGTACTAAGTTTCGCATCTGGAGTTTCTTCTTTCACAAGGCGACCACTTACTTTCGTCGAACACATATGGTTTCGAGTAGCATCGCCAGAGATTTCAGAGAACAGGCGCCTCTCCTGGCACAGTATCGAACACTTAGTTGCAGATAGAACAATTAGTTTAAAATGGAAGTAAGTTTCGCATCTGCAGTTTCCTCTCTCACAAGGTCGACCACTTAGTTTCGTCGAACACATACGGTTTCGAGTAGTATCGCCACAGATTTCAGAGAACAGGAGCTTCTCCTGGCACAGTATCGGACACTTAGTTTCAGATAGAACAATTAGTTTAAAATGGAAGTAAGTTTCGCATCTGCAGTTTCCTCTCTCACAAGGTCGACCACTTAGTTTCGTCGAACACATACGGTTTCGAGTGGTAACGCCACAGATTTCAGAGAACTGGCGCTTCTTCTAGCACAGTATCGAACACATAGTTTCAGATAGAAAAATTAATTTAAAATGGAACTAAGTTTCGCATCAGCAGTTTCCTCTCCCACAAGGTCGACCACTTAGTTTCGTCGAACACATACGGTTTCGAGTAGTATCGCAACAGATTTCAGAGAACAGGAGCTTCTCCTGGCACAGTATCGAACAGTTAGTTTCAGATAGAACAATTAATTTGAAATGGAACTGAGTTTCGCATCTGAAGTTTCCTCTCTCACAAGGTCGGCCACTTAGTTTCGCCGATCACATACGGTTTCGAGTGGCATCGCCACAGATTTCAGAGAACAGGCGCTTCTCCTGGCACGGTATCCAACACTTAGTTTCAGATAGAACAATTAGTTTAATATGGAAATAAATTTCGTATCTGGAGTTTCCTCTCTGACAAGGTCGACCACTTAGTTTCGTCGAACACATACGGTTTCGAGTGGCATCGCCACAGATTTCAGAGAACAGGCGCTTCTTCTGGCACAGTATCGAACACTTAGTTTCAGATAGAACATTTAGTTTAAAATGGAAATATGTTTCGCATTTGGAGTTTCCTCCCTCACAAGGTCGACCACTTAGTTTCGTCGAACACATACGGTTTCGAGTAGCATCTCCAAAGATTTCAGAGAACCGGCGCTTCTCCTGGCACAGTATCGAACACTTTCAGGTAGAACAATTACTTTAAAATGGAACTAAGTTTCGCATCTGGAGTTTCCTATCTCACAACGTCAGCCACTTAGTATCGTCGAACACATACGGTTTCGAGTAGCATCGCCACAGATTTCAGAGAACAGGCGCTTCTCCTGGCACAGTACCGAACACTTAGTTTCAGATAGAACAATTAGTTTAAAATGGAACTAAGTTTCGCATCTGAAGTTTCCTCTCCCACAAGGTCGACAACTTAGTTTCGTCAAACACATACGGTTTCGAGTGGCATCGCCACAGATTTCAGAGAACAGGCGCTTCTCCTGGCACAGTATCGAACACTTAGTTTCAGATAGAACATTTAGCTTAAAATGGAAATATGTTTCGCATTTGGAGTTTCCTCGCTCACAAGGTCGACCACTTAGTTTCGTCGAACACATACGGTTTCGAGTGGCATCGCCACAGATTTCAGAGAGCAGGCGCTTTTCCTAGCACAGTATCGAACACTTAGTTTCAGATAGAACAATCAATTTAAAATGGAACTATGTTCCGCCTCTGGAGTTTCCACGCTCACCATGTCGACCACTTAGTTTCGTCGAACACCTACGGTATCGAGTGGTATCGCCGCAAATTTCGCCGAACGGGAGCTTCTCCCGGCACAGTATCGACTACTTACTTTCGCCGAACACATACGGTTTCGAGTGGCATCGCCACAGATTTCAGAGAACAGGCGCTTCTCCTGGCACATTATCGAACACTTAGTTTCAGATAGAACAATTAGTTTAAAATGGAACTAAATTTTGCAACTGGAGTTTCCTCTCTCAAAAGGTCGACCACTTAGTTTCGTCGAACACATACGGTTTCGAGTGGCATCGCCACAGATTTCAGGGAACAGGCGCTTCTACTGGCAGATTATCGAACACTTAGTTTCAGATGGAATATTTGGTTTAAAGTGGAACTAAGTTTCGCATCTGGAGTTTCCTCTCTCACAAGGGCGGCCACTTAGTTTCGTCGAACACATACGGTTTCGAGTGGCATCGCCACAGATTTCAGGGAACAGGCGCTTCTCCTGGCACAGTATCGAACACTTAGTTTCAGATAGAATATTTAGCTTAAAATGGAAATATGTTTCGCATTTGGAGTTTCCTCGCTCACAAGGTCGACCACTTAGTTTCGTCGAACACATACGGTTTCGAGTGGCATCGCCACAGATTTCAGAGAACAGGCGCTTCTCCTGGCACAGTAACGAACACTTAGTTTCAGATAGAACAATTAGTTTAAAATGGAACTAAGTTTCGCATCTGAAGTTTCCTCTCCCACAAGGTCGACAACTTAGTTTCGTCAAACACATACGGTTTCGAGTGGCATCGCCACAGATTTCAGAGAACAGGCGCTTCTCCTGGCACAGTATCGAACACTTAGTTTCAGATAGAACATTTAGCTTAAAATGGAAATATGTTTCGCATTTGGAGTTTCCTCGCTCACAAGGTCGACCACTTAGTTTCGTCGAACACATACGGTTTCGAGTGGCATCGCCACAGATTTCAGAGAACAGGCGCTTTTCCTGGCACAGTATCGAACACTTAGTTTCAGATAGAACAATCAGTTTAAAATGGAACTATGTTCCGCCTCTGGAGTTTCCACGCTCACCATGTCGACCACTTAGTTTCGTCGAACACCTACGGTATCGAGTGGTATCGCCGCAAATTTCGCCGAACGGGAGCTTCTCCCGGCACAGTATCGACTACTTACTTTCGTCGAACACATACGGTTTCGAGTGGCATCGCCACAGATTTCAGAGAACAGGCGCTTCTCCTGGCACAGTAACGAACACTTCGTTTCAGATAGAACAATTAGTTTAAAATGGAACTAAGTTTCGCATCTGAAGTTTCCTCTCCCACAAGGTCGACAACTTAGTTTCGTCAAACACATACGGTTTCGAGTGGCATCGCCACAGATTTCAGAGAACAGGCGCTTCTCCTGGCACAGTATCGAACACTTAGTTTCAGATAGAACATTTAGCTTAAAATGGAAATATGTTTCGCATTTGGAGTTTCCTCGCTCACAAGGTCGACCACTTAGTTTCGTCGAACACATACGGTTTCGAGTGGCATCGCCACAGATTTCAGAGAGCAGGCGCTTTTCCTAGCACAGTATCGAACACTTAGTTTCAGATAGAACAATCAGTTTAAAATGGAACTATGTTCCGCCTCTGGAGTTTCCACGCTCACCATGTCGACCACTTAGTTTCGTCGAACACCTACGGTATCGAGTGGTATCGCCGCAAATTTCGCCGAACGGGAGCTTCTCCCGGCACAGTATCGACTACTTACTTTCGCCGAACACATACGGTTTCGAGTGGCATCGCCACAGATTTCAGAGAACAGTCGCTTCTCCTGGCACAGTATCGTACACTTAGTTTCAGATAGAACAATTAGTTTAAAATGGAACTAGGTTTCGCATCTGGAGTTTCCTCCCTCACAAGGTCGACCACTTAGTTTCGTCGAATACATACGGTTTCGAGTGGCATCGCCACAGATTTCAGAGAACAGGCGCTTCTCCTGGCACATTATCGAACACTTAGTTTCAGATAGAACAATTAGTTTAAAATGGAACTAAATTTCGCAACTGGAGTTTCCTCTCTCAAAAGGTCGACCACTTAGTTTCGTCGAACACATACGGTTTCGAGTGGCATCGCCACAGATTTCAGGGAACAGGCGCTTCTACTGGCAGATTATCGAACACTTAGTTTCAGATGGAACATTTGGTTTAAAGTGGAACTAAGTTTCGCATCTGGAGTTTCCTCTCTCACAAGGGCGGCCACTTAGTTTCGTCGAACACATACGGTTTCGAGTGGCATCGCCACAGATTTCAGAGAACAGGCGCTTCTCCTGGCACAGTAACGAACACTTCGTTTCAGATAGAACAATTAGTTTAAAATGGAACTAAGTTTCGCATCTGAAGTTTCCTCTCCCACAAGGTCGACAACTTAGTTTCGTCAAACACATACGGTTTCGAGTGGCATCGCCACAGATTTCAGAGAACAGGCGCTTCTCCTGGCACAGTATCGAACACTTAGTTTCAGATAGAACATTTAGCTTAAAATGGAAATATGTTTCGCATTTGGAGTTTCCTCGCTCACAAGGTCGACCACTTAGTTTCGTCGAACACATACGGTTTCGAGTGGCATCGCCACAGATTTCAGAGAGCAGGCGCTTTTCCTAGCACAGTATCGAACACTTAGTTTCAGATAGAACAATCAGTTTAAAATGGAACTATGTTCCGCCTCTGGAGTTTCCACGCTCACCATGTCGACCACTTAGTTTCGTCGAACACCTACGGTATCGAGTGGTATCGCCGCAAATTTCGCCGAACGGGAGCTTCTCCCGGCACAGTATCGACTACTTACTTTCGCCGAACACATACGGTTTCGAGTGGCATCGCCACAGATTTCAGAGAACAGTCGCTTCTCCTGGCGCAGTATCGTACACTTAGTTTCAGATAGAACAATTAGTTTAAAATGGAACTAGGTTTCGCATCTGGAGTTTCCTCCCTCACAAGGTCGACCACTTAGTTTCGTCGAATACATACGGTTTCGAGTGGCATCGCCACAGATTTCAGAGAACAGGCGCTTCTCCTGGCACATTATCGAACACTTAGTTTCAGATAGAACAATTAGTTTAAAATGGAACTAAATTTCGCAACTGGAGTTTCCTCTCTCAAAAGGTCGACCACTTAGTTTCGTCGAACACATACGGTTTCGAGTGGCATCGCCACAGATTTCAGGGAACAGGCGCTTCTACTGGCAGATTATCGAACACTTAGTTTCAGATGGAACATTTGGTTTAAAGTGGAACTAAGTTTCGCATCTGGAGTTTCCTCTCTCACAAGGGCGGCCACTTAGTTTCGTCGAACACATACGGTTTCGAGTGGCATCGCCACAGATTTCAGAGAACAGGCGCTTCTCCTGGCACAGTAACGAACACTTAGTTTCAGATAGAACAATTAGTTTAAAATTGAACTAAGTTTCGCATCTGGAGTTTCCTCTCTCACACGGTCGGCCACTTAGTTTCGTCAAACACATACGGTTTCGAGTGGCATCGCCACAGATTTCAGGGAACAGGCGCTTCTCCTGGCACAGTATCGAACACTTAGTTTCAGATAGAACATTTAGCTTAAAATGGAAATATGTTTCGCATTTGGAGTTTCCTCGCTCACAAGGTCGACCACTTAGTTTCGTCGAACACATACGGTTTCGAGTGGCATCGCCACAGATTTCAGAGAACAGGCGCTTCTCCTGGCACAGTAACGAACACTTAGTTTCAGATAGAACAATTAGTTTAAAATGGAACTAAGTTTCGCATCTGAAGTTTCCTCTCCCACAAGGTCGACAACTTAGTTTCGTCAAACACATACGGTTTCGAGTGGCATCGCCAGAGATTTCAGAGAACAGGCGCTTCTCCTGGCACATTATCGAACACTTAGTTTCAGATAGAACAATTAGTTTAAAATGGAACTAAATTTCGCAACTGGAGTTTCCTCTCTCAAAAGGTCGACCACTTAGTTTCGTCGAACACATACGGTTTCGAGTGGCATCGCCACAGATTTCAGAGAACAGGCGCTTCTCCTGGCACAGTAACGAACACTTAGTTTCAGATAGAACAATTAGTTTAAAATTGAACTAAGTTTCGCATCTGGAATTTCCTCTCTCACCATGTCGACCACTTAGTTTCGTCGAACACATACGGTTTCGAGTAGCATCGCCACAGATTTCAGTGAACAGGCGCTTCTCCTGGCACAGTATCGGACACATAGTTTCAGATAGAAATATAAGTTTAAAATGGAACAAAGCTTCGCATTTGGAGTTTCCTCTTTCACAAGGTCGGCCACTTAGTTTCGTCGAACACATACGGTTTCGAGTAGCATCGCCACAGATTTCAGAGAACAGGCGCTTCTCCTGGCACAGTATCGGACACTTAGTTTCAGATAGAAAAATAAGTTTAAAATGGAACAAAACATCGCATTTGGAGTTTCCTCTCTCACAAGGTCGGCCACTTAGTTTCGCCGAACACATACGGTTCCGAGTGGCATCGCCACAGATTTCAGAAAACAGGCGCTTCCCCTGGCGCAGTATCGAAAACTTAGATTCAGATAGAAGAATTAGTTTCAAATGGTACTAAGTTTCGCATCAGGAGTTTCCTCTCTCACAAGGTCGACCACTTAGTTTCGTCGAACACATTCGGTTTCGAGTGGCACGGCCACAGATTTCGCCGAACGGGCGTTCCTCTTGGCACAGTATCGACAACTTAGTTTGGTCGAACACACACGGTTTCGAGTGGCATCGCCACAGATTTCAGAGAACAGGCGCTTCTCCTGGCACAGTGTTCGACGAAATTAAGTGGTCGCCTTGTGAGGGAAGAAACTCCAGATGCGAAACATATTTCCATTTTAAACTAATTGTTCTATCTGAAACTAAGTGTCCGATACTGTGAAAAGAGAAACGCCTGTTCTCTGAAATCTGTGGCGATGCTACTGGAAACCGTATGTGTTCGACGAAACTAAGTGGTCGACCTTGTGAGAGAGGAAACTCCAGATGCGAAACTTAGTTCCTCTTTAAACTAGTTGTTCTACCTGTAACTATGTGTTCGATACTGTGCCAGTACAAGCGCCTGTACTGTGAAATATGTGACGATGCCACTCGAAACCGTATGTGTTCGTCGAAACTAAGTGGTCCACCTTGTGAGAGAGGAAACTCCAGATGCGAAACTTAGTTCCATTTTAAACTAATTGTTCTATCTGAAATTAAGTGTTCGATACTGTGCCAGGAGAAGCGCCTGTTCTCTGAAATCTGTGGCGATGCCACTCGAAACCGTATGTATTCGACGAAATTAAGTGGTCGCCTTGTGAGGGAAGAAACTCCAGATGCGAAATATAGTAGAATTTTAAACTAATTGTTCTATCTGAAACTAAGTGTTCGACAGTGTGCCAGGAGAAACGCCTGTTCTCTGAAATCTGTGGCGATGCTACTCGAAACCGTATGTGTTCGACGAAACTAAGTGGTCGATCTTGTGAGAGAGGAAACTCCAGATGCGAAACATAGTTCCATTTTAAACTAAGTGTTCTATCTGTAACTAAGTGTTCGACACTGTGCCTGGAGAAGCGCCTGTTCTCTGAAATCGGTGGCGATGCTACTCGAAACCGTATGTGTTCGACGAAACTAAGTGGTCCACCTTGTGAGACAGGAAACTCCAAATGCGAAGCTTAGTTCCGTTTTAAAGTAATTGTTCTATCCGATACTAAGTGTTCGATACTGTGCCGGGAGAAGCGCCTGTTGTCTGAAATCTGCGGCGGTGTCACTCGAAACCGTATCTGTTCGACGAAATTAAGTGGTCGCCTTGTGAGGGAGGAAGCACCAAATGCGAAACTTAGTTTCATTTTAAACTAATTGTACTATCTGAAACTAAGTGTGCGATACTGTGCCAGGAGAAGCGCCTGTTCTCTGAAATCTGTCGCGATGCCACATGAAACCGTATGTGTTCGACGAAACTAAGTGGTCGACCATGTGAGAGAGGAACCTCCAGATGCGACACTTAGTTCCATTTTAAACTAATCGTTCTATCTGAAACTAAGTGTTCGATACTGTGCTAGGAGTAGCGCCGGGTCTCTGAGATCAGTGGCGATGCTTCTCGAAACCGTATGTGTTCATCGAAACTAAGTGGTCGACCTTGTGAGACAGGAAACTCCAGATGCGAAGCTTAGTTCCATTTTAAGTAATTGTACTGTCCGATACTAAGTGTTCGATACTGTGCCGGGAGAAGCGCCTGTTCTCTGAAATCTGTGGCGATGCTACTCGAAACCGTATGTGTTCGACGAAACTAAGTGGTCGATCTTGTGAGAGAGGAAACTCCAGATGCGAAACTTAGTTCCATTTAAAACTAATTGTTCTATCTGAAACTAAGTGTTCGACAGTGTGCCAGGAGAAACGCCTGATCTCTGAAATCTGTGGCGATGCCACTCGAAACCGTATGTGATCGACGAAACTAAGTGGTCGACCTTGTGAGGGAGGAAACTCCAAATGCGAAACTTAGTTCCATTTTGAACTAATTGTTCTATCTGAAACTAAGTGTTCGATAATGTGCCAGGAGAAGCGCCTGTCATCTGAAACCTGTGGCGATGCTACTCGAAACCGAATGTGTTCGACGAAACTAAGTGGTCGACCTTGTGAGAGAGGAAACTCCAGATGCGAAACATAGTTCCATTTTAAACTAAGTGTTCTATCTGTAACTAAGTGTTCGACACTGTGCCAGGAGAAGCGCCTGTTCTCTGAAATCGGTGGCGATGCTACTCGAAACCGTATGTGTTCGACGAAACTAAGTGGTCCACCTTGTGAGACAGGAAACTCCAAATGCGAAGCTTAGTTCCGTTTTAAAGAAATTGTTCTATCCGATACTAAGTGTTCGATACTGTGCCGGGAGAAGCGCCTGTTGTCTGAAATCTGCGGCGGTGTCACTCGAAACCGTATCTGTTCGACGAAATTAAGTGGTCGCCTTGTGAGGGCAGAAACTCCAGATGCGAAATTTAGTACAATTTTAAACTAATTGTTCTATCTATAACTAAGTGTTCGATACTGTGCCAGGAGAAACGCCTGTTCTCTGAAATAGGTGGCTATGCTACTCGAAACTGTATCTGTTCGACGAAACTAAGTGGTCGAACTTGTGAGAGAGGAAACTACAAATGCGAAACTTAGTTCCATTTAAAACTAATTGTTCTATCTGAAACTAAGTGTTCGATACTGTGCCAGGAGAAGCGCCTGTTCTCTGAAATGTGTGGCGATGCTACTCGAAACCGTATGTGTTCGACGAATCTAAATGTTCGACGTTGTGGGACAGGAATCTCCAGATGCGAAACTTAGTTCCATTTTAAACAAATTGTTCTATCTGAAACTAAGTGCTCGATACTGTGCCAGGAGAAGCGCCCGTTCTGTGAAACGTGTGGCGATACCACTCGAAACGGTATGCGTTCGACGAAACTAAGTGGTCGAACTTGTGAGAGAGGAAACTACAAATGCGAAACTTAGTTCCAATTTAAACTAATTGTTCTATCTGATATTAAGTGTTCGATACTGTGCCAGTAGAAGCACCTGTTCTCTGAAATCTCTGGCGATGCTACTCGAAACCGTATGTGTTCGACGAAACTAAGTGGTCGACCTTGTGGTAGAGGAAACTCCAGATGCGAAACATAGATCCATTTAAAACTCACTGTTCTACCAGAATCGAAGTTTTCGATACTGTGCCATGAGAAGCGCCTGTTCTCTGAAATCTGTGGCGGTGCCACTCGAAACCGTATGTGTTCGACGAAACTAAGTCCTCGACCTTGTGAGAGAGGACACTCCAGATACGAAGCTTAGTTCCATTTTAAACTAATTGTTCTATCTGATACTAAGTGTTCGATACTGTGCCAGGAGAAGCGCCTGTTGTCTGAAATGTGTGGCGATTTCACTCGGAACCCTATGTGTTCGAGGAAACTAAGTGGTTGATCTTGTGAGAGCCGACAAGCGTGCCCCTCTGGTACGCGGGCGCCTCGAATATCTTAACACTATTTATATTATTAATTCTAAAACAAAAATTACATTTTTGTATAAATAGTATAAAATATTAATTTATAATATAAAAATTTTTATGAAACTCTATTTATTGATAATCCCCACTTTAACGAAAAGTATCTAAATAAAAACATATTCTTTCTTTTAATATTATACCAAAAACAATGACCTAATTCTTTTATCCCAATAAAATTTATAATTTATTTAATTAATATAAGTAATTTATTAATTAATTTATTTCAATAAAAAATCTCTGGTAATAAAAATAATTTCACATTATATACCTATATAAATTAAAAAATCTCTATCACTTTAACGAAAATTATCTAAATAAAAACATCAATCCAACGAGAAAGCTTTTTTTTATCAAAATAAAAATCGTTAATCCCCACTTTAACGAAAAGTATCTAAATAAAAACATATTCTTTCTTTTAATATTATACCAAAAACAATGACCTAATACTTTTATCCCAATAAAATTTATAATTTATTTAATTAATATAAGTAATTTATTAATTAATTTATTTCAATAAAAAATCTCTGGTAATAAAACTAATTTCACATTATGTACCTATATAAATTAAAAAATCTCTATCACTTTAGCGAAAAGTATCTAAATAAAAACATCAATTCAACGAGAAACCTTTTTTTTATCAAAATAAAAATCGTTAATCTCCACTGTAACGAAAAGTATCGAAATAAAAACATCAATTCAACCAGAAAGCTTTTTTTTATCAAAATAAAAATCGTTAATCCCCACTCTAACGAAAAGTATCTAAATAAAAACATATTCTTTCTTTTAATATTTTACCAAAAACAATGACCTAATTCTTTTATCCCAATATAATTTATAATTTATTTAATTAATATAAGTAATTTATTAATTAATGTATTTTAATAAAAAATCTCTGGTAATAAAAATAATTTCACATTATATACCTATATAAATTAAAAAATCTCTAGTAACAAAAATCATTTTACATTATACACCTATATAAATTAAAAAATCTCCAGTAACAAAAATAATTTTACATTATATACCTATATAAATTAAAAAATCTCTAGTAACAAAAATAATTTTACATTATATACCTATATAAATTAAAAAATCTCTAATAACAAAAATAATTTTACATTATATACCTATATAAATTAAAAAATCTCTAGTAATAAAAATCAATTAATTATTATTTATATTGTTAGAACATGCAAAGTGCGCGCTTTAATGCGTGAGCATCGCTCTCCTTATACACTAGGGAGATATCACCTTTCTTTTGTTTTTTTTTCTGGTTCTGTTCGTGGGCTCTCATCGCCTCGTGGTAATGCAATTCTTCTTGTACAATTATTTTATTCATTCTAATTATATATATATATATATATACATTAACAGTAATTGTGATACGTGTTTTGTATTTATTCCTCTGCCTAACATAATCCACCAAAGACCCGTCAACAGGTTATGGGCTCAGGGCAGGTAAATAAAAGATAATAATAAAATAAAAGAAAAGTGAGGTTAAGTGCGAACACGTGCCAAGTGCAGAGAAAAGTTTCCACAACCATGGGTTCAACAAATATTCAGAACATTGAAAAATTAAACGATACGAATTATGAATCATGGAAGATCCAAATGAAAAGTATTTTGAGATATAACGAATTGTGGGACTACGTGAATGGTATAAAGAATAGAACTGAAGAAAATGGAGCCGCATGGAAAACGCATGACGAAAAGGCTCTCGATCTAATCATACGGAGTCTTAATAAGAACCAATATACACACGTAAAACGGGCAGAAACGTCGAAGGAAGCTTGGGAAGCATTAAATAATGTTCAACAATCTAGAGGCCCTATGCGACAGTGTGTATTATTTAAACAACTATATAGAATGAAAAGAGATTCCAAACAAAGTATGGCTCAGTACATCAACGACTTCATACACAAATCTGAACAATTACAAGAGTCTGGAATAATATTACCAGAATCTATTTGGCCAATAATGCTATTAATGTCACTACCCAGTGAATATGAAACCTTTTGCATAGCAATAGAGTCAAGAGATAAAATGCCTACGTTAGAAGAACTAACAATAAAATTAATTGAAGAAGAAATTAGAAAAATAGATATTAATGAAGTAAAGGACTCAGATAAGGAAGTAGCATTACTGACAAGGAAGAAATTCTCAAATGACAGAGCGATACAGAGAGAAAATTACCAGAAGCAGAAACCCGGGGAGAGCAACCATATATCCAAAAACTGCAGAAGCCGACAAAAACATGGTCAGTGGAGCAACAGTGCACATGTGCAAAGATAAAGCTCAATTCATAAACCTTGACAAAGAACAAAGGGACAAAGTGTATACAGCCACAGAAGAAAGCACAAACTCCTTAGGAAGAGGAAATATCAAGATAAATGTGCACTCCAAAAATCAAAGTACGAATGACATTAAACTAGCAAATGTTATGTGGGTTCCTGAATTCAGAAACAACCTGATGTCCGTATCAAGCATCACAGAAAATGGTTATACAGTAACGTTTACAAAACACTCAGCCTTTGTGAAGCGTAAGGATAATTCCATAGCGTTAACAGCTCATAAACGGAATGGTTTGTATATTGTGGAAACAAAGGCTAGGTCATTTAAACTTTAACGATGTAAATAAACTGCACAATAAAAATATGGTGATCGGTATGAACATAAATCAAAGAAGTGCAATAAACTCTCCACAGTGTAAAACGTGCGACTTGAGCAAAATAAATCAAACACCCTTTAAGGAATCAGAAAGGGTAGAGAAAGAAATACTAGGATTGATCCACACGGACGTATGCGGTCCTATGAGTGTACCATCATTAGGGGGAGCAAAGTATTTCGCAACATTCATCGACGACAAAACTAGATTCACAGAAATAGCTGTACTAAAACAAAAATCCGAAATTTTGTCTGCATTTAAAGCGTATAAAAACCGAGTAGAGAAACAAACCGGAAAAGAAATCAAAAAAATCAGGAGTGACAACGCCAAAGAATATCTTTCAAAGGAATTCTCAAATTACCTTGAGCAAGAGGGAATAGCAAGGCAACTGTCGACCCCGTATACACCGCAGCAGAACGGAGTAGCCGAACGCGCCAACAGGACAATAGTGGAAATGGCGAGAAGTATGTTAACCCAATCAAAATTACAAATGAGCCTATGGGCAGAAGCAGTAAATGCGGCCGTATACATTAGGAACAGATGCCCTACCAAAAAGTTGAACGAAGTCACACCATATGAACAATGGACAGGCGAAAAACCCTATGTAGGATTTTTAAGGATATTCGGTAGCAGCGCAGTAGCGCTGGAAAAAGGAACAAAAACAAACAAATTTATGCCAAAAGGCAAAGAATATGTCTTAGTCGGATACTCCGACGTGTCAAAGGCATACAGACTATGGGAACGTGGAATTCGTCATGTCGTCACAAGAAGAGACGTACGATTCCACGAAAAACTACACGATGTAGAGAACCCGAATGACCACTATTCCATACTCCTGTATAGAAATGATCCTCGAGAAACGTACAGAGAAGAACATATTAAAGAGGAGGAACCGGGGCAAAACTCAGAACAAGAGCACCCCGACATCAACAATGAAGATTCCGAAGTAATCCCCAGCGACACCGAAGATGCTGATGAAGACGTCACACCAACTTTAAGGAAAGGGAAAGGCCGCCCAAAAATACTACGAACCGGCAAACCGGGAAGGCCAAGGAAGTTATTTAATTACACAGCAAACGTGGGTGAAGAAGAACACGGTGAACCAAGAACACTAAAAGAAGCCATGAACAGCGGAGACAGATCATTCTGACTGGAAGCTATGAAAAAGGAATATAATTCTCTTGTAGAAAATAAAACATGGGAGCTTACAGATAAACCAGATAACGCCAGGATACTCTCAAATAGATGGGTGTTTAAGATAAAGAAAAATCAAGACGGCACAATAAATAAGTACAAAGCTCGATTAGTGGCCAGAGGAAACGAACAGAAGAAAGGGATCGACTACGATGAAGTCTTTGCGCCCGTAGTTCGACTAGAAATCGTACGAATTCTCTTAGCCGGAGCAGCGGAAAACAGGATGCACGTACATCACATGGATGTCGTCACTGCCTATGTACAAGGGGAATTAACGGGTACCATATTCATGCAACAGCCAGAAATGTTCACTGAAACTGGTAAAGAAAATAAAGTGTGTAGTCTGAAGAGACCATTGTACGGTCTTAAACAAGCCGGAAGAGACTGGTATCACACCATAAATAATTATCTAATCAGTATTAGTTTTAAGAGATCTGAAATTAAACCGTGTGTCTATACATGCATAACCAACGAAATGGAAGTAGTGGTAATCATATATGTCGACGACATACTACTGGCGTCGAAAGATCTACGAGCACTCACGAAAATAAAACAACGATTAAAGAATAAGTTCAAAATAAATGATCTGGGTAAAGTTACGAATATTCTGGGTATTTCCATAGAAAGAGAAGGAGACACTGGGCAAATAAAATTAAATCAACGTAAATATATAGAAGAAACTCTAAAGAAATTTGGAATGGAAGACTGCAAACCCGCGAGTACACCTTTGGTACCGAATGAAACCTTTAACAACATTGATGAAACTACAGAAGATATGACAAAGGTGCCATATAGGGAACTCATAGGGGCATTAATATATTTATCAAATGCTACTCGACCTGACATAGCATTCGCCGCAAACTTTCTAAGTCAATTTAACACGTGTCCAAAGAATTACCAATGGAAAGCAGCCAAACACGTTTTAAGATACCTTAAAGGAACCATAAACTACAGCATCACATACTCCAAAAGAGATAAACTAGTCGAAGTTTATGTAGACTCCGACTGGGCCGGAGACGAGAACGGGAGAAGGTCACGTTCTGGATACGTTACCATGTTAGCCGGAGGACCCACCAGTTGGGAATCAAAGAAACAAAAATCAGTGGCCCTATCAACAATGGAGGCCGAGTATATGGCAATATCCGAAGCAGCCAAAGAGGCATTCTACTTAAAGAGAATGTTATTAAACTTAGGATTTAGTAATTTAGTTCGCGATAAGATTAGTATATTTTGTGACAATCAAAGCGCTATCCAGCTAAGTAAAAATAATATGTTTCACCGTAAAAGTAAGCACATAGATATTAGGTATCACTACACGAGAGAAATGCTGGAGAACGGCGAAATAGATGTAAAGTACATTTCTACAAATTAAATGACCGCGGACGTACTAACGAAGTCTTTACCTAAAAATAAGTTGGAAAAATGTATCGATTTGTTATGCCTTTTTTTTCTCGAGGGGAAATCTTCGATAGACACCCCGGCCTCCTTTGGTGGGAGGCCGGGGTAGTGTCGGATTTCTACCGACTAAAACCCCCCGGTGGTCATCCTCAGGCGTTAGGGGGAGTACCCGGGAACACTTCGTATTGATCCGGATACCCCCCCGCCTTGCCCCCTGAAGGGGGGCCAATCCACTATTTGGGATGCGGTGCGACCACAACACCGCATCCCTCTACCTCTGGGGCCACCCTATCGGCTGCCTGGACCCCAATCCAGACAGCCTAGTGGCCCCGACGACTCCGACGGTCGCCGCGTCCGGTGCCGGAGGCGGGACGTGTACGTCTCCGCCTTCGGCCCCTACCCTCTGGGTCCGCTGCCTCGCGGGCCCTTTCCGCGGCCTCCTTCCGCGACATAACTTGTTCGCAGAAGGAGGCTACGGCTCCCCACTCCTCTTCGCCGCCCACCATCGCTTTTACGACGGCGGGCAGCGAGAGGTCCCACCCTATGATGTTCCGAAGGACTCGGCGCTCCCCTGCCCAGGAGGGACACTCCTCCAGGGTGTGCTGCGCCGAGTCCTTCTCTTCACCGCAGTGATGACACTGCGGGGACGGCTCCCTTCCGATCTTGTGCAGATACTCACCGAAGCACCCATGCCCGGTGAGTACCTGTGTTAGACGGAAGGTGAGCCGTCCCCTCCTTTCCAGCCAACGCTGGAGGACCGGCAGGATGGCCCTGACGGTCCTTTCCCCGGAGCCGGGCTCCTCCAATTGGCTGCGCCACCTTTCCAGGGTGTGCAGCCCCGCCCGGCTCCTGCCGGCCTCCATCTCCGCTGCACGGTACTCAGCCGCATCCGGCGTTTCTTTGAGGGCCGCGGAGATCCTGTAGACCTCCGCGGCTTCCTCCGCCTTGAGCTCCCAAGGGGGAGAGCACCCAAGCAGGGACGCCGCCCTCAGGGAGACGGTGCGGTACCCCCTGGCGACCCGCGCGGCTAGGGGCCTTTGTGCTCGGGAAAGGAGCTGGCGATTACGCTTGCTCCTCCCGAGCGACCCCGCCCACACGGGTGCACCATATAGGGCGGCACTCCGCACCACCCCCTCGTACAGGCGGCGTACACCCGCCTGAGGTCCCCCCACGTTGGGCAGCAAGCGGCCCAAGACCGCCGCTGTCCGTTCCACTCGGGGCACCACCTCTTCGAGGTGGGGCCCAAAGCTCCAGTGGCTGTCGAGGGTGACACCCAGATAATTCATTCGACTGCCCACCTCGACAGCCACGCCTCCCACCGTGACCGGAGTCTCGGGGGGAGGGCCCCTCCTGACCCCGTCGAAGAACCACATTGCCTTGTTCTTCGACGGGGACACCTCCAGGCCTAGCCGCCTTATGGCGGCCACCACGCATTCCCCACCGCACTCCGCCAGACGGAGAGTGCGGGCGTAATCCCTCCCGGAGGTGACCACCAGTGTGTCATCTGCGTAACACACCAGCACCACCCCCGGGGGAAGCGCACACCGCAAGACGCGGTCATACGCAAGGTTCCACAGGGTCGGGCCTAGCACCGAACCCTGCGGGACACCGCGCCAGCTAGGGCGTTCAGCCCTCCCGTCCCGCGTCGGGTAGCCAATGGACCTGTCCTGCAGGAAGGACCCGACTATCCTGCGCAAGTAGGGAGGCACGCGGTGATACACCAGCGCCTCCCTAATCGCCTGCCAGGGGACGGAGTTGAAAGCGTTGACGATATCGAGCGATATCGCCAACACAACTCCACCCCCCGGGGCCGACACCGCCGTCCCGGCGAGGGAGCGCACCCGCTGGATCGCGTCCAACGTGGAGCGCCCCTCCCGGAAACCGAACTGGCTGTCGGCCAGATCGGGCCCCACCCCGGACAGGTGCTCGGCGAGGCGGAAAGCTATGATCCTCTCGAGGATCTTTCCCGCCCCGTCGAGCAGGCATATGGGCCGATAGGCGGAAGGGCTGTCGGCCGCCCTCCCTGGTTTAGGGAGCAGCACCAGCTGCCCCCTTTTCCAGGCCCCCGGGAAGACCCCCTCTGTGAGGCAGTCCTCCATGAGGCGTCGAAACCTACTCCCCAGGACCCGGAGGGCAGCCACGAGCACGCGGCCGCGGATGCCGTCGGGACCCGGGGCGGTGCTTCGGGCTGCAAGGCGGCGCTCCGCCCTGTCCAGCTCCTCGCTGCCGATCCCAGGCACAGGGACGCGATCATGTCGCGCCCCCTGCTCCTGGGTCCGCCGTCGAGCCTCCTGCTCATCCTGAGGAAAGAGGTTATCGACGACGGAGTCCAGGAGCTCCGGTTCCATCGACTCGGTCACAGGGGGGGCCCACGGGCGGATCTGATTCAGAACCACCCGGTATGGGCGACCCCACGGATCGCGATCGATGGTGGCGAGGAGCTGGCTCCAGGCCTCCGCCTTGGCCCTTAGGACAGCCTCCTCCTCCTCCGCGGTGGAGCTTGCGCGCCTGCGGGCCCTGAGGTATGCCCTCCGCGCACGCGTACTGGTGTCCCTCAGGTCGGAAATTTCCGACGACCACCAGTACGCGGCGCGGGGCGAGAAGGCCCTGGCCCGGGGCATGGCGGTGTCAGAGACAGCCGCCATGGCCGCACGGAACCAGGCCTCCTCCTCCTCAGGTCTCTCGCCCCTGCGCTCAGCCCAGGCTACCGCCTGGATTGCCGCGCGCAGGGCCACCTCGTCCAGTCTTTTAAGGGCCCATCGGGGGGGCGATTCCCTAGCCGATGAGCCAGACTGGTTGGGAGGTTTGGGAGTCGAGACGCTCATGACCACGTAAGCGTGGTCTGACATCGTCTCAACCCCCAACACCCTCCACCCACTCACCCTGCGCACGGCGGAGGGCGACGCCCATGTCAGGTCGACTATGGACGCCCCCCGCCGCCGCACGAAGGTGGGGGTGGACCCCTCATTGAGGAGCCTTAACTCCAGACCGGCCGCCCAATGGAGCAGCTCCCGCCCCCTCATGTCCGTACTGGGGGAACCCCACGCAGTAGCGTGAGAGTTGAAATCCCCCAGGACGAGCAAGGGACGCGGCAGGATGCGTGTGACGCACCCCCCAACCCGGTCCAGGAACGCTACAAAAGCGTCCCGGCCGCAATTGGGGGAGACGTAAACCCCCACCACCGCCACGCTGCCCCACTGGACGGCTACGTAGCCATCCCCCCGCTCTATGAGAGCCGGGGGGGAGGCATCCCCGGAGCGCCATTCCATAGAATGGCTACCGAGCCCAAGGCGTCTCCGGACCACGAAGGGTGATCCGGAACCCTGTAGGGCTCGGCCGCAACGACCAGCCCGACTTTCCACTCGCGCGCGGCCTGGACCACTAAGTCCTGTGCCACGCGCCTGTGGTTCAGGTTGGTCTGGAGGAGGTTGATCCCCAGTCATTGGGGGTCAGCCTCCTCCCGGACCTCCTCCTGGGATGACTCCACGCCCATGCCCCCCTCCCCCGACGGGGGGGACGTCCTCGCGCGGGGCGGGCATGGATGCGGCCTCCTCTGCCGGGCGAGCCGGCGCCTCTTGCCTCTAAGGAGGCGCCACCGCCTCGGCGGGCTCCACCTCCATAGCCTCCCCGGCTGGAGAGGCGGATTCCGCACTCCCCAACTCGGGTGGCCCTATAGCTAGGGCGGCCGCAGCCGGGGTCGAGGGCGCCGCTATGGCAGGCCTCTCCCGCCGCGCTCCCCCTCTGCCCTTGGAGGAGGGCCTTTGTGGGGGTGCGCACCCTTTCGTACCGAGACGGTGCGCCGCCCGTCGCCCAAGGTCCGTGCACAGCGGACACTTGGGCGGGGCCGAACACACCGCCGCGGCGTGGGTCACATCCCCGCAATTGTAGCACCGAGCGCTACGGTCGGTACTACGCTTGCATTGGTGCCTGGAGTGCCCCAGCGCCAGGCACCGATAGCACTGGAGGGCACGGGCTTCCAAAGCCTGCACCCTCACAGCGCTCCAGCCCACCCTCAGACGGCCAGCTGCGACAATTTTGCGCGCCGCTGAGAGTGGGCATTGAACCCATGCCGTGCCGAGCCGCGAAGGGGCGCGCCGGATCTCTCCGACGCGCACCTCGCCCCCGTCACAGGCGCCCGTGGTGGCAACCGCCTCCACCACGTCCGCTACCCGCACGGAGTCGTCGAGGTCGCGAACCCTCAGCTCCGCCTTTTTGACGGGCCTCGCGACCTTGACACCCGTGCCGGCCAAGACCTCGGCCATCCGCGTGGCCAAGGCCTTCGCCTTCTCCTGCCGGTCCTCACCGGAGACCTCTAAGATGAGGCCCCCGGTGATGGCTCTTTTGGGCCGAACCTCTTCGAGGCCCACGTCTTCCAGGCGGATATTCCGTCTGGCGGTGGACATCGCCTCGTCGATGGTCATTGCGGCGCCCTCCCCCACGGTGAGGGTGACCGCGGCCATTTTGGGGGGACGCCGAAGACTCGGGGCCCTTTCCCCCCCAGGTGTTGTGGGGGGCTTGGGGCCCTTGGAGGTCGAAGGGCCCGGCGCCTTCGGTTTAACCGTTGGCTTGGGGCCCTTCGGCCTTTTATTTCCCGAGGAAGGCGGTGGACCCGAGGGGCCGACCGTCTTTCTCTTCCCCCCGTCCTGGCTCACCACCTCGGCGAAGGGGGGCCTCTGGGGAGGGGGGGCTTCCGCCGAGGCGACCTGCTTGGGCGCCTTTTTGGCTGCCGCAGGTCGCCGTGAGAGGAACCTCTCCTCGAAAGAGGCCAATTTGGCCTCAATCAGCGTCGACACCCGCTCGAGCAGGCGGTTCTCCGCAATGCCCGGCCGGGCGTCGGCCCGCGACAGCCGACCCGGAGAGGTTCCCCCACTCGCCCATACCGGCGGCGACAAATGTCGCTCCGCCGGAGGGGGCGGTGAGGCTCCCCGTCCCCGCAACGCCTCCACTGTTGCCTCGAGCTGGGAGACGGTCCTCCTCAGCTCCTTTGCCTCCCTGCTACGGGCCCTCGCCTCATTGCTCAGGCGGCCGGTCTCCCGCCGCAACCACTCCGCGTCCCTTGCGGATTCGGACCTCTTTATGAGCTCCGTGATTGCGTTCTTAGTGTACCGGGCCGCCCAGCGCAACACACGGACGTTCGTCCCCTTGAGGTTGGACGAGATGGCAGCGACTTTTTCCACCGCCCTCATCCGCTCCAGGATTTGGCTGGCGAGGGCCCCCATCGCCTCGCCTTCCATCTCCGCGGCCAACTCAGCCTCGGAAGGGAGTTCGCCCCTCGACTGGCGGCCGTACGCCTCGCAAGGATCCATATCCATCGCGGAAGTGGAAGGGGCGTCGCCTTTGCGACGCTCGTCCCACTTCCGCTTCCTTATCGATCTGTGGGAGGCGACGGACGACGTGTCGTCCGACTCCTCCGCAGCCCTAGCAATTGTTGAGGACTTACCCCCACGCCTGGCCCGCTGTGTCCTCGGAGGTGGCATTGCTGAGGTATCCGAGAGGACATCCCTCAGGACCACCACTGGCGTCCTTCCCTCATTGTCCGTGTTCCTGTCCGCGCTGGTCTCCATAATCCTGGTCCTTGCCTTGTTGTCGTTTTTGTTTGTCCGTCCGGTTTTTATTTTAATTGTTTTCTCCATATAGTTCCCACGAGTAGGTCGGAAGGGGTGGTCCACCCAGGCAGAGCCGCCTTACCTGGGTAAGCCTAAAATACGACGGGGTTTCGGCAGGTGCCCCGAAGGGACCGTTTGCGACTGACTAAGTTTTACATCCGGCCAGCCATTCAGCCATCGGCACGGTGCCTGCACACCTTAGCTTCGGATGGTTCGCGAAAAATTCGTCGAGGAGCCGAAGGCTTCCACCTAGGGTGATGACCCGGTTTTAGCCGAGTCAGCAGCCCTGGCTTCCGCCCCACTCCCGACCCTGAAAACCATGGGGGGGGGCTGCCGGTTTGCTTTCCGCCTAGTGTGTTGACCTCTGAAAAGGCCCCCACCCTGGCTTCCAGGTGCCCCGACGGCCAGCTTCCGAGTAGCCGGGCTACAGGAGTTGCCAGACTCCCAGCTTTTCCTCCCCCCGAGGGAGATCACGAGTTCCCCTTTCCACCTAGGGTGTTGACCTTTGGAAAGGCCCCCAGCCCCGGCTTCCAGGTTCCCCCGCGACCTACCCTCCCTGGAGGATTGGCGATTGCGAGTCCATCCTTCCGCCTAGGGTGTTGACCCTTGAGAAGGCCCCCAGCCCTGGCTTCCGGATCCCTCGACAATCCCCCCTCCTCCCGGTCCTACCCACCCTGGAGGATTGGCGATTGCGAGTCCATCCTTCCGCCTAGGGTGTTGACCTTTGAACAGGCCCCCACCCTGGCTTCCGGATCCCTCGTCAATCCCCCCTCCTCCCGGTCCTACCCTCCCTGGAGGATTGGCGATTGCGAGTCCATCCTTCCCCCTCGGGTGTTGACCTTTGAAAAGGCCCCCACCCTGGCTTCCGGATCCCTCGACAATCCCCCCTCCTACTGGTGCTCTTAGTTGATCCCTTCCCATCGGCCTGCCCGGCATGCTAGTAGCTACCGGTATAGCCCGATGGATCATCGAGATACTAAGCTCCCCCACCACGACAAGGTGAGCACCACGGGGGAGCGATTTGTTATGCCTGAAGAATTGTTAAATGATTTAGTTAGAAATTAGTTTACCGTACACTTTGAAAGGGGGAGTGTTAGAACATTCAAAGTGCGCGCTTTAATGCGTGAGCATCGCTCTCCTTATACACTAGGGAGATATCACCTTTCTTTTGTTTTTTTTCTGGTTCTGTTCGTGGGCTCTCATCGCCTCGTGGTAATGCAATTCTTCTTGTGCAATTATTTTATTCATTCTAGTTATATATATATATACATTAACAGTAATTGTGATACGTGTTTTGTATTTATTCCTCTGCCTAACATAATCCACCAAAGACCCGTCAACATATATATATATTTTTTTTTATATATAATTAAAATAAATTTATAAATATATAATATTAATATATGTTATTATATTAAATTATAAAAAAATTTTATTAGAGCAGCAACACAATCTGAATGTATGTAGTAAACAAATAGTCGACTGGTTTCTGTCCAGTCGTTTTGGTTACCGCGTTGTTGTTTCGTTATTAATAAAAAAAGGTTTATGCTCTGCAATAGGTTATGGGCCCAGCTCCCTTGGAATAGTATATTTTAGGTAGTTAATTAAAGTCAATATCGCGAGTGAAGATAATAGGTGTAGTGTATGTGCGCGAAAATGAGTACCAGCAGTTATACACGAATAGAAATGTTAGAAAGGGATAAGAGAGTGGTTTATTATGCAAAAGTGCTTCAAATACGCTCCTATAACTCAATCTAACATTCAAAAGATACGTCGTCGGTGAAAATATTTTCAATTCGGACTTAGTCTCTGTACGGAGAGGCTACCGAGAAGCGCTACCGACGAAGACTTTCTGATTAATTTAAAAATCAACCGTAAGAGATAGAGCCGTGGTTTATTAAGCAAAAGTGCTTCAAATACGCTCCCATAACTGAACATATCATTTAAAAGATACGTCGTCGGTGAAAATATTTTCAATTCGGACTTAGTCTCGGCACGGAGAGGCTACCGTGAAGCGCTACCGACGAAGACTTTCTGGTTAATTTAAAAATCAACCGTAAGAGATAGAGCCGTGGTTTATTAAGCAAAAGTGCTTCAAATACGCTCCTATAACTGAACATAACATTTAAAAGATACGTCGTCGGTGAAAATATTTTCAATTCGGACTTAGTCTCGGCACGGAGAGGCTACCGTGAAGCGCTACCGACGAAGACTTTCTGGTTAATTTAAAAATCAACCGTAAGAGATACAGCCGTGGTTTATTATGCAAAAGTGCTTCAAATACGCTCCTAAAACTCAATCTAACATTCAAAAGATACGTCGTCGGTGAAAATATTTTCAATTCGGACTTAGTCTCTGTACGGAGAGGCTACCGAGAAGCGCTACCGACGAAGACTTTCTGATTAATTTAAAAATCAACCGTAAGAGATAGAGCCGTGGTTTATTAAGCAAAAGTGCTTCAAATACGCTCCCATAACTGAACATATCATTTAAAAGATACGTCGTCGGTGAAAATATTTTCAATTCGGACTTAGTCTCGGCACGGAGAGGCTACCGTGAAGCGCTACCGACGAAGACTTTCTGGTTAATTTAAAAATCAACCGTAAGAGATAGAGCCGTGGTTTATTAAGCAAAAGTGCTTCAAATACGCTCCTATAACTGAACATAACATTTAAAAGATACGTCGTCGGTGAAAATATTTTCAATTCGGACTTAGTCTCGGCACGGAGAGGCTACCGTGAAGCGCTACCGACGAAGACTTTCTGGTTAATTTAAAAATCAACCGTAAGAGATAGAGCCGTGGTTTATTGTGCAAAAGTGCTTCAAATACGCTCCTAAAACTCAATCTAACATTAAAAAGATACGTCGTCGGTGAAAATATTTTCAATTCGGACTTAGTCTCTGTACGGAGAGGCTACCGAGAAGCGCTACCGACGAAGACTTTCTGATTAATTTAAAAATCAACCGTAAGAGATAGAGCCGTGGTTTATTAAGCAAAAGTGCTTCAAATACGCTCCCATAACTGAACATATCATTTAAAAGATACGTCGTCGGTGAAAATATTTTCAATTCGGACTTAGTCTCGGCACGGAGAGGCTACCGTGAAGCGCTACCGACGAAGACTTTCTGGTTAATTTAAAAATCAACCGTAAGAGATAGAGCCGTGGTTTATTAAGCAAAAGTGCTTCAAATACGCTCCTATAACTGAACATAACATTTAAAAGATACGTCGTCGGTGAAAATATTTTCAATTCGGACTTAGTCTCGGCACGGAGAGGCTACCGTGAAGCGCTACCGACGAAGACTTGCTGGTTAATTTAAAAATCAACCGTAAGAGATACAGCCGTGGTTTATTATGCAAAAGTGCTTCAAATACGCTCCTAAAACTCAATCTAACATTCAAAAGATACGTCGTCGGTGAAAATATTTTCAATTCGGACTTAGTCTCTGTACGGAGAGGCTACCGAGAAGCGCTACCGACGAAGACTTTCTGATTAATTTAAAAATCAACCGTAAGAGATAGAGCCGTGGTTTATTAAGCAAAAGTGCTTCAAATACGCTCCCATAACTGAACATATCATTTAAAAGATACGTCGTCGGTGAAAATATTTTCAATTCGGACTTAGTCTCGGCACGGAGAGGCTACCGTGAAGCGCTACCGACGAAGACTTTCTGGTTAATTTAAAAATCAACCGTAAGAGATAGAGCCGTGGTTTATTAAGCAAAAGTGCTTCAAATACGCTCCGATAACTGAACATAACATTTAAAAGATACGTCGTCGGTGAAAATATTTTCAATTCGGACTTAGTCTCGGCACGGAGAGGCTACCGTGAAGCGCTACCGACGAAGACTTGCTGGTTAATTTAAAAATCAACCGTAAGAGATACAGCCGTGGTTTATTATGCAAAAGTGCTTCAAATACGCTCCTAAAACTCAATCTAACATTCAAAAGATACGTCGTCGGTGAAAATATTTTCAATTCGGACTTAGTCTCTGTACGGAGAGGCTACCGAGAAGCGCTACCGACGAAGACTTTCTGATTAATTTAAAAATCAACCGTAAGAGATAGAGCCGTGGTTTATTAAGCAAAAGTGCTTCAAATACGCTCCCATAACTGAACATATCATTTAAAAGATACGTCGTCGGTGAAAATATTTTCAATTCGGACTTAGTCTCGGCACGGAGAGGCTACCGTGAAGCGCTACCGACGAAGACTTTCTGGTTAATTTAAAAATCAACCGTAAGAGATAGAGCCGTGGTTTATTAAGCAAAAGTGCTTCAAATACGCTCCTATAACTGAACATAACATTTAAAAGATACGTCGTCGGTGAAAATATTTTCAATTCGGACTTAGTCTCGGCACGGAGAGGCTACCGTGAAGCGCTACCGACGAAGACTTGCTGGTTAATTTAAAAATCAACCGTAAGAGATAGAGCCGTGGTTTATTAAGCAAAAGTGCTTCAAATACGCTCCCATAACTGAACATATCATTTAAAAGATACGTCGTCGGTGAAAATATTTTCAATTCGGACTTAGTCTCTGTACGGAGAGGCTACCGAGAAGCGCTACCGACGAAGACTTTCTGATTAATTTAAAAATCAACCGTAAGAGACAGAGCCGTGGTTTATTAAGCAAAAGTGCTTCAAATACGCTCCCATAACTGAACATAACATTTAAAAATACGTCGTCGGTGAAAATATTTTCAATTCGGACTTAGTCTCGGCACGGAGAGGCTACCGTGAAGCGCTACCGACGAAGACTTTCTGGTTAATTTAAAAATCAACCGTAAGAGATAGAGCCGTGGTTTATTATGCAAAAGTGCTTCCAATACGCTCCTATAACTCAATCTAACATTCAAAAGATACGTCGTCGGTGAAAATATTTTCAATTCGGACTTAGTCTCTGTACGGAGAGGCTACCGTGAAGCGCTACCGACGAAGACTTTCTGATTAATTTAAAAATCAACCGTAAGAGATAGAGCCGTGGTTTATTAAGCAAAAGTGCTTCAAATACGCTCCTATAACTGAACATAACATTTAAAAGGTACGTCGTCGGTGAAAATATTTTCAATTCGGACTTAGTCTCGGCACGGAGAGGCTACCGTGAAGCGCTACCGACGAAGACTTTCTGGTTAATTTAAAAATCAACCGTAAGAGATAGAGCCGTGGTTTATTATGCAAAAGTGCTTCAAATACGCTCCTATAACTCAATCTAACATTCAAAAGATACGTCGTCGGTGAAAATATTTTCAATTCGGACTTAGTCTCGGTACGGAGAGGCTACCGAGAAGCGCTACCGACGAAGACTTTCTGATTAATTAAAAATCAACCGTAAGAGATAGAGCCGTGGTTTATTAAGCAAAAGTGCTTCAAATACGCTCCTATAACTCAATCTAACATTTAAAAGGTACCTCGTCGGTGAAACTAATTTCAGTTCGGACTTAGATTTTTTCCTACCGAGTGGCTACCACGAAGAGTCGCCGACGACGACTTTAGAAATTATTTAAAAATCAACCGTAAGAGGTAGAGCCGTGGTTTATTATGCAAAAGTGCGTCAAATACGCTCCAATAACTGATCATAACATTTAAAAGATACGTCGTCAGTGAAAATATTTTCAATTCGGACTTAGTCTCTGTAGGGAGAGGCTACCGACAACCGCTACCGACGAAGACTTTCTGATTAATTTAAAAATCAACCGTAAGAGATAGAGCCGTGGTTTATCAAGCAAAAGTGCTTCAAATACGCTCCTATAACTCAATCTAACATTTAAAAGGTACCTCGTCGGTGAAAATAATTTCAGTTCGGACTTAGATTTTTTCCTACCGAGTGGCTACCGTGAAGAGTCGCCGACGACGACTTTAGAAATTATTTAAAAATCAACCGTAAGAGATAGAGCCGTGGGTTATTAAGCAAAAGTGCGTCAAATACGCTCCCATAACTGAACATAACATTTAAAAGATACGTCGTCGGTGAAAATATTTTCAATTCGGACTTAGTCTCTGTACGGAGAGGCTACCGAGAAGCGCTACCGACGAAGACTTTCTGATTAATTTAAAAATCAACCGTAAGAGATAGAGCCGTTGTTTATTAAGCAAAAGTGCTTCAAATACCCTCCTATAACTCAATCTAACATATAAAAGGTACCTCGTCGGTGAAAATAATTACAGTTCGGACTTAGATTTTTTCCTACCGAGTGGCTACCGCGAAGAGTCGCCGACGACGACTTTAGAAATTATTTAAAAATCAACCGTAAGAGATAGAGCCGTGGTTTATTATGCAAAAGTGCCTCAAATACGCTCCAATAACTGATCATGACATTTAAAAGATACGTCGTCAGTGAAAATATTTTCAATTCGGACTTAGTCTCTGTACGGAGAGGCTACCGAGAAGCGCTACCGACGAAGACTTTCTGCTTAATTTAAAAATCAACCGTAAGAGATAGAGCCGTGGTTTATTAAGCAAAAGTGCTTCAAATACGCTCCTATAACTCAATCTAACATTTAAAAGGTACCTCGTCGGTGAAACTAATTACAGTTCGGACTTAGATTTTTTCCTACCGAGTGGCTACCGTGAAGAGTCGCCGACGACGACTTTAGAAATTATTTAAAAATCAACCGTAAGAGATAGAGCCGTGGTTTATTAAGAAAAAGTGCGTCAAATACGCTCCCATAACTGAACATAACATTTAAAAGATACGTCGTCGGTGAAAATATTTTCAATTCGGACTTAGTCTCTGTACGGAGAGGCTACCGAGAAGCGCTACCGACGAAGACTTTCTGATTAATTTAAAAATCAACCGTAAGAGATAGAGCCGTGGTTTATTAAGCAAAAGTGCTTCAAATACGCTCCTATAACTCAATCTAACATTTAAAAGGTACCTCATCGGTGAAACTAATTTCAGTTCGGACTTAGATTTTTTCCTACCGAGTGGCTACCACGAAGAGTCGCCGACGACGACTTTAGAAATTATTTAAAAATCAACCGTAAGAGGTAGAGCCGTGGTTTATTATGCAAAAGTGCGTCAAATACGCTCCAATAACTGATCATAACATTTAAAAGAAACGTCGTCAGTGAAAATATTTTCAATTCGGACTTAGTCTCTGTAGGGAGAGGCTACCGACAACCGCTACCGACGAGGACTTTCTGATTAATTTAAAAATCAACCGTAAGAGATAGAGCCGTGGTTTATTAAGCAAAAGTGCCTCAAATACGCTCCTATAACTCAATCTAACATTTAAAAGGTACCTCGTCGGTGAAAATAATTTCAGTTCGGACTTAGATTTTTTCCTACCGAGTGGCTACCGCGAAGAGTCGCCGACGACGACTTTAGAAATTATTTAAAAATCAACCGTAAGAGATAGAGCCGTGGTTTATTAAGAAAAAGTGCGTCAAATACGCTCCCATAACTGATCATAACATTTAAAAGATACCTCGTCGGTGAAAATATTTTCAATTCGGACTTAGTCTCTGTAGGGAGAGGCTACCGAGAACCGCTACCGACGAAGACTTTCTGATTAATTTAAAAATCAACCGAAAGAGATAGAGCCGTTGTTTATTAAGCAAAAGTGCTTCAAATACGCTCCTATAACTCAATCTAACATATAAAAGGTACCTCGTCGGTGAAAATAATTACAGTTCGGACTTAGATTTTTTCCTACCGAGTGGCTACGGTGAAGAGTCGCCGACGACGACTTTAGAAAGTATTTTAAAATCAACCGTAAGAGATGGAGCCGTGGTTTATTATGCAAAAGTGCGTCAAATACGCTCCCATAACTGATCAAAACATTTAAAAGATACGTCGTCAGTGAAAATATTTTCAATTCGGACTTAGTCTCTGTAGGGAGAGGCTACCGAGAACCGCTACCGACGAAGACTTTCTGATTAATTTAAAAATCAACCGAAAGAGATAGAGCCGTGGTTTATTAAGCAAAAGTGCTTCAAATACGCTCCTATAACTCAATCTAACATATAAAAGGTACCTCGTCGGTGAAAATAATTACAGTTCGGACTTAGATTTTTTCCTACCGAGTGGCTACCGTGAAGAGTCGCCGACGACGACTTTAGAAATTATTTAAAAATCAACCGTAAGAGATAGAGCCGTGGTTTATTAAGAAAAAGTGCGTCAAATACGCTCCCATAACTGATCATAACATTTAAAAGATACGTCGTCAGTGAAAATATTTTCAATTCGGACTTAGTCTCTGTAGGGAGAGGCTACCGAGAACCGCTACCGACGAAGACTTTCTGATTAATTTAAAAATCAACCGAAAGAGATAGAGCCGTGGTTTATTAAGCAAAAGTGCTTCAAATACGCTCCTATAACTCAATCTAACATATAAAAGGTACCTCGTCGGTGAAAATAATTACAGTTCGGACTTAGATTTTTTCCTACCGAGTGGCTACCACGAAGAGTCGCCGACGACGACTTTAGAAATTATTTAAAAATCAACCGTAAGAGGTAGAGCCGTGGTTTATTATGCAAAAGTGCGTCAAATACGCTCCAATAACTGATCATAACATTTAAAAGAAACGTCGTCAGTGAAAATATTTTCAATTCGGACTTAGTCTCTGTAGGGAGAGGCTACCGAGAACCGCTACCGACGAAGACTTTCTGATTAATTTAAAAATCAACCGAAAGAGATAGAACCGTGGTTTATTAAGCAAAAGTGCTTCAAATACGCTCCTATAACTCAATCTAACATATAAAAGGTACCTCGTCGGTGAAAATAATTACAGTTCGGACTTAGATTTTTTCCTACCGAGTGGCTACCGTGAAGAGTCGCCGACGACGACTTTAGAAATTATTTAAAAATCAACCGTAAGAGATAGAGCCGTGGTTTATTAAGAAAAAGTGCGTCAAATACGCTCCCATAACTGATCATAACATTTAAAAGATACGTCGTCAGTGAAAATATTTTCAATTCGGACTTAGTCTCTGTAGGGAGAGGCTACCGAGAACCGCTACCGACGAAGACTTTCTGATTAATTTAAAAATCAACCGAAAGAGATAGAACCGTGGTTTATTAAGCAAAAGTGCTTCAAATACGCTCCTATAACTCAATCTAACATATAAAAGGTACCTCGTCGGTGAAAATAATTACAGTTCGGACTTAGATTTTTTCCTACCGAGTGGCTACCGTGAAGAGTCGCCGACGACGACTTTAGAAATTATTTAAAAATCAACCGTAAGAGATAGAGCCGTGGTTTATTAAGAAAAAGTGCGTCAAATACGCTCCCATAACTGATCATAACATTTAAAAGATACGTCGTCAGTGAAAATATTTTCAATTCGGACTTAGTCTCTGTAGGGAGAGGCTACCGAGAACCGCTACCGACGAAGACTTTCTGATTAATTTAAAAATCAACCGAAAGAGATAGAACCGTGGTTTATTAAGCAAAAGTGCTTCAAATACGCTCCTATAACTCAATCTAACATTTAAAAGGTACCTCGTCGGTGAAACTAATTTCAGTTCGGACTTAGATTTTTTCCTACCGAGTGGCTACCGTGAAGAGTCGCCGACGACGACCTTAGAAATTATTTAAAAATCAACCGTAAGAGATAGAGCCGTGGGTTATTAAGCAAAAGTGCGTCAAATACGCTCCCATAACTGAACATAACATTTAAAAGATACGTCGTCGGTGAAAATATTTTCAATTCGGACTTAGTCTCTGTACGGAGAGGCTACCGAGAAGCGCTACCGACGAAGACTTTCTGATTAATTTAAAAATCAACCGTAAGAGATAGAGCCGTGGTTTATAAAGCAAAAGTGCTTCAAATACGCTCCTATAACTCAATCTAACATTTAAAAGGTACCTCGTCTGTGAAAATAATTTCAGTTCGGACTTAGATTTTTTCCTACCGAGTGGCTACCGTGAAGAGTCGCCGACGACGACTTTAGAAAGTATTTTAAAATCAACCGTAAGAGATGGAGCCATGGTTTATTATGCAAAAGTGCGTCAAATACGCTCCCATAACTGATCAAAACATTTAAAAGATACGTAGTCAGTGAAAATATTTTCAATTCGGACTTAGTCTCTGTAGGGAGAGGCTACCGAGAACCGCTACCGACGAAGACTTTCTGATTAATTTAAAAATCAACCGAAAGAGATAGAGCCGTGGTTTATTAAGCAAAAGTGCTTCAAATACGCTCCTATAACTCAATCTAACATATAAAAGGTACCTCGTCGGTGAAAATAATTACAGTTCGGACTTAGATTTTTTCCTACCGAGTGGCTACCGTGAAGAGTAGCCGACGACGACTTTAGAAATTATTTAAAAATCAACCGTAAGAGATAGAGCCGTGGTTTATTAAGAAAAAGTGCGTCAAATACGCTCCCATAACTGAACATAACATTTAAAAGATACGTCGTCGGTGAAAATATTTTCAATTCGGACTTAGTCTCTGTAGGGAGAGGCTAACGAGAACCGCTACCGACGAAGACTTTCTGATTAATTTAAAAATCAACCGAAAGAGATAGAGCCGTTGTTTATTAAGCAAAAGTGCTTCAAATACGCTCCTATAACTCAATCTAACATATAAAAGGTACCTCGTCGGTGAAAATAATTACAGTTCGGACTTAGATTTTTTCCTACCGAGTGGCTACGGTGAAGAGTCGCCGACGACGACTTTAGAAAGTATTTTAAAATCAACCGTAAGAGATGGAGCCGTGGTTTATTATGCAAAAGTGCGTCAAATACGCTCCCATAACTGATCAAAACATTTAAAAGATACGTCGTCGGTGAAAATATTTTCAATTCGGACTTAGTCTCTGTACGGAGAGGCTACCGAGAAGCGCTACCGACGAAGACTTTCTGATTAATTTAAAAATCAACCTTAAGAGATAGAGCCGTGGTTTATTTAGCAAAAGTGCTTCAAATACGCTCCTATAACTCAATCTAACATTTAAAAGGTACCTCATCGGTGAAACTAATTTCAGTTCGGACTTAGATTTTTTCCTACCGAGTGGCTACCACGAAGAGTCGCCGACGACGACTTTAGAAAGTATTTTAAAATCAACCGTAAGAGATGGAGCCATGGTTTATTATGCAAAAGTGCGTCAAATACGCTCCCATAACTGATCAAAACATTTAAAAGATACGTAGTCAGTGAAAATATTTTCAATTCGGACTTAGTCTCTGTAGGGAGAGGCTACCGAGAACCGCTACCGACGAAGACTTTCTGATTAATTTAAAAATCAACCGAAAGAGATAGAGCCGTGGTTTATTAAGCAAAAGTGCTTCAAATACGCTCCTATAACTCAATCTAACATATAAAAGGTACCTCGTCGGTGAAAATAATTACAGTTCGGACTTAGATTTTTTCCTACCGAGTGGCTACCGTGAAGAGTAGCCGACGACGACTTTAGAAATTATTTAAAAATCAACCGTAAGAGATAGAGCCGTGGTTTATTAAGAAAAAGTGCGTCAAATACGCTCCCATAACTGAACATAACATTTAAAAGATACGTCGTCGGTGAAAATATTTTCAATTCGGACTTAGTCTCTGTAGGGAGAGGCTAACGAGAACCGCTACCGACGAAGACTTTCTGATTAATTTAAAAATCAACCGAAAGAGATAGAGCCGTTGTTTATTAAGCAAAAGTGCTTCAAATACGCTCCTATAACTCAATCTAACATATAAAAGGTACCTCGTCGGTGAAAATAATTACAGTTCGGACTTAGATTTTTTCCTACCGAGTGGCTACGGTGAAGAGTCGCCGACGACGACTTTAGAAAGTATTTTAAAATCAACCGTAAGAGATGGAGCCGTGGTTTATTATGCAAAAGTGCGTCAAATACGCTCCCATAACTGATCAAAACATTTAAAAGATACGTCGTCGGTGAAAATATTTTCAATTCGGACTTAGTCTCTGTACGGAGAGGCTACCGAGAAGCGCTACCGACGAAGACTTTCTGATTAATTTAAAAATCAACCTTAAGAGATAGAGCCGTGGTTTATTTAGCAAAAGTGCTTCAAATACGCTCCTATAACTCAATCTAACATTTAAAAGGTACCTCATCGGTGAAACTAATTTCAGTTCGGACTTAGATTTTTTCCTACCGAGTGGCTACCACGAAGAGTCGCCGACGACGACTTTAGAAATTATATAAAAATCAACCGTAAGAGGTAGAGCCGTGGTTTATTATGCAAAAGTGCGTCAAATACGCTCCAATAACTGATCAAAACATTTAAAAGATACGTCGTCAGTGAAAATATTTTCAATTCGGACTTAGTCTCTGTAGGGAGAGGCTACCGAGAACCGCTACCGCCGAAGACTTTCTGATTAATTTAAAAATCAACCGAAAGAGATAGAGCCGTGGTTTATTAAGCAAAAGTGCTTCAAATACGCTCCTATAACTCAGTCTAACATTTAAAAGGTACCTCGTCGGTGAAAATAATTTCAGTTCGGACTTAGATTTTTTCCTACCGAGTGGCTACCGCGAAGAGTCGCCGACGACGACTTTAGAAATTATTTAAAAATCAACCGTAAGAGATAGAGCCGTGGTTTATTAAGAAAATGTGCGTCAAATACGCTCCCATAACTGATCATAACATTTAAAAGATACGTCGTCGGTGAAAATATTTTCAATTCGGACTTAGTCTCTGTAGGGAGAGGCTACCGAGAACCGCTACCGACGAAGACTTTCTGATTAATTTAAAAATCAACCGAAAGAGATAGAGCCGTTGTTTATTAAGCAAAAGTGCTTCAAATACGCTCCTATAACTCAATCTAACATATAAAAGGTACCTCGTCGGTGAAAATAATTACAGTTCGGACTTAGATTTTTTCCTACTGAGTGGCTACCGTGAAGAGTCGCCGACGACGACTTTAGAAATTATTTAAAAATCAACCGTAAGAGATAGAGCCGTGGTTTATTAAGAAAAAGTGCGTCAAATACGCTCCCATAACTGAACATAACATTTAAAAGATACGTCGTCGGTGAAAATATTTTCAATTCGGACTTAGTCTCTGTAGGGAGAGGCTACCGAGAACCGCTACCGACGAAGACTTTCTGATTAATTTAAAAATCAACCGAAAGAGATAGAACCGTGGTTTATTAAGCAAAAGTGCTTTAAATACGCTCCTATAACTCAATCGAACATTTAAAAGGTACCTCGTCGGTGAAAATAATTACAGTTCGGACTTAGATTTTTTCCTACCGAGTGGCTACGGTGAAGAGTCGCCGACGACGACTTTAGAAAGTATTTTAAAATCAACCGTAAGAGATGGAGCCGTGGTTTATTATGCAAAAGTGCGTCAAATACGCTCCCATAACTGATCATAACATTTAAAAGATACGTCGTCAGTGAAAATATTTTCAATTCGGACTTAGTCTCTGTAGGGAGAGGCTACCGAGAACCGCTACCGACGAAGACTTTCTGATTAATTTAAAAATCAACCGAAAGAGATAGAGCCGTGGTTTATTAAGCAAAAGTGCTTCAAATACGCTCCTATAACTCAATCTAACATTTAAAAGGTACCTCGTCGGTGAAACTAATTACAGTTCGGACTTAGATTTTTTCCTACCGAGTGGCTACCGTGAAGAGTCGCCGACGACGACTTTAGAAATTATTTAAAAATCAACCGTAAGAGATAGAGCCGTGGTTTATTAAGAAAAAGTGCGTCAAATACGCTCCCATAACTGATCATAACATTTAAAAGATACGTCGTCGGTGAAAATATTTTCAATTCGGACTTAGTCTCTGTAGGGAGAGGCTACCGAGAACCGCTACCGACGAAGACTTTCTGATTAATTTAAAAATCAACCGAAAGAGATAGAGCCGTTGTTTATTAAGCAAAAGTGCTTCAAATACGCTCCTATAACTCAATCTAACATTTAAAAGGTACCTCATCGGTGAAACTAATTTCAGTTCGGACTTAGATTTTTTCCTACCGAGTGGCTACCACGAAGAGTCGCCGACGACGACTTTAGAAATTATTTAAAAATCAACCGTAAGAGGTAGAGCCGTGGTTTATTATGCAAAAGTGCGTCAAATACGCTCCAATAACTGATCAAAACATTTAAAAGATACGTCGTCAGTGAAAATATTTTCAATTCGGACTTAGTCTCTGTAGGGAGAGGCTACCGAGAACCGCTACCGCCGAAGACTTTCTGATTAATTTAAAAATCAACCGAAAGAGATAGAGCCGTGGTTTATTAAGCAAAAGTGCTTCAAATACGCTCCTATAACTCAGTCTAACATTTAAAAGGTACCTCGTCGGTGAAAATAATTTCAGTTCGGACTTAGATTTTTTCCTACCGAGTGGCTACCGCGAAGAGTCGCCGACGACGACTTTAGAAATTATTTAAAAATCAACCGTAAGAGATAGAGCCGTGGTTTATTAAGAAAATGTGCGTCAAATACGCTCCCATAACTGATCATAACATTTAAAAGATACGTCGTCGGTGAAAATATTTTCAATTCGGACTTAGTCTCTGTAGGGAGAGGCTACCGAGAACCGCTACCGACGAAGACTTTCTGATTAATTTAAAAATCACCCGAAAGAGATAGAGCCGTTGTTTATTAAGCAAAAGTGCTTCAAATACGCTCCTATAACTCAATCTAACATATAAAAGGTACCTCGTCGGTGAAAATAATTACAGTTCGGACTTAGATTTTTTCCTACCGAGTGGCTACGGTGAAGAGTCGCCGACGACGACTTTAGAAAGTATTTTAAAATCAACCGTAAGAGATGGAGCCGTGGTTTATTATGCAAAAGTGCGTCAAATACGCTCCCATAACTGATCATAACATTTAAAAGATACGTCGTCAGTGAAAATATTTTCAATTCGGACTTAGTCTCTGTAGGGAGAGGCTACCGAGAACCGCTACCGACGAAGACTTTCTGATTAATTTAAAAATCAACCGAAAGAGATAGAGCCGTGGTTTATTAAGCAAAAGTGCTTCAAATACGCTCCTATAACTCAATCTAACATTTAAAAGGTACCTCGTCGGTGAAACTAATTACAGTTCGGACTTGGATTTTTTCCTACCGAGTGGCTACCGTGAAGAGTCGCCGACGACGATTTTAGAAATTATTTAAAAATCAACCGTAAGAGATAGAGCCGTGGTTTATTAAGAAAAAGTGCGTCAAATACGCTCCCATAACTGATCATAACATTTAAAAGATACGTCGTCAGTGAAAATATTTTCAATTCGGACTTAGTCTCTGTAGGGAGAGGCTACCGAGAACCGCTACCGACGAAGACTTTCTGATTAATTTAAAAATCAACCGAAAGAGATAGAGCCGTGGTTTATTAAGCAAAAGTGCTTCAAATACGCTCCTATAACTCAATCTAACATATAAAAGGTACCTCGTCGGTGAAAATAATTACAGTTCGGACTTAGATTTTTTCCTACCGAGTGGCTACCGTGAAGAGTCGCCGACGACGACTTTAGAAATTATTTAAAAATCAACCGTAAGAGATAGAGCCGTGGTTTATTAAGAAAAAGTGCGTCAAATACGCTCCCATAACTGACCATAACATTTAAAAGATACGTCGTCGGTGAAAATATTTTCAATTCGGGCTTAGTCTCTGTACGGAGAGGCTACCGAGAAGCGCTACCGACGAAGACTTTCTGATTAATTTAAAAATCAACCGTAAGAGATAGAGCCGTGGTTTATTAAGCAAAAGTGCTTCAAATACGCTCCTATAACTCAATCTAACATATAAAAGGTACCTCGTCGGTGAAAATAATTACAGTTCGGACTTAGATTTTTTCCTACTGAGTGGCTACCGTGAAGAGTCGCCGACGACGACTTTAGAAATTATTTAAAAATCAACCGTAAGAGATAGAGCCGTGGTTTATTAAGAAAAAGTGCGTCAAATACGCTCCCATAACTGAACATAACATTTAAAAGATACGTCGTCGGTGAAAATATTTTCAATTCGGACTTAGTCTCTGTAGGGAGAGGCTACCGAGAACCGCTACCGACGAAGACTTTCTGATTAATTTAAAAATCAACCGAAAGAGATAGAGCCGTTGTTTATTAAGCAAAAGTGCTTCAAATACGCTCCTATAACTCAATCTAACATATAAAAGGTACCTCGTCGGTGAAAATAATTACAGTTCGGACTTAGATTTTTTCCTACCGAGTGGCTACGGTGAAGAGTCGCCGACGACGACTTTAGAAAGTATTTTAAAATCAACCGTAAGAGATGGAGCCGTGGTTTATTATGCAAAAGTGCGTCAAATACGCTCCCATAACTGATCAAAACATTTAAAAGATACGTCGTCAGTGAAAATATTTTCAATTCGGACTTAGTCTCTGTAGGGAGAGGCTACCGAGAACCGCTACCGACGAAGACTTTCTGATTAATTTAAAAATCAACCGAAAGAGATAGAGCCGTGGTTTATTAAGCAAAAGTGCTTCAAATACGCTCCTATAACTCAATCTAACATATAAAAGGTACCTCGTCGGTGAAAATAATTACAGTTCGGACTTAGATTTTTTCCTACTGAGTGGCTACCGTGAAGAGTCGCCGACGACGACTTTAGAAATTATTTAAAAATCAACCGTAAGAGATAGAGCCGTGGTTTATTAAGAAAAAGTGCGTCAAATACGCTCCCATAACTGAACATAACATTTAAAAGATACGTCGTCGGTGAAAATATTTTCAATTCGGACTTAGTCTCTGTAGGGAGAGGCTACCGAGAACCGCTACCGACGAAGACTTTCTGATTAATTTAAAAATCAACCGAAAGAGATAGAACCGTGGTTTATTAAGCAAAAGTGCTTTAAATACGCTCCTATAACTCAATCGAACATTTAAAAGGTACCTCGTCGGTGAAAATAATTACAGTTCGGACTTAGATTTTTTCCTACCGAGTGGCTACGGTGAAGAGTCGCCGACGACGACTTTAGAAAGTATTTTAAAATCAACCGTAAGAGATGGAGCCGTGGTTTATTATGCAAAAGTGCGTCAAATACGCTCCCATAACTGATCATAACATTTAAAAGATACGTCGTCAGTGAAAATATTTTCAATTCGGACTTAGTCTCTGTAGGGAGAGGCTACCGAGAACCGCTACCGACGAAGACTTTCTGATTAATTTAAAAATCAACCGAAAGAGATAGAGCCGTGGTTTATTAAGCAAAAGTGCTTCAAATACGCTCCTATAACTCAATCTAACATTTAAAAGGTACCTCATCGGTGAAACTAATTTCAGTTCGGACTTAGATTTTTTCCTACCGAGTGGCTACCACGAAGAGTCGCCGACGACGACTTTAGAAATTATTTAAAAATCAACCGTAAGAGGTAGAGCCGTGGTTTATTATGCAAAAGTGCGTCAAATACGCTCCAATAACTGATCAAAACATTTAAAAGATACGTCGTCAGTGAAAATATTTTCAATTCGGACTTAGTCTCTGTAGGGAGAGGCTACCGAGAACCGCTACCGCCGAAGACTTTCTGATTAATTTAAAAATCAACCGAAAGAGATAGAGCCGTGGTTTATTAAGCAAAAGTGCTTCAAATACGCTCCTATAACTCAGTCTAACATTTAAAAGGTACCTCGTCGGTGAAAATAATTTCAGTTCGGACTTAGATTTTTTCCTACCGAGTGGCTACCGCGAAGAGTCGCCGACGACGACTTTAGAAATTATTTAAAAATCAACCGTAAGAGATAGAGCCGTGGTTTATTAAGAAAATGTGCGTCAAATACGCTCCCATAACTGATCATAACATTTAAAAGATACGTCGTCGGTGAAAATATTTTCAATTCGGACTTAGTCTCTGTAGGGAGAGGCTACCGAGAACCGCTACCGACGAAGACTTTCTGATTAATTTAAAAATCACCCGAAAGAGATAGAGCCGTTGTTTATTAAGCAAAAGTGCTTCAAATACGCTCCTATAACTCAATCTAACATATAAAAGGTACCTCGTCGGTGAAAATAATTACAGTTCGGACTTAGATTTTTTCCTACCGAGTGGCTACGGTGAAGAGTCGCCGACGACGACTTTAGAAAGTATTTTAAAATCAACCGTAAGAGATGGAGCCGTGGTTTATTATGCAAAAGTGCGTCAAATACGCTCCCATAACTGATCATAACATTTAAAAGATACGTCGTCAGTGAAAATATTTTCAATTCGGACTTAGTCTCTGTAGGGAGAGGCTACCGAGAACCGCTACCGACGAAGACTTTCTGATTAATTTAAAAATCAACCGAAAGAGATAGAGCCGTGGTTTATTAAGCAAAAGTGCTTCAAATACGCTCCTATAACTCAATCTAACATTTAAAAGGTACCTCGTCGGTGAAACTAATTACAGTTCGGACTTGGATTTTTTCCTACCGAGTGGCTACCGTGAAGAGTCGCCGACGACGACTTTAGAAATTATTTAAAAATCAACCGTAAGAGATAGAGCCGTGGTTTATTAAGAAAAAGTGCGTCAAATACGCTCCCATAACTGATCATAACATTTAAAAGATACGTCGTCAGTGAAAATATTTTCAATTCGGACTTAGTCTCTGTAGGGAGAGGCTACCGAGAACCGCTACCGACGAAGACTTTCTGATTAATTTAAAAATCAACCGAAAGAGATAGAGCCGTGGTTTATTAAGCAAAAGTGCTTCAAATACGCTCCTATAACTCAATCTAACATATAAAAGGTACCTCGTCGGTGAAAATAATTACAGTTCGGACTTAGATTTTTTCCTACCGAGTGGCTACCGTGAAGAGTCGCCGACGACGACTTTAGAAATTATTTAAAAATCAACCGTAAGAGATAGAGCCGTGGTTTATTAAGAAAAAGTGCGTCAAATACGCTCCCATAACTGATCATAACATTTAAAAGATACGTCGTCAGTGAAAATATTTTCAATTCGGACTTAGTCTCTGTAGGGAGAGGCTACCGAGAACCGCTACCGAAGAAGACTTTCTGATTAATTTAAAAATCAACCGAAAGAGATAGAGCCGTGGTTTATTAAGCAAAAGTGCTTCAAATACGCTCCTATAACTCAATCTAACATATAAAAGGTACCTCGTCGGTGAAAATAATTACAGTTCGGACTTAGATTTTTTCCTACCGAGTGGCTACCGTGAAGAGTCGCCGACGACGACTTTAGAAATTATTTAAAAATCAACCGTAAGAGATAGAGCCGTGGTTTATTAAGAAAAAGTGCGTCAAATACGCTCCCATAACTGATCATAACATTTAAAAGATACGTCGTCAGTGAAAATATTTTCAATTCGGACTTAGTCTCTGTAGGGAGAGGCTACCGAGAACCGCTACCGACGAAGACTTTCTGATTAATTTAAAAATCAACCGAAAGAGATAGAACCGTGGTTTATTAAGAAAAAGTGCTTCAAATACGCTCCTATAACTCAATCTAACATTTAAAAGGTACCTCGTCGGTGAAACTAATTTCAGTTCGGACTTAGATTTTTTCCTACCGAGTGGCTACCGTGAAGAGTCGCCGACGACGACCTTAGAAATTATTTAAAAATCAACCGTAAGAGATAGAGCCGTGGGTTATTAAGCAAAAGTGCGTCAAATACGCTCCCATAACTGAACATAACATTTAAAAGATACGTCGTCGGTGAAAATATTTTCAATTCGGACTTAGTCTCTGTACGGAGAGGCTACCGAGAAGCGCTACCGACGAAGACTTTCTGATTAATTTAAAAATCAACCGTAAGAGATAGAGCCGTGGTTTATAAAGCAAAAGTGCTTCAAATACGCTCCTATAACTCAATCTAACATTTAAAAGGTACCTTGTCTGTGAAAATAATTTCAGTTCGGACTTAGATTTTTTCCTACCGAGTGGCTACCGTGAAGAGTCGCCGACGACGACTTTAGAAAGTATTTTAAAATCAACCGTAAGAGATGGAGCCGTGGTTTATTATGCAAAAGTGCGTCAAATACGCTCCCATAACTGATCAAAACATTTAAAAGATACGTCGTCAGTGAAAATATTTTCAATTCGGACTTAGTCTCTGTAGGGAGAGGCTACCGAGAACCGCTACCGACGAAGACTTTCTGATTAATTTAAAAATCAACCGAAAGAGATAGAGCCGTGGTTTATTAAGCAAAAGTGCTTCAAATACGCTCCTATAACTCAATCTAACATATAAAAGGTAAGTCGTCGGTGAAAATAATTACAGTTCGGACTTAGATTTTTTCCTACCGAGTGGCTACCGTGAAGAGTAGCCGACGACGACTTTAGAAATTATTTAAAAATCAACCGTAAGAGATAGAGCCGTGGTTTATTAAGAAAAAGTGCGTCAAATACGCTCCCATAACTGAACATAACATTTAAAAGATACGTCGTCGGTGAAAATATTTTCAATTCGGACTTAGTCTCTGTAGGGAGAGGCTACCGAGAACCGCTACCGACGAAGACTTTCTGATTAATTTAAAAATCAACCGAAAGAGATAGAACCGTGGTTTATTAAGCAAAAGTGCTTTAAATACGCTCCTATAACTCAATCGAACATTTAAAAGGTACCTCGTCGGTGAAAATAATTACAGTTCGGACTTAGATTTTTTCCTACCGAGTGGCTACGGTGAAGAGTCGCCGACGACGACTTTAGAAAGTATTTTAAAATCAACCGTAAGAGATGGAGCCGTGGTTTATTATGCAAAAGTGCGTCAAATACGCTCCCATAACTGATCATAACATTTAAAAGATACGTCGTCAGTGAAAATATTTTCAATTCGGACTTAGTCTCTGTAGGGAGAGGCTACCGAGAACCGCTACCGTCGAAGACTTTCTGATTAATTTAAAAAGCAACCGAAAGAGATAGAGCCGTGGTTTATTAAGCAAAAGTGCTTCAAATACGCTCCTATAACTCAATCTAACATTTAAAAGGTACCTCGTCGGTGAAACTAATTACAGTTCGGACTTAGATTTTTTCCTACCGAGTGGCTACCGTGAAGAGTCGCCGACGACGACTTTAGAAATTATTTAAAAATCAACCGTAAGAGATAGAGCCGTGGTTTATTAAGAAAAAGTGCGTCAAATACGCTCCCATAACTGATCATAACATTTAAAAGATACGTCGTCAGTGAAAATATTTTCAATTCGGACTTAGTCTCTGTAGGGAGAGGCTACCGAGAACCGCTACCGAAGAAGACTTTCTGATTAATTTAAAAATCAACCGAAAGAGATAGAGCCGTGGTTTATTAAGCAAAAGTGCTTCAAATACGCTCCTATAACTCAATCTAACATATAAAAGGTACCTCGTCGGTGAAAATAATTACAGTTCGGACTTAGATTTTTTCCTACCGAGTGGCTACCGTGAAGAGTCGCCGACGACGACTTTAGAAATTATTTAAAAATCAACCGTAAGAGATAGAGCCGTGGTTTATTAAGAAAAAGTGCGTCAAATACGCTCCCATAACTGAACATAACATTTAAAAGATACGTCGTCGGTGAAAATATTTTCAATTCGGACTTAGTCTCTGTAGGGAGAGGCTACCGAGAACCGCTACCGACGAAGACTTTCTGATTAATTTAAAAATCAACCGAAAGAGATAGAACCGTGGTTTATTAAGCAAAAGTGCTTTAAATACGCTCCTATAACTCAATCGAACATTTAAAAGGTACCTCGTCGGTGAAAATAATTACAGTTCGGACTTGGATTTTTTCCTACCGAGTGGCTACGGTGAAGAGTCGCCGACGACGACTTTAGAAAGTATTTTAAAATCAACCGTAAGAGATGGAGCCGTGGTTTATTATGCAAAAGTGCGTCAAATACGCTCCCATAACTGATCATAACATTTAAAAGATACGTCGTCAGTGAAAATATTTTCAATTCGGACTTAGTCTCTGTAGGGAGAGGCTACCGAGAACCGCTACCGACGAAGACTTTCTGATTAATTTAAAAATCAACCGAAAGAGATAGAGCCGTGGTTTATTAAGCAAAAGTGCTTCAAATACGCTCCTATAACTCAATCTAACATTTAAAAGGTACCTCGTCTGTGAAAATAATTTCAGTTCGGACTTAGATTTTTTCCTACCGAGTGGCTACCGTGAAGAGTCGCCGACGACGACTTTAGAAATTATTTAAAAATCAACCGTAAGAGATAGAGCCGTGGTTTATTAAGGAAAAGTGCGTCAAATACGCTCCCATAACTGATCATAACATCTAAAAGATACGTCGTCAGTGAAAATATTTTCAATTCGGACTTAGTCTCTGTAGGGAGAGGCTACCGAGAACCGCTACCGACGAAGACTTTCTGATTAATTTAAAAATCAACCGAAAGAGATAGAGCCGTGGTTTATTAAGCAAAAGTGCTTCAAATACGCTCCTATAACTCAATCTAACATATAAAAGGTACCTCGTCGGTGAAAATAATTACAGTTCGGACTTAGATTTTTTCCTACCGAGTGGCTACCGTGAAGAGTCGCCGACGACGACCTTAGAAATTATTTAAAAATCAACCGTAAGAGATAGAGCCGTGGGTTATTAAGCAAAAGTGCGTCAAATACGCTCCCATAACTGAACATAACATTTAAAAGATACGTCGTCGGTGAAAATATTTTCAATTCGGACTTAGTCTCTGTACGGAGAGGCTACCGAGAAGCGCTACCGACGAAGACTTTCTGATTAATTTAAAAATCAACCGTAAGAGATAGAGCCGTGGTTTATAAAGCAAAAGTGCTTCAAATACGCTCCTATAACTCAATCTAACATTTAAAAGGTACCTCGTCTGTGAAAATAATTTCAGTTCGGACTTAGATTTTTTCCTACCGAGTGGCTACCGTGAAGAGTCGCCGACGACGACTTTAGAAAGTATTTTAAAATCAACCGTAAGAGATGGAGCCGTGGTTTATTATGCAAAAGTGCGTCAAATACGCTCCCATAACTGATCAAAACATTTAAAAGATACGTCGTCAGTGAAAATATTTTCAATTCGGACTTAGTCTCTGTAGGGAGAGGCTACCGAGAACCGCTACCGACGAAGACTTTCTGATTAATTTAAAAATCAACCGAAAGAGATAGAGCCGTGGTTTATTAAGCAAAAGTGCTTCAAATACGCTCCTATAACTCAATCTAACATATAAAAGGTACCTCGTCGGTGAAAATAATTACAGTTCGGACTTAGATTTTTTCCTACCGAGTGGCTACCGTGAAGAGTAGCCGACGACGACTTTAGAAATTATTTAAAAATCAACCGTAAGAGATAGAGCCGTGGTTTATTAAGAAAAAGTGCGTCAAATACGCTCCCATAACTGAACATAACATTTAAAAGATACGTCGTCGGTGAAAATATTTTCAATTCGGACTTAGTCTCTGTACGGAGAGGCTACCGAGAAGCGCTACCGACGAAGACTTTCTGATTAATTTAAAAATCAACCGTAAGAGATAGAGCCGTGGTTTATAAAGCAAAAGTGCTTCAAATACGCTCCTATAACTCAATCTAACATTTAAAAGGTACCTCGTCTGTGAAAATAATTTCAGTTCGGACTTAGATTTTTTCCTACCGAGCGGCTACCGTGAAGAGTCGCCGACGACGACTTTAGAAAGTATTTTAAAATCAACCGTAAGAGATGGAGCCGTGGTTTATTACGCAAAAGTGCGTCAAATACGCTCCCATAACTGATCAAAACATTTAAAAGATACGTCGTCAGTGAAAATATTTTCAATTCGGACTTAGTCTCTGTAGGGAGAGGCTACCGAGAACCGCTACCGACGAAGACTTTCTGATTAATTTAAAAATCAACCGAAAGAGATAGAGCCGTGGTTTATTAAGCAAAAGTGCTTCAAATACGCTCCTATAACTCAATCTAACATATAAAAGGTACCTCGTCGGTGAAAATAATTACAGTTCGGACTTAGATTTTTTCCTACCGAGTGGCTACCGTGAAGAGTAGCCGACGACGACTTTAGAAATTATTTAAAAATCAACCGTAAGAGATAGAGCCGTGGTTTATTAAGAAAAAGTGCGTCAAATACGCTCCCATAACTGAACATAACATTTAAAAGATACGTCGTCGGTGAAAATATTTTCAATTCGGACTTAGTCTCTGTAGGGAGAGGCTACCGAGAACCGCTACCGACGAAGACTTTCTGATTAATTTAAAAATCAACCGAAAGAGATAGAACCGTGGTTTATTAAGCAAAAGTGCTTTAAATACGCTCCTATAACTCAATCGAACATTTAAAAGGTACCTCGTCGGTGAAAATAATTACAGTTCGGACTTAGATTTTTTCCTACCGAGTGGCTACGGTGAAGAGTCGCCGACGACGACTTTAGAAAGTATTTTAAAATCAACCGTAAGAGATGGAGCCGTGGTTTATTATGCAAAAGTGCGTCAAATACGCTCCCATAACTGATCATAACATTTAAAAGATACGTCGTCAGTGAAAATATTTTCAATTCGGACTTAGTCTCTGTAGGGAGAGGCTACCGAGAACCGCTACCGTCGAAGACTTTCTGATTAATTTAAAAATCAACCGAAAGAGATAGAGCCGTGGTTTATTAAGCAAAAGTGCTTCAAATACGCTCCTATAACTCAATCTAACATTTAAAAGGTACCTCGTCGGTGAAACTAATTACAGTTCGGACTTAGATTTTTTCCTACCGAGTGGCTACCGTGAAGAGTCGCCGACGACGACTTTAGAAATTATTTAAAAATCAACCGTAAGAGATAGAGCCGTGGTTTATTAAGAAAAAGTGCGTCAAATACGCTCCCATAACTGATCATAACATTTAAAAGATACGTCGTCAGTGAAAATATTTTCAATTCGGACTTAGTCTCTGTAGGGAGAGGCTACCGAGAACCGCTACCGACGAAGACTTTCTGATTAATTTAAAAATCAACCGAAAGAGATAGAGCCGTGGTTTATTAAGCAAAAGTGCTTCAAATACGCTCCTATAACTCAATCTAACATATAAAAGGTACCTCGTCGGTGAAAATAATTACAGTTCGGACTTAGATTTTTTCCTACCGAGTGGCTACCGTGAAGAGTCGCCGACGACGACTTTAGAAATTATTTAAAAATCAACCGTAAGAGATAGAGCCGTGGTTTATTAAGAAAAAGTGCGTCAAATACGCTCCCATAACTGAACATAACATTTAAAAGATACGTCGTCGGTGAAAATATTTTCAATTCGGACTTAGTCTCTGTAGGGAGAGGCTACCGAGAACCGCTACCGACGAAGACTTTCTGATTAATTTAAAAATCAACCGAAAGAGATAGAACCGTGGTTTATTAAGCAAAAGTGCTTTAAATACGCTCCTATAACTCAATCGAACATTTAAAAGGTACCTCGTCGGTGAAAATAATTACAGTTCGGACTTAGATTTTTTCCTACCGAGTGGCAACGGTGAAGAGTCGCCGACGACGACTTTAGAAAGTATTTTAAAATCAACCGTAAGAGATGGAGCCGTGGTTTATTATGCAAAAGTGCGTCAAATACGCTCCCATAACTGATCATAACATTTAAAAGATACGTCGTCAGTGAAAATATTTTCAATTCGGACTTAGTCTCTGTAGGGAGAGGCTACCGAGAACCGCTACCGACGAAGACTTTCTGATTAATTTAAAAATCAACCGAAAGAGATAGAGCCGTGGTTTATTAAGCAAAAGTGCTTCAAATACGCTCCTATAACTCAATCTAACATTTAAAAGGTACCTCGTCGGTGAAAGTAATTACAGTTCGGACTTAGATTTTTTCCTACCGAGTGCCTACCGTGAAGAGTCGCCGACGACGACTTTAGAAATTATTTAAAAATCAACCGTAAGAGATAGAGCCGTGGTTTATTAAGAAAAAGTGCGTCAAATACGCTCCCATAACTGATCATAACATTTAAAAGATACGTCGTCGGTGAAAATATTTTCAATTCGGACTTAGTCTCTGTAGGGAGAGGCTACCGAGAACCGCTAACGACGAAGACTTTCTGATTAATTTAAAAATCAACCGAAAGAGATAGAGCCGTGGTTTATTAAGCAAAAGTGCTTTAAATACGCTCCTATAACTCAATCGAACATTTAAAAGGTACCTCGTCGGTGAAAATAATTACAGTTCGGACTTAGATTTTTTCCTACCGAGTGGCTACGGTGAAGAGTCGCCGACGACGACTTTAGAAAGTATTTTAAAATCAACCGTAAGAGATAGAGCCGTGGTTTATTATGCAAAAGTGCGTCAAATACGCTCCCATAACTGATCATAACATTTAAAAGATACGTCGTCAGTGAAAATATTTTCAATTCGGACTTAGTCTCTGTAGGGAGAGGCTACCGAGAACCGCTACCGACGAAGACTTTCTGATTAATTTAAAAATCAACCGAAAGAGATAGAGCCGTGGTTTATTAAGCAAAAGTGCTTCAAATACGCTCCTATAACTCAATCTAACATTTAAAAGGTACCTCGTCGGTGAAACTAATTACAGTTCGGACTTAGATTTTTTCCTACCGAGTAGCTACCGTGAAGAGTCGCCGACGACGACTTTAGAAATTATTTAAAAATCAACCGTAAGAGATAGAGCCGTGGTTTATTAAGAAAAAGTGCGTCAAATACGCTCCCATAACTGATCATAACATTTAAAAGGTACGTCGTCAGTGAAAATATTTTCAATTCGGACTTAGTCTCTGTAGGGAGAGGCTACCGAGAACCGCTACCGACGAAGACTTTCTGATTAATTTAAAAATCAACCGAAAGAGATAGAGCCGTGGTTTATTAAGCAAAAGTGCTTCAAATACGCTCCTATAACTCAATCTAACATATAAAATGTACGTCGTCGGTGAAAATAATTACAGTTCGGACTTAGATTTTTTCCTACCGAGTGGCTACGGTGAAGAGTCGCCGACGACGATTTTAGAAAGTATTTTAAAATCAACCGTAAGAGATAGAGCCGTGGTTTATTATGCAAAAGTGCGTCAAATACGCTCCCATAACTGATCATAACATTTAAAAGATACGTCGTCAGTGAAAATATTTTCAATTCGGACTTAGTCTCTGTAGTGAGAGGCTACCGAGAACCGCTACCGACGAAGACTTTCTGATTAATTTAAAAATCAACCGAAGGAGATAGAGCCGTGGTTTATTAAGCAAAAGTGCTTCAAATACGCTCCTATAACTCAATCTAACATTTAAAAGGTACCTCGTCGGTGAAAGTAATTACAGTTCGGACTTAGATTTTTTCCTACCGAGTGCCTACCGTGAAGAGTCGCCGACGACGACATTAGAAATTATTTAAAAATCAACCGTAAGAGATAGAGCCGTGGTTTATTAAGAAAAAGTGCGTCAAATACGCTCCCATAACTGATCATAACATTTAAAAGATACGTCGTCGGTGAAAATATTTTCAATTCGGACTTAGTCTCTGTAGGGAGAGGCTACCGAGAACCGCTAACGACGAAGACTTTCTGATTAATTTAAAAATCAACCGTAAGAGATAGAGCCGTGGTTTATTAAGCAAAAGTGCTTCAAATACGCTCCTATAACTCAATCTAACATTTAAAAGGTACCTCGTCTGTGAAAATAATTTCAGTTCGGACTTAGATTTTTTCCTACCGAGTGGCTACCGTGAAGAGTCGCCGACGACGACTTTAGAAATTATTTAAAAATCAACCGTAAGAGATAGAGCCGTGGTTTATTAAGAAAAAGTGCGTCAAATACGCTCCCATAACTGATCATAACATTTAAAAGATACGTCGTAGGTGAAAATATTTTCAATTCGGACTTAGTCTCTGTAGGGAGAGGCTACCGAGAACCGCTACCGACGAAGACTTTCTGATTAATTTAAAAATCAACCGAAAGAGATAGAGCCGTGGTTTATTAAGCAAAAGTGCTTCAAATACGCTCCTATAACTCAATCTAACATTTAAAAGGTACCTCGTCGGTGAAACTAATTACAGTTCGGACTTAGATTTTTTCCTACCGAGTGGCTACCGTGAAGAGTCGCCGACGACGACTTTAGAAATTATTTAAAAATCAACCGTAAGAGATAGAGCCGTGGTTTATTAATAAAAAGTGCGTCAAATACGCTCCCATAACTGATCATAACATTTAAAAGATACGTCGTCAGTGAAAATATTTTCAATTCGGACTTAGTCTCTGTAGGGAGAGGCTACCGAGAACCGCTACCGACGAAGATTTTCTGATTAATTTAAAAATCAACCGAAAGAGATAGAGCCGTGGTTTATTAAGCAAAAGTGCTTTAAATACGCTCCTATAACTCAATCGAACATTTAAAAGGTACCTCGTCGGTGAAAATAATTACAGTTCGGACTTAGATTTTTTCCTACCGAGTGGCTACGGTGAAGAGTCGCCGACGACGACTTTAGAAAGTATTTTAAAATCAACCGTAAGAGATAGAGCCGTGGTTTATTATGCAAAAGTGCGTCAAATACGCTCCCATAACTGATCATAACATTTAAAAGGTACGTCGTCAGTGAAAATATTTTCAATTCGGACTTAGTCTCTGTAGGGAGAGGCTACCGAGAACCGCTACCGACGAAGACTTTCTGATTAATTTAAAAATCAACCGAAAGAGATAGAGCCGTGGTTTATTAAGCAAAAGTGCTTCAAATACGCTCCTATAACTCAATCTAACATATAAAATGTACGTCGTCGGTGAAAATAATTACAGTTCGGACTTAGATTTTTTCCTACCGAGTGGCTACGGTGAAGAGTCGCCGACGACGATTTTAGAAAGTATTTTAAAATCAACCGTAAGAGATAGAGCCGTGGTTTATTATGCAAAAGTGCGTCAAATACGCTCCCATAACTGATCATAACATTTAAAAGATACGTCGTCAGTGAAAATATTTTCAATTCGGACTTAGTCTCTGTAGTGAGAGGCTACCGAGAACCGCTACCGACGAAGACTTTCTGATTAATTTAAAAATCAACCGAAAGAGATAGAGCCGTGGTTTATTAAGCAAAAGTGCTTCAAATACGCTCCTATAACTCAATCTAACATTTAAAAGGTACCTCGTCGGTGAAAGTAATTACAGTTCGGACTTAGATTTTTTCCTACCGAGTGCCTACCGTGAAGAGTCGCCGACGACGACTTTAGAAATTATTTAAAAATCAACCGTAAGAGATAGAGCCGTGGTTTATTAAGAAAAAGTGCGTCAAATACGCTCCCATAACTGATCATAACATTTAAAAGATACGTCGTCGGTGAAAATATTTTCAATTCGGACTTAGTCTCTGTAGGGAGAGGCTACCGAGAACCGCTAACGACGAAGACTTTCTGATTAATTTAAAAATCAACCGAAAGAGATAGAGCCGTGGTTTATTAAGCAAAAGTGCTTTAAATACGCTCCTATAACTCAATCGAACATTTAAAAGGTACCTCGTCGGTGAAAATAATTACAGTTCGGACTTAGATTTTTTCCTACCGAGTGGCTACGGTGAAGAGTCGCCGACGACGACTTTAGAAAGTATTTTAAAATCAACCGTAAGAGATAGAGCCGTGGTTTATTATGCAAAAGTGCGTCAAATACGCTCCCATAACTGATCATAACATTTAAAAGATACGTCGTCAGTGAAAATATTTTCAATTCGGACTTAGTCTCTGTAGGGAGAGGCTACCGAGAACCGCTACCGACGAAGACTTTCTGATTAATTTAAAAATCAACCGAAAGAGATAGAGCCGTGGTTTATTAAGCAAAAGTGCTTCAAATACGCTCCTATAACTCAATCTAACATTTAAAAGGTACCTCGTCGGTGAAACTAATTACAGTTCGGACTTAGATTTTTTCCTACCGAGTAGCTACCGTGAAGAGTCGCCGACGACGACTTTAGAAATTATTTAAAAATCAACCGTAAGAGATAGAGCCGTGGTTTATTAAGAAAAAGTGCGTCAAATACGCTCCCATAACTGATCATAACATTTAAAAGGTACCTCGTCTGTGAAAATAATTTCAGTTCGGACTTAGTCTCTGTAGGGAGAGGCTACCGAGAACCGCTACCGACGAAGACTTTCTGATTAATTTAAAAATCAACCGAAAGAGATAGAGCCGTGGTTTATTAAGCAAAAGTGCTTCAAATACGCTCCTATAACTCAATCTAACATATAAAATGTACGTCGTCGGTGAAAATAATTACAGTTCGGACTTAGATTTTTTCCTACCGAGTGGCTACGGTGAAGAGTCGCCGACGACGATTTTAGAAAGTATTTTAAAATCAACCGTAAGAGATAGAGCCGTGGTTTATTATGCAAAAGTGCGTCAAATACGCTCCCATAACTGATCATAACATTTAAAAGATACGTCGTCAGTGAAAATATTTTCAATTCGGACTTAGTCTCTGTAGTGAGAGGCTACCGAGAACCGCTACCGACGAAGACTTTCTGATTAATTTAAAAATCAACCGAAAGAGATAGAGCCGTGGTTTATTAAGCAAAAGTGCTTCAAATACGCTCCTATAACTCAATCTAACATTTAAAAGGTACCTCGTCGGTGAAAGTAATTACAGTTCGGACTTAGATTTTTTCCTACCGAGTGCCTACCGTGAAGAGTCGCCGACGACGACTTTAGAAATTATTTAAAAATCAACCGTAAGAGATAGAGCCGTGGTTTATTAAGAAAAAGTGCGTCAAATACGCTCCCATAACTGATCATAACATTTAAAAGATACGTCGTCGGTGAAAATATTTTCAATTCGGACTTAGTCTCTGTAGGGAGAGGCTACCGAGAACCGCTAACGACGAAGACTTTCTGATTAATTTAAAAATCAACCGTAAGAGATAGAGCCGTGGTTTATTAAGCAAAAGTGCTTCAAATACGCTCCTATAACTCAATCTAACATTTAAAAGGTACCTCGTCTGTGAAAATAATTTCAGTTCGGACTTAGATTTTTTCCTACCGAGTGGCTACCGTGAAGAGTCGCCGACGACGACTTTAGAAATTATTTAAAAATCAACCGTAAGAGATAGAACCGTGGTTTATTAAGAAAAAGTGCTTCAAATACGCTCCCATAACTGATCATAACATTTAAAAGATACGTCGTCGGTGAAAATATTTTCAATTCGGACTTAGTCTCTGTAGGGAGAGGCTACCGAGAACCGCTACCGACGAAGACTTTCTGATTAATTTAAAAATCAACCGTAAGAGATAGAGCCGTGGTTTATTAAGCAAAAGTGCTTCAAATACGCTCCTATAACTCAATCTAACATTTAAAAGGTACCTCGTCGGTGAAAATAATTTCAGTTCGGACTTAGATTTTTTCCTACCGAGTGGCTACCGTGAAGAGTCGCCGACGACGACTTTAGAAATTATTTAAAAATCAACCGTAAGAGATAGAGCCGTGGTTTATTAAGAAAAAGTGCGTCAAATACGCTCCCATAAGTGATCATAACATTTAAAAGATACGTCGTCGGTGAAAATATTTTCAATTCGGGCTTAGTCTCTGTACGGAGAGGCTACCGAGAAGCGCTACCGACGAAGACTTTCTGATTAATTTAAAAATCAACCGTAAGAGATAGAGCCGTGGTTTATTAAGCAAAAGTGCTTCAAATACGCTCCTATAACTCAATCTAACATTTAAAAGGTACCTCGTCGGTGAAAATAATTTCAGTTCGGAATTAGATTTTTTCCTACCGAGTGGCTACCGTGAAGAGTCGCCGACGACGACTTTAGAAATTATTTAAAAATCAACCGAAAGAGATAGAGCCGTGGTTTATTAAGAAAAAGTGCGTCAAATACGCTCCCATAACTGATCATAACATTTAAAAGATACGTCGTCGGTGAAAATATTTTCAATTCGGACTTATTCTCTGTAGGGAGAGGCTACCGAGAACCGCTACCGCCGAAGACTTTCTGATTAATTTAAAAATCAACCGAAAGAGATAGAGCCGTGGTTTATTAAGCAAAAGTGCTTCAAATACGCTCCTATAACTCAGTCTAACATTTAAAAGGTACCTCGTCGGTGAAAATAATTTCAGTTCGGACTTAGATTTTTTCCTACCGAGTGGCTACCGTGAAGAGTCGCCGACGACGACTTTAGAAATTATTTAAAAATCAACCGTAAGAGATAGAGCCGTGGTTTATTAATAAAAAGTGCGTCAAATACGCTCCCATAACTGATCATAACATTTAAAAGATACGTCGTCAGTGAAAATATTTTCAATTCGGACTTAGTCTCTGTAGGGAGAGGCTACCGAGAACCGCTACCGACGAAGATTTTCTGATTAATTTAAAAATCAACCGAAAGAGATAGAGCCGTGGTTTATTAAGCAAAAGTGCTTTAAATACGCTCCTATAACTCAATCGAACATTTAAAAGGTACCTCGTCGGTGAAAATAATTACAGTTCGGACTTAGATTTTTTCCTACCGAGTGGCTACGGTGAAGAGTCGCCGACGACGACTTTAGAAAGTATTTTAAAATCAACCGTAAGAGATAGAGCCGTGGTTTATTATGCAAAAGTGCGTCAAATACGCTCCCATAACTGATCATAACATTTAAAAGGTACGTCGTCAGTGAAAATATTTTCAATTCGGACTTAGTCTCTGTAGGGAGAGGCTACCGAGAACCGCTACCGACGAAGACTTTCTGATTAATTTAAAAATCAACCGAAAGAGATAGAGCCGTGGTTTATTAAGCAAAAGTGCTTCAAATACGCTCCTATAACTCAATCTAACATATAAAATGTACGTCGTCGGTGAAAATAATTACAGTTCGGACTTAGATTTTTTCCTACCGAGTGGCTACGGTGAAGAGTCGCCGACGACGATTTTAGAAAGTATTTTAAAATCAACCGTAAGAGATAGAGCCGTGGTTTATTATGCAAAAGTGCGTCAAATACGCTCCCATAACTGATCATAACATTTAAAAGATACGTCGTCAGTGAAAATATTTTCAATTCGGACTTAGTCTCTGTAGTGAGAGGTGTTACGTGCGTAAGGAATTATTTCGTGGGCCGAGCGGTTAGCCGTTCCGCGCGTAACGCTTGAATAAATTTAATTTAGGATGGGTTGTATCATCTAAGATTCCATACGGAATCCGCGCATAGGTCAGGAAAGAAATAGGTGTTAACGCAGAATAGAGGATGAATACCTTATTGGCCTGTTCTATTGGTTCTTCACATTATACAAAAACAATTACACGGAATAGTTCAGAAATATCGGAGTCCAGAATGGATGACAATTTTACAATACTTATTTTAGTTGGAGTCTTAGATTGGTAAATTCCTAACGTGCTAAGTTTACGAATGGGCCCAAGGGAAATTCCGACAAGCATATAAACATATGTTTGGGTCCTCGTATCGCGATGCTAACATAAGTATGGAAACTCACCAATGAATATTATCTTGGAAGCAATTGTTTGCTGAGGGAGCCGTAGATGAAGGAATGGCTGATGAACTTTTCACTTCTGTTTACACTATACTATAAATACGATAAACTACTATAAATACTATAAAGAAAAATTTAATATATGAGGATAGAGATTGATTTTGGATTTGAATAATTCTTGTTTGCTGAGTCCTTCGGTAATTATGGAAGTAACTTCACTAATTTTAACCCGAACTCTGGCTCAAAATAGCAACAAGGGCAAAACGCCACGCACCTCGCGATTTGACTAACGATTGCAACTTGCGGTGATTTCCTGCTCCTTTTTGTTGATTTTGGAACCGCTAAGGGGGGGAATTCCAAGAGCTGTGCTCATTCTTCCCACTTAGGAAATCACCCGTTTCCTGTTCAAAGAATTCCGCCAAAGTTCATCAACCCGCCCTCATCCACAGCCTCTCGCTATTGCAATTTTGCTTATTAGCGAAACGTGGCCGCTGTTCGGAGAATATTCGCGGTTGCTTAAATTCGGTTTTTGCAGACTAATGGTTCATCGATACCGTGTCGTAAGATCGGGCACGCGTGATGCCTACTCTGAAATTTTAACTTCCTCTTTCTTTTTATATTTAATTTTTTATATGTGCTTGGCACGTAACACCCCTCCCCCCTTAGAATCATCATCGTCCCCGATGATGTTTAACCGTAGGTTAAGTTCGAGAGATGTTCGTATGTATACAATTTTTCGCAATTATTGAACAGGTGGTTCTACATAAAATGGTTGAACTTATATGAAATATAAATTATTGCTTATGATTGATTGCTCGTGCATGATTCGCTTAACTAAATTATGAGAAAAATATGGATTTCGCAAAGTACTATTAGAAAAATGTACAGATGATCTAATATAAAATATTTAATTTATCGCGTTTAAACGAAAGAATCGTGAGAATACGCTAACCATTCAGCATCCCTCCGAGGATGACCGTTGTTGTAATAACAGAGGCTTCAGCAAGGCAGAGACACGTACGTCATGTAGTGGATGCTCTCCAGTTCGTCACCCTGGCTTCTTAACATCTTCTTGTCGAAGGGTGCCGCAGAGTCGAAAGATTTCCGAGTCCACGAAGAACTTCGGTTCTGATAGTTAGTAGTATAGGTTGGATGTTGTACTTCCATAAGGCTATTGGTTAACCGACAATGTCAGTTGAGTTTCCCTGGAGAAGGTTGTTGACACTCCGGGAACGCCAAGCTCTGCTCACTTGCTCAGTGTCTCCTTTGTCTTTCGCTTTTTGCGTACGAATGACATCACACAGAATGATAGTGCTCCGGCCTCCTCGGTGGTGCTGAAGGTAACGTACGCTACGTTCCTTCCGCTCCTCCTGGATCTATTCATGGTATTTTCGACAGAGTCCATTTTCTCGGTCATGTAAATATTAATCAAACAAGAGTAAAATAATAAAAGATAATAAACAATAAATAAATGCATGCAACAAGTTTTCAACCAAAACAATAGAAGAAAATTAATATAAAATAATTAAGTGTAACATTCTGAGTTTGGTAATCGACAATCCCGATTTCTTGATGTTGTTGATTGTGAGTCTTCCTCTAGTGCTGTTGTTTGGATGGTTGTCTTCCTTGTTCCTCTTCTTCTTAATTAGTGGCCAAAATATTATGTGCATGATGATACTTCGGTTGCAGAGTAGTATTGCTCCAGTTGAAGAAATTGGTTGTGATGTAACTTCTCCGTTGTGATGATTGTTTTGCCAATTGGTCCAATTTGCAATCGAATTCATACAGTGGATTGAATTCAGTGGAGATACTATTAATGTGTCTCCCAAATTATTTGGATTTCCTTTTGATATATGATTTGTGATTAATAAAAACAGAATTTATGTGCTGTTGTACTTGTTTTGAGTCGTTTGTGATTCCTTAAAGTGAATTTCAGAGCAAGTATCGATTTAAGTGATTCGATATAACTCATCCTGATCTTTTAAATTTAGTATTATCTAAACAAAACTATTGCAATTATTCTTATCCGCTGCTACTAGCCCCAGTAATAGGATGAGCATCGCCAAGTCCATTGCCATTCCTTATCAAATATCAGGCATCAATGATTAGTATTTTATGAACTTGGAAATTACTGTGCAGCCAATTCTACTTTATCTGCGTGTTTGATGAATCTTTTACCATTACCATCTTCCAAAACAATATTATTTTTCTCCAAAACTCCAACTATTTTATAGGGACCATGATATCGAGTACTGAACTTTCCTTTTCTGGGTTCTACTAGAACGCGAGCCATATCTCCTACTTTTCCTGGGAATGGTCGTGCCTTTTCATCATAATATCCTTTAGACTTATGTTTAGCAGAAATTAGATTTTGTCCGGCTAATATTTGTGATTCGGAAAGTCGAATTATCAATTCACGAAGATATGAATTATACGTTAGCATATCATCATCTTCGGGAAATGAACTAGGGTAACGGGCTAATTTTCCAAAGACTAATTCATATGGAGTGAAGTTAGTGGCTTCGTGTACTGAGGTGTTGTATGAGAACATGGCAAACGGAACTAACTTATCCCAATCATCGAAATCATTTATATAATGTTTTATATAGTCCGTTAATACTATATGGCTCCTTTCTAAAGCACCGTTTGTCTGTGGTCTGTAACCAGACGTTGTTACGTGATGAATTTTGAAGATTTTTGTTAATTCCTTTAGAATCTTGTTTATAAAACTTGTTCCTCTGTCGGTTAATATAATACGCGGAGCTCCAAATTGTAAGATTAAATGTGTTACTATCGCGTGAGCAATTGTTTCAGCTTTTATATCCGGTACGGGTACGGCAATACAATATTTTGTCAAATTATCTTGCATAGTCAATATGTGCCGATTGCCATCAGGGGTTGTAGGTAGGGGTCCCACAGTATCTAATGATACTTTAGCAAACGGTTCTATAGGGGTATCTGTGATTTTCATTGGTTCACGCGTTTTTGTTCTGACTAATTTATTTTCTTGACAGCTATGGCAAGTTCTAATGAAATTTTGAATATCATTCCTCATTCCTGGCCAATAGAATCTTTCGCGAATCCTACGATACGTTTTAGTTACTCCTTTGTGACCGCCGATTATGCCTTCATGTAATTCTGAAATTATATTATGACGAAGTTCTTCGGGAGGAATTTGAATTTTCCCAAGGCAAATTGTAATTTTGATGTCGATTTCCTCGAAGATTTCTGTTAGGGTTTCTTTTAGCGATTCGAGAGTAAGTGAATCGGTATAATCACCGGATTTTGAAATTCGAAAGGAATTAATATCGGAATTTGGAAGAATTAATTTTAAGTTCCTAAGCCCGGTTTTTATTTTCGCGACGGAAGTCTCGTCAAAATGATGTTTCTGCACAACGATGCTAAATATTTTGTACTTTCCCTGTCTAGTGATTAGTACTTGACCTTCCTTTGGTTTAATTTCTCTGAAATTTTCAACGCTGATAGCGCCTATATCTGTTAGCAATTTTCCTACGGATGTTGTCAATTCGCAATCAGCAGAAATAAAGTGAACATAATTATCGTGTGAGTAGGTCAAATTTTCTCGGCTAATATTAATTAATTTCTTTGAAGAGCGCTGTGGTTTCCGAGAAAGATTTACGGGAGAGCTAGGTGTGATATCCGGGGGAATTCCCTGAGTCAGCTGGATGCCAGTGCAGTACGTCTCGTTACCTGATACCGTCCTTGGAATTATTCGCCTTGGTATACCAACAGATTTTGATTTAGTTTCACTGAAGTGTCCTGGTAGAAGTGCATTCTGTCTCGTATTGTTTGGTGAAGCTGGAAAAGGAGTTGACAATGCCAATGGTTTAGAATGTGGAATAGGAGTAGGTAATGTGGATCTATGGGGTTGCCAATGAATTTTGGTCTGCTCGGATGTTTCCAGTGTACAGTCAGGTTTTGGTTTATCATGTCCTTCTGTTCCATATTGTTTAAGTAATTTTTCTATTCTATTATTTAACTCTACGTCGTCTAGTTCGTCAGTGTCCGAAGTATTACCTGATGATTCTTCCATAATTTCGCTGTGTTCTTTAAGAGATTCGTCAAAACGTTTGAAAGAGTCATGTAATTCCTGTTTGTTTATAGACAGTCTTCGTTCGTCATCTAGAAAAACGTCATCGTCACTGTCCTCTGCTGGTGGTTGTAATTCTAGTAGTATGGTGTCAGCGTTTATTGTTGTCTCGTCTACTGTTTCAGTGTGAACGTCCTCGGCAATTGGTTCCAATGTTTTCCCTTTCGTATGTTTAGAAGTAAATTTCTTGTGTAGATCCAGGCTTGGCATTACACTTTTCCTTTTCCGTAATATGGGTGGTTCTGATGACTCGTCATGTGAATTATCGGAATCTACGTCTGGCGTATCTGCTGACGATGGAACTGTAGGTCGTGGTGGAATGTAAGCGTTGGGTTTTAATTGATTTCGGGTCCTAGTTGCTATTGCACTGACATTTAAAGGGTTTGAAATTTTTGGTTTATTTTTCGATCCAATGGGCCTTCCTGGTTTTCTGGGTACTTCCGAAACTGATTTGGATATTGGTCTAGATGTGGTTCCTGCTGAGCTAAATTTAGATTTTGCTGGTTGTTCTTGAATCGGTAAAATTTTTGATGATTCAAGTTCACTGTCAGAGTCGGTACTGCTAGTATCTGAGAGGTTAAATTTAACGACAGGATTTCTGGATAACGCGTCTGCACTTGTGTTTAATTTTCCCGCTTTATGAACGAAATTATAGTCGTAGTCACGCAATTTCAATCTCCATCGAATTAAACGTTGCCCTGGATCCTTTATGGAGTCTATCCATTTCAGGGGCTCGTGATCGCTAACTAACGTAAATTTCCTACCGTAAAGATACGGCCTAAAATGCAAAATTGCGTATAATACTGCCAAACATTCTTTTTCGGTGGTGAAGTAATTTTTCTCAGGGTTTGTTAAAGTTCTAGAAAGATAAGCTATTGGTAAATCGTTTCCATCAACCTCCTGACTAAGTATTGCTCCTATCGCAAAATCTGAGGCGTCTGTTGTTAAAGTGAAAGGCTTATCAAAATTTGGATATTGAAGAATTGGACCTCTACAGAGCGCTTTTCGTAATTCCTGGAAGCTACGTTTTTGTTCCTTTCCCCAAACGAAGGTCGCGTTCTTTTTTAACAATTCTGTTAATGGTTTGGACTTTGCTGCAAAATCTTTAATAAATCTGCGATAATAACCTGCTAAACCTAAAAACTGTCTGACATTCTTTGCTGTTTTTGGTCGAGGAAAGTTTTTTACTGCTATAATCTTTTTTGGATCTGGTCTTACACCCTTTTGACTAATTATATGTCCTAGGTATGCTACTTCAGTTTTCAAAAATTCACATTTATCGGGTTGTAATGTTAATTTAGCTTTTTCTAAACGATTAAATAATCTACGAATTTTCTTTCCGTGTTCTTCAAGAGTTTTTGCGTACACTACAATGTCATCGAGATAAACGAAAACTTCCGTTCCCTGCAAACCACGTAACGTTTGATCCATAAGCCGTTGAAAGGTGGCAGGTGCATTTTTCAAACCTTCGGGCATACGGATATACTCGTAGTGCCCATTAGGAGTTGTAAAGGCTGTTTTAGCCCTATCCTTTGGATCCATCTCTATTTGTTGGAATCCACTCGCGAGATCGATGATCGAGAAATATCTAGCTTGGCCTAATTGATCCAGAATATCGGTTATATTTGGTAACGGATATGCATCTCCTATCGTTTTTTCGTTAAGTTTGCGAAAATCAATTACCATTCTCCACCTGGGTCTTCCTTGAGAATCAGGTTTCTTAGGGACGATCCAGAGAGGTGAATTGTAAGGCGAATTTGATGGTTTAATTATCCTATTGTTTAATTTTGTCAAAATTTGACGGTGTATTTCTTCCTTGTGAACCGGTGGAAAGCGATACTGTCTGGTATTAATCGGTAAATCATCTGATGTCGGAATTGTATGTTTTATTAACGGGGTGAAAGGTAATTGGTCTCCTGGCAAATAAAAGCGATTTGGGTATTCTTCTATAATTTCGATTATATGGTCTCGTTCCTCGTCATTTAGGTGATCTAAACGCAAACGTTTTAGAATTTCGAAAAACCTATCGTGAACTATGGGCAAATTTTGAACTTCTGAGTCTGAATCGAAATATTCTTCTTCGGGAAAATCATAGTACTCAAAGGGAATTACTTCTTGTGGAGTAACTTCGACCTGTATGTCTTCTTCCAACGTATTAATTGCTAATACGTGACAGACACCATCGCGTACACTAACAGCTGCTTCGCCTATGTATAAGCCTTCTACTGATTCTAACTTTGGCAAGTATCCTTCTTTTATTTCTGAATTAACCACGTCTATAGCTATCGGTTGACGAGTGCGAGCTTTAATCGTAAGAATTTGCGAACGAGGACTACGTTTAGATTTCTGATTTGGTTCTTCCCCAATGAATCTAAAAGGTCTGATGGGTTCTGTTTTTGTAACTAAGGTATTATGAGCGAACGAGATTTCCGCCTGCTCTTGACGTAGGTAATCTTTGCCTAAAATTCCATCATTATTCAAGGAAAACGATGATCGGACGACGTGAAATTTAACTGGTTGTTCCAAAAGTGTAACGGTAGTTGTTCCTAAGGTTCTCAATTTTTCCGGGGTAATTCCAGTTATAGAGACTGATTCTTGAAGGTCTACTTCGACGTCTTCGTGCAAAGCATTTAATTTTATCAGATTTATATCTGCGCCGGTATCAACCAAAAATAAACCAGATTTATTGCGTAATTCTTTCGCAGACATTTTAATTAATGGTGATTCTAGCTGTCGTTTATAGGAATAGACGATTCCTCTGCTTCCAAAAATTTTACTGTTCGACGCTCCTGATTCGAGTAACTCGCCGTCGCGCCGGCACGACGAGTTGTGCGGGAGTTTAAATTTTCACTGTTCCTTCTCGGCGAATTCGAGTTAAAATGATCAAATGTTGGGATAGGGGAAGAAGATCTGGAATTTTGGTTAGTGGGTGTGTTGGATCTTGAAGGTTCAATGCTTCGCGAAGGAACTGGGGTTGGAGAGTTTGCTCTGGTTAGAGTATGATTAGTCAAGTTTGGATTCATATGGAAAGATTGAGGGTGATCGTATATTGGACTGTAAGGCGGATATGGCATTGGTGGATAAAAATACGGTGGAGAGTATGGATAAGGATGCGGTGGCAACGGATAATGGTGATGCTTGTAAGGAACAGGTGACGTAGGACGTGCAGATTTTAGAATGGTAATCGGTGAATTTGCGGGATTATAGTTCGGATTTCTCATGGGACTGGGACTCCTCGAATCTTGCTCTCGCAAGGTTTGGGAGCGGTTTGTGTAGGTGGTAGGTAAGTCACGAGAATCTGGATTCGGAACTGAATGTTGTGATAACATTAACCGCGAAGGTTCACCACCGGGGATTATTCCTGATTTCATTCGGGTTTCTATTCGTGCAGCAATTTTTACAGCGTCCTGTATCTTCTTTGGTTCACGCGAATCAACCGCGATAGAAATTTCGTCGGGTAATCCTCGAATAAAAGCCTCTAAAGCACATTCCTCTACGGGAGCCATCATTTGGTTAGCGCGTTCTCCATATTTATCTTCTAAAGCGACTCGAGCACCGCTGATTAGGATGTTTAATCGATCTGCAAAGTCACTGACCGCTTCTCCGCGTCTCATTCGGATATTTTCTATTTCGTGATGGTAGTATGGATATGTTTTACCCGGCGCAAATCTTTCCTTTAAATGTTTTATGAGATCATCTAATTTTTGAAAATTTTTACCCCAAATACTATCTCTCGCTGTTCCCTGCAATTTTCCTAATATTGCCCTTACATATGAAGTTTCCAGTGCTGGCGGCACATAGACTGCACCGTTTTGAACGTCACCTAAGAAATTTTTAAGGGGAATGTTTTTCCCGTCAAAGAAAGGAATGTTTAGTGTACTGTGTTGAATTGTGAAGCATTCAGCCATAGAAGCCATCATCAAATTAGTAACGTGTAATTCATCCATTGAAACATTTGCAGAAACTTGTGCTGCTGCATTACGAGAGGAATTTGTGGCCATTTTGATAAATTAAGTGAAGGAAAATTCAGCAATCGCTATCGTGCAATTATAATTGATGTTGATTATTTGAACCATCTATGCAACAGTGTGCGAATCTCGAAATCTATACGATCCTTTAATTATTCTGCACTAACACATGCGCTAATTGACAATACGTATCCCACTTCTGACACCAATTCAGCCTGTTACGTGCGTAAGGAATTATTTCGTGGGCCGAGCGGTTAGCCGTTCCGCGCGTAACGCTTGAATAAATTTAATTTAGGATGGGTTGTATCATCTAAGATTCCATACGGAATCCGCGCATAGGTCAGGAAAGAAATAGGTGTTAACGCAGAATAGAGGATGAATACCTTATTGGCCTGTTCTATTGGTTCTTCACATTATACAAAAACAATTACACGGAATAGTTCAGAAATATCGGAGTCCAGAATGGATGACAATTTTACAATACTTATTTTAGTTGGAGTCTTAGATTGGTAAATTCCTAACGTGCTAAGTTTACGAATGGGCCCAAGGGAAATTCCGACAAGCATATAAACATATGTTTGGGTCCTCGTATCGCGATGCTAACATAAGTATGGAAACTCACCAATGAATATTATCTTGGAAGCAATTGTTTGCTGAGGGAGCCGTAGATGAAGGAATGGCTGATGAACTTTTCACTTCTGTTTACACTATACTATAAATACGATAAACTACTATAAATACTATAAAGAAAAATTTAATATATGAGGATAGAGATTGATTTTGGATTTGAATAATTCTTGTTTGCTGAGTCCTTCGGTAATTATGGAAGTAACTTCACTAATTTTAACCCGAACTCTGGCTCAAAATAGCAACAAGGGCAAAACGCCACGCACCTCGCGATTTGACTAACGATTGCAACTTGCGGTGATTTCCTGCTCCTTTTTGTTGATTTTGGAACCGCTAAGGGGGGGAATTCCAAGAGCTGTGCTCATTCTTCCCACTTAGGAAATCACCCGTTTCCTGTTCAAAGAATTCCGCCAAAGTTCATCAACCCGCCCTCATCCACAGCCTCTCGCTATTGCAATTTTGCTTATTAGCGAAACGTGGCCGCTGTTCGGAGAATATTCGCGGTTGCTTAAATTCGGTTTTTGCAGACTAATGGTTCATCGATACCGTGTCGTAAGATCGGGCACGCGTGATGCCTACTCTGAAATTTTAACTTCCTCTTTCTTTTTATATTTAATTTTTTATATGTGCTTGGCACGTAACAGAGGCTACCGAGAACCGCTACCGACGAAGACTTTCTGATTAATATAAAAATCAACCGAAAGAGATAGAGCCGTGGTTTATTAAGCAAAAGTGCTTCAAATACGCTCCTATAACTCAATCTAACATTTAAAAGGTACCTCGTCGGTGAAAGTAATTACAGTTCGGACTTAGATTTTTTCCTACCGAGTGCCTACCGTGAAGAGTCGCCGACGACGACTTTAGAAATTATTTAAAAATCAACCGTAAGAGATAGAGCCGTGGTTTATTAAGAAAAAGTGCGTCAAATACGCTCCCATAACTGATCATAACATTTAAAAGGTACGTCGTCAGTGAAAATATTTTCAATTCGGACTTAGTCTCTGTAGGGAGAGGCTACCGAGAACCGCTACCGACGAAGACTTTCTGATTAATTTAAAAATCAACCGAAAGAGATAGAGCCGTGGTTTATTAAGCAAAAGTGCTTCAAATACGCTCCTATAACTCAATCTAACATATAAAATGTACGTCGTCGGTGAAAATAATTACAGTTCGGACTTAGATTTTTTCCTACCGAGTGGCTACGGTGAAGAGTCGCCGACGACGATTTTAGAAAGTATTTTAAAATCAACCGTAAGAGATAGAGCCGTGGTTTATTATGCAAAAGTGCGTCAAATACGCTCCCATAACTGATCATAACATTTAAAAGATACGTCGTCAGTGAAAATATTTTCAATTCGGACTTAGTCTCTGTAGTGAGAGGCTACCGAGAACCGCTACCGACGAAGACTTTCTGATTAATTTAAAAATCAACCGAAAGAGATAGAGCCGTGGTTTATTAAGCAAAAGTGCTTCAAATACGCTCCTATAACTCAATCTAACATTTAAAAGGTACCTCGTCGGTGAAAGTAATTACAGTTCGGACTTAGATTTTTTCCTACCGAGTGCCTACCGTGAAGAGTCGCCGACGACGACTTTAGAAATTATTTAAAAATCAACCGTAAGAGATAGAGCCGTGGTTTATTAAGAAAAAGTGCGTCAAATACGCTCCCATAACTGATCATAACATTTAAAAGATACGTCGTCGGTGAAAATATTTTCAATTCGGACTTAGTCTCTGTAGGGAGAGGCTACCGAGAACCGCTAACGACGAAGACTTTCTGATTAATTTAAAAATCAACCGTAAGAGATAGAGCCGTGGTTTATTAAGCAAAAGTGCTTCAAATACGCTCCTATAACTCAATCTAACATTTAAAAGGTACCTCGTCTGTGAAAATAATTTCAGTTCGGACTTAGATTTTTTCCTACCGAGTGGCTACCGTGAAGAGTCGCCGACGACGACTTTAGAAATTATTTAAAAATCAACCGTAAGAGATAGAACCGTGGTTTATTAAGAAAAAGTGCTTCAAATACGCTCCCATAACTGATCATAACATTTAAAAGATACGTCGTCGGTGAAAATATTTTCAATTCGGACTTAGTCTCTGTAGGGAGAGGCTACCGAGAACCGCTACCGACGAAGACTTTCTGATTAATTTAAAAATCAACCGTAAGAGATAGAGCCGTGGTTTATTAAGCAAAAGTGCTTCAAATACGCTCCTATAACTCAATCTAACATTTAAAAGGTACCTCGTCGGTGAAAATAATTTCAGTTCGGACTTAGATTTTTTCCTACCGAGTGGCTACCGTGAAGAGTCGCCGACGACGACTTTAGAAATTATTTAAAAATCAACCGTAAGAGATAGAGCCGTGGTTTATTAAGAAAAAGTGCGTCAAATACGCTCCCATAAGTGATCATAACATTTAAAAGATACGTCGTCGGTGAAAATATTTTCAATTCGGGCTTAGTCTCTGTACGGAGAGGCTACCGAGAAGCGCTACCGACGAAGACTTTCTGATTAATTTAAAAATCAACCGTAAGAGATAGAGCCGTGGTTTATTAAGCAAAAGTGCTTCAAATACGCTCCTATAACTCAATCTAACATTTAAAAGGTACCTCGTCGGTGAAAATAATTTCAGTTCGGAATTAGATTTTTTCCTACCGAGTGGCTACCGTGAAGAGTCGCCGACGATGACTTTAGAAATTATTTAAAAATCAACCGAAAGAGATAGAGCCGTGGTTTATTAAGAAAAAGTGCGTCAAATACGCTCCCATAACTGATCATAACATTTAAAAGATACGTCGTCGGTGAAAATATTTTCAATTCGGACTTATTCTCTGTAGGGAGAGGCTACCGAGAACCGCTACCGACGAAGACTTTCTGATTAATTTAAAAATCAACCGAAAGAGATAGAGCCGTTGTTTATTAAGCAAAAGTGCTTCAAATACGCTCCTATAACTCAATCTAACATATAAAAGGTACCTCGTCGGTGAAAATAATTACAGTTCGGACTTTGATTTTTTCCTACCGAGTGGCTACCGTGAAGAGTCGCCGACGATGACTTTAGAAATTATTTAAAAATCAACCGAAAGAGATAGAGCCGTGGTTTATTAAGAAAAAGTGCGTCAAATACGCTCCCATAACTGATCATAACATTTAAAAGATACGTCGTCGGTGAAAATATTTTCAATTCGGACTTATTCTCTGTAGGGAGAGGCTACCGAGAACCGCTACCGACGAAGACTTTCTGATTAATTTAAAAATCAACCGAAAGAGATAGAGCCGTGGTTTATTAAGCAAAAGTGCTTCAAATACGCTCCTATAACTCAATCTGACATTTAAAAGGTACCTCGTCGGTGAAAGTAATTACAGTTCGGACTTAGATTTTTTCCTACCGAGTGGCTACCGTGAAGAGTCGCCGACGACGACTTTAGAAATTATTTAAAAATCAACCGAAAGAGATAGAGCCGTGGTTTATTAAGAAAAAGTGCGTCAAATACGCTCCCATAACTGATCATAACATTTAAAAGATACGTCGTCGGTGAAAATATTTTCAATTCGGACTTATTCTCTGTAGGGAGAGGCTACCGAGAACCGCTACCGACGAAGACTTTCTGATTAATTTAAAAATCAACCGTAAGAGATAGAGCCGTGGTTTATTAAGCAAAAGTGCTTCAAATACGCTCCTATAACTCAATCTAATATTTAAAAGGTACCTCGTCTGTGAAAATAATTTCAGTTCGGACTTAGATTTTTTCCTACCGAGTGCCTACCGTGCAGAGTCGCCGACGACGACTTTAGAAAGTATTTTAAAATCAACCGTAAGAGATAGAGCCGTGGTTTATTATGCAAAAGTGCCTCAAATACGCTCCCATAACTGATCATAACATTTAAAAGATACGTCGTCAGTGAAAATATTTTCAATTCGGACTTAGTCTCTGTAGGGAGAGGCTACCGAGAACCGCTACCGACGAAGATTTTCTCATTAATTTAAAAATCAACCGAAAGAGATAGAGCCGTGGTTTATTAAGCAAAAGTGCTTCAAATACGCTCCTATAACTCAGTCTAACATTTAAAAGGTACCTCGTCGGTGAAAATATTTACAGGTCGGACTTAGATTTTTTCCTACCCAGTGGCTACCGTGAAGAGTCGCCGACGACGACTTTAGAAATTATTTAAAAATCAACCGTAAGAGATAGAGCCGTGGTTTATTAAGCAAAAGTGCGTCAAATACGCTCCCATAACTGAACATAACATTTAAAAGATACGTCGTCAGTGAAAATATTTTCAATTCGGACTTAGTCTCTGTAGGGAGAGGCTACCGAGAACCGCTACAGACGAAGACTTTCTGATTAATTTAAAAATCAACCGTAAGAGATAGAGCCGTGGTTTATTAAGCAAAAGTGCTTCAAATACGCTCCTATAACTCAATCTAACATTTAAAAGGTACCTCGTCTGTGAAAATAATTTCAGTTCGGACTTAGATTTTTTCCTACCGAGTGCCTACCGTGAAGAGTCGCCGACGACGACTTTAGAAAGTATTTTAAAATCAACCGTAAGAGATAGAGCCGTGGTTTATTATGCAAAAGTGCGTCAAATACGCTCCCATAACTGATCATAACATTTAAAAGATACGTCGTCGGTGAAAATATTTTCAATTCGGACTTAGTCTCTGTACGGAGAGGCTACCGAGAAGCGCTACCGACGAAGACTTTCTGATTAATTTAAAAATCAACCGTAAGAGATAGAGCCGTGGTTTATTAAGCAAAAGTGCTTCAAATACGCTCCTATAACTCAATCTAACATTTAAAAGGTACCTCGTCGGTGAAAATAATTTCAGTTCGGAATTAGATTTTTTCCTACCGAGTGGCTACCGTGAAGAGTCGCCGACGACGACTTTAGAAATTATTTAAAAATCAACCGAAAGAGATAGAGCCGTGGTTTATTAAGAAAAAGTGCGTCAAATACGCTCCCATAACTGATCATAACATTTAAAAGATACGTCGTCGGTGAAAATATTTTCAATTCGGACTTAGTCTCTGTAGGGAGAGGCTACCGAGAACCGCTACCGACGAAGACTTTCTGATTAATTTAAAAATCAACCGTAAGAGATAGAGCCGTGGTTTATTAAGCAAAAGTGCTTCAAATACGCTCCTATAACTCAATCTAACATTTAAAAGGTACCTCGTCGGTGAAAATAATTTCAGTTCGGACTTAGATTTTTTCCTACCGAGTGGCTACCGTGAAGAGTCGCCGACGACGACTTTAGAAATTATTTAAAAATCAACCGTAAGAGATAGAGCCGTGGTTTATTAAGAAAAAGTGCGTCAAATACGCTCCCATAAGTGATCATAACATTTAAAAGATACGTCGTCGGTGAAAATATTTTCAATTCGGGCTTAGTCTCTGTACGGAGAGGCTACCGAGAAGCGCTACCGACGAAGACTTTCTGATTAATTTAAAAATCAACCGTAAGAGATAGAGCCGTGGTTTATTAAGCAAAAGTGCTTCAAATACGCTCCTATAACTCAATCTAACATTTAAAAGGTACCTCGTCGGTGAAAATAATTTCAGTTCGGAATTAGATTTTTTCCTACCGAGTGGCTACCGTGAAGAGTCGCCGACGATGACTTTAGAAATTATTTAAAAATCAACCGAAAGAGATAGAGCCGTGGTTTATTAAGAAAAAGTGCGTCAAATACGCTCCCATAACTGATCATAACATTTAAAAGATACGTCGTCGGTGAAAATATTTTCAATTCGGACTTATTCTCTGTAGGGAGAGGCTACCGAGAACCGCTACCGACGAAGACTTTCTGATTAATTTAAAAATCAACCGAAAGAGATAGAGCCGTTGTTTATTAAGCAAAAGTGCTTCAAATACGCTCCTATAACTCAATCTAACATATAAAAGGTACCTCGTCGGTGAAAATAATTACAGTTCGGACTTAGATTTTTTCCTACCGAGTGGCTACGGTGAAGAGTCGCCGACGACGACTTTAGAAATTATTTAAAAATCAACCGTAAGAGATAGAGCCGTGGTTTATTAAGAAAAAGTGCGTCAAATACGCTCCCATAACTGATCATAACATTTAAAAGATACGTCGTCGGTGAAAATATTTTCAATTCGGGCTTAGTCTCTGTACGGAGAGGCTACCGAGAAGCGCTACCGACGAAGACTTTCTGATTAATTTAAAAATCAACCGTAAGAGATAGAGCCGTGGTTTATTAAGCAAAAGTGCTTCAAATACGCTCCTATAACTCAATCTAACATTTAAAAGGTACCTCGTCGGTGAAAATAATTTCAGTTCGGAATTAGATTTTTTCCTACCGAGTGGCTACCGTGAAGAGTCGCCGACGACGACTTTAGAAATTATTTAAAAATCAACCGAAAGAGATAGAGCCGTGGTTTATTAAGAAAAAGTGCGTCAAATACGCTCCCATAACTGATCATAACATTTAAAAGATACGTCGTCGGTGAAAATATTTTCAATTCGGACTTATTCTCTGTAGGGAGAGGCTACCGAGAACCGCTACCGACGAAGACTTTCTGATTAATTTAAAAATCAACCGTAAGAGATAGAGCCGTGGTTTATTAAGCAAAAGTGCTTCAAATACGCTCCTATAACTCAATCTAATATTTAAAAGGTACCTCGTCTGTGAAAATAATTTCAGTTCGGACTTAGATTTTTTCCTACCGAGTGCCTACCGTGCAGAGTCGCCGACGACGACTTTAGAAAGTATTTTAAAATCAACAGTAAGAGATAGAGCCGTGGTTTATTATGCAAAAGTGCCTCAAATACGCTCCCATAACTGATCATAACATTTAAAAGATACGTCGTCAGTGAAAATATTTTCAATTCGGACTTAGTCTCTGTAGGGAGAGGCTACCGAGAACCGCTACCGACGAAGATTTTCTCATTAATTTAAAAATCAACCGAAAGAGATAGAGCCGTGGTTTATTAAGCAAAAGTGCTTCAAATACGCTCCTATAACTCAGTCTAACATTTAAAAGGTACCTCGTCGGTGAAAATATTTACAGGTCGGACTTAGATTTTTTCCTACCCAGTGGCTACCGTGAAGAGTCGCCGACGACGACTTTAGAAATTATTTAAAAATCAACCGTAAGAGATAGAGCCGTGGTTTATTAAGAAAAAGTGCGTCAAATACGCTCCCATAACTGATCATAACATTTAAAAGATACGTCGTCGGTGAAAATATTTTCAATTCGGGCTTAGTCTCTGTACGGAGAGGCTACCGAGAAGCGCTACCGACGAAGACTTTCTGATTAATTTAAAAATCAACCGTAAGAGATAGAGCCGTGGTTTATTAAGCAAAAGTGCGTCAAATACGCTCCCATAACTGATCATAACATTTAAAAGATACGTCGTCGGTGAAAATATTTTCAATTCGGACTTATTCTCTGTAGGGAGAGGCTACCGAGAACCGCTACCGACGAAGACTTTCTCATTAATTTAAAAATCAACCGTAAGAGATAGAGCCGTGGTTTATTAAGCAAAAGTGCTTCAAATACGCTCCTATAACTCAATCTAATATTTAAAAGGTACCTCGTCTGTGAAAATAATTTCAGTTCGGACTTAGATTTTTTCCTACCGAGTGCCTACCGTGCAGAGTCGCCGACGACGACTTTAGAAAGTATTTTAAAATCAACCGTAAGAGATAGAGCCGTGGTTTATTATGCAAAAGTGCCTCAAATACGCTCCCATAACTGATCATAACATTTAAAAGATACGTCGTCAGTGAAAATATTTTCAATTCGGACTTAGTCTCTGTAGGGAGAGGCTACCGAGAACCGCTACCGACGAAGATTTTCTCATTAATTTAAAAATCAACCGAAAGAGATAGAGCCGTGGTTTATTAAGCAAAAGTGCTTCAAATACGCTCCTATAACTCAGTCTAACATTTAAAAGGTACCTCGTCGGTGAAAATATTTACAGGTCGGACTTAGATTTTTTCCTACCCAGTGGCTACCGTGAAGAGTCGCCGACGACGACTTTAGAAATTATTTAAAAATCAACCGTAAGAGATAGAGCCGTGGTTTATTAAGCGAAAGTGCGTCAAATACGCTCCCATAACTGAACATAACATTTAAAAGATACGTCGTCAGTGAAAATATTTTCAATTCGGACTTAGTCTCTGTAGGGAGAGGCTACCGAGAACCGCTACAGACGAAGACTTTCTGATTAATTTAAAAATCAACCGTAAGAGATAGAGCCGTGGTTTATTAAGCAAAAGTGCTTCAAATACGCTCCTATAACTCAATCTAACATTTAAAAGGTACCTCGTCTGTGAAAATAATTTCAGTTCGGACTTAGATTTTTTCCTACCGAGTGCCTACCGTGAAGAGTCGCCGACGACGACTTTAGAAAGTATTTTAAAATCAACCGTAAGAGATAGAGCCGTGGTTTATTATGCAAAAGTGCCTCAAATACGCTCCCATAACTGATCATAACATTTAAAAGATACGTCGTCGGTGAAAATATTTTCAATTCGGACTTAGTCTCTGTACGGAGAGGCTACCGAGAAGCGCTACCGACGAAGACTTTCTGATTAATTTAAAAATCAACCGTAAGAGATAGAGCCGTGGTTTATTAAGCAAAAGTGCTTGAAATACGCTCCTATAACTCAATCTAACATTTAAAAGGTACCTCGTCGGTGAAAATAATTTCAGTTCGGAATTAGATTTTTTCCTACCGAGTGGCTACCGTGAAGAGTCGCCGACGACGACTTTAGAAATTATTTAAAAATCAACCGAAAGAGATAGAGCCGTGGTTTATTAAGAAAAAGTGCGTCAAATACGCTCCCATAACTGATCATAACATTTAAAAGATACGTCGTCGGTGAAAATATTTTCAATTCGGACTTAGTCTCTGTAGGGAGAGGCTACCGAGAACCGCTACCGACGAAGACTTTCTGATTAATTTAAAAATCAACCGTAAGAGATAGAGCCGTGGTTTATTAAGCAAAAGTGCTTCAAATACGCTCCTATAACTCAATCTAACATTTAAAAGGTACCTCGTCGGTGAAAATAATTTCAGTTCGGACTTAGATTTTTTCCTACCGAGTGGCTACCGTGAAGAGTCGCCGACGACGACTTTAGAAATTATTTAAAAATCAACCGTAAGAGATAGAGCCGTGGTTTATTAAGAAAAAGTGCGTCAAATACGCTCCCATAAGTGATCATAACATTTAAAAGATACGTCGTCGGTGAAAATATTTTCAATTCGGGCTTAGTCTCTGTACGGAGAGGCTACCGAGAAGCGCTACCGACGAAGACTTTCTGATTAATTTAAAAATCAACCGTAAGAGATAGAGCCGTGGTTTATTAAGCAAAAGTGCTTCAAATACGCTCCTATAACTCAATCTAACATTTAAAAGGTACCTCGTCGGTGAAAATAATTTCAGTTCGGAATTAGATTTTTTCCTACCGAGTGGCTACCGTGAAGAGTCGCCGACGATGACTTTAGAAATTATTTAAAAATCAACCGAAAGAGATAGAGCCGTGGTTTATTAAGAAAAAGTGCGTCAAATACGCTCCCATAACTGATCATAACATTTAAAAGATACGTCGTCGGTGAAAATATATTCAATTCGGACTTATTCTCTGTAGGGAGAGGCTACCGAGAACCGCTACCGACGAAGACTTTCTGATTAATTTAAAAATCAACCGAAAGAGATAGAGCCGTTGTTTATTAAGCAAAAGTGCTTCAAATACGCTCCTATAACTCAATCTAACATATAAAAGGTACCTCGTCGGTGAAAATAATTACAGTTCGGACTTAGATTTTTTCCTACCGAGTGGCTACGGTGAAGAGTCGCCGACGACGACTTTAGAAATTATTTAAAAATCAACCGTAAGAGATAGAGCCGTGGTTTATTAAGAAAAAGTGCGTCAAATACGCTCCCATAACTGATCATAACATTTAAAAGATACGTCGTCGGTGAAAATATTTTCAATTCGGGCTTAGTCTCTGTACGGAGAGGCTACCGAGAAGCGCTACCGACGAAGACTTTCTGATTAATTTAAAAATCAACCGTAAGAGATAGAGCCGTGGTTTATTAAGCAAAAGTGCTTCAAATACGCTCCTATAACTCAATCTAACATTTAAAAGGTACCTCGTCGGTGAAAATAATTTCAGTTCGGAATTAGATTTTTTCCTACCGAGTGGCTACCGTGAAGAGTCGCCGACGACGACTTTAGAAATTATTTAAAAATCAACCGAAAGAGATAGAGCCGTGGTTTATTAAGAAAAAGTGCGTCAAATACGCTCCCATAACTGATCATAACATTTAAAAGATACGTCGTCGGTGAAAATATTTTCAATTCGGACTTATTCTCTGTAGGGAGAGGCTACCGAGAACCGCTACCGACGAAGACTTTCTGATTAATTTAAAAATCAACCGTAAGAGATAGAGCCGTGGTTTATTAAGCAAAAGTGCTTCAAATACGCTCCTATAACTCAATCTAATATTTAAAAGGTACCTCGTCTGTGAAAATAATTTCAGTTCGGACTTAGATTTTTTCCTACCGAGTGCCTACCGTGCAGAGTCGCCGACGACGACTTTAGAAAGTATTTTAAAATCAACCGTAAGAGATAGAGCCGTGGTTTATTATGCAAAAGTGCCTCAAATACGCTCCCATAACTGATCATAACATTTAAAAGATACGTCGTCAGTGAAAATATTTTCAATTCGGACTTAGTCTCTGTAGGGAGAGGCTACCGAGAACCGCTACCGACGAAGATTTTCTTATTAATTTAAAAATCAACCGAAAGAGATAGAGCCGTGGTTTATTAAGCAAAAGTGCTTCAAATACGCTCCTATAACTCAGTCTAACATTTAAAAGGTACCTCGTCGGTGAAAATATTTACAGGTCGGACTTAGATTTTTTCCTACCCAGTGGCTACCGTGAAGAGTCGCCGACGACGACTTTAGAAATTATTTAAAAATCAACCGTAAGAGATAGAGCCGTGGTTTATTAAGAAAAAGTGCGTCAAATACGCTCCCATAACTGATCATAACATTTAAAAGATACGTCGTCGGTGAAAATATTTTCAATTCGGGCTTAGTCTCTGTACGGAGAGGCTACCGAGAAGCGCTACCGACGAAGACTTTCTGATTAATTTAAAAATCAACCGTAAGAGATAGAGCCGTGGTTTATTAAGCAAAAGTGCGTCAAATACGCTCCCATAACTGATCATAACATTTAAAAGATACGTCGTCGGTGAAAATATTTTCAATTCGGACTTATTCTCTGTAGGGAGAGGCTACCGAGAACCGCTACCGACGAAGACTTTCTGATTAATTTAAAAATCAACCGTAAGAGATAGAGCCGTGGTTTATTAAGCAAAAGTGCTTCAAATACGCTCCTATAACTCAATCTAATATTTAAAAGGTACCTCGTCTGTGAAAATAATTTCAGTTCGGACTTAGATTTTTTCCTACCGAGTGCCTACCGTGCAGAGTCGCCGACGACGACTTTAGAAAGTATTTTAAAATCAACCGTAAGAGATAGAGCCGTGGTTTATTAAGAAAAAGTGCGTCAAATACGCTCCCATAACTGATCATAACATTTAAAAGATACGTCGTCGGTGAAAATATTTTCAATTCGGACTTATTCTCTGTAGGGAGAGGCTACCGAGAACCGCTACCGACGAAGACTTTCTGATTAATTTAAAAATCAACCGTAAGAGATAGAGCCGTGGTTTATTAAGCAAAAGTGCTTCAAATACGCTCCTATAACTCAATCTAATATTTAAAAGGTACCTCGTCTGTGAAAATAATTTCAGTTCGGACTTAGATTTTTTCCTACCGAGTGCCTACCGTGCAGAGTCGCCGACGACGACTTTAGAAAGTATTTTAAAATCAACCGTAAGAGATAGAGCCGTGGTTTATTATGCAAAAGTGCCTCAAATACGCTCCCATAACTGATCATAACATTTAAAAGATACGTCGTCAGTGAAAATATTTTCAATTCGGACTTAGTCTCTGTAGGGAGAGGCTACCGAGAACCGCTACCGACGAAGATTTTCTCATTAATTTAAAAATCAACCGAAAGAGATAGAGCCGTGGTTTATTAAGCAAAAGTGCTTCAAATACGCTCCTATAACTCAGTCTAACATTTAAAAGGTACCTCGTCGGTGAAAATATTTACAGGTCGGACTTAGATTTTTTCCTACCCAGTGGCTACCGTGAAGAGTCGCCGACGACGACTTTAGAAATTATTTAAAAATCAACCGTAAGAGATAGAGCCGTGGTTTATTAAGAAAAAGTGCGTCAAATACGCTCCCATAACTGATCATAACATTTAAAAGATACGTCGTCGGTGAAAATATTTTCAATTCGGGCTTAGTCTCTGTACGGAGAGGCTACCGAGAAGCGCTACCGACGAAGACTTTCTGATTAATTTAAAAATCAACCGTAAGAGATAGAGCCGTGGTTTATTAAGCAAAAGTGCGTCAAATACGCTCCCATAACTGATCATAACATTTAAAAGATACGTCGTCGGTGAAAATATTTTCAATTCGGACTTATTCTCTGTAGGGAGAGGCTACCGAGAACCGCTACCGACGAAGACTTTCTGATTAATTTAAAAATCAACCGTAAGAGATAGAGCCGTGGTTTATTAAGCAAAAGTGCTTCAAATACGCTCCTATAACTCAATCTAACATTTAAAAGGTACCTCGTCTGTGAAAATAATTTCAGTTCGGACTTAGATTTTTTCCTACCGAGTGCCTACCGTGCAGAGTCGCCGACGACGACTTTAGAAAGTATTTTAAAATCAACCGTAAGAGATAGAGCCGTGGTTTATTATGCAAAAGTGCCTCAAATACGCTCCCATAACTGATCATAACATTTAAAAGATACGTCGTCAGTGAAAATATTTTCAATTCGGACTTAGTCTCTGTAGGGAGAGGCTACCGAGAACCGCTACCGACGAAGATTTTCTCATTAATTTAAAAATCAACCGAAAGAGATAGAGCCGTGGTTTATTAAGCAAAAGTGCTTCAAATACGCTCCTATAACTCAGTCTAACATTTAAAAGGTACCTCGTCGGTGAAAATATTTACAGGTCGGACTTAGATTTTTTCCTACCCAGTGGCTACCGTGAAGAGTCGCCGACGACGACTTTAGAAATTATTTAAAAATCAACCGTAAGAGATAGAGCCGTGGTTTATTAAGCGAAAGTGCGTCAAATACGCTCCCATAACTGAACATAACATTTAAAAGATACGTCGTCAGTGAAAATATTTTCAATTCGGACTTAGTCTCTGTAGGGAGAGGCTACCGAGAACCGCTACAGACGAAGACTTTCTGATTAATTTAAAAATCAACCGTAAGAGATAGAGCCGTGGTTTATTAAGCAAAAGTGCTTCGAATACGCTCCTATAACTCAATCTAACGTTTAAAAGGTACCTCGTCTGTGAAAATAATTTCAGTTCGGACTTAGATTTTTTCCTACCGAGTGCCTACCGTGAAGAGTCGCCGACGACGACTTTAGAAAGTATTTTAAAATCAACCGTAAGAGATAGAGCCGTGGTTTATTATGCAAAAGTGCCTCAAATACGCTCCCATAACTGATCATAACATTTAAAAGATACGTCGTCGGTGAAAATATTTTCAATTCGGACTTAGTCTCTGTACGGAGAGGCTACCGAGAAGCGCTACCGACGAAGACTTTCTGATTAATTTAAAAATCAACCGTAAGAGATAGAGCCGTGGTTTATTAAGCAAAAGTGCTTGAAATACGCTCCTATAACTCAATCTAACATTTAAAAGGTACCTCGTCGGTGAAAATAATTTCAGTTCGGACTTAGATTTTTTCCTACCGAGTGGCTACCGTGAAGAGTCGCCGACGACGACTTTAGAAATTATTTAAAAATCAACCGAAAGAGATAGAGCCGTGGTTTATTAAGAAAAAGTGCGTCAAATACGCTCCCATAACTGATCATAACATTTAAAAGATACGTCGTCGGTGAAAATATTTTCAATTCGGACTTAGTCTCTGTAGGGAGAGGCTACCGAGAACCGCTACCGACGAAGACTTTCTGATTAATTTAAAAATCAACCGTAAGAGATAGAGCCGTGGTTTATTAAGCAAAAGTGCTTCAAATACGCTCCTATAACTCAATCTAACATTTAAAAGGTACCTCGTCGGTGAAAATAATTTCAGTTCGGACTTAGATTTTTTCCTACCGAGTGGCTACCGTGAAGAGTCGCCGACGACGACTTTAGAAATTATTTAAAAATCAACCGTAAGAGATAGAGCCGTGGTTTATTAAGAAAAAGTGCGTCAAATACGCTCCCATAAGTGATCATAACATTTAAAAGATACGTCGTCGGTGAAAATATTTTCAATTCGGGCTTAGTCTCTGTACGGAGAGGCTACCGAGAAGCGCTACCGACGAAGACTTTCTGATTAATTTAAAAATCAACCGTAAGAGATAGAGCCGTGGTTTATTAAGCAAAAGTGCTTCAAATACGCTCCTATAACTCAATCTAACATTTAAAAGGTACCTCGTCGGTGAAAATAATTTCAGTTCGGAATTAGATTTTTTCCTACCGAGTGGCTACCGTGAAGAGTCGCCGACGATGACTTTAGAAATTATTTAAAAATCAACCGAAAGAGATAGAGCCGTGGTTTATTAAGAAAAAGTGCGTCAAATACGCTCCCATAACTGATCATAACATTTAAAAGATACGTCGTCGGTGAAAATATTTTCAATTCGGACTTATTCTCTGTAGGGAGAGGCTACCGAGAACCGCTACCGACGAAGACTTTCTGATTAATTTAAAAATCAACCGAAAGAGATAGAGCCGTTGTTTATTAAGCAAAAGTGCTTCAAATACGCTCCTATAACTCAATCTAACATATAAAAGGTACCTCGTCGGTGAAAATAATTACAGTTCGGACTTAGATTTTTTCCTACCGAGTGGCTACCGTGAAGAGTCGCCGACGACGACTTTAGAAATTATTTAAAAATCAACCGTAAGAGATAGAGCCGTGGTTTATTAAGAAAAAGTGCGTCAAATACGCTCCCATAACTGATCATAACATTTAAAAGATACGTCGTCGGTGAAAATATTTTCAATTCGGGCTTAGTCTCTGTACGGAGAGGCTACCGAGAAGCGCTACCGACGAAGACTTTCTGATTAATTTAAAAATCAACCGTAAGAGATAGAGCCGTGGTTTATTAAGCAAAAGTGCTTCAAATACGCTCCTATAACTCAATCTAACATTTAAAAGGTACCTCGTCGGTGAAAATAATTTCAGTTCGGAATTAGATTTTTTCCTACCGAGTGGCTACCGTGAAGAGTCGCCGACGACGACTTTAGAAATTATTTAAAAATCAACCGAAAGAGATAGAGCCGTGGTTTATTAAGCAAAAGTGCGTCAAATACGCTCCCATAACTGATCATAACATTTAAAAGATACGTCGTCGGTGAAAATATTTTCAATTCGGACTTATTCTCTGTAGGGAGAGGCTACCGAGAACCGCTACCGACGAAGACTTTCTGATTAATTTAAAAATCAACCGTAAGAGATAGAGCCGTGGTTTATTAAGCAAAAGTGCTTCAAATACGCTCCTATAACTCAATCTAATATTTAAAAGGTACCTCGTCTGTGAAAATAATTTCAGTTCGGACTTAGATTTTTTCCTACCGAGTGCCTACCGTGCAGAGTCGCCGACGACGACTTTAGAAAGTATTTTAAAATCAACCGTAAGAGATAGAGCCGTGGTTTATTATGCAAAAGTGCCTCAAATACGCTCCCATAACTGATCATAACATTTAAAAGATACGTCGTCAGTGAAAATATTTTCAATTCGGACTTAGTCTCTGTAGGGAGAGGCTACCGAGAACCGCTACCGACGAAGATTTTCTTATTAATTTAAAAATCAACCGAAAGAGATAGAGCCGTGGTTTATTAAGCAAAAGTGCTTCAAATACGCTCCTATAACTCAGTCTAACATTTAAAAGGTACCTCGTCGGTGAAAATATTTACAGGTCGGACTTAGATTTTTTCCTACCCAGTGGCTACCGTGAAGAGTCGCCGACGACGACTTTAGAAATTATTTAAAAATCAACCGTAAGAGATAGAGCCGTGGTTTATTAAGAAAAAGTGCGTCAAATACGCTCCCATAACTGATCATAACATTTAAAAGATACGTCGTCGGTGAAAATATTTTCAATTCGGGCTTAGTCTCTGTACGGAGAGGCTACCGAGAAGCGCTACCGACGAAGACTTTCTGATTAATTTAAAAATCAACCGTAAGAGATAGAGCCGTGGTTTATTAAGCAAAAGTGCGTCAAATACGCTCCCATAACTGATCATAACATTTAAAAGATACGTCGTCGGTGAAAATATTTTCAATTCGGACTTATTCTCTGTAGGGAGAGGCTACCGAGAACCGCTACCGACGAAGACTTTCTGATTAATTTAAAAATCAACCGTAAGAGATAGAGCCGTGGTTTATTAAGCAAAAGTGCTTCAAATACGCTCCTATAACTCAATCTAATATTTAAAAGGTACCTCGTCTGTGAAAATAATTTCAGTTCGGACTTAGATTTTTTCCTACCGAGTGCCTACCGTGCAGAGTCGCCGACGACGACTTTAGAAAGTATTTTAAAATCAACCGTAAGAGATAGAGCCGTGGTTTATTATGCAAAAGTGCCTCAAATACGCTCCCATAACTGATCATAACATTTAAAAGATACGTCGTCAGTGAAAATATTTTCAATTCGGACTTAGTCTCTGTAGGGAGAGGCTACCGAGAACCGCTACCGACGAAGATTTTCTCATTAATTTAAAAATCAACCGAAAGAGATAGAGCCGTGGTTTATTAAGCAAAAGTGCTTCAAATACGCTCCTATAACTCAGTCTAACATTTAAAAGGTACCTCGTCGGTGAAAATATTTACAGGTCGGACTTAGATTTTTTCCTACCCAGTGGCTACCGTGAAGAGTCGCCGACGACGACTTTAGAAATTATTTAAAAATCAACCGTAAGAGATAGAGCCGTGGTTTATTAAGAAAAAGTGCGTCAAATACGCTCCCATAACTGATCATAACATTTAAAAGATACGTCGTCAGTGAAAATATTTTCAATTCGGACTTAGTCTCTGTAGGGAGAGGCTACCGAGAACCGCTACCGACGAAGACTTTCTGATTAATTTAAAAATCAACCGAAAGAGATAGAGCCGTGGTTTATTAAGCAAAAGTGCTTCAAATACGCTCCTATAACTCAATCTAATATTTAAAAGGTACCTCGTCTGTGAAAATAATTTCAGTTCGGACTTAGATTTTTTCCTACCGAGTGCCTACCGTGCAGAGTCGCCGACGACGACTTTAGAAAGTATTTTAAAATCAACCGTAAGAGATAGAGCCGTGGTTTATTAAGAAAAAGTGCGTCAAATACGCTCCCATAACTGATCATAACATTTAAAAGATACGTCGTCGGTGAAAATATTTTCAATTCGGACTTATTCTCTGTAGGGAGAGGCTACCGAGAACCGCTACCGACGAAGACTTTCTGATTAATTTAAAAATCAACCGTAAGAGATAGAGCCGTGGTTTATTAAGCAAAAGTGCTTCAAATACGCTCCTATAACTCAATCTAATATTTAAAAGGTACCTCGTCTGTGAAAATAATTTCAGTTCGGACTTAGATTTTTTCCTACCGAGTGCCTACCGTGCAGAGTCGCCGACGACAACTTTAGAAAGTATTTTAAAATCAACAGTAAGAGATAGAGCCGTGGTTTATTATGCAAAAGTGCCTCAAATACGCTCCCATAACTGATCATAACATTTAAAAGATACGTCGTCAGTGAAAATATTTTCAATTCGGACTTAGTCTCTGTAGGGAGAGGCTACCGAGAACCGCTACCGACGAAGATTTTCTCATTAATTTAAAAATCAACCGAAAGAGATAGAGCCGTGGTTTATTAAGCAAAAGTGCTTCAAATACGCTCCTATAACTCAGTCTAACATTTAAAAGGTACCTCGTCGGTGAAAATATTTACAGGTCGGACTTAGATTTTTTCCTACCCAGTGGCTACCGTGAAGAGTCGCCGACGACGACTTTAGAAATTATTTAAAAATCAACCGTAAGAGATAGAGCCGTGGTTTATTAAGAAAAAGTGCGTCAAATACGCTCCCATAACTGATCATAACATTTAAAAGATACGTCGTCGGTGAAAATATTTTCAATTCGGGCTTAGTCTCTGTACGGAGAGGCTACCGAGAAGCGCTACCGACGAAGACTTTCTGATTAATTTAAAAATCAACCGTAAGAGATAGAGCCGTGGTTTATTAAGCAAAAGTGCGTCAAATACGCTCCCATAACTGATCATAACATTTAAAAGATACGTCGTCGGTGAAAATATTTTCAATTCGGACTTATTCTCTGTAGGGAGAGGCTACCGAGAACCGCTACCGACGAAGACTTTCTGATTAATTTAAAAATCAACCGTAAGAGATAGAGCCGTGGTTTATTAAGCAAAAGTGCTTCAAATACGCTCCTATAACTCAATCTAATATTTAAAAGGTACCTCGTCTGTGAAAATAATTTCAGTTCGGACTTAGATTTTTTCCTACCGAGTGCCTACCGTGCAGAGTCGCCGACGACGACTTTAGAAAGTATTTTAAAATCAACCGTAAGAGATAGAGCCGTGGTTTATTATGCAAAAGTGCCTCAAATACGCTCCCATAACTGATCATAACATTTAAAAGATACGTCGTCAGTGAAAATATTTTCAATTCGGACTTAGTCTCTGTAGGGAGAGGCTACCGAGAACCGCTACCGACGAAGATTTTCTCATTAATTTAAAAATCAACCGAAAGAGATAGAGCCGTGGTTTATTAAGCAAAAGTGCTTCAAATACGCTCCTATAACTCAGTCTAACATTTAAAAGGTACCTCGTCGGTGAAAATATTTACAGGTCGGACTTAGATTTTTTCCTACCCAGTGGCTACCGTGAAGAGTCGCCGACGACGACTTTAGAAATTATTTAAAAATCAACCGTAAGAGATAGAGCCGTGGTTTATTAAGCGAAAGTGCGTCAAATACGCTCCCATAACTGAACATAACATTTAAAAGATACGTCGTCAGTGAAAATATTTTCAATTCGGACTTAGTCTCTGTAGGGAGAGGCTACCGAGAACCGCTACAGACGAAGACTTTCTGATTAATTTAAAAATCAACCGTAAGAGATAGAGCCGTGGTTTATTAAGCAAAAGTGCTTCAAATACGCTCCTATAACTCAATCTAACATTTAAAAGGTACCTCGTCTGTGAAAATAATTTCAGTTCGGACTTAGATTTTTTCCTACCGAGTGCCTACCGTGAAGAGTCGCCGACGACGACTTTAGAAAGTATTTTAAAATCAACCGTAAGAGATAGAGCCGTGGTTTATTATGCAAAAGTGCCTCAAATACGCTCCCATAACTGATCATAACATTTAAAAGATACGTCGTCGGTGAAAATATTTTCAATTCGGACTTAGTCTCTGTACGGAGAGGCTACCGAGAAGCGCTACCGACGAAGACTTTCTGATTAATTTAAAAATCAACCGTAAGAGATAGAGCCGTGGTTTATTAAGCAAAAGTGCTTGAAATACGCTCCTATAACTCAATCTAACATTTAAAAGGTACCTCGTCGGTGAAAATAATTTCAGTTCGGAATTAGATTTTTTCCTACCGAGTGGCTACCGTGAAGAGTCGCCGACGACGACTTTAGAAATTATTTAAAAATCAACCGAAAGAGATAGAGCCGTGGTTTATTAAGAAAAAGTGCGTCAAATACGCTCCCATAACTGATCATAACATTTAAAAGATACGTCGTCGGTGAAAATATTTTCAATTCGGACTTAGTCTCTGTAGGGAGAGGCTACCGAGAACCGCTACCGACGAAGACTTTCTGATTAATTTAAAAATCAACCGTAAGAGATAGAGCCGTGGTTTATTAAGCAAAAGTGCTTCAAATACGCTCCTATAACTCAATCTAACATTTAAAAGGTACCTCGTCGGTGAAAATAATTTCAGTTCGGACTTAGATTTTTTCCTACCGAGTGGCTACCGTGAAGAGTCGCCGACGACGACTTTAGAAATTATTTAAAAATCAACCGTAAGAGATAGAGCCGTGGTTTATTAAGAAAAAGTGCGTCAAATACGCTCCCATAAGTGATCATAACATTTAAAAGATACGTCGTCGGTGAAAATATTTTCAATTCGGGCTTAGTCTCTGTACGGAGAGGCTACCGAGAAGCGCTACCGACGAAGACTTTCTGATTAATTTAAAAATCAACCGTAAGAGATAGAGCCGTGGTTTATTAAGCAAAAGTGCTTCAAATACGCTCCTATAACTCAATCTAACATTTAAAAGGTACCTCGTCGGTGAAAATAATTTCAGTTCGGAATTAGATTTTTTCCTACCGAGTGGCTACCGTGAAGAGTCGCCGACGATGACTTTAGAAATTATTTAAAAATCAACCGAAAGAGATAGAGCCGTGGTTTATTAAGAAAAAGTGCGTCAAATACGCTCCCATAACTGATCATAACATTTAAAAGATACGTCGTCGGTGAAAATATTTTCAATTCGGACTTATTCTCTGTAGGGAGAGGCTACCGAGAACCGCTACCGACGAAGACTTTCTGATTAATTTAAAAATCAACCGAAAGAGATAGAGCCGTTGTTTATTAAGCAAAAGTGCTTCAAATACGCTCCTATAACTCAATCTAACATATAAAAGGTACCTCGTCGGTGAAAATAATTACAGTTCGGACTTAGATTTTTTCCTACCGAGTGGCTACCGTGAAGAGTCGCCGACGACGACTTTAGAAATTATTTAAAAATCAACCGTAAGAGATAGAGCCGTGGTTTATTAAGAAAAAGTGCGTCAAATACGCTCCCATAACTGATCATAACATTTAAAAGATACGTCGTCGGTGAAAATATTTTCAATTCGGGCTTAGTCTCTGTACGGAGAGGCTACCGAGAAGCGCTACCGACGAAGACTTTCTGATTAATTTAAAAATCAACCGTAAGAGATAGAGCCGTGGTTTATTAAGCAAAAGTGCTTCAAATACGCTCCTATAACTCAATCTAACATTTAAAAGGTACCTCGTCGGTGAAAGTAATTTCAGTTCGGAATTAGATTTTTTCCTACCGAGTGGCTACCGTGAAGAGTCGCCGACGACGACTTTAGAAATTATTTAAAAATCAACCGAAAGAGATAGAGCCGTGGTTTATTAAGAAAAAGTGCGTCAAATACGCTCCCATAACTGATCATAACATTTAAAAGATACGTCGTCGGTGAAAATATTTTCAATTCGGACTTATTCTCTGTAGGGAGAGGCTACCGAGAACCGCTACCGACGAAGACTTTCTGATTAATTTAAAAATCAACCGTAAGAGATAGAGCCGTGGTTTATTAAGCAAAAGTGCTTCAAATACGCTCCTATAACTCAATCTAATATTTAAAAGGTACCTCGTCTGTGAAAATAATTTCAGTTCGGACTTAGATTTTTTCCTACCGAGTGCCTACCGTGCAGAGTCGCCGACGACGACTTTAGAAAGTATTTTAAAATCAACCGTAAGAGATAGAGCCGTGGTTTATTATGCAAAAGTGCCTCAAATACGCTCCCATAACTGATCATAACATTTAAAAGATACGTCGTCAGTGAAAATATTTTCAATTCGGACTTAGTCTCTGTAGGGAGAGGCTACCGAGAACCGCTACCGACGAAGATTTTCTTATTAATTTAAAAATCAACCGAAAGAGATAGAGCCGTGGTTTATTAAGCAAAAGTGCTTCAAATACGCTCCTATAACTCAGTCTAACATTTAAAAGGTACCTCGTCGGTGAAAATATTTACAGGTCGGACTTAGATTTTTTCCTACCCAGTGGCTACCGTGAAGAGTCGCCGACGACGACTTTAGAAATTATTTAAAAATCAACCGTAAGAGATAGAGCCGTGGTTTATTAAGAAAAAGTGCGTCAAATACGCTCCCATAACTGATCATAACATTTAAAAGATACGTCGTCGGTGAAAATATTTTCAATTCGGGCTTAGTCTCTGTACGGAGAGGCTACCGAGAAGCGCTACCGACGAAGACTTTCTGATTAATTTAAAAATCAACCGTAAGAGATAGAGCCGTGGTTTATTAAGCAAAAGTGCGTCAAATACGCTCCCATAACTGATCATAACATTTAAAAGATACGTCGTCGGTGAAAATATTTTCAATTCGGACTTATTCTCTGTAGGGAGAGGCTACCGAGAACCGCTACCGACGAAGACTTTCTGATTAATTTAAAAATCAACCGTAAGAGATAGAGCCGTGGTTTATTAAGCAAAAGTGCTTCAAATACGCTCCTATAACTCAATCTAATATTTAAAAGGTACCTCGTCTGTGAAAATAATTTCAGTTCGGACTTAGATTTTTTCCTACCGAGTGCCTACCGTGCAGAGTCGCCGACGACGACTTTAGAAAGTATTTTAAAATCAACCGTAAGAGATAGAGCCGTGGTTTATTATGCAAAAGTGCCTCAAATACGCTCCCATAACTGATCATAACATTTAAAAGATACGTCGTCAGTGAAAATATTTTCAATTCGGACTTAGTCTCTGTAGGGAGAGGCTACCGAGAACCGCTACCGACGAAGATTTTCTCATTAATTTAAAAATCAACCGAAAGAGATAGAGCCGTGGTTTATTAAGCAAAAGTGCTTCAAATACGCTCCTATAACTCAGTCTAACATTTAAAAGGTACCTCGTCGGTGAAAATATTTACAGGTCGGACTTAGATTTTTTCCTACCCAGTGGCTACCGTGAAGAGTCGCCGACGACGACTTTAGAAATTATTTAAAAATCAACCGTAAGAGATAGAGCCGTGGTTTATTAAGAAAAAGTGCGTCAAATACGCTCCCATAACTGATCATAACATTTAAAAGATACGTCGTCAGTGAAAATATTTTCAATTCGGACTTAGTCTCTGTAGGGAGAGGCTACCGAGAACCGCTACCGACGAAGACTTTCTGATTAATTTAAAAATCAACCGAAAGAGATAGAGCCGTGGTTTATTAAGCAAAAGTGCTTCAAATACGCTCCTATAACTCAATCTAACATATAAAATGTACGTCGTCGGTGAAAATAATTACAGTTCGGACTTAGATTTTTTCCTACCGAGTGGCTACGGTGAAGAGTCGCCGACGACGATTTTAGAAAGTATTTTAAAATCAACCGTAAGAGATAGAGCCGTGGTTTATAATGCAAAAGTGCGTCAAATACGCTCCCATAACTGATCATAACATTTAAAAGATACGTCGTCAGTGAAAATATTTTCAATTCGGACTTAGTCTCTGTAGTGAGAGGCTACCGAGAACCGCTACCGACGAAGACTTTCTGATTAATTTAAAAATCAACCGAAAGAGATAGAGCCGTGGTTTATTAAGCAAAAGTGCTTCAAATACGCTCCTATAACTCAATCTGACATTTAAAAGGTACCTCGTCGGTGAAAGTAATTACAGTTCGGACTTAGATTTTTTCCTACCGAGTGCCTACCGTGAAGAGTCGCCGACGACGACTTTAGAAATTATTTAAAAATCAACCGTAAGAGATAGAGCCGTGGTTTATTAAGAAAAAGTGCGTCAAATACGCTCCCATAACTGATCATAACATTTAAAAGATACGTCGTCGGTGAAAATATTTTCAATTCGGACTTAGTCTCTGTAGGGAGAGGCTACCGAGAACCGCTAACGACGAAGATTTTCTGATTAATTTAAAAATCAACCGTAAGAGATAGAGCCGTGGTTTATTAAGCAAAAGTGCTTCAAATACGCTCCTATAACTCAATCTAACATTTAAAAGGTACCTCGTCTGTGAAAATAATTTCAGTTCGGACTTAGATTTTTTCCTACCGAGTGGCTACCGTGAAGAGTCGCCGACGACGACTGTAGAAATTATTTAAAAATCAACCGTAAGAGATAGAACCGTGGTTTATTAAGAAAAAGTGCTTCAAATACGCTCCCATAACTGATCATAACATTTAAAAGATACGTCGTCGGTGAAAATATTTTCAATTCGGACTTAGTCTCTGTAGGGAGAGGCTACCGAGAACCGCTACCGACGAAGACTTTCTGATTAATTTAAAAATCAACCGTAAGAGATAGAGCCGTGGTTTATTAAGCAAAAGTGCTTCAAATACGCTCCTATAACTCAATCTAACATTTAAAAGGTACCTCGTCGGTGAAAATAATTTCAGTTCGGACTTAGATTTTTTCCTACCGAGTGGCTACCGTGAAGAGTCGCCGACGACGACTTTAGAAATTATTTAAAAATCAACCGTAAGAGATAGAGCCGTGGTTTATTAAGAAAAAGTGCGTCAAATACGCTCCCATAACTGATCATAACATTTAAAAGATACGTCGTCGGTGAAAATATTTTCAATTCGGGCTTAGTCTCTGTACGGAGAGGCTACCGAGAAGCGCTACCGACGAAGACTTTCTGATTAATTTAAAAATCAACCGTAAGAGATAGAGCCGTGGTTTATTAAGCAAAAGTGCTTCAAATACGCTCCTATAACTCAATCTAACATTTAAAAGGTACCTCGTCGGTGAAAATAATTTCAGTTCGGAATTAGATTTTTTCCTACCGAGTGGCTACCGTGAAGAGTCGCCGACGACGACTTTAGAAATTATTTAAAAATCAACCGAAAGAGATAGAGCCGTGGTTTATTAAGAAAAAGTGCGTCAAATACGCTCCCATAACTGATCATAACATTTAAAAGATACGTCGTCGGTGAAAATATTTTCAATTCGGACTTATTCTCTGTAGGGAGAGGCTACCGAGAACCGCTACCGACGAAGACTTTCTGATTAATTTAAAAATCAACCGAAAGAGATAGAGCCGTGGTTTATTAAGCAAAAGTGCTTCAAATACGCTCCTATAACTCAATCTGACATTTAAAAGGTACCTCGTCGGTGAAAGTAATTACAGTTCGGACTTAGATTTTTTCCTACCGAGTGCCTACCGTGAAGAGTCGCCGACGACGACTTTAGAAATTATTTATAAATCAACCGTAAGAGATAGAGCCGTGGTTTATTAAGAAAAAGTGCGTCAAATACGCTCCCATAACTGATCATAACATTTAAAAGATACGTCGTCGGTGAAAATATTTTCAATTCGGACTTAGTCTCTGTAGGGAGAGGCTACCGAGAACCGCTAACGACGAAGACTTTCTGATTAATTTAAAAATCAACCGTAAGAGATAGAGCCGTGGTTTATTAAGCAAAAGTGCTTCAAATACGCTCCTATAACTCAATCTAACATTTAAAAGGTACCTCGTCTGTGAAAATAATTTCAGTTCGGACTTAGATTTTTTCCTACCGAGTGGCTACCGTGAAGAGTCGCCGACGACGACTGTAGAAATTATTTAAAAATCAACCGTAAGAGATAGAACCGTGGTTTATTAAGAAAAAGTGCTTCAAATACGCTCCCATAACTGATCATAACATTTAAAAGATACGTCGTCGGTGAAAATATTTTCAATTCGGACTTAGTCTCTGTAGGGAGAGGCTACCGAGAACCGCTACCGACGAAGACTTTCTGATTAATTTAAAAATCAACCGTAAGAGATAGAGCCGTGGTTTATTAAGCAAAAGTGCTTCAAATACGCTCCTATAACTCAATCTAACATTTAAAAGGTACCTCGTCGGTGAAAATAATTTCAGTTCGGAATTAGATTTTTTCCTACCGAGTGGCTACCGTGAAGAGTCGCCGACGACGACTTTAGAAATTATTTAAAAATCAACCGAAAGAGATAGAGCCGTGGTTTATTAAGAAAAAGTGCGTCAAATACGCTCCCATAACTGATCATAACATTTAAAAGATACGTCGTCGGTGAAAATATTTTCAATTCGGACTTATTCTCTGTAGGGAGAGGCTACCGAGAACCGCTACCGACGAAGACTTTCTGATTAATTTAAAAATCAACCGAAAGAGATAGAGCCGTGGTTTATTAAGCAAAAGTGCTTCAAATACGCTCCTATAACTCAATCTGACATTTAAAAGGTACCTCGTCGGTGAAAGTAATTACAGTTCGGACTTAGATTTTTTCCTACCGAGTGCCTACCGTGAAGAGTCGCCGACGACGACTTTAGAAATTATTTATAAATCAACCGTAAGAGATAGAGCCGTGGTTTATTAAGAAAAAGTGCGTCAAATACGCTCCCATAACTGATCATAACATTTAAAAGATACGTCGTCGGTGAAAATATTTTCAATTCGGACTTAGTCTCTGTAGGGAGAGGCTACCGAGAACCGCTAACGACGAAGACTTTCTGATTAATTTAAAAATCAACCGTAAGAGATAGAGCCGTGGTTTATTAAGCAAAAGTGCTTCAAATACGCTCCTATAACTCAATCTAACATTTAAAAGGTACCTCGTCTGTGAAAATAATTTCAGTTCGGACTTAGATTTTTTCCTACCGAGTGGCTACCGTGAAGAGTCGCCGACGACGACTGTAGAAATTATTTAAAAATCAACCGTAAGAGATAGAACCGTGGTTTATTAAGAAAAAGTGCTTCAAATACGCTCCCATAACTGATCATAACATTTTAAAAGATACGTCGTCGGTGAAAATATTTTCAATTCGGACTTAGTCTCTGTAGGGAGAGGCTACCGAGAACCGCTACCGACGAAGACTTTCTGATTAATTTAAAAATCAACCGTAAGAGATAGAGCCGTGGTTTATTAAGCAAAAGTGCTTCAAATACGCTCCTATAACTCAATCTAACATTTAAAAGGTACCTCGTCGGTGAAAATAATTTCAGTTCGGACTTAGATTTTTTCCTACCGAGTGGCTACCGTGAAGAGTCGCCGACGACGACTTTAGAAATTATTTAAAAATCAACCGTAAGAGATAGAGCCGTGGTTTATTAAGAAAAAGTGCGTCAAATACGCTCCCATAACTGATCATAACATTTAAAAGATACGTCGTCGGTGAAAATATTTTCAATTCGGGCTTAGTCTCTGTACGGAGAGGCTACCGAGAAGCGCTACCGACGAAGACTTTCTGATTAATTTAAAAATCAACCGTAAGAGATAGAGCCGTGGTTTATTAAGCAAAAGTGCTTCAAATACGCTCCTATAACTCAATCTAACATTTAAAAGGTACCTCGTCGGTGAAAATAATTTCAGTTCGGAATTAGATTTTTTCCTACCGAGTGGCTACCGTGAAGAGTCGCCGACGACGACTTTAGAAATTATTTAAAAATCAACCGAAAGAGATAGAGCCGTGGTTTATTAAGAAAAAGTGCGTCAAATACGCTCCCATAACTGATCATAACATTTAAAAGATACGTCGTCGGTGAAAATATTTTCAATTCGGACTTATTCTCTGTAGGGAGAGGCTACCGAGAACCGCTACCGACGAAGACTTTCTGATTAATTTAAAAATCAACCGTAAGAGATAGAGCCGTGGTTTATTAAGCAAAAGTGCTTCAAATACGCTCCTATAACTCAATCTAATATTTAAAAGGTACCTCGTCTGTGAAAATAATTTCAGTTCGGACTTAGATTTTTTCCTACCGAGTGCCTACCGTGCAGAGTCGCCGACGACGACTTTAGAAAGTATTTTAAAATCAACCGTAAGAGATAGAGCCGTGGTTTATTATGCAAAAGTGCCTCAAATACGCTCCCATAACTGATCATAACATTTAAAAGATACGTCGTCAGTGAAAATATTTTCAATTCGGACTTAGTCTCTGTAGGGAGAGGCTACCGAGAACCGCTACCGACGAAGATTTTCTCATTAATTTAAAAATCAACCGAAAGAGATAGAGCCGTGGTTTATTAAGCAAAAGTGCTTCAAATACGCTCCTATAACTCAGTCTAACATTTAAAAGGTACCTCGTCGGTGAAAATATTTACAGGTCGGACTTAGATTTTTTCCTACCCAGTGGCTACCGTGAAGAGTCGCCGACGACGACTTTAGAACTTATTTAAAAATCAACCGTAAGAGATAGAGCCGTGGTTTATTAAGAAAAAGTGCGTCAAATACGCTCCCATAACTGATCATAACATTTAAAAGATACGTCGTCGGTGAAAATATTTTCAATTCGGGCTTAGTCTCTGTACGGAGAGGCTACCGAGAAGCGCTACCGACGAAGACTTTCTGATTAATTTAAAAATCAACCGTAAGAGATAGAGCCGTGGTTTATTAAGCAAAAGTGCGTCAAATACGCTCCCATAACTGATCATAACATTTAAAAGATACGTCGTCGGTGAAAATATTTTCAATTCGGACTTATTCTCTGTAGGGAGAGGCTACCGAGAACCGCTACCGACGAAGACTTTCTGATTAATTTAAAAATCAACCGTAAGAGATAGAGCCGTGGTTTATTAAGCAAAAGTGCTTCAAATACGCTCCTATAACTCAATCTAATATTTAAAAGGTACCTCGTCTGTGAAAATAATTTCAGTTCGGACTTAGATTTTTTCCTACCGAGTGCCTACCGTGCAGAGTCGCCGACGACGACTTTAGAAAGTATTTTAAAATCAACCGTAAGAGATAGAGCCGTGGTTTATTATGCAAAAGTGCCTCAAATACGCTCCCATAACTGATCATAACATTTAAAAGATACGTCGTCAGTGAAAATATTTTCAATTCGGACTTAGTCTCTGTAGGGAGAGGCTACCGAGAACCGCTACCGACGAAGATTTTCTCATTAATTTAAAAATCAACCGAAAGAGATAGAGCCGTGGTTTATTAAGCAAAAGTGCTTCAAATACGCTCCTATAACTCAGTCTAACATTTAAAAGGTACCTCGTCGGTGAAAATATTTACAGGTCGGACTTAGATTTTTTCCTACCCAGTGGCTACCGTGAAGAGTCGCCGACGACGACTTTAGAAATTATTTAAAAATCAACCGTAAGAGATAGAGCCGTGGTTTATTAAGCAAAAGTGCGTCAAATACGCTCCCATAACTGAACATAACATTTAAAAGATACGTCGTCAGTGAAAATATTTTCAATTCGGACTTAGTCTCTGTAGGGAGAGGCTACCGAGAACCGCTACAGACGAAGACTTTCTGATTAATTTAAAAATCAACCGTAAGAGATAGAGCCGTGGTTTATTAAGCAAAAGTGCTTCAAATACGCTCCTATAACTCAATCTAACGTTTAAAAGGTACCTCGTCTGTGAAAATAATTTCAGTTCGGACTTAGATTTTTTCCTACCGAGTGCCTACCGTGAAGAGTCGCCGACGACGACTTTAGAAAGTATTTTAAAATCAACCGTAAGAGATAGAGCCGTGGTTTATTATGCAAAAGTGCCTCAAATACGCTCCCATAACTGATCATAACATTTAAAAGATACGTCGTCGGTGAAAATATTTTCAATTCGGACTTAGTCTCTGTACGGAGAGGCTACCGAGAAGCGCTACCGACGAAGACTTTCTGATTAATTTAAAAATCAACCGTAAGAGATAGAGTCGTGGTTTATTAAGCAAAAGTGCTTGAAATACGCTCCTATAACTCAATCTAACATTTAAAAGGTACCTCGTCGGTGAAAATAATTTCAGTTCGGAATTAGATTTTTTCCTACCGAGTGGCTACCGTGAAGAGTCGCCGACGACGACTTTAGAAATTATTTAAAAATCAACCGAAAGAGATAGAGCCGTGGTTTATTAAGAAAAAGTGCGTCAAATACGCTCCCATAACTGATCATAACATTTAAAAGATACGTCGTCGGTGAAAATATTTTCAATTCGGACTTAGTCTCTGTAGGGAGAGGCTACCGAGAACCGCTACCGACGAAGACTTTCTGATTAATTTAAAAATCAACCGTAAGAGATAGAGCCGTGGTTTATTAAGCAAAAGTGCTTCAAATACGCTCCTATAACTCAATCTAACATTTAAAAGGTACCTCGTCGGTGAAAATAATTTCAGTTCGGACTTAGATTTTTTCCTACCGAGTGGCTACCGTGAAGAGTCGCCGACGACGACTTTAGAAATTATTTAAAAATCAACCGTAAGAGATAGAGCCGTGGTTTATTAAGAAAAAGTGCGTCAAATACGCTCCCATAAGTGATCATAACATTTAAAAGATACGTCGTCGGTGAAAATATTTTCAATTCGGGCTTAGTCTCTGTACGGAGAGGCTACCGAGAAGCGCTACCGACGAAGACTTTCTGATTAATTTAAAAATCAACCGTAAGAGATAGAGCCGTGGTTTATTAAGCAAAAGTGCTTCAAATACGCTCCTATAACTCAATCTAACATTTAAAAGGTACCTCGTCGGTGAAAATAATTTCAGTTCGGAATTAGATTTTTTCCTACCGAGTGGCTACCGTGAAGAGTCGCCGACGATGACTTTAGAAATTATTTAAAAATCAACCGAAAGAGATAGAGCCGTGGTTTATTAAGAAAAAGTGCGTCAAATACGCTCCCATAACTGATCATAACATTTAAAAGATACGTCGTCGGTGAAAATATTTTCAATTCGGACTTATTCTCTGTAGGGAGAGGCTACCGAGAACCGCTACCGACGAAGACTTTCTGATTAATTTAAAAATCAACCGAAAGAGATAGAGCCGTTGTTTATTAAGCAAAAGTGCTTCAAATACGCTCCTATAACTCAATCTAACATATAAAAGGTACCTCGTCGGTGAAAATAATTACAGTTCGGACTTAGATTATTTCCTACCGAGTGGCTACGGTGAAGAGTCGCCGACGACGACTTTAGAAATTATTTAAAAATCAACCGTAAGAGATAGAGCCGTGGTTTATTAAGAAAAAGTGCGTCAAATACGCTCCCATAACTGATCATAACATTTAAAAGATACGTCGTCGGTGAAAATATTTTCAATTCGGGCTTAGTCTCTGTACGGAGAGGCTACCGAGAAGCGCTACCGACGAAGACTTTCTGATTAATTTAAAAATCAACCGTAAGAGATAGAGCCGTGGTTTATTAAGCAAAAGTGCTTCAAATACGCTCCTATAACTCAATCTAACATTTAAAAGGTACCTCGTCGGTGAAAATAATTTCAGTTCGGAATTAGATTTTTTCCTACCGAGTGGCTACCGTGAAGAGTCGCCGACGACGACTTTAGAAATTATTTAAAAATCAACCGAAAGAGATAGAGCCGTGGTTTATTAAGAAAAAGTGCGTCAAATACGCTCCCATAACTGATCATAACATTTAAAAGATACGTCGTCGGTGAAAATATTTTCAATTCGGACTTATTCTCTGTAGGGAGAGGCTACCGAGAACCGCTACCGACGAAGACTTTCTGATTAATTTAAAAATCAACCGTAAGAGATAGAGCCGTGGTTTATTAAGCAAAAGTGCTTCAAATACGCTCCTATAACTCAATCTAATATTTAAAAGGTACCTCGTCTGTGAAAATAATTTCAGTTCGGACTTAGATTTTTTCCTACCGAGTGCCTACCGTGCAGAGTCGCCGACGACGACTTTAGAAAGTATTTTAAAATCAACCGTAAGAGATAGAGCCGTGGTTTATTATGCAAAAGTGCCTCAAATACGCTCCCATAACTGATCATAACATTTAAAAGATACGTCGTCAGTGAAAATATTTTCAATTCGGACTTAGTCTCTGTAGGGAGAGGCTACCGAGAACCGCTACCGACGAAGATTTTCTCATTAATTTAAAAATCAACCGAAAGAGATAGAGCCGTGGTTTATTAAGCAAAAGTGCTTCAAATACGCTCCTATAACTCAGTCTAACATTTAAAAGGTACCTCGTCGGTGAAAATATTTACAGGTCGGACTTAGATTTTTTCCTACCCAGTGGCTACCGTGAAGAGTCGCCGACGACGACTTTAGAAATTATTTAAAAATCAACCGTAAGAGATAGAGCCGTGGTTTATTAAGAAAAAGTGCGTCAAATACGCTCCCATAACTGATCATAACATTTAAAAGATACGTCGTCGGTGAAAATATTTTCAATTCGGGCTTAGTCTCTGTACGGAGAGGCTACCGAGAAGCGCTACCGACGAAGACTTTCTGATTAATTTAAAAATCAACCGTAAGAGATAGAGCCGTGGTTTATTAAGCAAAAGTGCGTCAAATACGCTCCCATAACTGATCATAACATTTAAAAGATACGTCGTCGGTGAAAATATTTTCAATTCGGACTTATTCTCTGTAGGGAGAGGCTACCGAGAACCGCTACCGACGAAGACTTTCTGATTAATTTAAAAATCAACCGTAAGAGATAGAGCCGTGGTTTATTAAGCAAAAGTGCTTCAAATACGCTCCTATAACTCAATCTAACATTTAAAAGGTACCTCGTCGGTGAAAATAATTTCAGTTCGGACTTAGATTTTTTCCTACCGAGTGGCTACCGTGAAGAGTCGCCGACGACGACTTTAGAAATTATTTAAAAATCAACCGTAAGAGATAGAGCCGTGGTTTATTAAGAAAAAGTGCGTCAAATACGCTCCCATAAGTGATCATAACATTTAAAAGATACGTCGTCGGTGAAAATATTTTCAATTCGGGCTTAGTCTCTGTACGGAGAGGCTACCGAGAAGCGCTACCGACGAAGACTTTCTGATTAATTTAAAAATCAACCGTAAGAGATAGAGCCGTGGTTTATTAAGCAAAAGTGCTTCAAATACGCTCCTATAACTCAATCTAACATTTAAAAGGTACCTCGTCGGTGAAAATAATTTCAGTTCGGAATTAGATTTTTTCCTACCGAGTGGCTACCGTGAAGAGTCGCCGACGATGACTTTAGAAATTATTTAAAAATCAACCGAAAGAGATAGAGCCGTGGTTTATTAAGAAAAAGTGCGTCAAATACGCTCCCATAACTGATCATAACATTTAAAAGATACGTCGTCGGTGAAAATATTTTCAATTCGGACTTATTCTCTGTAGGGAGAGGCTACCGAGAACCGCTACCGACGAAGACTTTCTGATTAATTTAAAAATCAACCGAAAGAGATAGAGCCGTTGTTTATTAAGCAAAAGTGCTTCAAATACGCTCCTATAACTCAATCTAACATATAAAAGGGACCTCGTCGGTGAAAATAATTACAGTTCGGACTTAGATTTTTTCCTACCGAGTGGCTACGGTGAAGAGTCGCCGACGACGACTTTAGAAATTATTTAAAAATCAACCGTAAGAGATAGAGCCGTGGTTTATTAAGAAAAAGTGCGTCAAATACGCTCCCATAACTGATCATAACATTTAAAAGATACGTCGTCGGTGAAAATATTTTCAATTCGGGCTTAGTCTCTGTACGGAGAGGCTACCGAGAAGCGCTACCGACGAAGACTTTCTGATTAATTTAAAAATCAACCGTAAGAGATAGAGCCGTGGTTTATTAAGCAAAAGTGCTTCAAATACGCTCCTATAACTCAATCTAACATTTAAAAGGTACCTCGTCGGTGAAAATAATTTCAGTTCGGAATTAGATTTTTTCCTACCGAGTGGCTACCGTGAAGAGTCGCCGACGACGACTTTAGAAATTATTTAAAAATCAACCGTAAGAGATAGAGCCGTGGTTTATTAAGAAAAAGTGCGTCAAATACGCTCCCATAACTGATCATAACATTTAAAAGATACGTCGTCAGTGAAAATATTTTCAATTCGGACTTAGTCTCTGTAGGGAGAGGCTACCGAGAACCGCTACCGACGAAGACTTTCTGATTAATTTAAAAATCAACCGTAAGAGATAGAGCCGTGGTTTATTAAGCAAAAGTGCTTCAAATACGCTCCTATAACTCAATCTAATATTTAAAAGGTACCTCGTCTGTGAAAATAATTTCAGTTCGGACTTAGATTTTTTCCTACCGAGTGCCTACCGTGCAGAGTCGCCGACGACGACTTTAGAAAGTATTTTAAAATCAACCGTAAGAGATAGAGCCGTGGTTTATTATGCAAAAGTGCCTCAAATACGCTCCCATAACTGATCATAACATTTAAAAGATACGTCGTCAGTGAAAATATTTTCAATTCGGACTTAGTCTCTGTAGGGAGAGGCTACCGAGAACCGCTACCGACGAAGATTTTCTCATTAATTTAAAAATCAACCGAAAGAGATAGAGCCGTGGTTTATTAAGCAAAAGTGCTTCAAATACGCTCCTATAACTCAGTCTAACATTTAAAAGGTACCTCGTCGGTGAAAATATTTACAGGTCGGACTTAGATTTTTTCCTACCCAGTGGCTACCGTGAAGAGTCGCCGACGACGACTTTAGAAATTATTTAAAAATCAACCGTAAGAGATAGAGCCGTGGTTTATTAAGAAAAAGTGCGTCAAATACGCTCCCATAACTGATCATAACATTTAAAAGATACGTCGTCAGTGAAAATATTTTCAATTCGGACTTAGTCTCTGTAGGGAGAGGCTACCGAGAACCGCTACCGACGAAGACTTTCTGATTAATTTAAAAATCAACCGAAAGAGATAGAGCCGTGGTTTATTAAGCAAAAGTGCTTCAAATACGCTCCTATAACTCAATCTAACATATAAAATGTACGTCGTCGGTGAAAATAATTACAGTTCGGACTTAGATTTTTTCCTACCGAGTGGCTACGGTGAAGAGTCGCCGACGACGATTTTAGAAAGTATTTTAAAATCAACCGTAAGAGATAGAGCCGTGGTTTATAATGCAAAAGTGCGTCAAATACGCTCCCATAACTGATCATAACATTTAAAAGATACGTCGTCAGTGAAAATATTTTCAATTCGGACTTAGTCTCTGTAGTGAGAGGCTACCGAGAACCGCTACCGACGAAGACTTTCTGATTAATTTAAAAATCAACCGAAAGAGATAGAGCCGTGGTTTATTAAGCAAAAGTGCTTCAAATACGCTCCTATAACTCAATCTGACATTTAAAAGGTACCTCGTCGGTGAAAGTAATTACAGTTCGGACTTAGATTTTTTCCTACCGAGTGCCTACCGTGAAGAGTCGCCGACGACGACTTTAGAAATTATTTAAAAATCAACCGTAAGAGATAGAGCCGTGGTTTATTAAGAAAAAGTGCGTCAAATACGCTCCCATAACTGATCATAACATTTAAAAGATACGTCGTCGGTGAAAATATTTTCAATTCGGACTTAGTCTCTGTAGGGAGAGGCTACCGAGAACCGCTAACGACGAAGATTTTCTGATTAATTTAAAAATCAACCGTAAGAGATAGAGCCGTGGTTTATTAAGCAAAAGTGCTTCAAATACGCTCCTATAACTCAATCTAACATTTAAAAGGTACCTCGTCTGTGAAAATAATTTCAGTTCGGACTTAGATGTTTTCCTACCGAGTGGCTACCGTGAAGAGTCGCCGACGACGACTTTAGAAATTATTTAAAAATCAACCGTAAGAGATAGAGCCGTGGTTTATTAAGAAAAAGTGCGTCAAATACGCTCCCATAACTGATCATAACATTTAAAAGATACGTCGTCGGTGAAAATATTTTCAATTCGGGCTTAGTCTCTGTACGGAGAGGCTACCGAGAAGCGCTACCGACGAAGACTTTCTGATTAATTTAAAAATCAACCGTAAGAGATAGAGCCGTGGTTTATTAAGCAAAAGTGCTTCAAATACGCTCCTATAACTCAATCTAACATTTAAAAGGTACCTCGTCGGTGAAAATAATTTCAGTTCGGAATTAGATTTTTTCCTACCGAGTGGCTACCGTGAAGAGTCGCCGACGACGACTTTAGAAATTATTTAAAAATCAACCGAAAGAGATAGAGCCGTGGTTTATTAAGAAAAAGTGCGTCAAATACGCTCCCATAACTGATCATAACATTTAAAAGATACGTCGTCGGTGAAAATATTTTCAATTCGGACTTATTCTCTGTAGGGAGAGGCTACCGAGAACCGCTACCGACGAAGACTTTCTGATTAATTTAAAAATCAACCGAAAGAGATAGAGCCGTGGTTTATTAAGCAAAAGTGCTTCAAATACGCTCCTATAACTCAATCTGACATTTAAAAGGTACCTCGTCGGTGAAAGTAATTACAGTTCGGACTTAGATTTTTTCCTACCGAGTGCCTACCGTGAAGAGTCGCCGACGACGACTTTAGAAATTATTTATAAATCAACCGTAAGAGATAGAGCCGTGGTTTATTAAGAAAAAGTGCGTCAAATACGCTCCCATAACTGATCATAACATTTAAAAGATACGTCGTCGGTGAAAATATTTTCAATTCGGACTTAGTCTCTGTAGGGAGAGGCTACCGAGAACCGCTAACGACGAAGACTTTCTGATTAATTTAAAAATCAACCGTAAGAGATAGAGCCGTGGTTTATTAAGCAAAAGTGCTTCAAATACGCTCCTATAACTCAATCTAACATTTAAAAGGTACCTCGTCTGTGAAAATAATTTCAGTTCGGACTTAGATTTTTTCCTACCGAGTGGCTACCGTGAAGAGTCGCCGACGACGACTGTAGAAATTATTTAAAAATCAACCGTAAGAGATAGAACCGTGGTTTATTAAGAAAAAGTGCTTCAAATACGCTCCCATAACTGATCATAACATTTAAAAGATACGTCGTCGGTGAAAATATTTTCAATTCGGACTTAGTCTCTGTAGGGAGAGGCTACCGAGAACCGCTACCGACGAAGACTTTCTGATTAATTTAAAAATCAACCGTAAGAGATAGAGCCGTGGTTTATTAAGCAAAAGCGCTTCAAATACGCTCCTATAACTCAATCTAACATTTAAAAGGTACCTCGTCGGTGAAAATAATTTCAGTTCGGACTTAGATTTTTTCCTACCGAGTGGCTACCGTGAAGAGTCGCCGACGACGACTTTAGAAATTATTTAAAAATCAACCGTAAGAGATAGAGCCGTGGTTTATTAAGAAAAAGTGCGTCAAATACGCTCCCATAACTGATCATAACATTTAAAAGATACGTCGTCGGTGAAAATATTTTCAATTCGGGCTTAGTCTCTGTACGGAGAGGCTACCGAGAAGCGCTACCGACGAAGACTTTCTGATTAATTTAAAAATCAACCGTAAGAGATAGAGCCGTGGTTTATTAAGCAAAAGTGCTTCAAATACGCTCCTATAACTCAATCTAACATTTAAAAGGTACCTCGTCGGTGAAAATAATTTCAGTTCGGAATTAGATTTTTTCCTACCGAGTGGCTACCGTGAAGAGTCGCCGACGACGACTTTAGAAATTATTTAAAAATCAACCGAAAGAGATAGAGCCGTGGTTTATTAAGAAAAAGTGCGTCAAATACGCTCCCATAACTGATCATAACATTTAAAAGATACGTCGTCGGTGAAAATATTTTCAATTCGGACTTATTCTCTGTAGGGAGAGGCTACCGAGAACCGCTACCGACGAAGACTTTCTGATTAATTTAAAAATCAACCGTAAGAGATAGAGCCGTGGTTTATTAAGCAAAAGTGCTTCAAATACGCTCCTATAACTCAATCTAATATTTAAAAGGTACCTCGTCTGTGAAAATAATTTCAGTTCGGACTTAGATTTTTTCCTACCGAGTGCCTACCGTGCAGAGTCGCCGACGACGACTTTAGAAAGTATTTTAAAATCAACCGTAAGAGATAGAGCCGTGGTTTATTATGCAAAAGTGCCTCAAATACGCTCCCATAACTGATCATAACATTTAAAAGATACGTCGTCAGTGAAAATATTTTCAATTCGGACTTAGTCTCTGTAGGGAGAGGCTACCGAGAACCGCTACCGACGAAGATTTTCTCATTAATTTAAAAATCAACCGAAAGAGATAGAGCCGTGGTTTATTAAGCAAAAGTGCTTCAAATACGCTCCTATAACTCAGTCTAACATTTAAAAGGTACCTCGTCGGTGAAAATATTTACAGGTCGGACTTAGATTTTTTCCTACCCAGTGGGTACCGTGAAGAGTCGCCGACGACGACTTTAGAAATTATTTAAAAATCAACCGTAAGAGATAGAGCCGTGGTTTATTAAGCAAAAGTGCGTCAAATACGCTCCCATAACTGAACATAACATTTAAAAGATACGTCGTCAGTGAAAATATTTTCAATTCGGACTTAGTCTCTGTAGGGAGAGGCTACCGAGAACCGCTACAGACGAAGACTTTCTGATTAATTTAAAAATCAACCGTAAGAGATAGAGCCGTGGTTTATTAAGCAAAAGTGCTTCAAATACGCTCCTATAACTCAATCTAACGTTTAAAAGGTACCTCGTCTGTGAAAATAATTTCAGTTCGGACTTAGATTTTTTCCTACCGAGTGCCTACCGTGAAGAGTCGCCGACGACGACTTTAGAAAGTATTTTAAAATCAACCGTAAGAGATAGAGCCGTGGTTTATTATGCAAAAGTGCCTCAAATACGCTCCCATAACTGATCATAACATTTAAAAGATACGTCGTCGGTGAAAATATTTTCAATTCGGACTTAGTCTCTGTACGGAGAGGCTACCGAGAAGCGCTACCGACGAAGACTTTCTGATTAATTTAAAAATCAACCGTAAGAGATAGAGCCGTGGTTTATTAAGCAAAAGTGCTTGAAATACGCTCCTATAACTCAATCTAACATTTAAAAGGTACCTCGTCGGTGAAAATAATTTCAGTTCGGAATTAGATTTTTTCCTACCGAGTGGCTACCGTGAAGAGTCGCCGACGACGACTTTAGAAATTATTTAAAAATCAACCGAAAGAGATAGAGCCGTGGTTTATTAAGAAAAAGTGCGTCAAATACGCTCCCATAACTGATCATAACATTTAAAAGATACGTCGTCGGTGAAAATATTTTCAATTCGGACTTAGTCTCTGTAGGGAGAGGCTACCGAGAACCGCTACCGACGAAGACTTTCTGATTAATTTAAAAATCAACCGTAAGAGATAGAGCCGTGGTTTATTAAGCAAAAGTGCTTCAAATACGCTCCTATAACTCAATCTAACATTTAAAAGGTACCTCGTCGATGAAAATAATTTCAGTTCGGAATTAGATTTTTTCCTACCCAGTGGCTACCGTGAAGAGTCGCCGACGACGACTTTAGAAATTATTTACAAATCAACCGTAAGAGATAGAGCCGTGGTTTATTAAGCAAAAGTGCGTCAAATACGCTCCCATAACTGAACATAACATTTAAAAGATACGTCGACAGTGAAAATATTTTCAATTCGGACTTAGTCTCTGTAGGGAGAGGCTACCGAGAACCGCTACAGACGAAGACTTTCTGATTAATTTAAAAATCAACCGTAAGATATAGAGCCGTTGTTTATTAAGCAAAAGTGCTTCAAATACGCGCCTATAACTCAATCTAACGTTTAAAAGGTACCTCGTCGGTGAAAATAATTTCAGTTCGGACTTAGATTTTTTCCTACCGAGTGGCTACCGTGAAGAGTCGCCGACGACGACTTTAGAAATTATTTAAAAATCAACCGTAAGAGATAGAGCCGTGGTTTATTAAGAAAAAGTGCGTCAAATACGCTCCCATAACTGATCATAACATTTAAAAGATACGTCGTCGGTGAAAATATTTTCAATTCGGACTTAGTCTCTGTAGGGAGAGGCTACCGAGAACCGCTACCGACGAAGACTTTCTGATTAATTTAAAAATCAACCGTAAGAGATAGAGCCGTGGTTTATTAAGCAAAAGTGCTTCAAATACGCTCCTATAACTCAATCTAACATTTAAAAGGTACCTCGTCGGTGAAAATAATTTCAGTTCGGACTTAGATTTTTTCCTACCGAGTGGCTACCGTGAAGAGTCGCCGACGACGACTTTAGAAATTATTTAAAAATCAACCGTAAGAGATAGAGCCGTGGTTTATTAAGAAAAAGTGCGTCAAATACGCTCCCATAACTGATCATAACATTTAAAAGATACGTCGTCGGTGAAAATATTTTCAATTCGGACTTAGTCTCTGTAGGGAGAGGCTACCGAGAACCGCTACCGACGAAGACTTTCTGATTAATTTAAAAATCAACCGTAAGAGATAGAGCCGTGGTTTATTAAGCAAAAGTGCTTCAAATACGCTCCTATAACTCAATCTAACATTTAAAAGGTACCTCGTAGGTGAAAATAATTTCAGTTCGGACTTAGATTTTTTCCTACCGAGTGGCTACCGTGAAGAGTCGCCGACGACGACTTTAGAAATTATTTAAAAATCAACCGTAAGAGATAGAGCCGTGGTTTATTAAGAAAAAGTGCGTCAAATACGCTCCCATAACTGATCATAACATTTAAAAGATACGTCGTCGGTGAAAATATTTTCAATTCGGACTTAGTCTCTGTAGGGAGAGGCTACCGAGAAGCGCTACCGACGAAGACTTTCTGATTAATTTAAAAATCAACCGTAAGAGATAGAGCCGTGGTTTATTAAGCAAAAGTGCTTCAAATACCCTCCTATAACTCAATCTAACATTTAAAAGGTACCTCGTCGGTGAAAATAATTTCAGTTCGGACTTAGATTTTTTCCTACCGAGTGGCTACCGTGAAGAGTCGCCGACGAGGACTTTAGAAATTATTTCAAAATCAACCGTTAGAGATAGAGCCGTGGTTTATTAAGCAAAAGTGCGTCAAATACGCTCCCATAACTGAACATAACATTTAAAAGGTACGTCGTCGGTAAAAAAATATTTTCAATTCGGACTTAGTCTCTGTACGGAGAGGCTACCGAGAAGCGCTACCGACGAAGACTTTCTGATTAATTTAAAAATCAACCGTAAGAGATAGAGCCGTGGTTTATTAAGCAAAAGTGCTTCAAATACGCTCCTATAACTCAATCTAACATTTAAAAGGTACCTCGTCGGTGAAAATAATTTCAGTTCGGACTTAGATTTTTTCCTACCGAGTGGCTACCGTGAAGAGTCGCCGACGACGACTTTAGAAATTATTTAAAAATCAACCGTAAGAGATAGAGCCGTGGTTTATTAAGCAAAAGTGCGTCAAATACGCTCCCATAACTGAACATAAAATTTAAAAGATACGTCGTCGGTGAAAATATTTTCAATTCGGACTTAGTCTCTGTACGGAGAGGCTACCGAGAAGCGCTACCGACGAAGACTTTCTGATTAATTTAAAAATCAACCGTAAGAGATAGAGCCGTGGTTTATTAAGCAAAAGTGCTTCAAATACGCTCCTATAACTCAATCTAACATTTAAAAGGTACCTCGTCGGTGAAAATAATTTCAGTTCGGACTTAGATTTTTTCCTACCGAGTGGCTACCGTGGAGGGTCGCCGACGACGACTTTAGAAATTATTTAAAAATCAACCGTAAGAGATAGAGCCGTGGTTTATTAAGAAAAAGTGCGTCAAATACGCTCCCATAACTGATCATAACATTTAAAAGATACGTCGTCGGTGAAAATATTTTCAATTCGGACTTAGTCTCTGTAGGGAGAGGCTACGGAGAACCGCTACCGACGAAGACTTTCTGATTAATTTAAAAATCAACCGTAAGAGATAGAGCCGTGGTTTATTAAGCAAAAGTGCTTCAAATACGCTCCTATAACTCAATCTAACATTTAAAAGGTACCTCGTCGGTGAATATAATTTCAGTTCGGACTTAGATTTTTTCCTACCGAGTGGCTACCGTGAAGAGTCGCCGACGACGACTTTAGAAATTATTTAAAAATCAACCGTTAGAGATAGAGCCGTGGTTTATTAAGCAAAAGTGCGTCAAATACGGTCCCATAACTGAACATAACATTTAAAAGATACGTCGTCGGTAAAAAAATATTTTCAATTCGGACTTAGTCTCTGTACGGAGAGGCTACCGAGAAGCGCTACCGACGAAGACTTTCTGATTAATTTAAAAATCAACCGTAAGAGATAGAGCCGTGGTTTATTAAGCAAAAGTGCTTCAAATACGCTCCTATAACTCAATCTAACATTTAAAAGGTACCTCGTCGGTGAAAATAATTTCAGTTCGGACTTAGATTTTTTCCTACCGAGTGGCTACCGTGAAGGGTCGCCGACGACGACTTTAGAAATTATTTAAAAATCAACCGTAAGAGATAGAGCCGTGGTTTATTAAGAAAAAGTGCGTCAAATACGCTCCCATAACTGATCATAACATTTAAAAGATACGTCGTCGGTGAAAATATTTTCAATTCGGACTTAGTCTCTGTAGGGAGAGGCTACGGAGAACCGCTACCGACGAAGACTTTCTGATTAATTTAAAAATCAACCGTAAGAGATAGAGCCGTGGTTTATTAAGCAAAAGTGCTTCAAATACGCTCCTATAACTCAATCTAACATTTAAAAGGTACCTCGTCGGTGAATATAATTTCAGTTCGGACTTAGATTTTTTCCTACCGAGTGGCTACCGTGAAGAGTCGCCGACGACGACTTTAGAAATTATTTAAAAATCAACCGTTAGAGATAGAGCCGTGGTTTATTAAGCAAAAGTGCGTCAAATACGCTCCCATAACTGAACATAACATTTAAAAGATACGTCGTCGGTAAAAAAATATTTTCAATTCGGACTTAGTCTCTGTACGGAGAGGCTACCGAGAAGCGCTACCGACGAAGACTTTCTGATTAATTTAAAAATCAACCGTAAGAGATAGAGCCGTGGTTTATTAAGCAAAAGTGCTTCAAATACGCTCCTATAACTCAATCTAACATTTAAAAGGTACCTCGTCGGTGAAAATAATTTCAGTTCGGACTTAGATTTTTTCCTACCGAGTGGCTACCGTGAAGGGTCGCCGACGACGACTTTAGAAATTATTTAAAAATCAACCGTAAGAGATAGAGCCGTGGTTTATTAAGAAAAAGTGCGTCAAATACGCTCCCATAACTGATCATAACATTTAAAAGATACGTCGTCGGTGAAAATATTTTCAATTCGGACTTAGTCTCTGTAGGGAGAGGCTACGGAGAACCGCTACCGACGAAGACTTTCTGATTAATTTAAAAATCAACCGTAAGAGATAGAGCCGTGGTTTATTAAGCAAAAGTGCTTCAAATACGCTCCTATAACTCAATCTAACATTTAAAAGGTACCTCGTCGGTGAATATAATTTCAGTTCGGACTTAGATTTTTTCCTACCGAGTGGCTACCGTGAAGAGTCGCCGACGACGACTTTAGAAATTATTTAAAAATCAACCGTTAGAGATAGAGCCGTGGTTTATTAAGCAAAAGTGCGTCAAATACGCTCCCATAACTGAACATAACATTTAAAAGATACGTCGTCGGTAAAAAAATATTTTCAATTCGGACTTAGTCTCTGTACGGAGAGGCTACCGAGAAGCGCTACCGACGAAGACTTTCTGATTAATTTAAAAATCAACCGTAAGAGATAGAGCCGTGGTTTATTAAGCAAAAGTGCTTCAAATACGCTCCTATAACTCAATCTAACATTTAAAAGGTACCTCGTCTGTGAAAATAATTTCAGTTCGGACTTAGATTTTTTCCTACCGAGTGCCTACCGTGAAGAGTCGCCGACGACGACTTTAGAAATTATTTAAAAATCAACCGTAAGAGATAGAGCCGTGGTTTATTAAGAAAAAGTGCGTCAAATACGCTCCCATAACTGATCATAACATTTAAAAGATACGTCGTCGGTGAAAATATTTTCAATTCGGACTTAGTCTCTGTAAGGAGAGGCTACCGAGAACCGCTACCGACGAAGAATTTCTGATTAATTTAAAAATCAACCGTAAGAGATAGAGCCGTGGTTTATTAAGCAAAAGTGCTTCAAATACTCTCCTATAACTCAATCTAACATTTAAAAGGTACCTCGTCGGTGAAAATAATTTCAGTTCGGACTTAGATTTTTTCCTACCGAGTGGCTACCGTGAAGAGTCGCCGACGACGACTTTAGAAATTATTTAAAAATCAACCGTAAGAGATAGAGCCGTGGTTTATTAAGAAAAAGTGCGTCAAATACGCTCCCATAACTGATCATAACATTTAAAAGATACGTCGTCGGTGAAAATATTTTCAATTCGGACTTAGTCTCTGTAGGGAGAGGCTACCGAGAACCGCTACCGACGAAGACTTTCTGATTAATTTAAAAATCAATCGTAAGAGATAGAGCCGTGGTTTATTAAGCAAAAGTGCTTCAAATACGCTCCTATAACTCAATCTAACATTTAAAAGGTACCTCGTCGGTGAAAATAATTTCAGTTCGGACTTAGATTTTTTCCTACCGAGTGGCTACCGTGAAGAGTCGCCGACGACGACTTTAGAAATTATTTCAAAATCAACCGTTAGAGATAGAGCCGTGGTTTATTAAGCAAAAGTGCGTCAAATACGCTCCCATAACTGAACATAACATTTAAAAGATACGTCGTCGGTAAAAAAATATTTTCAATTCGGACTTAGTCTCTGTACGGAGAGGCTACCGAGAAGCGCTACCGACGAAGACTTTCTGATTAATTTAAAAATCAACCGTAAGAGATAGAGCCGTGGTTTATTAAGCAAAAGTGCTTCAAATACGCTCCTATAACTCAATCTAACATTTAAAAGGTACCTCGTCGGTGAAAATAATTTCAGTTCGGACTTAGATTTTTTCCTACCGAGTGGCTACCGTGAAGAGTCGCCGACGACGACTTTAGAAGTTATTTAAAAATCAACCGTAAGAGATAGAGCCGTGGTTTATTAAGCAAAAGTGCGTCAAATACGCTCCCATAACTGAACATAAAATTTAAAAGATACGTCGTCGGTGAAAATATTTTCAATTCGGACTTAGTCTCTGTACGGAGAGGCTACCGAGAAGCGCTACCGACGAAGACTTTCTGATTAATTTAAAAATCAACCGTAAGAGATAGAGCCGTGGTTTATTAAGCAAAAGTGCTTCAAATACGCTCCTATAACTCAATCTAACATTTAAAAGGTACCTCGTCGGTGAAAATAATTTTAGTTCGGACTTAGATTTTTTCCTACCGAGTGGCTACCGTGAAGGGTCGCCGACGACGACTTTAGAAATTATTTAAAAATCAACCGTAAGAGATAGAGCCGTGGTTTATTAAGAAAAAGTGCGTCAAATACGCTCCCATAACTGATCATAACATTTAAAAGATACGTCGTCGGTGAAAATATTTTCAATTCGGACTTAGTCTCTGTAGGGAGAGGCTACGGAGAACCGCTACCGACGAAGACTTTCTGATTAATTTAAAAATCAACCGTAAGAGATAGAGCCGTGGTTTATTAAGCAAAAGTGCTTCAAATACGCTCCTATAACTCAATCTAACATTTAAAAGGTACCTCGTCGGTGAATATAATTTCAGTTCGGACTTAGATTTTTTCCTACCGAGTGGCTACCGTGAAGAGTCGCCGACGACGACTTTAGAAATTATTTAAAAATCAACCGTTAGAGATAGAGCCGTGGTTTATTAAGCAAAAGTGCGTCAAATACGCTCCCATAACTGAACATAACATTTAAAAGATACGTCGTCGGTAAAAAAATATTTTCAATTCGGACTTAGTCTCTGTACGGAGAGGCTACCGAGAAGCGCTACCGACGAAGACTTTCTGATTAATTTAAAAATCAACCGTAAGAGATAGAGCCGTGGTTTATTAAGCAAAAGTGCTTCAAATACGCTCCTATAACTCAATCTAACATTTAAAAGGTACCTCGTCTGTGAAAATAATTTCAGTTCGGACTTAGATTTTTTCCTACCGAGTGCCTACCGTGAAGAGTCGCCGACGACGACTTTAGAAATTATTTAAAAATCAACCGTAAGAGATAGAGCCGTGGTTTATTAAGAAAAAGTGCGTCAAATACGCTCCCATAACTGATCATAACATTTAAAAGATACGTCGTCGGTGAAAATATTTTCAATTCGGACTTAGTCTCTGTAAGGAGAGGCTACCGAGAACCGCTACCGACGAAGAATTTCTGATTAATTTAAAAATCAACCGTAAGAGATAGAGCCGTGGTTTATTAAGCAAAAGTGCTTCAAATACTCTCCTATAACTCAATCTAACATTTAAAAGGTACCTCGTCGGTGAAAATAATTTCAGTTCGGACTTAGATTTTTTCCTACCGAGTGGCTACCGTGAAGAGTCGCCGACGACGACTTTAGAAATTATTTAAAAATCAACCGTAAGAGATAGAGCCGTGGTTTATTAAGAAAAAGTGCGTCAAATACGCTCCCATAACTGATCATAACATTTAAAAGATACGTCGTCGGTGAAAATATTTTCAATTCGGACTTAGTCTCTGTAGGGAGAGGCTACCGAGAACCGCTACCGACGAAGACTTTCTGATTAATTTAAAAATCAATCGTAAGAGATAGAGCCGTGGTTTATTAAGCAAAAGTGCTTCAAATACGCTCCTATAACTCAATCTAACATTTAAAAGGTACCTCGTCGGTGAAAATAATTTCAGTTCGGACTTAGATTTTTTCCTACCGAGTGGCTACCGTGAAGAGTCGCCGACGACGACTTTAGAAATTATTTCAAAATCAACCGTTAGAGATAGAGCCGTGGTTTATTAAGCAAAAGTGCGTCAAATACGCTCCCATAACTGAACATAACATTTAAAAGATACGTCGTCGGTAAAAAAATATTTTCAATTCGGACTTAGTCTCTGTACGGAGAGGCTACCGAGAAGCGCTACCGACGAAGACTTTCTGATTAATTTAAAAATCAACCGTAAGAGATAGAGCCGTGGTTTATTAAGCAAAAGTGCTTCAAATACGCTCCTATAACTCAATCTAACATTTAAAAGGTACCTCGTCGGTGAAAATAATTTCAGTTCGGACTTAGATTTTTTCCTACCGAGTGGCTACCGTGAAGAGTCGCCGACGACGACTTTAGAAGTTATTTAAAAATCAACCGTAAGAGATAGAGCCGTGGTTTATTAAGCAAAAGTGCGTCAAATACGCTCCCATAACTGAACATAAAATTTAAAAGATACGTCGTCGGTGAAAATATTTTCAATTCGGACTTAGTCTCTGTACGGAGAGGCTACCGAGAAGCGCTACCGACGAAGACTTTCTGATTAATTTAAAAATCAACCGTAAGAGATAGAGCCGTGGTTTATTAAGCAAAAGTGCTTCAAATACGCTCCTATAACTCAATCTAACATTTAAAAGGTACCTCGTCGGTGAAAATAATTTTAGTTCGGACTTAGATTTTTTCCTACCGAGTGGCTACCGTGAAGGGTCGCCGACGACGACTTTAGAAATTATTTAAAAATCAACCGTAAGAGATAGAGCCGTGGTTTATTAAGAAAAAGTGCGTCAAATACGCTCCCATAACTGATCATAACATTTAAAAGATACGTCGTCGGTGAAAATATTTTCAATTCGGACTTAGTCTCTGTAGGGAGAGGCTACGGAGAACCGCTACCGACGAAGACTTTCTGATTAATTTAAAAATCAACCGTAAGAGATAGAGCCGTGGTTTATTAAGCAAAAGTGCTTCAAATACGCTCCTATAACTCAATCTAACATTTAAAAGGTACCTCGTCGGTGAATATAATTTCAGTTCGGACTTAGATTTTTTCCTACCGAGTGGCTACCGTGAAGAGTCGCCGACGACGACTTTAGAAATTATTTAAAAATCAACCGTTAGAGATAGAGCCGTGGTTTATTAAGCAAAAGTGCGTCAAATACGCTCCCATAACTGAACATAACATTTAAAAGATACGTCGTCGGTAAAAAAATATTTTCAATTCGGACTTAGTCTCTGTACGGAGAGGCTACCGAGAAGCGCTACCGACGAAGACTTTCTGATTAATTTAAAAATCAACCGTAAGAGATAGAGCCGTGGTTTATTAAGCAAAAGTGCTTCAAATACGCTCCTATAACTCAATCTAACATTTAAAAGGTACCTCGTCTGTGAAAATAATTTCAGTTCGGACTTAGATTTTTTCCTACCGAGTGCCTACCGTGAAGAGTCGCCGACGACGACTTTAGAAATTATTTAAAAATCAACCGTAAGAGATAGAGCCGTGGTTTATTAAGAAAAAGTGCGTCAAATACGCTCCCATAACTGATCATAACATTTAAAAGATACGTCGTCGGTGAAAATATTTTCAATTCGGACTTAGTCTCTGTAAGGAGAGGCTACCGAGAACCGCTACCGACGAAGAATTTCTGATTAATTTAAAAATCAACCGTAAGAGATAGAGCCGTGGTTTATTAAGCAAAAGTGCTTCAAATACTCTCCTATAACTCAATCTAACATTTAAAAGGTACCTCGTCGGTGAAAATAATTTCAGTTCGGACTTAGATTTTTTCCTACCGAGTGGCTACCGTGAAGAGTCGCCGACGACGACTTTAGAAATTATTTAAAAATCAACCGTAAGAGATAGAGCCGTGGTTTATTAAGAAAAAGTGCGTCAAATACGCTCCCATAACTGATCATAACATTTAAAAGATACGTCGTCGGTGAAAATATTTTCAATTCGGACTTAGTCTCTGTAGGGAGAGGCTACCGAGAACCGCTACCGACGAAGACTTTCTGATTAATTTAAAAATCAATCGTAAGAGATAGAGCCGTGGTTTATTAAGCAAAAGTGCTTCAAATACGCTCCTATAACTCAATCTAACATTTAAAAGGTACCTCGTCGGTGAAAATAATTTCAGTTCGGACTTAGATTTTTTCCTACCGAGTGGCTACCGTGAAGAGTCGCCGACGACGACTTTAGAAATTATTTAAAAATCAACCGTAAGAGATAGAGCCGTGGTTTATTAAGCAAAAGTGCGTCAAATACGCTCCCATAACTGAACATAACATTTAAAAGATACGTCGTCGGTGAAAATATTTTCAATTCGGACTTAGTCTCTGTACGGAGAGGCTACCGAGAAGCGCTACCGACGAAGACTTTCTGATTAATTTAAAAATCAACCGTAAGAGATAGAGCCGTGGTTTATTAAGCAAAAGTGCTTCAAATACGCTCCTATAACTCAATCTAACATTTAAAAGGTACCTCGTCGGTGAAAATAATTTCAGTTCGGACTTAGATTTTTTCCTACCGAGTGGCTACCGTGAAGAGTCGCCGACGACGACTTTAGAAATTATTTAAAAATCAACCGTAAGAGATAGAGCCGTGGTTTATTAAGAAAAAGTGCGTCAAATACGCTCCCATAACTGATCATAACATTTAAAAGATACGTCGTCGGTGAAAATATTTTCAATTCGGACTTAGTCTCTGTAGGGAGAGGCTACCGAGAACCGCTACCGACGAAGACTTTCTCATTAATTTAAAAATCAACCGTAAGAGATAGAGCCGTGGTTTATTAAGCAAAAGTGCTTCAAATACGCTCCTATAACTCAATCTAACATTTAAAAGGTACCTCGTCGGTGAAAATAATTTCAGTTCGGACTTAGATTTTTTCCTACCGAGTGGCTACCGTGAAGAGTCGCCGACGACGACTTTAGAAATTATTTAAAAATCAACCGTAAGAGATTTAGCCGTGGTTTATTAAGCAAAAGTGCTTCAAATACGCTCCTATAACTCAATCTAACATTTAAAAGGTACCTCGTCTGTGAAAATAATTTCAGTTCGGACTTAGATTTTTTCCTACCGAGTGGCTACCGTGAAGAGTCGCCGACGACGACTTTAGAAATTATTTAAAAATCAACCGTAAGAGATAGAGCCGTGGTTTATTAAGAAAAAGTGCGTCAAATACGCTCCCATAACTGATCATAACATTTAAAAGATACGTCGTCGGTGAAAATATTTTCAATTCGGACTTAGTCTCTGTAGGGAGAGGCTACCGAGAACCGCTACCGACGAAGACTTTCTGATTAATTTAAAAATCAACCGTAAGAGATAGAGCCGTGGTTTATTAAGCAAAAGTGCTTCAAATACGCTCCTATAACTCAATCTAACATTTAAAAGGTACCTCGTCTGTGAAAATAATTTCAGTTCGGACTTAGATTTTTTCCTACCGAGTGGCTACCGTGAAGAGTCGCCGACGACGACTTTAGAAATTATTTAAAAATCAACCGTAAGAGATAGAGCCGTGGTTTATTAAGAAAAAGTGCGTCAAATACGCTCCCATAACTGATCATAACATTTAAAAGATACGTCGTCGGTGAAAATATTTTCAATTCGGACTTAGTCTCTGTAGGGAGAGGCTACCGAGAACCGCTACCGACGAAGACTTTCTGATTAATTTAAAAATCAACCGTAAGAGATAGAGCCGTGGTTTATTAAGCAAAAGTGCTTCAAATACGCTCCTACAACTCAATCTAACATTTAAAAGGTACCTCGTCTGTGAAAATAATTTCAGTTCGGACTTAGATTTTTTCCTACCGAGTGGCTACCGTGAAGAGTCGCCGACGACGACTTTAGAAATTATTTAAAAATCAACCGTAAGAGATAGAGCCGTGGTTTATTAAGAAAAAGTGCGTCAAATACGCTCCCATAACTGATCATAACATTTAAAAGATACGTCGTCGGTGAAAATATTTTCAATTCGGACTTAGTCTCTGTAGGGAGAGGCTACCGAGAACCGCTACCGACGAAGACTTTCTCATTAATTTAAAAATCAACCGTAAGAGATAGAGCCGTGGTTTATTAAGCAAAAGTGCTTCAAATACGCTCCTATAACTCAATCTAACAGTTAAAAGGTACCTCGTCGGTGAAAATAATTTCAGTTCGGACTTAGATTTTTTCCTACCGAGTGGCTACCGTGAAGAGTCGCCGACGACGACTTTAGAAATTATTTAAAAATCAACCGTAAGAGATTTAGCCGTGGTTTATTAAGCAAAAGTGCTTCAAATACGCTCCTATAACTCAATCTAACATTTAAAAGGTACCTCGTCTGTGAAAATAATTTCAGTTCGGACTTAGATTTTTTCCTACCGAGTGGCTACCGTGAAGAGTCGCCGACGACGACTTTAGAAATTATTTAAAAATCAACCGTAAGAGATAGAGCCGTGGTTTATTAAGAAAAAGTGCGTCAAATACGCTCCCATAACTGATCATAACATTTAAAAGATACGTCGTCGGTAAAAAAATATTTTCAATTCGGACTTAGTCTCTGTACGGAGAGGCTACCGAGAAGCGCTACCGACGAAGACTTTCTGATTAATTTAAAAATCAACCGTAAGAGATAGAGCCGTGGTTTATTAAGCAAAAGTGCTTCAAATACGCTCCTATAACTCAATCTAACATTTAAAAGGTACCTCGTCTGTGAAAATAATTTCAGTTCGGACTTAGATTTTTTCCTACCGAGTGCCTACCGTGAAGAGTCGCCGACGACGACTTTAGAAATTATTTAAAAATCAACCGTAAGAGATAGAGCCGTGGTTTATTAAGAAAAAGTGCGTCAAATACGCTCCCATAACTGATCATAACATTTAAAAGATACGTCGTCGGTGAAAATATTTTCAATTCGGACTTAGTCTCTGTAAGGAGAGGCTACCGAGAACCGCTACCGACGAAGAATTTCTGATTAATTTAAAAATCAACCGTAAGAGATAGAGCCGTGGTTTATTAAGCAAAAGTGCTTCAAATACGCTCCTATAACTCAATCTAACATTTAAAAGGTACCTCGTCTGTGAAAATAATTTCAGTTCGGACTTAGATTTTTTCCTACCGAGTGGCTACCGTGAAGAGTCGCCGACGACGACTTTAGAAATTATTTAAAAATCAACCGTAAGAGATAGAGCCGTGGTTTATTAAGAAAAAGTGCGTCAAATACGCTCCCATAACTGATCATAACATTTAAAAGATACGTCGTCGGTGAAAATATTTTCAATTCGGACTTAGTCTCTGTAGGGAGAGGCTACCGAGAACCGCTACCGACGAAGACTTTCTGATTAATTTAAAAATCAACCGTAAGAGATAGAGCCGTGGTTTATTAAGCAAAAGTGCTTCAAATACGCTCCTACAACTCAATCTAACATTTAAAAGGTACCTCGTCTGTGAAAATAATTTCAGTTCGGACTTAGATTTTTTCCTACCGAGTGGCTACCGTGAAGAGTCGCCGACGACGACTTTAGAAATTATTTAAAAATCAACCGTAA